>CP126891.1:251394652-252798819 GCA_030440675.1 Furcifer pardalis
AAGAACACAATATTTTATACAGAACAGCCCTCTATGTGATACTCAATAATGTCACAATAACAATTTTATGTCAGAAATTATTCTGGGTTGAAAGGATTTTTGCTGGAGAAACTCCACTCAGGAGATGTCCGAATGAGATCTTTTCGTGTCCCCAAGATCTTTTCCCACCGAAGTGGTCCCTATTTATCTACTTGCAATTTCTTGCTTTCAAACTGCTATGTTGGCAGGAGTTGGGACAGAGACAGACACTCAAACTGTCATGCAGTACCCAGGTCTCAAACTGCCGACTTGCTGGCCTTCTAGCTTACAAGGCGAGCTTCTTAACCACAGAGCCACCCCAGCCCCTATGTCACAATCACATACAGATTGCTAGGGTTACTGTATTTCTAAAAGCCAGACATATTTTATACCTAACTTTGATGACTGCATGCCAGTAAGCTAATTCTGACTTATGTTGACTTTTCCTAGGATTTTGTAAGTAGAGAACACATGGAAATGGTGGTTTAAGATTGTGTAACTTCCCCATGACTACAGAAGCTAGCGCTTCACCCAGGAGGCACAGTGAGGAATCGAACTGCCAACCTCTGGCTCTGCATGCCAGATATCTAAACCACTGAGCTATCCAACTAAAATAAAACTCTAAACTTCAGTAACTAATTATTTAGACATAACCAGCTAACTAAGATCAGTTTAAGAAGCCCATAAGAAAGTAAAGTCTCGACATACAAACACCTCGACTTATGAAAAACTCACGATACAAAAAGAAATCTCGGGGGCGGGGGATTGCTCCAAGATACGAATTTTTAATATTTTTTCGAGATACAAAAAAAGTATACAGTGGCCTCTTCTGATAATGCAATGTTTTTTTCAGGGCTGTTGAGTAAGTAGATAAAAGGTCCGACCCCGACCCCTCAGTTTTGTGTACTTCTGACTCCAACTCCAGGTACCTGAAATTTCCTCCGACTCCTCGACTCCGACTCCACATTTATCTACCGACTCCACAGCCCTGTTTTTTATTGTTTCTAGATACAAATTCTTTCGAGATACAAATTAATTTCCTATCTCAAGGTACCATTGTAATAGGTAAACAACAGTTACCATGTGGCATTTCCCCCATTATTGCAATGGATGCTGCACCTGAAGAGTGTCTAGAACAGTGGTTCCCAACCTTTTTTGGGCCATGCCCCACCTAAACATCTCTAAAATCCTGATGCCCTGTGACACATTATCCTTATTATTCAAAAAGTGAACTCCTATTCACCTGCAGGAACCTTAAAGAGCCATTAACTTGGTCTAACTCACGGGTTCCCAACCTACGGCCTGCAGGCCAGCCCCGGCCCATGGCACCATTTCATGTGGCCCACCTCTGCCGCAACCGGAAGTGGAAGCATACCCATTTACGTCATTTGTAAAACGCACCCACACATAAACAAACATACCCATGCCTGTCGTAAATGCAGAAATGGATGCATTTACATCAGTTGTAAATGCACCCACTTCCGCTTCTGGGGGGCATGGTCCAGCCCGCTCAGCTATCTGGAGACATGGTCAGGCCCACGGTGTGAAAAAACTTCATTCTCGAATTGCCCCCTGTGGTCAGGTCAGAATTTCTACCACTGCTAGAAAATTCTCCATATAAAGAAAATTCCTGTTTTTTTAAAAACAACAACAAAGAACTGGCTTTTGTTTTTACACCAAACATTCTTAATGGCAAAATCTTTATTTGTTCTTGTTAGAAGCACCTTAGTACATTTAATAAATATATCACACATATCAAAGAGTAAACAAAATAAAACAAAAACACTAAAAACTTTAAAGATGAAGTGTTGTATTTTAATGTTAGTTTTTCAAGTGGTTAAGACGCTGAACTTGATGAGTGGAAGGTCGGAATTTGAATCCAGAGTACTGCACGATGGATTGAGCTCCCGTCTCTGTCCTAGCTCCTGCCAACCTAGCAGTTTGAAAACAAGAAATTGCAAGTAGATAAATAGGTACCACTTTGATGGGAAGGCAAAAAGCATTCTGTATACTCAAGTGTTCAGACATGCCTGCCACATGTCCACGGAAATGTCTGCAAATGCATATGTCTGCAAATTATTACGGGCTGTTTCTGTATGGTTTTTTAACTTTGATAACTTTTTAAACTTTTGTGGATTTTTTATTGATATAGATCATTTTATGTTTTTATTTCTTGTAAGCTGCTCAGAGTCGGGTCCTCCCGATTGGGGCGGGGTAATAAATGCATTAAATAAATAATAAATAAATAAATATACCAGAGATGAGCACTGAACCTTAGAGTCGGATACAAAGCTCTCCCCAATATGGTGCCTTATAGATGTACTTCCAACATCTCAAGCCAACACTTGCTCTAGATCAGTAATTCCCAACCTTGGATGCTGCTGGATTACAGCTCCCAGAAATTTTGGGCAGCAGTTAATGATGTTTATTCTGGGAGTTTTAATCCAAGAACATCTGGGGACCAAAGATTGGATACCAGTGCTCTAGAAAATAGTCATCCCAGTCATACACATCTGGAAGACACCAAGATAGACTGCACTGCAGCATGATTCACCCATGACATCACTGCAAAATAAGAATGAAGCTTACGCCCTTCGTTCAAGATCCAGAGGTTCCTAAGGGGTTTGCACTACTGGCTCTCAGATTCTTCTTTCAACAGTTGGCCCTTATACAGTATTACATTGCAATTTGCTTTTGAAAATTCCATTTCAAAAGCAGCTGATTATGCTTCAAGCGATATGGACAGTTCTTGAAGAGAAACACCTTTCCAGATTCAAAAATTATTCATAAAAGTTTCTATGCAGTGTGAACATGTTCTAGAGCCTGAACACTGCTCCTTATCTATTACTTTTCATCAGTCTGGCAGGGGCTGCAGTGGCTCTGTGGTTAAGAAGCTCAACTTGTTAGCTGAAAGGCTGGCAAGTCAGCAGTTCGAGACCCGGGTACTGCATGATGGATTGAGTGCCCGTCTCTGTCCCAGTTCCTGCCAACATAACAGTTCAAAAGCAAGAAATTGCAAGTAGATAAATAGGGACCACTTTGGTGGGGGAAAATCTTGGAGACATGAAAGATGCCTCATTCGGGGGTTCCCTCCAGCAAAAATCCTTTCAGCCCACAATAATTTATGTCACAAAAATATTATCAGTCTGGCTATACCACAAAGAATGACAAATAATAAAGTTTATGACAGTTCAGTTCCTTGACAGTTGGGACTTAGAGGCCCTCTATAGGTGGAGCTCCAGTTGCTAACAGAAAATAGCTGAAGCAAGAGAAATGTTCACTATTAAACAGCAGCAGCAGGAAAAAAGTTTCAGTCTTTGTTTCTGAAAGGGTTAGTTTGTCCTGAACTATTTTCTCCCTTTGCAAATACAGTAAAACCTCATATAACACTAAAACCTGGTTCCACAAGTCTTGGTGTTATATGATTTTTAGTGTTATCTGATGCATGTTAAAATCCTATGGGATCCATAGAGATACATTGTAACCACACAGGCATAGCGGTTGTTATCTGAAGCATCCCATAGGATCTTAATGTTATCTGATGCAATTCTTCCCCCCATATTCCTTAATGTTATGCGATTTTAGTGTTATTCGATACTAATGTTATATGAGGTATTACTGTACTCAGAAAAGATGTTTCACATCTGATTTTATTGTCAGTGGTTATACTCCCACCAATATTTCTCTTTGGTCACTGCCCCTTGTAATTCTCCATCACAACAAATTTACCACATTCAATCTGAGTCTTTTCAGAAACACTGAAAAAACTTGTTTGGGTTGGTCTCTGGAGCTCAGGATTAAGTTGAGAAAATACGGGAATTTAAGTTTAAATTTGATTTCATTGTTATATGATGGGTGCTTTTGTTTTGTCTTTTATTTTTGTTTCAGTTCTATAGGATGGTATATAAGTGTAATTGCTTTATCACGAAGCACACTCCACATTTAAATCACTACTACCATACAAGGTCATGGCAGACAAATTTAAAAAATCAACTCAAATAAAATTCTTACACTGCAAGAATTAACTTTGATCAGACTACTACACAAATTAACTTTTTTTAGGAGTGTGATATTAATTTATCATTGAGTTAAATCAACCTGCCAGTAGTGATTTTTGGAATCTGAAGACTCCACTGTGTCCCCTTCCTCAGGGAAAAGGGATCCCAAAGGAGTCTGTGATTGTTCAGGGGGAGAACTGAAATCTTTTGCTCATTAGGAACAGCTATAGCTGATGATGTCATTAACCTCATTACATTTTAGTAGTAATCCACTTTGAATTATAATTTAATAATTCACCTTAAAACACTCTACACCAGTGTTTCCCAAATGCTGGTGTTTGGACTTCAGTTCCCAGAAGCCTAAGCCAGTATATTGACTGATCAGTGCTTTGGGAAATTGACTTAAGCTTCTGGGAATTGAAGTCCAAACACCAGCATTTGGGAAACACTGCTCTACACCAACCTTGGATGAGTTTGAGATAATGTGAAATTCATTAGTGTCACTCAGCAACAACAGTATCCATGGCAACAGCTACCACACCTTTAATTCATTAAAGTACAGGTAGGATAAACATGCATAAAAATAAATAAAACCTGATAGTAAGAATGTCATAATTAGTGATTGCTTACTACAATGATAAATAATTTCCTTGCATGCATCTACAGATTATTCAAACAGTCAATTATTCAAACAGCCTGAATTTATAAACAAAAATTCTGCAGCCATGTAATAATGACATTTTCAATCATAGAGCTTCCCACAACTTCTTTGGGAAGAAAATACACTCCATTCCTAATTTGTACTCTGCTTAGCCATTATGGAGAAAGTTGTGAGAAACTGCAGTATTCCTACAACAATTTTTAAGCAGCTAAAACACACTGCTAGATTTTGAAAGGTGATACTTTTTTATACTACAAAGTTCTATCTATTGCCAAGAGTATAAATTTGATTAATCTGTAGAGTTGATCTTGCTTGTGCCTTTGACACTACAGTACTTTTACTTCATGTACCTGAGTTACTATTCCACTAAAAATGCAAGTAGATAAAAAGCTTTCACAAGTTTTCAGTTATAGTTACTAAAACATAATCTGATTGTTATAATAATATGCAGATAAATAAAATAAATTTTGAGAAAGGGTGCCTGAAAGACACATCATGCCCACAGGGTTTCTTCTTCTGTTCTGCAGTCTAAAAGTGTCCTTTCTTGACTCACATACATTTCTAACTCATGGCAAGTTCTGGAATTTTCCACTGACAGCTAACATGCCATCTAGCGGACATGCAGCCTAAAGTCTTAACCAAGAAGCTAGCTACCGTACTTCTTTATGAAGCTCTCATATTTTCACATGATGGAATTTTCATTGTTGTAGGAAACATAGCTTTTCTACTTTCATAAATTATAAAATAATGTAATTAGTCAAGGATGAGACATGCAACATATCAAATTTCTTCAAAATGTAACCTTTGGATTACTTCACACGTTCTTTGTCAATATGAGCAGCCTTGACCTCCAAGTATGCACTTGCTAAGTATGAACCAGTGCTGTGAGGACTGCGAGCCATTTACTTGTGATAGTGCAAATCATATGTAGTCACACTAAAAATTCATACCACAGATGGCCAAGATTATTTACACACATAACATAGTATTTGAAATAGACCTATCAATTGTAATATACTTTGGGAGAAAAGAGTATGCGCGCGCGCACACACACACACATAAAAGGAAGGGCTGCACTGTTTAGGAATATGCCTATGAAACTAGTGAAGTCAAGAATTTGGCTTCTACTAATACCTTGGCTGCTTACTCCAAATTCAGACAGGAGTTTTCTGGTCTTAATCAAGCCCTTTCAGCTTGAGTCTGCCACTAGCTCTCTATGATAACACTGGCCAGTAGTTAAAGCAGGGGTTCCCACCTACGGCCGGCAATGCCATTCTATCAGGCTCATCGCCTTCTCCCTGGCACCCTAAAGTGGAAGCATTTATGCATGCACAGGCACATCCCCGTGCATGTGCAAATGCACCCACGACTGTTGTAAATGTGGAAGTGAGCAATTTACAATAGCTGTAAATGCACCCACTTCCAGGGGCGTGGTCCAGCCCGCTCAGCTGACCAGGGGCATGGTCAGGCCCATGGAGCAAAAAGGATGGCCATCCTGAGTTAATGCCTCTTTCATTACACTCTTTGGACATAGGTAAAGGTTGCCCTTGCTCAAAAGCCAGTTGTATCTGACCCTAGGGTTCAGTGCCCATCTGTTTATAGCCAAAGAGACAGTGCTGTCCGCGTCTGCAGATGTTTCCATGGACTTGCAATTTCTTGCTTTCAAGCTGCTAGGTTAGCAGCAGCTGGGACAGAGATGGACGCTCACTCCATCATGCAGCACTTTAAGCCACTACAGTCCCTTCTTTGGACAGAAGATATAATAAATAAAAGCTTGTTTCAAACAGTGGCTTTTAATTTATTTAGCGTGGAATAGAAGTCCATGTACAAGTACATGAAATACTCAGAGCACAATCCCAAAGACAGCACTATGATGGTTCCATTGATCTCAATGAAATAGTTAAGCATGCATGTAAGTCTGCAGTTCTAGATACACCTAAAATCAGTGGAAATTATTTCTTTATAGGAATGAACAAGACTGCACTGTAAGCCTCTCTCATTTTAGTTTTAGCACTGCCTGAATTTCCCATGCAATCATTTTGAAATGCTTATCTTATCACACTTCTTGGCTATTCTGCAATATATTTATGATTCAACCTGTATCGTTTCATAATTGGTTACCTAAACCATTTATCCAAAAGCAATACAATTAAGTCATATAGATGGTATTGTAGAGATAATGGGCACAGAGCTGAGCGAGTTGAGGGGGATGGTGGAGGACAGGCGTGCCTGGCGGACAGTGGTCCATGGGGTCGCAGAGGGTCGGAATCGACTGTGCAACTGAACAACAAAACTCTCAATGAGATTACCATTTTAATTGTGTACACAACTGCAGGCATTTTTATATACAACCATAAGCTTTTAAAAATAAAATTACCTGCTAAAGATGCATCTTGCTCACATATACACTGTATGATGAGGTATTGAAACAGCAGTTCTAAAATCTGGGGGTCCAGATATTCTGGAACAACAATTTCTACCAATTCTAGCTAGCACATCGATGGCCAGAGTTCAAAAAGGTGTAGTTCACTGTACTTTCAATGTTGGTCTATCCTGAAATTACACTTCCTTTCACTCATTTCAACCTGACAAAATCTATCCAACAATATATCTGTTACTATCAGTTTAGAAAGCAATTTTATGTTCCTGAGAATTTAAATGTGAACACATTTCTTCAGCCTCCCCAAAACAACATCTAACATATAAATTTTATTCTATTAAAGAAGTCATTTTGAAATCTATCTAGTTGAATTCAATATTACTAACAGAAAGTAATGTCAAAATTTACAAAATTTAATGCTCCTGTGTTGTCATTTTGGCATTCCATTTTTTGCTGCATCGCTAATTTAAGTCAACAGAATAGAGAATATATGAAGGTGGGGCATAGCATGGATTACTGTACTCTTAACACAAAATGAACTATAACAGAAATGTCAAGGAGAAAAATTAACAATTGTTACATAGTATGTAATAATCTACATAATTATTATGATACATTGCTAGGTACTACAAATATAGCATCAAGAAGGGAATTGGAGAATTATGGCTTTTCAGATCTTTTGGAATGAAATTTCCCATCGGACCCAACCTAGCTAGCTAGTGGTGAGGGGCAACAAACTAACTCTGTAAAGCCTGGATGGTCATAGGCTACTCAGTCCTGATTTAGAAACTTGATATTACCCAATGAAAATGTAGCAAATTTTAGGGGAAAGAAGCAAATAAAGGATACTGAGTTCTAAACTATAACCTGCAAAAGTCACAAGTAAGAGTATTGATGTGCATTCTTCTATGTATCCCCATACTTCAGGTAATCAGATGTTAAGCTAGCTTCAAATGTGGCATTCTCCATCCAATAAGTTTCGAATTGGTTGAGTAGAAATACGGTAACATAAAGTCAGATTCCACACATACCCGTTCCTGGCTGTAGGTAATTCCCCATTTATCATACCCATGGCATCCATACCGGAATATATTATATAAAAACTCTTATGGACCAGAATTTTGAATCAGCTGGTTTGATGCTGGTTTTCAAGGAGGGTTTAAATAAGTTTCAGCATATTGGGAAAGCTGTAGTTTCAAAATCCATTATATCTCCCCTGAAGTCATCATACAAAACAAGGAAAACACTTGAAGTTATTCCCAATATTTGGATGCTTATCTCCAATAGGAATGCATAAATCTCACCTACTAAAATGGGTAGCATTATATTCTTCTCTTGCATAACTTTTTGCCACTGTCTACAAAAATGTATCCATAGTACCTTGTTGACAGGATATCAGGCTAGATGGTTCAATTAGACAAAAGTGTCCACAGGTGCTATAGTACCACTACAGACAACAGCAAAGAAACTTTAGTTCTGCAATTAAAAAGAGTAAGTGTGGGCAGGCGAAACTGAAGACATGTAACAGGACCATTAAAAAGTTTTAGAAAAAGAGATGAAAGGCAGAAACCATTGGTAAAGATATTCCTTCGCAAATAGCTTATTAATCTCAGTGTTCTTTGAGCTTCTCTGCTAAACAGAGTACAAATCTTCAAGCACAGTAATGTGGATAAATAAATAAATCCCAGTAAATTTCAGAAAATTAACAAGTATCTGAATTTAGTCACAACTTTACCTGTTTTAATACTCTTTTAATTTCAATGAAATTTTTATTGATACTACTTTTGTAATACTAATTTTGTTAATAAAAAAAGGATATTTATAGATTTTGAACCCAACTGCAAATCAAACAAGCACCAAATGAATTATGAAAAAATTACTGGAAATGGCTCACTACGAAAAAAACAACAACCTAAAATCCATTTATAAATAGGAAAAATGTTTTAAAATATGAAATCAAAATTTAAAAGATCAATTTGTGATATTGAAACTTTTTTGGATTATGAAGATGCTACCTTTTTTTTTTCAGAACATGTGATACTATTTTTATGTATACCATCTCTGAAAACCTTACCTTACACTCGTCTTGAACATCTTATAGCATCTTTTTACTTCATGAGAATCCCAAATGCCATCAAGGGAACTACCTAGATAAAGAAATATTTAACCAGTTGTAGTCAACCTTTTCTGGCAAGTATGCCACAAGCTCACAAAATAAAACAGTGCATACTGTAGTGCATGCTGCAGTGTTTAAGCAAACACAAGTTTGGGGATATTTTTGTATCTTGTCCACTGAAACAGTCAAAAGCCAACATTACAGGAGTTGACAAAGCAGCAGCTGTGTAGTGCAGATGTATATTGCCAATAGATTCTATTGAGATCTGCCAGAAACCATACTTATATCACCTTAGCTAAAGGGCTCTGAATTCATTTACACTACTCATCTGATATATTCACTACAACTTGTATTTCTGGCCCTCCAAGGTAACTGAAGCACAATCTTGTTTCGTTAGTGGCAAGTCTTTCTGACTCTCCCAGATAACAGTGCTAGGAAACTGCATAAGTGACTGATGCCTGAGAGAGTATCTTCATAATCTAATGATGATTTTCTCAGCTTTGGTATTAACAGTGACTTATGGTTTATCCCCATGCAAATATGAGAACACAACATTGGCTTGTATGAAGCAGGTGTCTCCTCTATGCTGGCCAGTATTGTTGACTGGAACTGCTAGCAGCTCTTTCACTTTTCAGAAAGAGATCTATCCAAAGACTTGCTATGGCAGTCCTCTCTGTAGGAGATCCAATGAACTTAATCTGCTGTCTACTGCTTGCAAAGCACATATCCTGCCCTGAGATTTGCACCCTCCCCATGACAGAACAAAAAGGTAACCAAAACTTGCCCCCGTTGACATAAGCATATTACAAGCTTTGTTTTTGGCCTACATGTTAACTCTCAAATATTTCATTCTAGACACACATTTTGCCATTGTAGTTTTCCTGTTAAAATTATGGTAATTTTGAACTATTATGTTAAATATGCATGAACTATTTATTTTCAATTTATCAGTCAGATACTTGAGATATGCTTACTTATAACTAAACATCAATCCACAGTTTTAGTAAGTGTATTTAATTACACATAAAGTGAAGCCTTCCCCACTCCCATTACAGTTAAGTAGAACCAACTGAATGTTCCCCTCTAAGAATGGGACTTTTGTATTTTCAGTACTTCTAATCCCAGAATTTGCCCAGAACTCTCCAGGCTAAATGCTGGGAGTGAAAGCCCTAAAACTGACTGTGGTTAGATTTGCTCTTCCCATTTCTGCATCGAACCACAAGAAATTCACTTGACAACTTTGTGAAAGTCTCGAGGCTCTCTGAAGCTCACAAAAGTGCATGGAACAGGTAGTCCATTGAAGGCTGATTCTAAAGAGTCTAATGCAGGAGTTCTCAACCTTTTAAAGCGAGGGGCCAGGTCACGCTTCCTCAGACAGCTTCTGGGGCTGGACAGCCATTTTGCCCTTCCTATACCACACGGCACTTCCTGGTGTGGTGGAGGCTCCACATGAAATGGTGTTGTGGGTCGCCTATGGGTTACAAGTTGAGAATCCCTGGTCTAATGGGCATCAGGGCTCACACAAAAAACCCATGTACTTTTCCAAGATACAGGGAGTCTTGGGTCTCCCACAGCCCATCAGTGTGGTTTTCTTGAAGTCTGAAGTAGAAGCAGCACAAAAAGACCTTCTGGTTTCACTTTGACTCGCAAAATTCAGCCCAAAGGGTGGCAATTCTGGGACAAGAAGCCCTAAAAATACTGCTTTAATCCTATTCTCCACCTCATTCCAGGTAGCTGGAATAGGTTAAAACAAATGTTTATTTGGGGCTACGTCTTCTAATACCTTTGTCTAGTACACACATTTTATAGATTCTTTCATTAACTTATAGCTGTAAACTTCAAAAAAAGTTACAGCTAAGAAATCCTCTGACTTTTAAACAGGATACATTACAAGACATGAAGCCAAACTGTTTTTACTTTACTTTCATTAGAATTTTTTAATAGAATCATAGTAGGACCATGTCATATAGAAATACACTGGGATTATCAAACAGTAACACTGAAGAGTCTGGGAAAATGAGATCTAGGCATATAAATTCCAAAATGGTTTTCATAATCTATCAGAATTATTCTTGATCAATTACTTGAAGCAGCAAAGTAGAACTATACATTCTCCAGCGTATTCCAATAAGCAAAGATATTAATTTTAGTTGCTATTTTTATGATCATTGATCCTGCTTAAATATTTAAAAAAGTTTAGAAAATGAATGAAAATGTTTTTAAACATTAAAATGCATGTTGATACAAGTAGCAAATCAGAAGCCTCAATCCCTCCGAATTAAACAAGCTCAGATTGATGTCTGAACACATTTCCATAAAGTGCAAAGGTATGTTAACTATGATAAAATGCACATCCTTCCTGACAGATGTTTACCTCCTGTATACTGAGAACAGTGTCATTCTTTAAACAACTACACTACAAATGAGACAACTTTAACAAACCATACTTGGGAAGTTATGCTTCTTTCATTTTTCTAAGATGCTGATTGGTTGCAGTCCCATTGCTTCCCATCAAAATGTTTACTGTATATCTTCAAGTGTAAGTTGGGGTTTTTAGCTCCCAAAATGACGTCCCAAAATGGGACTCGACTTATACTCGGGTCAATGTAAACACTCTAAAACATACCCACACAAATGCCTAAATTAATTAATTTTACCATATTTTCATTATTTTACTGTATTTAATTATTGAAACTCATTAGCAGTTACTTCATTTTCCACTCCGACTTATACTAGGGTCAATCTATTTTCCTAGTTTTGGATGTCCGACTTGTATTCTCTTTATTAAACACTAACATGCTCAGACTAGAATCAGCAGATATAACAGGGATGAACATGCAAAATATGTTTTGTTTTCCTTTGCACGCAAATCTCTATAATGTAGCTTAATTACAATGCATATCAGTGGGTACTATGTATAGAATAAACCAGTTATCTGAGCAGCATGTTCACCTTCAACAAAAATCAGTGCCTGTAGAAAAGGACTAAACTGTTAGAACTTCTTAAGAATTTTGTCAGTGCAATCAAGAGTAATGCAACTACACAGGATGGATGCATTGTGATTCGCAGATGAGTTTAACTGCAGTCTTTGACTCACTTTGAAGTTTTGTTCTCAGTTATGGTAAAAGAGATAAGCATCCTTTGGGCCTAGCAGTTGTCCTACTTTCTTGAATCACTATCTTGATTTTAGGACCAAGTATGCCATCAACTTCAGAACTCACCAAACAGCTCCACTCACCCAATAAAGACCAATCTCATTGTTAGCAAAGACTCCAGGCAGTTAACATTCACCAGAGATGGCACAGATTTTAGGTACCACGTCAGGATGAAATGGCTGGCCACCAAGTTTCCAAGAAGGAGGATGAAGTGGTCTGATTCCTTAAACTGACAACTCTGCTAGCAAACCTTTTTTTTTTGCCTGCGCTGCTGTCAGCTCTGAAAAGAGCAACTGAGCTTTCCAGTGAGGCCCATTTTCCCAGGCCTATAGAAGGCGCTGTGTAGCAACTCCAGTCTGTGCATCTGGGGCCCTTCCCCCCCCCTCTCTGCAGCAGCCTTACCCAGAGTAGGGAATGCGCCCCCTACTGACTTCTACACCCATTTCTCCATTCCATCGACGACTGCGGTGCATTTTGGGTGGGGGCTGTTCCCCCCCCCTCCTTCAGCAGCATACAAGCCCCAAGCTGTGGTAGTTCTCACATTATGCCCGAACTCATTCCGTCTGTCTGAGTAAAACTGAACTGGGCTTACATATCCATATATATCCACTGATGTAGAAAAGCAGGTTAGAAGGGAAAATCTCCAATATTTTTTTGCCACAGAAGCAGAAAGCTGCCTCCCTTTCCCTCCTTCTTTGTTTCAGATATAGGTTAAAACAAGTACAGCCTAGGATGGATGCAGCAAGGGAGAGTTGCAGAGGTGGATGGTTGCCTGTTACTCCTTCAGAGCTGCCACTCTGGTTCAGCCACGAATCCCGCCTTTTCCATTACACCCGATACCTCTCCTTAGAGGAAAGGGGGGGTCACAGAAGAAGCGGCTAATCACCCTCGATGAGCACCGCATCCTGTCCCATATTTTCACTGCCAACTCTGCAGAAATAAAAGGGCTTCTCTCGCTTTCTCTCCCCATCTCCCCGCCGCACAGGAAACGCACATGCTGAAGGAAAAGCAACAGCAGATCTAAGCAAGCTGCCTTCGCCATCCTCTCCTTTTTCTTCTCCCCCTCCCCGCCCGCCCGCCCTTCTGCCCGCCACTTCCAACGCTTCCCCTCCTTCCTCCATGCAGACCGTGCAATCACAGCCACACTCGGGGGCGCCTACTAGTAGATCCATGTGCCACCTCCCTGCAAGGAACAGGGGCGCCGGGGGGTGGTGGAAAGGCAACGGAGAAACCGCAGAGCCTAAAGCAAGCAGGAAGAAGAGAAATCAGAAGGAAGGAGCGAGCCAGCCATAGGCGGTAATCAAGGAATCTGCTATGGGAGACGAGCAACCCGGCCTTCAAGGCTGATGATGATGGGGGGGGGGGGGGTAGGATGGAAGATATCTGGGAGATGATTAAAAAAAAGAACAAGCATAGATGGCTTTCAAGGAAGCTGTTATCCGGCCTTGAAGGATGATGATTGGAGGCGGAGGAAGAAGAGAGCTGGGAGATAATAATAATAATAATAGAGATACAGGCGGCTTCCTAACTGCATGTGTGAAAGGGAGGCGGAGGAAGCAGCAGCAGCCCTGGAAGAAGAGAAAGAAGAAAGCAACGAAAGGAGGGAAGGAAAGAGAGGGAGGATTGCGCGGGGCTCCCGCTCTCTCTCTCTCTCTCAAGGCACCTACCTGGCTGGGGCTCGCGCTCCCTCCTCCTCCTCCTCTTCCTCCCCCCTCCCCCGGCGGCGGTGACGGCGCTGCTGCTGTTGCTACTCCTGCCGCCGCTCCTCCTCCTCCTCCTCTGGGTAGCGGTTCCCGGCTTGTCGTTTGGGCCTCTTGCCCGGCGGAGCGGCACCGGCGGTGTGCGTGGGGAGAGACAAAGGGGGCTGGTGGGTGGGTAGGCAGGAGGGGGGCGCTGTGGGGGGGGGAGCCAGCCGTGAGGGGGGGCAGGGCGGGGGCTCGGCCCGCGCAGGGATACACCGGGCGCTACGCCGGCCTCCTCGCGTGGCTCAGTCACCGGAGTGGAGGGATGCCGCGCTCTCCGGGCCGCGGGGAAGGGGAGGGCGGGCGGGTGCGTGTGGGGGGGGGGAGCTCCCTCGGCGCCCTGCAGACAATACAGCCGGGTCCCTCCTGCCCAGAACCTGCCCTGGCCAAGATGGCGGCCGAGAAAGAGCGGAAGTGACGCGGGGCGCTCATTAGCATATGGGACTCATTGTCCGGCCGGAGAGGAGGGGGATGCGCGGCGGGGGGGGGCCTTGTGGGGGAGGGTGAAGGAGGGGAAAGGCGACCGGACCTCAGCGAGTAGCACTTGTTTTCCCGTCGCCCTTCACTCCCCCTTCTCCGGCCCTGAAGAGGACGCGGGCTCTTTAAAAGGATGTGGAGGAGAGCGGGTTATATAACCCCGTCCGAGTGGGGGGATTCTCGCGAGAAAGGGAGCCGGCGGCGGGATCTGCCCCGGCTCCGCTAGGAGGCGCCGCGCCCTGCGGCTGGGCCGGAGAGAGGAACGCGGAGCCGCCCGCTTATCCCTCCGCCGCCCCTTGCCGGGACTACATTCTTCCCTGAGGGGAGGAGGGGAAGGGGTCACCACGCCAGGCGGCGGCGGGAGGAGAGCCTCGAGTGGGCCTCCTGCCACGTGACCTGGTGGTGAGCGCACCACGTGACTCTGGGCTTCCACCTCAGCCAGCATCATGACATCTGGTGCACTTGAACTGGTGATCCTGTGTCCTTGCACTAGTAGTCACTAGTAGTGCATGGATGAGTGTGAGCTTGCAGGGCATGACAGGCCCAGCATCCTGAACCAGTGTGTGGAGGCTGCTCCTTTTTTTCCTCAGAGGAAGTTATTTGCATTGTGCATCACCAATGTGCCACTCACACACACTTCGGCCTGGCCTAACTGCCTGTGTTAACCTCTCATGGGTGTGACACTTAAATCCAGGACATCCTTCCAAATGCTGGACTTAAAAATAAGGTCAATGCTGTTTTAGGCTGCATTAAAAGAAGTCTAGTCTTCAAAACCCATGAGGTACTAGTCATCCTCCATTCAACACTAGTTAGACCACATCTCTAGAGTCCCGTGTCCAATTCTGGGCGCCACATTTTAAGAAAGTTGCAAGCAAATTAGAACAGGTAAGGGCAACAAGGATGTTCAGAGGACTGGGAACCAAGCCACATGAGGAAAGACTAAAGCAGGGGTGCCCATACGGGTGCATTTTACTTCCACTTCTGGGAGCAGAGGGCTTTGCAGGCAGGATGAATTGGTATTGGGCCTTGGGGGCTGGATCTGGCCCATGGGCCGTAGTTTGGGTACCCCTGGACTAAAGGAACTAGGCATGTTTAGACTTGAGAAAAGGAGACTGAGAAGAGAGATGATAGGCATCAAATATCTGAAAGATGGTCATAAAGAGGAGGGGCGGGATCTGTTCTAGGTCATCCCAGAGATCAAGTTACGTAATAATAGGTTCAAACTAAAGGAAGATACAGACTGAAAATCAGGAAAAACGTCATAACAGAATGGTATGACAGTGGAACCAACTGCCTTGAGAGGTGGTGAACGCTCCAACACTGGAAGCATTCAAGAGAGAATTGCACAACCATCTGTCAGATCTACTTTGATTTGGATTTGATTTGCATTGATTCAATGGCCTAAAAGGCCCCTTCCAACTGTGTGATTCTAAAACTTGTCTTTGCAGAGCTAGTGGTGAGGAAAGCTGGAACATTAAGGAAATGCACTTTGTCCCCCCTGGACCTGATCATAAACAGTGAAACCTAGATTTTACCTGGAGAAAGATTTTATTATTATTTGAGCAGGGTTGTATCACAGCTGCATTGACAAAGAGCTTGCTGATGATAGATTCTACATGGGTGATCTTTACTGGATTAAAGAACCTTCCATATTTACACAAACAGCCTGAACAGTCACTTGAGATGTAGGCCTTGTAGTAAGAGTGCAAATCAGAATCATGGAATAACTGATGGAGGTGGACTGTGATACCCTACATATGAAGACTAAGTTCTGTAGCATTGCAAGGAATTCTCTGTCACACCATTAAGGTGAGGCAGGATAACTTTCTATAGCTTCCCCAAGCATTTAAGGTCAGCTCTGTGAGATAACACTCCTTAGATGTGGAAACAGCACTGTGGGCACTGAATCAGAGACCAAACACAGCAGAGGAAGTTATACAGTACTAAGACATTTCAACTGTCACAACAGAAAAAAGTAGTTTAGATGTAATGGCAAAGATAACAATCATACAAGTGAGAAATGCACTTTGTGACAATCACTAAAGCTAGCAAATGTAATCACAAAGCATAATAATAAGCAAAAATTTATTGTATGTTAGTATAGCAACCATATATAGTGATAACAGTTTGATAATAATAATTTCGTGTCAGAAATTATTCTGAGTTGAAAGGATTTTTTTTCTGGAGAATCCGCTCAGTGGGGACCCAAACGAGGCTCCTATCATGTCCCCAAGATTTCCCCCCACCATAGTGGTCCCTATTTATCTACTTTGCAATGTCTTGCTTTCAAACTTCTAGGTTGGCAGGAGCTGGGACAGAGACAGATGCTCAATCCATCATGCAGTACCCGGGTCTCGAACTGCTGACTTGCCGGCCTTCCAGCTAACAAGGTGAGCTTCTTAACCACTGAGCTACCGAAGCCCCCTAAACACTGAGCCACTGCAGCCTCCACTGTTTGATTACTAACTGCAAAATGGTGTGAATGTAAGTTGCATAAAATGTGCATGCAAATACATCAATCATTCACAAAAACAGCAATCATACAAGTAAGTATGAAAATACTACGCATATATAGTAGCATGAGAGATCATACTGTTGGCATTTTGGTATAATGACCAAGCAGATGTTTTCATGCTGAATACAACTGACAATGCTGCACAACATGGTTAAGTGGTTATTATTTTGATTTATCGATCCTAAGAACATTAGAATAGCAGGCAGAGTTGTGTAACCCCTATAGCCTTGATGGCAAACCTTGGCACTCCAGATGTTCTTGGACTTCAATTCCCAGAAGCCCAAGCCCCCATGAATCCGCACAAATAGGTTTACTGTGATTCATTCAGCCCGCACTGCCCTCGTCGCTCCTGGAAGTGGAAGTAAAACGCACCCATACAGGTGAATCGCAGTAAACCCATTTGTGCAGATTCATGGGGGCTTGTCATCTTGGTTTATATAGCAGAATTTCCAAATATTTGTCCAGGAGGATCCACTGGAGGGCTGAACCTACATGGTGATCTTATATACAGTAATACCTCATATAACATTAGTATCGAATAACACTAAAATCGCATAACATTAAGCAATCTGGGGGGAAGAATTGCATCGGATAACATTAAGATCCTATGGGATGCATCAGATAACAACCGCTAAAGCCTGTGTGGTTACAATGTATCTCTATGGCTCCCATAGGATTTTAACATGCATCGGATAACACTAAAAATCATATAACATCAAGACTTGTGGAACCAGGTTTTAGTGTTATATGAGGTTTGACTTGTATAGTATTTGCACTTTTATTTTAGGGTGTTAGAGACAGTATATATGGAGTTGAGGAGGATGGTAGAGGACAGAAGTGCCTGGAGGATGGTAGAGGACAGAAGTGCCATGGGGTTGCAAAGGGTTGGAATCGACTGTGCAACTGAACAAAAAAAAAATATGGAGCCAATTACTCTGTGTTATGAATTTTGTAGTTGATAAATAAATATACCTTAGATTTTGTTCTCATTTAGTTTCAAAGAGACATTTGAATTCTTCTTTAATTCTTCAAGCAAATTCCCCTCTGGTGTTGAAAGGAGGGAGAGAGAGAGAGAAAGATATCCAGAGAGTATTACACTTGATCAGGCCAGAGGCTTATCTAATCTAACACCCAGTTTACACAGTAGCCAACTAGTTGCCTACTGGAAGCCTGTCAGAAGGACATAGCCCTGCTCCTCTTAACAATTGATATATAAAAACATAGTGCATCTGGTACAGGATAGTGGATCAACAACACATCATGCCTAGCAGCTGCTGAGAGACCATCTTCTGGTAATTTGTTTAATTCTATTTTGACAGTCTTCTACTTTTGTTTCATTGATTACACTAAGGCATTTGACTGTGAGGATCACAACAAAATGTGGCAAGTAATTAAAGAGATGGGAATACCAGAGCACCTTATATATCTCATGAGAAATCAAGAAGCAACAGTTAGGACAGAATACGGAAGCACAGACTGGTTTGGAATAAGAAAAGGAGTAAGACAAGGCTGCATTTTGTCACCCTGCTTATTCAACTTATACACAGAGCACATAATGCACATTGCAGGGATGGAGGAATCACAATTTGGAATCAAAATTGCTGGGAGAAACATCAACAATTTGAGATATGCAGATGATACCACCCTAATGGCAGAAAGTGAGGAGGACTTAAAGAAGCTCCTGATTAGGTTGAAAGAAGAAAGTGCAAAGGCTGGCTTGAGACTGAAAATATAAAGAAAACAAAGATCATGGCAACAGGCCCTATCAGTCCCAGGAAAATAGATGGAGAAGAAGTAGAAGCAGTGACAGATTTTACTTTCTTAGGATCAAAGCTCACTGCAGATGGTGATTGCAGCCATGAAATAAAAAGGCGACTGATTCTTGGGAGACCAATGAGAAACCTGGAGAACATGGTGAAAAGTAGAGATATCACATTGCAAACAAAAATTTGTATAGTCAAAGCAATGGTATTCCCGGTGGCAATCTATGGTTGTGAGAGCTGGACCATTAGGAAAGCTGAGCGCAGAAGAATAGATGCCTTTGAAATGTGGTGTTGGAGGAAAGTTTTGAGAGTGCCCTGGGCAGCAAGGAAAACAAATAGGTCAATCTTAGAAGAAATCAACCCTGACTGCTCCTTAGAAGGTCAAATAGTAAAGATGAAGCTAAAGTACTTAGGACATCAAATGAGAAGAGAGGATTCACTTGAGAGGGCCTTGATACTTGGAAAGGTGGAGGGCAAAAGAAAAAGGGGGCTGCCAAAAATGAGATGGCTAAATGGTATTGTAGATGCAATGGGCACAGAACTGTGCGAGTTGAGGAGGATGGTGGAGGACAGAAGTGCCTGGCGAACAGTGGTCCATGGGGTTGCAAAGGGTCGGAATTATATCCTTTTATTATTAACTAAAAATAATTTTATTTATTTCATTTAATTGATTTATACCCCAGCTTTCTACTAAAATATAGAGTTCATGCGGCTTATAAACATCTAAAAGAATGAAAATAGGTGAAACCATGATTAGCCAAAAGAATAATAAAATATAAGTCCGTGATACTATTAAAATTAAGCAAATACTGTATATTAAAAACCATTAAAATCAGCAAGGATACAAACTAAATACTGTACGTCAGGGGAGGTTAGACATCACATACAGGTTTAGAAAGATGTATTTATACTGTATATCAGATTGTAAGTTGATTGCAGCTCAGAAGGGTGTGCATTCCTTAGCTTGTGAGCCAACTGGAAGGTCATTTCCTGTGTGCTTATTAGCACACACCTTGAATAAGCTATTGGCATCCAGTGTGTGACCATATGATTATGTTACTGTGCACCATTTAATAACATATATCTGGAACATGTTGCACCAGCCAAAGATCATGGATCCTATTAAAGAGTAACCTTACATAGATGACATTGTAGTCGTCTAAACAAAGCATGGATTACTGTTGCTAAGTCAGGTTGACTCAGGAAAGGTCCTAGCTGGGACAATAAGCAGAGATGTGCAAAGACATTCATTATGACTGCTGCTACTTGGGAGCCCAGCAAAGGTACAGAGTCAAGGAGCACTCCCAAACTAAGAACCTGAGAAGAGTAACTCATTCTGGAACAGGTTGAATCTGACTTAGTATTGACCAGTAGTATATCTGCCTTGTCAAGATTTAGTTTCAGTTTATTCACCCCCATCAAGTCCATTATAAAGCTCCAGTAACATTCAAGGGTACCGACTGCTTCCAAAGTTTTGGGACACAATTTGCTGTAGAGCTAGCTGTTATCAATATGTTGGTGGCATTTCATTCCAAAGATCCAAATAACTTCTTAATAGCTTAATACAGATGTTTACTATTACTACTATTAAGCCTCCAGTAGTACCCAACCTAGCCAGGCAATCCAATATAATACCATGGCCAGTGGTATCAAATGCCAATGAGAGGCCCAGTAGGACTCATAAAGTTGTGCTCTCCTTATCCAATGACTGGTGTAGGTCTTTTATCAAGGTGACCAAAGCATTCCCATATCTCAGCTAAAAATCTGACTGACATGAGTCCAGGTAAGCAGTATTATCAGTGGTGGGATGTCAAAAATTTTACTACCCCACCGTGACGTCATCAGTGTGGGCGGAGCTAATGTCATGACATCATGGGCGGAGCCAAATAAAATAATAATAAAATAAATAAAATAAAAATAAGCACACATGCTCACCCCTCAACCCACACACCCACAACACAAACCCGTAAATAAATAAATTAAATAAATAAATACATTAAAATAAAAAATACATGAAAATACAACAACCCACCCACCCACCCCAAACACAAATCAATCAGAGCTTTTAAACCAGAGCTTAAAGCTTATTCTGGCTAAACTTTTCTCACACTAGGTCAGATGGAAGGAACTACAGAATGAACTCACCACAAGATGGCTTCATTTTGGCACTTTTCAACTTTTATACAGTTAAAGAAGTTAGGTACTAAGTCTTTGCCTAACCAGTTCTCTAGGATAATACAGTATGCCTTAATGTAAATGTAAAACCGCTGTACCTCCTTAAGGGTTCTCCAATCGGAACAGCAATTGGAACAGCACAGGTGTAGCTTATTAATGAGGTAACTCCAAGACTTTGCTTAAAAATCCCAAGCCAGGCTGCCAGGCCTGCCAGCTGCCAGGCCTTTTTAGGAACTGTGGTAGTACGTCAATATAGGTAAAAGTATTAAATGCACATTAAAATACACACAGACACGCCACATCCAAAGGTGAGTCACTTATCCTGGGGAGCAGGCTATAGGGAGCTTCAGGCTAGCAGCTTCTCTTCCTCCTCCCCTCTTGGGAGGACAGCAAGGAGGCCGTACATATGCACCAAGTACTGTAGGCATGCATGCACACCAAGTGCTTGGCGCGCATGCACAGTGGGGGAATCAGTGAAAAGGTAAGCCCCGAAGGTGGTTCCCCCCAAAAGCTGCTACCAGTTCTCCGGGACACTGGGAAAAGTTACTGCCGGTTCTGGCGAACTGGCGTGAGCCTGTTGCATCCCATCACTGCAAGTGGTACCTATTTATCTACAGTACTTGCAATTTCTTGCTTTCAATCTGCTAAGTTGGCAGGAGTTGGGACAGAGATGAGAGCTCATTCCATCTTGCAGTACTTGGGTCTCGAACTGCTGACCTGCCAACCTTCCAGTCATCAAGTTCAGCATCTAAATCACTTGAGCCACTGCAGTCCCTTGGTGGTAAACTCCACCATTTCCAAGCATTTTCTCTACTTCCTTGAGATCCATAAGCAGCAGCAGCAGCAATAATAATAATAATAATAATAATTTATTTATTTAAAAGAACAATCAGTTGCCAAAGTTATATCAACATGACTTCCTTTACTATAAAAGTCCAAGTCAAGGAGATTCTGATGAACTTTGTCTGCAAAACACATAGGAAACTGTTCACAGCTAACAATTAGTCTGGCATTCTCTCACCAGTATTCTGGTGAAGGAGGCTTGCACAATTCTGAAACCATGGCTGGTCTTCATCTTCTTCCATATCTATGCTAGACATGAAACCTTTTGGTGAATTCAGTCTGCAGTTCCTTTTGCTTGACCTAGTGTGAGGAAGATTAGCTGGCATAAGGTGGCCATTGCCCAGGCTATTCCCGATTGTGGTTCAAAAAATACCACAGTCTTCAAGGAGGCTCTTAATGTGTATCCCATGGCTGGTCTGCAATGTGTAGATGAATTAGCAGTAGAGACATAGACTTTCTTGGCAGCCTTTTCTTCTGCAGTCTGTTTTCAGATCGATCACAGCACGTTTTCAATCTGATTCATTCTGACTTGTCTTCCAATGGCGTTCTAGCCCCCACTTCTTTTCTTCTCCCTCCCCATGTAGTTTTTTTTAATTGGGCAAAACTCCCCTAACTTAGAGAATTAATGAATTTATTTGTTCCACTCAAGAGCCCCACCAGTCCCCAACTGGTTCAGATGGGCTGCATTCTTCCATCCTGTGTTACATGAATTCAGGACTGAGGATTTATTATAACAGGGGAAGGATGAACATAAGTAACTTAACTTCCTTCTGCCTAGTTTCCTACACAGGGGTGGGGTTATTCACATGGCAGTGGTTAAACTGTTGTACTGTAGCCAAAAATGCTTATGTTGTGAGTTTTACCCTGGTTTCAAGGTTGACTCAGCCTTCCATCTTTCTAAAATAAGTACCCAGGATGTCAGGGGGCAGAATGCTAATTACCTTGTGAACCGCCCAGAGAATGCACTAAGCCCAGAGTTCTCAACCTTTTAAAGCCAGGGGCCAGGTTACACTCCCTCAGATAGCTTCGGGGGCCGGATGGCCATTTTGCCCTTCCTACACCACATGGTATTTCCTGGTGTGGTGGGGGCAGTGGAGGGCCACATGAAATGGTGCCACAGGCCACATCCGGCCCATGGGCCACAGGTTGAGAATCCCTGCATCAAGCACTATGGGGCAGTTTTGTTGCTCAGCCGCACAGTCAATTCTGACCCTTTGCGACCCTATAGACCATTGCCCACCAGGCACCTCTGTCCTCCACCATCTTCCTCAGCCCGCCCAGCTCTGTGCCTGTTAAGTATAATTGCTATTGCTAGACTCTGTGGTCCCTTGATTTTCTTCACTGAGGCAGTTATTCAATCTTCAATTAGTTGGGGGTTGGCTGTAGCTCTCTTCAAAGAGCTGAGGTTCCAAAGGGACTTGGCAAATATCCTGTCTTTAACGATGAGGGATGTTAAGCCCTCGGTGAGGGCAGTAATGTTCAAAGACACTTTTGAGTGGTCCCAGTTATCCCCCTTCATCTCCTTCTCCTGGCATGTTTGTTCTTGCTGCCACTTGTTTTACCAGTGTTAGAGCTAAGTGGAGATGGATTGCAGATTCCTCCAAGACTTCTTCCCTATTGTACCCTAAAGGAAGGCTTGTAGAGGAGTTTAGGGGGTTGCATTTCCCCTTTCTTCTTTAGGGGCCATTAATTGTATCAGAGGGATCACTGTGGCTTAGTGGTTAAGACATAGAGCTTGACAACTGGAGGGTTGGCAGGTCAGCAGTTCTAAACCTGAGTGCTGCATGACGGAATGAGCGGTCCAAAAGAACGTAGCAGTTCAAAAGAACAAGTTGTAAGTCAATAAATAGGTATCACTTCGACAGGAAAGGTAACATTGTTCTGTGTGCTCTGGTGTCATCGTGCCTGCCACATAACCATGGAAACATCTGCAGACGCAGACAGCACTGGCTCTTTGGCTGTAAATAATGAGCACTGCCCCCTAGAGTCGGACATGACTGGCTTTTGAGCAAGGGAGACTCTTACCTTTACCTATAGATAGCATAAAATGCATTATTTCTACTGTTGTTTGCTGCTTGCCCCCCATACAATTATGTATAGTGTAATGCATAGAGACACAAACATACCTGTGAATATATCACCAACCTCCCTCTTGTCTGTCTTGCTAAAGCCGCTCAAAGTTGAATTTTTTTTTTTTGGAACAGTAGCCGTGTTAGTCTATGTTTCAAGCATATCAGAGAATAAACAGCAACAAAAATGCTGTAGCGCTTTGAAGACTGTTATATTTTAATGTTAGCTTTCATGGATCAAGTCCACTTTGTCAAACTGTGTACTAAAATGTAATAAATTGGAAGACTTATTATTGGTAATGGCCCAGTTTCTAGATGTTATTCGGTCTTCTCATCCTATCTAAATGCTAGTCCACAACATTTTTAAATAATTAATTTACCGCTAAGTAAGTAATTTGGATCTGGGACTCTTTCAGGTTCTGATTTCTGCAAGTACAGCAAAACCCCAACTTACGTAAAAAGTCAATTCCTTAGCCCTTTACATAAATTGTTTTTTTTACATAAATCAAACCAAACCCATAGGAAAATGAATATTTACGTATATTGAAGCAAACCCATAGGAAAATGAATATTTACATAAATCAAAGCAAACCTATAGGGGAAAAAATGCAATTTTTACGTAAGTCGAAGCAAACCCATAGGAAATCACGTTACGTAAATCAGGACATTTACGTAAATCGGAATATCATTTTAGCGAAAAATACTTACATAAGTCGAATTTATGTAACTTGAGGCATACATAAATCAGGATTTTACTGTATGACATAATCTCAGAAGAGAACCTGAAAGCTAGTACACATTATGGGGGTATCTTATTTTGTTCTAATGCAAGTGTTGATCACAAATTCTTTGGGAAGGCGCCTTCCATGACCCCCCTTTTCCAAATTAGTCTTGCCTTCTCATGATCTATCTAAAGTATAACAGCCTTAATTTAATGATTTTATCTTTTGGAGACTGTTTGGGGTTGATTTGATATAGAACCCACTTACTTCTCTTTCTGGTGGTCCATGGTATCCATAAAACCTTTCTGCATTATTTCAGATATGTCAGTTTGATTTATTGTACCATTTAGTAAATAAATTACACCACTTGGTGAGAAATTCCACAAGTTAAATAAAATTAAAATACTGTTGTATTCGCATGTGGGTACACTACTGTTCCGTCACATCTTTCATTATTTTGTGATGTAGATTCAGAAGAACTTGAATTTCAAGCTTTAGCAAATGGGGGAAAGTCCCCTCAGATATGAACCTGGCCATGGTTAGAAAGTTTTCCAGCAAATCTAGTACATTTATAAGCCACAAAGAAGGACTGTACCATTTACCACTCCTATCTAAGTATAATCAGAAGACAAACCCAACACACCATTTCTTAATGTTACATTAAGTTTCCGATCCAGTGGTGCAGAGTAGAATTATGGAAAGGCAGAACATCAAGATACTTGGGTAAGTTCTATCAGATGTTACAAAGGATAAGGAAGAGGAAATACTATTTTCAGCAGCAGAAATATGTTTACCATTATGGCAAGGGGAATGGCTTCTTCCTCACACAAGGGAAAGGGAGATGTTTTTCGTTTTGATAGCAGCATAAAATTTCAGCAGCACAGTTCTAATAGAGAGCACCAAAGACGAAAGGGGTGGTACCAACATCCACAGGATGCATTCTGACAACCCCTGCTGTACAAAATTGTTGGGAGTAAATAAACGGGATATTCTTCAATTCTGAAAATCAGGGATGAAATACAGTGCTGGTAAATAACATAAAAATCATTATACTATAATATATACTGAATAATGTTTCTGTACTTCCACTGCTGTCATAATTATCTCTACCAACAGTGTATTGGCTAGCTGGGCCTGAAATCTGGGAGGTCCAGGCTCAGTGGGATTGATTGCTGTGGGAAATGGCAAACTGTCTTTGTATGGATTTTAAAACAATGATGGGATGTTCATTTGCCATGGTTGCTTAGCCATTATTTTTTGCATCAGCAAGGGTTTTGATGAGATGGACCTTGGGTTCTTTTACAACTCTACAGTTCTACAATTCTATAATTCAAGTCCCTATTAAGCCATGACACTCGGTGGCTGACCTTGAGTCTGTCACACTTTCATGAGGATAAAATGGAAAGGTATACAATCTTGATCTCATGGGACAAAGGAACAAATGAAAAGTATAACAAATAAATAATAAATGCCATGTATACCCTAAATCCAGTCTTGCTGCCTGACATTAATTTTGTTTCCTATTACTGTTTTTCATAATAAAAGCACAAGAAATAGGAGATTAAATATAATCCACTATTTATTTATGTGGCTAGACTAATCTCTGCAAGTTAGTTAAATTTATAACAACAACAAAAAAAAGCACACAAACACAAGACAAAAGACAACTAGGAATTTAAATGAAAAGATGAAGCAGCTCAGCCAAAACTAAAGAGAAAATCTCTACTCTCTGGCAATAAGATCTGGCAATGCAGTCATTTTTACCTTTCCTCCTAAAATAAAAAGATGTAACATTCAAGCATACTGGAAGACAATCCACCTTTGAACATTTTAATTTCAGCACTTCTTAACTCTACAGTATTCTTCTCAAGAAGTACTTACTAAAACATTCAGCCACAAATATGATGGATGTTAATCCCATTCCATTGAGGTTTCTAAGTTTGCACAGGTAATGGTAATATGATAAGCAAGCCACAATAAAGACCATTTCCATCCACTCATAAATGAAAAGCTAAAATCCTAGAACTCTGTGGCTTCTTCTACAGCTTTAGGGGAAAAACCACCCTATAATAAGTTTTGTTTAGATTTATCAGAGATGTACAACTGGAATGGCAAACAAGAAAGAAAGAAAAAAGAAAGATGAATGATTATTAATACTAGTTACAGCAGTAAGATTAATTATGACTAAAAATTGGAAAGTGAAATTTGATTTCCAACTTGATAAATGGTATAACCAGATTTGGAATATTGCTATTATTGATAAATTAACATGTGAAATCAGGTTGAAGAAGGGATCAGTGAGTGAAAATAAATTTAAAAATTTGGGGGGAAATTTCTGTGTTAGTGAAAGGGAATGGAAAAATTCCAGAGCAAGAAACATTGTCTTTTTTGGAGATGAATATGGGTACATGAATTAATTAAAAAAGGAAAAATGGGAAAATAATATATTTCCTTAGATCTCATAGGTTGTGGGTCCACATATTATATATGTTATTTTTTCAAATTGTATAATTTGATTCTTTTTTGTTGTATTACTTGAAAAAAAATTAATTTTAATATTAATTTCATTAGATATACAAGTTGAGTTACCCCATTACATCAAAAGACACACAGTTCTTCCCACATATGCATTCTTGAATGGCAGAATGAGACCACTGAAAAGAAAGCAGAACCAGATCCAGTATTTTATTCTTCTGTCTTGATCACAAAATGGCATGCTTCATTTCCCAAAAACTAATTAGACACAAATATGATAGATGTGGGCAGTTTGTCCCACCCAATCCTCATCCATCAAATCACACCAAAATCTGAGGATATGTATGCCTGCTTTACTTTCCAAAAGCAAAACCTGACTATTGATAATTTACATGTTTACTAATGGTAATTTTTAATTTAATTTCCACATTTCTTTCATGTTTACTACGAACTGTAAGTATTCAAATTCCTGAAGTGTAAAAGTATATTTTTTAAAATTACAACTAAGAATCTGAGTATACTTTTCCACACTAAACTCCTCAAAGAGGATTTCTATGAATATCAACAATATCCTAAATATACCAAGATGTACAATAGCTGTTGCTTATAGTAGTAAGCTCACTGAATAACAGGGGATTTAGTGAGTCAATTCCTCCATAATCTCCATTGACTCACATAGGTCTACTCTACTTGTAACTTTCTTGACTGAAATAGGCTTACTCTAGTTGCAATTTAGTTTAACATTACAAGTTTCAACTAGATTAGGCCCTTTTGAATCAACAGAACCTATAGAAGAGTGAACTCACCAAACCGCACTGAATCAATGGTCCAACCCTAGTGTAACTTACTATGTTAAGCAACATGATTTTGACAAACTTTTAATCCAAAAATATGCATCCTAGAAGGTTGTCACCTCCCTCCCTAACGGGGTGAATTTATTAATAGAAAAGTAAACAGCAATTATTCACAGTTAGTAATTCTTTTGTACTGTCCTCATTCTTTTTGGCAATACTTTTCTACCCACTGTCACCAGAAAACTCAGCAAGATATAAAAATAAATTCTTCCATCCAATGTAAAGATACAGTATATAGGATGTAGGGAAGAATATCATTACTATGTAGTTGCAAACAAAATCAAAAGTCCTTTCAGAAAGGAAATGATTTCATTGCCTCCTAATTTGGATTCTCCATAGACTCGATCCACAAATGATATGGGTACCTATTGAAACAAACAGAACAAAAATCAATCCAGTTATAAAAAAACAGTTTCATGAAACAATAAGGTAAATGCTTTAACCAGAAGTTTTATATTACCGTAATCTAGTATCATGATCCAAAGATAATGTGCTTTCATAGGAGGTGCTAAGTGACAGTATAAGTTTAGTAATAGCAGTGATACTCAAACTAACTTGTGTTAGTACTACACTGAAGGTGGCAATGATAAATCGTTACCATGAAAACCCTATGATGAGCCAGCCTAAAATTAATCAAGAGACAGTGCTGAAATAAGTTTCTTAGGCTACCTGATCAAATAGCACAGAAGAGCAAAGGACAAGTATAAATAGCACTGCTGTTAGTGAAACAACTTCAGTGGTTCCCAACAAGGAGTACACAGCCCACTAGTGGACTTCAATTCCCAGAAGCCTCAGTCAGTACATTGGCTGATCAGTGCTTTGGGGAAATGACTTAGGCTTCTGGGAATTGAAGTCCAAAAACCAGCATTTGGGAAACAATGAACTAGATTGAAGTGGAAAGGATGTGTAGTAGCTGGTGTGCATAAAAGTGATAGGAAAGTCTGATGCTGCACAACACATACAATTGGAACATGGAACATGAGAAGCATGAAACTGAAATTGGGAAGGGATATTTTCAATCAGACAACCATAAAATGTTTTACTCTGCAAATGACCAACTCAGAAGAAATGGAGTGGCTCTAAAACTGAGGCAAGATGAAGCACAGGCAGCTAGGGGTTTTAATGCAATAATATCAATCATACTCAGATACTGAAGAGGTAATGGAAAGCTTTCATGCAAGCATCCATGAAGACATGTCTCACACGCCAAAACAAGACATGCTTATAATTCTAGATGACTGGGACACTAAGTAGGAAACAAAGCAGAACTAAATATTGTTGGAAAATTTGGTCCAGGGGACAGGAATAAAGCAAGAGTGGACTGGAGAGGCTCTCTAATTGTTCCATCAGCTAGAGAGGCTCACCTATGGAACCTCCTGCCAATTGAGTTGTGTCTGCAGACAGAGCTACTGCCCTTCAGAAAAGGTGTAAAGACTTGACTGGCGGAGCAGGTATGGGGTTCCAGTAACACCATAACCTCGGCCTGTTGGCTGACCCAATAATTACTTCTCTCTCCCTTAATTCTTTTAAATCTTTTAATTCTTGTGATTATTTTAAATTTTTTAATCTTTTAAATCTGTACTGGATCACCCATGGTTTTATCGTTGGGATTACTGTATGTTGAGATTTTTGTTCTACATTACTATGTCAGCCGCCCTGAGTTGCTCTGCGAGTAGGGCGACATACAAATGTGAACAAATAAATAAATAATAATAAATAAGAGAATGGTTCAGAGTTCTGTGAGGCTAGTAATTTGTTTACTGGAAATATATGCTTCAAGCAACCAAACAAACATCTGCACCTGTGGCTATTATCCAACAAACAATTTAAAAATCCTACCTCTCCAATGGAGTAACCCAATTGTCTAGCCCGGACTATCATTTCCATCTGGAAAACATATCCTTTTGAAACACACTTCTCCATTAGTTTTTGTAAAACTTCTTTTCTATATAATCTGCAAATAAGTATATATGAAATTAAAACTTCTTGTAGCATTTCAGTTAAATACAAAAAAATTAAAAAACAATCCAAATAGGTAATACACAATAGTCATGTTGAACCATAAAATTTACCTGTAAGTTTTACAAACTATGAACCATCTTTCCTGGATCAATTTTAAACTGACCAGTAACCTCACCCATCCTTCTTTATGTCAGATAATTACATGCAATTTAAGAATGAACCTACCTGAAGCTTCCAGTTAAGTCAGATGCACCTGGCTGCAGCAGAACTTGAGTGAGGAAGTTGGCACCTCGGCTGCCAAAAGAGATACAAGAATTTTGTTAAGCATTTAGAATCTGAAGTTTAAAAAATACAATGGAGCAGTTTTAATGAAGCTTAGGCAGAACATGGGTCTCTAGTATCAGAAACAACAGCCCTTCTAACTCCAAGAAATTAGGGTCCCTTGACACCCGATGGGTTAAGACAGGGGTGCCCAAACTTTTTGGGCTCTGGGCCGATCATGTGGTTCAGGAAGCCGGTCACTAAGGCCCGGGGGCCAGATGTGGCCCCCAACGCCAATTCATCCGGTCCACAAAGCCTTCGTCGCTCCTGGAAGTGGAAGTTTTCCGATTTTTAACGTTGTCCGATGCATGGATCGAACAACGCTAAAGAAAAGCCCTGAATTCAGGGACAAAATGCGTGGTTTGTCCCTGAAATCAAACTAACCCTAGGCTAGCGATTGCTAGCCTAGGGTCAGTTTGACTTCGGGGACAAACCATGTGGTTTGTCCCTGAAGTCACTGCTGCGCTTGATGGATGGGTTGGGTATCCCCCCCCCCCCAAGCGCAGCGATAGCTTGGAATGCAGGAAGGTCAGGAGGAAAAGAGGCGCATTTTGGGCACATTTTACTTCTGCTTCCAGGAGCGATGAGGGCTTCACGGGCTGGATGAATTGGCATCGGGGGCAGCACCCAGCCCTTAGTTTGGGCACCACTGGGTTAAGAGGAAGCAAAGAAGAAGAATTCCAAGAACCTGTTATACGAAACACTACATGGTTCGAAAGAAGTCCTGGTAAATTAATAACCTTTAATAGTCAGAATGGAGAGTGTACAGAAGATGCCAAATAGAGAATGTTTCTATTCCAGAATTCACATCCTGTAATCACCCATACTGGCAGCTACTATTCATTCTCCAAGATTTCACATTTTTAAAACAAAGTTTTGAAACGGCACACTCTGAAAACAAGAGCATAGCTGGTAAAATAGAATAATGGATAAAACAACAAACCTGATCAATTTTCGTTTCACATCCCACCCATGCACACCTCCATTTCCTTTATATCGTGTCCCAGACACAATGTCAAAGTTGCCTTCTTTCTGTGCTCTAGAGAAATAAATATTGGGCCAGAGAGAAAAGACAGTCAAAACACATGTCATACTTAATGGGTTAGTCTGTATGTATGCTGCTGGACTGGCTATAATTTTTGCTTCTGCAGACCAACACAGCTATTTCTTTGGAAAATAAAAATGGCTAATGTTCAATAATAAGTCAAAAATTAAAAAACTAGATAAATCTAAATCCAAAACACCAACTAAAAGTATTTTAAAACAAAGTAAAGATATCAATTGCCTGAAATATGTATTTGTTCCATGCTTCTATGTACAGTAAAACCCAGGCTTACAAATGCAGTGGTTTACATTTGCCGTGGTTTACTATGGCAAATTCCTTTAATTTAAAATAACATCCCGGTGTACAACAATTTTTCACCTTACAACCGGAAATTAGACTACCAGTCACAGTGCCATTGTAGATTCTAAAATAGAGAGCGCCCCACCATCATCAGAAGTCACGATTCATCACTTACCGCTGCGGTGGGAGGGTGTTTGGAACAATTCCGCCCCATTTTTGAAAAATTTGGCAGTTTTTGGCTTCGGTAGAAGCTTTTCTCGCAACCAGGAAGTACTAGAAATCCCCCCCCCCCCCCCCCAGTTCCAATCAGTTGTTGGTCAGAGGTTTTTCCTGCAATTACCAGGGCTGGCAAATAGATGGTGCTGATGGAAATGTGACCAATATGCCTTGAAAATTAAAAAAAAATCAGCTCCGAAGACAGCGTGGGTAATCCTGCTCGCAGCCCAAGAAAGTGGTGCTGGTGGTGGATTTCTCAAGCGGTGGAAAAAGTAGGGGAGCTTAGCTCCATCTTTCATTCCATTTTACTGTGTTTTTTCTTTTCTTCTGTAATTTTTTTGATTATTTTTTCTAATAGTAGCCGTGTTAGTCTGTGGTTTAGGCATATCAGAAAACAAAACAAAATAAACAAAAATAAAATAAAAAACACTGTAGCACTTTAAAGACTAACTGCTATATTTTTACTGTTAGATTTTGTGGATCAAGTCCACTTCTTCAGACAAGGAGTGAAACTTACAGGCATGGTTTTTATACACCAAATTCAGGGGTCAAAGGGAGAAGGGTGTGCTAAAGCAAAATGTTTTGCTTATTTTGTTTTCTGATATGTCTATTTTTTGTATTATTTTTCAGAGGTTCGGGACTGTTTTTTATTTTCAATGCATTCCTATGGGAAATTGTGCCTTGATTTATGGTTTTTTTGGTTTACGATGAAGGGTGTCGGAACAGACCAAGGTCATAAACCGAAGTTTTACTGTATGTTCAGTTGCTAGTGAAGAAATTTATTTTTTGAGATTGTCTATGCAATATCAATGGCAAATGTAGAAAAACAATGAATCAAACTATGTGCATTACATGGGTGTGCCACAAAACACTGCAGAATTCTAATTTTCACATAACAAAATAAGAGTCTTTCCTGTTGCGGAATTTTAGCTAAATAATTACTAAGAAGACCTATGTGGTCTTGCTTGTAAATCCCACTGGTCGAAATCCAGTTGCCATTACCAACTAGAGTAGACCCACTGAACCAATCACTGAATTGAAAACCAATGCTAATATAAATTCCACTGATATGATAGTTGGGAGTACCAACCAAATTCAGTTTATTTTAAGTTATTAATTTTGAGTACTAGAATTAATCATGCCATCAGTTTTAGTGGTTTATTTATTTTAAACAGTGACAGGACTACCTTCTCTTTAATAAAGGCTGAAAGATTGGGCTTAGGCACCCCAATTTTTGTATAAAAATGCAGACACACACACACATTTATATCTTGTCTGCAGCACCATGGTTTAATTGCTCTAGTGGGTCTTTTTCAGAGTTGGCAGTGAGTAATGCTCTGTTTTAGAGATCTTGTGTGATTGCTGGCTATCTGTGGTATAAGCAGAGATTCCTTTCTTTAAAGCAGGGGTGCCCAAACTTTTTGGGCCGTGGGCTGATCATGTGGTTGAGGGAGCTGGTCACTAAGTCCTGGGGGCCAGGTGCAGCCCCCAACACCAATTCATCCGGCCCGCGAAGCCCTCATTGCTCCTGGAAGCAGAAGTAAAATGCGCCCAAAATGCACCTCTTTCCCTCCCAACCTTCCTGCATTCCAAGCTTTTGCTGTGCTGGGGGGGGGGGGAATACCCAACCCACCCACCAAGCGCAGCAATGACTTCATGTCCCCGAAGTCAAGCTGACCCTAGGTTAGCAATCGCTAGCCTAGGGTCAGTTTGACTTCAGGGACAAACCACGTGAGATGTCCCTGAATTCAGGGGTTTTTTTTAGCGTTGTTCGATGCATGCATCGGAGAACAATAAAAATCTGATAATGTCATGACTTGTGGAACCAAGTCATAATGTTATCCGATGTTCTAGTGTATATTTGTTGTTATATTTATATTATGTCATTTTAATATTTGAGATTGTAACACTGTTAGCCTCTCTGAGTTGCTTTGGCGAGGAGAGTGGCTAATAATAATAATAATAATAATAATAATAATAATAATAATAATAATAATAATAATAATAATAATAATAATAATAATAATAATAATAATGGGAAGAAAGCAACATGGTTCTTCTGTTGTTCAACACATAGCACATGTTTAATCTACCAAATATAAATACAGTCACCATACAAAGGCAGGTACCTCCTGATTTCAAAAATTAGACTTGCTACCTACCTGATGAACTCTGGAATGAATTTTGGCTGAAATACAGAAAAAATGTGAAAGAAAAGGAGAAATTCAGCGCTAGCCAAATAAAACAAACTTCAAGAAACACACACCTATTCACAAAGGACTAACTTACATGGTGTGAGAGGTCTGCATCCATAATAATAATGAAATTTCCTGTGGCATGTTTAATTCCATGAATGTAAGCAGTTCCTAATGTAAAAGAAGAAAAAAGGCAATTTCTCACCATCTGTAAATTGATTTAAATATTTCTAGAGTAGGTGCAAAATAATCTCCACATTTTTTCATTTCCCCATTAATATGATGCAAGATACCTAACCTTATGCAATAATTCTCAAGGTCAAATTTGAAATAATCGTATTCAGGATGCTACAATGTTTTCTCTTTGTTTTCCTTTATCTTTTTGTACACATTTTAAAATTTATAGTTGTGTATCTCTATATTGTTTGAATTTTGTTATACAGTCAAACCTCGCATAAAGAGCGTCTCGCTTAAAGAGTAACTCACTTAAAGAGCAGAATTTTCTCTGAATGTTCGCTTCGCTTAACAAATAAAACCAACCAAAAACTCGCTTAACAAATAAATTGGGGTTCACAGTCCCCACCACAATTGGTCACTTTCAATGGTGTTTCACTTAAAGAGCAAACTCGCTTAAAGAGCAATCCTGTGGAATGCATTATGCTCTTTAAGCGAGGTACCACTGTATAGGGTCTTGTGGAATTTAAAATATGACACAACACCTTTAAAAAGTTAAAACATGACTTTTCAGGCAAAGTAAAAAGTATTTAATTCTCCGCAGCTTACTATAAATCATGTTGTAACTTATTTATAAATTCAAATAAGGGTTCCAGAAAATAATATGACATGCTATAGAAATTCTTGCCCTAGTCATAACCATTATTAAATTGCTGATGAGCTGGCATTACAAATAGAAATATTTACATTTCTTTCTTTAAATATTTTGCTTATGTTTGGCCAGGTTATCCTGCTATGGTAATAGAGTAGACTATACTGCCAGTGACTCAACACTGAGTGTCAGGTGGCAGTTAACTAACCAGACAACCCTGAGGACTAACGGCTTGGGTGCCAAAGTCCACAGGGAAGGATGATGGTCCCCAAGTGGATTAAATCGGCGTGGGGCTGATGAGGACTTTGAGTGCCAGAAAGTGACTCGCAGAACTGGATCAGTGGTATGTGTGTCATGCTGCAATATGGAAGGCAGATGAAAGGTCACTGCATTATATTCTCAGATTTTTTTGAATAGTAGCCGTGTTAGTCTGTGGTTCAGGCATATCAAAAACCAAAACCAAAAAAGTAATAAACTTTTTCTCAGAACAGTCTTCATAGCTGTTCTCCATGATGATCGCCAATATTCAGATTTGGATGTGGCACAACAATGACAAGAAGAAATACTTTGCATAAATATATTTCTAAACATCAAAAATATTATTTCATATAATTTACTGCCATTTAATATATAATATTATGGTCCTTCGGAGGGCTGCCCATTGCTGTATGCATCTATATGACTCTCTCCATACAGAGATGGGCACTTTTGACTGGATGATATCTACTATTAGAGGCTTCTTCATTGCAATGATGGTAGACCAGCTCATTATTTGTGCATTATGTTGTGACGAGAACACTAATCAAGGGAAACCATGGGGCCACAGGAGTTAGTATAGTGAAAGAGGAGCTTTCTTAATAGTGGCTCCCAGGGTTTGAAACTCCCCCCTACCTAGTAAGCCTAGACAGGCTCCGTCTTTCTTTCCACAGGTAGGGTGTGACAACTGACCACTTGTTGCAAGATTAACTATTAACCATATAGAGTGCCATTTCTTTCTTTTATGGATGTGTTTGAAAAACATTTATTGTAACAATTTTATTCATTCTTTGCATTTGTGCTATCTGACTGTAAGCTGCCTTGAGTCACGCATGTGAGAGAAGGGGTAAATCACATTAAATAACAAGCACCCAGTTCTCCCCCACCACATATACCTGGCCAGGTATACATATCTACATATATGTAAAATTAACAAAACACATTCACTGTTTTCTATGAGCATGTAGCAATTTTCTCTAGGACAAAATTATGTATTACAAATAACACCATAGTACGCTAAAGAAACACAAATTTGTTTTGTTGCCCCTACAACATAAACTTTGTGAAATTTTTCTTTTCCCAAAATGTGACCAACACATAAGCAAGAAAAAATGAGGTTAAACTTGAGATTCACACTTCAGAATCTATTTGAAATTCAAATATTTGTAATAACTAGATTAATCAATACTTACCCAATCCAAGTTTCTTTGCCCTAGGTCTTAAAATCTGTAAGATAACAGTGGAGCAAATGAGGACTAGATATACTGTATTAAAATAACTACAGTATAGTCATAGATCATATATTTCTACTGTGCATCAAAATTATCAGTTTACTCTTTGGCTCAGTGTTTAAGATGCTGAACTTGACAACTGGGAGGTCGGCAAGTCAGCAGTTAGAGACCCAAGGGCTGCATGATGGAGTGAGCTCCCTTCTGTCCCAGCTCTTGCCAACCTAGCAGTTTGAAATCAAGAAATTGCAAGTAGATAAGTAGGTACCATTTTGGTGGGAAGGTAAACAACGTTCCATGCACTATGGTGTCTGGTCATGTCTGCCACACATCCATGGAAATGTTTGCAGACACAGACAGCACTGACTCTTTGGCTATAAATGGAGATGAGTACTGAACCTTAGAGTTGGATACGACTGGCTTTCAAGCAAGGGCGACCTTTACCTTTTACTCTTTGCTCAAATATGACTGCTATTGATCTGAAAGCTAAAATCTAACACTACTTGCACAATGAAACCTACCCTTCCCTCCTCTCTACCTTTCATAAATCTGTTCCAGCAAGTACTTCCAATCCTCTGGAGCATATTTGGGGACTATAGGGAAGGAAAACCACTCCCCACTGGAAACCATCTTCTCAGTGAAAGGGCACTAGATTCCATTTTGTTCTACACATGTTCAAAACATAACCTGTTTTTACACTTTTTTGTTGTTCAGTTGCACAGTCAATTCCGACCCTTTGTGACCCCATGGACCACTGTCCGCCAGGCACCTCTGTCCTCCATCCTCCTCCTCAACTCGCTCAGCTTTGTGCCCATTGTGTCTACAATACCATCTAGCCATCTCATTTTTGCCCACCCCCTTCTTCTTTTGCCCTCCACCCTTCCCAGCATCAAGGCTTTCTCAAACGAATCCTCTCTTCTCTTTTGATGTCCGAAGTACTTTAGTTTCATCTTTACTATTTGACCTTCTAAGGAGCAGTCAGGGTTAATTTCTTCTAAGATTGACCTATTTGTTCTCTTCGCTGTCCAGGGGACTCTCAAAGCTCTCTAGATACTAATATTAATATGAATACTCTTAGGACTGCAGAAGTTGAAGGAACCCTATGGATCATTGTCCAGCCTATCAAATAGGCAGAATGGCGCAGCCAGATTCATAAACCATTGAGGTATCCATCAAACAGACACAATTTAAATAAAAGTACTGCAGTTGTGAAATACTATTAAATTATGAAAATATGATTAGTCTTTCATGAAAATTCTGTAAAATAGGAAATGGCTTGTGGGGCAAGGGCTGATGACCCTCAAGTAAAGTCCTTTGCTGGCCAGATAATGATAGAAGCTTCAACTCCACACATACATACCCAAAAATCAACAGGACCTCACCTGAAGTACTCCCCCCCTCCTCATGTAGCATTTTGACCAGAATAGGGGTTCTCCTCCTCTCAGCAGAGGAAGGATTTTAAAAAGGCAACATGTGAAGGGACACATGTCTGTGGGAAGTCTCTAGTAGGTTAGATTCTGACCTTCGTTCAGTTTTCTTCTTCTGTGTCTAGGCCAGATGTGAAACTGCCAAAATGAAGCCACCTTTTGGCAAGTCCATTCTGCAGTTCCTTTGGCCTGACCTAGTGTGAGAAAGATTAGCCAGCAACACAAGGTTACAATTACCAGGGTATGCCTGACTGTGGTTCAAAAAATAACACAATCTTCGAGGAGCCTCTTTCTGTGTGCCCGTACCATGAAAACTGTCTTGAGAATATAATGCAGTGGCCCTTCATCTGCCTTCTGCATTGCAGCATGACCCCTGTACCACTGATCCAGTTCTGTGAGTCACTTTCTGGTCCTGAACCCTTTTGGCATGCAAAGTCACCAATGGCCAGGGAAGAAGAAGCCAGGGCAGGTTGAGGACTTTGCTGGCCCTCCCTCTGCGCCCACACCAACGGCCAGGGAAGAAGCAGCCAGGACAGGTTAAGGACTTCACCGTCCCTGAGCTCCCATCAACATATTGTATTGTAATATAATGTATTGTTTGTAAGCCACCCTAAGTCGCTATGGCATGTGGGCGGCAATATAAATTTGAACAAAAAAACAAACAAATAAATAAATAATAAAGTCCTCATCAGCACCAGGCCAGTATTGATGAAGCCGTTGCCCTCCATCAAGATGGATTCAAGTGGGATTTCATCCACTTCGGGACCATCACCCTTCTCTGTGGACTTCGGCACCCTGGGGCCATTAATCTTCAGGGTTGTCAGGTTAGTTAATCACTGCCTGACACTTGGCTTTCAGTAGCAGGCAGTATGGTCTACTTTATTACCATAGCAGGATAACTTGACCAGATAGTCTCTTTTGGTCAGTGAGAGTAAGCTTAATTTTTGCTATGTGAGAAAGTGGTGGTACATGCTGTATTGTTTAAAATTCTCATTTGTGTTCAGCTGCCGTGGCATGTATGACCTGTTATCAGTGGTGGGATGTCAAAAATTTTACTACCCCACCGTGATGTCATCACAGTGTGGGCGGAGCTAATGTCATGATGTCATGGGCAGGGCCAAAGAAAAAAGAAAAAATAATTATAAAATAAAATAAAAATAAGCACACACACACTCCTCAACCCACCCACCCACAACAAAAACCCGTAAATAAATTAATTAAATAAAATAAAAAAATACATTAAAATATACCCACCCCAAACACAAATCAACCAGAGCTTTTAAATCAGTTTAAAGCTTATTCTGGCTAATCTTTCTCACACTAGGTCAGATGGAAGGAACTACAGAATGAACTCACCACAAGATGGCTTCATTTTGGCACTTTTCAACTTTTATACAGTTAAAGAAGTTAGGTACTAAGTCTTTGCCTAACCAGTTCTCTAGGATAATACAGTATGCCTTAATGTAAATGTAAAACAGCTGTACCTCCTTAAGGGTTCTCCAATTGGAACAGCAATTGGAACAGCACAGGTGCAGCTTATTGATGAGGTAACTCCAAGACTTTGCTTAAAAACCCCAAGCCAGGCTGCCAGGCCTTTTTAGGAACTGTGGCAGTATGTCAATATAGGTAAAAGTATTAAATACACATTAAAATACAAACAGACACACCACATCCAAAGGTGAGTCACTTACCCTGGGGAGCAGGCTATAGGGAGCTTCAGGCTAGCAGCTTCTCTTCCTCCTCCCCGCTTGGGAGGACAGCAAGGAGGCCATGCATACATGCCAAGCACTGTAGGTGTGCATGCACACCAAGTGCTTGGCACACATGCACAGTGGGGGAACCAGTGAAAAGGTAAGCCCTGAAGGTGGTTCCCCCCAAAAGCTGCTACCGGTTCTCCGGCCACTGGGGAAAGTTACTACCGGTTCTGGAGAACTAGTGAGAACCTGTTACATCCCATCACTCCCTGTTATATATAGAAATTGTGAGTCCTAGCTACAGTGAAGTAGTTTGTTATATAGCATGGGACAGTAATGGCAAAAATTGGCACTCCAGCTGTTCTTGAACTTCAATTCCCAGAAGTCCTGATCAGCAGGAGTGCTGACTTGGGCTTCTGGGAATTGAAGTCCAAGAACACCTGGAGTGCTAAGGTTCACCATCATTGGCATAGGACATGCTGTTAAGTAACACAGAAATAGGGAAGTGTTAAATTCCATTCACTTGTACTACTTTAAGTACTTTTTGTTGTAAAAGAGTAGCAGCTAAGGCAAAACAAAGAAACAAATTACTCACAATTTTATCTGATCCATAAATCTTTATCAACTGTTCAGCAATATCTTGTGTCCCATCTGGGCTTCCATCATCTATGATTATGATTTCAAACTCATTTCCACTGAAAAGAGAATTAATCTGTAAATCCAATTCCCAAAATTCTAGTATTTCAAGAAATATGGAGGGAAGAAATATTCAGTGAGTATCTATCAATTATTAAGTGCTATCAGTAATATTATCATGAATCACTTGCCTCTCAAAACAGAACCAAATTGTTCCACAGTTCATATTTAGGAATAACTATCAATTTGTCTTCAACAATCACTGTCCCAAGATTTGAAAATACTACAAACTTATTTTTTTACATTAGCTTACAACTGAGTTTTCCCCACTATGCTAAAATACTGTTATTTGTTAGATGAAACTGCAGATCTTAATTATGCATTTCATGTTTAATGAGATAATTATTATTATAACTGTATAATTGGCAATGAAGAAGACCCTATGTCAAAATGGATTTGTCATTTCTCTCTCTCTGTGTGGACACTTTCAAAAGCTTCCAAAACAAAACTTGAAGTACCTGGCTGACCAAAGATTTTCAAGGTGGACTCTTTCATAGGAAACATCACAAGTTTCCATGTGAATCAAGGTAGCATTGCTGATTTCCCCCCATTTTGCACTGTTTCAAAACTTTAATGGTTTTATTTTGTTACACATAAAGTAACTGCTTTCACATTTTTTATTTTATTTTAGGACATTTGTAATTTCTTTAATACATTAATTCTTATGTCCTCAGGACTGCAGTACATCAGGTGCATCACAGAAAGCTGCAGCACCTCACTTATGACTTGATGAGAAAAAAATTTATTGGTGAGCACTCTTTGGGTAAGATTCACCAATCAGCAATAAATCCACCAGAAGTAAGTAATATTTATTTCCAAGACACATTATCAAAACAAGCCTCTAGAAGCCACTATTTTGTTGTTGTTCAGTCGCACAGTCGATTCCGGCCCTTTGTGACCCTATGGACCACTGCCCGTCAGGTACCTCTGTCTTCCACCACCCTCCTCAGCCTGCTCAGCTTTGTGCCCATTGCATCTACAATGGCCACTATATAAAATGTTATCTATACAGGTGGCTATTTTCTGCAGATAATGGAGCCTTCTGTATATATATTGAGTGATCTGCAAGCAGAAATGTTTAAACAGATATTTACATATACTATATAATAAAAGTAAGAGTATTTTGGCAAGATCTGTTTTTGGGGAAGCCACACTAGGTCTTACTAATCACATTTTAAATGCTCACAAACTCTTTTAATGAAATTTCCCAGAACTTTAAAGCCTAAAAAAGGAACATCTTTTTGAAAGATAAAGTGATCTGGTCTTAAACAAATTTTTCATAAGAGTTTCAGAAGATCATACACTTACCTGTCCTTTATTTTTTACATTTGATCACAACTGCTTAAAAATACACTTGCGCGCGCAAGCGCGCAACATTCCAATTCCAAAGAATGGCAGTGCCAAAGAGTGTTCAAATTATCATACAATTGCACTCATCTCAAACGCTAATAAGGTCATGCTAAAGATCTTACATGCTAGGCCTCAGCAGTACGTGGATCGAGAACTTCCAAAAGTACAAGCTGGATTCCGAAGACAGGGGAACTAGAGACCAAATTGCCAACATTCGTTGCATAGTGGAGAAAGCAAGGGAGTACTGTACTAGAAAAACTTCTACTTCTGTTTCATTGACTACACCAAAGCCTTGGATTGTATGGCTCACAATAAACTGTGACAAGTCCTTAAAGAGATAGGAATACCAGACCACCTTACCTGTCTTCTGAGAAATCTGTATGTGGGTCAAGAAGCAACAGTTAGGACAAGATACAGAACAACTGATTGGTTTAGAATAGGAAAAGAGTACAACAAGGATGTATATTATCATAATGCGTGGCTAGAAGAAGCATAAAATGGAATTATGATTGCTGGGAGAAATATCAACAACCTGAGATATGCTGATGACACTACCCTAATGCAGAAAATGAAGAAAACCTAAGGAGCTTCTTGATGTGGGTGAAAGAGGAGAGTGCAAAAGCTGGCCTGAAATTTAACATAAAAAACCCAAGATCATGGCATCTGGCCCCATCACTCTCTGATAAAAAGAAGGGGTAGAAATGGAAGCAGTGACAGACTTTACCTGCTTGGGATCTAAGATCACTGCAGATGGTGACTGCAGCCATGAAATAAAAAGATACTTTTTGGGAAGCAAGCTATGGCAAACCTAGGCAGCGTAATAAAAAAATAGAGACAGCATCCTGCCAACAAAAGTCGGCATAGTTAAAGCAATGATCTTTTCAGTAGTAATGTATGGCTGTGAGAGTTGGACCATAAGGAAGGCTGAGCACCGAAGAATAGACGCCTTTGAACTGTGGTGCTGGAGAAGATTCTTGAGAATCTCCTGGACTGCAAGGAGATCAAATCAGTCAGTCCTAAAGGAAATCAACCCTGACTGCTTCTTGGAAGAACAAATACTGAAGTTGAAGCTCAAGTATTTTAGCCACCAAATAATAAGAGAGGACTCATAGAAGGCCCTGATGTTGGAAAAGACTGAAGGCAAAAGGAGAAGGGGGTGGTGGATGATGAGATAGCTAGATGCAGGGATGGGATGTAACAGGTTCCACCAGAACCGGTAGTAACTTTTCCCAGTGTCCCGGAGAGCCGGTAGTAGCTTTTGGGGGGAAACCACCTTTGGGGCTTACCTTTTCACTGGTTCCCCCACTGCTCATGCACGCCAAGCACTTGGTGTGCATGCATCCCTACAGTGATTGTCGTGTATGAACGGCCTCCTTGCTGTCCTCCCAAGTGGGGAGGAGGAAGAGAAGCTACTAGCCTGAAGCTCCCTATAGCCTGCTCCCCAGGGGTGTGTGTGTGTGTGCTTGCTTATTTTTTTTATTATTTTTTTATTTGGCCTCGCCCACAACATCATGATGTTGGCTCTGCCCATGTCATGATGTCAGCTCCACCCACACTGTGATGACATCACGGTGGGGTAGTAAAATTTTTGACATCCCACCACTGGCTAGATGGCATTGTTGACGCAGTGGGTGCAGATCGGGGCGGGCTATGGAGGATGGGAGATGACAGAAGAGCCTGGCGTGCAGTGGTCCCTGAGGCTGCAAAGGGTCGGACTTGACTGTGAGACTGAACAGCAAAACACACACACACAATTCAGATATGTCATTGCTTCATTACAAGCAGCTAGCAATCATTCAGAACTCAGCATGTGAAAACATACTTAAAGTCAACACAGCAAAGTGGCAAAAAATGTGCAACTATCACAGGCTCAGAGGATCAGGAAAACTGATTCTTATGACTCCTGCCAAGTCCAGATCCAAGAGCAAGTATTCGCCTGGTCACTTGAGGATTAGGTATGCAAGAGTCTCCTAATATCACTTGGTACCTTTTGGGGCTTAGCAAATAAAATGCAACCTTCACATATTAGAGATTATAGCTGCACTCTTGTGCAGCAGAGCAAATAAATATTCTGCAAGGCAATTATAAAAATGGCAGCACACCAAACAAACAAATGTGTAACTTTAAAATTGGAGTTCAGATCAACAACAAACTTAGCCCAGATGCAGCTTCAAGCAAGGAAAAGAAAAAACAATGCCATGTTTAAACTGCTTATTAGGAAAATATACTTTGAGGATCCAGAGCCTTTGCACAAAGTCCTTGTGCAAACAACCCCCAAAACATAAGGTACAGTCTACTGATGCTTTGACATTTGACTCCTGGATTCTGAAGCTGACCAGCAAACACATCATTCCTACTTTGGGTTGCAGGCACGGTTTTATCTGACTCTGAAAAATCACTCCACACCCTCAAGCCACCCTTGCCAGTTAGAGACAAAAGATAAAAAACCATCCTTTTTAAACTTTTCTCTTCGAAGCAGATAATGAATGACAGCTCCCGAATGGAAAAAGAGAAGGTCAAATCTCTGCATTCCGCCTGAACGAGCAGGGAAATGACAGGATAAAGCAGGGGCTGCGGTGGGTTAAAAAGCTCGCCTTGTTAGCTGGAAGGCCGGCAAGTCAGCAGTTCGAGACCCGGATGCCGGACTGAGTGCCCGTCTCTGTCCCAGCTCTTGGGGATATGAAAGGAGCCTCATTTGGGGTGTTCCACGAGCGGAGGAAAAATCCTTTCAACCCAGATTTCTGACACGAAATTGTTGTTGTTGTTGTTATTATTATTATTACACAGGATAAGACGGACTTTGGAGGCGCCGGTGGTAGGTAGGATGCAACCATGTTACCTCTGCTCGAAGCTCCTCACCAGCAGCCACACGATCAGCGGCAGGTTCTCTCGCTCGTTATACGTGGGCAGCAGCACCGAGTACTTGTCTAAGGAGGCCGCCATGATGGCAGCGGAAGCCGGATCCAGACGCTGGCGTGTCAGCCGCTGGGCGGGTTGTTGGGCCGCCCTACCGGCAGCCCCGGCTTGGGCCTGTGCCGCGGCAACAGCAGCGGAAGAGGCGCGGCCCTGCCCTCCTTTCGCTGGGCTGGCTCATGAAGCGGCGTTTCTCACCGTGGCGCCTCGGCTCTGAGGGGAGGAAAAGTGGCCGCTGAGGTGATAATGGCGGCCAAGGAGACCCCTGAGGAGGGGGACGGGTGCGGCGACCGAGAAGCCGAGGCGAAAGCTGCCCCTCCTCCGCCCGGCCCCGGGCTGAGCCGCCGGGAAATCCAGCGCTATTCGCGGCAGCTGGTGCTGCCGGAGCTGGGCGTCCGCGGGCAGCTGCGGCTGTCGGCCGCCTCGGTGCTGGTGGTGGGCTGTGGCGGCCTGGGCTGCCCGCTGGCCCAGTACTTGGCCGCGGCGGGCGTGGGCCGCTTGGGCCTGGTGGACCACGACGTGGTGGAGCTGAGCAACCTCCACAGGCAGGTGTTGCACCGGGAGAGCCGCCTGGGCAGCCCCAAAGCCGAGTCTGCGGCCTCCGCCTTGAGGGAGCTCAATCCTGGCGTGCAGTGCGTGCCCTACGCCATGGCCATGAGCCCCAGCAATGCCCTGCAGCTGGTGGGCGCCTACGACGTGGTGGCCGACTGTTCGGACAATGTGCCCACACGTTACATGGTCAACGATGCTTGTGTGATTGCCGGGAAGCCCTTGGTGTCGGCCAGTGCCTTGCGTTTCGAGGGGCAGCTGGTGGTGTACAATCACCAAGGGGGGCCCTGTTACCGATGCTTGTTCCCCAAACCCCCTCCACCAGATATGGTCACAAATTGCGCCGACGGTGGGGTTTTGGGTGTTGTGCCCGGTGTTCTTGGCTCCCTCCAGGCCCTAGAAGTGCTCAAGATGGCCTCTGGGATGGGCACCACCTTGAACCAGACGATGCTGCTCTTCAGTGCCCTCGAAGGAAGGTTTCGGCACATCAAGCTAAGAGCCAGGAATCCGGACTGCGCCGTGTGTGGTGACTGTCCTTCCGTGACGAGCATGCAGGATTATGAAAGGTTTTGTGGGTCCTCGGCAACGGACATGTGCCGGACGTTGCAGCTGCTGAGTAGCGAAGAGCGGATCTCTGTAGAAGAGTATAAGAAGATACTGGACAACCAGGTCCATCATGTGCTCGTAGATGTCCGCCCGCCTGTGGAAGTGGATATATGTCGCTTACTACACTCCCTAAATGTGCCTCTAAGTAAACTAGAAGGGAAAGATGAAGAGTGTTTGAAGACTCTGTGCCAAAAGATCTACGAAGCGAAGCAAAGGACAGAGGACAACTTGCCTTTCCCAGTTTATGTTGTTTGCAAATTAGGAAATGACTCTCAGAAAGCTGTGAGAATATTACAGGGATTGTCCCATGACAGACTAAGCTTTATTTCTGTTAAAGATATCAGAGGAGGACTGATGGCTTGGGCTAGCAGAATTGATCAAGAGTTCCCTCAGTATTAAAACTTTCTAATAAAAAGCTATAATGTGTCTTATAGAGTTGTATTGATCATTACTGTGGGTTTTTTAAAATCTTCTGTGATGGTACCGCCAGCTTGTTAGAAATTCATTACTGAAAAAATCTTTTTAACAATGACATATTCTGTGTTCTGTAAGAAATTTTTCTTCCATTGGGCTTTTGGCTTTTAGTTTTTCAGACATTGTCTGAAATCCTGGTATAGCAGGACTGATATCAGCCATGGGAAATTGCAACTATTAAAGACTTCTTCTGTTAATGTTGGGGCAAATGCACTTAATACAGACCATGATGAAGTCATGTACCTGTATACCAGGGGTGCCCAAACTTTTTGGGCTGTGGGCCAATCATGTGGTTCAGGAAGCCGGTCACTAAGGCCCGGGTGCGGGCGCATTTTACTTCCGCTTCCAGGAGCAACGAGGGCTTCATGGGTCGGATGAATTGGTGTTGGGGGCCACACCCGGCCCCCGGGCCTTAGTTTGGGCACCGCTGCTGTATACCATGAAATCACCAAAGGAAGCCTTTAATCAGCAACAGTTTCCTGGAGCTGATAATGTCATTACTGTTGAAAACACAAAACCACTTTGCAGGATTTCACCTGTTGTATGTTGTCAAGCTGTGTGACAATCAACTTCTCTAATGATTCTTTTCTTCCTGGTTCTGCAAAATTGATTAAAACTCTTTTTTGTTATTTCAAGCTGGGATTGAAACCTAAGTCTCTGTTCTAGTTTTTCACCCTGTTAAACCACACTGGAAACTAGACATGAGACTTCCATATCTTATTGATTACAGGTCTTATAATTTGTTAGGGATTTCCCACCAAGAATTCTGGGAACAACTGTTAAGAACTTAAAGTAGTTTACAAGATTTTTCCATCAGTTCCATTGAACATCTCCTTAGCAACCATGCTGTTGATGTGAACTTGGGTAACTTGCAGGGAGGGGCTGAGCTCCAGAGGAAGTGCATTATAGCACTGGTGGTATTTTGAGATGCACCCTCTGTGCCACCTAATGAGCAAGGAGGCTACCTGTCTACTACTGTCTTATGTAACGGGTTTCCAACCTTTCAAGTCAAAGGGGCCAGGTCACACACGCTCTGTCAGCTTTGAGGGCCAGATGGACATTTTGCCCTGCCTGCACGATGGGGGAGGCCATTTTGTCGCAACAGATTCAAAGGGGTGGCCATTTTATTACTTAAATGGCCTTGGAAGGGTAGGTGTCACATGAAATGGTGCCACAGGCTGGATCTGGCCCACGGGCCTTAGGTTGGCAACACCTGTTATATAGCATGCAGACTGATCTTTTTCCATTATACTCTAGGGTTATATAAATGCCTTTAACCATAATTTGCATTGTGTGAAATCCAGTGATACCATTCAGCCAACAGAATGGTTCTCTTGAAATTGACAGTGGAGGCTTGTCTCTGACATGCACAATGCCTTTTGCACCCTCAAAATCCATTCCAGCATGCTGAAAAGTTCCCCAGGAATGTAGATGGCACAATACCAACAAATCATCTTATTTTTCACAAGAGTGTTAAATTCTGACCCCAGGTAAGGAAACTGCACACACATAGTGATCATGCTTTCTATAGCTGGCACATAGATGATCACAAGGATTCCTGGGGCAACTATGAATATAAAACTGTCAGTACAAAGCAGATTGGTCAGAAATCTGTTGCTGTTCACATAAGGTTTGTATCTTGGTACTGCTAAATGAGAAGATGCCAAATCACATCTCAGTCACTTGCCTGGTAATGTGCTTGATTGCACAGCTGAGATACACTCTAGAACAGTGACGGCGAACCTTGGCACTCCAGCTGTTCTTGAACTTCAATTTCCAGAAGCCATGATCAGCAAGAGTGCTGACCTGGGCTTCTGGTAATTGAAGTCCAAGAACACCTGGAGTGCCAAGGTTCACCATCAGCCCTAGAACCTTGTAAATAAGCCACAACTTCAGCACAGGGTACCCAACGGTGCAGTGGTCAGAGTTATGGACTAGAACTCAAGAGGCCAGTTTTCAAATCCCTGCTCAGCCATGGATTTGAGGGTATGTAACTGGTGAAGCTATTCTTTTCTCACCTTGAAAGCCCTACTAGGGTTGCTATAAAATCGGTTCTGACTTGGTGGCACATCATACGCATGTTGGAGACTTTAATAGATGGTGGTGCTTTGGTGAAGTTTAGCAGGCTTCAGAAGCAGACCCTTTCCCATTATGTTCACTTAATGGGAAATTACTTTGGAAGTAGTAGGGAAGTTTACTAATTAAAAATAAAGACACTCTGATATGACTTTAATGTCACTTAAGAAAAAGCAAAGCAATCACACATATACCCACCCTATAGCGCTTAGTGCACTTTGGGAGGTTCACAAGTTAATAATAATTACACATATATTGCCCCATAGCACTTAGAGCACTCTGGGTGGTTTACAAGTATGTATCATTCTGTCCCAAAAATGCTGGGTACTCATTTTACTGATGTGCAAAGGATGGAATATCAGATCATCAGCATACAAAAACAACAGAGAAATCACAGAAAAACATCACCAAGTCAACCCCACCAACTATGTTCAAGGGAGAGTCCGGTGGCGCCACCGCCGTTTCCATGACCTGCTGGCCCCTTTCTTCACTTCCCCATTCTGTAGGCTGCTAATATATCCTCCTATATAGAAATTCTTCCCCATCTTCAGTTCATTCAACAATTTAGTAATTCTTTCTCTCAATCGTTCTAATCTTCCCTCTGTTATCATTTTTGTCAACACATTATTTAATTAAGTTATCAGATTTTCCTATCAACTGTGCAACTCCAAACTTTGTTTTACAAATATTACCAAACATGCCTTTTAAAAGGCCCCTTTCTTCACTTCCCCCTTCTGTAAGCTGCTGTATATCTTCCTGTATAAAGATTCCTCCCCATCTTCAATTAATTCAGCTATTTAATAATTCTTTCCCTCAATCTTTCTGAACTTCCCTCTGATGTCATTTTTGTTCGCACCTTCTTTTATCTAGTCGCAACCTCCAACATATACAGTCCCTCTTTTCTTTTTTCTATTTTCTTTCCTTAGTTGTCTGTTCTTCTTATGACTTTTCCTTTTCTTTAATTATCTTTAATCTCTCCTTCCATGAATTTTAATTTTGCCTCAAATTTATCATTTGATAACCCAATTACTAAGTGTATTTAATCTTTAAATTGTCATGAAGCGTTCAATGATTAATTTGTATAAATGAAACCTAATGTAAAGGATTGGAAATTTTGGATAGGAAACAACGAGTTGTCATTAGATTGAATTTTTTTTTTAAAAAAATTACAACTTGGTGATAGTAAAGGAAGAATTAAAATATGTGGAAGGAGAGGCTAAAGACATTTAAAGAATAGAAAATGATAGAATGGATAATTAGTAATTGGTACAGTTAGAAAAAGAAAAATGGGTGTAGAGACGGGAAAATTAGCAATAGTAGAACAAGAGAAAGGAAAATAATAGCAGGTAGTAATGGAGAAAGAAATGGATATTTGGAGTAAAATTGAGAAAAGGTAGGACAAAACGGTTGAGCTAAGGAAGCAAGAAAGGAAAGGTAATATGAAAGGATAAAAAGGATTTGTTAATAAATCTTAAGGAAACATTTTGTACTCATTCTGGTGCTGTACAGAAGCTCTTTTTTCTATCCCATGATTAAAATATGCAGAGTTGCTTATGCTACAGATTGATATACTGTATATGGAGACTCTGCTGCTGAATTGCATTATTTAGTGAATGAGAATGGTCTTTCCATACTTCTCTTTGCTTCAGTCTACCCATATACTACCTTGCCTGGTTTTATAATATGTCTGCAGCCTAGATAAAATTAACCCTGAGCTGTCTCTGAAACAAAAATGACAAAACTGAGGCTATTGTACTTTGGGCACATCACAAGAAGACAAAAATCATTGGAAAAGGCAACAAAGTTAGGAAAAGAGGAAGAAAAAAATATGAGATGGTTTGATTCAATCAGTGAACCCACAGGCTTGGATTTGCAAGAGCTGAAAAGAACTGTTTGTGAAAATATCTTTTGGAGGTCCCTTATTCGTAAGCTCTCCATTACACTACTTATAAGTGACTTGATGGCAGATGACAGCAACAGGAAGGAAAAAGACACAAACTTTTAGTGTTGACAACAAATGTCTATGATGACATTTTTACTAAAGACAAATCACCACTGAAATTTATGCTGATGGGCTTAACCCTGAGTCGGTTTTTACTGAGTAGGGCGGCATATAAATCGAATTAATAATAATAATAATTCTTCAACTGGATTCTGTGTCATTTGTTTGTTATATTCCATCATAACCTTAGATAACATCAATGCCTATAGTATTGGCATTGATAGTAAAATGACAATTGAACTCTTAGGGTGATTTGACATTTTTAGCTCTCCCTTCAAATGTTGACATAAATCTTGACTATGTTCAGTTAGATAGTTCTGTGGTTTAGGTATCTAGTTGAGGAGCCCAAGGTTGGAAGTTTGATGCCTCTCCCTGTGCAAGCTGCACAGTCCCAGGGTGCCCCTAGATGTAGTAAATGGTGACACCCACACCCCCACTTATTGCATACCTAGAAAACTCTGGAACGGGTCAGCATAAGTCAGACTTGACAACACACAGTTTTTATTATGGGCAATTAATGAGATCTCATAGATATAAAACTATAGACCATAAATGTCTAAAGAAAAGATTTCCACCTATAATTTCACTTTGGCTTTAATGATTAGGTCTTTTTATCTTTTAATATAGAACATAATTTAATGAGTTTTGCTAGGTTTACTAGTCTCCTCCTCCATATCTAGACCAGATGGGAAACTGCCAAAATGAAGGCACCTTTTGGTGAGTTCATTGTGCAGTTCCTTTTGCCCAACCTGGAGTTAGGAAGATTAGCTGGCAACACAAGGTTGCCATTACCAGGGTATGCCCGATTGTTGTTCAAAAATATTACAGTCTTCAAGGAAGTTCTTTCTGTGAGTAATCACTATCTGGTCAAGATGGGTGTCAAGATCTCAAATTTCTATTACCTTGCAATTAGAGTCATTCATTTTACTAGTAACTAATGGGCATTCAAGCTGTTTCCAACCTTTCAGAAACATTTATGATTGGTGAATACTGTACTGTATGTACAAACTTTAACAGCCTTTTAGCACTTTCGTGTTCCTCTGTTGAAGCAGCAGCAAAACACATTAGAAAGTACAAAAATACCACAAATGGATTGTAGGTGGCACTGTAGGATGCATAAACAATTTCTACAAATGGTGACGCTTTCTTGAGGGATGAACTAGGAAGAATTCAGAATTCGTGCTTGGAACGTCTCTAGAAGCATCTATTCACGTTTTTAACTCCACTTCTCACAGTGGAAACCCCTGTAGGTCCAAGCTTCTGCAATTGCAAGGGTGATAAAAAGCAGTTATCATGTAAAGCATCCCCAACCTTTCCAGATTAAGGCTTGTTTAGTGCAGTGGCACAAGTAGTGAAGACTGACTGAAAGGAGGGAGGTCAGCAGTTTGATTCCTGAGTGCTGCAGGACGGAATGATCTCCCATCTTGGTCACAGTTCTTGCCAACCTAGCAGTTCAAAAGCAAGAAATTGCAATTAGGTAAATAGGGACCACTTCAGTGGGAAGATAACAGCGCTCCATGCACTCCGGTGTCTAGTCATGCCTGCCACATGATCATGGAAATGTTTGCAGAAGCAGACACCACTGGCTCTTCAGCTTTGAAACAGAGATGAGCACTGAACCCTTGAGTCAGATACGACTGGCTTTCGAGCAAGGGAAGCCTTTACATTTACTAGTCTTCTATACAGTCTGTTCTTGGTTTGACTGGCTCATCACTGACTCATCAGTTGTCCCCAAACAGTTTATGTTCTCACAAACATATGTTTTTGTTTGTTTAGTTTTTGATTATGAAACTTCTTTGAGAAGACCAGAAGAAAGATCTCTAAAATTTTGCCTGCCCTGATTGATTTAATACCTCTAGGGCAAAATCCACTGAAGCATTGCTGCATTCTGGAATAAACCAGTTTTAACTACCTGTTTTTATGGATCTTGAAATAAATGTCATAAAAGCATGGGCAGAAAATATGACCCACCCTGCCATAAAGCAAAGTGAGTCAGTCGCCTCAGGAAGTAGTATACCTTTGAATGGCTCTTTGACTACCTAAGTCAGGGGTACCCAAACATTTTGGGCTGCGGGGCGGTCACTTGGTTTGGGGGGCTGGTTACTATGGCCCAGGGGCTGGATCCGGCCTCCAACACCAATTCATCCAGCTCCCGAAGCCCTCATCGCTCTGGAAGCAGAAGTAAAACACGCACATATAGGCATGTTTTACTTCTACTTCCGGGAGTGACGAGGGCTTTGGGGGTTGGATGAATTGGCATTGGGGGCTGGATCTGGCCCCCGGGCCATAGTGACCAGCCCCCTGATTTAAGTTATCTTGATGCTCTGACTAAAAGATATCTGGTTAATGGGAAGTCAACTGCTAATCCAGTCAACTTTTATATATGGAATAACACGGGAGTCATTTACTCATCTTATTCATGCAGCAGAATATCTTAGCATAGCCCTCGGGAAAAGCAGTGCATTCATATCAGAACAGCATACTCTGCTGCAGAGATGCTCAGGGCCAAGTGATGTATGCAGTGTGGATGGTTGCATTCCCCATAGTTTATGAGTTCCCTAATGATGTTGTTCCTGATGGCACACAACTATTTCACTCATTATTTAGAACTTTGCTGATAGTCCTGGGCCTGATAACATGACTAAAAATTAAATGAAAGGTAAAGGTCTCCCTTGTTGGATTTATTCATTTAGCATATGGAGTATTCCCTTGCTGGAAAGCCAATCATGTCTGACTCTAGGAGGCAATGCTTATCTTCATTTACAGCCAAAGAGCTACCTAGTTATCTACTTGCAATTTCTTGCTTTAGAACAGATAGGTTGGCAGGAGCTAGGACAGATGATGGGTGCTCACTCCGTTGTGCAGTACTCAGTTCTTGAATCGCTGACCTGCAGAGCTTCTGGTCGCCAAGCTCTGTGTCTTAACCACTAAGCCACCATGGCCTCTCACAAAAAACTGCAGAAGCACAAAGGATAGCTGGGTGTGGGCTGTTTATTTCTATTTAGGTGACATTCTTTTTCTGGAGCAGGTCTGAAAAGTGGAAAGAATACGACAGTCCTATTATACAGAGAGGGAAGACTCAGCTGCTACCAGCTTAATGTGATCTCCATATGTCATTTTATATATCATATCTGCCTAGTTTATCAGGTGGCCTTCAGCACTGACATTGACGATGATTGCTATGGAGGGTTCTGCTGGGAATGTGAAGAGGTAAAACAGAATTAATAGAACAGAAAAGAAGGATGGAGAACTGGTTCAATCCTTATAAATCTCCTGTTAGGTTGTTGTAGAAGGTTATGACTGGAAGAGAGCTTGTGGTATCAACAGACCAGAAATAATCTGACCATCTATCTCTCCACTTTTAATAGATGGGAGCAGTTTGATCTACACAGCCTAGCTACTGAAGTATTACTGAGTATGTGGTTATTCGTCACACGTATCAGCAGCTCAAACTGTTGTTGTTGGAGGCTCCAGAGCAACAAGGACTGCCAAAAACATTTTTCTAGTGTGGAGGATTTTAAAATTACAAATGACTGTAGATGTTAGAAAAGTTATTTTTCGATGACAACTTCCAGAATTTTCCAGTCAGCTTGGCTCCTGGGAATTCTAAGAGATATAATGGAGAAAAATACAAGATGAGGAAGCAAAGTAGATATCCCTGTTTCCTATGCTACCAAACCCTACTGTGAAGAGGATCCCTTCACCTTTCCTGGTGGGCTATCTGCCTCATTTTGCATCCTCTGATGAATTGCACAGAAAGCTCAATGGCTGGGTGGCCCAGGGACATGGCCAGTGACAATAGAGAGGAATTGATGCTGGTATAATTGAGTGTGCCAAGAGTACAGTGTCCAGTTCTGTGCACCACACTTTAAGAAAGAGAGCAACAAGGATGATCAGAGGACTGGAAATTAAGCTATATGAGGAAAGACTGAAAGAACTTGGTATGTTTAGCTTTGAGAAAAGGAGATTCAGAAGGGAAATGATAGCACTTTTCAAGTACAGTACCTGAACAATAATCATAAAGAGGAAAGGAAGAATCTGTTCTTGGTTATCTCAGAATGTAGGACACATAATAATGGGCTCAAACTAAAGTAAGCCAGATGTAAGCTGAATATTAGGGAAAAAAATCTTAATGGTTAGAGCAGTGTGACAGTGGAACTGCCTTGAGATGTGGTGAGCACTCCAACACTGGAAGCATTCAAGAGGGAATTGGACAACCATCTGTTATATTTGCTTTGATTCAGATTCCTGCATTGAACAGTGAGTTGGATTTGATGACCTAAAAGGCCCCATCCAAATCAGTTATTCTAACCCAGTGATAGGAAGAGAGCAGTAAGATGTCAGGGTTGAAGAAGTGGTCAGAGGCCTTGGAAGAACAGTACCTAGTCTTCTGCAGTATAAAATACACACAGCCTCTGGTGTTAGAAGACTCTTGAATGAGGAATACAGCATGGCACTTCTATCTTCCTGTGTTGCTGTAGTTCCTGAGTCAATGCTGCAGTGATGGAGCTAGCCTAGACAACTTTGCCCGCCAGGACTGACAGCCTCCCCAGAAGTAATGCCAGTGATGCCATTGACAATGCCTGCAACTGACTCAGATGGCTCGGGAACTGGTGGAACCACTCCTCCCGGAAGATCTACAACCACCCAGAACTAAAAGCCCTTGTTGAAGGGTGTTGGAGTTATGTGGCTAGTTTAGTTGACTCAGCCCCAATGGATGGGCAGGGAGCACAGCTCAGCCCCAACCAGGAGCAACCTGCAGTCAGAGACAAGTGAGGGAAACTGAGCTCTTGCTTGGGGAAAACTGGTGGACTGAGTGAGGGGCATCTGGAGCTGTCCATTATAGATGGGGAACTGCAACTTGACTGGAACAATCCAAAGCAGGGATTCTCAAACTGTGGCCCATGGGCCAAATGTGGCCTGCAGCACCATTTCATGTGGCCCCCACCACCTCCACCACAGCAGGAAGTGCCACATGGTGGAGGAAGGGCAAAATGGCCGTCCAGCCCTCAAAGCTGTCTGAGGGAGTGTGACCCGGCCCCCAGCCTTAAAAGGTTGAGAACTCCTAATCCAAGGCAACCTCTCTGAAGACTGGACTCCTTCTCTTGCTTCAATAAAAACTGGACAAAACTGAGTCAGTCATGCCTATGGAGTCCATGTTGGAGGAGCCATGACACGCATGACATAGGATGCACACCTACCCACAGTTCTGGTGGGGGGAGGATTTGGAATTTACCTATTCCCATTGTAGTTCAGAGAAAAGGGTGGAGAGATAGGTCCACTCTTGTTTGCCCCCTTCCTTGTAAGTCATACCTTTTTAAGGCCTGATTAGATACTATCAAAACTTTAGTCCAGTTCAGTAACATATGTTGTTGGGCAATTTTTAGCCATTGACCTCATCTAGAAATTGTGCTGCAGCACTTGCAGGAGGCAGGACCGACTGTTAAAGCCTTAAAATGTCAACTGGGGCACAGTGAAGTTGTATTTTGGGTCATGTCGTCAGGGGAGGACAAATCCAGCCCCTGGAAGTGAAAATGCAAAGTGTCTGGCTGGATGCTATTGAAAGTTTATTCTGCACTTCAGTAGCATTGCAAGTCCTTTAACAGTCTTGTGTAAGGGGATGCCATGCCAGTCAAAGTTCAATGGGCAGAGACTTGACAATGGGCCGTTGACACTTTAAAAACTTTCTTTCTTTATTTGTGTCAGGTGCACCACCAGCATATAATAACATACAAAGCTAAAATTAACATGTCTAAAAACAAAATGGAATTAAAAAGGGCTAGATGACATCTTCCCAATATCGGGCCACTTCAACAGGATTTTCTCTTGCCAACATAAGGTCCTCTTCAGTGCACGTTGAGGAGCATCGGGTGCATTGTATCATATGGGAGATAGTTTGTACTTCTCCGCATTCACACAGGCTGTAGTCTGCAGGGAAACCCCACTTTCTCAGATTAGTCCTTGATCTTCCTACCCCGGCACGCAGTCTATTTAAAGCTCTCCATCCAGGCCATGGTTGTTCTTTGCCAGGTGGTAGAGTCATATGGTTCTGCCCAGTTATCTGGTAGCTCCTTGTTCACCTTCCATAGTTCTAAGGTGGTCTGTGGGGGCTGGTTGTTTGGAGGGGCAGAAGTTGTGAGGAAGCTATGCCTTGATTTCACTCTCTTTAAAAGCCACTGTTTTGACAGCTCCAGGTTTTGATCAATCTTTTGTCCTGCAAACTGATGCTAGTAAATTTAGTCCAGGTACACTGTTCCTGCAAAAGGTGCTGGGTGAAAACTTCCATCCTGTTTCTTTCACCAGCAGGAAGCTTCTGATGAGAGACAGAAATGACTCTGTGATAGAGGAGTGTTTGGCTATTACTTGGACCATGGCAATGTTGAGTCCTTATCTTTGGAAAAGAAAGTTCTTGTTGCAGACTGACCACACACCTTTTGTTTTTAATTGCTTGCACAATCACAGCTACCATCTGCTTTGATGGTGTTTCTGACTGCAAGATTTCAAATTTAAAGTTCAGCATATCAAGGGCCTTGAAAATATTGTGGCAGATGGGTTATCCATAATGCATTTTGGAGAAGAGTGACTGATGGGAGGTGGGAGGCAGTGATTCTATTATTGAATTGATATAAGAGCAATGCCTGATATATTTTGTGCATTTTCACATTTCAGTTTCTGATTTTCTGCACTTTTAGATGGGTAAGTGCCTTTTCAGTGTTATTTTTAGATATTGCATGCTGCTATGTTTTCCTAAACCTATCTCTACTTGCTTACAGTAGTTAGCTTGCTGGATCAGCTAGAGTAGGAATTGGTATGGGGAATATAGATTTTAGAAACAAATACATTTATTAGTTTAGGAATTAGTGTTAAGCTTTGGTTTGATCAATGTAATTTTAAATGCATTTTTAAAAAAATCTGTCATAACTACAGAAGCCCTTTGCTCATTTGCTTGCTTTAGCTGCTGTTCAGGTTTGCTGATCCTGTATAAAGTTTGTGAAGAAGCTTGTGAAAATATTGGACTGGGTAACAAGGATTATGGGTAGATCTAGAAAATGCCAGCTTTCTAGTCAGGTCCTGGGAATGGTTGGCTGAAAGAAAACGAGAGCAGTCTTTGCCAATAACAAAATGAGAGGAACACCTGTGGCTGATCTTCTTCAAAGCCAACCTGGCATGTTTCCCAGTACTGTGCTAACTGGAAGATGACTTCAACTTCATGAATAGAGGGGGCCAAAAGTGCTCTTGCTTTCATGAACATTTGAAGGGGTTTGAAGTCTGATTGGCAGACCATCTTGAAGAGTCCAGAATGTGAAGCTCAAGGTATATAGTCTTGCAGCACCTTTAAGTCTAACTGATTTTTTTCGGTAACAGTTTTGCCACCCCAGCCACCCAATGAAGCAGACGACAACCATCTGCTGTTTAAAACATGGGCCACTTTATTTATACCATAACAATACAATATTAACATGACCTGCAATGGGGCGTCCTAGTGGGTAAATGGTATTGACTTATGGATGTATCTACCCAGTGGTGGGCATCAAAAAAATTTCCTATCACAATGTGAGCATGGCCTGTTGGCCATGTGACTGTTCTTTGCTATAGAGCTATGAAAATAGAAGCCTCTTCTATTTTCATCACTCAGTCTATAGTGAACCTCTGAAGCCATTTCAACGTTTTACTCGTAGTTTTAATTGGTTTTAACTGTGGGTTTTTGAGAACTTTTAGAATCTTAGCCTTTTTATGTGTTTTAGGATGTGTTAAACCGCCCTGGGCTGCCTTCGGCGAGGAGGGTGGTATAGAAATTTAAATAAATAAATAAAATTTTCCCCCTCGGCCAAGGCTTTTCCTGAGCTCTGTTTCACCCCAGAGCAAATTCCCAGCCACTCTGGAGCGGCTGGGGAGGCACTTTGGGGGCGAAACATAGCCCTGGAAAAGCCTTCGACAAGGGGAAAATGGCTTCTGAGGTTCGTTATAGAGTGATGAAAAAAAGAGGCTTCTATTTTCATAGTTCTATAGTGAAGATCCCCCTCCGAAGCCATTTCCCCCTTCCTCCAAGGCTTTTCCTGGGGTCCGTTTCACCCTGAAGTGCCTCCCTATAACCACTCTGGAGTGGCTGGGAATGCGTTTTGAGGTGAAACGGAGCCCAGGAAAATCCTTTGATTGGGGGGGGGGGGAAAATGGAGCCAGCCCTCTCTGAAGCCTCTTCTAGGAGGAGGAGGTGGGTGGGGTGGGCAGGTGGGCGTGGTCAGCCATTTTTGCTACTGGTATGGGCGTACTGGTGTGAACCTGTTGATGCCCACCTCTGTGGGTGTGGCCATGTGACTGGGTGGACGTGGCCATGTGACTGCCTACCTGGGGAGTTTGTAGCCTGCACAGGGCTAGGCCAAGGCCAAGGCCATGAAGGTGGCTGTGTAGGCATAGAATGAGGCGGCAGGGTACTACACCCCGTCACGCTCCCCGATCTCACATACTCACCTACTCCTGGCCTAGGAGTAGACACCACTGCCACAGTGCTCTCAGGTTCGGTCAGCACGGAAGCACCAGATGACTGGACAGCTTCTTCAACTTCCACGTCCCGTGCAGACAATGTCGAAGGCACCCCAGCTGGCACATCCGTTGGTTGAGACGCTGCTGGAGGGCCTGGGCAATCTCTGTCCAGGTAAGGGCATCGTCCTCCGGGGTCCCTCGACGTCTCATCACTGGTGTTTGTGGAAGTGTTGCCAGACTTAGTGCAGTAGCATGCTCAAGGGCATTATCCTGGTCACCAAATCTGTCAGATCCGATGTGGCCAAGGCCATGGGTAACAGCAAATCCCATGCAGGATGTGAAGTTCTCTTCTCCGTACCCGAAGTGGAAGAGGCGTAATGCTTAGGTGCCATCATTCCAAGGCTCTCTCTTCGTAGAGATTTATTCCATGTGTGTCACACAAGGAAGTTCAGATGTACATACTTTTGCCAGATTATGAAGAAGAGAGAGGGCGAGGCGGGAAGGAGACATGCTCTTATAGAGCATAGGTTACTCCCCGAAACACCAAGGCCTGAGTGGTTGCTGCCTTGGGGTGGAAGGGCGGCAAAACATGTGTACATTAATTCACGTGATGCGGCCATTTGTGGGTTACAATCCATTATCTCAGAAATAAGGTTGGGCAGTTATTTCTGCATGCCTACTTGATTTCTAGATAGTATTGTGGACGCAGTGGGCACAGAGCTGGGCAGGCTGATGAGGATGGTGGGGGACAGGGTGCCTGGAGGACAATGGTCCATAGGGTCGCAAAGGGTCGGAATCGACTGTGTGACTGATTTCTTTATGTTTGATTAGTAGATGTTTGGTAGAGGGTAGCAGCAGCTAGCCATAGGATTCCTTAATTCCTTCCCCTGTAGTGTCAATGACTGGAATTAGTTTGGCATGTATGCATCTTCCCATTAGCCTCTGACACTGGAAAGGGGCTCTACCACTAGGAATGGCCATGGAGACACTGCAGTAGCAGAGGGTACCATTGTTCACAAGGAGGTAGTAAGGCCAGTGGTGGGATGTCAAAAATTTTACTACCCCACCGTGACGCCATCACAGTGTGGGCGGAGCTAAGGTCATGATGTCATGGGCTGGGACAAAGAAATAAAACAAAATAAAAATAATCACACACACACATCAACCCACCCATCCACCCACAACACAAACCCGTAAATAAATTAAATAAATAAAATAAAAATTACATTAAAATACACCCACACAAATCAATCCACCCACCCACCGCAAACACAAACCCATCACTTACCTGTTAGTATAAGTGCCTGGGCACCACCATGTTGCAAGATGGATATGGTCATCGTACCGGTTCTCTAGGATAATATGCCTTAATGTAAATGTAAAACAGCTGTACCTCCTTAAGGGTTCTCCAATTGGAACAGCAATTGGAATAGCACATGTGTAGCTTATTGATGAGGTAACTCCAAGACTTTGCTTAAAAACCCCAAGCCAGGCCAGGCCGTTAGGCCTGCCAGCCGCCAGGCCTTTTTAGGAACTGTGGTAGTACGTCAATTATAGGTAAAGGTATTAAATACACATTAAAATACACACAGACACCCCACATCCAAAGGTGAGTCACTTACCCTGGGGAGCAGGCTATAGGGAGCTTCAGGCTAGCAGCTTCTCTTCCTCCTCCACGCTTGGGAGGACAGCAAGGAGGCCGTGCATACACGTCAAGCACTGTAGGCGTGCATGCACACAAAGTGCTTGGCGTGCGCATGCAGTGGGGGAACCAGTGAAAAGGTAAGCCCCAAAGCTGCTACCGGTTCTCCGGGACACTGGGAAAAATTACTACCGGTTCTGGCAAACTTGTGAGAACCTGTTACATCCCATCACTGAGTAAGCCTCTACCTTAGGAGGCCTTGAAATGAGGCATTCTGTGAGTGAGAAGCAAACAGCATTAGATCTATCAGATCGAAAGCTATTCTGCTCCTCTGCAGCAGGCCCCATGTGTGTTAGTTTTAACTTACAGTCAAACCTTGCATAAAGAGCACCTCGCTTAAAGAGTAACTGGCTTAAAGAGCAGAATTTTCTCTGAATGTTCGCTTCGCTTAACAAATAAAACCAACCAAAAACTCGATTAACAAATAAATCGGGGTTTGCAATCCCCCCCACAATTGGTCATTTACAATGGTGTTTCACTTAAAGAGCAAATTCGCTTAAAGAGCAATCCTGTGGAATGCTTTATGCTCTTTAAGCGAGGTATAACTGTAGTTTAAAACAACTACATCTGAGTGGCCCTGGACCATTGATGTCTTGTGATTTAGATCTCTGGTGTCTCATTCACATATTCACATTGTCATCATGAATTACATGGTCCCACCCTTAGTGTCTTTGTTGTGGAGGCAGGACAGGAAGCATGGAGGGAAAATACATTTTGGTTAATCTTAACGCTAGTCTCCTACAGGAGAGATTCAGCAGTCAGAACCCGAAGCTTAGACTCCAAATCCCATGAGGTACTAGTTCCCCTCCATTCAGCACACAATTAGGGCACATTGAGGGTACTGTGTCCAGTTCTAGGCACCACACCTTAAGAAAGATCTAAACAAATTAGAGCAGGTACAGAGAAGGGCAACAAGGATGATCAGAAGACCAGAAACCAAGCATATGAGGAAAGACTGAAGGAACTGGACATGTTTAGCCTTGAGAAAAGGAGGCTGAGAGGAGATATGATAGCACTCTTCAAAATATGGTCAGAGGGGCAGGTTCTGTTCTCAGCCTTGGAATCGTTGGCCTAAATAGCCCCTTCCAGCCCAGTGATTCTATGAACCTCTATGAGTTTTGCAAATAATGAGTTAATGGCTGTTTTCCTGAGGGTGGGATTGCTCTTTTTTGTGTGAAGCTCGAACTGGTGCAATTGGAACAGCTACTGCTGTTGTTGATTAGGTAATGCTTGAGAGAAAATAGAAAAGAACACATGGCATGTAACACATGGGCTGCTAAATCAGGAGTTCCACTCAGTCGCACAGCCAGTCAGCTTTGAACAGGAGTCTTAACTTCCTGAAGAACTCTATATGGACAGCTATCCATGAATTAACAGATCTAAATTTGAATCCTGTAGTAAGTACTTTAAATGAACTGTGAATCTCTGGTATCATAAAAAGGACGTGAAGGATTCCAGTGTCTCGCTACTTTAAGCACCAGGCTAGAGAATCTCCAGCCCTCATGTCAGCTCTTTCTGAAATGGGGTAGTTACAGACTAGAGCTGGGAAGATTCAGCTTTTACTTCTTATATTTAGCCATGAAACTCACTAGATGACCTTTTGCCACTCATTATATCTTGAGCTGACCAACCTCTCAGAGTTATTCTGAAGGAAGAGGCCAGATATGGTGTGTTGAGTTCGTAGGAGGAAAGGAAGAATGTAAATGACAAACTGGTGCTCACTATGAAAACATATGAAGTGTCCTTCCCTTATTAAGAACTCATCACAGCCAGCTCTTAAAATGTGGCATTGCATTTCAAATGAGAAAATTATTTCATGCAATCAATTTTGCAAAATATGCGTTGACAAGGTACTAGAGACCACTATAAAACCCATTACACACTATACACACTGGTGAAAACTTGTGTGTGACAACACACAAGGCTTCACATGTAAGCAATAATTGCTATAATTGCTGAAGTGGAAGTATTATCATAATGGGCAGAAATTCAAACTGATGCTATTTTCTACAGAACTCATTTGCTTGAGCTTAAAAATGATGATAGGAAATTGATCTCATCCTGTGCATATTGCACAAAAGTAGGATTCATGCAAACAACAACTGAGAATGAGATGTGAATCTATATAGTCAACCCTTGCATAAAGAGTGTTTCGCTTAAAGAGTAACTCATGTAAAGAGCAGAATTTTCTCTGAATGTTCGCTTCGCTTAACAAATAAAACCAACCAAAAAACTTGCTTAACAAATAAATCAGGGTTCACAACCCCCCTCACAATTGGTAATTTGCAATGGTGTTTCGCTTAAAGAGCAAACTCGCTTAAAGAGTAATCCTGTGGAACGCATTATGCTCTTTAAGCGAGATACAACTGTAGTTCTGATTGATTAGGCATGTAGAGAAATTAACCTGAGACAGGATTTTCATTCCTTTAAATTATTTTGTGGGGAAGAGAGGGTGTGTCAAGGAATATTATCCCTCACAGCAGTCCTTTATTTCAGACAGGAACACTCAACTAAAATCTGCCCAATTTATGTGTTTTCCTCCACTGACATTTGTGTTGAATGAAGCATGTTATCTCTGACTCAGCTTTGCTTGAATATTTTATGTTTAACTAGATAGTGCTAGCAAGTTCTGCTATCCATCTAGCCCAAGGATTTTCAACCTGCGGGCCATGGGCTGGATGTGGCCTGTGGCACCATTTCATGTGGCCCCCCTGCTTCCAGCACACCAGGAAGTGTCATGTAATGGAGAAAGGGCAAAATGGTCATCCGGTCCCAGAAGCTGCCTGAGGGAGTGTGACCTGGCCTCCAGCTTAAAAGGGCTGAGAACTCCTGATCTAGCCCAATACTTAAAAGGATGGTTTATGCTATAATAAAAATCCAACTCCTGAGGGAATCCTCTTTGAACTGCCACCGAACATTAAGCTTCCCAAAATGTCAGAAAAATGATCACTTACAGGATGACAATTCGATCAGTAATTCACTTAGAAGGAACAGAGAATCAAAGGATTTATTGTACTATGACAAATCTGCTCTAAAACCATCTTGAATCATTGTTGTTTTCAAATAAAATGTTTTGGTGGATTTTTCTTCTTCAGGTTCAATGGGATGAGGGATAGTTTCAACATTATGAATTGTGCTGTATCAGAGGAGAGGACGATGCCAACAACAATAACAAGTCCTTACACTTAGCCACAAAACTTACTGATTAAGCATCCAAAACCATCCAACTTAACCATTGAATAAAGAGCTATGCTCTGTAAAGTGGGATACATGGTTGTTCTATAATCAATCCTAGGCCTTGTTTTGGATGGACATGGCAGGGGTAACTCCATAATAGGCCATAGGTTCTAGAGGTCTTTAGACTTAGAGATAAGAAATGTCCTTTTTCTTTTCTCCTCTAGTTCATCCAGACAGCAATCTGGAGAGGCTTAGGAATGTTTTCCTCACATAGGGCCTGTATCTCATATATTTCAGACTTCAAAGGGTGAAACTGCTCAACAAAAGCAATTACACTTATATTCTGCCCTACAGCAATCAGAGCACTCTCTGGGTGGTTCACAAGGTCATTAGCAAACCCCCCCCCAAACAACAACAACAACCCAACACCATGCTGGGGACTCATTTTACCAAACTTGGAAGGATGGAAGGCTGAGTCAACCTGGGGCCCATCAGGACTGAACTCACGATATCAGCAGTTTTTTCTGCTGTACTACAGTTTAACCATTAGACCATTAGAAAAGCTGAACGCAGAAGATTAGATGCATTTGAGATGTGTGTTAGAGGAGAGTTTTGAGAGTCCCCTGGACAGCGAGGAGAACAAATAGGTCAATCTTAGAAGAAACCAACCCTGAGTGCTCCTTAGAAGGTCAAATTGTAAAGATGAAGCTAAGGTACTTTGGACATCAAATGAGAAGAGAAGACTCGCTTGAGAAGGCCTTGATGCTGGGAAAGGTGGAGGGCAAAAGAAAAAGGGGGCGGCCAAAAATGAGATGGTTAGATGGTATTGTGGATGCAGTGGGGGCAGAGCTGGGTGGGCTGAGGGGGATGGTGGAGGACAGAGGTGCCTGGAGGGCGGTGGTCCATGGGGTCGCAGAGGGTTGGAATCAACTGAGCGACTGAACAACAAAAAAAATCAGTTTAACCACTGCTGCACCACTGTTAATATTGTTCCCGAGACAGAGGCTGCTCTTCTTCCCCAAGACAACAGCACCTGATTCAGTTAACACATGCCATATTAGAGGCTCCTGGTATATAAATTCCCTGTTCTTCTTAAAGTGCCCACTCTGAAAGGAGAAGACCTCAGGCCTGAGGAAATCTCTTAAAGTAAAACAAAACTCTGTGCTCAGGCCACTGATGAGCTCACACTCTTTTGACATTCACTGCTGTTTCCACTCAAATTGCCTAGTCCTTCAAAACTGTTTTAAAAATGCAGGCAACTCTCCAAACGTGATGAAAATGTCTCCCTGGTTCACTGTGAGATAACTGGGAGGGTTCAGCATTTGTAGCAGGCCTAAGATTCACCCACAACTGCTACAAACAATAAACTACACACAATTTGTACCTGTGTTTAAAATTTTGCCTATCCCTGATTTAAAAGGCAAGTTTGGCTTTCAGGTTTTGCTGGTTTGTGAAGCAATCTCCATGGTTTTGAATGGTGGGCTCAATCTTGAAAATAGTGCCTACAAACAAATCCATGTAATTACATCCTTAAGTTACTTTGCCTGTTTTTGCTGGTGATTTTCACAACCCCTATTATGTCCATCTGCCAAATGAAACAGAAGAAGTTACTGTATAGCATACAAATGTCCCAGTACGGATCTGGGAATACCCAATCATGCAGCACTTATATAAAGGAATAGTGAGACATCAAGACACCAAATAATGAAAATAAAAAGCAAATCCATTCATTTTATTAATCAAATGAATATGGCTTCTACTGTTTTTAATTGAAATCACGCCATTGCTTAATATGCACACAAAAATAATACAGATCAGCCATTCTTGAATTTTCACAGCTAAGAAGTGATGCGTGATACTATAAGAAGTTTCTCCATATCATACTTTTTGTTTTGTTAATTAGGGGTAATTCCAAGTGTCATATTATAAATAATAAAAGACTGTGTTTTCATAAAGTCTTTTCAGCTACAAAGTACATAGTTGTTTGTTTTTTAAAAACTCAAGACCTGGGAACACTCAGTGAGAGATTTTTTTTAAAAAAAATCTATTTTTCATGAAATTGATTTAAAATGAAAACTAAATGAAATTATGTTTCAGAAAAACTTGATTAATAAAAAAAAATCCAGTCTTCACGGTTGGAAGTGAAACATAGTATAATAATTCAAGGCTAATGCAGTAATATGATTGCTGAGGTGGTTGCTGTAATTTAGAAGCCACAGTATGTCTTCCTTTGAAGTTTTGGAAGTGGGGTGAGGAATTCATTTCTTACAGTGATTCATAGGATATCTTCTAGTGTACAATTTGTTACCAAGATACAAGACTGAAACAAGCCATTCTTGTTTCAGGATGAACAATGCTCTACATGCATACTCAGAACTGACGGTATCAAGTGGCATTTAACCGTGGCCAACTGTGTTGAATTTGCATAGATGTGCACGTCTACACAGAGAAATATATTGGCTAAAGCAACAGGCTAGAGCTCAGAAGACTTAGTTATGACTCAGCCATGAAAATTCACAGGTGGGGGAGAAGTGGTAAAATCACTCCTTAAATCTCTCACTCATCTTGAAAACCCTATTAGGATAACTAAAAGTTGATTTCAATTTAATGACATATAAAACACAGATACATGCACAGCTGCAGGGCAGGAAGCAGACATTACTGATAGCTGCAGAATGTACTGGCCAACAGGTTGTAGTTGAAAGCATGGCAGTATTGAAACATGTGACTGAGGCAGACTTTCTTGAGTGAATCAGATTTTAAAGAAATCCTGAAGGGCAATTAACAAAATAAAAATGGCTTATTTGCAAATATGGAAACATCTCTAATGTACATCAGAGGTTCTGAGCAGTTAAGAAAATCCTTCTTCAAATTACAGGTTAGATCGGGGTGGCCAACCTTGATGCTCCAGCTGTTCTTGGACTTCAATTCCCAGAAGCCATGATCAGCAGTTGTACTGACTTGAACTTCTAGGAATTGAAGTCCAAGAACAGCTGGAGCCCCAAGGTTGGCCACCCCTGGGCTAGATAATATGTAATAATGGCCTGTCAAGTGAATTCTGGCTTATGACAACTTTTCAGGATTTTCTAGGTAGACAATACCATTCCCTTCTTCTGAGGGATTCTTGGATATGTGCAAGGTGGCTCCTCTGGGAGGCACTGTGGGGAACTGAACTTTCAAACTCTGGCTGTAGGGCCAGATACCTTACTTACTAAGCTACCCAGCCATCTGACAGGCAATATATCCTGTTTCTGTACTTAGTTCGGTAAATAGGTCTTGCTATTCAGAATTCTGCAGGACGTGATCCAAACATCGCTTATTCTGGAAACTGTTATTATGCAATAGTGTTTCAATGCCAGCATATTGTATTCAGACCATTAGGTTTTCAATCCTTTGCACACTTCTGACAGAATAAGTCCTACTAAACACAGAGTGACATAGTTCTGAGCCAGCATACAAATCATGAAGATGTACCATGCCTATGTGAAATGGTGTGAGCTAATGCTCTTTTGCACATTAGATGATAATGGTAACTTATTACTATTGTTGTTGTTTCATGTAAGAAACTACTGTATTTTGAGTTGAAAAGATTTTTTGCTGTAGAAATTCCACTCAGGGGACACCCGAATGAGGCTCCTTTCACGTCCCTAAGTTCTTTTCCAAACCAAAGTGGTTCCTATTTATCTACTTACAATTTCTTGCTTTCAAACTGCTAGGTTGGCAGGAACTGGGACAGACAGGCGCTCAAACCGTCATACTGTACCCAGGTCTCAAACAGACCACTTGCTGGCCTTCCAGCTAACAAGGTGAACTTCTTAACCACTGAGTCATCACAGCCCCATATTAGAGAAGAAACCATCTATCAAGAGCAGCATTGGGCATTAATTTGTATCTTTTTACTCTATGGCTGATAAAACTCTCCAATCTGCATGGATTCCACTTCAGGATCTGATCCTGCAAATGAACACCAACATGAGTTGCTAATTTCCTTGCATGGCCCAATGAACTGGGTTAACATGATATAGCTCAATGTCTATGTCTAACTGAAATAAGTGAAAATATAAGTAATTTCATCTGGAAGCTCAACAAATCTGGTTCAGTCATTATAAAGCACTGAAAGGGTCATCGAGAAAAACAGTGTGGAAGGTGAGATAATAGAGAACAGCAGTTTCTCAACTTCCTTCTATTATGAAGAGTGCATTTGCTGCACAGGCCTTGCCTGTGTGTTATGGAACCTCTCTGGGGTATGTTGTCATTGGTTTCTACAAAAGGAACACATGTCCAGCCTTACCATCAGTCCATACATGACATTCCCCTCCTGGGAACTGTCTGCCATTATTGATTTTCTCACTGAGGAACTGCTGGATTTCTGAGAATTTCCAGGATTCCTTGGAAAACAGTCTGCTCACCACAGGTTACAAACAAATCTCCATAGTACGAACGATGCATGATGGCAAAATTATTTAAGACACTTTGTTGTTCAATCTGGATACTCACTGCCTCAGAAGGTTGATAAAATTGCATGTAGCATACCAACTCTGCTACTTTTGTGTCAGTAATTTAAGGTGTGTGGAATAAAACCGTGTGGATTTTCTCACTAAAGAAACATCCACAAATTTCTGCTTGCTTGTTGTTTGCTTGCAGGCAAACATTTACCGAGGATCACAATGCATATGGTTCAATTTATGCAGCCAAAATGCCAATGCAGATTATTAAAAACAAACTGAGTTTGTATTGCAGTGAATTAGACATGAATGAATTGTGATTCATGCAGAAATTAGAATATTTTTTTTACTACAACTCCTGGGGTACCATTGTAACTTCTGGGAAAAATAGGAGTTGTAGTTCCAGAAAATAATTACCCTCCAACCTTTGGGTGATGATTTCTTTTTATTAATCTACAAGCACTTTGTCTGATTGCTATAGAGCTCACCCATATTAAGGAAAGACGAGAAAATTAGAGAATACATTTGCATTTTTTAGATTTCACTTATAAGCAACTTGTTGAATTTCCAATGACTCATCTCATATATAACCTCTTATTTGTGTTCCTGGCAACTTATTTTGATCATTTTCCGTTCTTTAAAGGCACCATATGTCCACGTGTTATTTCTATCTCCCACGTTAATAACTGTGACAATCCAGCTCATCACAGAAGTTTTATTTGCTTCTATTTCATGATGAAGAAAGCAACCATGAGCCAGTGATAATCATGGTGTGATATTTTGGTGCACATTGTATTTGATTTGCAATTAACTAGCTTTTTGCTATTAACCATTAGAGGACACAGAACAGAAAGGCAGTCATCTCAGGTCAATCTAATGCACTCGGTATCTATATGGTTACCCTGTAATTTCCCATAAACATTTGAAAGATCACTGCACATGTGAACTCAAGACAGCAGTTATACAAGGTCTCAAAACTAGTCCTAATCAACCCCACACAAAATCTGAGCTCCTGTGGTTATCAAGGCAGAAATGGTTTTTGCAAACCTCTGCAAAACATCTTCTAATTACAATTCCCTTTATACACAGATAAGGAAGAAAACTAAACCCATTTGCATTGGAACTCTGCTAAGTCACAAAGGCTTGGCAAAGTTATATTTCTGACCAGCAACTCCCTGAATCCTCTACCTTAGCCTATAGTTATATAGATTATAATGTTCTGGGAACTGGAGCCCAAGTGCAAAGTGCTCCTCACCAGTGAACAAGTGAGTGGCTAATTAAAAAGCTACCTTAGAAACAGACAACTGTCTGCTTTTATTTAAATTATGGCTGAAAGGGGGGAAATGGTAGTATTGCTTATTCTGGAGCAGACAGTGATCTGCTTTGGAATGTTCTGTGTTTGAAGCTGGGGAGTTCCGCACATTGGCAAAATGACCTTTTGCAATCTAGAAGAGAATTTTTTTTGAATAAAAATACATTATTCTGCAAATGTGATGAACATAACTCAAGTACAGACAAAAGAGTCATATACCCAAGGAATAATGTGGATCTCTGAGAAGGTATAAAAGCCACAGGTAAAGGTATAAATAACCAACAAAAAGTCAACTAACTGAATAATCAAGACAGCAACATTCAGTTGTCTTCTTGGGAAATGGCTTGCCTCTTAGTTATAAATAACAATAGCTGTGCTCAGTATGTAATTTTATACTGTTTTCTTACTTTTGGTTAATGATGCTTGGCTTTTTTTATTTAAAAAAATTTCACTTTAGGAGCTTGCATCTAGACTACAATCTACTGAAAATCAGCAGCGCTCCTTATCCAATAATAATGCTAATATGCAGAATGGATAAGCCTCTATTAGCATAATGGCTAAAAGCCCTTTGCATGTTATTTGCAGAGTGCATCTCTCAAATGCTTCTATAAGCAAATGCCAACATGAATATCATTACTGTTTGCTCAGCAACAAGTATGGAAAGTTCTGTCTCAGTCTCTGGTCTCCGCAGATATACCTGGAAATACGTCACTCCCCTGTGACACGTTACTTAACTGGGACTTTGTTTTCATTAAGTACTGTGCCCTCCTGTACATAATTCTTTCCTGCTCTTGCTTCAGCTCAATGTATGAGCGGGAAAAGGTGTGGAAGATGGATGTGACAGGAAAGGCCATGAGAAGGATGCCACTCAAGATACTGCTCAGGGCCACCACCTGGCCTGGGATACTTCTGGGTACCATATCACCGTACCCTACTGTCGTCATGGTGATCACTGCCCACCAATAGGAAGCAGGGATGCTGGTGAACTCCTGAGAGCCTGCCATCTCATTTTCAATCACGTACAAGAGGGGTGCAAACAGTGCTATGGCTACACAAAGGAACAGCAGCAAGAGGCCAAACTCACGGGTGCACCTGCGAGCGGTAAGGCCCAAAGTCTGCAGGCCAACGGAATGCCTAGCAAGCCGCATGACATACAAAATCCTCAAGGCACGGAGTATACGGAGCACCAGGCCCACCTTGTCCAGGTAGATGTTGCCAGAACTTGGCTTCTTATTACTTCCGAGAGAAGAAGTGTCTAGCAATAAAGTGATGTAATAGGGCAGGATGGCAATTATATCAATCAGGGTCAACGGATTCCTCAGAAACACAAATTTGCTTGGTGCCTGGATGAACCTCAAAATAAACTCCAAAGAAAACCATCCAACGCAGACAGACTCCACGATGAAAATGTTGTAGCACATCTGAGAACATTCACCCTGGAGTGAGAGAAAAAGGGTATGCATGAACTTACGAACTTAGTTTGACAAATGCCAAGAGAAAACATTGTGTTCAGAACATGAATAATTGGCTGACTTAGATGAAACCAAGTGCCATTTAGTTCAGCATTGTTTCCAGAGGTAAAAAGCCATATGTCCTTGGATCTGGTGTTACGAAGCAGATGGCCTCTGTTCAACAAAGGGATGGAGACCATATGTTTCTCTATATATTTGCTGGGCTGAAACATTCCTCTTTCCCTACCAGTTGTTATGTCAGCTACAATGGATAGGAGTTACAGTCCAGCAACATCTGGAGGGAAACATACTCTCCAGCTCTGATTTTAACCCATATCAAACATTCACCGGTAGAGCTGTTCTTCTGAAATAGTCTAATCCCATGATGGTGAACCTTGGCACTCCAGGCGTTCCTAGACTTCAATTACCAGAAGCCCCAGTCAGCACTCCTGTCAAACAGGGCTTCTGGGAACTGAAGTTCAAGTACAGCTGGCGTGCCAAGGTTTGCTATCACTGGTCTAATCCCTTTTGAAAGCCACCTGAACAAGGAGCCCCCCCCCCTTTCTATGCCCAGGTGGACAAAGGCTACTTGGTGTGACTTCCTTGATCAGGCTGTTCCCTCCTCTTGAGAACTTTAACAACTGCTGGCCACTCCATTATTTATTAATTCAATGCACTTTTATATCATCTGAGAAATGTCCCCCCAACTTTGGGCAGTTTGCAAGGATTAATAATAAAAACCACAAGAAAAATTTTTTAAACTATCATGGCAGCAACATACTAATAAATTAAATACCTTCTAATACAAATAATGTTCCCCCCCCCCTGAAAAACAACAGAACTGTTTAATGTTAATATTGTTTAATTAACATTAAACAACTCCCCTCCATCTAGGCCAGATGTGAAACTGCCAAAATGAAACCACCTTTGGAGAGTTCATTCTGCAGTTCCTTTCGCCTTACCTAGTGTGAGAAAGATTAGCCAGCACAAAGTGGCTCCTGCCTGGGGGTACACCTGACTGTGCTTCAAAAATACCACAATCTTTGAGGTAGCTCTTTCTGTGTACCCCAACATTGAACTAAAGTAAACTGAACCAATCTAAACTAGGTGGCTGTTGGTAATAGGTCTCAGAGCTGTTTTAAAATGTTTCTTAAATATACTCAAGGATAGTGCTTGACACAGCTCCACTAGTAGAGAATTCCACATAATGGATGCCACCACTCTGAAGGGCCATTTTCTTGTTAAGGTCTATTTTTGGTCATTCTTGGTGGTAGCACCAGAAGCTGTGCCATTTGTGATGATCAAGCGATGCAGATAGATGTTTTTGGGAGAGACATTCTGACAGATAGCAAGGTCCTTAACCGTACTGAGCAGTGATGGCCAACCTTAGCACTCCAGGGAACTAGCAATAGCTGGGACAGGGCTGGGATGATGTGATCATACTTCTTCACCTGGAAATCAACCTGGCCACAGCTTTCTGTGCTTGTTGTGGTTTCTGTATCAGGGTCAAGGGTAGCCCCATGTAAAGAACTGGTTACTTTAATCAAGGAGATTTAAACTGTTTTCTTACTCTTTCTCTGTTGTTTTTTGCCTAATATTCTGCTAATTATAGAAGTAATGTAAAGAACTGGTTACTTTAATCAAGGAGATTTAAACTGTTTTCTTACTCTTTCTCTGTTGTTTTTTGCCTAATATTCTGCTAATTATAGAAGTAAATTCACCAAATAATTTTCCCTTCCAGTACTAACAAGGTGCAGCTTGCTTGGATTTCTATGCTGTCTTTCTCCCAATGAAGAGACCCAAGGTGATTAATAAACGAAGGTCACCACATATGGACTTTTATTCTGCAACTAGATGAGTTTTTAGCTTTTAGTCAGTAGCATCCCCAGTGATGTAGTATAAACTGATTCAACTGGCTTCTTATATGGGAATCTCATTTTCCAACACTATGTCGTTTCATTTGGATCACCCCATCATGTGTTTTATGAGAACTAAATATTTTGAAATATAAACGTTTATCATTGGCTTCTTCTCCATAATAGTAAGAAGAATTAGTTTGAGTGTCACTGCCATTGTACAAAAAATATTCTCCACCTATGTTACTCACCATCATTGATGCTGCCTAGCAGCTGCCTTTCAAAAAATTCTCAACTCCTACCATCACTGAAACTATCAATTTTCTTGATGATGAGGCCCTTCAATCCTGAAGAGGATATCTGCATTTTAATCTGATCTCTGATAATCTCCCAGTCTCCTTGACACATCGAAACCTTTAACTATGTTGAAGTGTGTATCTAGCTGGGACTAATAATAGGATTCAATCTAATAAATTGTCTCTGGACATTTCCTAAGCCCAGTCTTGCTCCACTTTATTTATATAAACTGCAAGAAGGCAGCTGTAATGTTTGCTTGAGGCTACAGATTAGTACTGAGGTGTGATTAGAACCAGATTCACAGATGGTCTGTATGTGAGTGCTTAATGACAGAGATATATCAATACTACTTAATGCAGGAAACATAAAGCTAGTTTGATACATAAGGTGTGGCACTGTCTTCCATCAATTAAATCAGGGATCCTCAATTTATGGCCCATGAGCCGGATCTGGCCCAAGGCACCAAATCATCTGGCTTACCTCCTTGTTCCAGCCACTGATTCTGCCACCTCAAACCTTGCCCCCTCCACTTTGCTTGGCATGTCCCTGCCGGCACTCCATAGTAGGGTGGACATTGTAAGGCTTACAATATCTGCCCTGCTACAGAGCGCCAACAAGGATGCACCAAGCCAAGCGGAGAGGACAAGGATTGAGGCAGCAGTGATGGAAGCAGCAGATGCACATAGCCACCTGCGTCTTTCCCAGGGACCACTCTGGCTGAGTCCAGCTTTTCCGGCAGATGCATGCAGCCGCACATGTCTTTGCCAGGGGCCGCTCTGGCTGAGCATGGGTGAGAAGGACAGCCTGGACCCCTCCTTCATCCACGCCATGCAGCTCCTCCAGGCCTGTAAGCAGGGAAGCGTCGTGTGACAAGAGTGGTGTGTGACTCAGGGTGATCACTGGCAGCGGGTGGTATGGAGTGGTGAGTGGTTCAGGGTGGTCACCGGCAGCAGTAGGGGGGAGTGGTAGGCACTTTGGGGCGGTCCCACCACTGCTGGCAGCAGTGGAACAACCCCAAGCCAACAGCCACTCCCCCCACTCCTGCCGCCAATGCAGTGGCAACAGTAGGACCACCAATCCAGCCCCTCAACAGTCTGAGGGGGTGTGAATCAGCCCCCAGGTTAAAAAGGTTAAGACCTCTGAATTAAACCATCAGCATTCATCCCAATTCTAAATAATGTCCACCCCACTGCTTTCAGTAGGGCAACTTTCCCCAGTTTGTGCTTTCCAGATGTTTTTAATTAGAGTTTCCATAATCATAGAATACTGTTCACGCTGGATTAGACTGATGGCAGGTATAGTTCAAAACATCTGGAAGGCCACTTCTGAGTACTGTACTCAATACCCAGAAAACTTTGGAAAGGACTGCTGTAGGTCAGAATCTACTGGACATGACATAATTATTACTATTACAGTAAAACTTAAAGATATATAGTTTTTGAGTTATTTAGAATCAGCTCTTTCCCCCCAGATTACACATAAAGAAAACTTCCATATGCATAAAAACTGAACGGTTCTTGTGTCAATTCAAAAGCCACTTCCCCACCTATCTCCACTTTTCAGAGGAAATTTTCAAATTTTTAAAAAACCTGTGTACAGAAAGTATAAGATACTTTAGGCTAGTGATGGTGAACCTTTTGGGGACTGAGTGTCCAAACTGCAACCCCAAACCCACTTATTTATCGTAAAATGCCAACACAGCAATAGGGGAGGAAGGAAACGCTCCCATTGGGCTGCTGGGCAGAGTGAACTCTGTGCTGGGGGGAGGGTGGAAGTGCTCCCATTGGGCTGCTTGGGCAGAGGGGTGGGGTGAACTCTGTGCTGGGGAGGAAGTGCTTCCATTGGGCTACTGGGCAGAGGGGGTGGGGCAAACTCTGTGCTGGGGTGACTGCATGGGTGCCCACAGAGAGGGCTTCAAGTACCACCTCTGGCACATGTACCATAGGTTCACCACCACTACTTTAGGCAATGAGCCTGCTTGAACCATGGAGATGGGATGAAAAGTAAAAGTAAACCAGTATGCTTCATATATTTACATGAATCATCAATGGCATACGGTAAGCAATGTTGGAAAATAATTAGCATGTTAAAGTCAAACCAACTATCTTTCTAATTTTATTTCCAATCTTACCCTACAAAGGTAAGGTGTTGTTGACTTTTTGATTCTGTTTGCTATTACAGTCGCTGAATGCTAATTCCACGGGCCAAATGACAATCTGACCCTTGAACACAGTTTTTAGCATAACATCAGATGGAAAGCAAAGCAATCACACTTAGTGCATTCTCTGGGTGGTTCACAACTTAATTTGCATTTTGCCCCTAACATGCTGGGTACTCATTTTACTGACCTTGGAAGGCTGGAAGGCTGAGTCAACCTGAGTCAGGATTGAACTCACAACTTTTTGGTTGTAGTACAGCAGTTTAACCACTGCGCAACCAGGTCTGAGATCACAAACACAACTTGCCAACCCAGACACTGCCAGTAAAGAGAACCCTGCTATGCAGAGTGACAACGTTGGTGGCTAAATAAAAGTCTGCTATATAGAGGGTTACATTTTCCATCTTGAGTCAACTTACTCTTTCCTCTTCTTCTCTTAAGCCAGGCATAGTGCTGATAGACAGGTTGACTGCAGTGACAGTCACAAACAGCACTGATAAGCAAGCAAACACTTTCCCAGGAATTCCAGACTGAGGTCTTTCCACCATGTCTTGTAATTTTTTCATGCAAAGGCCAGCTTTGGTCTCTGCCACTACATCACTCTGGTTCTCACTATCTACAAATTCATCCTCTGTTTCATTCAGTTCTGCAAATTCCTCCATTTTCTGCAGGTACCGCCTCTTACAGCACCATTCCAGGCTGTCTTCCTCAATGCCCCAGTAAAGCAGTTCCTCTTGAAATGAAAGAGCACACATCTCTCTCAACAGCCGAAGCTTCCCTGCCCGCAGGAAAGTCAAGATGGTCCTAAATGCACCTGGGTTACGATCAAAGAAGAACTCGTTGCAAGTCACATCATAATCATCACAAATGTTGAGGATGTCATCAAAGTTGTTGCAAAATTTTAGCTGTCCCAAGCGGGTCATAGGAAACTCATCCAGAGTCGTCCAGGGCAGCAAATATTTAAAGCCCCCAACGTTGATAATTATGTGGTGCTTCCGGTCTTCTGGATGAACACATTCATAGAGTTCTTCTGTAGGGTGGATGAATTTAGCTCTTTGGTAAAAAACTCCTTTCAGAGTTTCTGTTTCAGCAAACAAAGGATGGTTGAAGGAGGCATCTGAAGCACAGCTCAAAGCACTGTAATCATAGTCTGAATTTTCCCCTGGTAAAAGAGTCATCTTGTTCACCAGGTTGCTTTACATCACTTTGGTGCTCCAGGTGTAACTTTCTGCAGAAGAAGAAGAAAAAGAGAGAGATGGAGACTTGGCACATTCTCTACACCCTGTCACTTTTCCAAGCAACGGCAGCCATGAGATAGAAGACAAATTTATTTGTTTATGCTCAGTAAAGTGTGGAAGACACATGCAAAAGGTTAAAAAGGATCTATTATGGGAAGGCAATTGGAAAAATTTGGGCAATGGCAAAGTGGCAGCATATATGATGTTATGGAGTGAAAGCAAAACCCATTACATTCCAATGGTGCTACTGAAATGGAGCCTGCTTTTATTAAAGTAAAAGTCTCCCTTGCTTGAAAGCCAGTTGTATACGACTCTAGTGGGCAATGCCCATCTCTGTTTGCAGCCAAAGAGCTTGGAATATAGGATTCTGCAAAATCTATTATCCTCTCAACTACCACCACACATTCTCACTGGAGACTGCACTCCAATTAAGTAACTTCCATACTCTGGTCCTGGAAGAAACACAGGCCATTCTAAAGAAACACAGGCCATTCTACAGACCTGGCATTTTGTGGTTTTTCAGAAGGGATTGTCTGGTATTCTTTGAGCCAATGTTAACAATAGTTATCATTTGCTTTTTGCAAAGCTATTAGACTCTTGATTTAGAGGCATCTAAATCTGGTGTCCATGGGGGATATATTTCAAAATCTTCCATGGATGCCTGAAACAATGGAAAGCAGTGAACCCAGTATTATAGTGAACAAACCTGAGTCATACAAGTGGGGGTTGGAGAGCTGGAAATACTTCCACCAATCTTCATGTGGACTCATGAAGTTACTCTGGTGGAAACAGTGTTCGTTAAAACATGATTCCTTTTCAACATTACATTGCAAACAGTGGTCTCTAGTGGCCAACTCTGATAATGCATCATAGAAATCTCTATACAGTACTATATTGTATATATTTCAGGTATTTTTACTGAATATTTTTTATCTATAGATAAGTGAAACCTGGTGATATGGAGTATGTGTGACCTGTACTTATTTACTTCTTGAGACTGCTTTTAAACCCACTGAAACCAAACAAATAACCTGCTTTTTATTACCAAGCAATGGGTCTGTATTTTTAAATGGTTTCTATTTTGTTTACAAAAACTTTACATTTATTTAATTATAAAAGAAAATGGTTGATTTTTATTTGTTCTGGTTTGTAAACTAACCTAGGAGGAATTTAAGTTTCCCAAATAGGTACTTTTATACTTTCTTCATTTGGTGATCACATAGTGACCAACTAATGAACTAAATTATACCTGAGTTGTCCATGTGTGTCCATTTGCCATTCAATTCATGATAACTACAACAGGACCACTGTCAATTCTGAATGGAGACCTGGCAGATGGGGATGCAGGAAATATGTAATATTGTACACAAAACTGCATCCAGCTTGAATCTGACCTTTAAGCTGGAGCCATTTTCTTAAAAACAGCAAGTAGCCTATTTAAATGCCATTTAAACTTAATGATTCAAGAACTCCTAGTGCAGGGCCAGGTCAGCAAGAATGGAGATACACTAGTACCCCGGATAACGTTGAGACTTGGTTTCACAAGTCTCATCGTTATCCGGTTTTTAACGTTGTACGATGCATTGATCACACAACGTTAAAAAAAGCCCTGTTTCCCTGGAGGCTGCAGCAAACCAGAATGTTGGGATTTGAACCCTGACGTTTTGGCTTGCTGCACTGGCTGAGGACGTTGGGGAAGCCCAGAAACAGCTTGGATTGGGTCTCCCCACCTCCCTGGACCCGGAGGAGGGTGGGTGGGTCAGAGACCCCAAAATTGTTTTTAAAAGTCCATTTTTTTTTACCAATTTTGGGGTCTCTGACCCCCCTCCCCGCCGGGTCCAGGGAGGTGGGGAGACCCGATCCAAGCTGTTTCTGGGCTTCCCCGACGTCCTCAGCCAGTGCAGCAAGCCAGAATGTCGGGATTCGAACCCTGACGTTTTGGCTTGCTGCACTGGCCGAGGACGTCGGGGAAGCCCAGAAACAGCTTGGATCGTGTCCCCTGCCTGCTCCAGAGAGATCAGAGGACCCAATCTACAGCTGCAGGGTGGCTGGGGAAGCTGACGGGGACTCCTTGTCGGCTTCCCTAGCCACCCGCCCTTGCCTCCACAGCCCCCCGTCAGATTTCCAGCCTCCCCACCCCTGCCTCACTAGCTGCAGGGTGGCTGGGAAGCTGAACGGAGAACCCCGTTCAGCTTTCCAGCCACCCTGCTGCTAAGAACGACTGTATCGGATAACGCTAAAAATCGCGTTATTCGATACAAGATTTTCCCGAAAATCTTGTAACGTTATGCGGTTTTAGCGCTATCCGGTACTAGCATTATCCGGGGTATTACTGTACATTTATTTGGGGCTAATGAGAAACTGTAAGCAATCACCAAATAAAGGAAATTAACAATTTTCTTGTCTTGTTCATCACTTTCCTTTTCCAGGTTGATTCAGTCACTGAATCTAAATTGCTAATAATTTTGTGCCAGAAATTATTCTGGGTTGAAAGGGAGAAACTCTGCTCAGGGAATGCCCAAATGTGGCTCCTTTCATATCCCCAAAAGCTGGGCCAGAGACGGGTGTTCAATCCGTCATGCAGTACCTAGGTCTTGAACTGTCGGCTTGCCAGCCTTCCAGCTAACAAAGGCGAGCTTCTTAACCACTGAGCCACCGCAGCCCCTGATCGACATGTAGCCACCGAGTCTCTTATAAACCACTAACAATGGTGACCTATCATTTTGAGGCAGTTTTTACAGTAGTTCAAATGCACAGAAAGTTCCTCCTAATGTTTAACTGGAATCCCTTTTCAAATCTGATGACTTGTGTTTCAGCACTTAGACCAAGCCACTATCTACAGAATCCATCTATACTACACAATAGTAGTGTAGTTTGATTCCAACTGGTTAACTGTGATCTTGAGATTTCAGCCAGGGGAATCCCAGGTTTCTATAGAATCCTGGCATTTCAAATCTCACATGGTACTTAGAATCATCTTAGAAGGTCAGAGTGTGGCATGACACATAATTCTAAGTACTGTACTTCATACACATGCAAAGGCTCCTTAGGAAGGCACCACAGTGAGGGATCAGACTACTATTCCTGTGTAATCTAGATACATTCTCCAAAACATCCATTCAAATATTTGAAGATGGTTATCATACGGGCTCATTTTACTTCTGCTTCTGGGAGCGACAAGGGCTTTACAGGTCAGATGAATTGGCATTGTGGGCTGGATCTGGCCCCTGGACCATAGTGACCAGCCTCCTGAATCATATGATTGGCCTACGGCCCAAAAAGTGTGGGCACCCTGAACTAAACTAAACAAATGCAGACAGTGTTGGCTCTTTGGCTATAAACAGAGATGAGCATTGAACCCTAGAGTCGGGTATGATTGGCTTTTGAGCAAGGGTGACCTTTACCTTTACCTAGTAGTGCCTATACAGATAGCTAACATACATAAGCAGTTACTTTTTGAAGAGAAAACAATTTAACCTGATGACCAGCTGTTTAAATTCAAAACAGCCTATGACTATGTTTGTTAAATACTGTACTGGCCCTTTCCACCTGTGTTAGAGTACAAAACATGACAGAATTGCTTGTTGCAAGCTCCAAACATTTGCTAACCAATTATGACCTATCCCAAACAACTATTTTGTGACTGAATCTGTCCCTAACCACCATTTCAATCATTGCCTCTGATACAAATCAGATCACAGGAACACAAGAAACTTCCTTATGCTTGGAGTCAGAGCCCTGGTTCACCTAGACTGGTACTGTTAACACTGACTTGCAGTGGCTCTCTAGGGTTTCAAGGCAGGATTCATTCCCAGAGATGCCGGATATCTTGTGGTGATTTGCTGTCCATGTCCTACAGAGGACCACTCTTCCTTAGTTTTGAAAACAGTGGGTATTCAGAAAGGTATAGAACTTCAGAAGGTTTTATTGTCTGCCCTAATCTATTTTATCAAAGTAATTCTCCTATTATTCTACTGTGTCAGGTTACCCACAAAATTAGTATGGAATCACTCTAAACATGATAGAAAACAGAACATTCCAGCACAGACACTGCCAAAAGCAGCCACATTCCTTGAATATAGAAGGTCTCAGGTTTTTCTGTGGCATCTTGTAGTGGAGTAAAAAGGCTTGTCTGAAGCTACAGTAAGCTATTACCAATCACTGTTGACAGCTAGACTAAGCTGGTTTGATTACACAGCGTCACAAAAAAATAACTATTGTCTGCTACTTGGTCTAATCCAGGGATTCTCAACATGTGGCCCACAGGCTGGATACAGCGTGCAGCACCATTTCATGTGCCCCTCTGCCTCCACCACACTCAGAAGTGCCATATGGTAGAGGAAGGGCAAAATGGCTGTCCAGTTCCCGAAGCTGTCAGAGGGAGTGTGACCCAGCACCTGGCTTAAAAAGATTGAGAATGCCTGGTCTAACCCAAGTATCCTATACTAAATCAAGTGTGCTGAATCCAAATCTGAAGTCCAATAGTGTTAGGATGTCAGGATCTTAAGTTAGTCAACCCAATTACCAACCATTTGAACAGCCATAGGATAGCTATAACTTAAAATCAGTACGTGATACAGTCAAACCTCGCATAAAGAGCGCCTCGCTTAAAGAGTAACTTGCTTAAAGAGCAGAAATTTCTCTGAATGTTCGTTCACTTAACAAATAAAGCCAACCAAAAACTCGCTTAACAAATAAATTGGGGTTCACAATCCCTCCCACCAGAAGTCACAATTGGTCGCTTACTATGGTGTTTCACTTAAAGAGCAAATTCACTTAAAGAGCAATCCTGTAACACATTATGTTCTTTAAGCGAGGTACAACTGTAGGCAAATTCTGAGTTTAGATTTGGAATCAGCACACTAAATATCATGTAAATAATATGTGTTATTCCTAGTAGCAAAACCATTGTTATGCAGTGTTATAGATAAGTTTCTTATGCCTACCTTAACACTGAAGTTTTTGGTTCCTCTCTCTCTCATACACAAGCACACATACAGTACTCACACAGAATGAAATAACAGGTTGCTTCTCACCAAGCTTGATAATGAAGAGAGGAAAATCTCTGGTGGCTGGCTGACAAAAAATGATATCAATCATCCAAATACCTTTCAAGTCTTTGGCTCTTTTTTTTTTCAGACAGCATGTCTTCCAGAAATTTAATCCACAAGAGAAAGTATGACAGTCTTTCCAAAGTTCATTCTGGACTTTTAGTTAGAGATCTATTGTTCCAGCTTTGTTGTTGTTGTGTGCCATTAAACCAGGCCTGACTTACAGTGATTCTAACTGAGCTTTCAAGGTAAGTGAGCTATTTAAGGAGTGGTTTTACTAGGTCCTCTCCCACAATGAGCTTTCATGGTTGAGTGGAGATTTGAATCCAGGCATCTTGACTCCTAATCTGTCATGCTATCAATTACATTACACTGGATATCTCACACTTCCTACCACTACTTTTATGATGGAAGAAAAAAGGTGAAAGCCTTCCATCCTTCTGAGGTTGAAAAAAAGAGTATCCCCGCATGTTGGAGCAAAATGCTAATTAACTCATGAACTGCCCAGAGAGTGCACTAAGCGCTATGAAGTAGTAACATAAAAGATTTCTGTGAAGTAGTAACATAAATGTAAGAGAGGGGGGCCTTCTTCGTGGTTGCTCCTTGTTTTTTAAATTCCTTGCCAGGGGAAGCCATGCTACCTCTACCTCTGTAGTCCTTATATCAGTAAGATACTGTACTTTAAAAAAAAATTCAGATGGGCTTTGGTGTCAAAACTATTTTGCTGAAGCCAGTTTTACTTTGATGGGTGGTGATTTATTAATGTCTTTTGAACTTGCTTTGCTTTTATTTGAGTTTCACTGTTACAGATTTTCAACATTACAGATGTTAGTTCCTATTCTATTTATATTTTATTGTTCTTTGTCTGGAACACTATTTTAGTGGGAAAAGCAATTACATAATTAATTAAGAAAGTACACATGATATGTAACAGCCTTTTTTTTTTTACAAACTGCCCCCCCCCCCCGGTGTTAACCCCTCCATTATCACTTCTGCTCGTTTTGTTAGTTGAAGATGATGGTAGGAATTAATTCAAACACATCTAAAAGGTTCCAGATTGTGGGAAGCAAGTTTTTTGTAACAAGTATTGGTTTAACTGAGAAAAATGTAAGTAAATTCCTTGTTCCAGTGCTACTTTTTCTATTTTTCTTTTCCAAAAAAATGTAGTTTTTTATATGCATACAAGCAAGATATATATATTTATATGTCCTGCAGAGTAACTGCGACTGAATGCAATTAGACTTATTTCTGAGTAAGGATAGAATACACATTTCTTAAGCAACTGATTTCTCAATGTGATAATTATTTTCCCTATCAGTTACATGTACTAAATCAGATTTAGGAAGTTATGTGATTAGCCATCATGAAGACATTATCAATCTATGGATCTGAATGATTTCCCCTCTCCATGCAGGAAAGAAAAGCAGGAACTTTAGTGTTAAAAATTCTACTTTGTCACCACCAGCACCTTCCAAATTTCCTCTGCAGCATTTTGATTTCTGCACTGCATCTCTGATGTAATCAGTGATCTTGTGAAAGGGCTTGCTACCATTTTATAGTGCAGGCAATCTCAGAGCTGTTCCTTGGATGAAAACAATAACGCACTATTAGCTAAGGGGTTTGGCAGAGTTAAGCCATAAGCATCTGAATAGACTTCAGATCTCCTGGTGCTCCTTAATGCCTCTTCATTATTTTCTGCTGTTCAAGACATGCTCCAGTGCAGTTTAAAAGTACAGTACTGTACTAATATAATGAGTGGCCTTTCCGAAAGAAACCATTACTATCTGAAATTAACGTGCCCATGGTTCTGTCACTGACAGATTTTCCCCTTCACTTAAGGAACATCAATAGATAGTAACAGGATGGCTAAATGCAGTCTGCAGGTTTCAAGAGAAATTGGCTTGGATATCTGTGGCTTCTCCTACTGTGTCTAGGCCAGATGTGAAGCTACCAAAATGAGACTAAACAAATGCAGAATGGAGGTGATACCTTTTATAGGGTCACTTAAAAAATGAAATAAAACATTGCAAGTTTTCGTAACCCACAGGTCGCTTCTTCAGGCAAATTCTCGATGTATCATGGCAAAAAAGACATCAGGCTGTATTTTAGCACCACAAAATTGAAGAACTTCCACTAGGTAATATTCCTAAAGGACTCTGATTTGGATTGATCTGGACTAATTTAGCATGCCTAGTGGGTAAAGTAGATTTGTTGCCAATTCTGGAGGACTAGGTTTGAATTTCATTGCCTCCCCCCCCCCAAACCAAGAAGAAAGCTCCCAGCCTCAAAGAGGGCCATTTTAAGAAGGGAACATGCAAGCCCCCCTGATTTCCTGCTTTTGAATTAAAAAAAGGCAGCCTAATGTATTTTCCCCATGTTACATCTAAGTGAACTAGCCTGGCTTGAACGCCATGTCACGAGAATTTGCCTAAAGAAGTGACCTGTGGGTTAGGAAGGCTTGCAATATTTTATTTTATTTTTAAGTGACCCTATAAAAGGTATCATCTCTGTTCTGCATTTGTTTAATTTTATGAATGAGTCACATGGCCAATTTTTACTACCAAAATGAAGTTACCTTTCACCTGACCTAGTGTGAGAAATATTACATGGCACATCAAGGTTGCTGTTACCCAAGGTATGCCCAATTGTGGTTAAAAATGCCACAGTCTTCAAGGAGGCTCTTTCTACGTACCCCATAGAACAAAAGCAGCTGCACTACAACTACAGAAAAAGGATATTGCCCTGTTTTGAAGTCCTCTTTCTTGGAAGCCCAGTAGTGGCAGTGGGATATGAACAGCTTGACTTCGTGGACCTTTGGTGTAGTCCAATGGGGCTGTTCTTACATAGCCCTGCTAATCTATGTACTGAATAGTCTGAAAAGTTGGGGCCAGAAGCAGAGCACTCCCTGGTAGCTGAAGGGTACCTTATAGCTCATCACAGAGGGTTCCTCACCTCCCCAAATTCCCCAAATTATTAATTCTAGTAGCAGAGCTGTTTTTACTAACAGAAGGTGGGAGTTATGCAACATATATTTGTGCTATAAACTGATTTCAAATACCCTAGCAGATTTAAAACCACACACAGTGACAAGGTGACCTTAAGACTTTTGTTCTGTGCCATAAAGCAGAAGAGAGAAAGCCATTACTAAAAGAATATACAATACTGTACTTATGTATACATTTACTATTGCAGTGTGTGGCTGTTGATTATAGCGGAGTGATTTTATACCTGGAGACAATCCAATTCAATATTGCTCTGGCGATCTATTATAGTATCTATTTAAAAACAAACAATCAGAAATTTCCTTACAATAAGCTAACTTTATTTCTTTGTAACAGATTGTTCTGCAAATATAGTAAATTCATTCAATTATTAATTCTAGTAACAGAGCTGTTTTTACTAACAGAAGGTGGGAGTTATGCAACATATATTTGTGCTATAAACTGATTTCAAATACACTAACATCCCACAGAAGTATCAAGCTCCAAGACAACCATTCAACATCAAAACACACAAGCTCCCAGAAAGTTGTATGATTTGCAATATGGTGCTTACAGCTATACAAAGTAACGCTAAGAATAAAGACTGAAATATACCAAAAGACAAATAGTGCAGCTAGTATTAATGGTAAAGCTCAGCTAGAATAAAACTTTATAGCTACTAGAAATAAATAAATTTGTCCCCTCTCTTTTTTTTGCTTTTTCAAGGAAAGAAAACTGAGAGGGATAGTGAAAACAAATTTCAGTGTATCCTTTTCATCAAACTAAGAATAGTGCTCAACTAAGGCAACAAATAAGACATCCAGAGAAGTACAACTAGCTTCAGCAATTCCAATTGTGTGTGAAAGTGGATAGAAATGAGTCTTGTGGCAGTTTAAAGCCTTAGACATTTCATTCAGCATTCGCTTTTATGGACTGCAGCTCTCTTTATCAGATGCAATGTACAGTCAAACCTCGCATAAAGAGCGCCTCGCTTAAAGAGTAGAATTTTCTCCGAATGTTTGCTTTGCTTAACAAATAAAACCAACCAAGTGGGAACGAACCAGGGTTCGCAATCCCCCCCCCCCAATTGGTCACTTACAATAATGTTTTGCTTAAAGAGCAATCCTGTGGAACGCATTATGCTCTTTAAGCGAGGTACCACTGTACTTAATATCTATTAAAAGTGGGTTGCAGTCCACGAAGTGCTTGGCAAACAACACGTCTTCAAAATACTGTACCACATGACTCCCTTTCTTTTTAGTGTGAATAATACATTGCTTTTATCATAAGAATTGCTTTTTAGTTGATTACAATTAATCCAGTCAAGAGAAAATACAGTACAACTCTTAAAGTAGGCAAGCAGCAGAGAAGTTTGCATTGTTATTGACACTTTGCCTTACCCTATATGAGATCCAAAAAATAAAGTGGACTTGGGGTTTCTTCCATTCATGATGGAATTCAGTGCAGATCAGGTGAATGACTGCTCAGGGTAACCATTTCCCACTGAGTAGCACTTTCCAAATGCTAATACAGTAAAACCTCATATAACACTAAAACCTGGTTCCACAAGTCTTGGTGTTATATGATTTTTAGTGTTATCTGATGCATGTTAAAATCCTATGGGATCCATAGAGATACATTGTAACCACACAGGCTTTAGTGGTTGTTATCTGAAGCATCCCATAGGATCTTAATGTTATCTGATGCAATTCTTCCCCCCAGATTCCTTAATGTTATGCGATTTTAGTGTTATTCGATACTAATGTTATATGAGGTATTACTGTACTGTGTTTTATTCCTTGCACCAAAGATGTTGGATTACTTATGAGACCTCTGTCTCAGAATGGGTAAAGATGGGGGGAAAGCAAATGAATCTTGCAAAATTAAAGCTACAGTCCCATACACACTTGTTTATAAGCAGGTCCCATTCAATGGGACAATGGGGATAAGTGAACCTTCTTTTAAATTAGTATGTAAAGGAACAAGCTGCATACCTACAGGACACAGGGGAGAGGAGGTGAAGGCACATGCAAGTGGATCTGCACCAAGGAGACTTTCTAGCTAGGGTATTGGCCTAAAATAGGATAGCCAGGAATTAATAAGCTAATAAAAATAAAAATTTTGGTTTTATTTTATAATAATATTGATGATGATGCATTGCCCCAGGGGAATCCCATTCTCACAATTCCTAAGGAATCTACCTAAAGGTGGAAACGGTACATGGAAGAGACAAATCACCACTGCAACTAAAGACAGTAGGTACAACGAGTACTGCGGACCAGACCTTGAAAATTTTACTTCTATGGACAATAACTCCCATAGTCCAACTGGCTGAGAGTTCTGCGAGGTGCAGTCCAGAAAAGCAACGTTTTGCAGCCTGATACTGATCAATAACTTTCCAGTGTCTGCATTTCAAAAAGGAAGAAAAACATTGGGGGTGGGTTCAACACTTAGAGGAGCCCCTCAATCCTAAACTTAATATTTCTTTAAATGTGCATAGGTAAGAGTCAGATCAACAATCCTAAAGGTGTCATTAAAAGTCTTTGCCAACCTCCCTGAATTATGACTGCGGACTCCCTAGACGAGAGGGAAAAGACTGAGAAACCCCTCTAAGGAGCACACTTGCTTTGCGCCATAAAATCCCCCCTCAATGCGCATGGAGCGAAAACCAGAGCTGGTTGCTCCTAATGCGGGAGATGGAAACCCGCATTAAGCCTTTCACCCGGGTAAACTAAAGATCCGGAATCCCCCCCCCCCCTTTCAAGTCTCGGGTTACAGATTTAGCTTCCCTGGAAGAGGAGAAACAGTCTGGCCAGGTTATCCTGCTATGGTACTAGAGTAGACCATACTGCCAGCGACTCAACGCCGAGGGTCAGGCGGCATTTAACTAACCTGATGACCACCCTAAGGACGAATGCCCTTGGGTGCCGAAGTCCACAGGGAAGGATGATGGTCCCCAACTGGATTAAATCCCACTTGAATCCATTTTAGTGGAGGGCAGCAGCTTCGTCAATGCGGGCTTGGGGCCGAGGAGGACTTTGCGTGCCAAAAGGGCTGAGGACCAGAAAGTGAGTCGCGGAACTGTATCAGTGGCACGGATGTCACGCTGCGATGCGGAAGGGATATTCTCAGGACAGTCTTCATGGCTGATCGCCACGAGGATCGCCATTACTCGGAATCGGATACGGCAGAAGAAGAAAAAGAAACAAGGAAGAGGAGAAACTTCGCCAGAAAACTTGGCTCTCGCCAGGAAGTGGCGCCAAGCAGGCGCAGAAAAGGGAGCGAAAGCGAAATCCACTTACATGCGAGGAGAGCGTCGGTCCTCCCGGGCGCTCCAGGGCAGCGATGGAAAAGCGGCAGCAGCGGCAGCGGCAGCAGGCGGGGAGGGCAAGGCAGGAGGACCGAGGCGGGAGCGGCGAGGGCGGGAACGCCGGCGGCGGCGGCGGGACTGCGCCTCCGGGACCTCCTTCGCCTCTTGGCCGCCGCTGCCCTTCCGAAGGGAAAGGCGCCCTCATGGTAACAACGCCTCCCGCCTGAAGCAAGGCTTCCCGCCTTTCGGAGAGGCGAGGCGGGCCCTGAGGAGGGCGGAGGACACGCCTTGTGCACGCAACGGGCGCGTGCCCAGCCTTCTCTCTCGCTCTCCGTCCCCTCCCCACACCTCCTCCCCGGTGCCCGGTTCTCACATGCAGCGACGTTTCGCACCGAGAAGGGCGCGCTGCGCCTCGCAACAGGTTACGCGGGGCGGGGGCATCCTGTCGAACGGCAGAGGCCGGAATGGCGCGCTCACGCCGTGAGGGAGTGACAGGGGGGTCCCCACCACACACACACACACACGTCGCTCGCGCGCCACAACAAGTGGGAACGAACCGGACCCGCGCGAAGCGTTGCGTGAGGCGCGAAAGGGCTCTCGGCGCGCAGGACTCGCTCCCGCCTGGAGTCTGCATTGCTGGTTTCTCTCGCCAAAGCTTTCCCAAGGGGAAAATGCGAGAGTTGCCTCGCCGCATTTCCTCCCTCAGGCCGGCCCTGCCGACGGGCAGAGCGAGGCTTCAGCCACCTGTTTAGGGACGGCGGGCGGGAAAAGGGACCGAAGGCGCTCTCACTCCATTTTAAAGTGGTGGCTATAGGGGAGAGGTGTTTGTGGGGTGCTCTGTTAGCAGTAACAAATTACACCTATATACTGCCCCATAGCGCTTGGTGCATTCTCTGGGCCAGGAGTTAACAACCTTTTTAACGCCCCCCTCCCCGCGGATCACGCTCCCTCCGACAGCTTCAGGGCCTGAGGGCCATTCTGCTCTTCCTCCACTACATGGCACTTCCTGGTGTGGTGGAGGCAGGGGGCCACATGAAATGGTGTCGTGGGCCACATTTAGCCCGTGGGCTATAGGCTGAAAATCCCTGCTCTGAGCGGTTCACAAGGTTTTGCCCCCAACTTGCTGGGTACTCATTTTACCAACTCCAGAAGGATGGAAGGTCGAATCAACCTTGAATCCTTGTCTGAATTGAACTCACAACTACTGTGCCACCAGGTCTCCTCTGTTGCAGGTGCCCCCTGACTTGAGCACCTCAGCCACTCTGCTGCTTGAGTCCAAGGAGAGGGCTGCCTCAGGCAGTCAGATATTTTTGGTGGCTCCAGTGGGAAGCATTTGTCATTAGGTATAAAAGAAGCCCAGATGTGTTCTAGAGAGGGTGGATAGAGTGGAGGCATATGAATAATAATAATAACCATGTGCCATCAAGTCAATTCAGAGTTATGGCAATCCTTTCCAGGGTTTTCCTAGAATTGGTTTACCATTCTCTTCTTAAGGCATCCTGGGACTGTGCAGCTTGCCCACAACTACACAGGCTGGTTCTTCTCTAGAGAGGCACAGTGGGGAATCGAACTCCCACAGTATGGCTGTACAGTTAAATGTTACACACATATTCATACACATAACCACACTTTGGGTTCTGTCTTGGAAGAATAATTGGTGCAGAACTCAAATGACTACAATGATAAATGTATTAATGATAAAGGGTACAGTAGACATTGTGAAGACTTTTATACCCATTCTCACCAATAAACTGTCTAGCCCTGTATTGTTCTTTCATTTCCAAATGAGGTTGGTACGGACCAATTGTTTCCCAGGTGCTTTCTTAAACATATTGGCAGAGAATTTTTTTTTTGGTATTCTACCACTGAGCTCCCTTTAGACAAATGGTGTAGTAGGATGGAATGATGGGTTACAACTCTAGAAAGCTGGGTGCAAATCCCAACTTGGCCATGGAACTCAGTGAAGGGAGCTGGAACTAGTAAAGCCATTCCTCAAACTTCTCATGCATCTTAAAAGGATTATTAGCTTGGCTATAAACTGATTCTGACTTAAGAGCAGATAATGTACCAATGAACTGTAGCACCTCATTAACCCACTGCAATTTTGATACTGGTTTCAGAACCTTGGATAGCTGTGAAGTCATTCTATAAAGTTTGGATTAAACCCATAATAAATCCAACTCTTTTCCAATGATATTGTATTAACCAGCAAACCCAATTAGTAGGGCCAACTGGAACCAACCCACTGAATTCAAGTATTCCTAAAACACAATACTTAAGCAAGTCCTAGCAATTTACTCGAGTCCCAACTAACATTTGGATTAATTCTACTGCCGCTTGCTTCCATGTAAGAATACACAGGTTTGCATTAGAGGTACAGTCAAACCTGAGAAACTCACTTAAAGAGCAGAATTTTCTCTGAATGTTCACTTCACTTAACAAATAAAACCAATCCAAAACTCGCCTAACAAATAAATCAGGGTTCGTAATCCCCCTCACAATTGGTCACTAACAATGGTGTTTCGCTTAAAGAGCAAACTCGCTTAAAGAGCAATCCTGTGGAACGCATTATACTCTTTAAGCGAGGTACAACTTTAAATGTTTCCTTTGCATTGCTGAGTGAATGAAGGTAATGTCCCATTAAAGCACACACACACACACACACACACACACTTCTTTTGCAGGAAATGATGGTTCATTTGTAACAGTAAGAAACCTCTTAGTTTGGGCCACTGGGTGTCGCTACACCTCTGTGAGCTGAGTCTTATTGAACAACAACAGATCAAAATGCCTGTTTTTGTGAATTTGATTGAACAGCAGGTCTTTCTCACACGTGTTGCTTCCCATATTCCTTCTCCTATTAATAGTTTGACCTCACATTTTTAAAAAAAACTCCTTGTATTTTAATTGAGTCAGTTTTGGCCTCTTTTAAAAGCCAACATGAACAAATAATTGGGGGTAAACCTGCCTTGCAACCTCTAACACAGACCCTGAAAACTGAATGTGAATTTAATCCATTTTTGCTTTAAATATAATCTTCAAAATAAGGGTGCCTGAATTGTAACAGCAAAGAAGCTCTTCAGAAATTACACACCACATGACTTTTAAAAAAAAAAAAATCCTACCAGGAAATTGCTACAATTTAGCAGTGTACAATTTAGCAGTGTAGTATTTCCAATTGCCTGTGCACTTTTGGCTATTTAAAGGTTGTTGCTGAATAGGAAGGATTGGCTTTGCAGTTGGGAATTTGGACTGTAATCTGAAAAAACTTTGATTCATTTTCTAATTCTGGATATAAAGGAAATTGCCCATGTCAATTCTGAGCAGCGCTTTTCTTCTCCAGGGGTTCAGTCAATACACAGCTTTAAAACATATTGGGATTGAGTCTTTGCCCATCCACTGGCACAGCATTGTATATTTTAATTGGCAACACTTTCCAAGATTCACAGTTGATGCAGGGCCAGATTAAGGCAAGGTGAAACCATAGATTATGTCTGATTTATAAGCCCTTTATAGCCCATTTGAAACTGCAGCGTAGCTATTCTATCAGCAGGCTATGAAATGGAGAATCACATTCCATACCATCATCACTGAATTCAGATAGAAAAACAGATGCCCTTGAGCTGAGGTAGCTTTTAACATTATCTCTCTTCTTCCCAATATAAATTGAATTCATTCATTCATTCTTTCATTGCTACGCCACCTTTTCCCAGTAAAGGAAATTGTTTTTGCCGGGGGGGGGGCAGCTCACAAATTATTAAAAACTAAGCTAAAATTTTAAAATGAATCATTACATTAAAAACAATTAAAATATAATAGAACTAAAACAAGTAGTTAAAGCAATAGAACACAATAAAACATATCTACCGTAATAATGATGTTGAGCACTCAAAATCAAAACTCTTCTCTACCAGTTGCTGAAAACCAATTTAAAAAGGAGTTTGCAGGAAGGAATGGTGTGTGGGAGGGTTCAAGATGTGTGTTAAATTGGCAGGGATTACCTAAACACGTAAACTAATATTTTGTCCTTGATGTTTTAACTCCAGAAGGAAGTTTATTCCACCAGGGGTGTGCTGGGCACCTTGGGAGGGCAGTGGACAGGGAGTGATGGGGGGACGTGTTGGGGGGGGGAGAAATCCCATACCTCTGGAGCCTCCTGCCCCTCTAATCCTCCCAGACTGATGTGGGTACTCACCAAATAGAGGCAGTAGGCAAGAATTTAAGTACAAGTTAGGCAAGTATTCTATTTCACATTTAATTAGGAACAATTCTTCCTTAATTAAACAAAAAATCTCATTGCCCAGGAAGAAAAGAGGTGGTTGTCCACATATCCACATCAAACAAGCAGAAATAGATCAGGTGTCCCTGGGATGATGGAAAGGCAAAGCTTCTATCTAAATCACTGAACATATATCAAATTGATTTATTACCAATTTGCTTGGTACCTAGTCACCAAGTAAGGGACTGCTGTGACTTAGTGCAGGGATTTTCAACCTGTGGCCCATGGGCCAAATGCAGCCTGTGGCACCATTTCATGTAGCCCCCCACCACCACCTACACCACATCAGGAAGTGCCATGTGGTGGAGAAAGGGAAAAATGGCCGTCTGCCCCCCAAAACTGTCTGAGGGAACATGACCTGGCCCCTGGCTTTAAAATGTTGAGAACTGCTTAGTGGTTAAGACACTGAACTTGACAACTGGAAGTTTGGTAGGTCAGCAGTTCATGACCTGAAAACTGCATGACAGAGTGAGCTCCCATCATCTATCGCAGCTCCTTTCAACCTAGCATTTCAAAAGCAAGAAATTTCAAGTAGATAAATAGGGACCACTTCAGTGGGAAGTTTAACAGCATTCCGTGCACTCTAGTCTTGAGGCATGCCTGCCACATGTCCACGGAAATGTCTGCAGATGTAGACAGTGCTGGCTCATTGGCTGTAAAAACAGAGATGAGCACTGTACCCTAGAGTTGGATATGACTGGCTTTCGAGCAAGGACAACCTTTGCCTTTATCTAGCTTTTTACAACTGACAAAATCCCCTGTTGTTATTCACACATGCTGCAAAGTCTGATCCTAATGCGGGTGTTATGCTCGTGCCTTACCACTTCTCTGAGAGCTGCACTGGCTCCCAGTATATCTCCGGGTACAATTCAAGGTGCTGGTCATCACCTTTAAAGCCCTACATGGTAGTGGGCCAGGATACTTAAGAGAGTGCATCACCCTGAGAACATCTGTTCATCCCACTCTGTCCATCCCACCAGGGTCTCTAGTTGTACCATCAACTAGAGAGGCCCATCTCTCTAGCCTAAGAAGGAGGGCCTTTTCTGTGTCCACTCTGGCCCTAACCTCCTGCCAAGTGAATTGCATCTCCAGACAGAGTTGCTGCCCTTCAGGAAGGGGATGAAGACCTGGCTGGCAGGGCATGTGTGGGATGCGGGCCAGATGGTCAGCTCAGCCAGCTGGCTCCTTTGAATACCCCACCCCTCTCCCTGTTGTTTTTTAACTGTTTTAAAACCTTTTAACTTTAATTTTAATTCTTATTGTAATTGATGTGTTTTAAATTGTAAGCCACACTGAGTCCTTGGATAAGGGCGGGGTATAAATGTAATAAAAAATAAAATAAAATGCAAATGGATGCAAAACAAACTTCTCTTGCAAGCCAATGCATCATATCCAGAGTGAATACAACAAATATTGTGGCATTATACATTTGCCAATGAGTTAACATCTATTGACAGTGGTTTGAGTGACCCAGGCAAAACTGCAGCATATAACAACCTGTTAGTTGTGCTGCATCAAATTTGATAATGTCCCAGAAACCTCTGACTGATATTCAAACTCCTGAGATCACCTCCATGGTCTTTGCAAAAGCCAGGCTGCTGCAGAGGATCTTCCTCCCTTCCACAGAAAAAGGAAAGATGAAATAGAGATCTTTGTACTAGACTGTTGTCCTTACCCCACTCATCTATATATATAAATACTTGAGTGATCAGTAGCTGGCATAAAGGGAACATTTGGCTTGCTTTCATTGGAGCACTTGCTTGCTAGTTTCATGCATTTTCTCTTCTAGTCTGTTGCACCAAATGTATTTTATTGCACCAAATGTAACTTAACAGTAGTGCATCAGCAGACTTTGTCACTGTGCATTACATTTATGTGTCCATCCATTGCTCTATCTAGCTAAGGGGAGAGCAGAGAGTGGCTCTAGGATTGCATGCAGCGATGGTCCCTTCTCAGTTAAGGATCTCTCCTCTGTCTGGAACCTTAAACAAATTTCCAGAAATATTGCAGGATTTTTCAAAGAAAGGAGGCAAATTAAAGCACTGAGTAGAAGTATAGCATACATTTTTATAAAAAGATTGGGGTGTTCAACTTATTGGCACAGAAGAGGATTGCACTGGTCACTCTACAACCCTTCCATTGGCCTTGTCATCATTGTATTTATTTTATTTATTCAACTTGTACCTTGCCCATCTGGGGTCTTCTCCACTCTGGGTGGCTAACAACAACATATTAAAAACATGTTAAAATCACACAATAAAAATACAAATATCAGACCTAATTAGCGGTAGGGAAGGCCCAACAAGAAACCTAACACTAGACAGATAAGGACCCCTTCTTGAAAGCCTCCCTAAACAGAAGCAATTTAAGCTGCTTTCTAAATGCCAACAAAGAAGTGGTCTGACGCAACTTCACTGTGAGTTCCATAAAGTTGGCGCCACAACCAAAAAGGCTCTTCTCTGCATTGTAGCCTTCTTTGCCAATTTTGGCATCAGCACCAAGAGCTGACCCATCTGGGAAGATCGAGTGATGTGGGATGATGTTCTAAGAGGGAGATGCTCTGCCAAGTAGGAAGGTCCCAAACATCAGCATTTGATGTTGACATTCAGTAGCAACTAATCCAATATGGAGCACATCCACATACAAAGTAAGTTGACATTGCTGTTAATGAAGCCATGCAACAGAAGCGTAGCGTGCCTTGGCGGGGCCCTGTATAAAAATTTGTTTGGGGGCCCTTAGGAAGGGTAAAGATTTCTCACAAAAGAAAAAAAATTGCATAAAATTAAAAGAAATATTTATTCATCATAATTAAAATTTGGGAAGTTTTTATTAATTTTTGCTAATGCACGTTGGGGGCCCCATGTCCCGGGCCCCCCGTATAATTGATACGGCAGATACGGCGGTAGCTACACCCCTGCCATGCATATAGTGACAGGATGCCTCAAATCTACACCTGTTGAGAAAATATACCTTCTTGTTAGTATTGCTCCACTGAAGATCAGGAGAGAGGTAGCAGCGGATGCTGAGAGAACTAAGGAAGAGAATGACACTCAACACCCTCTGAATGGATATGAATCTCAAGTTCGCTGGCTCAGATCCAGGAAGAACATTATGGCAAGAACAAACATTCTTAACGGTGCACAAGAGCAAAACCAAATTAGAAGATGGAGGAAGGAGCTCAGTGGACAAGAAACAACATTAAAGGAGGATATAGCTGAAAATCTCGACCTTCCCTACATCACTTGGAGGACCCTGAATAGGCTGAGGGCTGATGACCCTTAATACAAAGATCAACATGTTCAAGTGGGGGCTGCTGGTGAACAGCATGGTGTGAATGTGGAGAGACATAGAGTCCGGCTCATTTACTGGTTTGCTGATTGGCTGCCAGACGCATTCACCAATGAGGTCTTGAGTTTGGGCAATGACAAAGCAAAGAAAGTTGCTTCATTTTGGCAGTCCAGAGTTGGATCAGGACACGAAAGAAGGAGCAGCAGCTCCTGAAGATTTAGGATGGGGAGGATTTTAATGTTTAAAAATGTGATTGTGAGAGAAACTGATACTGAAATATTCTTCCAATCAGTGCTATAATCTCCATGATGAAAACCCTGACACTTTTAAAAGCTTGCATACTGTTTTAGTTTGTTTTCCTGAAAGGTATCACTACAATATGGATTTTGTATTTTTCTTAAGGAGGGAACAAAACTATCCCTGCTTCTTGAAAAAGTCTAAGTTTGAATCTCTGCATAGTGAAATATGTTTATGGTGTGAAATTAGGGTTGTTAATTCTCCTCATTATAATCCATATGTACCCTTTCCGTGTTAAAAATAACCTAGTCTGTTGAATATAGCTGTTGCAAGTGGGAGAGAAATTTGTTTCAGCTTATTTTAAACCATTTGCTAAAATTTGCACAATTCAAAATACTGTATTTAGGATAGAAACAGCTTAAGGTTTAAACAACATAGAAAGAAAACAAAACTGACAGATTTTCCATCTTTGTTCTAGAACAAAGTTAGGAAGACTTCAGACCTGTGGGATGTACGGTGGAACCCCAACATACAAAAGGTTCAACTTAAAAAAATTCAACATACAAATAGAAATCCTGGCTAAAAAATCGACATACAAATTTTTAATAGGAAAAATTCGACATACAAAATAATATACGGTGACATCTATTGCCACTTCTGGTAATGCAATGTGTTTTTGACATACAATTTTTTCAACATAAAAATAATCTTGTGCAATGGAAAAAATTCGTATGTGGAGTTTTTACTGTACCTTATTTCTGTTGGCTTTGTATAGAAGCTGGATGTATCCAAGTATTTCCTGAGAAATTATATGAAAGCAATTAAATATCTGATGTATAAAGAAGGACAGGTGTTGCTGCTTACAGCAACATGGTTAAGACAGAGACTATGGAGATAAGATGTGAAATGAAGACAGACTAGAGAAAACCAGCCTAGAGGCAAGGATGCAATATATGAAACAAGACGTAATATTCTGGGGAACCTTTGTCAAACTTTATTGGCATATAATTTCTCCATTTCCAAAATTTTTGTTTTGTTTAATTGTGTTGCTAAGATTCAGTAGCATCAGTTGGGGTGGAAGAGGCAGGAAATCTATAAAATTCTGGTTTAGGATAGACAGAGTTAGCTTCCTATTGTAAATCATAGAGTAAAATGGGCTGAATATAAAAGTACAAAATCTACATCTGTGTGACTAGAAAATCAAAGCTTTTAAAAACCTATTATAAACTCTGAAATTGGTTGGCAACCTGCACAAAAATATCTGCCCAAGGCAACCAATTAATCTATACAGATGACAAATGCTGAGACTGAGACGTAAGCACCTGGTCCGTAAGCAGTGTGGCAGACTATGTTTTCCTCTTAGCCTTCTCCACTTCTAGAGAACAGTTTTAAAGCTCTAACTTTCATTGGGTTTACATTAGGCATGCTAATCAGAGCAATTATACAGCAATGCTATACCAATAAGGCTCTTGCTGCACAGATTGCATTTGAGAAACAGAAATACAGATAGATTGGGTGAGAGCTGTGAGTTTCTAGCTGGTATTGTGGGTCTTGATGTAAAGGACTGACCAGTTTAATCCCCAGTTTAAAGATTTTTAGAAGAGGAGACTTCATCGGCAATTAGCACTTTGGAATGGCTCCTGCAATTAATGAACAACTGTATAGATGAACTTAAGGTTCCTAAATTGTGGAGACAGGCTAGAGTTGTTGCTTTATTGAAACCCAGAAAAACAACAACAACAACAACAACAACAACAACAGATGACCTAACAAACTAGCATTCCTTTGCCATTTTTATAAGGCACTGGAATGGATGATTCACAATTGCACCTCCAAATTTATTTATGGAAAGATTATGAAGGAGTTAAGTCAAATCCTTAACCTTATACAACACATTGAGGATGGCTTCAAAAGAAAACAAATTATGGGAGTGATTTTCATTGACCTAACTGCAGCATACAATACTGTCAATCATAATTTAATTTAATTTAATAGTCGTATTTAATACCTCGCTCCAATCGGGGAGGCCCGACTCTGAGCGGCTTACAAGTCAAAATATAATCATCTTATAACTTAATGTTAAAACTTAAAAAAAAAAATAGATAAAAACATTAAAATCATGCCAGAAATTGAACCGAAGGGTGGCTGTCACTAGATCAGCCACCCTGTATGAGATCCCCCATTCCTGTGTCCCCACACTTGCTTAGCCAGCCAGGTTTTTAAACCTTTTCGGAAGGGCAGGAGCTCTGTCTGTAGGCGCAGCTCGATTGGCAGGAGATTCCAGAGGGCTGGGGCGGACACGGAGAAGGCCCTCCTCCTAGTGCTAGAGAGGTGTGCCTCTCTAGCCGATGGAACAACAAGGGAGCCCCTCCGATCCGCCCTGGTGGGGCGGACAGATGTTCTTAGGGTGACGCGGTCTCTTAGGTATCCTGGCCCACTACCATATAGGGCTTTAAATGTAATAACCAGCACCTTGAATTGCACCCGGAGACATACTGGCAACCAATGCAGCTCCCGAAGCAACGGCGAAGCGCGAGCATAACGCCCACAACCCGCCACTACTCGGGCCACCGCATTTTGGAGCAGCTGGAGTCTCCGAATGGTCACCAGGGGCAGCCCCATGTAGAGCGCATTACAGTAATCAAGCCTGGAGGTGACCAAAGCATGTGTGACCATGAGCAAGGTGTCCCGGTCTAGGAGTGGGCGTAACTGGCGTATTACACGAAGTTGTGCAAAAGCCCTCCTAGCCATGACTGCCACCTGTTCTTCGAACAGTAGTCGTGAGTCCAGGAGGACCCCCAGATTACGCACCGGGTCCGTTTGGGGCAAGACTGCCCCATCCAGAACCAAAGCTGGCAACTCCCGTGATAACACAGGGCCCCTCACCCAAAGCCACTCAGTCTTGTCGGGATTCAGCTGTAGCCCGTTTGCCCCCATCCAGACCCTAACAGCCTCCAGATACCTGGAGAGGACTTCCACTGCACCGCCTGGGTCCCCACGGGCCGAGATGTACAACTGGGTATCATCTGCATATTGATGATACCTTACCCCGTGGGAACGGATGATCTCACCCAGTGGCCTCATATAGATGTTAAATAGGAGAGGAGAGAGTACCGAGCCCTGAGGCACCCCATATTGAAGGGGCCTGGGGCTGGACTCCTTCTTCTCCAACCACACCGACTGGGTTCTGCCCCTCAGAAATGAGGAAAACCAGGACAACACAGTGCCCTGGATTCCCAGACCTTGGTCCTCCTCCATAAAATAAATAAGCTTACCAAAGATAACAAGCTTACTAGGGTCATTGGCAGCTTCCTTCAGAACTGGAGATTCTATGTGACAATGAATGGAAAGAACAGCAGATGGAGGTTACAGTAGAATGGACTGTCCCAAGGAAGAGTGTTGTCTCCAATACTGTATAATATATATACAAATGGTCAACCAGTTCCTGACAGTACAATACAAAACAATATACAAAAGAAGAAAAAGAAGCACCTGGAGCAGATGTAAGTCCCCTGGTCATACTGTCCCTCTTTATAATAAAATGAACAGATGGCTCATGATTGGCAATCATGGCCACCACCTAGAAATAGCATCTGTAGATGTTTCTGTGGTCATGTGGCAGGCATGACTAAACACCGGAATGCACCGAATGCTGTTTATTCCCCCCCCCCCAATGATACCTATTTATCTACTTGCAATTTCTTGCTTTCAAACTGCTTGGTTGGCAGGAGCTGGGACAGAGACAGGAGCTTACTCTGTTGTGCAGCACTTGGGTCTCGAACTGTTGTCCTGCTGACCTTCCAGTCATCAAGTTCAACGTCTTAACTACTAAGCCACTGCAGTCCCACTAAAGCATTCCCACTAAGGAAGACCTGTACCTTTACTTAACAGAACATCCACACACAAGCCTAACCATAATGGCTTTCTACATAGTCAGATGCAGATGAACATTATAATTATCCACATAACCCCTGCCTCAAAATGGCCCAGTAAAATATTGTTATTATTCTCTCAAAGCTATAGAGTTTGGGAACAGTAAGTGGAAGCAACTGATGCTGGCTGAGAAAAAAGCACAGGAAAATGGAGAGTAGGACGAAAATTGGCTCTTACAAATAGTATATTAAGGGGTAATAATCCCAGCCCATTTCAAGACAACATAAGCTTTAAAACTAAAGGAATCATGGAGGAGGCTTATGTTCTGCATGTCCAAAATGCAGCTATATGGTAATAGCCTATCTAAAATTAAATTAAGAAAAAGACATTTTCTTGTGATTTGTCTAAGCTATGTGAAATAAGATTTATTGATATTTTCTTTGCAGCTATGTAATTTTAGTTCTCTTGTGTTTCTAGTTAAACTGATGGAGGTAAACAAAGGAAGAACATTTCAATAAATCTGAAGGGTTGCAATCCAGAGAGCTTCTTGAATTGTGCTCAATCATTTACTCATGCCCAGGGCATTGTTGATGCTGTCGGCCACCCCACAACACTCCTTCCTATGTAATTTATTTAGCATTCACTTTTTTTTGCATTTTGGAAAGCCATTTTGCATGTATCATGAAGGGCTGCTGGTGAAAGCAAAGAAAACGCACATATCCCAAGCTCTCTGAGCTGCGGCCTTTTTCAGGCATACATGCTGGATAGAACAGACAAGTACGGGATGTGTGTGCATGCTGGAATGTATCTCCAGAGAGAGAAACCTAGACCCTGCCCTTTGCATCCTGATTCACTCTGCCTCAACCTTTGGACATTGAATGAGAAGATCAGAAGGAAGCTTTTGCATGTGATCACATGAATAGGCTTAGAAGTTTTCCTGTGAACAAGATTGAGATGGACTTGATGCTTGCCTGAGATTTCCACCCATTGACTCTAGTCCTGCCCACTGGAACAAGAAAGAAGACTTCTTCACTTTATGTGCAACAGACCTGTAGGTATTTCAAGATAGCTTTCATGCATGCAATCTTGGCACAAGCTCTCACAGCACAAGCAGCAGAAGGAGAAATACTGCCACTGCCCTACCTCCTGCAACTAGTAAAGGTAAAGGTCTCCCTTGCTTGAAAGTCAATCATATCCAACTCTAGTGGGCAGCACTCATCTCTGTTTACAGCCAAAGAGCCAGTGCTGTCTGCATCTGCAGATGTTTCTGTGGCCATGTGGCAGGCATGACTAGACACCGGAGCACACAGAACACTGTTACCATTCTTGCCAAAGCAGTACCTATTTATTTACCTGCAATTTCTTGCTTTTGAACTGCTAGGTTGGCAGGAGCTGTGACAGATGATGGGAGTTCACTCTGTTACACAGCACGTGGGTCTCGAACTGTTGAGCTGCCAGCCTTCTAGTCATCGACCTCAATGTCTTAACTTCTAAGCCATTGCAGCCCCCTACCTACTGCCCCATATGTACTCTTTATTATCACCTATGATCATCTACTACTGTACAAGAAATTTATGGGGAACGAAATGGGATAAAGAAGGTATCTGCAGCAACAGCAGTAGCACATGTGGCTGCCTAGTTTCCTAACTCTGGATAACAGTTGGGATGACCCATGTGTCTTATGCAGTCACTTATCTAATATAATCAATGGAAATACAGTTGCATCCAACAAAAATAAAGTTAAACACAATAGTATAAATAAAAGAATGCATGAAATTATGTCAGGTTCAGTTTACTTTCAGTGTACAGTTCCTTTTCTTTTGTATTTAAAGATCAGGAGTCATCCCTGGGCAAACAGTTTTAGCAGAGGTTTATCTTCTTTCATGTCCCAATCAAACCCTGGACTACTAAAATGAAGCCACTTTCTTGGCTTTGTCATTAGCCAAACCGAAGTCCTCATTGGTGTGTGTTTCTGGCAATAATCACCAGACCAGTAAATGAGTCAGATTCTGTATCTCCACATTCATACAGCTTGTTGTTGTCTGCCAGCAGCCCCCACTTGAGCATGTTGTTCTTACATTTAGGGACTCAAAGGCTCCAAAACCTAACAAACCTATTTGTAGGTGAGTGTAAACTCTAGATGAGCTGGGAGCAGAGGTGGATTGAATACAGTATATGCTGGAGGAGGCAATCTTGGGCAACTCAAGCTGTAAGGTAAGAGTTGCATCCTTAGAAAAGCTGGAACCAGAGGATTGTATAAGTGTAGACAAGCCCAACTGGCAGGCTGCTAATTGCCACAAACTTTTCTAAAAATCTTTTCAATGGGCCTAACCTATAGGAAGCAATTCTAGCCCAGAGACACTGAACTCATGCAAGGTTCATGCATGTATGTTTCTGTCAAAAGTCCTATCAAAAGCATCAGGTTGATAAAATGAAAGATCTCAACCTAAAGACCAGAAACGTGGGGTAATGTCTGAGTGCTTATCCTAATAGTCGCCATAGGCAGATCCCTCACTAAAAGCTGGATTGAGCCATATCAACAAATGAGGTACATGACTTTTGTAAAGGTTATTCCTGCCATGTGACATCAAATCATCTTCGATTTAAGGTGACTCTATGAATGAACAATTTCCAAAATGTCCTGTCCTCAACAGCCCTGTTCAGCTCTTGTAAACTCAAGTCTGTGGCTTCATTTGAGCCAGGAGTCAATCCGTATCTTGTTTGAGCCTCATCTTTTCCTCTTGCCTTCATTTCCCAGCATTACAACATTTTCCAGACAACCTTACCTTCTCATGAAATACACAAATTATGACAGCTTCAGTTTTGTCATTTATATTTCCAAAGATAGTTCAGGCTTGTTTTCTTAGTACAGATATCTACTTCTTTGTCTTTCTGGAAGTCTAAGGTATCCATAAAGCTTTCTACCAGCACCATTTTTCAAATTAATCATTTTTTCCATGTCATCTTTCTCTCCTGTCCAGCTTTCACACCCTTATATGGTGATTGGGAATATAAGAGTGTAGCAGGGTCAGCAAACTTGGCACTCCAGGTGTTCTTGGACTTCAATTCCTAGAGGCCCAAATCAGTACACCTGTTGATCAGGGCTTCTGTGAATTAAAGTCCAAGAACATCTGGAGAGCCAAGTTTGCAGATTCTTGGTGTAGCTGATATTAGTCTTGTGACCATCCTTAAAATTAGATGATCTTCTTTAATTGCTTCATTACTGTCCTGAGTCAGTCTTCTCATTTCTTGGCTGCACTCTCAATTTGGATCGATTCTTGAACCAAGATATACTTTCCCCCTACTATTTCAATTTCTTCATTGTCAACATTAAATTTGTGTAGTTTTTCTATAGTCATGACTTTTGTCTTCTTAATGTTCAACTGCAGCCCTGCTTTGGCACTTTCCATTTCCATTTTCACTGAAAACAATTTCAAGTCATTGCTGCTTTCTACCAGTAAGATGGCATCATCTGCATATCTTAAATTACTGATGTTTCTTACACCTATTTTCGTGCCTCCTTTCTCTGTAAAGATAGTGGCTCTTAATGGACCTTCTTCTTCAGGTGCTGTTTATATTCCGGATATTGGCTATCATCATGGTGATAGTTTTCCTGTTCTTAACACCTTGGAACAGTTCTTCTGAGGACATGGCTCACCAATCTCTCAGGTTCTTTAGCCATGAAGTCCATTTACATTCAAGGCCTCTCTTCCCAGGGATCTTTTCTTGCAGACCAAGTTGGAGTATTCTACACTTTATGTTGTTCCTCATGATATGGCTAAGGGATTGGAGCTTCCTTTGCTTAATGATCTTAAACAGTCTTTGTTCTTTACCAATTCGACACAACACTTCTACATTAGTCACATGGTCAACCCATGATATCCTTATCTGCACCAAACTACTCTCAAATATTTTGGATTATAAGAGGAATAGCTTGGAGCAACAATATGGTATTCTTAGGAAAATTGATTTTTCTTCCAGCTGCAATAATGGGTGTACTGTATTTAAGCCCAATGGTAACAGGGAGGCTTGAGAGGATGGGAAATGACATCATAGTCCCTCTCACTAAGGTGATCTCAGGGGTTCAGTCCTTCAAGTACTGGTGCCACTGTATTATTTTGTGTGACTGAGTATAAGACACCTTCCTACATTTTTGTTTTGCTCCAAGGAGTTATTTGCTTAATCCTGACTTTCTGGTCATGATTTAGCTTAAATCCAGTCCGCTTCTCAGTGCTATCCTGCCTTCCTTCCAACCATCCTTTTCCCGGTTGCAAAGAGACTGGATTATATCACCCAGTTTAGTTTGCAATGATTCCCACCTCCCTGATAATGTGTTTCACTTTCTTTTATAGATTCCTCTTTTGCATGTGTGTAGTGTGCATGGGTGACAATGTGAACCTGCTCATTTTCTCTCTATTCACAAGAAAGTTTCTCACTGTTTCTTTGTGCCTCACTCTGCTCATTAGTGTGAATGAATGTTTGATTACGGCTTTTAAGTTACATTGCTGCGCAGCTTTTTTAATTGAAATATACCAGTCTGATTAGTTTGAAGGTCACACAGAGAAATAAATTACCCTCATTTTGAGAGTAATAAAGGTCTTTACATGGCTATTGTTGGAGAATAATACAGCTTCCCCTACCTTCTTTTGGTCTCACTTATACTGGGTCTTGGTAAGAAGTCATGGGAAGGTTTTGAAAGTGCTTTTCTCTTTTGGCAGAGATAGGTTCTAGAACCTACTTCAAACATAATGTTCAACTGTAGTTCTACCAGATCCCTACGCCAACTCTTCTTTCTCCCTCTTCTTTCACTTGTATGATGATGCCCTCCTTCCTAGAGTAGTAGCATTCTGAGCTTGAGAAAGTTTTGGAAAGTCATGCCAGCTAGAAGTTCCAGTGAAAAATAAAGAAAAAACTGGTATCGACTGTTACCAAATATTATTCTTGCAAAGGCTTTATCAATTACGTCTAACCATGGGTAGTTTTTAAAGCCAACAACAAGTTTGGATTCATAAGTACACTTGTTTAAGCACAGGTGGGCAGCTTGTGACTTTTCTGATACAGTAATACCTCGGATAATGTTTACCTCGGATAACGCTAAAATCGCATAATGTTAAGTAATCTGGGGAGGAGAATTGGATCCAATAACGTTAAGGTCCTATGGGATGGATCGGATAACAACCGCTAAAGCCTATGCGGTTACAATGTATCTCTATGGAGCTTTAACATTATCCCATCCATCCCATAGGATTTTAACATGCATCGGATAACACTAAAAATCGGATAACACCAAGACTTGTGGAACCAAGTCTTAGCATTATCCGCGGTATTACTGTATTCTGAATTGCAGCTGTGATTACCACTCACCACTGGCTATGCTGGTTAGAGCTGATATCTCTTGACATTCATCTTCATCTGGTGGGTAGAAGTTGCCATCCCACAAATTAGTCGGTAGATCATGTTGAACTACATCTGAATAAGCATGTTTGGGATAGTATGCCATAGCCAACATTATAAACTTGTTTCATGTTCTCGTTTCAAACTTATGGCTAATGGAGACAATATTTATGCTTGATTGAATAGAGCACTGTATCATCATTGCCCAGGGAAATATGAGAAAGAGAATGTGAGCCTATGTACAGTGCCTGGAAGGGGGCGGTTGCATGGATGTTTCATCTCAAAACTCATGATTTTGATCCGGGCTGATATAACATTTACACTAGATCAGTGATGGCCAACTTTGGCACTCCAGGTTTTCTTGGACTTTAATTTCCAGAAGCCCAAATCAACACACCTGCTGATTAGGGCTTCTGGGAATTGAAGTTCAAAAACACCGGGAGTGCCAAGGTTGGCTGTCACTGTACTAGATCTTCGGGTACCTTTATAAAAATGTGTTTGTATATGTAGGTACAGTTGAGGCAGTTAGCAAATAAAAATGTACAAAAGCAGGATATCCAACAGCCTGTCTACACTGGTAGATATCTCACTTTTAACTGGTGATGAACTGAAATGGTTTAAAGACCATACATGGACCCTTGTCATGGGAAGATAAGCATCTCTAGTGTGGACAGAGCGATCACTCAAACAGTAACTAAATTGTGTTACCGTACATATAAGAAACTTTTCAGTTTGAAACGGAGTGCTCCAAATTCCACAGCGTAGATGTGCCCTTACTTTCCCAATGAATCCTTTTTTAAAACAACACAATTATCTCTGAAATAAAAACCTTCATCTGTTAGCCAACTCCCAAAGCCTACTTTTTATTATTTTCCTACCTTCTATAAAGGAATGGGTGTGTGTGTTTGCATTTTAAAAGTAAAGTAGATTTCTTTTTTCTTGTTCCCAGTGGTAGAGAAGGAATGTGACTTTCAAAGCAGATGTTGGCTGGGAGCTTGAATGTGTAGTCATAACAAGCTATAGTCTGTGGGAACAGAACTAAGTTTGATGGGAATTTATTTATTTATTTATTTACTTACTCATATTTACTATCCCGCCCCAATCGGGTAGACCCGACTTTGGGCGGCTTACAATATAGATTAAAATCACAGGTTAAGTCTAGTATAATAGTGATATTTAAGACCTTAAAAATTCATAAGAAAAATTAAAACAGCGCAACAGATAAAAACAAGAGCAGGAAGGGGTGACTGTCCCTTAAATCAGCCAACCTACATGGGATCCCACGTTCCTGGGTCCCCACACTTGCTCCGCCAGCCAGGTTTTTAAGCCTCATCGGAAAGGCAGGAGCTCTGCCTGTAGGCGCAGCTCAGTTGGGAGAAGGTTCCAAAGGGCTGGGGCGGACACGGAGAAGGCCCTCTTCCTAGTGCTAGTGAGACGAGCCTCCCTAGCCGATGGAATAACAAGAGAGCCCCTCCGATCCACCCTGGTGGGACGGACAGACGTTCTTAGGGTGACGCGGTCTCTTAGGTATCCTGGCCCACTACCATATAGGGCTTTAAAGGTAATGACCAGCACCTTGAATTGCACCCGGAGACATACTGGCAGCCAGTGCAGCTCCCAGAGCAGTGGTGTGGCACAAGCATATCGCCCGCGCCCCATCACTACCCAGGCCGCCGCATTTTGGACCAGCTGCAGTCTCCGAATGGTCATCAAGGGCAGCCCCATGAAGAGCGCATTACAGTAGTCAAGTCTGGAGGTGACCAAAGCATGTGTGACCATGAGCAAGGTGTCCCGGTCCAGGAGTGGGCGTAACTGGCGTATTACACGAAGTTGTGCAAAAGCCCTCCTGGCCACGGCTGCCACCTGCTCTTCGAACAGTAGTCGTGAGTCCAAGAGGACCCCCAGATTACGCATCGGGTCTGTTTGGGGCAGAACTGCCCCATCCAAAACCAAAGCTGGTAACTCCCGAGGTAACACAGGGCCCCTTACCCATAGCCACTCAGGCTTGCCGGGATTCAGCTGTAGCCCGTTTTCCCCCATCCAGACCTTAACAGCCTCCAGGCACCTGGAAAGGACTTCCACCGCACCGCTTGGGTCCCCACGGGCCGAGATGTACAACTGGATATCATCTGCATATTGATGATACCTCACCCCATGGGAACGGATGATCTCACCCAGTGGCTTCATGTAGATGTTAAATAGGAGAGGAGAAAGTACCGAGCCCTGAGGCACCCCGTGTTGTAGGGGCCTAGGGTTGGACTTCTCCTTCTCCAACCACACCGACTGGGTTCTGCCCCTCAGGAATGAGGAGAACCAGGCCAACACAATGCCCTGGATCCCCAACCCTTGGAGCCTCCCCAGAAGGATACCATGGTCGACGGTATCGAAGGCCACTGAGAGATCGAGAAGAGCCAGGACAGACGGATGACCTCCATCCCGCTCTCTCCAGAGATCATCCACCAATGCGATTAGTGCAGTTTCTGCCCCATGTCTGGGCCTGAATCCTGACTGAAAAGGGTCCAGATAATCCACTTCATCCAGGACTTCCTGTAGTTGCTGCGCCACTGCCTTTTCCAGCACCTTGCCCAAAAAGGGTAGGTTGGATACTGGCCGGTAGTTAGTTGAGTACCATAGGGTCGAGGGATGGATTTTTCAGAAGGGGGCACACCAAAGCATGTTTAAAAGGTGCTGGAAAAGACCCCTTCTTTAAAGATGAATTTATAATCGCCTCGACCCAGCCACCTGCCACAGCCTTAGATGCTTTAATCAGCCAGGCAGGGCATGGGTCCAGTACACAGGCTGTGGCGTGAACAAATCCAAGAAGCCTGTCCACTTCCTCAGGGCCAACTGGATCGAACCGATCCCAGATAACGTGGCCAGACTGTGCTCCAGTCAACCCCAGCTCCATACATTCCACGCCGGGATTAAACTTTGAGCGGATCTGAGTGACTTTCCCCGCCAGATAATCAGCCAATCCCTGCCAACCAGGGCCTGACACCCCCCCCCTACCAAGGAGGGACCTGGTCACCCGGAACAAGGCTGCTGGGCAGTTATCTGCGGAGGCAATAAGGGGGGTGGGTGAAATATTGGCGTTTCACCGCTCCCATCGCCACTAGGTAGTCTTTAATAGCTGCTCTAGCTAGTGTTCGATCAGACTCACTCCGAGTCTTCACCCAGCGGTGCTCTCGGCGTCTCTTTGCCCGTTTGAGCTCCCTTAGTTCTTCTGTAAACCAGGGGGCAGATCAATCCCTACAAGCGCGGAGAGGCCGTAGTGGAGCGATTATGTCCAAAGCTGCTGTCGCTCTCTCATTCCAAGAGTTGACAAGGGCTTCAGATGAACCGCATTGCAGGTCAAGAGGACAACACCCCAGTTCCCTCTGGAAACCATCTGGATCCATTAGTCACCGGGGCGGGCCCATTTAATCAGCCCTGCCTCCCTACGGTGAAGTCTCGCCCCGAGGAAGTCTAGAGTTACCATATAGTGATCTGACCATGGCACAGGGGTGATGTCTAATTTCTGTAATTTCAGATCACTCTGCCACAGCTCCGATAAGAAGATTACGTCCGGGGTGTAGCCACTGCTCCTGGTAGGACCCTGAATTACCTGATTCAGGCCCATGGGTGCCATGGAAGCCATGAACTCCAGAGCCACGTCCGAGTCAGTCCCCAACGATGGCAGGTTGAAGTCCCCCAGGACCATCAGCCTGGGGGTCTCCAACGCCAGCATCGAGACCGCCTCAAGGAACTCAGGCAGGGAATCTGCTGCCCTGCAGGGAGGCAGGTACATGAGCAGGATTCCCAACTGACCCTTAGGGCCCACACGCAGGAGCAGGGCCTCACAGCCCGGGATATGTGGAGCCGTGGCCCTGGTGACCCCCAGTGACTCCCTGGCTACTACGGCGACTCCACCGCCCCTTCCCCTCTCCCTAGACTGGTGCCAAATACCGAACCTGGCTGGGCATAGTTCAGATAGTGGAACCCCATCCTCAGGCACCAGCCAGGTTTCGGTGATGCATGCCAGATCAGCCCGCTCCCCTATGATGGTGTCTGAGAGCAGGGGAGCCTCGTTGCAGACTGATCTGGCATTCACCAGCAGCAGCCTAAGGGAGGAGTCACTCTTGACCGGCTGCTCAGGGCCCAGAGGTGTAGCCGGGGGGCCAGAACAAGGGACAGCAACCAGACATCTGACCCGTGTTCTCCAAGTGCAGCCCGCCCCTCGGCTCCTGCCGTAACACCCCATGCCTGTCACCACACCAATTTGGGCCCCGTGGAACCCTCCAGACTCATCAGAGAGAGCCCAGTCTCTGCTTTCTGGCTGGCAGGCTCTTCTTTCTCTCCCCCTATGCCCATTGCCCCAGCCCCCATCCTGTTGCTGCCCACTCTTCCTCCCCGCCGCAGGTGTCCACAGTGGCGGCGGGGGACGGGAGCTTTGTCGGGGCCAGCGTGCTGCTGCTGCGGCTTTTGAGCCCCCTCCTCCACGCCCAGACCCCGGTGCAGGTGGAGGCAGTCCCGGGGCTGAGCGTGGCAACAGCTTCTTCCTCCCCGCCGCATGTGTCCACAGTGGCGGCGGGGGACGGGAGCTTTGTCGGGGCCGGCGTGCTGCTGCTGTGGCTTTTGAGCCCCCTCCTCCGCGCCCAGCCCCCGGCGCAGGTGGAGGCAGTCCCGGGGCTGAGCACGGCAACAGCTTCTTCCTCCCTGCCGCAGGTGTCCATTGTATTCTATGCTGTAATTGGCTGAAACCAGTGGTGGGTTGTCAAAAAAATTACTACCCCACCGTGGGCGGAGCTGACATCATGGGTGGTGCCAATTTCATGATGTCATGATGTCATGGGTGGAGCCAGCATCATGAAGTCATGACACTGTGGGTGGAGCCAAAGTAAAAACAAATAATTTTTTTTAAAAAAATTAAATTAAAATTAAATTAAAATACACATTAAAATTAAAATAAATACACATAATACATAATACACAAATCAACCCACCCACCCTCCCCAATCACAAACCCATCAATTACCTGGCCTGGGGTCGGGGAGCAGGCACTAGGCAGGCAGGCAGGCAGACACTAGGCTGGCAGACACTAGACAGGCAGGCAGGGAGGAACTGTGGCAGCAAACTGCCGCTGCGGCAAACCGCCGCAATGGCGCGGCAGCCAGGTGACACAGTGCAGCACAGCACGGCAAGGAAAGGCCGCTGCCGCTCCTCCAGGCACTGCCTGCACCCTTTCCAGTCAGCCCAAAATGGCTGCCCATAAGTGCGCATGCATCAAAACTCCATTTAACGCACGTGCACTTTTTTTTTAGTGTGCATTGGTCAAATGGAGTTTTGACGCATGCGCACTTATGGGCAGCCATTTTGTGCTGCCTGGAAGAGATGTCCCAAGGGCAGCCAGAGAGGCGACCGATCCGGTCGCCCAGGGGTTTGCTATCACCCCAGCGATCCCCTCCTGATGGCTGCTACTGGTTCGGGCGAACCAGTCCGAACCGGGAGCAGCCCATCACTGGCTGAAACCCTTTGGAAGGGGGGATGGTTGGCAAAAATATGCTTGGATATGAGAAAAGAAGGGAGAGAAGAAGAAAAAATTTGCCTGTGCTTTCTATCGGCAACATCACATAACATAAAGAGGTAAAGCTAGAAAAATGTAGCTTTTTTGTTAATTAGGCCAGGCAAGCAGCTAGAGAGGGTTTTTTTGTGTTAATGTTGGAGTGGTATTTTGCAACTATGTTCCTATGCTTTAATGTTTTGAAACTTACTAACTGTGCACTAAATAAAACAATGATTTGAACCCAGAACTGTTGTCTCTGTTGCTTGTAGAGAGCTAAGCTGGGGCGGAGGGAATCTGGTGTCTTGGAAACACTACCATAAACTACCATAAGCTACCTTAAGTCATTTGGACTGCATGTCCTACCTGATCTGGCTGGTTTGCAAGCTCAAACAGTCAGTGGGTGATACCTATCACAGTCTCTTTGGTCCTAAGCAGATCCATAGGTACCCAGGAGCCACACCAAGGGGGCATGGGCTTCACTGAGGGGTGCAGGCTGTTGAAGGCAGACAGATTTATGTGGTAGGGGGTCGAAGGGAAGGGGCTAAGACCAATATCACCCAGTCTTCACCCTTACACCTGTGATCTAAAATTTGTTCTGATACTGGAGGTAATGTAGAACCATAATGCCTAGCACCTGAGAATGGTCTTGTTCCTCATCAGTTTGTTTAATTTGGCATTTGAAAGTCATCCAAGTTCCTGCCAATCACTACTTTTTATAGCAACAAATCTAACTTTCATTGTATTCCATGTGCTGAAAGAGCTTCTTCTTTCTTTTCCTGAATCTACTACCATATGGACCAAACTATACGCTAAAGATAACTGTAATTAGAACAGAACTACCATTCATTTTCTAGGAATATTCTAGCTGGACTTTTGTGTCTGAGAAAGTCAGGTCTGCAGAGTCTGCAGAAATTGAAACAGATATACAGTTGTACCTCGCTTAAAGAGCATAATCCGTTCCACATAATCCGTTCTTTAAGTGAGTTTGCTCTTTAAGCAAAACACCATTGTAAGTGACCAATTGTGTGTGTGTGTGTGTGGGGGGGGGATTGCAAACCCCGATTTATTTGTTAAGCGAGTTTTTGATTGGTTTTATTTGTTAAGCGAAGCGACCATTCAGAGAAAAATGTGCTCTTTAAGCGAGTTACTCTTTAAATGAAACACTCTTTATGCGAGGTTTGACTGTATGGTCTGCAGACCAAGCACAACCCCCCCCCCCAGGAGACGAGAAAAGCTTATTATCTGACAATTACACACAATTAAAGGAATTTAGTAATCTAATCATGGATTATCTCTAATGTATAGTTCTGTCCTCAAATTCATTCGATGTCCATTGAACCCAGATCTTCATGTTGTGAGAGATGGAGAAAATGGAGAAAAACATTTCACAAGCCATTTTTTCCATATCTATAAAGATACTTTCATGCACCTGCTCATATTTTAAGAGCATTAGCAATCAGAACCTCAATGCAAAAGGAATGTGAGAAATAAGAAGGAAAGATTGTAGAAGAGGAAAAGAACTTGCTGATTGTTCTCTGAGAGGGCAGATGCATCTAAAACTATTTCCCCCATAAACTGAAGACTGTAACAACATGCAGTTACATTGACTTTAATTTAATTCAACGGCAAAAGTTTGGGAAGACAATGAATTCAGTACATTAAGGTCATATATAAATATAACACTGAGTTTGGGGAGATAACATGAAGTTCAAACACTATATGTGATCCTCATAATTCAGCAATTTTGAAAAATACAAAGAGTTATGAAGCATACATAATGTAATTATTGTACACATATGCCTTACATGGGGCAGAATTACCATGAAATGTAGTCGAGCTATCTGGTTAATGATTCTTGCCCTTACAAATTAAGTTTAGGAAACATTATTCTAAAATAAGTCCTTTATTAAGCAGACCCAAGAATCAGATAATGGTATCTCCTGATAATTGGACTATAAATCTTCTCCATTTCATGAACTTGCCAAGTTTTTATCTAAAAATAAACAACTGCTTTGATGTTTCTCCCCCTGCCCCTTTATAATTAAGGTTTTTTCCCCTGCTTATAAATACACCATGGGCTTCAGGCCTGCATATTTTCTGTAGTTCAACTAACATAGAGACAATGACAGACATGCTACATAGTTTAGGGCAACATTCTTGGGAGGCAAGCAATGAGAAACTTGGGGAACATAGTGAAAAGTAGAGACATCACGTTGCAAACAAAAATTTGCATAGTCAAAGCAATGGTATTCCCGGTGGCAATGTATGGTTGTGAGAGCTGGACCATTAGGAAAGCTGAGCGCAGAAGAATAGACGCCTTTGAGATGTGGTGTTGGAGGAGAGTTTTGAGAGTCCCCTGGACAGCGAGGAGAACAAATAGGTCAATCTTAGAAGAAATCAAGCCTGACTGCTCCCTAGAAGGTCAAATAGTAAAGATGAAGCTAAAGTATTTTGGACATCAAATGAGAAGAAAGGATTCACTTGAGAAAGCCTTGATGCTTGGAAGGGTCGAGGGCAAAAGAAGAAGGGGACGGCCCAAGATGAGATGGCTAGATGGTATTGTAGAGACAATGGGCACAGAGCTGAGCGAGTTGAGGGGGATGGTGGAGGACAGGAGTGCCTGGCGGACAGTGGTCCATGGGGTCGCAGAGGGTCGGAATTGACTGTGCGACTGAACAACAACAAAATATATAGATCAAGAATGGAAGGGGTCCCTTGTAAGAAGCATTAGCAGATGGTTCGTTGTGTAGGTGATTTGATGGACAGCAGGGAGATTGAGGCCTAAGAACTATAGTAGGAACTGATCCAACATACACAAAGAGATCAGCACTTATAGATTATTTAGAGCAGTGTTTCCCAACCTTTGGTTTTTGGGCTTCAATTCCCCAAAGCACTGATCAGCCAATGTACTAACTTAGGTTTCTGGAAATTGAAGTCCCCCTGTGGGGTGTGGGCCACGTTGGGAACTAATGATTTAGAGGAATAAATAGAAAGAGAAGGTTGCCTCAACATATTCTTTAGGGTGGTTAAAATTACTGCCAGGCTCCATTTTTAAAATGGGTACAGCTAGCATCTCCTATATATATTAAGATAGGGAGACAGAGAAGAGGCTGCAAGGAAAATTTTTATAGACAAAGCAGAAGGACTTGGATGTTTATTTTACTTTTTTGGTCTGTGAATAGAATATTTCTGATATGTGTCATGCAGAATGGTCTGTAATTTTACTGGAAGCTTACTCTAAAGTGATCCCTGTGCAGGGGGGGGCGGGGCGGGATGAAGCTCTCCCATTGGGCTGCTGGGCAGAGGGATGGGGTCAGTGGTGGGATGTCAAATTTTTTACTACCCCACCGTGATGTTATGGACATTGTGGGCTGGGCCATTGTCATGATGTCATGATGTCATGATGTCATGGACAGAGCCAACATCCTGACATCGTGATGTCATGATGTTGTGGGCGGAGCCAAAGAAAAAATAGAAAAAATCAATAAAAATTAAATAAAAATACATTTTAACTTTTAAAAATTCAACCAATCCACCCCAAACACAAATCAACCCACCCACTCACCCTAAACACAAACCTGTCACTTACCTAGGCAGGCAGCAGGCAGGCAGCTGGCAGGCAGGAACTGCAGCAGCACGGCAGCGAGGTGGCAAAACACTGTTGCGGCAAACCGCCACTGTTGCAAACTGCGGTTGTGGCATGGCGGCCTGGTGGCATGGCGGAGAAAGACCACTGCCGCCGCCACTTCAAAAGGTACTCCCTGCGCCCTTCCTTTCTAGGCAGCTAAAATGGCTGCCCGGAACTGCGCATGCATCAAACCTCCATTTGACACATACACAGTTCTATTTTTTATGGAGGGGGGCCAGAGAGGCGACCGAACTGGTCACCTGGGATTTTACCACCACCCCGGCGACCCTCTCGTGATGGGCGCTACCAGTTCGGGTGAACCGGTCCAAACTGGTAACAACCCATCACTGGATGGGGTGAACTCTGTGCTGGGGGAGGGAGGAAATGCTCTCATTGGCCTGCTGGGCAGAGGGGTGGGTTAAACTCTGTGGTGTTGAAGGGCCAAAGCTCTCCCATTGGATTTCTGGGCAAAGGGGCGGGATGAAATCTGTGCTGAGGGAGGAAGGAAGTGTGCTAACAGAGAGGGATCTGCGTCCCTCTTTTGGGACATATGCCATAGGTTCTGCCACTACTGATTTAGGGTGACAAATAGATACAGTCAAACCTCGAGATAAGAATGGCTCAACTTAAGAAAAACTCGACATGCATCTGGAAATCTCAGAATAATTCAGGTTTGAGATATGAATTTTTAATAGAGTTTTTTGAGATACAAAATTAAATGCATTCCTATGGGAAATTGCATTCAATGTATTCCTAGTGGAAATTCAAGATAAGAATTTTTTGAGATACAACCAATCTCAAGGAATGAATTAAATTAGTATGTAAAAGTCTGACTGTATTAGATTAATAGCAAATATCCTGTGTGTTTCTGCTGGCTTGATAACCTTGCAGTTGTAATTTCTAAAAAAACACAGTTCAAAATTTCTCATCCCAGCTCAAAACAAAGAGCAAGGCCAAGCCAGTCCATTTGACTTTGGATAAGCTGCACAGTCCCAGAAGAAGGGAATGGTGAACCATTTCTAGATATTCTTTACCTAAAAAATCCTGAAAAGGGTAGCCATAAGTCAGAATTGATTTGACAGTTGATTATATCATTATCCCGAGAAGTGTTGCAACAAAGTGCTTTTCTTCTTGTCTTAGGTAGTGGGGCAACCGTGTTACTGATATAAAGTACAGGTACTTCATAAGAAACAATGATCATGTTAAACCATGGCAAGATTGGAGTTCAAAACAAGCTTAGTATGGGTATCCCTCCATAGTAATAATAATTTTGTACCAGACATTATTCTGGGTTGTAAGGATTTTTTGCTGAAGAAACTCCACTCAGGGGATGCCTGAATGAGGCTCCTTTCCTATCCCCAAGATCTTTTCCCACAGAAGTGGTCCCTATTTATCTTCTTGCAATTTCTTTCTTTCAAACTGCTATGTTGGCAGAAGCTGGGACAGAGACAGGTGCTTAACTCATCATATAGTACCTGGGTCTCGAACTACTAATTTGCCAGCCTCCTAGCTAACAAGGCGAGCTTTGTAATCATTGAGCAACTACAGCCCCCATTCCTTCCACAATAAGCCGAACTGTATGCACTTAGAGTTACTTGTAGACATGGTATTTCACTGCAGTAATCTTATGAGCAATTGTCATTCATTCAGCTTAGTAACTATAATAACCTCAACAAAGATTTGTCTTTCTTTCTGCCAAGTAAATGCTTTTTATTTCAGGGTTACATCTAGCCCATTATTTGATTGCAAATGTCAAAAAAGATAATTGAGAATGAAGGGGCAAATGGAAATTTTATTTGCTATTTTAAAAAAAGAAAGCAAAGAGGAATAGAGAAAGCATTTATTAGCAACAGCACTTTCTTATAGGGTAGAGACATGAACAGATACAAGCAACAACAGATAACACAACTTAGGCTACATTATCTGTCCTTAGTTAGAGCACTTGTTATCATCATTTCCTCCACTGGTTCAGCATGGAAAAATGACATTTTAAAAATGTTACTTGTAGAAAAAAAACCCACAATCTTTACAGCTTTCAGGTTTCATATTTTTGGTGTGACAATGAGGCTTTAGCCTGTGCAAAATGGGTTTTCTCTCTCCTGCCAGAGTATTAATTAAAAGAACAATTTGTCATGGAATGAGAAGAAAGAGGCCTAGAAAATTGGCATAGAGACATTCTTAGTTCCCTTCATAACAGTATGCTGGCCTGCAGAGCCAGGGAACTGTAGTCCAAGGGTTCCCAAACTAAGGTCTATGGGCCAGATCTGGCCCATAGCACCATTGCATGTGACCCCCAGCCCTCCAAGGGCATTCAAGAAACAAAATTGCCACCCCTTTGAAGCTGTTGGAACAAAATGGCCATCCACATCATGCAGGCAGGGCAAAATGGCCACTCGGCCCTCGAAGCTGACTGAGAGAGCGTGACCTGGCCCCTGCCTTGAAAAGTAACTTTGAGCTCAGGTAATAACCCTGTCAAGAACAATTTGTCTCTTTCTTTGCAATTAACTATGGAGGATAATAGTGGGGAGAAAAAGGGAGAAGGAGAAGTATCCTGATTTACCTCTGTTGTCAAGTCTACTTATTTTCTTCATGTGGTCAATGGGATACTTACTCTTCATGGTACATGGGATTCTTAACAAAACAAAAAAAGATTACCCTTACTATTGCTGTTATATTCCACCAAATCATTTCCAATTTATGACGACTCTATGAAGGAATGACTTCTAAAATGCCCTATCAAAATAGCTCTTCTGAGGTCTTGCAGACTCAAGGTTGTTGTTTCCTCTACTGAGTCAATCCATCTTATCTTTGCATCTTATATTTGGCCTGCTTCATTCCTACTGCCTTCCTCTTTTCCAGCCCACTTCAAAAGAGGGACAACAAATCCCCTCACCCTATGAAACTTAGAAAATAAAGCATTTTTATGAACATTCTTTTCCAAATGAAAGGTTGCAAGTTCTCCAAGAGTGGTTTCAGCATGCAAAAGAGAGAAATGGGTATTTCCAAAAGTGCAGGAGATTTCAGAAGACTGCTGATCATTTCTTTCAGGCTGACAATGTGCTACTTCATGAAGATTCATATTTATTTATTTATCTATCAATCAGGGTTCTTCTTGATAGAACAGAAGTACTAGCCCAATTGGTCCTGCTTTGTTGAAAAGTTTCTGGTTTGTGGCTTAGCACAATTCTCACCTAGAAGTGACTGCGAAGAGCTGCATCTTTGAAAAATGTGTGTCCCCTTGAAACACACATCTTGGAAATACTTGGGGGAAAATACTTTGAAATCCTCATCTCTGCTGTACCTTCACTTGTGGGTTTTTTAATTGTGGGGTTGTATTATTGATTGTGTTTTATTTGTTGTCAGCTGCCCTGAGTCATTCATGAGGAGGGCAGCATAGAAGTATGATAAAATAAATAAATGAATGAATAAACCTTTTAAAAAGCATTTTAGTTTTTAGTTAGTATTATATCGTGAGCTAGTTAAAAGCTTCTGACTAAGAGTCTTCAGCACAGAAATGAATATAAAGTTGATATCACCACAGCACTAAACTCCAGAACAAATCAGAATTTTTGTTGTTGTTCAGTCGCACAGTCGATTCCAACCCTTTGTGATCCCATGGACCACTGTCCGCCAGGCACTTCAGTGTCTTGAAAAATTGGAGGGGGGGGGGGGAAAGCATGGTAAGGTAGTAAAAAACTCATAAAAAGCCATTGAAGATATTTGATCAAGTCTTGTGTTGTTGGAATGGGGTGAAAAATACCAAAATCAGCAGGACTTAACCCAGAACTTTTGTACATACTCTCTGTTGTTGGCGGTGACTGAAAGAACATTTATATCCCAACTTTCTTTCAGTAAGTTCATGGTGGCATAAATATCTCTCTTCCTCTCTGTTGTATTCTCACAACAGAGAACCAAGTGCTGCATGATGGAGAGAGCTTCTGTCTCTGTCCCAGTTCCTGCCAACCTTGCACTTCGAAAGCAAGAAATTGCAAGTAGATAAATAGGTACCACTTTGGTGGGAAGGTAAACAGAGTTCCCTGCACTCCAGTGTCGAGGTATGCCTATCACATGTCCATGAAAATGTTTGCAAACACAGACAGCACTGGCTCTTTGGCTATAAACAGAGATGAGCCCTGAACCCTAGAGTCAGATGTGACTGGTTTTTGAGCAACGGTAACCTTTACCATTACCTACTCCTCAAACTGGCAATCTCCAGGTTTTGGGACTATAACTGGCATGATTCCTAGTAAAGATTTAGACCTATGATAATTGGATATCTCAATCCAATGTTGCAATCCAACATAAGTAAATTTAATCCAATTGGAGAAGGCTGGTATCTAATATCTTCCCTGTAACACATGAAGGCATTCAGGCTCTTTGTTTAAATATCATTTGTAAATATCCCGAAAGTTTACCAAATAGAAACCATTAAAATACTGACCTATCTCTGTTATACAGCCACAATTTTATACAATGTTTTTCTTGAAATGTTTGGGTCACACCCAATTCATCTTGCAGCTATTCTCTCTCACTTTATTGAAACAAATGGAAGCTTGTTGTCAGAAGCACAGATTTTAATGTAGTACGAAAATGGAAATTTTACACTCTTCTCTCTACCAGAATATAAGCAGTTATTTGAAAGACCATGAAGTTGATTATAACCTGCAACATAAGATGTGGTGAATATTTTCAGATGCAATATTAAATGGAAAGATATGATGCTTTATTTTAAAAAGATAGTAAAGGTAAAGGTAGCCCTTGCTTGAAAGCCAGTTGTATCTGACTATAGGGTTTATTGCTCACCTCTGTTTATAGCTGTCTGCATCTGCAGACATTTTTGTGGACATGTGGCAGGCATACCTCAACACCAGCATGCATGGAACACTGTTTAGGGTCCTGTTTAATATAAACCTATCTGGGTACCTACTTGCAAGGCAAATAACTTTAGGTGATAGATACATAGGAAGCTCAAGTGCCAAGAGAAGACAAAGGGAGTTGAATTGTAAGTGCTTGCTGGTCTGACTCATGATGTTTTGGACAACAAAGCTCTAATTTACTACAGAAGGGAAAAACATTTCATTTACCATGCCAAGAATGTTTCAAAACTAAAGGGTCTGATTACATTGGAAAGCTGAATCGGAGCGATTCATCTCTGTTGCAGTTTCATTCACAGCCTCAACTACAATTGAAATTGTAACGAGTGCTCATGTTGGGCTTGTGGACTGAATCAAATGTTCGGTGTCCATATTGGGGATGCAATTGACATTCCAGTCCAACCTGGAGGCTCACCCTTCTTTCCTTTCTTCTGTGAACTTGACTCCTCCTGTTTTTTCTTAATGCAACCACAGCTTTTTAATAATTTTAAAAATTAAATAGATGAGAATAGTGCTATATCACCTTATTGGTAGGTCTTCATTAGCATTGTTTCCTGTATTTATCTTCCCGCCCATTCTCCAAACAAAATTGGTAGAGGAAGCAATCAAGATAAATGAAATGTGTTCCCCTTAGTTTTGAAAAGGTTGCACAGTATTTTGTAAAATATGGAAGCATTCCAAACACATCACAGAAATGTATCTCATTTCATAAGAACAAAGATGTGGTGATAAGGTGGTATAGTGCTATTCTCAAATTTTAAATAAATTTAAAAAGGAGAATGATTAGGACAGAGAAAATAACACATGGGGGTCTTACCATAGTCTTGAATACCATACACAACTGCTTACATCAGTAAAACACTACTACAGACAGAAATGTCTGCAGACTCAGATAGGGCTGACTCTTTGTCTATTAACAGAGATGAACACTGGGCCCTAGAGTTGGATACGACTGGCTTTTGAGCAAGGGCAACCTTTACTTTTACAGACGTATCCCCTATCTTTACATGGGAAAAACCCTCTTTCAAATTTCTGTGACATGAAACAAGTAAAAGTCATCCAGCAGCACACAACAACAACAAAAAAGCTGCTTTGAGAGAGAAAAACCATGCAGGAATTAAAATTAAAATCCATCCATTTCAGAAGTGAGATAAAGCCCAATGTATTTGATAGTATAGTCAGCTGCACAGTTCCTTCATCAGAGGCTTTTAAAAATATAAGAACATGTATTAAATTTTAACTCAAAATCTGAACTGCTTTTAAAAGAGATACACTTTTTTCTTTAACACAACTACAGACAGATTTCCCAAATTAGTATGCTATATTTATGGTTTTTGCTGAGGTTTACCATCAAGTGTCTATCAAGAGTTACTTTCATGTTACTGTTATTGTACTCAACCATTCTGGCAATAATAATAATAATAATAATAATAATAATAATAATAATAATAATAATAATAATAATAATAATAATAATAATAATAATAATAATAATAATAATAATAATAATAATAATTAACTAACCCTTATACTCAATTAGTAAACCTTTTGTCCCTATTGACCATTGAATAAACTTATATCCACTATCTTGACCACTGAATGGAGTTTGTTTTTGAAACTAAAAACAGGAAGACTCCAAATGCATGTTATTTGGAGAGGTGACTTTTTTTAGCACTTGGGAATAAAGTGTTAAAATTAAAGTGTTGCTGTTATTTTTGTTATTTTCACCAAAAGAAGAAGCACCAAATTATCTAACACTTTAAAAGCAGTGCTAACAGATTTTAAGGTGCTAAATTTACATCACTTCTGTCCACACTCTTTCATCCTAAGAATACTTTCCTGGGAGTATTAGCACCACATTAATGATTCATAATCTTGGCACTACACATTTTTCTGAACTATCAGAAGTTCTAGCCCAATATATATATTGGGGGTAAAACCTCTATTGTGTTTTGCTTAAGAAATGCATTTTAAAGTGCCCAGTGTACAGTTAGTTGCATTGGAAGCGAATGGGTACCTCTTACTCAGTACGAAAAGGGAAGAGATTTTTTTTTGTAAGGACATGCATTCTTTTGCAAATGAATAGTTTTTACATATATTGGAAGCATCATTCCTCACAAATGTTCATATTATGAAATTAGATGTCCACCTGAAAAAAAAACCCCACAGAGTGGGAAAGGTAATTCTAGAGCAGGGGTTCTCAAAGTTCTCAGGTTGTGGGCCAGGCCATGCCCCCTGGACAGATGATCAGGCTGGTCCCACTGGAAGCAGAAGTAAAACACACACGCGCATGTGCAGAACACATTTACGGCAGGGTTTGCGCACGTATGGGTGCATTTTATTTCTGCTTCCAGGAGCGGCGCAAGCCGAATGAATGTCTGGTTGAGGAGAATGCAGCTCAGTGTTAATGCCAGAGCCTAGAAGGAACTAGTTACAATTCATGTAACAGAGAAATATATATCTTTAATAAGTAAGCATAAAATTACAGTAAAAATCACAAATCAGTAATAAAAAAGTTACTTTTTAGGTGTAAGGAATATTGCTTTCTAGTAATTTTCACTGGTTACTTTTCTACAGGAATGTTGACAAGAAATTGTCAGGTTTCTTCAGTGCCTAATGGCTTCCGATTGGGTTGGAATAGACTAATTTTGAAATTTTGAAGAGGAACTTCCTGTTAGTGGAGGCACTGCTATTTGGCCAGTAGTTTGACTAACCAATTTTCTTTCTTTCCACAGTGCTGTGTAGATTCCCATGTTTGTTTCCATGGTGGCACAAGGCGATGCTCCTGATCTTGACTTCCTACGGAGAAGTTGTTTTATGAGACAAAGGTTTCCATGTTTGTCTCAAAGGAGAATCTTTGGGGACAGTTGCTTTTCAGTGTAGACTCTAGTGGCACAGCTGACTGTATCGGAAGCCTCTTTTGTCCTGGTGGATTTACAGGGCAGAATCTTTGGTGTGGTTGGCTTGCAGAAATACATGTTGGCCTGGTTGATTTACAAGAATGAATCTATGGTGCAAAAGATTATCCAGAGAGAATCTGATCTCATGGAAAAATGCAGGGAACAATCTGCTGTCAAAGGTTGACCACCCTTCCTTTCCAGCTACTGTCGCTTTTCTACAAATGCTATGTTCCAAAACTCCCAGTACCTTAATAAAAATTGCCAAGGTGATCTATAGCTCAGTTCTCACCTGCTGGTTTCTCCCCTCATAGGATTTAGAGGCAAGCAGTAGACTCTGAAGTACAAATACAGTTACTTTTGCAGAAGAGTATTTTCCTGACACTTGGAATGCAGTGAGAAAGGTATAAGGTATGCACTGATGTGTATAAAGTGGAATTGAGAAGAGACTTTTCAAGTCAGTAAGTGTCTACTGGTTGGTTAAATCTTCCAGGATTTTTAACAAGCATTCTAATTAACAGCATCAATTATATATCATACTGTTGTCTTGAGACAGTTACTTTCAGAGTTTGTTTTCCCCTTGTAATATCTGTATATTTACAAAAAACAAAACAAAAAAGATACAGTAATAGCATAATTCTCCAGTGTACCCTCTCTTCCACAGAAAACCCAGAACCTGCAGTGCTGTGTGTCAGGGGCCTGCTGGGGATGCTGGGTCTCGGAGTCCCTCACTTCATTTTCTGGAAACGAGACCTCCTGGAACCCCCAGCCTCAGCCTGGTCCCTTCAAGCTTCTGTGTGGGCAAAGGTAGCCTTCTGCCTTAAGGCAGGGAAAGTTGGTAGCTTAGATAACAGTCCATTTATGGTTCTGCTACCTCCCACACTAATACAGTTTCCTGCGCACACACAGACCAGACCTGCAGAGCCTTCCCTTGGGAAGATATCTCTGGGCTGACACTTGGCAATTTAAAGTCCTAAATAAGACCTTTATTCAAAGGTCTTTCTCCTCTGTAGAGATTTCTGCTCTGTAGCTTGGTTTTGGCAACTCAATAACCAAACCTTGGATTGTCTTTTTCCTTTTATTAAAAGGCAATATAAATCCATTTATATGCAGGATACATAATGAAGAAATAAACTAATCTACTCTATGTTACATAACAAACTAATAAAACAAAGCCAAGAGAATAACTTTCCTCACCTAAAGCATCTGTGTTCCTGATGTCTATAAGGTGCTGGGCAGCATGCCCCCCCTCCCCGGATCTTGGTTGGATGATTCATGTCATTAGCCAAAATGTAGCCTTTGCAAAGGAAGGCTGAAGATGGTCCAAATTGGTCCCTTTTTATATGATTTTCAGCCTCCTTCCCCCCCCTCTGAATGTAAGGTATGAGAGGATGAGCTAATTGGTATTACTAAAATGTCTTTGATCTAACAGGTGTCTGTTTGAAGTGATTACCTTCCCAGATGTCATTTGCTCCTTATCTATGGGAATGTTGGTTATCTCCCATCTCAGGAATGATGAGAATCAAGTGATTACTTATGTCATTGTCATGCTGACCTTGCATGTGGCTAGCAGGTGCATGAGATCATGTGATCCCTTTCCCATGTGAATGTAGGTGATGTAAACTTGGTAAATTCCCTTTCTTATCTAAGGGCGATGTAACTCTAGGTGTCTAAATGACTTCACATGACGTTCCTTGGTATGTGTGATGACTCTTGGCAGAATGGAATGTGACCATGTGACCAGCACAAGTGTCTCCATTTTGAGTACAACTATTCTCAAGCTTACGAGAAAATGGTACTTAAATCCTAACACTTAATGACTATGAAAGTGTGAATGTAAAGAACACTAAAATATGAATTGATCCCTTGTATGATTTCATGACACTGTGATTATTTTATTTTGCTACATAGAGTAGTGGGAAATGGTCAACGACATTCTTAGTTGGATATTCTGCTCTTGTAGAGAGTGAGGTAGTTTTGACAATGTAATGGGTGTTTTTAGCTGTAATAACCTTAATACAAGAGCTTGTGGAGCTCCTTTGAAGTGTTATAAGGACCAGATGAAACAAACCATGAAAGTGTCAGGTATAAACCCACAAACCTGGGAGGCAGCAACTGTCAAACACCCACTTTGGTGCCAAAGCACTTCAAAGGAGAATGCTGCAGACATGAAGAGTCTAAGCAACAAGCTTTGTCAAACTCAACTAGGCCCTCAACCATCTATTCAGTGTAATGTGTGTGGTGCATGTTTCATGCCAGGATCAGTTTATTGAGTCACCAGAGACATCCATCAACTGAGAAAATGACTTCCAGGAAAAATGTATACTCAGATATGAGTAGCTGCCGCTGCCAAACCTTGGTATGAAGTCTGGAAGATGGTGGCTCAATTCAGATATCATAATAGCAACACACACACGCATGTATGCACGCGCGCGCGCGCACACACACACACACACACACACACACACACACACACACACACACACACACACACACACACACGGTATAGTTAATAATCTACATAACGATTTGAGCTTGAGGGTATAACATGTCAAGTCGCAAAACCTATCTTTCTCCATCTTCCTGCTAGGATATATATTTGAAGAAAGAACTTGGTCAGGCAGAGTTTGGAAATATGGGATTCTAAGACTCTGAGGCTGTGGGATTCAGGGAGTTTGACAGGCCCTTGCAGATCCAGGCTCGGATTTCTTGACAACCAGTTCTCCAGTAGACTAGGGAGTCTGAACATGGAAGGTGGATGTAGAGGGCACTGGAATCTTCCTATATGCAAAGAAGTTTTGAGAATCCCAAAGAAGTCACCAGAGATGGTAGAAGACAGGGAAAGAGATTAAAAAGGAGGATGTGAGCAATTTGAGAACAGAAGTGCGGTGGGAATAACAAAGGTAGAGTCAAAGGAGCCTTGGACAGATGCCCCTGATGAACCTCTAGTGGCTGCCTATGGATGGGCTTCAGCTGAACCACCAGCAGAGCCTCTTCTCCCTCCAAGGTTTATGTATGTTTTCAAGTAAGACCCCTGGAGTGAAAAGTGGGTAAAACTGAAGGTCCCGTTGCAAGAGGCTGAGTAGCGGGTGCAGGAAAGAAAGGCTAAGAAACCACTGAACTAGCAAGAGACTGGCTGGAGGTTGAACAAGGCCATAGGAATCCATGAAAAGCTGTGCAGGCCAGTTCTGTGGTGAGGCGCAAGGACAACATCACTTTCCTGTACTGGGAGAGCTTTTCCTATCAACTGGAAGGAACAAAGTCAGTGGAAAACTGCAGTTTGCTCTCTGGACTTTGTACTTCAGCTGCTGACCAAGTTAATGTTTCTAATGCTTACTAATAGGAGGGCATAGAAAACTATGGACAGCAACAAACTGATATAATGGTAATGTTAATGTACCCATATTAAAGATAATTGTTTGTTTCTTTTCAAACTAGATGTTAAATCACAATTCTTTTGGAGTTTAGGAAAATACTTTTTTCTAAGTTCTAACAGCAGATGTGGTGACATGACTAGATGCCAGAGTGCACAGAATGCTGTTACTTTTCCTGGTGAGGTGGTACCTATTTATCTACTTGCTATTTCTTGCTTTCAAAGTGCTAGGCTAGCAGGAGCTGGGACAGATTAAAGATCCTTATTCCATCATGCAGCACTTGGGTTTTGAACTGCTGACCTGCCAACCTTCCCGTAGTCAAGCTCAGCATTTTAACCACGAAGCCACACTACAAGTAAAGTAGTCCCATTTAAATCAATTGAATTTACATTACAACTCTTAAATCCCAACTGATCAGTGGGTCTATCTAGTGCAACTTAGTACACTAAACAACAGGATTTCAGCCACTGAAGTTAAATTTATTGATTATGTATTATGACCATGTAGGGATGGAGGAATCACAGTTTGGGATCAAAATTGCTGGAAGAAACATCAACAATTTACGATATGCAGATGATACCACCCTAATGGCAGAAAGTGAGGAGGACCTAAAGAAGCTCCTGTTTAGGTTGAAAGAAGAAAGTGAAAAAGCTGGCTTGAGACTCAATATCAAGAAAACAAAGATAATGGCAACAGGCCCTATCAGTCCCTGGAAAATAGATGGGGAAGAAATAGAAGCAGTGACAGATTTTACTGTCTTAGGATCAAAGCTCACTGCAGATGGAGATTGCAGCCATGAAATAAAAAGGTGACTGATTCTTGGGAGGCAAGCAATGAGAAACTTGGGGAGCATAGTGAAAAGTAGAGACATCACATTGCAAACAAAAATTCGCAAAGTCAAAGCAGTGGTATTCCCTGTGGCAATGTATGGTTGTGAGAGCTGGACCATTAGGAAAGCTGAGTGCAGAAGAATAGATGCCTTTGAGATGTGGTGTTGGAGAAGGGTTTTGAGAGTCCCCTGGACAGCGAGGAGAACAAATAGGTCAATCTTAGAAGAAATCAACACAGAATGCTCCTTAGAAGTTCAAATAATAAAGATGAAGCTAATGTACTTTGGACATCAGATGAGAAGAGAGGATTCACTTGAGAAAGCCTTGATGCTTGGAAAGGTCGAGGGCAAAAGAGTAAGGGGCCGGCCCAAGATGAGATGGCTAGATGGTATTGTGGAGACAATGGGCACAGAGCTGAGCGAGTTGAGGGGGATGGTGGAGGACAGGAGTGCCTGGCGGACAGTGGTCCATGGGGTCGCAGAGGGTCAGAATCGACTGTGCGACTGAACAAAAAAAAAGGTAATATGAGTAGTATATAGGTTGATATGTATCAGCAATAATATGCAGGAAGTATTTGTAAGTTTTAAAAATATGTTATTTCAACCTTAGTATTATTATATGAGAAGAACATATGCTCACCACTAGTAGGTATGCATAATATTTAATTGACTCTAGTGAGAATTTGGTTTTTTCATTATTTCATACACTAGAAACTGTAAGTTAAACAGTAGATATAAGAGACTTTAGATGGGGCTTTCTCCTACATTCTTTTCTTGTGGGGTTCATTAAGCATTCTGTTTCAAATAAAACCATAAGTAAGTCTTCGGGCGCTACATTCTCCTCAGTGTAACCCCATCCTCAAATCACTAACCTGGAGTAGTTCTAATTACTGGAAAGTCAGCACACTTGTATTTGAATAAATTGTTAGACTGCAGCTTAAACTGACACATTGGGTACTATTTATTTATTTGATTTAAATAAATCCAAAATGAATTCCTGGATTAGAAACCAGTAATGTGGTAATGACAGCAAAGCTTTGGAGATGAAGAAAAATGGGAAAGTTGAAGATTTTACAGATTATTTATTATTCATAATGCAGCAGCCCTAATTAAATCTAGGTCAATTCTTACTTTAATGATATCAGGAATTATGGGAAGTTGATAAAGTGAGAAATGCTTGGGGGGATGTGCAAAGTTATTTCCCCCCTCTGAAATTGAAACTTTATTCAATTGGCCTGAAAAGTTGGCACACAACTTTAATATTTGGGAAGAGCTGTGGCTCAGTAGTGGAGCATATACAGTACTCTGGATGAAAAAGGTTGTGGATTCCATCTGTTGTATCCCCAGGAAAAGTCTAAAAAGGGTCCTGGCTGAAATGCTGGTGAGCTGTTGCCAGTTAGAGTTAGTAATGTTGGACTAAAGGGACCATACATCTGGCTCAGTCTAAGGCAGGGGTTCCCAACCTAAGGCCTGTGGGCCAGATCTGGCCCATGGCACCATTTCATGTGGCCCTCCACCTCTCCAAGGGCATTCAAAAAACAAAATGGCCACCCTTTGAAGCTGTTGTGACAAACTGGCCACTCCCATTGTGCAGGCAGGGCAAAAAGGCCATCTGGCCCTTGAAGCTGACTGTGAGAGCGTGACCCGGCCCCCAGTTAGAAAAGGTTGGGAACCTCTGGTCTAAGGTAAAGCTTTCCCTTGCTCAAAAGCCAGTTGCATCCAAATATAGGGGCTGGTGCTCATCTCCATTTACAGCCAAAGAGGTTTCCATGGTTATGTAGTGGGCATGACTAGACACTGAAGCACACAGAATGCTGTTACCTTTCTCACCAAAGTGGTACCTATTTATCTACTTGCAATTTCTTGCTTTCAAACTTTTAGGATGGTAGGAGCTGGAACAGACAATGGGAGCTCACTCTGTCATGCAGCACTCAGGTCTCAAACTACTGAGCTGCCCACCATCCAAGTTCAGTGCCTTAACCACTAAGCCACCGTGGCCCCCAAGCTAAGATACTCTCCTCTATACCTGCATTTCTCATATGACATCAGTGGCAAATGGAATAATCTATTGATCAAATGGGAGCAGGAGGAACTAAGTCCAAAGTGCTGCTTCCCAATCTTTTCTGTCTATGTGGCTGTATTTTTTAGTTATAACTGTCCTACTCCCAGTTGGACCTGATTTCTCAAAACATTATTTCTGCCCCTGAAGGTACAAGAGCTGCTGTTGCTGTTCTGAATCTTGCTCTCCTTTGTAGTTCATATGATAAGTGGTTCTTTCTGTGGTCATGAGAGTTGTGTGCAGATTGCCATTTTAAGGATATACTTGTCATTTTCCCCCAAATTCTCCAGAGGAGAGACACCCACTGTCTTAGAAACACTCTACTAGAAGGAACGAAATGCGATCCAACAGGTCACATTGCACTAGCCCATAGCTTATTTGCAATAAAGCAAGAGTGTCTAAATATCAGTGGTGGGCAGCAAAAAATTTTGCTGCCACACTGTGGGTAGGGCCTACATCATGGGCGGAGCCTATGTCATGGGTGATCTAATCATGCCTGTCATGTGGCCATGTATACAGTAGTGGGCAGCAACAGGTTCACATCCCCCTGGTAGGGGGTAGCAAAATTGGGTGGCTACACCTCCCTCCCTGCCATACCCCATCAGGTTTTGCTCCTACAAGTGGTTGAAGGTCTCCCTTGTGTTTGCAGATGTATACTTGGCCATATGGCAGGCATGCCCATGACATAGGCTCTGCCCACAGCATAGGCTCCACCCACAGTATAGGCTCCACCCATGACACAAGCTCCACCCACAGTATGGTAGCATTTTTTTTTTGCTGTCCACCACTGCATGTATGCATCTGCAAACATAGGCAGCGCTCTTTGGCTGTAAATAGAGATGAGCACTGCACCCTAGAGTCAGATATGACTGGCTTTTGAGCAAGGTAGACCTTGAACCACTTGCAGGGACAAAACCTGACATCAAATTTGAATACCAATCAGGGATCTTCTGTTATTAGGTAAAGGTTGCCCTTGCTTGAAAGCCAGTCGTTACCAACGTGTGGCCATCCAATTTCACTACCCCCCTGCCCAAAGGCAACCCAATTTTGCTACCCCCCTGCCGTGTGTGCGCGCTTGAACCTGTTGCTGCCCACCACTGCTAAATATCCTGGGTACCTTTCCATGTGAATGCAGTGGATTATGTCCCACAGTTCGTATAAAAAATGCAATCCATCTTGTCTTCCAACATAGAAAGAGACACAACAACATGAATCATCTTCAGAAGACAGCCACTGCTAGATTGTTTTGGGATGTTCAGTGAATAGCTCTATTTTTAATATAAACTCTTCACCCAATCCAAGCTTCTCACCGTAAATGCATTTTCTCAAGTGTCTGATCCATTTTAAGTGAGTCATTTCACTTAAATGAAGAGATGCATGGAAGCAAACTTGAGTTCTACCTGGTGAGAGGTGCTCTACACACTGTTCCAGCTTCAAGAAAACATCCCACATAGTTGAACACTATAACAAGTAATGAGAGCCACTTGGTTTGAGGAACACAGGTAGGAAAATGGAGGGTGGGGGGGGGAAGTACATTAGTAGGATATTAATTTCTCTTACTTATTTCTGTAAGTCTCTTGATAATGTTGCTATAGCAGCAACTCCAATGTAGAATGGATTACTAGAAAAGCTTTAGTTTCTATAGAAACCACTTGCCCTCTATATGAAAGAGTTTACTTTGTAACATGCAAGGCTTAATATTAAAGTGTGGGCACGTGTGTGTGTGTCTTTCAAGAGTGACATTATTCCACCGTGAGTATTTGATAATTACCAATGGCCTAGTACTCTTTCAAGACTAACTATTAAGTTATCCAATATATAAGAAAACTAAAGCAACACATTAAAAATCAAATATTGGTCAAAATCCTATTTATATTTGCGTCCAATTCGCTTAACTTGCTGTCGCTAATTGGGGCCAGTTGACGAAGTGCTGGGATGATTCTTTGTTGTGTGCTTGGTCAATCTGTCTTTATTGTCCTATACAGAAGTGCTGTTGCATCCCATCAATTAGCTGCAATTAATTGATTCACATAACCTTTTGTAAACACCAATAGTATCCTGGCTATTGAAATATATGGGTTGTACTGATGAAAAAAGCATCAAGAAGCCTTGCCGTTGGATTATGCAGAGGAGATAATTTCAGTAAAGACGCTGCCACTAATTGATGCAGTGTTAGGCTTCATGTTGTATCACTTGATATTTCTGAATACTGGAAGAGAAGAGACTCTGGGAGTGATGTCCTAATCGAACTATTTAATGCCCAAAGATAGAAAGCAGGGTAAGATGTGTTGGCCAATAAGAGAAAATTCAACATCTATATTAGATTAACATTTTGCTAAGCTTTCTTTTCTTTATTCATGCCAGAGGCACCATAAAGCATATAATAGCATACAAAGCTAAAAACAACATGTATAAAATAAATAGGAACTAGATGACATCCACTTATTGTCAGCCCACATCAACAGGATTTCCACCTGCTAACATTAGGTCCTCCTCAGTGCATGTTGAGGGGCACTGTGTGCTTTGTATCATATGAGCAATAGTTTGTTCTTCTCCACTTTCACACAGGCTATCATCTTCAGGGAACCCCCACTTTCTCAGATTAGCCCTTGATCTTCCTACCCCTACACACAGCCTGTTTAAAGCCTTCCACACAGGCCATGGTTGTTCTTGGCCAGGTGGTAGAGAATCATGTGGCTCTGCCTAGTTATCTGGTAGCACCTTGCTCACATTTCATAGTTCTAAGGTGGTCTGTGGGGGCTGGTTGTTCGGAAGGGCAGAAATTGTGAGGAAACTATGCCTTGATTTCAGTCTCTGCTTTGGTAGTTGGTGATCAAATAGCAGGTGTGTTTCTGAGGATCTTGCTTTGACCCACTCTTTCTGAGCAGCACTTTCTAGATGGAATTTTGGTGGAGGGATGCCAGCTAAGTAATGCACTTTTTGGATTGGGGTTGGTTTTAGGCATCGTGTGACCAGTCTTGCTGTTTTATTTAGTGCCACATTCACCTGTTAAGCTAACCAAAGAGACAGAAGATGAAAGTAAGTTTTCAAGATCTTTATGTCAAGCAAAATGCTACCAAAAAGGTAAGTTATGGAGGAAAAAACAAACAAACTGAAGGCTTGTCTACTCTGGCCCTCCTGGGCTGGTGTACAGTGACTATTTAAAAGGACTTCCCCTGTCAACTGCAAAGCAACTGTTACTGGCATGCTGTGTTTTATCCTGTCCCCAGCCTGCACATATGCTGGGGATGGGATAAAATGCAGCAGGGTGATTTAGTTGAATCCGTGACAGAGTCTCAAAATAAGGAGGTTTGAGGCAGATTGGATTGATTGGTGTGAATATGATCGACCCACCCTCAAAGGATGGACTGTATACACATGTAGACACCATGTAAGTCAATAGCCTTACCCCTGAAATGTAGTGAAAGAGAAAGTTATATCCAGTGATGGGATGTAACAGGTTCTCACCAGTTCTCCAGAACCGGTAGTAACTTTTCCCAGTGTGCCGGAGAACAGGTAGAAGCTTTTGGGGGGAACCACCTTTGGGGCTTACCTTTTCACTGGTTCCCCCACTGTGCATGCGTGCCAAGCACTTGGTGAGCATGCATGCTTACAGTGCTTGGTGCGCATGCATGGCCTCCTTTCTGTCCTCCCAAGTGGGGAGAAGGAAGAGAAGCTGCTAGCCTGAAGCTCCCTATAGCCTGAAGCTCCCCAGGGTAAGTGACTCACCTTTGGATGTGGTGTGTCTGTGTATTTTAATGTGTATTTCATACCTTTACCTATATTGACGTACTACCACCGTTCCTAAAAAGGCCTGGCCGCCTGGCTTGGGGTTTTTAAGCAAAGTCTTGGAATTGCCTCATCAGTAAGCTACACCTGTACTGTTCCAAGTGCTGTTCCAATTGGAGAACCCTTAAGGAGGTACAGCTGTTTTACATTTACATTAAGGCATATTATCCTAGAGAACTGGTTAGGCAAAGACTTAGTACCTAACTTCTTTAACTGTTGAAAAGTTGAAAAGTACCAAAATGAAGCTATCATGTGGTGAGTTCATTCTGTAGTTCCTTCCATCTGACCTAGTGTGAGAAAGATTAGCCAGAATAAGCTTTAAGCTCTGGTTTAAAAGCTCTGGTTGATTTGTGTTTGGGGTGGGTGGGTGTGTTTTAATGTATTTTTTATTTTATTTATTTAATTAATTTACTTGTTTGTGTTGTGTGTGTGTGTGTGTGTGTGGGTTGAGGTGTGTGTTTGTGTGTGTGCTTATTTTTATTTTATTTTATTTTTATTTTTTATTTTTTATTTTTTTCCTTTGGCCCCCACCCACATCATGACATCATGATGTTAGCTCCGCCCATACTGTGATAACATCACGGTGGGATAGTAAAAATTTTGCCATTCCACCACTGGCTATGTCGATACTGAAATAAGCTTTGGTTTGCAATTTCATCTATGGACCCTCTGCTTCATGCTGGGATCAAGGCAGGCTCAGAAGGTTAATTCTTCACTTTTGGAAATACTGTACAAAATTCTATCTTGGTTGGTACATTAAACAGAACCACAAAACAAACACATGCTCCGCACACTTTGTTTAGGTCCCATTTTTTTCACACAAATAAGTTGTAGATACAACATAGCTAGCTTGCATTCTCCAGGATGATGAAAGCTGCCAAAGGAAAGCTGCCAAAGCAATACAGCTGTAGAGCTGGGTCTTTATGTTGTCACCCCAAAAGAAACACATCACAAAAAATAGAGGATGCAGATTTTCATAGCATTTGAATAAAGGAATTAAGAAATAAATATACAGTACCTAAATATGATGTCAAAAGAACAATGCATTACATTCTATCATATATTCCAGGCCAAAATGACCAGGTGATCTACGTAGGTGTGGATGGTGAATTTTGGTGCCCTTGCTTTCCATTTGGATTCTTTGGATTCTTCTGATCAACAGGTGCCTGAAGCCCTTTTTTCATGTAGTAAATTGCACTAGAGTAGCCTGTTGAATCAGAAGGGATTTGGTGAGTTATTTCCTGCAAAGTTCCCATTGATTCAAATGAGTTTATTCTAGTTACAAATTATTCTGTTATTTTTAATCAATGGAACTTTGGGATCAGTTGTCACCAGATCTCCATTAAGGAAAGAGAAGGCCCTCCTGTATGGATGGAAGTTTACTTGCATGATGCTGGGTGTAGCCATATAGCATTAAACTCACACTTGCACTGGAGTGTCCTTGACCCAACATTAAAAGGTTGAGAACTCCTGTTTTACAGTCTGTACAGTGATTCAATTTCATCAATTGTGTAAATAAGAATAGAGAACAGTCTGCAAATGTTCAGTATCAAATATAGATGCAGACAAAGCAAATTTCAGACTGTTCTGTTCTTTCAGGATTTTTGTTCTGTTTTGTTTTTGTGGTTGGCAATTTTGTTGTTCCAGGCATTTCCCTCTGAGATTACTCTTCCAAAATGCTTTAGTAGTGAATTCTGGCATTCTGTTAAGAGTTTGTGTGGTTGGCAATAGCATATGCCAGCTCTCTTTAGTCACAGTCCCTTGTTGAATAGTCACCTAAAAACAAACTTTTTGTGTTCTCCTTTTGACTTTCAGAACTTGAGAAAGGCAGGGTCAGTACAGAAGTAATACTCTATCTCTGTCTTTTCTTTTTTTCAGATAGACAACCAGTGGTGGCTCTAGATTTTGGAAGAATCTACAAATACAATATAAATCTTCTAGGACAGTCATGGCGAACCCTGGCACTCCAGGTGTTCTTTGACTTCAATTCCCAGAAGCTCAAGTCTCTGTGAATCCACACAAACGGGTTTACTGCATGTAAGATGCTGAGCCTGACAACAAGAATGCCAGCAGGCCAGCAGTTTGAAACCCAAGCTCTGTGTGACAGAGTGACAGCCCATCATCTGCTCCTGTCAATTCCTAGCACAGGAATTTTGCCCTTCCTCCACCACATGGCACTTCCGGGTGTGGCGGCGGCAGTGGGGAGCTACATGAAGAAGGCACTGTGGGTTGCATCTGGCCTGTGGGCCACAGGTTGACAATCCCTGACCGAGCAGCTCGAAAGCAAGAAATTACAAGTAAATAAATAGGTACTGCTTTGGTGTGTGCTCTGGAGTCTAGTCATGCCTGCCACATGACCATGGAAACATCTGCAGACACAGACAGTGCCAGCTCTTGGGGTGTAAATGAAGATGGGCTCCCTCCCTTAGAGTTGGACACAACTTGGTTTCAAGCAAGAGATACCTTTACCTTACTTTATCTTTTGCATAAGGATGGTGAACAGTGTACAGATGTTCATTATCAAACATAGATGTGAAATGTTTTCATCTTTTTTTATATTTAAACAGGATTTGAATTGGAGAGCACTTAAAATAGAGCACTGTCTATAAAAACAGAACATGTGACTGTCCTGTTCTGTCTGTATATTATTTCGATCCCTGCAAGCTGAACTGATTTTCGAACTCCTTTCTTCACTTTCTGACCCCAGGTGTTTGCATTTCATTTGACCATCGGGCTAATAGAAACAGCACCTTCAGTCATACAGCTGACTGTCCTTGTCTGACTATTGTGAATGCATAATATTGAGAGAAACTCTCAGATTGAGAAAGTGTGAATTGGAAAATAGAAATAAAAACAGAGTTGTGAAAATTAACTGGTTTTACCAGAAGTTAAGCCATGACTTTAAATGTTGTGTGTGATTACAATTTAAACAACCTTTGAATTTGAAATTGACTCACTGCAAGGTTATTTTTAGCTCAAAGTGTTCAGAGTCTCAGGAGATTGTTTTGAGTGTATGGATGTATCCTGTCTTATATTGGTTAATGATCACCTGTCATTAACCATCAGCTGGAAAGGCCTGTTTCTTCCATCTCAGAAATATTCACTGCTCATTCCTCTTTTTGAATAACCCATTCCTTCCCTTTAAGAGGCATAATAGTAGAGGCTTGTGGTAGAAGTATATAGAAGTACATGAGGCGGAAAAAACCAACACCTGGATCTTTGTTCATGTCCAGTGCATTGGTGAGCTGAATATGTTTACAGTCTCCCTGTTGGAGAAACATAAGCAGCAATTGCAGCTTTTGGAAAAAATTATATTTCCCATGTGTAACTAGGTCCTTGTGTTGTCCTGGTGCACAACTAGTCAGTGTGTGGGAGCCTTGAGGAAGAAGGAAAGGATAAAAGATGTTGAGTTGTATGAGAGTCTTCTGGTAAGAGATGACCACAATTCTTCTTGGGCTTGGATTTTGATCCAACAACAAGACAAGAATCTGTTTGTGCAAGAGGAACAAAATACTTCAAGGTCTGGATTCGAGGAAGGCAATCCTTGCATATAATCCTGATCTTGTTTTCAGACCTGCCACCCTTCTACGTTTGGAACATCCTCTCATTCCAGGTATGACCAGTTTGGTACTATTACAGCTCAACATTACTTCGCATATGGTGGAACACTAACAGAATTCAAGGGGACTGTGGTGGCTCAAATGGTTAAGATGCTGAACCTGATGACTGGAAGGTTGGCAGGTCAGCAGTTCAAGACTTGAGTACTGCAAGATGGAGTGACCTCCCATCTATGTCCCAGCTCCTGCCAATCTAGCACTTAAAAAGCAAGAAATTGCAAGTAGATAAATAGGTACCACTTCAGTGTGAAGGTAAACAGTGTTCCGTGTACTCCAGTGTTTAGTCATGCCTGCCACATGTCCATGGAAATGTCTGCAGATGCAGATAGCACTGGATTTTTTGCTATAAACAGAGATGAGCACTGAATCCTAGAGTCAGATATGACTGCTTTTTGAGCAAGGGTGACTTTTACCTAACAGAATTCATGCCTGTGTATACATTTTCCAGACTTTTCCAATGGTTAAAGCATATTGGATAACTTGTACTAAATTTTATTTCTCAGCAACTCCTGTGAATCAGTGCTTCATTCTGGCCTAATTGTCTATGATTTATTAAAGCACAAAATAAATTCTCAGTGGCTAAAATCCTGTTTCATAAGTTGCACCCACATAAAAGTGATCCTGTCACTGACAAGGGAAGACTGCTATTAATTAAAGAGTTCCTGCTTTGATCTTGGGGTTCCACAGACTCTCATGTATTCAATCTCATTGTGTGTGAGTTGGACAAATCTGAAGATGCAGACACTTTTTAACTACTGTAATTGCTCTTCTGCTATTCTGTGATCATTACTCTTATACAGTTTGATATCACTTGATTGTGCCAATGGTGCATTCTCTTTGATGCTGTTAACTTGATTAAATTTGGTGCCCTCTGAATTACCAGTTGTCATTTGGTGATCCTGCTTTCCATTGCCACTACTGTATTTTGTTCCCTTCTTCTTTTATGATTTCATTTTGTTGTTTTAGCACAATTCTGTTATTTTTAGGGTATTGATTTTAATTTTATACCATTTTGGATGCTTCTGCCCAGAAATGGCCTATGCATTAACAATTCCTCTTTGGATTCCATCCAGTTTGCATTTGTAGATTTTTTAAAAAAAATTCATGGTAAAATTTCAGTGATCCAGCAATGACTTCACAATGATAAAATATCTACCAGGGTCTTCTTTGTTCATGAATCCCAACATGGTACTTATTGTTTTGGTTTTGTCATGTTGCCGCTAACTCACCATGTTCACCTTGTTATCAATAATGGCCCCACGATGTGCATCTATCGATCTTGACATTATTCAGTATGTATAGTGAATAGTTTTAGTATCATTTATATAGGAATTTCAGTTGATTTGTGTCAAGACAATGGATAAGGATAAAAAACTAAGTGCATCCACCCACTCACAGTGAGGGGTTTTCTTCCTGGAGCCATCCCTCCTGCATTTACATATACTGTATAGGTAAGAGGAAGCTTACCGGTATATCTTTTGGGGATGATTTCTATAGCTCAACAAATAGTCCACCCTCCTCCTCCATTTATTTATTTAGTTTTAGGATTTGTATGGCCACCCTATTCCAAAGACTCTGGGTGGCATACAGATATGAAAACCATCACAATTTTAAAATCACAATTAAAGCCCCATTAAAAACTGCCACAAAACATTCCCTACTCTCCCACCAGTTTAAAAAGAGGGAGAGAATGTTCTCAAATCAGCCAGCAGGCTGGGGCTACAGCACTGCTGGTGCACCACACTTGCCAGGTTTTTAAACCTTTCCTGAAGGGCAGCAACTCCATCTGGAGACGCAGTTCGGTTGGCAAGAGGTTCCATAGGGCCAGAGTGGACACTGAGAAGGCCCTCCTCCTTGTGCTAGAGAGACATGACTCTCTAGCAGATGGAACAATTAGAGAACCTCACCCGTCCACTCTGGTGAGACAGACAGATATTCTTGGGGTGATGTGGTCTCTTAAGTATCCTGGCCCACTACCATGTAGGGCTTTAAAGGCAATAACTAGCACCTTGAATTGCACCCAGAGTCACATTGGCAACCAGTGCAGCTTCCGAAGCAGTGGCGAGGCATGGGCGTACTGCCTGCACCCCATCACCACCCTAGCAACCGCATTCTGGACCAGTTGCAGCCTCCAAATGGTCATCAAGGGCAGCTCCATGTAGAGCGCATTGCAGTAGTCAAGTCTGGAGGTGACTAGAGTGTGCATGACCATAAGCAAGGAGTCCTGATCTAGGAGTGGGCGTAACTGGCATATGACACGAAGTTGTGGAAAAGACCTCCTGGCCATGGCTGCCACCTGCTCTTCGAACAGTAGACATGAGTCCAGGAGGACTCCCAGATTATGCACCGGGTCTGTTTGGGGCAAAGTATCCCCATCCAGAACCAAAGATGGCAGCTCCTGAGATAACGCAGGCCCCTTAACCCTTCTCCTCCTCCTTCTGTATCTGAACCCGAACCAGAATACAGGCCATCATCATCGTGATCAGCTATGAAGTATGTCCAGAAAATATAATGCAGTGGCCTTTCATCTGTCTTCTGCATCGCAGCATGATATCCATGCCACTGAACCATTTCCGCCAGTCACTTTATGGTCCTGAGCCCTTTTGGCATGCAAAGTCCTCATCAGCCCCAGGCCAGTATTGATGAAGCTGCTGCCCTCCATCAAGATGGATTCAAATGGGATTTAATCTTCTTGGGGGCCATTACCTTTCCCTGTGGACCTTGGCACTCATGTCCTCAGGGTTGTCAGGTTAGTTAACTACCACCTAATGCTTCATGTTGAGTCGCTGGCAGTATGGTCTACTCTATTAACATAGCAGGATGACCTGGCCAGAATGACAGTCAATCATTGAAAGAAGGAAATCATTAAGTGTTGAAAATGTGTGATTGTCACAGCAGAGACTTATCACATCTCCTGTAATTTTCAGATTAGATCATTTTGTGATTGATCAATGGGATGTGACAGCAAATCAAGCCTGAATTATCTCTGGAGGCAAAAATTATGAAACCAAGGCTGTCCCACTTTGGGCATAATATGGGATGGCAAAGATTGACTCCCCCAGGGAAGTCAATCCATCTCTTTAGTTTACAAGACCTGTTTTGAACAGGACATTTTGAAGATTGCTCCTTCATAGGGTCACTACAAGTCACAGGTGGCTTGATGGTATATAATAACAATGACATAAATGGAAACCGTTAGAAATATAGAAATAGGGTACCAAGGAACTGGAGAAGATGAGGAGGAGAGATTTCTCTCTCTCTTGTTTGATCAATAGAGGAATGAAAAATGAAACTGGCTAGGTCCCACTACTTCAATTATGAGAGAGAGCAGAAAGGACCAAGCTGGGCTCTGAAGTTATTTTTGGACATTGACTCTGAAAATACAGTAGTGAGCATTGCCAACTGAACTATTCAGGGCAATAGTCTCAAAAAGTACAGTTTCCAGTATGTGGGACTAGACACTTATGAGGACCTTTTTAAGAAGCATGACTGAGCTAAAATTGAGAAAGCTCAGGTAAGTCTTATGGTTTCCCCCCTTCTCTGTCTTTCCCCTAAAACAGGGGTGCCCAAACTACGGCCCATGGGCCAGGTCCAGCCTCCGACGCCAATTCATCTGGCCCACACCACTATATGCATCCATATAGGTTTATTTTACTTCTGCTTCCAGTAGCATCAAGGGCAGTGCAGGCTAGATGAATTGGCATTGAGGGCCAGATCTGGCCCACAGACTGTAGTTTGGGCACTTCTGGTTTAAGCAGAGAAAATGGCAGCCTAAAATCTATCTCATTCTGTTGCAAAACAAATTCCAAGGCACATTTTACTTCTGCTTCTGGTAGGAGAAACCATGTGACTGGCCCACTGTCCGAAAAGTTTGGCCACCCTTGCCCTATAATTAGATCATGAACGAGTGTGTTTTTCTGTAGTTTCTAGTAACTTGGTTGGTGTTAGAAGTGGCTGTTGTGTCCCTATGCTGGTGTAGACATGGTTCATAATTCACATAACATTTTCTCTCCAATTGTCATTATTTCTCTTAAAGTATCAGATGATGCGTATTTTGCATTATGAATTTGTTCTCCAGAAATACTTTACCTGAGCTTGTAGATTTAACACAAAAAAGCTAGATAATACATTTTTTTGTCCTTTGCTGTTCTTGTCAGATTAACCTTTTAATCTGATGGCTAGTTACCCAATCTGAGAACCTATCTGCAAAGAGGAATGGTAAAGCCATTAAGATAAAATGTTGGGCTATTAGAAATTAATTTTCCCCTGCCATCAAGAGCAAGTTTCAGTTTGTGAGAGACTCTTAGCAAACCTAATATCAGGTGCATTACCTTTTGGAGCTACATTAACGAGCCACACGTTTGTACAAATTAATGTCTAAATTATTTTAATGGTACTCATTATAATTCACAAAAAGCATCCATTTTTCTTTTGAAATGTACTAGAAAGAGTGAACTTATTAGGGTGAGGGAAATTGGTAGCAGTATATTTATAATTACAGAATGGTAGGAATAAATCACAGTCTGCAAATAATTAGTTAAAATTAATTTCTCACACATTAGCTGGTAAAAATGTCAGCACTGATTTGCAAACATTTTATTGCATTTGAATATGCCAATGTTCATCTTATGAGTAATAATGTTTTGCATTAATTTGTTATAAGATAACTGAGAATGTTGTAATCAGTAGTTTTAATTGATTCATTTTTTTAAATTTTTTTGCTCATAATCTATTCACAGTGTAAGTGTTAACATTAATGATTGCAAGATCTCTGTCAGTTGCATATGAATCGTACAAACATTCTGTGTTATAGCCAGTAAAATGTGTGAGAGAAGAGGGGGAGCAAACTAAACAGCATTTCATTGTTCTCCTGAAATCAATATGTGATGGCTAGGATTATCAGGTCAGTAGCAACTCATTCCTTGAGATTTCAGGGCCAAAACCTGAGACTAATAGATGTCATAGCAGAGGCGTAGCTACCGCCGTATCTGCCGTATCAATTATACGGGGCCCCCGGGCCATAGGGGCCCCCAACGTGCGTAAGCAAAACAAATCTTTACCCTTCCTAAGGGCCCCCAAACAAATTTTATACGGGGCCCCGCCAAGGCATGCTACTCTTCTGTGTCATAGATTAGTGTCCTTATGACAGGGGCACCTGGGCCAGTCACGTGGTTGAGCAGGCCAGTCACATGGCTCCTCCCACATTGTCATAAAATGTGTCAGCAGCTGTCATAAATGTGCTTATGACAACCATGTCTGCATTTATGGCAGTGTTTACAGCAGGTGTGGGTGGGTTTACACATGCACAGGCATGTTTTATGGCTGTTGGAAATGTGACAGCTTCTGGTAGTTGTGAGGGCAGCAGCAGGCCACATGAAATGGTGCTGTGGGGCTAGGTCTGGCCTGTGGGCCATAATTTGACTACCCCTGCCTTATGATGTCATTGTCATAGAGCATGGTCAAGGAGTTAAAAGGGAGGAAGCACAACAGACATGCAAAAATCTCTGCACTGAGACATAGAACTGCCACAAGAAAGAATGGGTGGAGATGGTGTCATCCTCTCCATTTGAAAAAGTGGCATGGAATCATTTTAGCAATCATTTTCAGGCTGGAAACTGTCATTTGTATTAAATACTGCTACTTCCTGGCTAAGTCAGAGAAGTATTTGGCTGGCAAGACGGATGGCATTGAACCTTTGAATTGGAACCTGGCAAGCAGATCATGTGCTATGTTAGCTGACCAGGCACTGCTCAGCTGTGCTGGCACCCATCAATGAAACCCCAACTCACCAGTGGAGAAATTAAATTAAATTTAAAAAGGGAGCCCAATTGTGAAACCATGCCATCAGCAGTTGACTGTCAGTTGGGTAAACATTCTATGCTCATGCCTTCCCTGTATCTTTTTGTTATGCTTAAAACTTACAGATAGAAATGTAAAACCATGGGGAACAGTAGCAACTGTGTTAAAGTGTGTCTTTTAACTTTTTTGCCTGTCTCTTGAAACCTGTACTTTGAACAATAGAATATGTGCCTCAATCTAGTTCTTTTAACCATTTTGAAGTTAAAGACATAGTTTTTATATTTTATACTTTTACATTTTTCATATTTTACAATTACCTGACATTTCTGATTAAGCAAAACTTTTAAATACCTGTTGGTCTCAGGCAGACTATTGACTGGACCTGTTACCTAAAAATCATTATCCCTTTTTAATGTGGAGATACGTTTTAAAATTAAAAAGTTAATCTGCTGGCAGAGCCTCCCAAGAACCACAGAGATTTTAATTTCAGACAAAAACAAGACTGGTTTATTAACAAAAATAGCATCTAAGCAACAGAGGGCCCACTGCTAGATAAAAAGCTATATTTAACCCATTTTTGTCTGCTAGAAAAATCTACGTGATGAGCTTTCCTAATAAAATTTGATGGGAGAGCTGCCTTGCCCCCCAAATGCAGGACCTGTTATACTTTTCTGCTAATCTTTAACAGCTATCCAATTACCTATTGCTACAATATTGCTACAATATAGTTTATACAATAAAACAAAAGACCAGCAGTGGGGTTTTCATTCATAAGCAAATAATTTAACTTTTAGTTACAATGGTTTGTTAGCACCTTAAATTCAAGATACAATGACAAGTTTTTATGCAAATACAAAGTCCGGAAAATGGTAAGGGGAAAGGGGTGGGGGTACATGTCAGTTGTGCTTCAAATTTTTACAGATTTTGCCATGCCAACACTCTGTTTAAATAAACATTTAAGAAGATTTCTTCTGAAATGTCACTTACTTTGATGTAAGCAAATGAAAGGAAGGGTATCCAGGAGCAGGAGCCAACCAAACAATTGCCAAGAAGTAACCTACAACAAGATAGTAACCTACTACAAGATAGGCCTAGAAGAGAAAGCAATCAAACACTTTCAGCCCTCAACTTAAACCCCTCACATGCATAATGAAAGATCTCCAACTCATTTTGAACAAGAATACTTTTATTCTCCAAAGCCCTTGGTGACAGACCTCTACTTGCTTATAGACAACCCTTCAATCTCAAGCAACTATGACACACAATAGGCTACACAAAAGTGAAACAGAGATGGGCTGCAGTACTACAATTTAATCACTGTGCCATAACTTGTCTCTTCTAGATCTACATACAGGAATGTACTTTTAGGTTACATCTTCCTTTTGAGACTATTGTTTCTTGCTCTTCCATCTTAGTTAAAACAAGGAAGCTAATTTTAGGACCTTCTGTAATCAATTTTCTCAAGCCCTTCCCCTCCTTCATTATGCCCCAATAATAACCAACACTTTTAATTTATCACCAGTCTGCAGAACATTCATTTCTATTGAATAATCACTGTACTGTACTATAACATTGTACTGTAAGTAAATGACCAAATAATCCAAACACTTTGGAAAGTAGAACACATGGTCATTGTACAGAAACCAATGATAACAGGACAGCACATATAGAGAATGAGATCTCCACACAGTGGTGGGATTCAGCAGGTTCGCCCCAGTTCACCAGAACTGGTAGTAGAAATTTCAGCTTCATCCAAATTTTGAAATGAAGTTGTCCTAATTTGGGTGCAATGGAGGGCTTCCCCCTTGGTACACCCATCATACCACGGGGTGAGGTATCACCAATATGCAGAAAATCGTTCAGATCAGCTTGAAGTTTAATCCCGGCATGGAAGAGATAGAGCTGGGGTTGACCAGAGTACAGTCTGGCCATGTTATCTGGGATCAGTTCGATCCAGTTGGCCCTGAGGAAGTGGACAGGCTTCTTGGATCTGTTCGTGCCACTGCCTGTGAATTGGATCCATGCCCTGCCTGGCTACTCAAGGCATCTAAGGCTGTGTCAGGCGGTTGGGTCGAGGCAATTATAAATTCATCTCTGCAGGAGGGTTTTTTCCCAGCACCTTTAAAACATGCTTTGGTGCGTCCCCTCCTGAAAAAGTAATCCCTCGACCGTACGGTACTTACCAACTACCGACCGGTATCCAACCTACCCTTTTTGGGTAAGGTTTTGGAGAAGGCAGTGGCGTGGCAGGTACAGGAAGTCCTGGATGAAGCGGATTATCTGGACCCTTTTCAGTCAGGATTCAGGCCCGGATATGGTACAGAAACAGCATTGGTCGCATTGGTGGATGATCTCTGGAGAGAACGGGATGGAGGTCATCCGTCCGTCCTGGCTCTTCTTGACCTCTCAGCGGTCTTCGATACCGTTGACCACGGTATCCTTCTGGGGATCCAGGGCACTATGTTGGCCTGGTTCTCTTCATTTCTGAGGGGCCGGACCCAGTCGGTGTGGCTGGAGAGTGAGAAGTCCAGCCCTAGGTCCCTTCAATATGGGGTGCCTCAGGGCTCGGTACTCTCACCTCTCCTATTTAACATCTACATGAAGCCACTGGGTGAGATCATCCATTCCCACGGGGTGAGGTATCACCAATATGCAGATGACACCCAGCTGTATATCTCAGCCTGTGGAGATCCAATTGATGCAGTAGAAGTCCTATCCAGGTGCCTGGAGGCTGTCAAGGTCTGGATGGGGGACAACGGGCTACAACTGAATCCCAGCAAGACTGAGTGGCTATGGGTAAGGGGTCCTGCGCTATCTCGGGAGTTGCCATCTTTGGTTCTGGATGGGGCAGCTTTGCCCCAAACAGACCCAGTGCATAATCTGGGGGTCCTCTTGGACTCACGACTACTGCTCGAAGAGCAGGTGGCAGTCGTGGCCAGGAAGGTTTTTGCACAACTTCGTGTAATACGCCAGTTATGCCCACTCCTAGATCGGGACTCTTTGCTCATGATCACACATGCTTTGGTCACCTCCAGACTTGATTACTGTAATGCGCTCTACATGGGGCTGCCCTTGGTGACCATTCGGAGGCTGCAGCTGGTCCAGAATGCAGCTGCTCAGGTAGTGATGGGGTGCGGGCGTTATCCTTGTGCCTCAGCACTACTTCAGGAGCTGCATTGGTTGCCAGTATGTCTCCGGGTGCAATTCAAGGTGCTTGTCATTACCTTTAAAGCCCTACATGGTAGTGGGCCAGGATACTTAAGAGACCGCATCACCCCAAGAACATCTGTCCATCCCACCAGGGCGGATCAGAGAGGCTCTCTTATCATTCCATCAGCTAGAGAGGCACATCTCTCTAGCACCAGAAGGAGGGCCTTCTCCGTGGCCGCCCCGGCCCTTTGGAACCTCCTGCCAACTGAGTTATGCCTACAGACAGAGCTCCTGCCCTTTCGGAAGGGCCTAAAAACCTGGCTGGCAGGGCAGGTATGGGGCTCCAGTAATATGGGGTCCCATGTTGGGTGGCTGATCTGATGGGACAGCCACCCCTCTCTCGCTCTTTTAAACTTTTTAAACCTTTTAAACTTTTAAATATTTTTTAGTATTTTGTAAATTTATAGTTTAATTTTTTTTAAATTAATTTTGAACTTTAAGATTTTAATGTCCAAATTTGTAGGGGTATAGTGGGATTGTTTAGTTTGTTTTGTACTCATGTGTGATCTTTTTCTTTTTGTAAGCCGCCTAGAGTCAGGTTTGCCTGATTGGAGTGGGATAATAAATCTAAATAAATAAATAAATAATAAATAATACCACGGTCACAGAGAAGGTAGTAATTTTTTTGAATCCCACCACGTGTCCAATAGGTTACTGCCTCCACATGTCCAATAGGTTACTGAATGTGCATAGGTCTGCTCTTTCTATGTCTACTTTTCAGCATGTCTTCATTTAGTCCTCAAAAACATCAGAAAAAGCCTTTGGGGTACAAATAATTCAAAAACAAAGTAATGCAATAGTTGTGTAACAAGAAAGAATGAAAGCTGTAGAAGTACACAGTTTTATAATACTAACATGTAACTTTGTGTGCAGAAATTGATTGGCAAGTTTGCACTTATGTTCTTCTCTCATAACAAAGTTTAAGCTGTAAATGCTGTTACAATAAAAAGAGGAAGCAGTCTTTATACAATTAGCTTTTTTATTACAGGAGCCTGGAAGCATAATTAATTCATGCCTTCTTCCATAATATTCTTTTAATTAGTGGTTTAAAAAGAAAGATGCATGACTGCTAGATAGACCACAAAGCTACTAATTAATAGGTACAAAATGTTAGTTAATTACTAAGTTCAGTTATCTTCTTATAAACAGTACAGTTGTACCTTGCTTAAAGAGCATAATGCATTCCACATGATTGCTCTTTAAGCAAGTTTGCTCTTTAAGTGAAACACCACTGTAAGTGACCAATTGTGTGTGTATGTGTGTGTGTGTGTGGGGGGGGGATTGCAAGCCCCAATTTATTTGTTAAGAGAGTTTTTGGTTGGTTTTAGTTGTTAAGCGAAGCAGCCATTCAGAGAAAATTCTGCTCTTTAAACGAGTTACTCTCTAATCGAGGTGCTCTTTATGTGAGGTTTTACTGTACTTGAGTACTGTTCGTTTCTGAAAAAGAAGAGAAGACCACATTAAATCACACCTGAAGACATTGTTACTCTATGTCAGGGGTTCCCAATCTACACCCCTGGCCTGGTCCCGGCACACAGCACCATTTGATCTGGCCCACTGCCCCCGCACCCAGAAGTGGATGTGGACACATTTACACCAGCCGTAAAATGCACCCACACACGCATGATTGCACATGCAGCTCTTGTAAATGCAGAAGTGGGTGCATTTATGGCTGTTGTAAATGCTTCCGGGGGGCATGATCAGGCCCACCCAGCTGTTCAGAGGGCATGGTCAGCTGTGGGGGTCAAAAGGTTGGGGGCTCTTGCTCTATCTCAACAGCAAATTAAAATGGAAAGCTTTGCTATGAGGGAACAAGGAATGCTTTTGAAATATAAGTGATATATTTACCAGAAGCTTCTAATGTCAAAAGTAAACAAGTGTACCAGGAAAAAACGAAGCACCTGTTCAGGAATTCTCAATCGAGGCAGGTGAGAGGTAGATTGAGATCCACTGGTAGTTCTGGGGTGATCTGCAAAAATATTGGTAATAATTTCTTACTTCAAATTATTTAACAAAAACAAAATTGAAAGACTGGTAATGTTAAATTGCTGAAATCCTGTTGCTTAATGTGGTAAGTTGCACAGTAGGCCAACTGGATCAGTAAGGATCCAGTGAAACAATCTTTCCTTAAGATGCACTGATTCAATGGCTGATATCCAAAAGTAAATCAGAAGTAGAGTAGGCCCATTGAATCACATGGATTTGATAAGTCAATGTTCCATTAATTCCATTGCTTAAAGGAGTCTTTTAGTTGTGACTTACTATTGGATTTCTGCCAATGGATTTACTCTAGTTGTAATTTACTATACTAAGCAACAGGATTTCAGGGTCTGTGTTGAATGTGACCATTTTAGACAGTCTGTAGGGAATTCTCCCTAGCCTCAGTTTACCATCTGCAAAATGTTAATTCTTAAAGTTTAACTCAAAATGTAGGGAGAACAGCAATTTTACAGATTACAATATAAGAAGCCCAGCAAATATGTCAGAGGGGTGATGAATAATTATTAACTATATTTAAGGTATAATTGCTATTTTTAATAACACAAATTACCTGGAAAGTGACAGTGTTGATATTTTTTTTACTTTGAATGCCAAGTTAATAAGAAGTTGTTTTCTTTCCTTTATAAAAAAAAATGGTTTGAAATTTATGTATTTATTTATTTATTCATATTTATCCACCGCCCTTCTCACTGAAGTGACTTAGGGCGGTTTACAAGTCATAAGAGACATCACAATAAAAACACAAACACTACCTAAAAACCTCAAATGTAAAACTGCTAAAATTAAAAATTAAAATTTAAAATCTAAAAAGTTTAAAAGCACACTAAATTGCTACATCTTACTAATCTTACTAATTGAGAAGTAGAGGGAAAGAGGAGCTTAAATCATCCAGTGAGCTGGGGTCATTGTGAGTCCCATACCCCATACCTGCCCCACCAGCCATGTTTTTAGATTCTTCCTAAAGGGCAGCATCTGGAGACGTAGCTCCATTGGCAGGACGTTCCATAGGGCTGGAGCGGACACAAAGAAGGCCCTCCTTTTAGTGTCAGAGAGATGCGCCTTTCTGGCAGATGGAACAACTAGGGAGCCTCTCCGGTCCACTCTGGTGGAACGGACAGATGTTCTTGTGGTGAGCCGTTCTCTTAAGTATCCTGGCCCACTACCATGTGTTACATAAAATTTTGAATTTCACCTTGTAGTTTAAGGCATAGTATTTTATTTTTAAATAAAGCTATTTGAACCTTTTGGTTTCCCTTGAGATGGCCCCTCCTGAAGTGGTCATCACACGTTCATGTTCCCCAGAACACAGACCTTGATGGCAGACAATGCCTGCATCAATTAACACCCATGTTCTGGTCATATCTTAATCTAACATCAATAGAAATTTCCTTTTAACCAATAAAGATTTCCTTTATACCCCTACCCCCTTCATGGACCATGGTAAACTTAAGCTTCACACAATACACTCAAATAGTGCCTGGAAATTAGTGGAATTTGACTAGTTCGGTGATCCTGGAGTCACCTTTGGTGTTAATCTCACTTTAGGAAATAAATGAATTGCTTATCTATCCTGCTGGCAAATACAATTGTTTAAACTTGAGACTTAGCTCTCTTGCTCAAAGATAAAGTTTGATTATTTTTAAAAATAGGAATATATAGGGAACTTCTGTGGAATAACTTCTGTTTGTATTTTACTATAATACTGGATTTCATGTCTCCTCATAAAATAAACTAATGAATATCCAGGTTGTTTGAAATATTTCTGTACATAAGAGTAAATGATCTGAGCAGAAATGGATAGCTCAAAGAATAAAAAAAAGGTTGATCTAAAAACAGGGAACATTTTCTGTGGATTGATAAGGATTCTTCTTCTAATCAGCTTTTGTAAAGGGCAGGATTCAGATTCTAGAAGCAGAGATTTTGTAAGAAGGTGACTGTTTTGTATAACATGATTCCTCCCCCCCCCCCATATCATTGCAAATTAGGTTGCATTTGTTTTGTGTTTGGTCATTAGAAGACTATACACAGACTATATTTGCAAATCTTATTGCTCATGCATGGAGCTGTGAAGGTACAGTGTCTATGGAATTAAAATATGCTATCATCTTTTGATTGCTAAAGTGAGTTTTTGTCTAATCTGACCTTGGGAGCCAGTCAAGTAATTAAGTCAGTTAGGAAGCTGTTATATAGTAACTATTCTAATGTATCCCTGACCCTGGCTTAATTAATGTACAGCATAAGAAAGGAGGATACTCACTGTGGTGGAGTGGATAGAGTGATGGGCTAGGAATTTGGAGACAAGAGTTCAAATCTTCTTCCACTTGGCCATGGAAGCTCACTGGGGAGTAAACCTTGTGAAACCACTCCTAAAATATCTCACTTCCTTTGCCAGTTAGGTTCACTATAAGTCTTTTCTGACCTGATGGCACATACTATAACTAATACAAAGGGAACTTGTAGTCTTTGGAATACAGATGAGCATTTCAAAGCTGGTCAACTTTGCAAACTTTGACCATTTTGGCTCTTGCTTCACTCATGGGACTGCAGTGGCTCAAGTGGTTAAGATTCTGAACTCGCTGACTGGAAGGGAGGAGTTCGATTTCCAGGTACTGCATGATGGAGTGAGCTGTTGTCTCTGTCCCAGCTCCTTCCAACCTAGCAGTTTGAAAGCAAGAAATTGCAAGTAGATAAATAGGTACCACTTTGGTGGGAAGGTAAACAGCATTCGGTGCACTCTGGTGTTGAGGCATGCCTGCCACATGTCCATGGAAATGTCTGCAGACACAGACAGCACTGGCTCTTTGACTATAAACAGAGATGAGTACTGAACCCTAGAGTCGGATACGACTGGCTTTTGAGCAAGGGTGACCTTTTCCTTTATCTCACTCATGTTGGTTTTGCTCACTCACAGACACATCACCAAGAAATGTCCCTCTCTACTAGTATATGGGATTTCTCCATAGGGGGCAGAAAAATCTCAAGGAATTTCTTGTGTTAGAATGCTAACAGGTTGAAAATGGAACCAGAATAATTCAGAGGATTTCACTTGCCGCACATGCTTATCTCAGATATAGGACATGTTCAGGAATGAGTTGTCTCTGACCTTCATACTTGAGTGAATTATGATGATCTATAATTCATGAGTTTATCAGATTGAAGTATCTCTCACCTCACAGTTTTGGAAAGTCTGCCTCTAATTAATTCCTGGCTCCTCACCTTCTTTATCTTGGCTTCTCAAGTTTAAATAGCTTTCCACAGTTGCTGATCTAAGTATTCTTTCTGGAATTTTTGTGCTCAGATTTTACAAGTAGTAAACATACTTGTGGTAGCCAGTGTGGTATAGTGGACAGAGCGACAGACTGCAACTTGGCAGACCAGAGTTGAAGTCCTCACTTGGCCATGGAAATTCACTGTGGGAAATGAATGGGTAAAACCACTTCTTAAATATCTCCCTTACCTTGAAAGCCCTCTTAAGATTGGTATTAGTCAGTTCTGACTTGGTGACACATAACTAACTAAACATATATGTAATGAACAAAGCAAACAAAATAATGAGAAAAAAAAACATGGATTCCTCCTCCTCCTGCTCCTCCTCCACCATCACTTTGGGTGCTGAGGGACATACTAAGTACTTGTTTTTGCAGTTCTAGTGGTCTCCACCAGTGTTATTTGGTTTTGTTGTAATATGTCTTTGATGTTATCGCTCCATCTTCCTCTGGGGCTCTTTGTCTTTCTCCAATCTTGTATGCCTAGTATAGTATAGACTAGAGCCATTAAAACATATTATTTTGAAAGGTTATATAATAGCAATGTTATGTTCTGATTTTTATGGGAGGTGAGAAATTATGAGAAAGGGAATGTTTATTTGTTTTGGAAATGAGATAGCCAGAGTTGTGTTGGCATTTTTAAACAGTCATATTTATTTACTAATACATACCTTAAACAAGCAGTGAAAATCCTTCAAGTGCATATTGAATTTCTAGGGAGACAAAAGCCCCCCCAGACCCTCAAGCTTACTTTCCCCTCAAGCCAGAAATAGAGCAGGGGTTACAACCTACAGCCAGTGGGCTAGACCCAGCCTGTGACGGCAAATCATCCGACCCATGACAATAACCCCGGAAGCAGAAGTGGATGCATTTATGAGTAAATGCGCTTGCGCCTGCACCAAGTTGCTTATCATGGTTTACAGCAGCATTTATGGCGGGGGGAAATCATGTGTCTGGCCCACTCAGCTGTCTGAGGGGGAGTGGTCTGGCCCATGGCACAGAAAGGTTGAGAACCCCTGCCTTAGAGACACCCCCAAATTAAAGCGGAAAGTACATTAATCCTGCAGAGAGGTGATTGAGGCATTCTTTCTGTGTTTGTGAAATCAGATTTCAAAGGAATACCATGCTCAAATCCTGAAAATCAGTCACCAAGCAAAGCAAGCCAATCTGCAAAATCCCAGAGATGAGAGAACCTCATGCTGCGGCATGTAAATACTCATATGAGTTATTAATATTGGGTAAGAAAGAAAAAATCAGGAACTAAAAACAAGAGACAAAAAAGTTGTGACGTCTTAAACACTAACTTCCATATTTTAGGCATATCAGAAAACAAAACAAAATAAACAAAACAAAAAAACACGCTAGCACTTTAAAGACTAACTGCTATGTTTTTATTGTTAGCTTTCGTGGATCAAGTCCACTTCTTCAGACAAAGAGTGAAACTTACATGCATGGTTTTTATGCACCAAATTCAAGGGTCAAAGGGAGAAGGGGTGTGGTCAAGCAAGATGACAGACAAGCAAGCATAACAATACAGCTTCACACAGCCATTAGCAACAATAGATTATTCAGATTAGCTCTAAATGACTCCCTTTCAATCTCAAGGTTGCTGAGAAAGCCCATTCTGGTCTCTGATCAACCTTTGACCTGCATGTCAGAAAATAAACAAAAACACTGTACCTGGTTAATCTCTATTTTGCTAAAGAGAACTGGCAGGAAAGTTGTAATGTAATATATAAAATCATATAGCAATCTGTGTATCAAATTTGATAATGTCCCAGAAACCCTTCGCTAATATTTAGTCCCTTGGGATGGGGACAAAGTCCACGTCCTCAGACATAAGAGCAAAACTATATGACAATCATTTATACGTGGCCCAAATAATGTTATTTACCAGTTTATGAGATAAGAATAGCATAACTGATACAAGTAGCAAACTTTGTGAATAATTTCTCTCTCCCCCCCCCCCCCCCTGTATTATCTGTTTCTGGATTGAGTTTCTGCTGCTTCTCATCACATGTAAACAACTAGATCACATCATCCCTCATCTGTATTGAGAAATTCAACTTTTCTGGACTATATCTCCTGATATTCTCTGGTAGTTCAAAACATGAGTTAGTTTTAAACATGAGGTACCCAGAAAAAGAGAGAGAGAAAGAGCCCCAAATGTAAATTCCTCAGGCTTCATAGTTGAGATGACAAGAGAGGTATCTCTGGTTTCAGATGCTTCAAGACAACCTGTCAAAATCCTAACAAGAATATGTCAACAAATTGGGGGGGGGGGATGGCCTATAGCAGGGATTCTCAACCGGTGGCCCATGGGCTGGATGTGGCCCACTGCACCATTTCATGTGGCCCACCACCACCACCACCACAGAAGTACCATGTGGTGGAGGAAGGGCAAAATGGACGTCCAGCCCCTGAAGCTGTCTGAGGGAGTGTGACCCGGTCCCTGGCTTAAAAAGGTTTTGAACTCCTGGCCTACAGACTGGAAACATTCAATATGCATTACAGTTCCCAAGAAAGCAAATGCAGTAACTACAAGGCCATTGCTTTAATGGCAAGCAAAGTGATGCTCAAGATGTTGCAACAAAAGTTTAAGAAATGCCTAATGTCCAAACTCGATATTGGATATTGTAAATATCCACTGGAAACTGTAGCTCCCCAAAGAACTTCTATATGGGTTCCTTTTTTCTGTCCATCCATTGGGCAGAGGTGAGGAATATTTTCCTCTGTTGGAGTGAAGATACATGCCCAGCAGCGATGGGATTCAAAAATTTTTACTACCTACTCTGTGGGGATGGTATGGTGGGTGTGGCCAGGGGGGAAAGCCCTGCATTATTTCAAAACTTGGATGGGCGGGGCCAGCCAGAATTTCTGCTACTGGTTCTGGCGAATTCGTGCGAACCTGCTGAATCCCACCACTAATGCCCAGGAAATACAAGCCAGGGGGTAAGGGCTACAGAATCCCTTCCCCATCTTTGGCATGCTGTCTTTTCTTCCCTTCCCCCTCTCCTATAGCCAGCGTCAATGCTGGCTGGGTGAGTCTAAAAGTTATAACCTCAAATTCTGGGAATTATATGTTAGAATTAGAGCAGCGCAGAACCTTTACAGTATTGTGGGTGAAGGTGGGGCTTTCATCAAATAGCAGCCAGTGGGTGTATGTACAATTGGCTGACCAGGATATTTGCGGAGCAGCAGAGATATGAACTTGTTCCAGATGTCTCTATAAAACCTAGAGTCAGGTTCGCCTGATTGGGGTGGGATAATAAATCTAAATAAATAAATAAATAGTAAATACATAAATAAATAATAAAAAGGGCAGCTGCAGAGAACATGTTCTGTGGTTTCAATTTCTCTACTGTCACAGGGCATTGTCTCTCTGACATTGGTGTCCTATGGAACTTTCCCTTGAAAACCTCAAGAGGGAGGGCCTGGCAGCAGGCTAACATAAATGCCCTCCAATGACTTGGTGTCTCAAGTTGGAGCAGGTACCAGGCTGGGGCAACAATACTCTCTGATATACTAACTATGGTGGTTGGACTCAACACTGAGTGTCAGGTAGCAGTTAACCAACCTGACTCTCTAACGGGGCCAATGGCTACAGGGGGATGAGCCCCTTTAGGTGGGGTGATGGTCCTCCTCAATGGAGGAAATGCCACTGGAAACCATCATATTGGCCCCAAGGGCAAGATGAGCGGAGGAGGAACTCTGATTCCCAATGGTCATGGAGGTGGAAAAGGCCATGCCATATGGACTGGCTGTTAAGGCACACGTTGATGATAACCTCAAGGTTGCGGCAGTCCATTGCAGTCCTGGGGTTGAATCCTGCATGTCTCATTTTGTGTTTGCCACAGGGGATGGCTCCATGATCATAGCGTGTGGGTCACTTCATGGCAAGCTGGGATCCACCTTAAACAAATTCATGCCAATGACATTTTTCCTGCTTCAGGGGAAAAAAGCATTCTTGGATATGAGTTGCAGTCAACGAGTGGTTGGATGATTTTAGGAATTGTAACCCCTCCCTGGAAAAAGAAAGTAACTTTCTAAGCTCTGGCTTCATTTGTTCCACTTCACTCAGCAGGCTGTGCAACAGGAGGCAAAGTACTGTACTCTTATATGAAGATTTCTGTGAATTTTGATGTTCTTAGTAGGAATGAACTGAAATAAATGTTTGCACTTCCATATACAATGCCTGATGCAGCTGGTATTACGATATTCTGGAGAATGTTGCTAGATTTGTGTGGTGAACTGAAATAAACAGACTTGCAGTGACATACATCGAAATGTATACTTTGTGAGTGGTTCCACAATTGCTCTACCCCTACGGAGTATGGTGAAATATCTCTTCCTCTCCTTCTTCCTCTGCCTCCTATTGTCCATTTGTGCTATATGGTGGGGTGCCCAAACTATGGCCTGGGGGTCGGATCCAGTTCCTGACACCAATTCATCCAGCCCATGAACCCCTTGTCACTCCTGGAAGCAGAAGTAAAAACACGCATGTACAGGCGTGTTTTAGTTCCGGTTCCAGGAGAGATGAGGGCTTCATGGACCAGATGAATTTGTGTTGGGGGCCAGATCCTGCCCCCGGCCCATAGTGACCAGCTCCCTGAGCCACGTGACTGGCTCGCGGCCCAAAAAGTTTGGGCACCCCTGCTAAACGCTCTTTGTGGCCCACTCTGAAGAGCTATTCTTTCCACATAATGAAAGAAAAACATGCAGGCCTTGTTGACATTTGACAATTAAATATTTGAATTATCCCATCCTTCAACTTGCTGGCATCAAGAACGGATGGCAATGAATAGGACTCTGGAGAGAAGAGAGTAGGCATTGCATGACAGAGTGTTTGGAAAAGGAGATTGTGATACAATCAGAACTTCAGGGGAAGTAAACTCCCCCCCCCCCCCGCTCAGTGGGTGTTCCTCATTCATCTTGCTTAATAATGCTTTTCTTGAACTCTTGCCACTACCTCTTTCAGGAGAAGATGCATCATCAAAACACATGGGGCCTTCTGTGTTAGAAAAAAAAGGAGGGGAATCCACCCCTCGATCCCCCCACCCTTAGACAAATGGCTCCCACTGTGAACAGGCAGTTCTGGATTACAGAGTGGAGCTCTGGAAGAAATAAAAGAACTGTCATTTAGGGGAACAACCGAAAGAAAAGAACTCATTTTGTAAAGGTCAGCTGAACCCATGGAGCACTTACAAGGTGGAAATTATAGCTTTTGTCTCTCTTCATTTTTTGGCGGGGGCCGGAAGGTCCTGTAAAGAGAAAGATGCATAGCAATGTTATAATCAACTGTAAAGCTTTTAAAAAATTCTGCCCAAACTTTTCAACTGGAGAGATGGGCAATTGAAGGCAAGCCCTTCTGCATGAAAAATACGTGAAACCAGCTGGGAAACCATGAATTTAATTTCACCAGGGGCAGGGGATAGAAGGATGGAAAAACTCTGTCCCTGGAAGTCAGCTAAACGCCAGATTAAGATGCTTGGGGCTAGGAAGGATGCTGTGATAAAACGCTATGAGTGAAGGGACCCCTGGTTGGGCTGTGGGTCTATGTAGCAGGGCATTCCAAATGAACCAGGGCATTCTGATTACCATGTGGGGGATTGGACAAAACCCAGAATGGAATGGGTGAGAACAGCAATTTCATGATAAAAATTAATGCCAAAAGTAGTGGGATGTGATAGACCAGAGATTCTCAACCTACTGCCTGTGGGCTGGATGCAGCCTGTGGCACCATTTCATGTGGCCCACCATTGCCTCCACAACACAAGGAAGTGCCATGTGGTGGAGGAAGGGCAAAATAGCTATCTGGCCCCCGGAGCTGTCTGAGGAAGCATGACCAGGCCCCCGACTTAAAAAGGTTTGAGAACTCATTTGATAGACAAACATTCAAACAATATTACGGCTATCAAACTTAAGGAGCATCATACTTCTGTCCATCCTTTATTGTCCAAACACCTTCCATAACAGAACACGATGACCCACAAATTCCAAGTGGGATAACTTAATCAAAATCACAACACTTGCGTGATTGGAACAGAAAGATGCAGCAAACCATATATCATATGCAGGAACAATATTCCAGTACCTGCTCCAGACAGAAAATCAATATTGTGAGAAACAGTCCCGAATGGCAGCCCAACCAAACCCTAAAATGCCCCCTGGGTAATATAAATTCTGTACCCATTCTGGGCAGAAAAATGATATTGAAAAGAACAAACTATTGAGGAAGGGATGGGTAGATGTTGTTCAGGGAGTGCTTGGTGGCTAGTTGCACCAGTCTTCTCTAGCTGCAAGGAATGGAGGTAACAGTTTTCTGTGCACTCTGGCATGAAGTCATGCCTGCAACATGACCAGGGGAACATCTGCAGATGCAGACAGCACTGGATTTTTGGCTATAAACAGAGATGAGTGCTTCCCACTTGAGTTGGGTACGACTGGCTTTCAAGTAAGGGAGACCTAATATTTATTAATAAATTCTCTTTCCAGTCTGTTCTATTCTGTTTTGGCTTTTACTTAGTCCACCAGGTGGTTTACTGCTTTTTAGCATACTATGCCAGGTTTTTATTATTATTATTTATTTATTTATTTATTTATTTATTACATTTGTTACCCCGCCCCAATCGGGAGAACCCGACTCTGAGCGGCTTACAACAAAACAGGAAATAAAACATAGAACAATCCATCTCAAAATAAAATCCACAATAAGTTAAAAATCATCAAAGTTAAAAACAATACAAAATCAACACACGCCTCCCACAATCAGATCCAGGGTTAACAATCCATTAGATAAGCCACTTAATATGGGAACCCACGTTCCCGGGTCCCCAAACTTGTCCTGCCAGCCAGGTTTTTAAGCCCTTCCGGAAGGGCAAGAGCTCTGTCTGAAGGCGAAGCTCGGTGGGCAGGAGGTTCCAGAGGGTCGGGGCGGTCACGGAGAAGGCCCTCCTCCTGGTGCAGGCGAGGTGCGCCTCCCTCGCCGAAGGAATAACAAGGGAGCCTCTCCGGTCCGCCCTGGTGGGACGGACAGATATTCTTGGGGTGACGCGGTCTCTTAGGTATCCTGGCCCACTACCATTTTTATGTAGGGAAAATGTAATTTAGGTTTTGCTTTCCCACCTCCAGGTTCTTTTGAAAAGTGGAAGATGATTTTTAACTGCTCGCAATCCCAGCATTAGGAATGTTTTAAAACTGAGGAAAAGTTGTACCATAAAAGGACTTGGCTAAAAAGTAAATGTAAATATTATGATTTTATCTTTGAAATTTAAGCCTGTTTACTTTATAGCTTCTTGGCTGTTTTTACTTATCTTATCCTGGACTGTCCAAAACCTCATAAACCACAATGAAATGTACCAAGATTTACTTTAATGCAAACACGATTGAACTGGAAAGGAATTTTTAAAGGTCAGTATGAAATGGCATTCACTAAAAAGTGAAATGTTACTAAGCATTAGAAGTGTATTTGGCTTTGAAGAACAAAACACTGGATGTTTATGTAATACAGAATATTTACAGGTTCGTAAATGGAACAAGGTGAAACCAAAGCACATCCCTTTATCAGGTTCTTCAGCCACTAACGCTGCATCAAGTCATAGAAAAACTCAGCCCCAGGAGCATATATACCAGTGAACCTTGGCACTACAGCTGTTCATGAACTTCAATTCTCAGAAGCCCTGATCAGCAGGAGTGCTGGCTTGGGCTTCTGGGAATTGAAGTCCAAGAACGCCTGGCATGCCAAGGTTCACCATCATGGATATACTGTATACTGTGCTCATCCATCCATCCATCCATCCAACACTCTTGATTGTTTCTTGAAGAATGGAAAATATATGTCAAAATATTCTTTTAAAAACACAAAAACATTCCTTAAATGCCCTTTAAATAGAACTTCTAAAAGTAATTCGAATGCACTACTCATCAAATGCACAAAAAGGAATGTTGTTTCTACTAACTTGTTACAATAACTTCATTGTTTTTACTTGTTATTTCCAACCTCTGGGAATGTTTGGATACCTTGAAAAATGTGATGTGACTTTTAAAATTTAATTGCATTTTTAAAAAAAGTTTATTTTGTAAGGCTTGTAAGATTTGGAAGTGAACTCATCCAATGTCATGTAAGGAACAGCTTTAAGTTCATCTTATCTGGCCCAGGAGTACAATCTAGTAAATATTTTGTCAGTTTAAAATTGAAGAGTAATGTTATCCTGGAAATATGAAAAGATGCCCTTGCCTCTAGTAGATGATTGAAGACTTTGCTGGAAACAGTGGAGATCACAATTCTTTAGGAACAAGATACGGAACGTGTTTCTTTCCCCTTTTGTAAGAAATAAATTAACAGCTTCACCACATTTTCTCATCTTCATTTCAGTGGCTGATGAGAAATGGATTTAGCAAGGCTAAAGACCCAAGCTTTGCTCCAACACATTTCAAAATGAAGCGATTATAAAATATAATTGTGTTTTACATAAAGGAGGCCGGTTTGGGGTCCTGGCTTTGAAAAGAAAATGAGATAACATAGCATGGAAATAGAGTTTGATGTTGCTTGGAAAAATGGACCACTTTTTTAAAAAATGGAATATATCACTGTATTTTCTAATATAACAGAAATGATTTTGTGCAGACTCAAGGGCAGACCACCTCATATTACATCAGGAATGTTTTTATTACAAATTGTTTAAGCTAGCCACTTTTGTTTTGTACTTCTTTGGTTTTGAAAGTTGCTTATTTATAAATTTTCACATTTATTTTTATATTTGTTTTCTTTCTCCCCCACTTTTTTCTTGTAACAACCCTATGAGGTAGGTAAGCAGTGGTGGGCAGCCAAAAATGTGGGTGGAGCCTAATTTGTGGGCAGAGCCGATGTCGTGGATGGAGCCTAATTTGTGGGCGGAGCCGATGTCATGGATGGAGTCAATGTTGTGGGTGGAGCCTAATTTGTGGGTGGAGCAGACGTTGTGCGCAGAGGCAATGATGTGGTCAGAGCCAACATCATGGGCAGGGCCATGTGACTGGGTGGGCAAGGCCAAGGTTGGTCACATGACTTGCTGTTTTAAGTATTAAAAAATAGAAACAGGTAGTTAACTTTATGCATTTAATACTTAATACTTTAACAATAACAAGAGGTACACAAAACTGGATTTTGCTACAAGAATTTTACAATATGAATGAAAAACTATAGAACTGTTTGACAATCAGAAATAAGAACTGCTGTACAGTTAAAAACCTCACATAAAGAGCACCTCGCTTAGAGACTAACTTGCTTAAAGAGCAGAATTTTCTCTGAATGGTCACCTCGCTTAACTCAACCAAAAACTCACTTAACAACAAAATCAGGGTTCGCAACCCCCCAATCAGAAGTCACAATTGGTCACTTACAATGGCGGCCTCTCCTCCCAGCCGCAGGTGTTTCTGGCGGCAGCTGAGGCTCGAGAATGTCCTGCCGCCGTAGCGGCTTTTAAGCCCTGGCCAGGGTGGAGCCCCCGGGGACAGGTGGATAGAGTTCCGGGGCTCGATGCGACGGCGGCCTCTCCTCCCGGCCACAAGTGTTTCTGGTGGTGGCTGAGGCTCGAGAATGTCCTTCCGCTGTAGTGGCTTTTAAGCCCTGGCCAGGGTGGAGCCCCCGGGGATAGGTGGATAGAGTCCCGGGGCTTGACGCATTGGCGGCCTCTCCTCCCAGCTGCAGGTGTTTCTTAAGGAGCAAACTCACTTAAAGATTAATTGGAAATCTGACCAAAAATAAAAATTATTCTAGGTACAATATTTCCAAAGTGCTGCTTGATTGGCATTCTCCGGACGTTCTCCTTTATCCTGCCTAAGAGACTGAGCATCATCAGCTGTGTGATGTTGTGTTTGCAACCATTTTTTAACTGTAGGAATAGGGTCCCAGACATTTACAGGTAGGGCAATTATACTAATTGTCATTATGCTTGATATATTTGAAATAGTTAGGCGATTTCTCTTCTCAGGACATATGAAGTTCATTTTTGAAAAACCCATTTCGGCTTCTGCTGAACTTACAGCAATTGTTCTGATGATATCGTGAGCTTTTTTAAAGTGCTTTCGGGAATTGAATAACTAGTTGAATTTTTTATAACATTTTCAACAACATCCCTGTAATCATTTACATTAATGTCATAATTAAAAATTTCACTGTTGTTCCTCAGCTTTTTTCCAAGGAACTAATACCTCTACAATGTCCCACTGCTGTGGATCCAAATATTTGAGAAGGTCTAGTTTGTTCTTCTCTTCCAATTTACTGCATGTTTTTAAATGCTCGCAATCCATTAGTCGCTTGTTCAAATTGGCTATAATATTTTCCAAAAGCCTTTCACGAGGAAGTCCAACAAATCACTGGTTTCTTACAAATTTGATTTTTTTGAAAGGTTCTGAACTAACCAATACATCTACATCTACTTTTTTCCTGTATACCTCCTTCTCCTCTCTTAGCATCTCGAAAGATCTAATGGATCTTAATGGATCTCAAAACATATTTTTGCACTTTTAGGATATCAATGTTCCTAGCTTGCATCACTTCTGAAAGAAGAGATATTTCTTTCAGAATGTCGATCATCAATGGCAAATCATTAAAAATAATAATCTCCAGATGGTCAGCCATGCCTGTGTCTTTTTCATTGGAAGAAAAATACTGATGGATGGCTGGATAAGCACCCCACACAGCCAGCGTTGATCTCAAGCTACAGGCAGCCCATCTGGGCCCAAGAACTCTGCCAATTTTTAGGATTTCGATCCCAAGCTGCTCTGAAATGTTTGTTAGTTCGATTTGGTTTTTGTATGATTGGTGATAATTTGTGTATATCTTATCAATACATTTTTTAAATGATTTAATTGCTTTACTTCTTTTATAGCATCATCTAAAACAAGTTGGAGGTGATGGTTTAAGCAGTGCCATATTATGATGTTTGGGAACTCTTTGGCCATTCTAGTGCTCACTCTAGATTTTCTCCCAAGCATAACGCTGGCACCATCAGAGCAAAATCCTATTAAATTTTGTTCCAGGTACTTCTTAGAAAACCCAACATTTTTTAAACTTTGCATAACTGAACAAATTATTGTCTCTGCATCTTGTTATTATAATTCAACTAACTCAACAAAAATGGTTGGTGAGACACCTGAACCCTCAACTTTTAAGAAAACTATTACAACAGGTTTGCTAGATATCACTGAGGCTTCGTCAATGAACAAACAGATTTTTAGATTCTTTTCAATAATTCTAGAAAATATTTTGTCTTTCATATCTTGTGCAATGAACTCTACCATTCTCGCTGCAATTCTACATGAATGCAATCCTTTTCCCATATCTAATCCATTTGTAACTTGCATTAGTATGTCACCTTCTATTTGTGAGAATGGTCTACATCTACATAATTTTGCCATGTTGTAAACTGTAACAAATACTCTACGAGTAGTCACCAAATGTCTTTCAGTGTCCTTCTCTACTGATTTTCTTAGAGTATCCTTTGCCCCTTCCTTGATGTTTTCTTTGCAAATAAGATAAGCTCTTGATAAAAAATGTTTGCTCAGCTTTTTTCTTAGAGATGCCTGTTGTATTTCCTTATTTAACCCTGCTGGCACAATCTCACAATTTTTCCATCCTTTTGATACATGAACACCTTTCTGTCTTTCAAAGTCATGTTTTGCACAATATTCACAACCTAATTTTCTTTTAGAAATTACCAGTCCATCATATTTTTCTTTAAAATAGTTGTATTGTACCACTGTCCAGCATTCAGGACAAGTTCAGCTGATGCTGCTTGTGATGGTTCTTCTGTAAGATCCAACACCAATTATTTTGTTGGTGTTTCCAATCTTGGTTTCTTACTGAAGAAAGAACTGAGATCCTGTTGTCATTTGCCATTCTGTTGCAGCACATACATCCACCTTAGGGAAAAGACAAGCAAGCATAACAATACAGCTTCCATACTACAGCTATCAGTAACAATAGATTATTCAGATTAGTTTTAAATGTCTCCCTTTCAATCACAAAGGTGTGGAGTAAAGCCTTTATTAGAAGACCTGTGATGGTGAACCTCGGCACTCCAGCTGTTCTTCATCTTCAATTCCCAGAATCCCAAAGACACACACAGTAAATCCATTTGTGTGGATTTACAGGAACTTAGTTTTCTGGGAACTGAAGTGCAAGAACAGCTGGAGTGTCAAGGTTCACCATCACAGCCTTCCCAAGGACATCCCCACCCCCATTTAGGTTTTTTTTTAACATTGTGCGATCAATGTATCGCACAACATTAAAAAAATACATAACGTAAGACTTGGGGAACCAAGTCTTAGCGTTAACTGTACATATACATTTTAAATACATACATTTAATTTAAATAAATACTACAAAATATTATAAATAAAACATTCCCATGTGGGTACCTATCTTTCAGTAGTAAAGGTTCTTCCTCCGACTTGGAGGAAGGGATGGAAGGTCCCAGCATGGCCTCTCCAGCCTCCTCGATCGCCGCCACTGCTATCTTGCTGACACTGCCAAGGCCTGCCACCACCGCTGCCCCTGATTGGGTTATAAGTTGTCTGAATGGGAAACTGTTGCATAAAAGATGCAATACACAGTGATTCTCCAATTCTGCTTCTCCAAATATATAAAATATATTTGTATATGAAATTTCCACAGTGCATTCAGAATGCAGTATCATATATTCTTGTTTACCTATTTCTTGAGATGTTATTTCCCCCTCCCCTTCCTCCTAAAATAATTAAGTCCTCTTTAGCATTTCAAAGAAAAAGATTAATTAAAACTGCAAAGGGATTGTTACTCATATAAAACTGTAGAGTTGATATTTAATTCAAATTATCTTGAGAATCTTTGCTGAGATGGAATTTATCCTCCTCCATACCTTTGCCAGCAAGCCTGTCATGGGACATTTTTTTTAAAAAAAGTTTTAATTAAGAATTGGAAATCTATATTGCTAGTAAACATCTGTTGCTACTAGACCAACTGAGTCCCCAAAGTAATATGGTTTGGTATTTTATATTATTAATCTTTCAAAAGTAATCTTTCTCTCTTCTCTGTAATTCTCTGAACTCCAGTGGTTTATTTGCTGAGTATTTTCACTGTTCATTTTAATAGAAGCTTCGACAAAAACTTTAATTTGCAATGCAAAGGATGACTAGCTTTTCATAAAGTATGAGTTTCCCATTTTTATCTAGATTTTAATATTGAATGTTTTGCACCTGGTGACTGTCCAAACAAAAGGCAAAGCAATCTCACTTATATACCTCCCCATAACGCTTAGAAGCTGGGCGGTTCACAGAATAATTAGCATTTTGCCCCCAACATGCAGGGTACTCATTTTACCAACTTCAGAAGGATGGAATAATAATAATAATAATAATAATAATAATAATAATAATAATAATAATAATAATAATAAAACCTTTATTGGCATCAACAATACATCTTACAAAAGCGAAGTACAACAAGGGAGAGTAAAACATAGTGAGAGAGCTAAACAGGTAAACCCAGGGCCAGTATGAAATATTACTTTACTGCTTGGTAGAACTACCCTGTTTCCCTGAAAATAGGACCTCCTCATATAGTAAGGCACCCCTCCTTATATGCTAGTGGTGCCTCTGATATGAATAAAGAAAAAACCCATTCTCCTGTATAGGAATATCTAAGGCTATATTGTTTAATCATGCCTGAATGTTACAGAATACTGAGAGAAGTTGGGCAGAAAATCAGGAGTACAGAATGAGAAAAGCAAAATGTCCATATATTCTAAGGACTGAGTATGGAAAAAAGAAACAGATTTCTGTTGCTAATCTCTAAGTTTTCTTTTAAGCCATTGTTTAGTGAAAGCTCTTAACAAACCAGAGAGGATGTGACACATGTAGTTTATTGCCCCAGAAAGCTCTGATGATGATTCAGTATTTTTAAATGTGAAGTAGGGCTGATCAAATAACCAGTCATCACGGAATAAAAGGAATACTGTATGTGTGTTTGAAGTCCTGAGAGAATGTCAGGCTGACATATTTGTAATGCATATAAAAATGTTGGAGCAGTCAGTGCAAGGAATATAATTCATCAGAATGCTAAAAATATAAAAGACTTGTATAAAAATTTCAAAATGTTGTCTATCCTGGTATCTAAGATAAAGAAACTAAAAATGGAAACATAAAACTGATCCTAAAATAGGGCAAACATTGTTCATCCTTTTGATAGTGTCATCACAGCTTTGTTTTATGTTTTGCTTCTCAGAGGGAAACTTTAAAATATTGCAGAAACCTTTGTTTATACAGATTAGGGTGGCCCATAAATCCGTACCCATCCATATATTTTATGTATCCAGTGTATCTGTGTGCTGTGTGGGTAGGGACTTACGGGCCACCCTGTATAGTGCGTAGTTGACTGTGCAACTGAACAACAAGAAGAAATCAACCCTGACTGCTCCTTAGAAGGTCAAATAGTAAAGATGAAGCTAAAGTACTTTGGACATCAAATGAGAAGAGAGGATTCACTTGAGAAAGCCTTGATGCTGGGAAAGGTGGAGAGCAAAAGAAGAAGGGGGCGGCCAAAAATGAGATGGCTAGATGATATTGTAGATGCAATGGGCACAGAGCTGGGCGGGTTGAGGAGGATGGTGGAGGACAGGAGTGCCTGGAGGATGGTTGTCCATGGGGTCGCAAAGGGTCGGAACCAACTGTGCGACTGAACAACAACAACAACAACAACAGCAGCAGCAGCAGCAGCAGCAGCAGCAGCAGCAAAATGTCTGGCCTAGACATGGAAGAAGAAGTAAACAAACAAAGAAACAAACAAACAAACAAACAAATAAAGAGATTTATAGTCCATGTACATCCCTAGATCCCTCTTCTTCATCCTAGTTCTTCAATTATTTATTTATTATTTATTTATTTATTACATTTATATTAAATTTATATTCCACCCTACTCACACAGGCAACTCAGGGCGGATCACAATCGACATACAATAAGCAGTAAAAAACTCTAAAAAACAAAGTAAAAGATTAAAAACCAATTTAAAACAACCTCTCATTCCTTTAACTAAAGGAATGAGTGGAATAAAAGGGATGAGGGTAAGTGTAAGATGTTAAATAAGCCAGTGGGGAGGGGTCAATGAATCATCATAACCCCACACCATTCCCGCCAGCCAAGTTTTGAGACCATTCCTGAAAGCCAATAGCTCTGTCTGGAGGCGCAAGTCCAAAGGCAGGCAGTTCCACAGAGTCGGAGCGAAAAAAGAGAAGGCCCTCTTTCTAGCGCCACAGAGTTGAGCCTCTCTGGCGGATGGCACAACTAAGGCACCTCTCTGATCCGCTCTGGTGGGATGGACAGATACTCTTGGGGAGATGCGGTCTCTCAAGTATCCTGACCCATTACCATGTAGGGCTTTAAAGGTAATAACCAGCACCTTGAATTGCACCCAGAGCAAACTGGTAACCAGTGCAGCTCCCGAAGCAGTGGGGATGCATGAGAGTAATGCCCACATCCCAACACCACCTGAGCTGCCGTATTCTGGACCAGCTGCAGCCTCCGGATGGTCATCAAGGGCAGCCCCATGTAGAGCGCATTGCAATAATCTAATCTGGAGGTGACCAGAGCGTGGGTGATCATGAGCAAGGAGTCCCTGTCAAGGAGTGGGCGCAACTGGCGAATTACATGCAACTGTGCAAACAGACTGGAGAAGAAGAGAAATGACATGGTGTTCTTCAAATAGTTGAAGACAATTACCACATCATTTTTTCCTCAGGGGCAGATTCCTGTCCTCTTGGAATTCAAAATAAGCTGGGAATGTGGGAACAGAAGTACAGTACAGAAGATGAACATCTTGTTGGTTAGGAGGGAGCAAAAGAAGGGACAAAGGATGAAAAAATGGGTTTGGTTATCTTATAATGTTAGAGAAAAAACATCATTATTGTTAAGCATGTACAAAGCAGGAGAAAAGAGGAGTTTACCTATGCTTGTTTGTGTGTAGAACAGTAGATAAAATGTTATTCTGATTATGCAAGGAAATATAGCTAGATAGATATACCTTTCTTGTTTTACCAGGGAAAGGAGAAAGGTAAAAATGTTCCTTTTTATTTTTATAAATTTTTTACGATCCTGATTCTTTACCTTCTTTTCTTTCATATAATAAAACTGTCTTTTTTCAGAAGATCTTTGTACTTTTTTATATAGAGCATGAGCAGGTGGGAGAATTTCAGTTCTTTTATTGGCCTCACTACATATTGCTACCAAACCAACATTGCTATTTCCTACCTGTTCTGCCTGGTTTGTAAGCAACAGCCAGTGATTGAAACCTATCATAGATTTCTCTAGCCTGGAGCAGAACTACTTGTACTCTGAAACAGCACAATAATTTATGCTGGCTTTCTGAATGGGCATAGGTGTAACAAGCCCTATGGTTGTGGGATAATGGGCTTTGTTATCCTTATAACAACCAACCTACTTTGCATACTGTATTCTAAAGAGAAAATAAAAAGTTACTCATCCCACATTTAATATAGGAGCACATATATAGCAGATATGGTGCCTTCTTCTTCTTAAGGTGCCGTATCTGTTTCAGATAATGACTATCATCATGGCAACAGTCTTCCTGGAACAGTTCTTAGAGTGCCTACAAAGCGGATTTTCATCAACAAAAAGGAGGGAGAAGTAGGACACTAATTTGGATAAGATGATATACTGTATATTGTTTTTATGTAGAAAAACAAAATAGGAATTGATTTTCATAATTCACACAGAATTACAGTGGCTCTCATTCAATTAAGGAAGACTGAACACATGCTTATTGTTATGCTTGCTGAATCTACTTTTCTAGGTATCAGCTATGGATGGGTGACTTCAGGACTCTAGTACTGGGCACTGCTTTAAACAGAGGACTTCTCTTCAAAATTATACAACAATCTTTCAGATTCTCTGATCTGGATCTGTGCACTGAGCAAGGGGCTGGATTTGATGGCCTTATAAGCCCCTCTGAATTCCATTATACTATGAAAAAGAAAGTCTCCTAACATTAGATGAAATACTTTCCTCACTTAAACAGGGCAAGTGATTACCTTGAATGTAGGTGGGTGGGTAGGTATGGCATTTGGCTCATGCAAACTAGAACTGACGTTGAGGAGGAAATGAGCAAAAACTGGACTGCTTCAGAAAGACCAGTGGAGGTCATTTAACCTCAATCCCCTATCCCACAACTGAGGAGGTCAAATTAGCCAGCAAGGCTGAATAAACTGTAAGATAAAGGTCACTTTTGCTTGAAAACTAGTCATATCTGACTCTAGGGTTCAGTGCTCATTTCTGTTTATAGCCAAAGAGCCAGTGCTGTCTGTGTCTGCAAACATTTCCATGGACATGTGACACGCATGACTAAACACCGGAGTGCACTGAACACTGTTCACCTTTCCAACGAACTGGTACCTATTTATCTACTTGCCTTTTCTTGCTTTCAAACTGCTAGGTTGTCAGGAGCTTGGACAGAGACAGGAGCTCATTCCATTGTGCAGCACTCGGGTCTCAAACTGCTGACCTACTGACCTTCCAGTCATCCAGGTCAATGTCTTAACCACTGTATATAAGGGTCAAATCAATCCCATTAGGATAGGACTCCCACCTTCAGCATATTATCCAACTGTGCCGACCAAGAACTATACTAAAAGTGCATTAAGCAGTAACAAGACAGCTGAGTAAGATCATTAAGTGTTCACGCTCAACTGTGCTGTCCCCATGTTTAATGGATGCTTTGCTACAGTGATCAGTGATGGACACCCTCTTATGTTCATAGTGTCACCACGAGTCATGGGAGATTTATTTGGCTGGCAAGATACCTTATTTGGCTGGTAGAAGATAGCTTGTAGCTGCCACCACTGTGACTTCCCATAAAGCATTGAAATGCTTTGTGAATGGGGAGAGACACAAAGACCAGCTCACCTGCTGTCTGTTGACTACTACCAGGACTATGTACCAAAGATGATTTAATTTTGGCCAATTACAAAGCCAAGAAGGTGGCTTCATTTTTGGCAGTTTAACGTTTGATCTGGACACGAAAGACAGCCATTTATTAGATCTTTTTTACATGTGCTGAGGCATAAATTGATACAGGATAGACTGCAGCAGCACGTGGAGAGAGAATTACCAGAAGTGCAGGGTGGGTTCCAAAGAGGCAGGGGAACTAGAGACCACATTGCCAACATACGTTGGATCATGGAGAAAACAAAGGAATATCACAAACAAGTCTTCTTCTGTCTCATTGACTACACCAAGGCCTTTGACTGTGTGGATCACAACAAAATATGGCAAGTAATTAAAGAGATGGGAATACCAGAACACCTTATATGCCTCATGAGAAATCTGTACATGAGTCAAGAAGCAACAGTTAGGACAGAATACGGAATGACGGAGTGGTTTGGAATAGGAAAAGGAGTCAGACAAGCTGCCTTTTGTCACTCTGCTTATTTAGCTTATACACAAAGCACATAATGTGCAATGCAGGGATGGAGGAATCGCAATATGGGATCAAAATCGTTGGGAGAAACATCAACAATTTGAGATACGCAGATGATACCACCCTAATGGCAGAAAGTGAGGAAGACCTAAAGAAGCTGCTGCTTCAGTTGAAAGAAGAGAGTGCAAAAGCTGGCTTGAGATTCAATATCAAGAAAACCAAGATCATGGCACCAGGCCCTATCAGTCCCTGCAAAACAGATGGGGAAGAAGTAGAAGCAGTGACATATTTTACTTTTTTTTAGGATTCAAGATCACTGCAGATGGTGATTGCAGCCATGAAATAAAAAGTCAACTGATTCTTGGGAGACAAGCTATGAAAAACCTGGGGAGCATAGTTAAAAGTAGAGACATCACATTGCAAACAAAAATTCGCATAGTCAAAGCAATTGAATTCCTGGGGATAATGTATAGTTGTGAGAGCTGAACCATAAGGAAAGCTGAATGGAGAAGAATAGATGCCTTTGAGATGTGGTGTTGGAGGAGAGTTTTGAGAGTACCCTGGACAGTGAGGAGAACAAATAGGTCAATCTTAGAAGAAATTAACCCTGACTGTTCCTTAGAAGGTCAAATAGTAAAGATGAAGCTAAAATACTTTGGACATCAAATGAGAAGAGAGGATTCACTTGAGAAAGCCTTGATTCTGGGAAAGGTGGAGAGCAAAAGAAGAAGGGGGTAGCCAAAAATGAGATGGTTACATGGTATTGTAGATGCAATGGGCACAAAGCTAGGCGGGCTGAGGAGGATGGTAGAAGACAGAGGTGCCTGGCGGGAAATGGTCCATAGGGTCCCAATGGGTCAGAATCAACTGTGCGACTGAACAACAACAAATATTGCACAGAATAGTTGTCCTACTCATTCAAGTAGCCCCATTTAACTTTGTTATTATTTGATCTTACTACTTCTCATCAATGCCAGAATTTTGTCCTGGTGGGAAATAGTTTTCAGCTTTCATCCATTCAGCAAGGTGTGTTGCTTTTGCTCTCCTAAGTAATCTCTGACACAAAATTATTATTACCTAGGCGTCTCATGTTTAAAATTTATAGCTTGAGAGATATGCAGAAAACTTTTAATCAATTTTATATGCTGTTGTCAGGGTTGGTGTCTGTAAAGTAGATGGGTTTGGTGCTCTATTATCTTATTTAGTTCGTTATTTGCTAGCACCTCTTGAGATATTCCCAGAGGAGCAGTGCCAACCAAATAACAGACATTTTCAGTGGGGTTAGGTTCCGGGCAGCTAGTAATAATCCTACATGATTGATTAAGAGCTACATCCACTTGTTCGGCATGTGCTGATTTATATCATATGACACTAGCATATTCTATTGTGGAATAGCAATGGCACAAAGCTGTTGTTCTTTTTGTTTGTGGTTGTGCACTCCAGTCTGTTCCAGCCAATTTCCTCAGTACAGTATGCTATTTCTGGTGGCAACTTTCTGTTTGGTATTTAGACGATGTTCTTTGTAGGTCAGGGTTCAATCCAGAGTGGCACTCAAATACTTTGGGATAGAGCAATCTTTCACAGCATAAGCTGTGAACTGTGCCAAGTGCTGCGGCCTGGCATCTGCTCATGAATGCCAGACTTTGACAGCAAAAACAACAACAACAACAACAACAACAACAACAACAACAACAACAACAACAACAACAACAACAACAACAACAACAACAACGGGGAAACACACAAGCTCAGCAAATGGAAACACTTGAAAAGTTGGGCATAAGATTGAGAGAAATCCCAAAATGTCACTATCATTCATACACTTTTCAAAGCACAATCACAAAAAAGTCATTCTGTCATTCTGCTTGAGCAAACCCTTCTCCTTATAACCACTGCATTTGGTGTATATAAACCAAGCCTGGAAGTTTTACTCCTTGTCTGAAGAAGTGGACTTGATCCATGAAAGCTAACAATAAAAATATAGCAGTTAGTCTTTAAAGTGCTACAGTATTTTTGTTTTATTACTTTTTTGTTTTTGTTTTCTGATATCCCAAAAAAGTGTAAGCCAATTCTACTGGAAAGGATTTTAGAAAATGAACAATGTGATTAAACTAATCAACTGAATCAGGAAAGCTCTTGTAATCTTTGATCCAATAAAAGGTATTGCCTTCCTCCTGCAATTAGTCTTTTAATGTCTCTCTCATATAGTCTGCAACCCAAAAGAGATAACATGCAGGAAACAATAGCCATAGACACTGAAATTAGTTACCATCTTTATCACAAGAGTCTCAGATCTCTCACTTAATTACCCTTTTGAAATCTTCCTTGTTTGCCCAATCCCTTCATTTGGAACTGTGCCATGCATGCATGCCTGACAAGGACCTCATTTTACTGAAAAACATTTCTCATTGTCTTTCAAGTCCTTTCAAACATGCTTCCTTTCTCTTGATTGGAACAGCTGTTGTATTTCCTCAAGCTGTTATCTTCTTAGTTGTTTTTTATTTAAAAAATAATTATTGCCATATGAGATTGACCTGTTTTGATTCTTACCAAAGGGAGAGCACTTGAGTGACATCATAAGAAATATAGATGGAAAAGAACTCAGCTCTGCTCATAGATATAATCAAATAATTGAACTCTATTTTTTTATCATCTCAGAAGCACACAAAGGTGCTTTCTGGGTTGCAAAGTTTTTTGCTGGAGGAACTCCACTCAGGAGAAGCCCTAATGAGGCTCCTTTCATGTCCCCAAGATCTTTTTCCACCAAAGTGGTCCTTATTTTTTGTTGTTGTTCAGTCGCACAGTCGATTCCGACCCTCTGCGACCCCATGGACCACTGTCCGCCAGGCACTCCTGTCCTCCACCATCCTCTTCAGCCCACCCAGCTTTGTGCCCATCTTTGTGCCCACCTTCCAGCTAACAAGGCAAGATTCTTAACCACTGAACCACCACAGTCAACTCTAATGGTAAAGCGGAGCGCATGAAGCAGGAGGAATATCGCAGTACTGCATATTAGAATGTATCACTTGCACAGTCAAGCTAGATCAGTGATAGCCAACCTTGACACTCCAGGTGTTCTTGGACTTCCATTCCCAGAAGCCTAAGTCAGCACTCCTGCTAATCAGGGCTTCTGGGAATTGAGCTTTCCATTGCTAGAGATTTCAGGGCTAAAACCAGAAGCCATGGGGCAGTCTCCACCAACTTTCCCATAAACAGGATATTCGAGATCAGCCTATAGTTGTTAAGGTTTTCTATGGCCAATGTTTTAAAGATAATCTTCAGTTATTTCCTTATCTTCTTTTAGAAGTCTGGAAGGCAAGGGCCAAAGACAAGATGTGTCTTTGTGACATCAGAGATGATGGGCTAGTGAGCCCCCAACCAATGAGGAGGAGATGGATTCTAAGCATTAAAGTGGTCATATACTGTACATCCCTAAATTTAAATTGTGCAATATTCTGATATGAATAAAGAAAAGACAGATCAACGCTATCTCTATTCTCCAGCAGCTTTTGCTCCCAGATTTGTTTCTAGGTCTCGAGACACAAGGAAGCTTATCAGTTCTCTGATGTTGCAGCCAGTACCCTGACATTTGGAAACTCTATGTGGAAACCATGCCTCTCAAAGCCCAACCCTGTGTCCATGTTGTGAGAGGTGGTAATAGACCAGGGTAAGAGACTGTTAGAATTGGGTGAAGAATGGTATGGCCTTGTGCCACAGGACTGTTACAGCAGCCATGAAGGTCATCATGGGTCACCCTGAAACCATCTGGCCAAAGGAACTCTGGTGAAATTGTGACAGGCCCAGCATTCCATGCACTCCGGTGTTGAGGGACGCCTGCCACATGTCCACGGAAACGTCTGCAAGCGTAGACAGCACTGGCTCTTTTGCTATAAACAAAGATGAGCACTGAACCCTAGACTTGGATATGACTAGCTTTCAAGCAAGAGCAACCTTTACCTTTACACGATGAAGTAGATAAGGATATACATGTGGATGCACTAACTGAAACTTGGAGGCAGTATAAAAAGCATTTCTGTGAAATAATAATTGACAGTAATTGAAAGAAATAGCACTGCAGATGGCATATTTTGGGGACTTTGGATGGAGATGTAAAAATGCAGACATGTTTTGGCCTTGTAAGAGCTGGCAAAGGAGGCAAACCGAACCTTCTGTCAAGGAAGAACTAAATGCTGACAAAGACCATAACAAAAGATCAAGACGATAAACCCTTACTGTTTGTTGTAAAATAGCCAGCTGTCTGTTCTGGTAATGAGACAGAGTCCAGTCCTAAGAGTAAATATTAAACTGTTTGAGTCCAAAATCATTTTAAAGTGAAAAATTACTTTTAATTATCAAACATTTACCAACTAAAAGATAAAAATATTGGCCAGAATCCTATTGAGATTTGCTTAAGGCCTGTGTAATTTGCAGCAGCTAATTGCTGCTGTTACTCTGCCACAGGCAACCAAATGTTTTTGGCCTGACCCAATCACTCACTGCCGTGCTTTGTAGATGTACATGACAAGACAGCAGGCGCATCAATTACTAGGAAGTGCAGCATCCTTTGGAGTGCCTTTGAAGTAAGTGCTAGGGTAGACGTTTGTTACTGGAGCAGGTTCATAAGCAGCCTGAATGAATACACAGAGGATTCTGTAGTATAGAGATGTTGAAAAATCAGGTGGATGTTCATGTGAGAGCTTTTATAGAAAACTGACCTTCTTTCTGATTATGTACTTGTTGCCATTTTGAGGGCTTCCTGGTTTCTCTAAATGGAAATAAGTGGCTTGAGGTCTTAAGTGTGCCATTTGAGAAATTATAAGCATTTGTATTCTGTTCACTAAAATAGTCCCTTTTACAGGAAAGGGAGCTATGTAATTCGTGGACAGGCATTACAAGCACGGTGAAATCCTTGGGGGAATAAATAGGTTTGCCCTCATATAGCACTGATCTTTAGAATGTCCACTGCATTCAGATGAGTTTGATTTTCAAAATGCCAAAAAAATATCTTTGACGCTCTGCTCCGCTCTTGAGCTTCACTGAATTCAATAGCTGTGGTCAGAGTCAAACGTTTCTGGAGTAATGGGCATGGTATGACAGCTTGTGTGTCTCTCCTTTGCACCTCTGTATTATTGGTGTTGTGTTGTTGTGTGGCTGATTCTGGTGGCTGCGGCTGCGGCTGCTGCTGCTGCAGCAGCTTTGGCGGTTGCAGTGGCTGGAGTGAGGGTGTGGGCCGGATTATTTTGTGCCACAGGCCATATCTGGCCCATGTTCCATAGGTTGCCGACCCCTAATATAAGGGTTTGATGTGTTTACTGCTACTTTACTTTTTAATTGTCTCTTTCTTCATCTGATAAGATCATCCCTCTCCACTTCCCTTTCTTTGTGTTTATTGTGAAATGAAGAGTTTCATCATAACATCATGGCATGCAGTTGCAGGCTTAGCTTTACTCTCCTTATTTTTACATTACTTGAAAGATTAGAGAAGTCAAGTCTCTTGCAAGTAAATGATGTGAGCTTGCTTGTTTTATTGCAAATACTGTAATTATCTTTTCTGTGAGTTATGTGCGGCTAGCTCAAAAGTATTAATTTAATGTGAAAGTTTTCCATTTTGTTGCTGTATGCTAAGATGCATTCAGCAAAGAATAAAGAATGAAAAGCAATCAGTAGAGGAAATAAGGTGAGCCTCAAGTGTGGTTTAGCGTTACATTATCCAGCTGCAGCACTTTAGATGAAGCATTCACATAGAGTGTCTTTTCATATATGAAATCTAAATTGCCTTAGAGTCTCCTTATAATTTTTATAACTAGTTTAGGTCTTATACTTTTAATGTAATCCTAACGTTTGCATCAAGTTTAGAATTTTAAGTCTGAAAACATCCTGAGGTTGGGGGGCAGTTCCTCAAACCGTGATATGTAACTGACATAGTGTCAGTAGTTTGTAGTATTTTCTTCTGTCTTCACAGGATGACAATCTAAGGCAGGGGTTGCCAACCTTTGAAGTTGGGGGCTGGGTCACAATCCCTCAGACAGTTGGTGGGCCAGACTGGTGGTTCAGCCGCTGCCACAGCTGCCTGAATCAGCAGCAGACTCACTTACAGCTGTTGTAAATGTGTTTACAACAGCCGTAAATGACTCTGTGGATATTGTAAACGCATTTACAACAGCTGTAAATGAATCTGTGGCCAATTCTGGTGGTGGCTGCAGCTGGAGCAAGGGCACAAGTGGGTTGATTTGGTGCCATGGGCCGGATTTGGCCCATGGGTCATAGGTTGCCTATCCCTGATCTAAGGGTTTGATGTGTTCACGTCTACTTTTCTTTTTACTTTTCCCTGCCTTCTTATCAGATCGTCCCTCTCATATTGTCAGTCATGACCATTGCCTCACACAATTTGCAACCTGTGTCTTACCAATCACTCTTTATCACAAGGCCATGCATAAACGATTACAGTGCAGTCTAACTCTTACATCTAATTAGCGGATTTGATCCACAAAAGCTCACATTAAAATACAGTACCTGTATAGAAATTAGTCTTTAAGTTGACACAACATTTTTTACTTTTAACTTTTTTGTTTTTACTTTTATTTTGTTTCTTGTCTGTTTTTTTACATTGTCACTTTTCCAAAAACAATGTGTATGCAAACAGACATTAAAACAATATAGAAGTGTTAAGAAATAGCTGGCTGATAGAACTCTTTTCATCTTTTTAAATATCGGCTTCCTGAAACAGAGGCTTGCAAAAATATAACGTCTAGACTAGAAGCACCCAGACTATATCTTCCAAAATTCCCCAGGTTCCAAAACACAAAACTCCACATTTCTAATCTAGACCTTTTTTTAAAAAGGAGCAGACCTCAGACACCAGGGATCCACCAACAAAAACCACATAGAAAACAATAACAACATGCTTCTGATGCTTAAGTGTTTTGCCCAAGAATCTATCTGTGGTTCTGGGCACCAGAGTTTAGGAAAACTATTAGAAATTTGGAATGTATCCAGAGGATGAAAGATAAAGTTGAGGGAGTTGGGTTGACTTAGCCTAGATAACAGAAGACTGAGCTGTGATATAGTAACTATCTTTAAATATTTGAAGCCCCCCCTTCTCCAGAGAATATGAAGAAAACTGAAGAAGATTACAGAAGATTTTGACTAATCTTTAGGAAGAACCTCATGATGATAGATGTTATTAAACTGTGGGATTGACTGTCTCAGAAGGTGATGGATTCCATTTTATAAAACTGAAGTTGAATGTCACATCTGTCAGGGATAGTTAAGGTGTGGCCTTCTTGCATCAGCATGAGATTATATACTATATAATCTTGGAGTTTGTTCATATTTTACAATGTTATGGTTCTGTGACTTTCTGGTGTTATCCTTATTAGTCAGTTGTGATTTAGAAATTTTGGGTGATCTACTGTGAATTATCTGGTGACCTTTCAGTCAATCCTTTTGTATTTTTTGGAAAAATGGGCACTGACCTATACTGCCTTTTCAAGAGGCAGGTCAGGAAGGTCATGGGCAGCAGGCCATGCTAGTATTCAACTTTTTGGAGATGTCAATTAAGAACACCTGGCTCTGCAGCAGCTCCTTAGAGATCAATTAAACTATCTGTTGTGCTTCTTTAAGTCAAGTGCTGTTCTGTCTTCCATGGAGTTGTAGTAATCAGTTGTTACTTTAAGATGTCTCTATAGAAGAGTGTTGTTTCTCATATTCAAAAGACAAAAAAGCTGGATGAAATCCTGTTCATCTTTTTGTAATGTAACCAGACTGGGCCTTACTCCCAGGAAATTCAGTTTTCTTCAAGTGCCATAGCTGATTCTGAATATTGACTATCCTCATGGTAATCAGCCATGAAGATTGTTCTGGGAACAATATAATGCAGCATTTTCCATTTGCTTTCTACATCATAGCATGACACCTGTACCACTGATCCAGTTCCACAAGTAACTATCTGGTCCTGAGCCCTTTTGGCACACAAAGTCCTTTTTCAGCCCCAGACCAGTATTGATGAAGCTGCTGCCCTCCATCAAGAGGAATTCAAGTGGCGTTTAATCCATTTGGGGGCCATCACCTTTCTCTGTGGACTTCACCCCACAAGACCATTAGTCCTCAGATTTGTCAGGTTAGTTAACCACGGCCTGACTATTAGCATTGAATCACTGTCAGTATGGTCTACTCTATTACCATAGCAGGGTAACCTGACTAGAGTTTACAATGAGTTTACAAAGAGTTTACAAAATTAAATTGTGCTATTTTTTAAAGAGGGGAAGCAAGTATACAAAGGGAAAGAGTAAGACGAATAGTTTGCTCCCTTGAAGCTGATCCTTGAGTGATTTGGCAGCTGAACTTTGGGTGGAAAAGGAATGAGTGTGTTGTTAAGTGGTGACACTTCTGTGTGTGATCTTCTCTTTGGCTCTGTTAGGGGACCATGCTGCTACAGGGGTAGCTGCCATTCTTGCATTGCCTGGAGGCGGTTGCAGGCTTTAGATAGATGGCTAAACTGCAGCAGCTGTGCCTGCAGGTGCTCTGACAGCTAGGAGTGTTTCATGGCATTGTGGCTGTGGTCCTAAATACTGCCAGCCTGTTTGCTGCTACCCTGACTCTGAAGATGCTTTAGCTTTAGCTTCTCTTCAGCTACTCATTCTCTATTGCTAAAAAGCTGCATTCTCTCCTATCACTCCACCCCTGTTTCTAATTAGATTTGGAAGAACACCAACCTGGCAACCAAGGGACGAGATGCGGGAGGGCAATATGGCAGGAGAAGAAATGTATTTGTCAGATTTACTTTACCTGCCAAAGCTTGTCTAGCTGTTACGTGACATGCAATGCAGAAGTGTTTCTACCCTGCAGTGTTCTCCACTAACGTTCCTGCAGCATTGAATTGTACACTAGGCGTGGCACAACAGGATTTCGGCCACCGTTTTCAAGATGAGAAGGTAGAAAAGTGCCTGGGCAGATATAAGGACTTTGGTTATTTCCTGTTGTGCATGTTAGTACTGGTACAGGCAGTCAGTGAAACATTTTGACTGAGATTTGGGAACACAGGTCACACACTACATTTTCCTACTTTTCTCTCCTAGAAATGGGAAAGTCACATTTCTAGATGAAAACTTGTAGAACTGCACACTGAAGGTGTATCTATACCACACAGGTTTTATACCAGTTTGATGTCACTTTATCAGTTACAGCTTCATTCTGAAGAATTTTGGGATTAATAATCTGCCAGTGTGTCAAGATACTGCTGCGTCCAAGGCTTTACTAACTACACAGCCACACTTATCCTGCTTGTTGTGGCATGGGTGACCCACGAGACTCAATGTATCAGTGGCTATCCTGGCAATCTCCCAGCACCTTATCCTGACCTGACTAAGTAATGTTTCCAAGGGGTTTTCAAAAATACACAAGATGTTGTGCTTTTAAATTCTACACTAATTCTACAAGATAGTGCTGTCGATACACCCACAAAATAAACAGGCTGCTGATAAATGTTAAAGGCAAGGATTGAATTTAAGTGCCACAAACCTTCATGAACCAGAACATATATAAAACAAAGAAGCTCTTATTTATATTTTTAAAGATGGCAAAAAGAATTAAAAAGACAAACACTCAACAATATCAAGAAAACAAAAGTCAACAAAAGTTCCCATTGAAAAGTACCACTGTTGCCTCTTCAGGAAAGTGTACCTAATATTCTTTGGGTGACTGATGAAAGCAGCAGGGGGCAGGGGTGGATATTTATTGTCTGGAGAACAAAAGAGTAGTAGTGATGAGTTTCTATAGCAAGGGCATGCCTGTGGACCTAATGAAGTGTTTTGGTGGCTATTATTTGTTGCATGCCCCATACTAGTGATGGCCAACCTTGGCACTCCAGATGTTCTTGAACTTCAATTTCCAGAAACCCTGATCAGCAGATGTGTTGACTTAGGCTTCTGAGAATTGAAGTCCAAGAACACCTGGAGTGCCAAGGTTGGCCACCACTGCCCCAGACCAAGCTTGCACAGGCTGAAGTCTTCTTCTTCTTGAGCCATATCCTATTCTGAATATTGGCGATCATCATGGCAGTTAGCCATGAAAACTGTCCTGAGAATATAAGCAGTGGCCTTTCATCTGCCTTCTGCATTGCAGTATGACACCTGTACTACTGATCCAGCTCCATGAGTCACTTTCTGGTCCTGAGCCCTTTTTTCACATAAAGACTTCATCAACCCCAGGCCAATATCGATGAAGTTGCTGCCTTTCATCAAGATGGATTCAATTGGGATTTAATCCATTTGGGGACCACCACCCTTCCCTATGAACTTTGCCACCCAAGGCCGTTAGTCTTCAGGGTTGTAAGGTTAGTTAATCACCACCTTATGAATAACTGGAAGTATGGTCTTCTACTCTATTACCATAGCAGGATAACCTGGCTGAACTAGGTGCCCTAAGAAACTAATCACCTGCATATCACATAGTCACTGGACTTCATTGTCATTCTAGCTTGCTCTTTGCTTAAAAATTGTACACTCAATTGAGTTGTTCCTTTGGTTTTCTCTTTCCCCTTTTCTCCGCCATGTTAAGTGGATTCTTGATCTTGTTTTGTTGTTTGTGCTTGTCTTCTGTTTGTTTTCAATTCTAACAAGTTGCTCATTGGCTTTCCCTTTCTCCATTCCTTTTCAACAAATGTGAAGAGAGGTGAACTGGAAGCATTACAGATTATATTTCAGTCCTTCTCATCCTTTCTACAGCAATTTAAACTGAGTTTCCATACTCCCCTTGCCCCCAAGAAAGAGTATTTGGAAGAGAAAAGAAAATTACACAGATATAATATGCAGGATTGCATTGCTGGGAAATGAAGTAATGTATGCTCTTGTGTAAACCAGTTGTAAGAAACTTCTTGTCTAAGTGGCAGATTTCTCTTATCTTGACAAAGTCAACAATGAAGATAAATTGTGTTCAATTTTTCTTGTTCCTCTTTCAGGTTCTTGGCAATTATTGCAATTTTTTATCTTAAAAAAAAAAAAAAACCAAACTGCCAATCCACATATATTTTAGAAGCTATTTAACTGCCACTTTTAGCAATTTAAGAATGAAACTGATTTCAGAATGATTATTACGCCTACTCATTTCCCAAGTTATCATGTCAGTGAATAAAACCCAGAGAGAACAGGCGGAATTCAAATCTGTTCTGTTGTTTGGTAGAAATCTATAGCAGATATGAGAAAAGGGCCATAATTTTCTATTGTGTTTCTGCTTCAGAAGTGCTCAGAAAGATCCAGTGTTCCACATGAGCAATTAAACTGGAAAATATGCACACCTGTATTGGTAATATTCACCCCTCTTGAAACATACAAACCGGGAACATATTCTGATAACAGCTGATAATAAAATGGACTTTTATGAATTTTTAATGAAATATTTTGTACACCTATGCAAGTTATACAGATGGGAAAGTCTGCTAAAGGCAGCTTCTCCTTCCACAATCACAAAGGTAAAAGTTGAACTTCTTTATTACTCTGAAAGACCTCCTCCATTGGTGTGCAGCAGTAATCCCTGAATTAACATGTTTTATGTGGCTTCTATGGCAGTGTAGGCAAACCTATGGCACATGTGCCAGCAGTGGTACACAGAGCCCTTTCAGTGGCAGCACTGTTTCCTCACCCATCCCTCTCCTCTGCCAATAGGGAGGCAAGAGTTGAGACACAAATCCCACCTGGGAGCCAGCGGCAGCAAGGACAAGGTGAGGCAACCAGACACTACCCCACCCCTCCTAGGAGACAGTGGAGGTAGTGACCATGCACCCATGAGGGTGGTTATGTGCACGCACCCACGTGACATTGCCAGAGGTGCACTGTAGATGTCACATGGTTGTGTGGGCACATGCAGTGCCTGGCCACATGCCTCCTCCATGGTCACTCGGTCTCCAAAAGGTTCGTCACCACTGTTCTATGGTATCAGCATGATGTTGCATCTGATGAGTTTTACAGTACAGCGACACTGACTTCTCTGCTAGGTAAGCCCCCATTTGCTGGAATCATCATACATGCTCCAGTTCTATACCTACTTATTTTGAAGTAATCTTCACTTAACTCAGTGGGACTAGGATTGCACTGCAATGCCAGAAGGATCCCCCCAGAATAATAATTAAAAATAGTAATAGATCACAAGGATTTCAAAAGCAATGAAAGTGAACTGACTTGAAAAAAAGGTAAACATTCAAATCAGTTTACAGTTTTTTGTAAAAAATATTTGAGTTGTAAAAATAATTTGTTGAGATTAATCCCAATATAGCATTCTTCTCCTTCAGGCTGAAAGGGTTTAGATCAGAACTAGAGTAGGTGGCCCATTTAATTGTTAGCCTACCATGGATTAGTAAAGGTACAGGTCTCCCTTGCTTGAAAGTCTGGCATGTCTGACTCTCATCCCTTTTGTTGTTCAGTCGCACAGTTGAGTCCGACCCTTTGTGACCCCATGGACCATCATTCGCGAGGCTCATCTATCTTCCACCATCCTCCTCAGCCCACTCAGATCTACACCCATTGCATCGACAATGCCATCTATCCACCTCATCCTCTGGTGCCCATTTCTCCTTTTTCCTTCTATCTTTCCCAGCATCAAGGCCTTCTTTAGTGAGTTCTCTCTTCTCATTTGGTGGCTAAAATACTTGAGCTTCATCTTCAGTATTTGTCCCTCTAATGAACAGTCAGGGTTGATTTCCTTCAGGATCGATTGATTTGTTCTCCTCATAGTCCAGCGGACTATCAAGAGTCTCCTCCAGCACCACAATTCAAAGGTATATATTCTTCTGCACTCAGCCTTCCTTACAGTCCAGCATTTACAGCTGTACATTCAATGGTGGGCATCAGGAGGTTCGCACCAGTTCACCAGAACCGGTAGCAGAAATTCTGGCTGGCCCTTCCGCCCATCCAAGTTTTGAAATAAAGTACAGTAGTCCTAATTTGGGTGCAATGCAGGGTTTTCCCCTGGCCACACCCAGCATACCATGCCCACAGTGTGGTAGTAATTTTTTTTTAGCCTGCCAATGTGTACATTACTACTGAGAATACCATTGCTTGACTATCTGGACTTTTGTAGGCATGGTAACATCTCTACTCTTTATTATGCTACCTAGGTTCCTCCCAAAAAATAAGCATCTTTTTATTTTGTGGCTGCAATCACCATCTGCAGCGATCTTGGATCCCTGGAAAGTAAACTCTGTTACCACTTCCATTTCTTCCCCTTTGTTCTTTTTATGTTGATTTTCAGACCAGCTTTTTCAGGCTCCTCTTTCACCCTCATCAAGAGGCACTTTAGGTCTTCCACCATTAGGGTAGTGTCATCTGCATATCTCAGGTTGTTGATGTTTCTCCCAGCAATCTCAATTCCATCTTGTGCTTTGTCCAGCCACGCATGATGTATTCTGCATACAAGTTAAATAAGCAGGGTGACAATATGCATCCTTTTTGTACTCCTTTTCATATTCTAAATGAATCAGTATTTCCATAGCCTGTCCTAACTTTTGCTTCTTGTTTGCATACAGATTTCTCAGAAGACAGATGAGGTGGTCTGGTATTCCCATCTCTAAGTATTTCCCAAAGATTATTGCAGTCAACACCGTCAAAGGCTTTGGTGTAGTCAATGAAACAGAAGCAGACTTTTTTCTGGTACTCCCCTCCTTTTCCCACTATCCAGCGAGTGTTTGCAATTTGGTCTCTAGTTCCTCTGCCTCTTTGGAACCCAGCTTGTACTTCGTTCCACATACTGCTGAAGCCTAGCTTGTAGGATCTTGAGCATGACTTTGCTAGCGTGTGAGATGAGCGCAATTGTTTGATAATTTGAGCATTCTTTGGCATTGCCCTTCTTTGGAATTGGAATGTACATTGACCTTTTCCAATCCTGTGGCCACTGCTGCATTTTCCAGATCTGCTGGCATATTGAGTGCAGTACATTATTATTATTATTATTATTATTATTATTATTATTATTATTATTATTATTATTATTATTATTATTATTATTATTATTATTATTATTATTATTATTATTATTATTATTATTATTATTATTATTTCAAATTTATACCCCGCCCTGCTCAGGCGAACCTGACTCTAGGCGGCTTACAGATTATATAAAAAATAACAGCATAACAGTTACAAATTCAACATTATCATAATAACAGTCATCACAGTATCAGAAAAAAATATACATCAATAACACAGTAACAATAAAAAAGTATTAATATCACAATAAAATATTACAAAAAAGTAAAACAAAAAACAGCAGTGAAAACAAAACCACATTTACTGAATCCTGCAATGATAATAAGCATCTTCCTTTTGGGCCTTGAGTAATTCAACTGGAATACTATCATCTCCACTAGCTTTGTTCCTAGTAATACTCTCTAGGGCCTTCTTGGCTTTGCATTTCAGAATGTCTGGCTCAAGGTCATTGATCTCTTCACTGTGGTTGTCAGGGACTTTGAGATTCTTTTTATAAAGTTCTTCTGTATATTCTTGCCATCTTTTCCTGATCTCTTCTGCATTTACTAGATGCCTACCATTTTTGTCCTTTATCATGGCCATTTTTGCTTTAAATGTCTCTGTTTACAGACAAAGTGACAATGCTGTCTGCATCTGCAGACACTTCTGTGTTCATGTGGCAGGCATGACTAGATGCCAAAGTGCACAGAACACTTTCTTTAGGGAAGAGAGATGCTTAAGAAGTAGTACTTGAGTACCTATTTATCTACTTGCAAATTCTTACTTTCAGACTGCTAGGTTGACAGGAGCTGAGGCAGATGATGGGTTCTCACTTCACTGTGCATCACATGAGTCTCAAACTGCTGACCTGCTGATCTTCTGGCTATTAAGCTCAGTGTCTTAACCACTAAGCCACTGCTGCACTGTTATACCATGGATTATAGAACCTGCAAGTACAACAATGTCTCAGATGGGAGTAGGTAGGGTGGCGCCCTCCAGTTTGGACTGCAACATCTATAACCTCTGAGCATTAGACATGCTGATTGAGGCTTTGGGGAATTTTAGACACCAAAATGTTCTATAGGAGAGTAGGTTGGCTACCAGCATCATTATTACTTTCATGGAATGGTCAGATTTGGCAGATGAATTTCAGAACTTGGATAAATAAGTGTAACATCCCAAAGTAGACATGCTTAAGGAATCATCTAGAACATGGGTGCCCTGACACCAATTCATCCAGCCCGCATTGTCCTCATCATTCCCGGAAGCAGAAGTAAAACATGCATTGCATGGGCCAGATGAATTGGCATTGGGGGCCAAATCCAGCCCAGATGCCATAGTTTGGGCACCCCTGGTTTAAGCAGAAAAAATGGCAGCTTAAAATCTATCTCATTTTGTTGCAAAACAGAATGCAAGGTACGTTTTACTTCCACTTCCGATGGGAGGAACCATGTGACTGGCCAGCTGAACCACATGACCGGCCCACAACCCAAAAATTTGGGTACCCCTAATTTACAAAAAATACCACAAAAACTTCTCTTTGAGCTAGACAAAACCCCAAGAGAATCATGGTGTGCCCTCGTCAGATAACATGGAAGTTTTCTATTTTGGGCAAAAGTGTTGCAGTACCATAAGAGAACTCACCCACAGATGCTCTCCCTCTGGAGGCAATTAATACTCCTTTAAATGCAACCTTAAAAATCTTCCTTCCTTCATGCCCACTCCTTCACTTGGCTGGCAGAGATACACATGCTATGATGAAGTGTTCACTACTCTTATGCCAAGTGTTAAAAATAGATTTGGCACTTACAATGGTAGCAAAAGCAATCTAAAAACCCATTTTACTTGCTACACTTTCCTTCTATTATGTCTGATTCCATTCCGGAGAAAGGAAAGAATGAATTCTAATTTTGAGAAGTGCACTATTTTTCTTTAGATATTTCTCTTCTCTTCTTTTTTGATCTGCTTTGCACTGGAAGCAATGTGTTTTTAATGCAGCATCTTCAACCATAGGAAGGGTGGGGGAGAGAAGTACTTCTGTTGAATAAATTTAACATTCTAATATTAAATTACACCAATATATCCTCAAGGAAGTCAGTCCTGCATGCTAAAAGAAAAAAGAAAAGAAATTGCAAAGTATTGCTTCATTAGGAACTGCCGAAAGGCAATAGAGTTGAAAGTTTAATTTTTTTTTCCTTTAGGAAAGAGAGATGCTTAAGAAGTAGTACTTGAGTTTTACTTGGTTGGTTTTGGAACATTTTAACAGCCTGTCTTGGACTAGGCTCAGAGGTAGATCCTTCATAGTTGGGAAGAAACATGCTAAGTAAGAGCTCTTCTATATGGAGCACTTGTTCTCAAAATACTGGGTTGTTCATTGATATAATTTGTCTTTGTTCTGCCACTTATTTGACATTTCTTACCTTGCTTCATCTAGTGTTATTTTCTGTGACTTTCCACTGTTTTTTATTCCTTGTTTAAGCATGGTTTTTTTTAAGTACAGTACTCCTTTGTAGTCGGGGGAGAACATCTTCTTCTTTAGCTGTCGTATCCGAATCCAAATATTGGTGATCACAGGCCTAGGCCAGTATTGCCCTCCATCAAGATGAGTTCAAGTGGGATTTATTCCACTTGAGGACCATCACCCTTCCCTGTGGATTTTGGCGCCCAAGTCCATTAGTTCTAAGGGCCATCAGGTTAGTTAACTGCCACCTGACACTCGGCGTTGAGTCACTGGCAGTATAGTCTACTCCAGCGGTAGGCAACCTATGACCCGTGGGCTGGATCTGGCCCATGTGCCAAACAATCCAGCCCCCACCCTTGCCACCGCTGCTAGAATTGGCTGTAGACTCATTTATGGCTGTCATAAACATGTTTAAGGCAGCCTTAAATGGTGAGGGGACCATCAGTCCAGCCACCTCAACTGTCTGAGGGAGCGTGACCCTGCCCTTGACTTAAAAAGGTTGGTAACCCTGGTCTACTCTATTAACATAGCATGATAACCTGACCAGACAGGGATAGAGAGCACCAGATGTAGGGTTTTAATTTAATTTCCTTCTCCATTTTTTTTAAACTTATACTGTAATTTCCGACCTTGATCTGACTCTTGAGCAGTGATATAGTTTAGGTAGAGCTTGTGGTCAGGACATCAGGACTTTTCTCTTGCTTTGAAAACACAACTTTTTCTCACTGCGAGGATGGCATAGCTGAGACACACAGCTGTGATAGGGCTTGTACTGCAAAAATTATTACTATGCCACTGCTGCCACTGCTGCTGTCCTCTCTGCACAAAGTAAACTCATGGGGCAATTTATTTGGCTCTAATCTTGTTGCAGTTGATGTAAATCCCAGTAGTAAATGACCACAGGTTGAGAAGTTCGCTTTTCAGCATGCATGCATGTAGCAACAGCAAATGCCTAACTTCTTAACTTCAGACTATTTGCAGCTGAGATTTATACTCATTGTGTTATGCTGGGGGTGTCACTAGCAAGTCTTTGGCCTTTATTTATTATGAATATCCATTTAATTATTATATAGGCCACTTTTCTCCCAGAATTGGGACTGAAGATGGCATGAGTTATAGCAGGGGTTCTCAACCTTTTCAAGATGTGGGCCGGATCATACTCCCTCAGACAGCTGAGTGGGCTGAATGGCCATTTTGTTCTGCCTGCATAATGGGGGCAGCCATTTCTGAGATGGCCATTTTGTCCCAATATCTTCAAAGGGGTGGCCACTTTGTTTCTCCCTAGAAAGAGGGAGGGAGACACCAACCGTCAATGGAGGTTTTGGATCTCCCCTCCCTGATTGACACTAATGAGATTAATTGCCTGCTCGGGGAAAGGGTGAGTGGGGCTTTTTAATACGGCTAGTCCTTCCGTATGGGGCTAGTCGTTCCTTGGGGCTGGGGCCCCAGAGGGGAGGGGTTGGGTGAGACAAGACCAGGAGCACAACAGTTCCCCCCCCCCCCCGGCGCCATTTCATGTAGCCTGCCACCCTCGTTTTCACTGCCGCCGCTGGAAGTCATGCCAGATGTGGTTCCTTTTTAATGTAAACAGCTCTGAAATGCTGTTTACATTAAAAAGGAACCACACAAGGCACAGTTTCCAGGGGTAGTGGCAGGAGCAAGGGTGATAGGCTACATGAAATGGTGCTGTGGGCCAGCCATAGATTGTGAACCCCTGTATTATAGTTTTTCAAAGTATCAGTACAACATTATGAATTACCAATATTAAAATAATCTTTAAAATTCAGAGCTTCACATCTGCTGTCCTAATAACTGTGTCTTAAAATCCTTCTTTATTGAGGAAACCACAACTCATCTGGTCTCCTACAACTGCTAATTAAATTATAGCTGCCTGTGGCTGGAATGAGGAAGTTGTGCAGAATTATCAGTCTAATCCTGCTTAAAACTGGTGCTTTGTAGAAGGAGACAATGATGGGAAAAAAATCACAATTTTCTAAAACCTATGCATGCAGACTTCCTTTGAAGTTGGATCATACCTTGGGAAGAGAGCAGAAAAGAACCATGAAATCCTTACCATGCCAATGGCATGAATGTATTAATAGAGTCTAGCTAATGAGCAGAGGTCTGGTGTGATGTGCATAATTTACACCAGCATACAGCATGGTGCCCGCCAGATCTGTTGGATTAAAATTCCCATCACTGCCAGCAAATATGCTGGGACTTGTATTCCAAGGTTTCTGGAGAATACTGTTACCCAATTTCTGGGTGATCAGATTCACTCTCTGGCAGAGGTACTAGAAAGACCCAAGAACTTACAATGAGGCAGGTTTTTCAGTCAAAACAAAATATGGTTTATTGGGAGCAAAAGCAAAGGGAAGCCTATTCAGGCATATAGTCTGGCCAGACCTATAATTCTAAATAGCTAACCTTCCCGCAACCGTTCTGAGGAAAAGACCCCCTCGTGATCCCTGCTCACAAAATTTGGTGAACAGAAGATGGCCCCCACCCACCTGGAAGGGGTATTTAACTATTCTATCTAAACTAACTCTGCATGCAAGGGGAGGGGGCTGAAACCGGGAAGGAGGAAAGGCAATTAACATATTTTAATTACATGCAAACATAAAACAAAGGCAGCTCTGAGGTCAGAGACTTTAGTTACACAAAAGCGGCAGATTACAGCTATTGCTGAAAAAACCGGTTATAGAGAGTTTACATTAGGTCAAAGGAGCATATTTGTGGTTGACAGGAATATCTCTTTGTTCTCTGCTGAATGAAACAGAGGCTGGTACGTCTTCTCCAATGGGAGACGATCTAGCAGTATTGACAGCCAATGGTGCTTTGAGGCGGGAAATTGCAGTTCCAACGTGGGTTAATGTTCCGGACATGAATGAATTACAGTGTTTGAGTCACTCTTAAGTAGAAACACAAAGAAAGGAATTAGAATCATTATGTCTTGTTTGTTTAATTAAATGGAGATCTCTGGATGAGGGAAACCAACAATTTAGCCTTTGTTTACTTCGGTTGCTTCCCCCCCTTTATCAACTTTGGGGTTGTATGGTTGTTCCCCACAGAATGTTGATTTCCCTCTTTAAGCTATGATTGTGCTCGGGTCAGTGTTCTAAAAATGTTGAATTGAACTTTGATCAAACCAGAGATATGAGTCATTCAGCTTCCTTTGTGAAGGAATAAAAAAAGGAATTTCTGCTTATCAGAACACCCGGCAAACCAGTTTTAAGAACAATGGAGGCAATCAGGGACATGTTTACATTCCTTGCCAGAGTCTATTGACTATCGGGTAATCCCCCTTTCCTTCTGGAGAGCATTTCAATCGTATGATTTTAACTTTTGGCTTCTCCTTATTTTCCATGTGTGTGTGAGTGTTGTGATTTAATAAACGTTTTGATTAATTATAATGCTTTATTCAAAATTTCAGGTATCAATACCATGCTAAGGAAGGCTGTGATAGGTATTAATGACTTAATTTTCATGACTACATTATGATCTCTGGCAAGTACCATGGGGGTTTGTATTATTTTTCCTGTGTTCCTGTTTGTATAGTATGTGTGTGAGTTTAGCAACCTTGGTGCAAAATTTGTATCTTGGGAAGAAACCAATGACCTCCAACTTGTCCATGATCTGAAACTGCCCACATCCTTTAACAGCAGTAGATGGAGGAGGGGGTATAACCCATACAACATCTTCGGTAGCAAGAAAATAGCAGCACAGTGCATGAAAGTTATTGATTATCCAATCCCACACACTCAACATAGGCCCATCATGTGCATAGTAAATGCTGCAGTAAAACCCCAGGAAGTGCCTTTTCACAGATGGTTTAACTTTAAGAAGGCTAAATGGGTGTATTTTCGAGAACAGCTGGATAAAAGTGTGGTGAAGATTCTATGTGATGATGAATGGAAAGAACAGCAGATGGAGGTTACAGAAGAATAGACTGCCTCAAGGAAGTGTATTGCCTCAAACCTACACCAGTTGAGAAAATATACTCTTTTGTTGGTATTACTCCACCTAAGATCAGGAGAGAAGTAGCAGCAGACACTGAAAGAACTAAGCAAGAGAATGACCCTCAACACCCTCTGAACGGATATGAACCTCAAGTTTTCTGGCTCAGAAGCAGGAAAAGCTTTATGGCAAGAACAAACATTCTTGAGGGTACACAATAGCAAAACCAAATTAGAAGATGGAGGAAGGAGCTCACTGGGCAAGGAACATCATTAAAGGAGGATGTAGCTGAAGATCTCAGTCTCCCCATGTCACCTGGAGGACCCTGAATAGACGAGGGTTGGAGTCCCTAAATACAAGACCAACTTGCTCATGTGGGGGAACTGCTGGTGGACAACAACATACAGTGTGAATGTAGAGAGATACATAGTCCAGCCCATTTACTGGTTTGCCTATTGCTGTCAGAGACATGCACCGATAAGGACTTGGATATGGGCAACAACAAAGCAAAGAAAGTGGCTTCATTTTGGCATTCCGGAGTTTGATCAGGACATGAAAGAAGTTTCTTGGTTGATTTATCATGAAAAACCAGAAAAATTTCCTCTCCTTTAAGCTATCAATCCAATAAGGATAGCAGTCCTTCAATAAGTTTTCCTGCATAATTCTGTGAAAATGAAGGGGAGCTGTATAAGACCTTACTTCAAAGCCAGATAACTTCCCAGTCAGTTGCTTCTTACATTGGCAAAACTGAAGGATGATTGTAGGGGTAAAAATTACATATATACCTGTTGTGTGTTTGAAAAAGACTCTATGGTGAGATTAAGTTACCACCCAGGCTTGATTGTTTCAAACACCAGCTGAAAATCTATCTGGTTGTGCAACCATTTCATTTTATGTATGCATTTATGTGGCACAGTTGTTAAGCTGCAGTATTGCAGACAAAACCATGCTCATAATTTGAGTTCAATGGGTGGGTGGGTTGAGGAGTGTGTGTGCGTGTGCTTATTTTTATTTTATTTTTAATTTTTTTTCTTTGGCCCCGCCCATGATATCATAACATCATGATGGTAGCTCTGCCCACACTGTGATGACATCACGGTGGGGTAGTAAAATTTTTGGCATCCCACCACTGGATGTGATCCTTTCTTGCCATACAATAGCAACCTTGTTTTTCATTGGGCTGCTTGGAGGTTCTCCTTTGAGAGGTTTCTCTTCTGAGATTCCACACATAGCTTGTAGGATATGTTCACCAAAAAGGAAAATGAGGATGTAAAGCACAATCTGAACCCTTGTAGAAGTACATTGTGATATTAGTAACAGAAAACAATCCATCTTTTCAGTTAGTTGATGGAAAGAGGAAGACGTCTTGCTGCTTGCCAACTTTCTGAGCTGAATTTCTTACCTTCAAGTCACTTGCCCCCTCCTGGTGTGCCTAATAGATATTTGCAAGGGTGAACAAGCATGTGGAAACCTGCAGGGAGAAAAGCAACTGGAAAATGATTTTAAATTGAATAACTGGAGGCTGTAGCAATGGGTGGTCATTGTGGTTGGTAGATTGGAATTTACAGCAGCCAGGGTGGACAGACCCAGAAGTAACACAGAGAGTTTAAGATAAAATCAAGTGTTCAGATAGATGGATATTCTATTAAAATAAAATAAAATACAGATACACTATTAACTACATAGATTCACCCAGGGTTTATCTAGCACAAACATATTGAAATTCTAATATCCAAACCAAGGCAGTAAGGGCTTATATAATGTGTACTTAGTTGCCTGCAGGTGTATCATTTGCAGCAATCACTTTGGGTTGTGTTTCTATTACTGTTGCTATTGTTTTGCTAGTTGATAAATAAACAAAACTACTTCTTTGCTTCTTCTTTTAACCCATCGGATGTTGAAGGAGATGCAAAGTTCTTGTTCTGGCACTTCTAGCAGCCTCCACCAGTGCTATTTGGTGTTTTTTGTAATATTTCTTTGATGTTATCTGTCCACCTTCCTCGGTCTGCTTCATGGTCTTTGTCCTTCTCCTCTTTCCACATATAAGGTATGAAATCCCAAGACATTCTCTCCAAATGGGCAAACCACTTTATTTGTTCTCTGTACATAGTGCAAGATTAGTTCTGTTCTAATTCTTTCCCTTATAACCTCATTCCAGATTTTATTCCTTCTAGTCACTCCAGCCGCCTTTCTCAGACATCTTTATATTTAATTGTGTTCAGACAGTGGTAGACACACACACACACACACACTTATGCACACACATATAAACACAGCGAAACAGGCTTTCACTCAGACAATGACCCACTCTCAATCCATTCCTTACCTCTACAACTCAGCTAAGGAGCAGAAAAAAAATCCCCTTTTGCTCCCACAAGGAGAGCAATTAATGGCTTCCCAAGGAACTCTCAGTTCTACTCTTGGGATGTCTGTCCCAGGATTGAAAACTGGCTACTATGAGTCTTATTGTGGTGGTGGCACAATAAGTGAATGAGTGTGAAATGGATCTTAGATGTACATAGCTAACTCTTCTCATTCTAGAGCAGGGTTCCCAACCTAAGGCCCATGGGCCAGATCCGGCCCATGACACCATTTCATGTGGCCCTCACCCCTCCAAAGGCATTTGAGAAACAAAATGGCCATCCATTTGAAGCTGTTGGGACAAAATGGTCCAGGCAGGGCAAAATGGCCATCTGGCCCTTAAAGCTGACTGAGAGAGTGTGATCTGGCCCCTGACTCAAAAAGGCTGGGAACCCGTGTTCTAGAGGATGACAGTACGTTAACTGGGTTAATGCTGAGCTAATAAAGGTGGCACATTATGAATGTGATTCAGTACTATGAAAGAAATTAGAATCTGCTTAACTTCCATATTACTGATGCTTTTCGATTTAAAATGCACGCAATATTATGGAAAAATAAGAATTCATGAAAAAATGATGAAAGAGTAAGATAAGCATAGAAAAGATTGTAGCTGCTGGGGCTGAGATGTGGTTTTTTGATGTGCCACCTCTTTAGCATAATTGCACGTCAAACACATGATTTGCAGACATAAAAATGAGAAACCTAACACATACTTTCCTTCCTAGCTATGTTGCCATTCATTCAATCCCTCCCTAGTTTCTTGATAAACTGGAGTTTTCATTGCTGCAAGCCCAGAAACGGATGAGTTCCAGTTTCATAAAAAGTCAAAATGTTGCCTTGCCTGAGAAAGGAACTGTGTGCCATTGGTAAAGCTATGCATTTTGTACACAGAGAAGGAGCTAGTCAGCTCCCCAGTATTTCCAGAGCAAAGAACAAAGTGATAGGAGACAATGTGAAAAATCTCTATCTCAGTTCCAGAACAGCTACCATTAATTAGAGTTGGCTAAGGCTATCATAAAGCAGTTTCCTGGGGTCCCTTACACAGAGGCCCCTTACACATAGTTATCACAATTTGCTGCTGTTGTTGCTGCTGCTACAAAAGACTAACATAGCTGTTTATCTGAAAAGTGTTTCCTTCCTAGATATGCTGCAACGGAATAGTCCCTAGTCCTTTACACAGGGCTATTCCTTATAACAAGGGTGGGGAATTATCCATATGCTGGATTCCAACTGCCATAAGATCCAGCCAACATAGTTTAACATGGTCAGTCATGAGGAACTGGGGATATTTGCATCTCTCTGCTTTATAATAATCTCATGTGTTAGATTAGACTGCAGAATTACTGTGACCAAAAATCACACAAGGCTGTTCATGGGTGAACGAGCTATTGAAACCCAGTCGTTCTGGTACATATCAAGTACCATCACTATTATATCACACTTTTCAGAGAAACAGCTATGTTAGTCTTTTGTAGCAGCAACAATAGCAGCATCAAATTGCGATAACTATGCCTAAAACATTTATTTCACTGCGAGCTTTCCCCATACTTGAAATACCTACCAAACATTTGGATCCCTACTTTCTGGAATAAATGAATCTACATAACTTGGACAGCCTAACTCCAGACTTCACCAAACTTGGAGAGGGTTGGGAGGAGAGTCAACAGAAGACTCTCTCCAATTTTGGTGTGTCTTAGGTAGCTTGGTTATGCCAGTGGCTGAGTTATCCCTTGGTGATGGCCTAAGACCTTCGCACAGTACTGCATATATTGGTGGCTAATTGCTATTACATAATGAAGTGCTTGAATGCAGCCTGGTAAATGAGAAGAGAGGATTCACTTGAGAAAGCCTTGATGCTGTGAAGGGTGGAGGGCATTAGAAGAAGGGGGCAGCCCAAAATGAGATGGCTAGATGGTATTGTAGACACAATGGGCACAGAGCTGGGCAGGTTGAGGAGGATGGTGGAGGACAGAAGTGCCTGGCGGAAAGTGGTCCATGGGGTCACAAAGGGTCGGAATTGACTATGTGACTGAACAACAACAAAATATAACAGGCACATGACAAAACATGCAACCAGCATGCTTTGTTATTATCTGAAACTTGTTACTGGAACATAAGTGATTTCGCAGGGTTCCTCAAACTTAGCTCTCCTGGTGTCTTTGGATTTAACTGAAGTCCAAGAACACCAGGAGAGCCAAGTTTGAGGAAACTTGCTTCAGAATAAAAAAACCCCACCTAAGGCTCAGAATTTGCAATATGATTCTGGGCTTTCTATACAATTTGGGTTAGAATTCTCTCACTTCATCTTTAAAACATCACTTAATAATGCTTAAGATACTTATACAATACCAAAAAAAGAGGAAATGCATCATATTCAGAAAGCAACAGAAAAGACCGTGGCAAACTAATTTCTGTGCCTGCCTGTTAACGCTCATTGTCCAAATTCTTAACATTGATAGTCACAGCTCCTGCTCTTCTTTCTTATAACACTACATTTGAAATGGATTTGGATGGAAACCCATCCTTTCACACAGAGGACTGCTCTGTGTAAGTAAAACACATGACCGCCCTGCATTACCAGTGCTATAAAAATCTACTGTTGGAGTGTCTGATTCAGTGATTCCATGGTCACCCTTGAGGATTAAATTATAAACATAGTATGGGACATGGGCAGCTGGCTATTAGTACATGTTGTAGTTATAATAATAATAATAATAATAATAATAATAATAATAATAATAATAATAATAATAATAATAATAATAATAATAATAATAATAATAATAATAATAATTTCATGTCAGAAATTATTCTGGGTTGAAAGGATTTTTGCTGGAGAATCTTTGCTCAGCGGATGCCTGAATGAGGATCCTTTCCTGTCCCTAAGATCTTTTCCTATCAAAGTGGTCCCTATTTACCTACTTGCAATTTCTTGCTTCTGAACTGCGAGGTTGGCAGGAGCTGGGATAGAGATGGGTGCTCAAATCGTCAAGCAGTACCCAGGTCTTGAACTACTGACTTGCTGTCCTTCCAGCTAACAAGGCGAGCTTCTTAACCATAGAGCCACTGCAGGTCCAACTTTGCAGTTAATATTTCAGTGACATTTGCTTGGGTATGGCAGATGCTGGCTTGCAGCTGGAAGAAATACAGCAAATACAGTACTTGATTAGCCTGCCTATGCAGGGTCTATTGAGAAGATTAGAAGTGGCTATTCTTTAGAATGGCTCAAAGTGCCTTTGACTAAACACCAGCAACAATCAGCTATTGTACAGTTATTTAGATGTATAATTCAGGCAAATAGTGGTAGGTTGATTTCAGCTTGCAAGGCAGTGGAATAGTTGATGACATGAAAACCCTTCCAGCTATCTTGTCACCAGCCAGAACTAGAAGCCAAAGAGATCCAACATCCTCACATGAAATGATGGGTTTAAGGGCTAAGATTCATGATGTGTCATACTGACTAGCTTTCTTTTGTCAGTATATAAAAGGCAGTTTTTTAAAAGGACAAGTTGGCCAGCTTGATTATTTCTTCTTGGGCTATTTCTCCATTAAGAATCTTTCCCAGCTGCTCTTCTTTAGCTGGGTACATAAACAAACTGACCCTGTATTGACACAAGATGCTGGTGCCTTATTTGGTACAGTTAGTTATTTAGTAATGTGCTGTAAAGTTGAAACCAACTTATAATAATCCTGATAAGGCTTTAAGTGAGATATTTAAAGAGGGATTTTACCAGTTCCTGTCCCCCAGAGAGTTTCCATGGCTAAGCAGGGATTCAAACCCTGGCCTCCAGAGCCCTAGTCTGCCTCCACATTGAGTATCCATTTGCTGCAGGCATGATTTAATAAAACAGAGATAGCCAGACTGCAGCCAAAAGCTAGTTTGAGTTTTCCATGGACTTGCCAAAGCCTCCACACTCCAATTTTAGAAGCAAATTCTGCTCCTCAAAGCCTTCAGTAACAACTGTTTTTGCACGGGAGACGCCACAGAGAGCCAGATTCTGGCTCTCTCAAGTGCAGAATCACTCCCAAAGTTAAATAACAAAACCAGAATTAAATATCTAATCCAGGTGTTCCCAAGCTATGGTTTGTGGGCTGTCCCTGGGCCGTAATGCCATTCCAACCAGCCTGTTGCCATCTCCCCTATACTCGGAAGTAGAAGCGGGCATGTTTACATCAGCCATAAAACACGCCCGTGCATGCGCAAATGTGCCGTGGCTGATGTAAATGTGTAAGTGGATGCATATATATCAGCCGTAAATGTTCCTGCTTCTGGGGTGCATGGTCTGGTCTGCTCAGCTATTTTGGGAGCATGGTTTGGCCTGCTCAGCTGTTTCAGGGGTGTGGTCAGGCCCGTGGTGCAAAAAGGTTGGCCACCTATCAAACATCGGCCATCCCAATTCACAAGGGCACCTCCCTAGTCAAGTTCCTGAGACAGACTCATTACTGGAACTTTAACCCTTGCCTCACCTCTTCTGGGAGAGCCGAGTGATTAGAAAGGAACTCTTACTATGCTTAGGCAGTAGTGCAGTTGAGCATAGAGCAAAACAAGGGAGGTTTCTTCTTCTGGTAGCGTAGCTTTGTGTGTGTGCCAGTCAAAAGAACAACAATCTTCAAAGAGAAACAGCTGCTTTATTCATCAGGTTCATGTAGCAAAGTCCATGGAAAAACGCAGATTAAAAGGTCAATAACAGGTATCAGTCCAGTATACAGTCCAGGTACATCAGGTAATCATAGTGAAAGAAAAAGAATAATCCCACCATAGCCAGGGTCTTATGCCATTGAGATCCAGAATCGAACTAACTAACTTCTCTGCAAAATGGAGAATCTGCAGTCAGGTGGGTTACTCTTAGCCAATCAGGTAACAGAGAGAAACATTCTCAAAACAAAGAATTGTTTTCACACGTGTACAATCAGTGTTTTAGCATGTAGACAAAACATGCTAGCTAAGGAGATAACACAGGGACACTGGCTGAAACATGGCTGAAAAACAAGCTGTCTCGTGACATGAGTCCATGAGACATAGGGGGAAGGGATTTCTTTGAGGCTTTCTATGAGGCCTAGCTAAAAAACTGCAACTCCAAGCCTTGGGAAACATGAGGAAATGTGTCGTTTCCTGACACCACCTCCAATCTAATCACTTCCATGCTTGATTCCCCCTCTCCCAAACTTTGGGGGCATTTTTCATCATTCCTTGGGCTAACACGACTATCAGCAGGTGCTAGATATAAAACTATGACACTCCTCAGCTCATAGAATTTATTCACTCAGTGCAGAGATTATCATGTACAATTGTGTAGAAACATGCCTTGCTAGTAATGTAATGCCAAGGTTAGAACTACTTTCTCTGATCCCTTTCTAAACTGACATAGAGAGCATTCATTAGAATGAAACATCATCAGGTCATCCTGTGTTTATGCTTTCCAAATTAAAGTTGAATCGCTATGGCAGTTAGAACATGGTAGGACAAGGGGAAGTGGGGTGACAATTTTTGTTTCAGTGTTTCACTATATTGCCAGTGACTCAATTGTCAGGTGGTAGTTAACTAACCTGACAACCCTGAAGCCTAATAGCTTTGGGTGCTGAAGTCCACAGTGAAAGGTGATGGTCCCAAAGTGGATTAAATTCCACTTGGTTCCATCTTCATTGAGGGCAGCAGCTTCATCAATACTGGTTTGGGGCTGAGGAGGACTTTGTGTGCCAAAAAGGCTCCGGACCAGAAAGTGACTCGTGGAACTGGATCAGTGGTATAAGTGCCACACTACAATGCGGAAGGCAAATGAAAGGCTACTGCATTATATTGTTGCCAGGACAATCTTCATGGCTGATCGCCATGATGATAGCCAATATTCAGAATCATATACAGTACACCACTTTAAGGAGAAGCAGAAGTGATTTTCATAACAATTTAGTAAAATTTATGCATTCCTTCATATCTGGGGTGAAAATAACTTCAGTTTGAGTGTAGGATAAGCAAAAGTTAGCACATTTCTCCATCATGACCCAGGGCTTTGACTTCTTCAATCTAATAATCTGGCTTTCAATGTCTATGTGTGCAATCATGTCATGCTGAATTAGGCTTTTATCTCTTCCACACCCTACTTCCCAAAAGTCTTCTCATTTTTAAGATCTATATAAGGGAGGCTGGTACAACTCCATGCAGGGGACAGCAGGCTCTGTACTACCTGCCTCTAATTACAGAGAAAGTGACTTTAGCAAACTTTCCCCAAAGACTAGCTCCCCACAGGGCAAGCAGTTTCTTAAACTGATGCCTAGCTCCAAGGGGGTTCTGTGTGCCAAGGCATTGTGAGGAAAATTGACTATCTCCTGATTTTTCAGGCTGTCTCTATCATAATGCCTTGAATCTAAGCACCCCCTTTGGAACTAACCACTGATTTAAGAAACCAAGAAGCAACAATTAGGTCAAGATATGGAAATACTGATTGGTTTAGAACAGGAAAAGGAGTATGACAAAGCTGCATATTGTCACCCTGCTTATTTAACTTGTATGCAGAATACATCATGCACAGCGCAGGGGCTGGAAGAAGCACAAGCTGGAATTAAGATTGCTGGGAGAAACAGCAACAACCTGAGATATGCAGATGATACTACTAACCTTCCTGGGAGACCACCCGGGGTGCTTACCATTTTTTTGAGGTGATGGGTTTGGTCGCCTCACTGGCTGCAACACTCTGCAGCCCAAAATGGCTGCTGGTGAGTGTGCATGTGTGAAACTACAAATTGATGTATGCACACCTCCAGTACTTAGCATGCATGTGTCAATTGATCGTTTCATGCATGCGCACTCACCAGCAGCCATTTTGGACTGCAGAGTTGGGCAGCCGAGAAGGTCCTCAGTGGCCTCCTTGGAGGTACGGGTGGCGGCGGCGGCCCTTGCTCAAGTTACCGTGCCACTGCGCTGCTGTGCCGCTGCCACTCACCGCCGCTTGCCACTGCCGCCACCACCGCTCGCCGCCGCTCGCCACCGCTGACCGATGCCTGACGCTCACTGTTAAGCCAGGCCACACCAATGATGACTCAGGCCACACTGCCGGGCTGGGCCAGGCCAGGCGGGGCTAGGCCGTGCTGCTGGGCCAGGCCATGCTGACCTGCCGCTGTTGCTGCCTGCTCTGCTCTCCAGGGTAAGTGACTCGTGTTTGGGTTTGGGGTGTATTTAGTGTGTGCTTTTGTCTGTGTTTTTATGTCTATTTGATTTGTATTTCATGTGTATTTTTATGTGTTTCTATGTGTATTTAATTTGTATTTCATGTGTATTTAATTTGTATTTCATGTGTATTTTATGTGTAATGTATTTTTATGTATTTTAAACTTTGGCTCTACCCACGTCATTGGCTCCACCCATGACATCATAACGTTGGCTCCACCCACAGTGTGGTAGTAAATTTTTTGGCTGCCCATCACTGAATGTATGGCTGTGAAAGCTGGACCATAAGGAAGGCTGACACAGAAGAATAGACACCTTTGGTGCTGGAGGAGGCTCTTGAGAGTCCCCTGGATGGTGGAACAAATCAGTCGATCATGAAGGAAATCAACCCTGACTAATGGAGGGACAAATACTGAAGAGATGACTCAATAGAGAAGGCCTTGATGCTGGGAAAGATTGAGGACAAAAGGAGAGGGGTGGCAGAGGATGAGGTGGAGAGATGCCATTGTCGATGCAATGAGCATAGATCTGTGTGGGCTGAGGAGAATGGTGGAGGACAGAGGTGCCTGGCATACAATTGTCCATGGGTTCACAAAAGGTTGGACTTGACTGTGCGACTAAACAACAACAACAACAACAAAGGTCTATGTGGAGTCAGTCTCTGGTGGGAAGCATGCAGATGACTCCTGTTCCTTCTCTGGCAATGTGGGTGGAAGACACAGATGGCGCCTGGGCACATACTGTTGCTGCTCTTTTTAAAAAGTAAATGTTTCCAGAGCTGTAACTAGGGCAAAACAGCTAGGGAACTGTAATGCGAAGAACTAATAAATCTAATGGTGGATCTACTGGTGAGTCTTAAGAAAACAGTGACATTCTGCACATGTAAATGGACTTGAGAAACCATAATGTGTGCCCTCTGCTTTCACCTTGCCCAAGGAATCTGACAGAGGACGCTTTGGTGAGTTTTAGTCACAGCCTAACATGATTGACAAGAGATGGGCAACACTGCCTAGTTAGACCACTCAAGCCCCCATGCCTCAACAAGGCTCTCACTTAGCAGGGAGAACTAGCAGTTGAAAAAATGCAAGTGCAGGAGAAAACAAAATGGGCAAGCTTCCCCCCCCCCCCATACAGTATGATTGTAACATACTTTACCAAGGGTTGTTCATCTCTTCTAGATCTTGGTTCTTTCTTTATTCATGTCAGATGCACCACCAACATAATAACATACAAAGCTAAAATTAACACATCTAAAAAAATAGAATTAAAAAGCACTAGATGACATCTGCCCAATATTGGACCACATCAACAACATTTCATCTTGCCATCATAAAGTCCTCCTCAGTGCATGTTGAGGGGCATCGTGTTCATTGTATCATATGGGAGATAGTTTGTACTTCACATTCACACAGGCTGCCATCTACAAGCAAACCCCCTTTCTCAGATTAGCCCTTGATCTTCCTACCCTGACATGCAGTCTGTTTAAAGCTTTCCACACTAGCCATGGTTATTCTTGGCCAGGTGGTAAAGAGTCATTTGGTTCTGCCCAGTTATATGGTAGCTCCTTGCTCACCTTCCATAGTTCTAAGGTGGTCTGTGGGGGATGGTTGTTCGGAGGGTAGAAGTTGTGTGGAAGCTATGCCTTGATTTCAGTCTCTGCTTTGGTGGTTGGTGATCAAATAGCAGGTGTGTTTCTAGGGGGGGGGGGGCCTTTATTCTCCCAGCCAGTGGGAGGGCCAAGGAGGGCATGGCAGTGTTTTCAGCCTCCCATGGCCACAGAGGGCCCTTTATCCTCCCAGCCAGGGGGAGGGCTGAGGAGGGCATGGTGGCTTTTTTGGCCTCCTGTGGCCACTGACCACAATGATACTGTATTTATAAACATTTCTGTGTCACTTGTCATTTTAAACAATCCCAATGCCATTTATAGTAAAAAAAAAAAAAAAAAAGGGGGGGGGGAATATAAAACCAAAATTGGTTAAAAATGAGAAAAGAATTCACTGAATCCAGTTAATTAAAAGACAAGTGTAATGGAGAATGGTAACTCACAGAAAATTTGTCCAGGAAAATGCCTGCACTGGTTGAATCATCTCAAATCGGGTGAATGTCAAATGATGGCAAGGAGATTATTCCACATGATGGATGCCACAGCAGAGAAAGTCTTCCTTAACATTGCAGATTAGTGAACTTCACTATGGTGTGGTATAGTAAGCAGGGTCCTCCTTAAAATTTAGGGACCAGGTCAATCTATACAGCCAGTGGGTAGCCAGTATGGATCTTTTAACATAGTGGTAACATGTTTGGGTATGAGGTCCTAAAAACAACCTAGCTGTTGTATTCCGTACCCAATCAAATTATGCATTCTAGTTGATTTGTGTGATCTTGAAAAGACAAGACACATCAACAAGGATTGGTGCCACCCCACTCCCCGCCTTGATGTGCTCTTCAGTCTATCTAGAATGACGTTGGACTTTTTCCTGTTCTTTTTCAACTGAGAAGCAAACACACACACGAGCGCGCGCGCACTATTGTGAAATCTTCATTCTTGAACCATTTAACATCAGGGTTTTTAAAAAAATGTATCTTTAGCTGTATAGTCCTCATCTACCACTGCATCAAAGCACAAATCCAGATTTCATGCAAGCTTCTCTGGCTCAGATTTAAGAAAGAGAGAACAGAGGGTGATCTTCATGCTGCTGAAACCCCATTCCAGTTTCTCTGGTACATGTGTAGCCTCCATTCTCCCAAACAACTATCCCAAAGACTCACTGGGTGGTAATTATTACAAATCTCTGGCCCCAAGGATGGCATTTTTAGGAGTGGCCTTTCATTGATCTGAAGGGCCTACTGGGCTAGAAATAATAGAATCATAGAATAATTGAGTTGGAAGGGCCCTATGAGGCCAGAGAGTCCAACCCCCTGCTCAATGCAGGAATCCAAATCAAAGCAGGTCTGACAGATGGTTGTCCAATTTTCTCTTGAATGCCTCTAGGGTTGAGATACTCACCATCTCCCTGAATAATTGCTACAACTATAATAGCTAAGATGTTTTTCTTCATATTAAGCCCATATCTGGCTTCCTGTAACTTGAATCCATTATTATGTTTCCCAGTTGAGAACAGATTCTGCTCCTCCTCTTTATGTCGATCTTTCAAGTATTTAAAAATGCTATTATATCTCCCCTCAGGTTATTTTTCTCAAGGGTAAACATTTATTTATTTATTTGTTCTAACTTGTTATCCCGCCCCAATTGGGTAAAACCCAACTCTGGGCGGCTTACAAAACAGGTTAAAAATACATAACAATTACACTTCTATACCGCCCCATAGCGCAGTACATAGTTGAAGACCACCGATCAGAATTCAATTCCCTATTAACAGTTAAAAAATATAAATTAATACAATATTAAAAGTTAGACTAAAAAAAAATTAAACATTTTCGAGTTACAAAATTACAAAAATTGTTAAAAGAACAAGGGCAGGAGTAAGGAGGTAAGAGCAGAGGGTGGCTGTCTCATCTGATCAGTTTCTTTGGTATTTCCTAGTTTCTTTGGTATTTCCTCATATGGCTTGGTTTCTGGTCCCCTGATCATCCTTGTTACCCTCCTATTTATTTATTTATTTATTTATTTATTTATTTGTTTGTTTGTTTGTTTGTTTGTTTGTTTGTTTATTCAGATTTCTGTTCCGCTGTACTTGCATGGGCAATACAAGGCAGATTACAACCGATCATGTAAAACATATAAAATACAATTTAAAAAAAATCTAAAAACAATTTAAAACAATGTCTTGTTCCTTAGATAAAAGAGAGGGTAGGTGGGTATAAGAGTTAAATAAGCCAGCAGGGAGGGGTCAATGTACCATCAATACCCCACACCATTCCCACCAGCCAAGTCTTCACTCCCTTCCTAAAAGCCAGCAGCTCCATCTGGAGACATAACTCTAGAGGTAGGCAGTTCCACAGGGCCAGACCGGACACGGAGAAAGCTCTCTTTCTAGTGCCAGAGAGTTGAGCCTCTCTAGCTGATGGCACAGCTAGGGAGCCTCTCCGTTCCACTCTGGTGGGACATATGGATAACCTTGGGGAGATGTGGTCTCTTAAGTATCCTGGCCCACTACCATGTAGGGCTTTAAAGGTAATGACCAGCACCTTGAATTTCACCCAGCGGCAAACCAGTAACCAGTGCAGCTCCTGGAGCAGTGGGGATGAATGGGAATAGCATCCACATCCCAACACCACCCGGGCTGCTGCATTCTGGACCAGCTGCAGCCTCCAAGTGGTTATCAAGGGCAGCCCCATGTAGAGCACATTGCAATAATCTAATCTGGAGGTGACCAGAGCATGGGTGATCATGAGTAAGAATTCCCTGTCAAGGAGTGGGTGCAACCAGTGAATTACATACAACTGTGCAAAAGCCCTCCTAGCCATGACTGCTATCTGCTCATCGAGCAGGAGTCGTGAGTCCAGGAGGACTCCCAGATTGTGCACTGGGTCTGTTTGGGGCAAGCTAGCCCTATCCAGAACCAAAGATGGTAACTCCTTCATTGACATGGGACTCCCGACCCACAGCCACTCAGTCTTGCCAGGATTCATTTGTAACCCATTGATCCCCATCCAGACCCTCACAGCCTCCAGACACCTGGATAAGACTTTGACTGCATCACCAGGGTTCCCACCAGCCGAGATGTACAACTGAGTATCATCTGCATACTGATGGTACTTCACCCCATGGGAACGGATGATGTCATCCAGGGGCTTCATGTAGATGTAGATGTTAAATAGGAGGGGCGAGAGAACCGAGCCCTGAGGCATCCCATAAAGGAGGGGCCTCAGGCTTGGACCTCTCCCCCTCCAACCACACTGACTAAGTCTGGCCCATTATAAAAGAGGCAAACCAAGACCACACAGCCCCTCTGGATCCCCAATCCTTGGAGCCGCCTCAGAAGGATACCATGGTCGATGGTATCGAAGGCTGCGGATAGATAAAAAAGATCCAGGACGGTCGGATGGCCACTGTCCTGCTCTCACTAGAGATCATCCACTAGCATGACCAAGGCAGTCTCGGTACCATATCTGGGCCTGCACCCTGACTAATCTCCTATGATCTTGTTCCAGATTATTGGCATTTAAAGGGTGGTATCCAGAACTGAACACAGTACTCTAAACCAGGAGATCTCAACCTTTTAAGCTGGGGGGCTGGTTCATGCTCCCTCAGACAGCTTTGGGGGCTGGAAGGCCCTTTTGTCCTTCCTCCACCTCATAGCACTTCCGAGTGTCATGGAGGCAGTGGGGGCCACATGAAATGGCACTGGGGGCCGCATCTGGCCCACAGGCCACAGGTTGAGAATCCTCTGCTCTAGATGAAGCCTAATTAGTGCTGGGTTTTGGAGACTATAATGTTAATGCAATCTAAAATAGCCTTTTCCTATTTTGTAGCCACATCACACTGTTGATTTATTCTAGTTTGCAATCTACAGCAACAAGACCATTCTCACATGTAGTAGTACTGTGACAAGTATCTCCCGTCTTGTAACTGTGCATTTCCCTTCCCAGTGTAAAACTTTGTACTTACTCTTGTTTAATTTCATTCTGTTGTTTTTAGCCCAGTGCTCAAGCTTATCAATCAAAATATTTGTGAATTTTGTTCCTGTCTTTAAGGGTATTAGCTATTCCATCCAATTTTGGGTCATTTGCAAATTTGATAAGTATTCCCTGTGCTCCCTCATACCAGTTATTAATGACAATTTTGAAGAACATCATTCCCAGGACTGAATCTTGTGGTACCCCACTTGTTACCTCCTTCCAGTTTGAAAAGGCGCCAATTGTATATCGAGTTGTTTCATCCAGTCCATACTTAATTGCTTGCTAATCTTATCATCGGGCTCTTTGTCAAAGGATTTGCTGAAATCAAGATATATTAAATCTAAAGTATTCCTACTGTCTATTAAGGAGGTTACCTGACTGAGATATTAGATAAGTTTATTCTGGCAGGATTTGTTCTTGGCAAATCCATGCTGGCTTCTAGTTATTACTGCATTCTTTTTGAGATGCTCGCAGAGTGACTGCTTTATAATCTGCTTCAAAATTTTCATTGGAATTGCCGTCAGCGTGTAGTTTCCCACTTCCTCCATTTTTGGCCCCTTTAAAGATGGGGACAATGTGCACTTCACACATCCTCCATGATTTCAAGAAAATGAAAGGTGGTGAGTCTGAACTCTCTCCAGCTAGTTCCTTCAATATCCTTGGATGCATAATATAGTAACTCCTGCTATTCAGTCAGAAAGCAACTTCCTTTTTATTTCTTGGTCATGCATTTATTACAGCTGTTTTTCAGTTCATTTGTCTTACTAATAGCTATTGCATTATTAGATAACTGGCTGGTAGGCTAGGATGTTAATACTGTGTGACTACAGAGTTTGGCATAGCCATGTTTTTGTGCGATTCTGAGGAAGGAAATTTTGATCCCTGTAGCAAAGGGAGATGAAAGAGCAGTTAATGTCTCAGTTTTCATGTGCTGCACAGTGGTGGGCATCAGCAGGTTCACACCAGTTCACCAGAACCAGTAGCAGAAATTCTGGCTGGCCTTTCTGCCCATCCAAGTTTTAAAATAAAGTAGTCCTAATTCAGGTGCAACACAGGACTTCCCCCCTGGCCACGTCTACCATACCATGCCCACAGTGTGGTAGTAAAAACTTTTTTGGAGCCCACCACTGGTGCTGCAGTGTATAAATGAATATAGTTGACATCAGTTTCTTATGTATTTCATCACAGGTTTGTTCCATTAAGTTCTCTATATTTAAAAAGGAATAAGCCAATCTACGATCAAATTAAATTCTATTTCACATATAAAATACACAATTTTGGATTCATTTCCCCCTAAAGTGTGCATTTTTGTACCCACTTTCCTAATAAGAACATTTTTGTAAAATGTTTATAAATGCAAAAGAACACTACAAAATCTGAAATCTGCATGCTAGTCTGGGAAGAATAAATTATTGTAAAAAATTGTGGACTAAACAAAACCATCTTACTACAAATTACTCTGTCCAAGCTCATCCACTGGAGTTTCCTTTGCATTCTTACTGGAGGCATATCAAATAGGATCACCTGAGGATGACACCATATGACATATCAGATATCTCTCTGACCTTAAGTGACCCTATTTAGCCCACACCACACTGCTCCAACCCACTTAGCCAAGCCCATGGAGAGTCCATAAGTGCTCAAAATCCAGGAACTTCACAGCTTGAGTCTTACAGTTTTGTAGTCACAGAAGCACAGGGCTAATTTACTAGTTGTTTCTATACAACATGGCTCATTGATACATTAATTCTATTCCATTAAATCAATTCCAACATTGGGCTTTCTCAGTAACATTATGGGACTGTGTAGCTTGCATGAGGCCACACAGGATGCCTTTTCTTCTATGTTCAGTAGGAAATAAAGCTATAGTTGACCTTTGAACAATGCAAGAGTTAGGGGCACCCCACCCCCCCCCCCCGGTGCAACTGAAAACCAGTATTGTCCTGGGTAGCTGTAGTGATCCATCTCCCCTGCATCTGGTGTACTTTCTTCTGCTTGTTGTTGCTCCTCCTCCTGCTCTTGTGATAGCACCACTGTTGCCGCCGCCACCACCACAACAACAACACTCCATTAGCCAGGAAGAGCTCCTAGAGTTGCCTGCCAGCAACCACCAGCACCACTTCTGCCAGGGGAAGTCTTTAATCTCCCCCTGACTTTCCTTGATGATAGCTGCAGGGCTGCAGCAATCATTGAGAAACTTCAGGGGGGGGGGGGGGAACTGAGTGCAAGTCTACCTCACAGTTAAAACCTGCATTGTTCAAGGCTTCACCTGTACTGACTATTGTCTGCTCAGTCAGCTGCTCCTTCTTACTAAACAAAGGATTATCAACCTGCGGCCCATGGCACCATTTAATGTGCCTTCCCCACCTTCATCACACCAGGAAGTGCAATGTGGTAGAGGAAGGGCAAAAGGGCCATCCAGCCCCTGAAGATGTCTGAGGGAGTGTGACCCAGCCTCCGGCTTAAAAAGGCTGAGAACTCCTGTACTAAGCTATCCAGTTAGCACAATGTGTTTACCTGATGATAAGCAATTATTTCCCGGGTTGTCAAAGACTGAACTATTATGAAATTAGTAGAGTGTAACATTAAGGTCAGGCTTCAGAGAAGTTAGAATCTCTTTCATTATGGTCTAATGACTATGCCTTAAACACATAATATGAATGGATTGCAAGCAACTGTGTTCTTCTGCCAACAGAATTTTAGCAGAAGGTATTCTGCTCCTGTTACAGGCTCATTTCCCCCACAAAACAAAGCCCACTAGCTCCTGATTGTTTGAGGACCCTCCAGAGACTGCTGTGAAGTGGCAGGTGGCCACAGAGCTAGTAGAGGAAGGGAAATGCTTGTTGGCCTAGTGAAGGTGTGCTTTTGTGACAGTAGAGGTAACACCAATTTTCTTCCTATGCCACTCTGCTAGCGATATCTCACACAAAGAGTGAGGAAGGAAAACTATAGATAACATAAATCCAGATAAAATAGGGAAAAGTAGGGAGGGACAAACCCACAAAGGCCATGTGAGCAAACTGACTTTAGATGGTATGCTAAGCGGAAAATCAGCTTTAAAATGTGAAGCCATCACGTTCTTATCTTCAGTACTTTTTTTTTGTTCTGTCTTGCTTCCCATTCTGCTTTGCTCCCTTATCTCCATCCCCTGAGAACCAACATGCTGCAAAAATGGAAAGAGGGAGGGAGGAAGAAAAAAAAAAAGAATGTGCACATATTGTTGACTTAAATGCTAGGATATTGTCTCTATGAGATTACCAGTCCTGGTAGGCTGTTTGAAAGCAGCCAAGGCACATCATTTTTGTAAGTTTCTGCCCAGGAAAGATTAGAGCCAGGATGTACTTTGGGTGGTTAAATGTTCAGTATGTGGGCCTCCATTCTGCTGTGGTAACAGGCATTGAATTGATAAGAAGGCTAAATCATACACCCGTTTGATAATTATGGAACAATGAAGAGCCAAGAGAAGAGCAGGCCTCAATTAATGTTCTTCAGAAGAGGCTGTCATTTGACTTTGTCTACATTTCTCATTAGCTTCCAGTTTTGTTAGTCATGAGAACTGGCAACTTCCAACTTTTCTTTTCTTAGCATATTTTGTTCTGTCTCCGTTACCCATCTCCCACTGATTTCTGATTTCATTTGTCACAAAAGTTTATAATTTGTTGAAGAGGAGAAGAAAGTCACATGCAGTGATCAGAAAGAAATGAAATGTATTTCTGGGAGGATCAACACAAACATCCAACATGGTTGGGAAGCTGCCAGTGTCATAGTGGGTCTTACTGCTGACAGTTGCATTCAAACCTTTTACTACCACACCGTGGGCGGAGCCAAAGTTGTGGGTGGAGCCAAAGTCATGGGTGATCTAGTCATGCCTGCCATATGGCCATGTATACATCTGCAAACACAGGGAGCACTGGCTCTTTGGCTGTAAATGGAGATGAGCACTGCACCCTAGAGTTGGATATGACTGGCTTTTGAGCAAGGGAAACCTTGAACCACTTGCAAGGACAAAACCTGACATCAAATTTGAATACCAGTCAGGGATCTTCTGTTATTAGGTAAAGGTTGCCCTTGCTCAAAAGGCAGTCATATTCGACTCTACGGTGCAGTGCTCATCTCCATTTACAGCCAAAGAGCCAGTGGACTTGATCCACAAAAGCTAACATCAAAATGCACATAAAATACAAATTAAATACACATAAAAACACATAAAATACACATCAAAATACAAATTAAATACACATAAAAACACATTAAATACACATAAAATACACATTAAATACACATAAAAATACACATTAAATACACATAAAAATACACATTAAATACACATAAAAATACACATTAAATACACATAAAAATACACATTAAATACACATTCCACCCACCCTCCTACCCCACACCCAAAGGCGAGTCACGTACCCTGGGGAGCAGGCAGCAGGGCACTCACTCGGGGTGATGCTGGAGAGCAGTGGTGTGACCATGCTGGGCCCACCTGCACTTTCTCCTCCTCCTCCCAGCATGGTGGCACAGGGCATGGGACAGTGGGTGGCGTGTGGTGGCGCATGGTGGGGTGGGGCACATGGCAGCATGGGGTGCATGGCAGCGTGGGGCAACTCAATCAGCTACCACCCCGTTTTGCCTCCGAGGGCCCTAAGCCACGAGACCACCGCTGCCGCCGCCGCTACCACCTTCACCGCCGCTGCCTTTACTGCCACCTTCACCGCCACTGCCTTTACTGCCACCTTCATCACCACCGCCTTCACTGCCGCCTTCACCGCCACAGGCCTCAACAGCCGCCGCTGGAGGCCTCCGCATGTCCGACACCGGTGAAGAACAATTTTAAAATGGCAGCTTGGTTTGGCGCACATGCATTTTAAAAAGATATCAATTGACGCATGTGCGCCGAGCACTGGAGGCACAAATGTATCAATTGGTATCTTAACATGCTTGCACACTGACCAAGCAGCCATTTTGTGCTGCAGTGTTGGGCAGCCGGAGAGGCAGCCGCACTGGCCACCTAAAAAAAAAAAAGAAAGGTCATAACCACGGGTGGTCTCCTGGAGAAGTTGCTCCCCCTCCCTGGGAGACCACCCGGAATTGTTACTACTGGTTCAGGCGAACTGGGGCAAAACGGCCCATGCCCACTACTGTGCAGGAGATTTAAATAGCAGAGTATTAATTCAGTGTCATTGAACTTAGAATCTGGAAGTAATGCATCACAAGCAATGGTGTCACATGTAATGTGCTACGTTTTGGAAATAACAAGAGTACATCAACATTCCCCTTGTAAGGAACATATAGTTGGCAATGCCATTACAGTACTTTATTCCATTGGCTTGTTACATCTTCTTTTTGCTCATAGAGGACCAAAATGCTTTCCTGGAGCATTTTGAGGCAACAGTTGAAGAGGTAGGATTGAGAATGTTTAGCCAGAAGAAGAAATGGCCAAGAGATGACATAATAGGAAAGGTAAAGGTTTCCCTTGCTCAAAAGCCAGTCATATCTAACTCTATGGGTCAGTGCTCATCTCTGTTTCTAAGCTGAAGAGCCAGCGCTGTCTGCTTCTGCAGACGTTTCCATGGTCATGTGGCAGGCATGACTAGACACCGGAGCACATGGAATGCTGTTACCTTCCCACCGAAGTGGTCCCTATTTATCTACTTGCAATTTCTTGCTTTCGAACTGCTAAGTTGGCAGGATAACAGTCTTCAAATATTGGAAGAGCTGTTGTGTAGATTATGGAGCAGCTTTTGTTTCATGTTTATTTAGGTGGTACAATTTTAAGCATCAGGTTCAAACAGAGAGAAAAAGAGAATATTAAAACCTCCCAAAGACACAAGCTATTTGGCAACAGAAGAAGATACAAGCTATTTGGCAACGGAATGTTCCTTGTTGCCACTGCAGGGATGCTTTATACTTGTAGGGATGCTATAGCAATGGATTTCTGGTGTTGGCAGGAGAAAGTGGATGACCTTTCGTACCTCTTCTGACTCTACGGCTGAAATCCTGTTTGTAGCATAAGTCAAATCATAACTTTCTGTGTGTTTCTTCCTGGAAAACAAAGCCACAATTCTTGGGTATGTGTGCGTGTATGCCAGCTTGATACACACATATGTGTGCCCTCAAGAATTATGGCAGAAGTGGTTTGTTTACTGGGAAAGAACAGATGGAAAGTTATGATCTGATTTATGCTATGAACAAGATTTCAGCCTATGATTCTCACATGCTGAGACGATGCTAATGTATTTTGTTCAACATCCAGCTCTCTTGAACAACTTTATTACTTCTTCCTCTTCACCCTGGAATTCCTTCCCAGAATTTGTTTATGGAGCTGCCTTCTCCCTCTTTCTCCTATTTAGCCATTTAAAACTGTGCCACTATGAACATATTTAGAGGGAAATACCCAGTTCTGCCTCCTCTGTCACTGTATTCCTGAAATTTCACTGTGATGTCTGAGAGAAGAGGTTCATTCCTAAATGTTAATTCTACACAAGCAAAAATCCTGATGCTAAAACTAGGAAGAGCAGTGATGATAGAGTGTATGGGGTGAAGTGCCTTCACTCTACACACATCTACAGTGACAACATTTGTACTGTAATATGTGAGTAGGGCTTTTTCTCTCCCTCCCTCTCTTATTTCAAATTCTTTGTGAATAAAACCCATATTCTTCATAAAGTCTTGAACTGTCCTAGATAAAATGATCCTCACATGCATCTGTAATAGTGTGTAAATGCCTCTAATTGCATTCATCTGATGTTGTATGCATAGTAATTGGAACCCTTGGAGCAATACTTAAAAGAATCCCAAGCTATTTGGAAATTTTGGATTTATTGGATTTGAATATCCTACATTTACAAAAAAAAAAACTTTACTAGGAACTGCCTATATACCTAGACATTACCTTAATAGTTCTTACGTTCTTGGTTAGGTCTTGAGCTGTTAATTTTATGCCAGTATTTGACTGTAGATCTAACGGTAGATTTTGATGATAATGATGATTCATAGTATTTTAACAAACAATTAACAAATGTATATTAAAAAGAAGCACTGAATTAAAGCCATTTAAAAGCACAAGAGAGAAATAAAATATACAACCACACACGATTAAAAACCCCTCTGGAACATCTAGTTCAGGAGTTCCCAAGCTATAGCCCACAGGCTGGACCCAGCCCACAAAACCATTCCATCTGTCCCATTGCCTTCTCCACCACACCCAGAAGTGGATGTGTTTATGCATACGTGGGCACATGCCCATGCATGGGCAAATGCACCCATGATTGTCGTAAACATGGAAGTGGGTGCATTTATGGCAGCCATAAATACTTCTGCTTCTGCAAGTGTGGTCCAGCCCACTCAGTTGATGGGGGGCATGGTCAGGCCCACAGCACACAAAGGTTGGCCACCCCTGATCTAGTTAGGGGTCAAAAGTTTGTTTAAGCAGAGATGTCTTTGCTTGTTGGTAGAAAGATTTTTTTTGGGGGGGGGGGCAGACCAGCTTCTTCTGTCCACACTAAATATGGTTGTTAGGATGATGAGAGGAAGAGAAAAGCATTTCCTTGAATTAACAACACCATGTAACTGAACTAATAAGTAGCTCACATCAGCACAGAATTATTCCAGGATAAGTGCTCTGAAAGTAACCGTGTGCTTCAGACTTTGAAAACTAAATGTATATGGGGTTTTTTATTTAAAAAATCACTATTTATAGGCATGAGATAATTGTCAGTTAAGAGTCTCATTAGAAGCCATTGGCACACTAGGCATCCCGGGTGTTTTATTTTGCAGTCTCATTAGCAGTCATGAAAACACTGTCTATTGTTTAAGAGTTGAGACCTTATTAGACTCTTTCAGCTTTTCAACTCTGGGATAAATGACCAACGAAGGAGAAGAAGATCAGCAGCACTATTAACAGATACAACAAAGCAATTCCTTTATTATCCAGATGGATTCTTCTTCCAACACTGAGGCAGTAAAACAAGGTCTTTTTCTTCTTCTTTGAGTTAGTAGAGTTGTTCATATTCTTCTTAGTTTTAGGACTGAGGTGTATTTTTGATGCATTTGAGAAGCAATTAGTCTTTCCTGAGGTATGACAGAATGTCAAGAAAAACCATTCCTGGTGTTAGCTTCTTCTCATTTCCCTATCCTAATTGTTACCGACTGTTAAAAGTGTCAAGATTGTACCAGATCCTTCAGCATAGAAATAGTTAAGAAGTAAACAAGATTGGCATTTGCTTATCATTCTAAACTCCTGCCTATTTGAGCTTGCGTGGGTGTATCGTGGTCTGCAGTTGCAAACAGCACTCTCTAATACATAAGCCCAGCTTTGCTGTTCCAAGGCAGTTGCAAGGAGACTAATCTGCTAGCCATGGGGAAACTATGCCAGTTGACTCATATTGAGTCTCTGGGTTCCTGTGGTAGGGATTAAGACTTTTATCCCAGGTTTTCAAAGGCCTCAGCAATCTGAGAAATTTAGATGAATAAACCTCCTCTGAAAGATCTTCTCATCTGATATTGAACAATAAACCCAGGTACAGGAAAAATATAGAATACGTGTTAGCCACAGAAATCACAGTTTGCTTGTTATGTTAGAATAACTAGTCAGGTTTTACTTGGGGCTTAATGTGAATTTGTTTTCAATAACAAACTACAGAGATGAGAAATGTTTTGGGCTACGGTTCCCAGCTGCCATCTAACGCATAACTTTTTCCACCTTGTGAACTGGTGCCCTTTTATTATTATTATTATTATTATTATTATTATTATTATTATTATTATTATTATTATTATTATTATTATTATTATTATTATTATTATTATTATTATTATTATTATTATTGGCTACAGTGGTGAGATTCCATTTTTTTTTACTACTTACTCTGGGGAAAGCCCTGTGTTACATCCGAGTTAGGACTACTTTATTTCAAAACTTGGATGTGCAGAGGAGCTGACCGGAATTTCTGCTACCGGTTCTGGCGAGCCGAGGTGAACCTGCTGATGCCCACCACTGATTGGCTATCATCATAGCAATAGTCTTCCTGTTCTTCACTCCTTGGAACAGTTCTTCCAAGGATGCTCCACACCAGTCTCTCAGGTTCATTAGCCACAAAGAGTTGGAATATTGTTCCGCACGATATGCCCAAGGTATTGGAGCTTTCTTTGCTTAATGGTCTTAAACAGTTCTTGTTCTGTATCCATCCGGTGCAACACTTCTACATTAGTCACATGGTCAACCCATGATATCCTTGGTAAAGGTAAAGGTAGAGATCTCCCTTGCTTGAATTCCAGTCATATCTGACTCTAGGGTTCAGTGCTCATCTCTGTTTCAAAGCCGAAGAGCCAGCGCTGTCCGCTTCTGCAGATGTTTCCGTGGTCATGTGGCAGGCATGACTAGACACCGGACTGCATGGAAGTGGTCCCTATTTATCTACTTGCAACGTCTTGCTTTCGAACTGCTAGTTTGGTAGGAGCTGGGACAGAGACGTTGCATCGTTATCCGATTCTAGCATTATCTGATGCAATCGTTATCCGGGGTATTACTGTACTACTATATGGCATTAAGAGTGCCAGCTCTTAAAATTATCAGGTAAGGGTTTTACCAACTGTCTTTCATGGGATCTCTTAGCCAGATATTGTTAGGTACTGAACATGGCATTTAAGATTGCAAGAGATTATGCTCTGCATTTATGCCTTTTCCTTCTGTCGCAGCAAATGAGCAGCAGAAGAAAACAATGGAAGTACAGATCTACTTTGAAGGAACCACTTTTTCATAGACATACATAGGCAGAAAGCATGGGGCCCTGGGAGCTGTAGTTCAAAATGGTAACTTTTCCAAGTTTTATCTGATGGCCTGCTGCTATTGGCAGTGAGTCCCATGTCTGCTGTTTGCACCACCAGTGGATAATGTTCATACAATCACTGTGTATATCTAACTCAGTGGCTCTCAACCTATGGCCCATGGGCTGGACCCGGCCCTTAGCACCATTTCATGTGGCCCAGGTCACCACTGCTGCTGCCACCAGAAGTAGAAGCAGCCATGGATTCATTTTATGGCAGTGTTTATGGTGGGGGGAGCCACCAGTCCGGCTTTTTCAGCTGTCAGAGGGGGCATGGTTTGGTCTGTGGCTTAAAAAGGTTGAGAATCCCTGATTTGGGATCTTCCCAACCAGGTATTTCTTCCCTTTTAAGTACCTGGCTCAGCACTAAGTCTCAATTCTTCTTATTGGGTTGGGGCAAGTGCCCCCCCCCCCCGCAACTTTCTGCTCCTTTTCAAACCTTCTGAAAGCTTTATATGATTCTAGTATTGCTTAGTATGGGAGGGAAGGTTAATGGTATGGAAGGACAGAAGGAGAGCAAAATTGGCAGGGGCAAAATAAGGTTCTTTTTAAAAACAGGTGGACAAAGCTAGCAGAGTGAAAGGTCTGATGGAGGAAGGAGGAAAAGAAAGCAGTGGGTAATGAATACATGAACATGGGCTATGAAACACTATTAATTTCCATCAATGAGTGTTACAAAACGATGAACAGATGTAAGGGGGAAAGCCAGTTCAGAAGATCCCTTGGTTTAAGCAAACTGGCAGGCAAAATTGAGGATCCTGGTCCCAGCTGAAACCAAGCGATTAAGGGAGATTAAGAAAAATGTCCAATGAAAGATAACCCCAATGAAATTGCGTAGGTACGCCCTCCTTTTTGTTTAGCCTTTCCAAGCTTGCTAGAAATATCACTGCACAGGCCTGACTACACCAAGCTATTTGCATTCCCTTCAAATTCAAGGATGGTGGAGCTCTTTCATTTCAGATCTTGCTTTTGATGTGCCAAAGTATTGGTACCGTACAGTGGCATACAAACATACTCAAGTGCAACAAAGAGATGAAAGGAAAAGCTTTATGCATTTCAGTTTTGGATGTTGAGCACATTGGATACATAGCTATCTCCTCCCACCCCCTTTCTTCACAAATGTTCTGCCAAAAGCCAAGCAATTTTCTTGCCTCTCCCTCTCCCAGAAGAAATATTATTTTCTGTACTGTGTATTGAAGAGCGCCTGATATACAGTACTTATTAATTTTCCACTTACTGTGGTTGAGCAGGACTGATCAGAGAAGAGATGCAATGTCCAAGCATCACCATCACCTAATAATTTATTCTGCTGCATGGTTTGCTGGAAAAGACAGGACACTGGAGTTTCAGATATGGTAGCCACATGATGAAGATAGGGCTAAGCTTGATAAAGCTAAAATGCCAGAAATTCATGCTCAAAGTACCAAAATACATACCAAGATAATATTTTTACTGAGTGAGCAGAAAGACACAAAAAGTTATGCAAAAGCACTGTTTAAACATTTGATGGAATGATCCCTTTATTAGACAAAATGTAAAAAGCAAGCAAAGTGGAAAGAGGAAAATGGGGAAAGGAAGAGGAGGGAGATTGGATTTTAAGGGCTTATTTTCCAACTGTTGTTACAGGAAATAATGCAGGTTGGGGTGCTTCATACAAGTAGCCAGGTTTTATCAGGTGATAATGGTTTGAGACTGTATCCAGCATAGAGACTCAGATCTGAAAAGTGAGAAATATCTGGACTTCCATCTTAAGTAATATAAGGCAATATGCAAGAACAACCGATTGTTTCTTCCTGATGAAATGTCAACTAAGTTGCAACTTCTGAAGCTGTGAAAGCTGTTAGAGGAGAATCACACACACTTTACCACAAAGGTGGCTCCTTGTTTATTTTGACCGTCTGTCAGGCCACACGTGGAGCATTGTGTCCCATTCTGGCTGCCTGAGAGCATAGCCAGAGAAGAACCAGACATGGATGAAGGTTCTGAAACCAGTATTCTATGAAGAATGGCTAAGAGAACTTGATGTAGTCCTGTAGGTGTTCAAGTTTATTAGTTAAATTATCAAAGTGGCCACCATGTTAGTCTGTGCAAGCATATCAGACAAGAAATGAAACAAAAAAAAAAAGGAAAAACAAAGAAAAAAGACAAAACTGTTGTGGAACCTTAGAGACTAATTGATCTATTTTAATGTGAGCTTTTGTGGGTCAAGTCCACTTCCTCAATTAAACTTATATTCCATTTTCTTTCTTTAATAAGCTCAACAGTGTATATGTTGCTCACTCCCTCTCAACAAATTGGAAGTAAGTAGGTTGTTCAATAAAGGAAAAACAAAGTGATCAGATCAACATCAACCAAAAAGCTTCATGATTCAGTCAGTAGCATAGAGGAGGGCCAGGGGGCGGCCTGCCCCGGGTGGTACTTTTTGGGTGTATGGGTGTTCCTGGACTACAATTCCCAGAAGCCCTAGTGGGCACCAGCATCTTAGGCCCCCAACAGGGGGTAGCAAATTTGGCTTATGCCCTGGGTGACTGAATCCCATGCTACGCTACTGGATTCAGTGGAAACTAGAAAGTGGCTTACTCAAATTTAGCACCCTAACTGCTACTGAGGGACTAAGAAGAGACATCAGCGGAGGGTTCAAAAAATGTTTTACTACCACACTGTGGGCGTGGTATGGTGGGTGTGGCCAGAGGGAAAGCCCTACGTTGCACCCAAATTAGGACTACTTTATTTCAAAACTTGGATGGGCGGGGCCAGCCAGAATTTCTGCTACTGGTTCTGGCAAACTGGTGCGAACCTGCTGATGCCCACCCCTGATACTAGTTATCTTCAAATACACAAACGGCTGTCAAATAGAAGGTGGGCAGGTTTGTTTTGTGTTACTCCACAAGGCAGGACTAAAACCAGTAGGTGGAAATTACAGGGAGAAAGAGGGGGCTGCAGATGATCACCCCACATCTGTTTCTTCATCTTAATTTTTCTATATACTGAAGAAGTTCTCTTGCACCCACTAGTGGTCTTTTTTTTAAAAGAGTGGTTACATTTATGTACAGTGAATGTGTTTGAAACGAAATTTGGAGCTGAAGAAGAGCTTTTTAGATATCTTGGACTACCAGAAAAATGAACAACTGAGTCCTAGAGCAAATCAAGCCTGAACTATATCTGAAGGCACAAATGATGAAATTAAGGCTCTCTTACTTTGGATTTTGTTGTTCAGTCACACGGTCAATTCCGACCCTTTGCGATCCTATGGACCATTGTCTTCCAGGCACCACTGTCCTTCACCATCCTCCTCATCCCATCCAGCTCTGTGCCCATTGTGTCTACAATATTATCTAGCCATCTCATCTTTGGCTGCCCCCTTCCTTTTTTTGCCCTCCACCTCTCCCAGCATCAAGGCTTTCTCAAGTGAATCCTCTCTTCTCATTTGATGTCCAAAGTACTTCAGCTTCATCTTTACTATTTGCTCTTATAAGGAGCAGTCAGAGTTGATTTCTTCTAAGATAGACCTATTTGTTCTCCTCGCTGCCCAGGGGACTCTCAAGACACTCCTCCAACACCACATCTCTTTGGATACTTCATGAGAAAGCAAAATTCTCTAGAAAGGAAAAGAAAAATCTACAACTAAATGGCAAGCTGAGGATGATGTGAGATGTAATTCACAAATGTCTGGGAGCTCTGAAGGGTACTGTAACCTGGGGTTGGCAAATTTTCTAACTACATAGACTGATGAAAAAATTCCAAAGAACGTTTAAAAACTGAGATCAAACCTACAGATGTGGCTATAAGTACACTTCCAGTTTTTTTAAAAATGAGTTGGGAGTATCATATGGGCCTCTGTGATGTGTTCAAAAGATGATTCGTTATTACTGGGAACTTCCAGAAGGGGCAGTTAACTCTCCTTTTTTTTAACTGAAAAAGAAGGAAGCAGGGAATGAGTTGGGGCTTCAGAAACAGCCTTGGGGAAAATATGTAGCCCCAAGGCTGCACCTAAGGGTACAATACGCACCCAGTATGGTGCAGTAGGAAGAGTGATGAATTAAGTTTCAAAGCTCTGAGTTTGAATTTCTGCTTGCCTATGGAAACTCGTGAGATTTCCATTCCCTAAGGATCTCACTTATTTCAGAAGTCCCGTTAGGGTAGCTGTACATTGGTTCATATTTGCTGGTGTGAAACTCACACAAGATGTTACAGTCTAGAGTGTGAACAGCTGGTAAGTAGCACAAGAACCAGGACCCAGGGCAATCAGACAACACAGTAACTTTATCATGGTCCAAGTCAAAGTCCAAAATCAAACCAGAGATAGACTGGGATACAGAGTTGGTCCAGACAGCAGGGCATAGTTCACGCAAACCAGAAGTTGGGTAACCAAGAGAACAAGCAAGGCAGAGTACCTTTGAGGACTGGAGCATAGCAAAGTGGGGTTCGAAGAGTAAAGATCCAGGCATGGAATGACAACAGTCGACAGGAACTGGGCAGGAAGGATTTAGGAGGAGGAACCAGGAAGAAGATAGGATTTTTTAGATGCTAGTGTTTCCTAAACCTTTGGTTCTTGGATTTCAATTTCCAGAAGCCTAAATCAATTCCCCAAAGCACTGATCAGACAATGTACTGACTTAGGCTTCTGGGAATTAAAGTTCCCCTGTGGGTCATGAACCCCATGCTGGGAACCATTGGGCTAGAACAAAGCAAGAGCTCTTCAAAGGCAGGAACCAGGCAATAGATGTCTAGAAATAGAAGCCAAGCAAGCACAAATCCAGTGACCTTTGGGGAAGAGCTGCTTCTTATATAGCTCAGCCTCCCAGGGCCTCCAGGTGGTGTTTATGTTGGTCCAGATCCTTCACTAAAGGTCTCAGGTGGGGTGTAACAGCTGCAGCAGGGTGTCTAACCCTTCAAATACTAGAGCTGCCTTCCAGGCTGGGGGGATCTAATCCTGCGAGCCTTTAAGCTACCTCTGGGGGACTCATCCTGCAAATATGGAAGCTGCTTCAGATTCTGACAAAGGCTACAATGCTATATGTTTTCCTTTTTCACCTCCTTGGGAGTCTTTCCCACAGTGGGCTCAAGTAAATTATTCGGTGTTTAGAGTGCTTCAAATAAATCATTACAGCAATACTTATCTCTGTAACTCTTGAAATAAGTGGTGGAAATTGCTTCTAAACTCTGGAAATATATAGCATAATTAGAAGAGCCTAATCATGTTTTAACGAGATCCCTCCAAAAAGAAGGCTTTTGACTTGTGATGCTTGGTTACTTAAAAATTTCAGAGCACCACTTCAAAGTGCCAATAACCTTGAGAACATAGCTAGTGAAGTTGAAAGTTGGCATCTCCCTCCACCCCCCAATCTTTTGCATCAGTGAGGTAACCTACTTTGGAGGAAGTGTCAGTTTGGAAGTAACAATTGCAGCCAATAGAGGAAGTGCCAGCCCATCATTTTGATTTTTATTCTTTTTATGTGCTGGCATCTGAAGACTACATTTGCACACTCAGTTTAAGATCAGCTACCATTAAGCGCTTTGCCCTAAATAAACAAGAGTGCTGTGTAGGCACTGCATTGGCTGATTAACTGAACACAGGAACTGGGAGTGTGTTTCATGACACATAGTTCTTCACTCGATGTTGTACATATTATAAATGCCTTCCCTCACTGTTCACATGCACTGAACAAAAATGTATGGAGAAAAGACCCCTCTATTTACAACACTGTCAGGCTCTGAGTTTTCAGGAGGTATCTATTTATAACAATAGCAGTTACATTTATATACCACCCCATAACACTTAGAACACTCTCTGGGTAGTCCACAAAATAATTAGTATTTTGCTATCAACATGATGGGTACTCATTTTAATGGCCTTGGAAGGATGGGAAGGTGGTCAACCTAGCGTTCATCAGGGGATTAAACTCAGAATGTGAACAGAGTTTTCACTGCAATACTGTAGCTTAACCACTACATCATAGGGGCTCTTGCACTGCAGTAAATGTGGCATTTTTCTCCATGCACATTTGTATTGAACAGCTGTTCATCTGCATATCATTGAATATGCAAACATAAGGGAGAGGAGCTATATAACACACATAGCATTGTGATGGGGCTACTCAACACATTCCTGCTTCTGGGAACTTGTTTTTAGTTTATGCATTCATCTAAGAGTGAAAGTGATACCAAACTACAGTTATGGGCTATTTGGGTATCTTGGAAAAGCAAAGAGGTAAGTAGACAAGACATTAAGGACAATGATAAGGAGGTACACCTGTCCTTCTGTTAATACAGCTTATTCTTCCAGAAAATAAGGATTGTGAGTAAGACAGCATTGCTTTAAGGTCCAAGCGTTTCATAACACAAAATTTATTCAGTTCCCAACTATGCATCCCAGAAGAGCCAGCCTATGTGGCTTTGGGCAAGATGCCCAGAAAAAAGGAATGGCAAACCACTACTAAGTATTCTTTACTTAGAAAATACTAGAAATGGTTGCCATAAGTCAAAATTGACTTGATGGGACACAATTATTATGAGCTGGCTGTTTAGCTACTGAGCTGTAGGTGTCTGGCTACAGAGCAGAGGTTGGAAGTTCAATTCTTGACTATGCTTCTTAGGAAAAGAGTAAACCTGTATAGCCTTGGGCAAGCTGCACAGTTCCAGATAATGGCAATGGTAAGCAATTTCTGAGTACTCTCTGCCTAGAAAACCCTGAAAAGTATCACCATAAGTCAGAATTGATTTGGCAGTACTCAATTATTAACTATTCAGCCACAAAAGCAAGAAAAATGCAAATCCATTCCTCCATCCTTCCCTCCTTGGAGGATTAAAAAAAGAGAGGATATAATCCAGTTAGGTCTAATGTAAATGCAAATGTGGAGCATTAATTAATATGAACCCGCACAGCAGTTGTTAAGTGCAACAAGAACATGTACAAAATCTGTAGGTCCCCTGCAGCTCTGTCTTGTGATAATTAGGATTTCTTAGCGAAGAGGAAATAATATTTCAGGGAGGCAGCAACCTTGCTTTGGAGGACTGTAGGGGGGCTCTGGTATATTTATCTTGTTTTGCAATATCCCAGGTGTAATCACTATGCAGATCTGCCACTGTCCTTTCTGACATCTTGCCAGCCGCTCAGCTTTATCCAGCTCTTTGCCTGGCAGGGATGCTGCCTCTAAAATAACACATGGCACACAAAGCAGTGGGAAGGGAAAAGTGTTATGAAAGGACCTTTGTGTTTTTTCTTAATGTCTCTTCCACATCTGCATAATTGCAAGCTTTGAGTAGTAAAGGAAGTTTAGTGGCAATTCTTCCTCAGTGACATGTTTTTAAAAGGCAGCTCTTTGCCTTTTGGGGAGAAGATAAAAAAACATCCAGACATATAATCGTGACAGTAGCAAAGTATCCACCAAAACACCTACACTATAATTATTAGACTTCTCCGTGCTGGTCTTTAAGAAAAGGAGTTGGAGAAGGATGGAGAAGCCCTTTAAATGTATATCATTTGAGACAAAAACGTGACAGCTAACTGCTTGCCAGTTTTTCTATTAGATGTCAATAGGCTTGAGAGATCAAATTACAATTTGGGGTTGATCTCAGAGGTTGTTTTCAGACTGAAAGAGAAAGAAGTGTAGAGAAGTGACATTCTAAATCAGAAAAGAATTGGAAAGGGCCATGTTGTTTTTAAAGTTACACAAACAAAAGAGTAGGCAATACCTTTATTAGAACACTAAGAAAAAGCCCCTCAGATAACCAGCTCCTGACCTCCTCCTCCTCTGTCCCCAGCAGCAAATGATCTGGACTTTCCATCTCTCCACATAGCACACCATGAGTTGTCGTCCTCCAGCAGCCCCCACTTGAGCATGTTGGTCTTGTATTTAGGGACTCTGACCCTCAGCCTATTCAGGGTGCTCCAAGTGACATAGGGGAGGCTGAGATCCTCAGCTTTATCTTCCTTTAATGTTGTTCCTTGTATAGTGAATTCCTTCCTCCATATTTCATTTCATACGTGCCTCAGGAGATGGCTCTGTGATCACAGCATGTGGGTCACTTCATGGCAAGCTGCGATCCACCTTAAACAAATTCACACCAGTGACATAATGTATACTTGGATACTAGTAGAAGGCAATGACAGTGAACTAACATTCCATGGATAGTGCAGAAAAAAATAAGAAGTCCAAAAATTTTATGAAAGATGGCCGTGCCAAGTCTGCTTGATTTGAGTTCAGACATTGTCTGTAGACCCTCAGAGGTGGGGTGGGGACCTCAAGCCCCATCTCTGGAAGCATGATTTGAATTTTCCATGCAGCTCCTCATACAAAGACTTGTCAATTACCTTGAAATCCCCCTCCTCCCTGTACATCCACACATTGCCTGCTTCTGAAACATAACTTTCCTTCTTTGGTTGTGGGGGCTGAGGTGAACAGAGACTTAGCAGTCTCCATCAAGGTTGGGGTTAGATTCACAGCGTTTCCCAAACTATGTTCCACAGAACACTTGTGGATTTCTATTCCCTATGTCACTACATTGGCTGATCAGTGCTTTGGAGAATTGACTTAGGCTTCTGGGAATTGAAGTCCAGAAACCAAAGTTTGGGAAACACTAGGTTAGAATTTGGTCAAAAAGCCAATTAAGCCAAACTAAAGCCAATTAATATTTTTACCTAGTTCTTCTTTTGGTCCACCAGCAGCCCCCACTTGAGCATGTTGGTCTTACATTTAGGGACTCCGACCCTCATCAGCCTATTCAAGGTCCTCCAAGTGACATGGGGAGGGTAAGATCCTCAGCTATATCCTCCTTTTATGTTGTTCCTTGTCCAGTGAGCTCCTTCCTCCATCTTCTAATTTGGTTTTGCTCTTGTGTACCCTCCAGAATGTTTTACCTAGTGAGTCTGAGTTTGGGGTCCCATTTAGTTGATGTCAAAAGTCCACATTGTCCTACAGATAGACTCTAGCAAGTTATTGGTATCTTACATAGTCCAGGAAAAAATAGGAAATGGCTGTGTGATTGAAAATGAGATAACTCCAAAATTAAATGATACCATTTTAAAACCACTATGAAATCAAATAACTGGCAAGCTCTTTGGAATAAAATCTTCTCCTTCAAGATTGTGAATCAGCCAAAGCAAGTGCTGAGGTACATACTGTATTTTTGCATTCAACATTATTTTCCAAGTGGAAATGTGCCACTTTTCTTTGTGATATCGTGTGCATAGTACACATTATTCATTCACACACCCACATGCCCTCCTGTCAGGGCTCAGTGAATGACATATTTATTCATGACCTTCTTCTGATGGCAGAACAGTCATTTCTTTATAGTACAAAGGCAGGGTGTGTGTGTGCTGCATTACTAGAAATTCCTGTTTCCTACAGTCCAGCATTGGGGCAGCATGAGGGTGTTTGTACTACGGCTGATTCAAGATAGTCTGCTACTGGAGCCAGGGAAGTAAATGGTGTCCTCCTCCCAATACTTCAAGCAAGCCATGTTGCTTTGGCACATCTTGTGGGCATCTCTCCCTGGTAGTCAAAGTAGAACAACTATCAGCTCTACAATTCACCATTCATTTCTTTTAATGGCACTGAAATCTGCTGCCTCACTATACCAAATGGGTAGGTGGCTCAGTGGAAGAATTAAGCATGCCTTCGCTTGCACTGCATCCAGAATGTGATTTCCATAACTGGTTCAGAAAGGGCATATCAGGAGCAAACCACACACTTTCTCGTACGGCAGGCCAGCCTTGTGATTTACCAGGCTTAATTGGCCTATTAATTATACATGGTATCCTCAGGGTGTTAAATTTATGACTTTCAACCCATGATCTCCTAGCTCTTTTGGACTTTAACTCCCAGAAGTCCCAGTCAGTATGTAAAGTGGTACCAGACTCTGGGAACAGAAGTCTTTTTAAAAATAATTTTTATTATAATTTTCAAATAAAGTTACAAAAATACAAAAGAAATTACAAAAATACAAAAGAGAATACATAAGAGAAAATACATAAAAACATCTCAGTCCATATAGTCTATTGCATTCTATTTACGCCATCCCAATCCACGTGACTATTTCCACTTTCCATTTTTAATGTAATATCTATCGTTCATTATAATATCAATTTCATTACATCTACCCTTGTGATATATGGCCTAGCAATGGCTGAGAACATCGCCCCCTCCTCTGGGCCCACAACAACAGCCCAAGGAGAAGACTCCATGGCCTAGCAGTGACTGAGAAGATCGCCCCCTCCTCTGGGCCCACAACAACAGCCTGAGGGAGGAGACTCAATGGCCTGACAGGCAGCTGAGGACCTTGCCCACTCCTCTGGGACAACAACAACGGCCTGAGGGGAGTTAGTCTGTGTTCTGGTTTGGTTGTATTTTGTATTTTGTGAGGTTATATTTTATAATTTTTATTGTACTGTTGTTGTTTTGACTGTAAGCTGCCCTGAGTCACCTCGGCGAGTGGGCGGCAATATAAATCTGAATAAATAAATAAATAAATAAATAAATAAATAAATAAATTCAAAGCCTGGGGGTTGCGGTGTTCACAACAAAATTGTGTTATCTCCAAAAACTCATTTGATCCGTTACTGGCTTTGTACCTGCATTGCTACTTAGTGTAAATTCAACAAATAATTGCCAAATTTGCCAAAATCTATTTTCTTGAACTATGACTTTCTTAACATTCAACTCCCATATTAATTTGTCATTCAACGCTAGGTCCCACATTTCTTTATACCAGTCTTCAATTTTCAACACAGCATCATTTTCTAATTTCTTGTGGGAACAGAAGCCTAAAACCTCTGGAGGCCCAAAGGCTGACAGCTACTGTATTAAACTAATAATATATGGGAACAGATACAGTTAATCAAGCATATGAAAATTTTGGTCCTAGAGGTGCCAGTCAGCTCTCGACATCCTAGCCAGCAGAGCCAGTGGCAAAGGATTGTGGGAATTTTAGTCCAAAATATCAAGAGAACCACATTTCCTACTGTTTCAATAAGACAAGATTTCTCAACCTTTTACAGCCTCAGATAGCTTTGGGGGCCAGATGGCCATTTTGCCCTTCTTCCACCACATGGCACTTCCTGGTTTGTGGGGCCACATGAAATGGCACCGTGGGCCGCATCTGGCCCCTGGGCTGCCGGTTGAGAATCCCTGCAAAAAAGGATTAGAAAGAGTTTTGTTTAATGGTTAATTCCTTTCAGCTGATCACATAGGGGTCAACAGGGAAAGGGGAGTAAATTAAGCCTACTTTGCAACATGTTAACCATTTGAATCTTCTCACTGCAATTGAGGCCTAGATCTACTTGTTTTCTTCTTCCCTTCCCATTTCATTTCTTTCTTTCCCCCCTTATTAAATACATGCTGCCGTGGTGCTCAAAGAGGTTGGAAGGTTAGAGGAAGGTACTGTATTGGCAGAAATATTGGAATAAATCTTCATATTTCAGCCTTGTTTCCAGCTTAAGGTAGCTCTGCTCTGGCTGACAGAGTTGACTTACCTTCAAACTTCTTCCTTTCTTTTTCTCTCCTTTGTGCCAGCTGCTCAAAGGCTATACAGTATTAGCAAGACTTTGAAGGTGGGGTGGGAGAAAGAGAACAGGAAGGGAAGGTGAAATCAGATCCAGTAACCAGGTTTGGGAAGGAGAGGACACAAAAGACAACCACTTTCTCTATTGTTGTGCTTTTGTCATAGTTGCTGTAGCCAGCTGGAATAGCTATAAATGCAACAGCAGCAAACTGAACCCCCTTGGCTCAAACAATCATGACATCTGAATTGGTGTGAAGATATCCAGGAACGCTATGAATCAGTTGTGTCTCTTACTGCCATTCTAGATTCTCTTGTTTGTTCCTTCTATTGACGTACTCCTTTGAACATTAATACCCTTCTAGCATCTTTCCCTAATTTATATATTTGGAAGACCACCACCAATTTCTCCTCCTCAACCTCCTTCTGCTGCTGCCGCTTCTGCTTATTCCTCCTCCTCTTCCTTTTGGGTCTCAAGGGTCCAGTATCCCAGGTGCCAATTTTCAATGAGCAGCTTTACAGACTTTGCTCCTACTTCTTATTATTTCTTCATTATTATACCAGATATGGACTAGATAATCCTTCAGATGCCCTTCAGCTCTGACATATAGAACGGTAATCCTCTCTAAGGTAGGACATAGGACCCTTCCTGACCCCATTAGTCCTCTGTAAAGTATGTTTTCTCTTGCTTGGCCTCCCTTTTCTCTCTCTTTTACTCTTTCTTTCTGTCTTTCATATACACACATTTTATGGAGACATCCAGCTAACTGGCCCCATGCTGTGGATTCCTGACATAAATCTCTTGTCAAAGAAATTTTGCAATCTCAACTTTCACATCTAAGAACAGTTCAGTCTTTCTAACAGGCATCTCATGCCATCCAGATAATCACAGCCAATGTGCTCATAATTCATGGCTTTCCTTCTTTTTCTTTGAAACATAGAAACATAATGTTCCAAAACAGAACAAATTCCATTGGAGTTAGTGGGAATGGTGCCCAATCAGCAAGTTTGAAAAGGGTTAGAGAAAGAGACTAGAATTAAGCTCCATGTGCAAATCCAGACGGGTACTAAAAATGACACTGTGGAGGTTGACTTGGATTTTTCAGCAGCCATTATTCATAATAATGGGGGTGAGAATAATAGCACTGATTAATTAAGAAAGTCTACCCACCAGCTTTGCATGTGTGCCTTTTTGCAGAGCATGGGTCTATGCAAATTTCTAAATGGATGTTTTGTTTGCATAGTATTAAGAATATTCTCAAACATTTCATGTCAAAATGACTCCATTCTCAAACCAAGGCTTTTAGACGCACAGATGGGAAGTGTTTTTCGAGTATGTATGCTTAAAGGGAAGAAAGCAGAGCTATAGATTTGTACTTCCCCAATGTATCCAATTTTTTTTTGGAAAGAACAATATTGTGAATTAAATTCATTTCAACTATTGATAAGGAAACGAGAAATGAGACTAAGGCATGTGAGAGCAGTGTACAACCATGGGCACCCATATGGGGTACATAAAGGGAACAGCTATTCCACCATACCAATCCAAAGATGAGACTGATTCTCAGACAGAGGCTGAAGTATGTAACAAAACACACAGCCACCACTTTCTCCATTTGTTTGCAAGAAGTTAGCCTGCTTCTTTGTGTGTGAATGTTCTTGGTGAGTGAATTTGGCATTCATCAAAAATGAAATAAATGATAAACAATTCACAAATCCAAGATTTTAGTTGTAGCTGTGATTGTACATTTATGTATCTACCTCAAAGGAAGCAAATGAAAGGCACAAGTATATAATCATACTAACTAGAATCTTAGTTTGAAACTGATTGGCTTGTTGATTTTATAAACATTTAAAACATTGCCAATGCATGCAGATAAGGTCCATTATTATTATGCCAGTATTGTGGGTATCAAGCCTATAGCTAAAATGCCATGATTATGCTAACCTTTTGTAAAGTAACCCAATGTCATTATATAAATTTTGCAGGTGGCGGAGCAGGAATTTAAAGTACTGTACTCTATGATAACCTGGCTCAGTATTTCTTTCCGTTTTCTGGTGTGCTGGAGCATTGTCGGGAATGGTGTGGCAGGGTTTGGTTGTAATTTAAACTGTAGTCACTGTGGAATTTGTTAAGAAACAAAGAAACCAGGAATGTGAGCATAGAGGAGTGGTGCCCAAACTAAGGCCCGGGGGCCAGGTGCGGGCCCTGACACCATTTTCCCCAGCCCGCGAAGCCCTCATCGCTCCTGGAAGCGGAAGTAAAACACGCCTGTACGGGAGCGACAAGGGCTTCGCAGACCGGGTGAATTGGCGTCGGGGGCTGCCCCCAGCCCCCGGGCCTTAGTGACTGGCTCCCTGAACCACATAATCGGCCCATGGCCCAAAAAGTTTGGGCACCCCTGGCATAGAGTGAGGGTCACTTGTAATTTCTCTTTTTTTGAGGGCTGGGTGGGGACTCTGGGTGGATCTATATTTCAGAAAATTTCTACCTCAAAGTTGATTAAAGGACTTCCAAAATGACATCAAACCATACACATAATTCCCTTGGTCCAAATTTAATATATATTATCCAGAATCTTACCTGAATTTATATTGCAGAATCATGACAGTGAAATACCACTAATTAACAAATCGCTGCTTTCATTCCTGCTCTAGTATTGAGGAACACAGCTTGTTAATTAGCAGAAATTCTCTACCACAGTTTATGCAATTACCTTCAAGGTCACCCTTGCTCAAAAGCAGTTGTATTTAACTCTAGGGTTTGGTGCTCATCTCCATTTATAGCCAAAGAGCCAGTGCTGTTTCCATGGTCATGTGGCAGGCATGACTAGAGGCTGGAGCACATAGAACACTGTAACCTTCCCTCCAAAGTGGTACCTATTTATCTACCATATTTGCTGGTGTATAAGACACATCGGAGTATAAGACGTATCCTGTTATTACCAAAATAGCCCACTATAGGCCTCTATATACAGTACAAGATGCACTCAATTTTCCTGGTATATTTTTTGGGGGGAGAGTGGGTTTTATATGCCAGCAAATACAGTACTTGCAATTTCTTGCTTTTGAACTGCTAGGTTGACAAGAGCTGGGACAGGGATGGGAGCACACTCCATCCTACAGTACTCAGATCACAAACTGCTGACCTGTCAACCTTCCAATTGTCAAGGTTAGTGTCTTAACCACTAATCCACTACAGCCCTGATATAAATCCCTAACATGTTTTGCTGGCATACTCAGGCCTACACATGTCATGTATGCTAAAGCAGAATACATGGACATATTCCTTAATACATTCCTGATACTGTATACAGTATAGTAAAAACAGTTTAATTTTACTGAGGAGGAAAGAAAATCCTAATACAGTAGTGGCTATTTTACTCAAAGGTGTGTGTGAGAGATGTTTAAAAAAGATGTGTAGATCTAGCCAATTTCTGTCTCTGTCTCTTTTAGTACAGGCATTATAGTTGTGGCTGGTGCAATGGCCTCCTCAGAGGTTCCTCCTTTCTTATGCCATGCATGACCTAGGATTCAAGAAAACCCATTTCTATATATTGAATATTTCATTCAGCAGAATACCTGAAAAGGGCATTAATATGGATCAGTTTTTCAATCATTTTCAAGTTGCATCAATTCTTTTAAAAATATTCATACTTTGGATTGATTGTTCTTTGGAAGGTAACAACAGCTTTCAATCATTTTACTGAGAAAAATCAGAATTATTCTAATCTTCCTCCTAATGAAGTAACATGAATCACTAAGGAAATATAGAACTGCTAATAAAGTACAGTAATACCCTGGATAATGACTGCACCAGATAACGCTAAAACCGCATAATGACGACAAATTTTGGGGGAAGATTTGCACCGGAGAACGTTCATTTTAGCGTTATCCGATCCATCGTATTAAAGAAGTAAAGGAGGCCAAAGCTCCTCTCACTGCCACTTCCCTCCCCCCCCCCAGCAGTTTGGGGACTCCCCACACCCACCCCACTGCCTGCTCGGGAGAATCCAGCCCAGCCCTGGCCGTTTACCTTCAAGCCACCAGCAATCTTCTCTTGCTGAGCTGCATGCTCCGATGATCGCTCAAGGCTTGTGTTTTTCTCTTTCACTTCCTGTATTGACAATACAGGGAGGGGGAAAGAGAGAGAGAGGCGATTGGTTCTCTAGAGAACCAATCACATTTCTCTCTTTCCCCCTTCCCTGTAGTTTAAATACAGGGAGGGAAGGGAACAAAGAGAACGGGGGGAAAAACAAGCCTCGAGTGATCGGAGCGTGCAGGTCAGCAAGAGAAGGTTGCTGGTGGCTTGAAGGTAAACGGCCAGGGCTGGGCTGGATTCTCCCGAGCAGGCAGTGGGGTGGGTGTGCAGTCACAGTGGTGGGGGTGGCTTTAAAGGCACCCCACTGCCTGCTCGGTTTGTCCCTGAAGTCAGGCCTTTTTTTTAGCGTTGTTCGATGCATGCATTGGACAACGCTAAAAATTGGATAACATCATGACTTGTGGAACCAAATCATAACGTTATCCGGGGTATTACTGGTATATATTATCCACCATTTCAAGTTCAGTGTTCTGGGTGGACTGGAATTATGAATGAGAAGAGGAATTGTAACAAAATGTTGCAGAATAGAGGAGCTCCTTTTTCTGGGTGATGAATTGCACCCTTCTCTATTCTATGCTTGACCCCCTCCATACTCTGATTTTCCACCAGCACAGACAAATTCCATTGAAACTGGGCAGTTTTAGATCCCCAGTACCATTAGGGTCCACCCACTTGCACAACTATGTTTTGAAACATTTGATTTTCCAAACTTTTTGTTATCTCCGACTTGTATTTGCATAGTTTTTTTGTTTTTTTTACTACACAATGCTCCACATTCATGCACTATTTTTGGAAACAGTGGAAGTTAGAAGTGTTATCATTCGGACATAGACAGTAGTGGGCATCAGCAGGTTCGCACCAGCTCGCCAGAACCGGTAGCAGAAATTCTGGCTGGCCCCACCCATCCAAGTTTTAAAATAAAGTAGTCCTAATTCAAGTGCAATGTAGGGCTTTATCCCTGGCGACACCCACCATACCATACCCACAGTGTGGTAGTAAAATATTTTGAAGCCCATCACTGGTCATAGGTGAGGCCTTGAACTCTATGTACTGCTAAGAAGGTAGGAGGAATAGGCTGGCTAGGCATAATCTGTGGCTGAGTTGACGGACGCCCCCTGTTTACCCTCATGGATCAGACACCACTGCTTCCAGATGCGTTGAATATCATTTCCTAGAAACACCAACTTGCATGACCAATGTTAACAGATATGTCTCTTTCAACATAGTTGAAGTGCCAAAGATTCTCCACTTGTGATAATGGGAGTTAATTTATCAGATACAGTACAAGAGGTTTTATATTTCTCCTACTCTTTCAAACTAAGAATTTACCGTGGTACCTTGGTTAAAGAGCATAATGCATTCCACGGGACTGCTCTTTAAGCGAGTTTGAAATACAGTACAACTTCACATAAAGAGCACCTTGCTTTAAGAGAAACACCATTGTAAGCAACCAATTGTGAATTCTGGCGCGGGGGGGGGGATTGTGAACTCCAATTTAGTTGTTTGGGTTAGGGCTAGGGTTATCTGTTTAAAGATCATAGCAACCTGCATGTTGGATAGGAGTTTCTTTTTCTGAGACACTTAGCATGTTTGACTGCAAGTTGGCAGCTCTATGTTCAAACAGACACACACCCTGGCATAAAATTTTCCATGGAAGTTGTAGCCAGCCAGCCAGCCACACTGTTTCAGCTTGATTGATGGTGTTGTTGCAAGGATAAAGTGGTTGTGAGGATAAAGTGGAAGAACCTTGTACATGGCTTTGTGCTAACTGAAAATGGGATATAAAATGTAATTAATAGGTTAATATCTTTTGCTTCAGTTTTATTTAGAATCCTAAATCAAATAAAATAATATTTAAAGAACACAAAGGGAATATAGGGGAGGAAAGCCCCAGCAAACATATCTGGAGAAACATTGTTTAATTCAGATGGTGACTTGCCAGTTATAAAGTTCACACTATAGATAACTAAGAGAGTCATATAACTAGTTATTATTGGGCAAAATTCTGTTGAGTAAATTACCCTGTGTAATGCTGCTAACGCTACCAGCAGAAGGAGATTGATAGTAATTAAAAAGTTCCTACTTCAAACTTTTTGTCCTCTGACTTGCCCGCAACTCACTTGCAATTAGCCTCATTGTATGTAAGCAGGTAACCTCTAGAATCAAAGGAAGAAGTTTATAATTACCAGCAATCACACTGTTCTGGATGATGTTACTGGCAGTGACAGACTGCCAGTAATTAAAGAGTTTCTGTTCTGAGTCTGGAGATGGGAGGATCACCTAACTTGTCCACAATGTGACTGGTTGCAGGTGAGCTGGGGAACCCCCAATAACTTTTAACTACTGGCAATCTTGTTCTGACAGTGACATCATCACCCTTATGCAGGCATAATTTATGCAGGCATAATTTACTCAACAGGATTTTGGCTATTGACTTTAATGTTAAGAGAAGGAGCAGGACCAAAGTAGTTTGTGTGCATGGGTACATCTTCAAAATGTTCAAATATCACAAAAAAGAACCAAGCGATGAAAACATCATATATTTTACCAAGGAAACCAACTGTGGTCTGTTTTTTTTCTGACCATGAACTTCTGAAGTTACCTTGACATTTTACTTCAAATGAAACACATAGAAATGGGAAAAGGGAAGGGAACAAGAGGAAAACATAATATTGTAAATCAAAAGGTTCAAAAGGCATGCATATCATCTTGAAACCTGTCACTGCAAAACAAAGAACTTGTTCTAGTTATTTTTCATTAATTTTTATCCTGTGATTGCTGTCTGCTGTCCTAACCCAGAGAATGGAAAAAGTTGACCCTTCTGAACAGCAAGTAAATAAAACTTTATCTGTAGTATTAGATGAAGGCAGAGTCAACTGCAGCCCAAAGTATTAGTAAGAAGAGGGTGAGAATATCCTGTCGGATAGACAATAAACAGAGCTACATCCTCTGGCAGAGATGGCTGTTCTCACTGCACTAGCTGCAGTGGTTCCCAATGTGGGCCCCACACCTCACCGGGGGGGGGGGGACTTCAATTCCCAGAAACCAAGTCAGTACATTGGCTGATCAGTGCTTTGAGGAATTGACTTAGGTTTCTGGGGATTGAAGTCCTAAAACCAAAGGTTGGAAAACACTAAGCTAGAGTCTCAATGTGATATCTGTACAAAGGACTTCCTCATGCAGGAGATTGAGACAACGAACTCTTCTCCCTGTTAAAGTTTTCTGTAATTTTTATAAGCTGTATCTATGTAAATTTGCATTTATGTTTCCAGTATTATCACTTAGGGACTGCAGTGGCTGGGTGGTTAAGATGCTGAACTTGACAACTAGAAGGTCGGCAGGTCAGAAGTTCAAGACCCGATTGCTGCATAACGGAGTGAGCCTCCGTCTCTGTTCCAGCTCCTGACAATCTAGCAGTTCAAAAGCAAGAAATCGCAAGTAGATAAATAGGTACCACTTCAGTGGGAAGGTAAACAGTGTTCCGTGCATTCCGGTGTCTAGTCATGCCTGCCACATGTCCATGGAAATGTATAGAGACCTGTGTGTGTCACCAATGTATAAAATCTGGCCTCCCACTGCAGCAACTGGAATGATCCACAAGTACTTTTGAACAAGGTGCACTATGACATTATTAGCAGGGGAAACTCTCGTAAGAGCCCATTGCATTGCATTATCCATGGAAATAGTTGCATCTAATGAAATCAATGGCATTTTTCATTTTTAAATTGCAAAAAGAAACTTGTTGTTGAGTTTGATTTATGACACCAATAAAATGCTACACTAGCAACAATTTATCACTCTGCATCAAGAATCTAATACATCAGCGCCAGCACAGAATCAATTTGTCATAACACTGCACACTGTACAGTATTGGAAAATAGATGAGTTGGTTCCAGATGTCAAGTAAGGGGACCCAGACAGGAGAAAGATAAAATGTGAATCAAATTAGCACTGATCAAAGCGAGAAGAAAAGGTAAGAAATGGCTGCAGTCCCTTTTTGTTTGATTATGTAGTACTGACCTTTCATCTCAACCCCACTGTAATCATTTTATTATTACATCAATTCAGTACAAATTATGTGAGTTGAAGATGTTACCTACATATGTAATGTTCAGAAGATGACATAACAAATACATGTTAAAAGATTAAAAGAGCAACAACTAATGGCAAAGGTGGTAAAATAATACTTCAGCAGTCCAAAGTAATAGGTCTTGCTACTGTTGGAAAGTACCCTTTGGGAGATGCCATATTTTGCTTGACTTTTTCCTGTAGTCTATTTAATAACCCTTAAGTCAAGTTCAGGATAGAGTCGGCACCTCTCAGGGAATGGCTATTCTTCCTCAAAAGGACCTTTTAAATACACTGAATACAGAACATGTTTCTAAGACCCTTCCTCATTACCACCTTTTGGCAGTTGATGTGCCCCTGTCCAAGTGTGAGCCCCCTCTCATATGTGAAGCCCATTCCCCTTGACTCCATCTTCAGAAGGCCTTATTCTTTAGGTTTCAAAGTGTGGAAACAAATCTAAGGACAAAAGTACTAAAGGAGGAAAAACTTTGGCTTTTGGAGTAGGAGGTGGCTTTAACATCTAGGTATCCATTTTCACCATACCAGCTGGTACCAGGGCTCACTGAATTAGCATAAGAGTGTTTGACTGGTTTGATTGCTTGCTTGCCTGCCTTGAAGCCTGTTTAGGGGCTTTCATACTTGTGTTGGTTTATTCCTATTTTGTCTTGAATTGTTTTAGGTTTTTTTTAGAGAACAGTAAATGTACGTTTTTTCTTTTGCCTCACCATGAACATCTTTAGTGATTATTCTTCATCCATAGCTGTAACCTCCCCTCACAGCTTGCTGCACTCTGCTAATGTAACAGATTCCAACAGTCTGCCCTGCCTGTGTTGACATCATAAGCCCTCACCCTTCTAATGTCACAAAGACCTTTCCTCATGACACTGAAAGAATTCACCCCCTGTCCTTTGCATTTGGCCTTATTCTCTCACAGAGTAGGGTGTTCTTGACCTAATAGTTCTGTTCAGGCATTCAAGATTGCACCTGTGGATAAGAAAGAGTTGCATTCTGTATCCCTGTCATCTTCTCCCACACTCTTCCTGTGTGTCTGCTGGAAAGGTATGAATGTAAAAGAAAGCTGTATTCAAGTGAACAGATTTGTGAGAGATCAATAAACTTGGGATCCTAATAACAGGGAATTTTATAACTATGTTTGAGATAACTGCAGTTACATTTTCCCTACGACATCCAGGGTGGATAGAGAAATATTGCAAGAGGACTGGGGGGAGGAATAAAAGAATGAGTTAATGTTCCTTTTCTGTGTATAATTATTAAGTACAAGTCTGGCTAGGTTATCCTGCTATGGTAATGGAGTAGACCAAACTGCCAGCAACTCAATGCCGAGTGTTAGGCAGTGATTAACTAACCTGACAACCCTGAGGACTAGTGGCCTTGGCAGAGTCCACATGGAAGGGTAATGGTCCCCATGTGGATTAAATCCCACTTGAATCCATCTTGATGGAGGGCAGCAACTTCATTAATACTGGCCTGGGTCCATTGAGGACTTTGCATGCCAAAAGGGTACATAACCCAAAATTGACTTGTAGAACTGGATCAGTGATACGGGTGTCATGCTGTGATGTGAAAGGCAGATGAAAGGCCACAGCATTATATTCACAGGAGAGTCTTCGTGGCTGATCACCATGATGATTGCCAGTATTTGGAATCAGATACAGCACAAGAAGAATAAGAATTACTGAGTCCCGTAAAATTCTATTCAATATGCAAGAAGTGCTTATATTGACAAACCACCTTTTGCTATGTTTTTCTGTTCACATTTATGAGTGTAAGGGATTTTTAAAAAAACTTCAGTTTGTTTCTGTATAAGGATTTTTGTATAAGGATTTCTCAGTTTCACAAATTTTTCAGATTTGGAATGCGAATAAAATAAACCAAAATTGGGTTAATGAATTGACCCATGCTCAGGTTTTTGAGCATGTCCTGTAATTCCTAAAACTCTGATTTGGGCCACTGTCTTTTCCTCCATTTAGTATTTAGGTGTTAGAATACCAAAAATATTCCGGTGGAGTTGGGGGATGTATAGAGAAAGGCCACAGTTTAATTCAGGAGGCCTCTTCGGTTGTCCCTGCTGTACAAGATTATCTTGATACGTCCTCCTTTGTAATTAGGAGAATTGAATTACATTACTTTCCATTTTAGGAGCATTCAAGAAAAGGAAAGGACTCGACTTTGCAGTCAAAATTAATAAAACCATTAGGCAGTGCCAGATGACATGATTTACAACTCCTGATATTATTAGAACGGAGCCAGGATTTATCCATTGCTCTTTATAATGCGTCCCACTTAATGTTCTTGTAGTTCTTATAAGGACCTTCTCATGTAAAAATTCCTTTTGATGTGAATAAAAAACTGTAACTGAAGAAGATCCTTGTTCATGGCTGAAGCACCACCATACAAGTAATTCTTCATTTGTTTCAGATGTACCACCAACATATAATAACATACAAAGCTAAAATTGACACATCTAAAACAAAACAGAATTAAAATGACATCCGCCTAATACCGGGCCACATCAACAGCATTTCCTCTTGCCAACATAAGGTCCTCCTCAGTGCACATTGAGGGGCATCGTGTGCATTGTACCATATGGGAGATAGTTTGCACTTGATCTTCCTACCCTGGCAAGCAGTCTATTTAAAGCTTTCCACACAGGCCATGGTTGTTCTTGGCCAGGTGGTAGAGAATCATGTAGTTCTGCCCAGTTATCTGGTAGCTCCTTGCTTGGCTTCCATAGTTCTAAGGTGGTCTGTGGGGGCTGGTTGTTTGGAGGGGCTGAAGTTTTGAAGAAACTATGCCTTGATTTCAGTCTCTACTTTGGTGGTTGATGATCAAATAGCAGGTGTGTTTCTGAGGGTACAAGTAATAAATATAATTAATAAATAGGCTAATGATTTTCATTCTATAAAGGGGAATATTAAGAACATTTGGGACAGCTAACATCAAAGCTGTCATAATACACATTGAGAATCAGAGAGTACACTGACATTTGTTGTTGTTCATTCACATAGTTGTGTCCAACCTGTTGTGGCCCTATGGACCATCACATGCCAGGCACCCTGTCCTCCACCATCCTCTGCAACCTGCTCAACTCTATGCCCATTGTGTCAACAATACCATCTAGCCATCTCACCCTCTGCCCTCTTCTCCTTTTGCCTTCGATCTTTCCTATCTTTTCATTTGGTGTCCAAAATACTTTAGCTTCATCTTCAATATTCGTCCTTCCAAGGAGCAGTCAGGATTGATTTCCTGACATACAGTAGATCTAATGTTGCCTGTTCTTCTCTACACTCACAAAGGACTGTGCTGGTGTGCAAATCCCCCCACCTCCACCTGTTTTCTTAGGTTCATTCCTGCTGGATGGAAGGGACAACCCAATGCAATAGTTAATTAATTTATTAAATCATACATATCTTTGCTCTGCCAAGTGTCCAAGGCTGCTGATAGACTAAAATTTCTCTGCAAAAAACAACACCGAAAGAACAATCCTAGCACTCCCTTATATGTCTATTTTTCCCAGCATGAGCACAACTAGTATCTTGAGTCAATGACTTTCAACTTGTCCATGATCCAAAACTGTCAGTATCCTTTAGCAGTCTTCAATGGAGGGTGGGGTATAATCCTACTAACATCTTTGTTAGCAAGAAGATAGCAGCACAGTACAAGAAAGTCGTTGATGATCTGATTCCACACACTTGACATAGACCCATCATGTAAATAGTAAATGCTGCAGTGAAATATCAGGAGATGCCTTTTCAAAGATGATCAATGTTAAGAAGGCTAAATGGGTGAATTTTCAAGAGCAGTTAGATAAAAGTATGGAGAAGATCCCTCCGCACCCAGATAAATATGATGAATGTGCCCATCTTGTGAAAGTAATATCAAGGGAAAATAATTAAAGAGAATGATGCACCCAGTACACCCAGGGCCTGACTGATGACATCAAACATCTGCTGGATAGATATCAGGCATTCTTCAACCAGAATCCTTTGGGAAGAAAGCTACAGTGATTTTTCAAGTATTGAAAATGGTCTCTCTGCATTCTCTTGGTGTTATTTATTTATTTATTTATTTATTTGATTGATTGATTGATTGATATAACTGTCTTTTTCACCTGAGTGACCCAACATAGGTGGGAGCACACAAGTCTTATAATAATAATTACATTGGAACTGCATAGCTGGAAGAGACCCTGTTATTATACTGCAAATGAAGGAAATGGAGCAAAGAGAGAGAGTACCTTGTTTAGTGATATCGTCTGGTAAGTTCATGATACAGGAGAGACTTGAATCAAGGAGTAGTTGTTTCAAATGGAGTCTGTCGCAATGGAGTTTTTTCCCACCCATTTCGGGCTTTCTGCCGCCTCTGTAAGGATCAGGGGACCCGATCCGTGCTGTTTCTGATGTCTCCCGACCTACCCAGGTGCTGCTGCAAGGCAAAACACCAGGGAAAGAACCATGCATGAAATCCCCAGTGTCCTTTCCAAAGAGGCAAGTGGATCGTCCCCCTGTTCCCTTTCCTCTTTGGAAAGGGAACGTGGCTTTTTTAAAACGTTGTACAATCAATGCATCACACAACGTTAAAAACTGGATAACAATGAGACTTGTGGAACCAAGTCTCATCGTTATCCGAGGTACTAGTGTAATAATAATTACCTTGGAACTGCATAGCTGGAACTGCATCATTGAGTCCAGCCCCTGTCAAGGAAGCAAAGTGGGGAATCAAACTCCTAATATCAGAGCAATCGAACAGTTCCCGTCACAAGTTCTGATTTCTGTCCAGCATTTTCCATTTGCTAGATATATATTCTTCTTGCATGGTGCTCTTCCTCTTAAGTGTTGGTGAAAACAATGGGAGATAACACCCAGTGGTGGGATGTCAAAAAATTTACTACCCCACCATGATGTCATCACAGTGTGGGCGGAGCTAACATCACAACATCATGATGTTGTGGGTGGGGCCAAAGAAAAATAAAATAAAATAATAATAAAATAAAATAAAAATAAGCATACACACCTTAACCCACCCACCCACCCACCCACAACACAAACCCGTAAAATAAATAAATAAATATTATATTAAAATACACTCACCCACTCACCCCAAACATAAATCAACCCACACACACACACCAAACACAAACCCGTCACTTACCTGTTAGTATACGTGCCGCCCTAGGCAGCACCATGTTGCAAGATGGATATAGTTATCGTACCAGTTCTCTAGGATAATATGCCTTAATGTAACTGTAAAACAGCTGTACCTCCTTAAGGGTTCTCCAATTGGAACAGCAATTGGAACAGCACAGGTGTAGCTTATTGATGAGGTAACTCCAAGACTTTGCTTAAAACCCCCCAACCCAGGCCTGCAGGCCACCAGGCCTTTTTAGGAACTGTGGTAGTACATCAATATAGGTAAAGGTATCAAATACACATTAAAGTACACACAGACACACCACATCCAAAGGTGAGTCACTTACCCTGGGGAGCAGGCTATAGGGAGCTTCAGGCTAGCAGCTTCTCTTCCTCCTCCCTACTTGGGAGGACAAACTGAGTGCATACGTGACAAACACTGTAGGCATGCATGCACACCAAGTGCTTGGCGCGCATGCGCAGTGAAAAGGTAAGCCCCAAAGGTGGTTCCCCACCAAAAGCTGCCACCGGTTCTCTGGGACACTGGGAAAAGTTACTACTGGTACTGGGGAACTGGTGAGAACCTGTTACATCCCATCACTGATAACACCCCAGTAACTCTGATGACTGAACAGAATTAATTTTGTGCAAACTGCTAATTAATTACACTTTACACACCAGTTGTTACCATAAAACCTAATGTCAGCCTTGATCACTGGCTGATTAACAGCTGTGTGTAAGAGGCTGTGAACATACTGTTCCAGAACAGTGTTGCTGCTGCTTCAGTTTAAAAAAAAAAAAAGGGGGGGATACAAATTGCTGCAGTAGCAATCCCTCCCTCAATTTTCAAAGTGGCTTTTGTCATCTAAGCCATTCTTTTGTACAATAAACATTTGTTGCAACGGGACATAGACAGTGATGGGCAGCCGAAATTTTTACTACCACACCATGGGCGGAGCCAACTTTGTGGGCAGAGCCAACATCATGGGCGGAGCCAATGTCATTGGCAATCTAGTCATGCCTGCCATATGGCCATGTATTCGTCTGCAAACACAGGCAATACTGGCTCTCCGGCTGTAAATGGAGATGAGTACTGCACCTTAGAGTCATATACGACTGGCTTTTGAGCAAGGGAGACCTTGAACCACTTGCAGGGACAAAACCTGATGTCAAATTTGAATAACAGTGAGGGATCTTCTGTTATTAGGTAAAGGTTGCCCTTGCTCGAAAACCAGTCGTTATCAACTCCAGGGTTCAGTGCTCATCTCTGTTGATAGCCAAAGAGCCAGTGGACTTGATCCACAAAAGCTCACATTAAAATACACATTAAAAATAAATGCCCATAAAATGCCCATAAAATACACATTAAAATACACCCACCCACCCACCCACCCATACCCAAAGGCGAGTCACTTACCCTGGGGAGCAGGAGGTAGGGAGCTTCAGCGGCTGTTTTTCCTCCTCCTCCTTCCCACTCGGGAGGACAGCAAGCAAGGGGAGTGTCAGTGCCCAAGTGGCACCTTAGCCATGCTTCCAAGGACCTCAGCCATGAGGCCGTGGCCTCAGCACCTCCAAGGAGGCCACTGAGGGCCTCAGCAGCACAGCCAGTTCCTCCATGGCTGCACGTGGCTGCCCAACGCGCCGCACTGCCACACTCCAAGCAGCAAATGGCTGCTTGGTTCGGTGTGCAGAGTGCTGGAGGTGCACATACACGCTGAGCGCTGGAGTCACACATGCACACAGAGCACTGGAGTCATGCATGCACACAGAGCGCTGGAGTTGTGCATGTGCAAGGAAACCAGAATAAAAGGTAACACCCTGTAGTGGTTGCCCCACAAAGTTGCCACCGGTCCACGGGGACACCTTAAAAAGTTGCTACCGGTCCATGTGGACCGGTGTGAACCAGCTCTTGCCCACCACTTGACATAGAGGATGAAATGGCTTCACCCTGTCTTTCCTGTGTTCATTCTGTTAGAATGAATTTCTGGTTGGATTACATAGTTTGATCTGTGCTGGAAGAGAATCTCTGCCATTTTACAACAACACTGATTGTTTGAAACACAACTCTGTAGCAGTTGGGGAGTGGCATGCAGGTGGCCACACATGGACTTCTTGGGGCCACATATGGCCAAGCCATCTTTTGCACAGCTGAAACTTCACACCTCTGTTTCTTCTGCATTACCAGGATTTACATTTATTGAGCCCATGTTTATCTGCCAACTACCATGCACAAAATAAAGCATGCTAAATACACAGGTGAGGAAAGTCATGTGTTGAAACAAAGGCACATCTTTAGAATATGTACTAAGTGAATCTTCTAGCTAGTCTGACCTGTGATTGAATCATGAACTGCAGAGTGGATCTACTAGAAGAAGTAGAAACATGCTCAGCAGTTTTTGACAAGTCAACCTAAGAGCCTAGAACATATTTATGACGATTGGTCAGAAAATTTTGGGCTGGGTGATCAAATGAGCAATCTGATTACCTAAAATGTGCAGCACGGTGGGGGAAGGGGGTTGGCCATGGATCCAGAACTTGCAAAAAGTTACTTTTTTTGAATGACAACTGTCAGGGTCCCAGAGGGTTCCAGGTTTTTTCCTGTCTTGGAAAAACCTATCTAGTTCTATCAAGGATGAACAGTCCTCCATTTGAAGGAGACAGTCTCTGTTCAAACAGGATATATCTAGGGGCAAACCCCGGCAGTTTTACTCCTTATATGTAAGGACTGTGTTGTTTACACATAGCTAAAAACACACATAGCTAAAAACACATTTGGTCCCTGCCAAATAATTAATGGATACAAAATGAATAACGAGAAGAAATCCTGAATCAATTCATTTCTTAATTACCTGTAATGGGAATTGAAATGACTGGGCTGCATTAACTAAGAGGGGTTTTTTCCCTTGGAAGTTACGTGTCCTGCTTGATGCTGGGGTCACTTCTAGCCCAAATAAGCTAGCTGCCAGTTGTGCAGTTAAAAGGGTTGCTATTAATATTCATTTCCTTACTTTTTAAAGCATGAATCAATTTTCTGGCTCTTGGCTGATTTTTCGGGGTGAGGTGAACATATTATGCCCTGAAAACTGGCTCGCCACCCACTTTTTGTCAGTGAAGTTGCACTTGCTTGACCACTGCTGTCTCACTCATTGAAGCTGGATGAGATTCTAATCCGTTCAAGTGGGTAAACTTTGCTTCTCATTGTAAAGTTATTTTAAAAAGTGTTTTCTATCTGCTGGAATGTTAGGGGCTGCGGTAGCTTAGTGGTTAAGATGCTGGAAAGTCAGCAAGTCAGCAGTTTGAGATCCGAGTGCTGCATGACAGAATGAGCTTCCATCTCTGCCCAGCTCCTGCCAACCTAGCAGTTCAAAAACAAGAAATTGCAAGTAGATAAATAGGCACCACTTTGGTGGGAAGGTAAACAGCATTCCATGCACTCCAGTTCTAGGCATACCTGTCACATGTCCATGGAAACATCTGCAGATGCAGGCAGTGCTGGCTCTTTGGCTATAAATAGAGATGAGCACTGAACCCTAGAGTCAGATACAACTGGCTTTCAAGCTTTCAAGCAAGGGCTGGAATGTTGCAACTGTCCATCTAACTATGGTTTTGTTATGTGTTGACTACTCACTTTAATGTATGGTGATTCTGATTTTTTTGATATATGTGAGGTGTCCAAGCAGTGATTTACCATTGCTGCCATCTGATGAGCTCTCATAGTTGAGCAAGAAGTTGGCCTCAGAGCTGCTGCATCCTAGTAAGACACTCTGTCTACTCCCTTTCACTGTCTGTTCAACTAAGAGCCTATCTAGATGGGTATATAGCTCCCTATGTGGATCTCTTTGGGTATGGTTTGATTTGAATCAGATTATGGCATCCCCATGTTTTCTGACTCAGAACATTCAACCCCATCTTATTAGAGCTGACTCTTTCCTTTCTGGCACATGGTAGGGCTATAGGTTTTTTATGCACTCCTAATTATTCTGTTCTGAAGCCTGTTCAGATGTCTAGTTCGCATAAAAATAGAACTGCGGGCAGATATAAAAATTCTCTCTCTTTCCCCACCCCTTGCACATACACACAGACACAAACAGGCACAAAAGAAAGAAGCCATGAAAAATAAACAAAACTTTAACTTAAACTCCTCGATCTGCCTTTCAGAAAGAGACACAAATCTTGCTTTAGATGCATGAAAAGATTTCTTGGGGAGAATTCCACCAAGGAAACCAAGGAGGATAGAAGGGAAATATCTCCAAATGTTCTACAGAAAGGTGTAGAAGGGGAGGGAAGGCGGCACCAATAACCTAAAGGAGAACAAATTGGAGGGATCCAAAGACTCTGGCTACACCGGTGTTTCCCAACCTTTGGTTTTTGGGCTTCAATTCCCAGAAGTCTAAGTCAATCCCCCAAAATACTGATCAGCCAATACACTGACTTACGCTTCTGGCAATTGAAGTCCCTCCTGTAGGGCATGGGAACCACTGGTCTAGACTCTGCTTATGGGAGAAGAAATGGAGAAAACATTATAACTCTTTAAGCAGGAACCAAGCTGCTCCAAATTTCTCTGTCTGGACAGGACCTAATTTACAACACTCTTCTATTAGCATCTTGGCTGTCTTCATTTACTTTTATGAACTAAAGAAATATTTCTAAATTTTGCAAGTAACATTTTGCTGTCAAAATGTCTTTATACCATCATCTCAGTTCTTCTTTAGAATATTTATTTATTTGATTTTTATACTGCCCATCCAGGTAGTGTTCCCACTCTGGGAAGTTTATAACCATTCCCCTCCTAAATTTTCGTTGCTTAAGACTTCTGATCTTGTGTCTGTCCAGATGTTGTTCTTGTTCTTTTAAGCAACATTTGCAAGATCTGTGGTAGCATTCGTCAATACTTCAGGTGCCATCTGCATTGCTTCACTGATTTTTGTCATTAAAAATTTCTACAAGACAGTATTACTTTATTTTAACTATCCATCTGCCTTCTGTCCTTTTTTTTCTCCTGTCTCTCTTAAACAATGATAATTAACTTTATTGCTGTGTAATGTGTTTTCCAGAAAGTCCATAGGGGAAAAGTTGTGGCTTGGCATTGTGTTACAGATTGATTGAAAGGTAGAGTATGAACATAAAATAAGCAGCAGACGCTAAATAAATGCCTGAGGCAACAGATGGAGAAACCTGGATTGGTACTGAGCGTGATAATAAAACTCCATGAAAGTACTTGTTATTCCCACCAGAAGCCTTCCCAGCATAATCAAAACCAGAGGGTCATAAACCTTGTATGGACATCTATGGGAAGTATGTAGACAAGGAACTGACCTTCTAAGCTCTTAGCCAAAACAAGTAGTCATATATTATAGCTATTTCATGCATTGAAAATGCCTGGGAAATACAGTCAAACATTCCATAAAGAGCATTTCGCTTAAAGAGTAACTCACTTAAAGAGCAGAATTTTCTCTGAATGTTTGCTTCGCTTAACAAATAAAACCAACCAAAAACTCACTTAACAAATAAATCGGGGTTCACAATCCCTCCCCCCCATTGATCATTTACAATGGTGTTTCGCTTAAAGAGCAAACTCGCTTAAAGAGCAATCCTGTGGAATGCATTATGCTCTTTAAGGGAGGTACCACTGTACATACACTTGATAGATACAAATTGCTGTGTAACGCAAAATGCAGGGAATGCTTGGATGTTTAAGAGAAACAGAGCGGCTGAGATCTTTGAATTGATAAAATGTCCTTTAGAAACCTTCAGCTAACCTGAGTTAAGAAATGCTGGGGTTCCAGAAATCACACCACCCCTGATGCAGGCATTCCTCTTTTTAATTTTAATTTTAGAAAGAAGCATTCAACCAGATAGTTACTGCTGCTGTTATCTTCAATACTGCCAGTGCCTTTGAATCTACCCTTCATTGTGGGATCCCCTGCCATGTAACATTGAGGCCCAGAGGCATCCTATGAAATGGAGGTAAAACCAGCTGTAGTGGCCTGTCACTTTACCATGTGTGCTGTAACCCCCTGGTTTTCCATAGGTGAGCTAGGCAAGTACAGAGGTATCACTTCCATTTTTAGACACCTATAATGATGGTGGGAAGAAGGCCTGGCATCCTAATCCATACTCTCTCTCTCACTGTGTGCCTTAGGACCAAAAAAAAAAAAAAAGAGAGAGAGAGAGAGAGAGAGAGAGAGAAATTTGTGATCAGAAGATGATAACATGCTCTCCCTCCAAAGTCACCACTCTTCAAAACTGTCATGACTACACAATCAAATAGCAAATGAAGTCCCATAGTTATCTCCTGATGAGAAACAAAAAAAACAACAACAACACTAATTTGCAACTTGTGGAGCTGAGAAATATTGCAGGAAGATGAACAAATGAACTTTTTAGGGAAGTTCCATTTTTAATGGTGGACTCATATAACATCTGAGCCTCTTTGCTAAGCAAGAATAGGTTTTGAGTGGTAGAGTAAACTGAGTAAGAATTTCTTAGTGGAATGAGTAAGTAGATTGTCAAAGAGATGCACGATCAAAGACCAGAAATCAAAACAGAAGGGCAAATGAAAATGCACAGAGCTGTTATGTACCAATATTTAGGGAGACCTTGTTGCTTAAGCAAGTCATTACTGGATATCCTTTGCAGGATTTCAATGGCCACCATCAATGGTTGAGGCCAGTTCAGTGGTAGAGTGTAGAAAAGTTTTAAATTAGCTGTTCCAATGACAGGTTAATGGATCACCACACGAAGCACAAGTGATCTGAAGGTTTCCAGCTGGAACCTTGGAAGCTCCTGAGAGCCTTGCCAGACTGTGCAATATAGCCATTCTTTTTGCTCCTAGACAATGTCGTACACTTGTCAAAGAGGAAAGGTTGGGGTATTTTGATTCTCATCTTTGCTGTGCTCCATCTTCTAAGCTGTATCTTGTGGACAATTTGTATGAGTGATGTTGGAAGCCAGGATTCATGCTTCCTCTGATAGCTCACGTGGGAAACCTTTACACTGTGATGGCAAAAAATCCTTGTTACTACTTCAGGTGAATGGCTAACTGATTGGATCTGTTGCTTTCAGACCAAATAACATGTGGGTAGATTGAATTAAATGACATTTAATTTGTCTACTCAACAAGTCAGACATAAAATGAATATGAAACAAGTCATATTTTTCATACATTAGTACCACAGATTTTCAAAGGTTGCATGTTCTGTGACTACATTCTCACTCTCTGGCAAACCTTGTAATGCCCACTTCTGATTCTGTCTGGGATCATCATTATTAAACATGACTTGTTGTTGATTGGTGGCTGTGCAGCAGTCAGCGGTCACCCAATTACCACTGCAGTATTTGGAGTTCATGGTAGGAGCTTCAAAAATGCCAAAAAGAAATATAGCCACATTCCTAGACTTCTATACTCCCTGGGTGACTAATGTTACTTGGCATTTGTTTGCAGAGGTTTTGAGTTTGCAAAACTTGTTCTGCTATCTAAAAACCTCATTGACATTCAAGCAGGTCCTGTAATAGCAGTCACTGTCAGAAACAACACCAACAGTCCCACATCATTAGTTTGTCATTTATCAGTGCAGCTGCAGTTGTAAAGAGGACAGGTAGCAGTAATGAAAGTCTGCATGCTTTCAGCCTGTATTCCTTCCTTCAGAACAGTTTGAAATCCTACATCAGGGGTTCTCAAGCTTTTCCAGCCACTGACCAGATGATGCCCCCTTATACAGCTTAGTGGGACGGGCTGGTGGTTCCACTGCCATAAACACTGCTGTAAAACACATCCACAGCTATGGTAAATGCATTTATGATGGCCATGGACTCATTTATGGCTGTAGTAAATGTGTTTATAATGGACATAAATGACTCCATGGCTGATTCCGGCAGTGGCAGCTGGAGCGAGGTCAGGGACTGGATTATTTGGTGCTGTGGGCTGGATCCGGCCTATGGGCCATAGGTTGAGAACCCCTTCCTATATCTTCAGATTTTGTTGACTTTGGGATCCTGAGTGTAATTTATAAAGTAACTTTCTTAAACTATGATTCAGAATCTGCCTAAAATCCTTGGTTGATGAAGTTTTGGCAATCCAGATGTTGTGGGCTTTAGCTCCCAGAATCCTAAGCTTGTATTTGCCAGATCATTTTAAAAACCTTGTAGGAGCTGTTGTCTGAAACATCAGGGCAGTTTTGCAGCATATTATCAAATAATGTGACATTTCTTACACATTAATTTACATATCATGGTAGTTTCGAGACTGGAATACTTACTTATCTCTTACAAAAATAATAATAATTGTAATTGCATTGTAATTTCTTGTCTCTCACTCATTAGAAGAGCCATAACTAGGAAAGATTTTTTTGGAATAACGCATTTTAGGAGGGGGAAAAAAAGAAATAAGTCATGTTGCAATTCCATAAGAGAGAGAATAAGTACATTTTAACACTATGTAGGCTCAAAATGTCCATATCTTCAAAGCCCATTCTGCAAATGTAGTAGAGCATATGATACAGTCATCATTCATTATTTCAGTTGTCCTTTCTTGTTCTTCTTGGGCATGTGCTAGAATGACCCCTTCTCTCTCCTAGACAAAAGGTCACTCTTTAAGAACCAGTGCACTTCAGTCAATGCAGTTTTGCAATTTATTGCATAGCATCTTTTTTACCTTAATATTTTGAATAGCATGAGTGCTTATTCAACTTATACACAGAGCACATAATGCACAATGCAGGGATGGAGGAATCACAATTTGGGATCAAAATTGCTGGGAGAAACATCAACAATTTGAGATAAGCAGATGATACCACCCTAATGGCAGAAAGTGAGAAGGACTTTAAAAAGCTCCTGATTAGGTTGAAAGAAGAAAGTACGAAAGCTGGCTTGAGACTCAATATCAAGAAAACCAAGATAATGGCAACAGGCCCTCTCAGTCCCTGGAAAATAGATGGGAAAGAAATAGAATCAGTGACAGATTTTACTTTCCTAGGATCAAAGCTCACTGCAGATGGTGATTGCAGCCATGAAATAAAAAGGCGACTGATTCTTGGGAGGCAAGCTATGAGAAACCTGGGGAACATAGTGAAAAGTAGAGACGTCACATTGCAAACAATAATTCGTATAGTCAAAGCAATGGTATTTCCAGTGGCAATGTATGGTTATGAAAGCTGGACCATTAGGAAACCTCAGCACAGAAGAATAGGTGCCTTTGAGATGTGGCATTGGAGGAGAGTTTTGAGAGTATCCTGGACAGCGAGGAAAACAAATAAGCAATATTAGAAGAAATCAACCCTGACTGCTCCTTTGAAGGTCAATTAGTAAAGATGAAACTGAAGTACTTTGGACATCAAATTAGAAGAGAGGATTCTCTTGAGAAAGCTTTGATGCTGGGAAAGGTGGCCATTCTGGCAATGCATTCCTGAAAAATCTTGCTGTTTAAGAATCCATCTATTTTGTCTTTCAAAAGGCAGTTCATAATTGCAACCTTGTTTTATGAAATACTAATACTGTATTCAGATCTCGCTTGTCAGGGGAGAAAAGAACATTTCCGTTCTGCTTCTAATTCATCAAAAAGCATTTTTAAAATATTAAAAAGTGTGGAAAAGATCATTAAAAAGTGGACAGCAGAATCGGCTGCAGAGCCAGAAGGACAACTGTGAACACTTTGTTCTTCTTTCATGTGTTCCTGGAGAGCCCCGTCTCCATTGGCAACATCACAACATTCAACCCGCAGCAATAAACAATATTGCTGTTTCTCAAAAGGCAGCAAGAAGGTGAGGTTGAGGTGTGGATCTAGGAAAATGCAACCCTCCCAAACCCTACCTCTCCTTCAAAGTTTTTGAGGTAATGGAAAAAAAAATACTCCAGGGAGCTATGGGGATTTGACAGTTGAACTTTATATAATTTACGGTAATCTATCATGAAGATACCGTTTGCTAGCCCAGCTTAATGTAAAGGCAGAAGGGGAAGCAACCTATAACTTGTATCTGATCAGTCATCATCTTCTTCTTCTTCACCTTCATCAGTCTTTTGGGGGTCAAGGAGGATACAAGGAGGATTCTTGCTCTGGTACTTCTAGTGGCCTCCACTGGTATTATTTGGTGATCTTGTAAAATAAGCAAACAGTTTAAAATACCTAAGATGATTGAAGCGAATGTAAAACTATTTAGAAGGTATATGTTAATTGGAGAACTCCACAGACTACTCAGACCAAGAACTTAGATTGCAGAAGACATGGCCAGCCTCTTAAAGACTTAAGACTCTAGTTGTGTTTGGGTCGGTAATCATATTTACTAAACAGTAAGTCTTATTGAATGCACTCTTCTGTTTGAATCCACACCCACAAAAGCGTGCTGTATCATTTAATCAAACATGAATAATCTTAACTCAATGTATCACATTCATTAAAACATGACCAATTTTCTTTGGATTGGCATCACAGAATGGCAGATGCATTCAACTCACTAAACTGATATTTTCACTGACATTTCAATGTGGTTCACTATACAGTTTAGGAATCCTGCATTACTTGTTTCTTTCTCATTTTTCCTGCCTAGGTTTCTTGTACTAGTCTATTCCTTACCTGTTATGCTAAAAACATGTTGATCTCTCATACTAACAATAAGAATGTATGAATGTTATAATAACATCACTTGTAAGTATACAGGAGATGGAAAGAGGATATTCTCTCCCTTATGTAGGTTTCATGTGCACAGTCTAGGACAGGGGTTCCCAACCTTTTCAAGCCACGGGCTGGATCACGCTTTCTCACACAGATGAGGGTCAGAGTGAGATGGACATTTTGCCCTGCTTGCATGATGGGGTGGCCATTTTGTCCCAACATCTTCAAAGGGTGGCCATTTGTCTCCCTGGAAGGAGGAAGGGAGATGCCAGCCCTGAAAGGAGGCTTCGGATTTCCCTCCCTGCCTGAAATGAGTTGCCTGCTCGGGGAAAGGGTGAGTAGGGCTTGCTAGTCCTTCCTTGTGGGGCTGGGGTCCTGGAGGAGGGTGGTTGGGTGAGACAAGGCCAGGAGCCCAATGGTACCCCTGTGTGGCACCATTTCACGTGGCCTGCTGCCCTCGTTCCTGGCACCAGCCATGGTTCCTTTTTAATGTAAATAGCTTTGAAATGCTGTTTATGATACATTAAAAAGGAACCACATGACAAAGTTTCTGGTGGTGGGAGCGAGGGCAGTGGACCACATGAAATGGTATCATGGTCCAGATCCGGCCAACAGGCCATAAGTTGGGAACCCCTGGTCTAGAACTCTTTGTGTCATGTATGAAAAAGAACATTAAAGCTATCTATTTGTTTGGCTTGTTTGCTTCTTATTTCAAAAACATTTACCTTTCCCAAGCAAATCCAGTGCCGAAATCATTATGCAGTGTGTGTGTGTGTACACACACACAAAGAGGTCCTAAACACAGCAATTATGAAACCCCACTATTAACACAAGAACTTTGCAAAATTAACATAATAATCCAACAGTGGGGAATATCTGGAGAAGTCAAAAGAACCAGCTGTCCAAACAAAAGCAACATTAGAAAACAAACCAAGAAAAAGTGTAACCAAAAGCCTTTTTAAATACCAGTCACACAAAATAATCTTTTATAAGTCCTGGTGAGTCTTGCTGTAGCATTCAGCAGAGCAGACATCACTAGAGAGAACTGCCTGCAACAGTTCATAGGATTGAGTAATGAAAAGTAATATTGTTTGACTTTGTGGTTGCTTGCAAGACAAAAAAAAAATCTGCAAGTACATAATAAGATTTGTTTATCGTGACCCCATGTTTCTTTTGTAAAATGTCCCCCTAAGATTCTAGAAAAAAACGCTCAGCATTCTTTGACCAATTACATGGTTAAACTAAATGATACACTTAGCACATATTTAGAAGCAGGGCCCTCCAACTTGGTGAATAATTTCTGCTTGTCACAGTAGCTGAAATCCTGTTATTTAGCACAGCATATCTCACTAGAAAAGGTCCATTGACTCTGTGGGGAATAGGTGAGTCAACTCTTCTACAAGTTCAGTTGATTCAAGAAGGCCTACACTAAATGTCTCCCTTGTTCGAAAGCCAGTCATGTCCAATTCTGGGTGCGGTGCTTATCTCCATTTGCAGGCAAAGAGCCAGCACTTTTTGTATCTGCAGATATTTCTGTGGTCATGTGGCAGGGATGACTAGATACCTGACTGCATGGAATGCTGTTACCTTTCTCACCAAAGTGGTACCTATTTATCTACTTGCAATTTCTTGCTTTTGAACAGCTAGGTTGGCAGGAGCTGGGGCAGATGATGGGAGCTCACTTGGGTCTCAAACTCCTGACCAGCCGACAAATTTTTCAAGTTGGATCACTGAGGCATATATTTAAGAGGAAAGGCTGTAACTGAAGACTACAGGGAATATATATACTTCTTAATGTCTAGGTTGATCCATCAAATGAAATTTAAAGTTGACTATTGGACTGGTCTGAGTTCAGCTAAGGCAGAGAGCTTTTGAAGCCTGTCAAAGTTAAATTTGACTTCCAATTAGAATATATCAAAATAAAAGGGAATTTCTAGAAATGGCTTGCTGTGAAGTGGAAAAGTACTGTTGTACTGCAAAGCTTTCCACACAAGGTTTGTCAGAAAATAAGTTGTACTTTGGGCAGAAAATCACTGTAGCTAATGCTTAATATTCCAGTACTACTGTATATACTTGAGTATAGGCTGACCTGAATATAAGCCGAGGTACCTAATTTTGACCTGAAAACCCAGGAAAATAGATTGACCCAAGTATAAGCCAAGGGTGGGAAATGCAGTAGCTGCTAGTGAGTTTCAATAATCAAAATACATGAAAATATGGTAAAATTAATTCAATTGTTGGCACTTCTCAATTTGGCATGCACTTTGGAGCCTCGTATAAGCCGTGTCTCCTTTTGGGGGCTCTTTTTTTGGGGTAAAACCTTGACTTATACTCAAGTATATACGATATGTTCTTCCTTTCTCATCTCTTAACCTGCAAATTATATCCAAAATTATTCAAACCTGCTGTGGCCTAAAGCAAAATGACAAAGCTGTGATTAAGATTTAGATTGGGAAAATTGTGGCACTGTAATGTAATGTAATGAGCTGTTATTCTGCTCATTCTACACATGGCATATGTTTTAAGATTATGCCATGTTGCCTTGCAATTTATGCAGAAGACAAACTAATGAGGCTCGTAAGGAGGAGGGCTAACAAAATGTATTAGATAGGAAGAGGGAAATGTCTCATTTACAGACCTCAATAAGAATATTAATGCCCATGATATGAAGTCATCTCTTCTTCACTGCTATATGTGATTCCAAAACAAAACCAGGGAGGAGGAAATGGTGCTTGAAAATGCAAAGCAGAAACATTGCCATTACAACCCAAGAATCTCTTAGCCTATATTACCAGCTTTTCCTAGCTCTCCCAAAAATCTAAAACAAATCCACAGTATCATTGTATGTACAGAATGTTTCCTCAGTAAAGAATATCTTAGCACATTACTTGATATCTAAACACCCATTTGATGTGGTTTTATCTTAACAACCAGAGTCTTGAAAGTTGCCTATCTAATCACCTGCAAAACAATTTTGTCCTTTGCTTTGGAATATATGCTTAGTGATCACTCTTTATTAGTATTGTAAAACAGGGTCTCCAGGTGGTCATCATGAATTACCATCTCTTGTTTCATTTTCATCCTAATCATAGGATTCTCAAGGTAAGAAAAATTCCATAATTTCCATAGGGGTTTACATCCTATAGTGATCAATTTAGTGAGCTCATTAATTTCAGAATCTTAGCTGAAATCCATACAAAATCTATTTATTTATTTATTTATTTATTTATTTATTTATTTATATCCCACCCATCTAGGAGATTTTCCTACTCTGGGCAGCTAACAACATAAAATCCACACATTAAAAACAGTCACAGATTTATTTTTAAAATACATACTGTATATACTTGAGTATAAGACGAGTTTTTTTGCCCCCAAAATGACCCCACAAAAGGAGACATGGCTTATACTCAGGTCAATGACCACAGCTGATGTTGGATTATGATGCACCAACAATTTAATTAATTTTACCATATTTTCATGTATTTTGATTATTGAAACCTACTAGCAGCTGCTGCATTGCCCACCCTTGGCTTATACTCGGGTCAAACTATTTTCCTGGGTTTTCAGGTCAAAAGTAGGTACCCTGGCTTATATTTGGGTCAGCTTATACTCGAGTATATACAGTATATATACCAGAAACAAAAAAATCTTATTGGCGATGGAGAAAAAAATAAAATACCTAATGCTCAGTCGTTGGCAATATATTCTTAAAAGCCTCTTTAAAAAGGAATGATTTTAACTGTTTTTTAAATATAGGCAGGGATGGGACCTGGCACAGCTCAACTGGAAGATATTTCCACAAAGTTGGTGCTGCCACCAAGAAGGCTTTTCTCTGAGTCACGGCCTTTCTTAACAATCTCGGGGTCAGTACCTGGAGCTGTGCCATCTGAGAGGAACAAGTGATGTGGGCCGATGTCCTGAAGGGAAGACATTCCACCAGGTAGGAAGGTCCCAAACTGTTTAGGGCCTTTAAAGTTAGAACTAACACCTTGTACCTGATACGGAAAGGAATGGGTAGCCAATGTCTCTGCGCATCTCAGAAAAGATCAAATCCAGGGTATGCCCTGCCACATGTGTGGGACAAGTGACACACTGGGAGAGACACATGGGTATCATGGTATCCATGAATTCCGAGGCTGCCCCACCAAGCACTCCCTCTGCATGAATGTTGAAGTCACCCAACACCAATGTCTTGAGGGATGACAACACCATGAGGAGATGAAGTCAGACAGCCCCAGGAGGGTGGAGGGCAGATCATGAGGAGTTTGATAGACCAGCTCCAGCCCCAGCCCCCATCTCTCCCTGTCTCCCACCAGCATGTGAAGGGCCTCCCATCCTGGCTTGGAGGTGGTGGAGACCCTGATGAGAATGATGTTCTTCCTATAGATGACAGCAACCCCCCCTCCCACTTTCCTTCAGCTCTACCCTGGTACTGCACAGAATACTCAGATAGGCAAATTAAGGACAAGGTGACTCCTTCCTCTTCTCCCACCTAGGTTTTCGTTATACATGCCAGGTTGGGATGGTCTTCTACATTTTGTTGTTGTTCAGTTGCACAGTCGATTTCGACCCTTTGTGACCCCATGGACCACTGTCATTTTTGGCCACCCCCTTCTTCTTTTGCCCTCCACCTTTCCAAGCATCAAGGCTTTGTCAAGTGAATCCTCTCTTCTAATTTGATGTCCAAAGTACTTTAGCTTCATCTTTACTATTTGACCTTCTAAGGAGCAGTCAGGGTTGATTTCTTCTAAGATTGCCTATTTGTTCTCCTCGCTGTCCAGGGGACTCTCAAAACTCTTCTCCAACACCACATTTCAAAGGCATCTATTCTTCTGCGCTCAGCTTTCCTAATGGTCCAGCTCTCACAACCATACCAGGAATACTGTACCATTGCTTTGACTATGCGAATTTTTGTTTGCAATGTGAAGTCTCTACTTTTCACTATGTTCCCCAGGTTTCTCATTGCTTGCCTCCCAAGAATCAGTCGCCTTTTTATTTCATGGCTACAATCACCATCTGCAGTGAGCTTTGATCCTAAGAAAGTAAAATCTGTCACTGCTTCTACTTCTTCCCCACCTCCAGACTTGATTACTGTAATGCGCTCTACATGGGGCTGCCCTTGGTGACCATCCGGAGACTGCAGCTGGTCCAAAATGCAGCGGCCCGAGTAGTGATGGGGTGCGGACGCTATGCTCGCGCCGCGCCTCTGCTCCGGGAGCTGCATTGGTTGCCAGTATGTCTCCGGGTGCAATTCAAGGTGCTGGTCATTACCTTTAAAGCCCTATATGGTAGTGGGCCAGGATACCTAAGAGACCGCGTCACCCTAAGAATGTCTGTCCATCCCACCAGGGCGGATCGGAGGGGCTCTCTTGTTATTCCATCGGCTAGGGAGGCTCGCCTCTCTAGCACTAGGAGGAGGGCCTTCTCTGTGTTCGCCCCGGCCCTATGGAACCTTCTCCCAATCGAGCTACGTCTGCAAACAGAGCTCCTACCTTTTCGCAAAGGTTTGAAGACCTGGCTGGCGGAGCACGTGTGGGGTCCCAGGAACACGGGATCCCACGTAGGCTGGCTGATTTAAGGGGACAGCCACCCCCTGTGACGTTTGGGATATTTGGTTTTACCTGTCATATTGTTTTAATTTTTTAAGAACTTTTAAGGATTTATTTGTGATTTTAATCCACGTTGTAAGCCGCCCAGAGTCGGGTGCTCCCGATTGGGGCGGGGTAGTAAGTATAAATAAATAAATAAATAAATAAATAAATATTTTCCAGGGACTGATAGGGCCTGTTGCCATTATCTTGGTTTTCTTGATGTTGAGTCTCAAGGCAGCTTTTGCACTTTCTTCTTTCAACCCAATCAGGAGCTTCTTTAGGTCCTCCTCACTTTCTGCCACGAGGGTGGTACCATCTGCATACAGTAATACCTTGGATAATGATTGCATCGGATAATGCTAGACTTGGATAATGATGTAAAATTCTGGATTTTATTTTTTGCATTGGATAACAATCTCTTAGCCTTATCCAATGCAATCGTTCATAGCACCAGGGTGGCTATGCAGGGGCAGGGGTGGGGAAGGGGCTGGAAAGCCAGTGGGGGGCACCCCCATCAGCTTCCCCAGCCACCCTGCAGCTGCAGGAGCAGGGGGCTGGGGAAGCTGACAGGGGAGTCTCTCATCGGCTTCCCCAGCCACCCCACAGCTGTGAAAACAAGGGTGGGGTGGCTGGGGAAGCCTATAGGGACTCCCCCGTCAGCTTCTCCAGCCCCCCACAGCTGTGGAGGCAGGGGTGGGGTGGCTGGGGAAGCCTACGGTGAGTCTCCCGTCGGCGTTCTCAGCCACTCCACCCGTGCCTCCGCAGCTGTGGGGTGGCTGGAGAAGCTGAAGGGGAAGTCCCCCTTTGGCTTTCCCAGCCACCCCACAGCTGTGGATCGGGTCCCCCGACCTACCTGAAGGTTGCAGGGGTGCCGGAGAGCCCCAAATGGGCAGGAAAAAACCTCCCAATTCCCCCCTCCCGCACATTTCAGGCTCTCTGGCACCCCTGCCAGCTCCGAGGACCCAATCTGCGCTGTTCCTGATCTCCCCAGACACTGCGATAGCAGTGTGGGATCGGCGCTTGGGTTGGGGGGTTGAATGGGCAGTCTGATGAAGTGGACTTGATCCACGAAAGCTAACAATAAAAATATAGCAGTTAGTCTTTAAAGTGCTACAGTGTTTTTTATTTTATTTTGTTTATTTTATTTTGTTTTGTTTTCTGATATGCCTGATTATGTTGGGTAGATTGATTGACCTGTAGTTCCTGGGATTGTATTTGTTTTCTTTCTTGAATATGGGAACAATGACTGTTAATCCCCAATCTTTGGGAATTCATCCAGTGCTGTCAATGTAGGTGAACAACAACGTCAAGAGTGGAGACCACCACTCTTTATTGTTTTTTAACAGTTCGGGGGGGGGGGGTGAGGTCCTACCCTTGAGCCTTGCCTAAGTGGAGTTACTGCTCTGTAATTAGTAGGTATTATATCTGCAGATTTAGGCGGTTTGTAATCCAGTTAACACTTCTGCACACCTACTAGCCAATGTTTTAAACAAAGTAAAGAGACTTAAACAGCTTCCACAGTTTACAGATTTACTGTGTCTTTAGGTTTAATGGACTAGAGCAGGGGTTCTCAACCTTTTCACATCATGAGCTGGATCATGCCCCCTTAGAGAGCTGAGTGGGCTGGATCCTTGGTCCCCCTGCCATAAACGCTGCCGTAAAACATGGCAGCTGAGGGCACGGGTACATTTGTGCAGGCACGTTTATGGCTGTCATAACCATGTCTGTTTCTGCTTCCAAGGTCATTGCTGCAGGCTGGATGATTTGCCTAACCATATGTATTTTTAAAAAACAAAATTGTGATATGAACAGGAAGTCCTACTTGAAGAATTCTGCACAACATGCCAGCTGGTACAACATTTTGGCCACAGTACATCAGTTTAACCACCGCGCCACCAGGGCTTTTATATGTGACTCTCCAAATGATATCAAACTACAGCTTCCATCATCATTTACAATTGGTTATGCTCTCTACAACTGAAGTTGCACTTCAACAGCATACAGAAACCCATATCCTGCCTACATTGCAGTGAACAATTGGACACAATCTAGCCAAAAGCAATTGTTACCAGCTGCATGATCTTAGTCACATTTATTCACAACCTGTGCTATGTTCAACAGAACCTGTTACTCACCAGGGAGCACACTTCAGTAAGGACATTTTATACGTGTTCTACTTAACAGTGTAAATGTGTATGTTTCATATCAGTGGCCTACGGAATGCAGGAGTATGATTCATGGCACTTCACAAAACTAGTCATAAAGTTCAAAACTAGTCATAAAGCTTTTTCTATTGTGTAGTTTTATGTTTGAGCTGTCTAGATACCACAGTAATAATAATTTTGTGTCAGAAATTATTCTGGGTTGAAAAGATTTTTGCTGGAGAAACTCCATTCAGGGGATTCCCAAATCAAGCTCCTTTCATGTCCCCAAGAGCTGGGACATAGAAGGGAGCTCAATCTGTCATGCAGTATCCGGGTCTCGAACTGCCAACTTGCCAACCTTCCAGCTAACAAGGTGAGCTTTTAACCACTGAGCCACCACACCCCCAATACCACAGTGAGAGCTTATCTACGTGGACTCTCCTGGACTTAAAAGCCACTTAAAGTTGTGAGAAGGAGCAAAATGCTGTCTGGCATGATCCCTGCATGTTGGTGCCATTTTGCTTCTCTAATGGAGCTGCAGCATCAACTCCGTAGCAACTGCTTTACCTGGCTCCAATCAGTGGTGGGAGGGGAACAGCCTCTTTATATCTGATAGAAGGGAGGCTTCCACACCAGCTGTTAAGTGGCTGTTCAACTTTTATTCCATCAGTGCTGAGTCCCATTAGTGATGGGTACAGGGATAACAGCAGTGTTACAGTTGATACCAGATCAGCTGTAATGAAGCTTCACTGTATTTTATTCTGTCTCCACTGAGCATATACATAGGGGATGGGATAAAATACAGCACACTAATTTAGTTCCACTCCTGACAAGGTCTCAAAAAGGGGCAGACTGAGGTGGATTGGCCTGATGGCAGTATAGATGCAATCAAAACTACCTGCTCCAACCCATCTCCAACCTTCTCCAAACAGTGGGCTCTATACCCATGTAGACAGACTCTGAGTTAGGTATCTGTCTGGGGAGCCAGAAGTTGAGAGTTCAATTCCCTGATGTGCATCACAAGACCCCTGAAAAGGGTCAGAAGAAGGCAGGATTGATTTAATGGCACACAATTATCTATTACTTATATGTTACTTATATATTACTTATATGTCACGCTAGGTGAGAGCCTTGTTGGGGTGCAGGGACTTGAATGGTCTAACTAGGCAGTGTTGCCCATCTCTTGTCAATGATGTTGATGTTGGGCCAGGACTAAAACTCACAAAAGTGTCCTCCATCAAATCCCTTGTGCAAGGTGAAAGCAGAGGGCACATGTCATGGTCTGCCCAGTCAGTGGGTGATGTGATATCCAAATGGCTAAAAACCTGCATGCAAGTGGACTTGATTTTTCGAGTCTATTTGCATGTGCAGAATGCCATTGCTGTGACAATGCACAGACTTCTTGCTGAATAACAGCCCCAAGGTATCCAAAGTAATGTATATGTTTATTTGTGCAAAAATAAATCTCACTCTGTTAAATCCTAACTAGCCATACGTGGTCATTTGTTTGATTTCTATCCCATTGTTCTTTCAGACATAAATATAAGACTGCTCACTGCCAATATAGTATCCATGTATATTAAAAGAAAAGTAAATTTAGGATGGATAAAAGCATTCCCCCTCTCACCTGTGTGCACACTAAAATAAGTGCAGATGTAAAAAGCATTCAAAAATACACCGAAAATTGTCATACTAAAATGCAGTGAAACTACATTTATTAACTAAACCCATCATGTTCATTTAAATTTATTCATTACATATGTTAAAATAAAATTAAATGAACTGCAATTAAAATGTGTTTAACATAATTACTGAATTAAAACAAAAATTTAAAATTAAAGTATTTCAAATATTTTATTCTTATATTCAAACAATATTCTAAGGTAGATTTATGTTATTATTTCTACATTATAAAGAATAAGGGAATAAAGTAATGCACAGGAATTAGCAGTTTTCGTAATGCCACACAACAAATTAATTACTAATTAATGGCTTTGATCCTGGAACATCCTGGTTACCAAGATAGCCTTTGCACCACTGTCTCATATCACACCTTATCTGTTTCTATAATTTATTCTCCTTGCATATCTTTATTTACATCATAGATGGCTAAAATCAAGATTGGTCAAAATCAAGTAGTTTTTTTCTATTTAAAACCTACCATAATTTATCCTAGACTTAGGCTCCTAAAGTTCATTGAAGTTCAGATGGAAGCATATGGTACTCACATACTGTGTGAGTATCAAGTAAGTGCTACTAGTTAAATCAGCTGATGGGGAGAGAAATATTAGAAGGGTGATATTTAAGTTACACCCACGATCCCAAGCACTGCCAAAAATTAGCACAGCAAAATGTTAAAGGCTTAAAACTGTTAATGTCAGCATGTGAAGCTAAAAAGAAAGCAACACACATTTTCAGCTATGTTTTCGTGCTTATAATAAAACAGGATGTGTGTTTTAAGGTTAAAATCAAAGCAAAGAAGGAGGAGGATAGGTTTTTTTTTTTAAAAAAAATATAAAACAAAAATAACCTTCATAATGTAGATATAATTGCTAAGGACTTGATTTTTCTGTTCCAGCTTACCAAATTAACTGCTGGGCCAAATAAATTAAAGCTGTAATGAGGAGGAGGAAGATCCCCACTATCAATATTTACAGCCATCTCTGGAATAAAGTCAAAGAAATCTACATCCAAAAGTTCACCATGGCCATTATATTATTGCACTTGGAGTAGCATAAAGTTACACCTGCATAATTTCATTGGGAGTTATGCCCAGCTACGTCACATATCTGATTATGCAACCAGTTGCATAACTGACCACACAAATAAAGATCCAATTAAACCCACAAAACTAAATGTGCATTTGTGTAATTGCGATAAGGATAAGACTTCCCACCTTGGAGTAAATTTTGCAGTGGCTTCTTCATCTTCAAGTTATGCAGGTAGAGTTATGAAACAGGATGCTTAGCCAATTGATCTGCTCTCTAGCTCAGACTATTTATTTATTTTATTTATTTATTCAATATGTATAGCCGCCCCAATCGACATGTGACTCTGGGCGGCATACATAACAAATCCTCAACATTTAAAATTATAGAGATCCTTAAAATTCCTAAAAACACTGAAAAAAATTACCTCCCACCCACACCAATTAAAATTCTAGTTTAAAACTTTTAAAAGCATGTGTGAGCCTCCACTAAATGATCTGGGGGAGGGGGGAGTGTTGCTCCCTCTGCACCTCCCCACACCTGCCCCGCCAGCCAGGTTTTCAGCTCTTTCCTAAAGGGCAGCAACTCTGTCTGGAGACCCAGTTCAACTGGCAGGAGGTTCCATAGGGCCAGAGCGGGTACCAAAAAGGCTCTTCTTCTAGTCCTAGAGAGGTGAGACTCTCTAGCAGTTGGTATTTTTAAGGAGCCCCTCCAGTCCGCTCTAGTGGGACAGGCAGATGTCCTTGGGGTGAGATGGTCTCTCAAGTATCCTGGCCCATTACCATGTAAAGGTAATTGCCAGCACCTTGAATTGCACCTGGAGGCACACTGGCAACCAATGCAGCTCCTGTAGCAAAAAAGCCCCATCCAGCTCCAAAGATGGTAGCTCCTGGGATAACATGGGGTCTCTGACCCACAGCCACTCAGTCTTTCCAGGATTCAGTTGTAGCCTGTTGTCCCCCATCAGTCCCTTACAATCTCAAGACACCTGGCTAGGACTTCAACTGCATCGCTTGGATCACCACGGGCTGAGATGTATAGCTGAGCATCATCTGCATGTTGATGATACTTCACCCTGTGGGAAAGGATGGTCTCACCCAGAGGCTTCATGTAGATATTAAATAGGAAAGGTGAGAGCACCGAGCCCTGAGGCACCCCTTTTTGGAGGGGGTGAGGGCTGGACCTCTCGCTCTCCAACCACACTGACTGGGTCCAGCCCTTTGGAAATGAGGAAAACCCGGACCACACTGTGCCCTGGATCCCCAATCCTCGGAGCCGTTTCAGAAGGATATCATGGTCGATGGTATCGAAGGCCATTGAGAGGTCAAGAAGAGTAAGGACAGAAGGATGACTTCCATCCCACTCCCGCCAGAGATCATCCAACAGCACAAGCAACGCAGTCTCAGTACCATTTCGAGGCCTGAATCATGACTGAAAGGAGTCTAGAAAATCCGCTTCATCCAGAACCCCCTGTAACTGCCGCACCACTGCCTTCTCCAAAACCTTCCCTAAAAAGGGGAAGTTGGATACTTGCCAATAGTAGGCCATTATTGTTGTGTCGAGCGTGGCTTCTTAAGGAGGGGATGCATCAAAGCATGTTTTAATGGTGCAGGAAACACCCTCTCCAGCAAAGATGTGCTGATTATTGCTCCAACCCAACTGCCTGTCAACGCCTTGGACACCTTGACCAACCAGGTGGGACATGGATCTAATGGGCAAGCAGTGGTGCAAACAGATCCAAGAAACTTGTCCACTTCCTCAGGGACAACTGGATCAAACCGATCCCAAATAACATGGCAAGACTGCGATCCAGTCAATTTCATACCCATAGTGTCCACGTCAGGGTCAAACTTTGAGCGAATCTGAGCGATTTTCTCCACAAGATAATCAGCAAAGTCCTCATCTGACCCTTGCCAACCAGGGTCAGCCCCCCCTCTACCAAGGAGGGACCGAGTCACCCAAAATAGAGACACCAGGTGATTATCTGCAGAGGCAATAAGGGGGGGGGGTTGAAATAGATTCTAATAGTGGCTCTAGCCAGTGTTTGGTCAGAATCACTCTGAGTCTTCACCCAGTGCGCTCTCAGCGTCTTTTTGCTTGTTTAAGCTCCCTCAAATCCTCCATAAACCACGGGGATGAGCGGGGCCCCACGTGTATGGAGAGACCAAGTGGAAGGAAACTGGCCTATGTTATATGTTAATATTATCCTTAACAAAATATGTTATTCAATGTGAATATATTTATTTACAATAGATACTGGCTAAAACTGATTGTTTACCTATGGATCTGATGCACAATTGCCATCAGTTTATTGTGCAGAGTAGTGATTTACATATCACAAAAAAGGTGGACATGCATAATTAAATAGGTGGATAAAGAGAATACTCTTTTGAACAAAACTGCATATGCTAATTTATATATACAAACACATAATTTTTATTGAAAAATAGTTTAAAATAGAATTATACTCATTCTCATGTACCCAGTGTGCTTCCTGAGGCTGTTGACCAGGAGATGTTAATTAGGTAAAGGTCTCCCTTGCTTGAAAGCCAGTTGTATCTGATGCTAGGCGGCGGTGCTCATCTCCGTTTATAGCCAAAGAGCCAGTACTGCCTGCGTCTGCAGAGGTTTCCATGGTCATGAGGCAGGCATATCTAGGTGATAGAGCTTATCGAATGCTATTACCTTTTCCACCAAAGCAGTACCTATTTATCTACTTGCAAATTTTTGCTTTCAAACTGCTAGGTTGTCAAGAGCTGGGACAGACAATGGGTGCTCACTCCGTCACACAGCACTCGGGTCTCAAACTGCTGACCTGCCGACATTCCAGTTGTCAAGCTCAATAACTGTGGGCCATGGTAGATGCTAACTAGGGATGAGCAATTTGGAGGTCCCTGGTCTCCTTTCTAGTCACTTTTAAATCAGATTTGGAGTGGGCATCCCTTTAAATTCAGGACATTATTTCTAAATAATGATAGGATGTATCCACTCTGCCAGTGAGACTTTGATAGAGTCTATTGGTTTAGTCTGATACTTACAAAAAAGATAACTGCACAGTTATGGAAGGGCAGTGGTGGTGTGGGGAGGCGGTGGGTGGGGAGGAATAAGGTTTGGAATTGCTACCCATGACTTTGTTCTCAGAACAGCTTCCAGGAAAAGCTTGTAGCTCTTCTAAACATTAGCTTCTGTACACACAGGAGACTTTTGTTTTGAACTGATAAGTGAAGAGATTGGACAAGACGAGATAAAGCCTTTTGCAGTACCACAGTAATCTCTTCAGGAGAAAAGCTGAATCAATACAGAGAAAGCAACACACACAAAAACATCTGAACCATAGCTTTACAAGCATTTCACTCAATTGACATGCTTCTCTGGTTTCAAGTTCAAGGAGAATTTCACCTTCTCCCACAATTACACATAGCAACAATAATGCACAGTAACATCTTTTGTAAGACCATAGGAAAAATCCTCAAAAGTAATAACTAGTTTAAGAAAACCAATGTCCAAGACCAAAGTTCTGCAATTTACATCAGTCTTGGATGGAGATGGTAGGACGTGTTACAAGGACTACAAGTGAATTGAGAACTGCACATGCTTAGTGAGGATAAGCCCCCACAACTCAGTGGCTGCAATCCAGTAGTAAGTCACAACTAGAGCAGGAACATTGAGTCTACTTTAGCTAGGACTTTCTAATAGATTTCAGTCAATAAAACTAACTTCTGAGTAAGCATGCATAGAGCTGCAGTGTTAATTAGGCTTGTTTTACTTGAGGACCAACTGCAGCAAAACATACTGGGCCAAGTCTTCATTTATATTTTTAAAGGCCAACAGTTTTTGGTGAGTTGTAATTCTAGAGCAGGGATTCTCAACCTGTGGCCCATGGGCCAGATGCGGCTTGTGACACCATTTCACGTGGCCGCCTAATACCTCCACCACACCAGGAAGTGCCATGTGGTAGAGGAAGGACGAAATGGCTGTCCAGCCCCCAAAGCTGTCTGAGGGAATGTGATCTGGCCCCCGGTTTAAAAAGGTTGAGAACTCATCTTCTAGAATATTACTAGACAGCTGACTTTTTCATTGCTCATAAAACACATACTATTGGCGTTTGGATTTTCTTTTTTCTATAGGATGAATTGACAATTTACCTTTTTGTCCAAAAGTACACTCAACTTCATTGCCTTTTTTTCATTACTCTGAAAGTACACAACCTTCTTCTGTTGGTTTCTCCAATTGTAATCAGACCCTTTGTGATTTATAAAGCATTGAACAAGTTCTTTCAAAGAGGCAGCATAGTTTGAAGGGCTTGTAATTGAAAAGTAGCTAATCCATGTAATCTCTTCAACCAGTTCACTGCATTATCCTGAACAAATCAATGTATCCTAATTATGCCTCTTCCAATAAATTAACTCACCTTGCTACTTCAATTCTTCTCCAGTGTTTTGCATTATCTGTTTCATCTGATTACCATGTACAATACTGTTCATCCTATTGAACTCCACTCAAGCAGTCCTGGCTGAGTGCTGTAGAAGATGGTATCTTCTATTAATCATTGCCAAATGCCTAGGCAATAAACTGGGATTTCCACCTTGTAGGTCACAAATGCTTCAAGTTAGTATCTCTTTACAAAATTCAATACAAAACCGTAGTTGTAGCCAATAAAGCTACAGAAGCTGCTGATTCATCATATTTTTTTATCAAGTAAACTGCTGCAAATCTTTGAAATACCTTCCAGGTTAAAACATATCTTGCAGAAGACTTTTTCTTGGCTTAAGGAATGTTCCCCTGTCTGGTCAGGTTATCCTGCTATGGTAATAGAGTAGACCATACTGCCAGTGACTCAATGCCAAGTTTCAGCCAGCAGTTAACTAACCTGACAACCCTGAGAAGGAGGGTGATGGTCCCCAAGTAGATTAAATCTCACTTGAATCCACCATGATGGAGGACAGCAGCTTCATCAATACAGGCCTGGGACTGATGAGGACTTTGCTTGCCAAAAGGGCTCAGGACCAGAAAGTGACTCACAGGCGTCACACTGCAATGTAGAAGGCAAATGGAAAACTACTGCATTATATTGTTCCCAGGACAATCTTCATGGCTGGTTGCCATAATGATCACCATTATTCAGAATCGGATATGACACATGAAGAAGCTTCACCAGAGTTATTATATAAGGTCAAACCTCACTTTCCCATGTACTATAACCACCATCCTCCATGCTGCAAATAGGGCTTTGCAGAAAGCTTACACTGACACACATAAAATATCCACACCCCAGTATAGCAGCAACCACCACCACTACCACCCTTTTGAAACCTTTGCTTATGCAAATAAGGAAGGACTTCCAGAGTCCTTCTCCTCCCTGTACAATTCAGGGTCCTTCTCCTCCCTGTACAATTTTCTTTAGAGCAGTGATGGTGAAACTTTTAGAGACCGAGTGCACAAATAGAGGAGCGGGGTGAACTCTGTGCTGGGGGAGGGAGGAAGCACTCCCATTGGGCTTCTGGACAGAGGGGCATGGTAAACTCTATGCTGGGGCAATGGCATGTGTGCCCACAGAGAGGGCTCTGAGTGCTCCCTCTCCCTCTGGCACGTGTGCCATAGGTTCGCCACCACTGCTTTAGAGTAAAATCTTGTGATTAACTGGGTCTTATTTCTGAATCAAACAATAGAGGCTGAAATCTTGTGCTGCTATGAAGAAGGTGTATCATTTGGAGATGAATTTCCTCAAGCGGAGAAACAGACATTACCTGTTGCTTACTGAGCCTATTAAGATAACAGATTTCTTAACTTGAAGCAATTCACCTCAAAAAATTATGTCTTTGGCATAGCTGTGCAACAGGTTTTTCAGGTATAGTTTCCCAAGGAGATAGCCCTGTTAATCTGTTGTTGCAAACAGACAACAAAAATCTTGCTGCACTTCAAACATGACAAATGTTACTTGACATATACTGTACATTAAAACCAACTTCATCAGATACTTGGGGTGCAGTACTTATGGCACATGTTTCTATACACACTGCTAGAAAGTGACTAGCAGTAGGGGTGGAACAAATTCAAGCAGGAGGCAGAAAATGACAATTGCATTAGTAACACTGCTCATAAACTTCCAAAATTTACAGATTAGCTTTCTTGATTCAGGTCTCTAATGAATTGTTTGGTGCTAGAGGAGCAGTTGTCTGTCTCTGTATTTGCTTGTTTATTCAGGCCAACAATTGCACTATTTTTAGTAGAGGTGCCCAAACTTTTTGGGCCAGGGGCCAGTCATCTGGTCAAGCATGCCGTTCATGTGGTTCTTCTCACCCAGAAGCAGAAGTAAAACATGCATGCACATGTGCAAGATGTGCCCATGCATGTGCAGAACAGTGCTGTAAATGACCCGCAGTTGTCGTAAATGGATTTATGACAGCCGCGGGTCATTTACGGCAGCATTCTGTGGATGTGCAAGCATGTTATGCACATGAACATTTTGTTTTACTTCAGCTTCCAGGGGTAGCATAGGCCAGATTAATTGGCGGTGCAGGCTGGATCCAGCCCATGGGCCATAGTTTGTGGACCCCTCTTTTATGGCCTTTTCATTTCTCAAGGAGGCTAGACTACTTCATGCTACCTTTGGTTTATTAATAAGAAAGCATACATATTCACCTACTTTTTAGCATATATCGTTGCTTCTAGCAAAACAAATTTAAAATGCAGTGCTAATTTGCTGACAAATACAAGTTTTTTACATTTCTCTTCCCTTGTTTGAGATTAGATTTTTGGTTCTTTAAATTTTAACTAAATGTCCTTGAGCATTTGGGCAGAGATGTGCAGAGAATATTATCATAGGTAGGAGAACCCAGCATTGCATTGGTGGCATTTTATAATACTGTGCACATATGAAGAATGGGATTTTCAATTTTTTAATTACAAATTCCACAATTCTCCATTTTGGGAGTTATACCTGATCTACAAAAAGCTAAACGTAGCTTATCTACAAGCTCAGCTAGAAGGCTTTGAAGCTTAGCTAGGCCTAGCCTAAGCTTCATGTTTCTGCCCCAGTGATAGTAGAGCTTTCTTTCTGAACAGAAAGTTAGGTAGAGTTAGGCCTAGCTAAGCCTGAAAACCTTCCAGCCAAAACCTTCCAGTAGTGAGGAATCTGTCTTGTCAAGGAGACCTCACAGAATGGGGAATTGTTGGATGTATAGTCCAAGAAAGAAAATCCCAATTCTAGAAACAAAGAATCCAGGTACAGTATGTTGAAAGGGCAAGTCAAGGTGTCTTCTAGTCAGTATATCTAAGTTTGGCAAAAGAACCAACCTTCTTGTACCTAACTACATTATGAGCTATCAAATTGCTTTCAATTTATGGCAACCCCGACAGGTGGTTTGAGATATACAAAATGCTCAAGAAAAAGTTTACCATTCCTACCTGTCAGTGAGTTCCCATCACAAAGCAGAGACACTCTGTTCACTACACCAGGGGTTTGCAAACTTGGCTCTCCAGTTGTTCTGATCAGCAGGTGTGCTAACTTGGGCTTCTGGAAATTGAAGTCCAAGAACATCTGGTGAGCCAAGTTTGCAGACCTCTGCACTACACCATTGTGATTGTCTGAAAAAATTATAGATGGCAAAAAAGAAAACCTCCAACCTGGCATTTAAAGCATAGGAGGATATTGGCTGGCCATATGTAGTAGTTTCACTAGGTGAAGAATTGTGTTAATGTTGATACTTAGTGGGTCTCCGTCTTCCCCAGAGTTTGCATCTATTACTTTCTTTTCTTTTCCTTTTTTTTAAACATCAACTTCCAGAATTCTACAGAGAGCAAGGCTGCCACTATGCTTGCTAGCATATTCTATTAACTGCTGTTGACTGGAAAATAAAATAAAATAAAGCAGTGTTTCCAATTACCTTGAAAGCCCTATTAGGGTTGCTATAAGTCAGTCCCGACTTGATGGCACATTATGTTTCCACTACCTAATCAGCCTTTCACTGCCAGCAGATACATTGTCTGGAAAAGTCTCAGACCTGCTAACCAGCAGAAGTGCTTTCCAAAAATGAGGAATATTTCTTGCAATTTATGAGTGCTTTGATGATGGAGCAATTGACATCTTCTACTTCAGCCAGTGTCTTTAGTCAGGATATATTGCAAGCTAAGCCATTCTTGCTCTCCAGCTCTGTTCTGGGGTGTCAGAGAGCTGGTGAAAATACACTGTAGAATTTGAAATTTGTATCTCAGAGATTTGCAGGTCATAAGTATATAGCAAATTAGGGTTTTGTTTGTTTTGAAAGCAGCCAATGAAGTAGGAAACAAATCAAACACAGTTTTTCTTCACCACCATGTAATGCTTAGACCCGGGCTGGCCAACCTTGGTGCCCCAGGTGTTCTTGGCTTTCAATTCCCAGAAGCCCTGATCAGCAGGTGTGCTTACTTGGGCCCTGGTAATTGAAGTCCAAGAAAACCTGGAGTGCCAAGGTTGGTCACCCCTGGCTTAGATGGTTAAATTAGGACTTAGGATACCTGGGATAAAATTTCCACTCATATGTGGGAAGCACTGGTTGATCCTGGGTCTGTCACAGTCCCTCTGTGTGGTCTACCTTGCAAGGCATCTGTAAAGATAAAGTGGAAAAGGTATGGAACTGTAAGGGGTGCAATGAACTCAGTTAGACGAAGACAGGTGTTTATATTAATGAATGAATGAATAAATATTTCTACATATGTATACATATTAATGAATGAATGAATAAATATTTATACATATGTCTATTTGTCTGTTCATCTGTCCTCACATGACTACAGAAAAAGAGTATCTACATTGCAGTGGCTAGTACAGTATAATGGTTCTTTGGGATCCTCTGCTTCACTTGCAAACATTTATTTGGTGATACTGCTTGAGCAGTGAAAAGTCTTACCTGCTAATCTCTGTTAGTGCTAAAGGCATGAAGTCAGACCAACCTGTTTTTTCTTCCTTGGGTTATTTGCACTGTGATATTATATGGAAGTCAAGGTGATAGAACTTTTAATAGCAAGGGTCATATTAGAGGACAAGATTGGGAGGTTGAATATTTCTGTTTTCAAATATTTGAAAGTCTGTCATTTAGAAAATTGAGCAGTATTGTTTTCTGCTGCACCATGGCATGGATTGAGCCAACAAATTTAAATGATAAAATCTGAGATTTTACCGAAACATTAGGAAGAACTTCTTAACACACAGAAACTGGATAACTGTCAGCTGGAGATGCTTTAGCTTTAGATCTCCTGTTTCATCAAGAGATCGAACAAGATGACCTTTGGGCTCCCTTCAGACTCTGCAGTTCCACAATTCTATGACCTTTTTTGTCATTGCCTCCTAGGCTTCTCAGTCCAATTAAAACTTCCCTGCAATTTTCAGAATAGCTTGGGAGACACGGATTTTCCTCAGTAGCAATATACAGCTGTGAGCCATCCTGTGTAGAATACACAGTATTTTTGGACAGTTTACTCTTCAATGAGCAACTGAGATCCAGTATTTTTACAAAAACAACAACAACACCCACACCAGTATCTCTTGGAGATGAACATTGCTGGGCCTGGTTTCTCCATATGGATTAACACCAACTGCCTCCAGTTTTTGCCTGATGGGCTCTGAGACCTCTGAAAGTCACTCAGCCCTGCTTGAAAGGCACTTGCAATGCCACATCCTATTTCCATGAGGATCTGCATCTCTGCTCCTGTGCAATCTGGTTTTGTCAATAGGTATTCTAGGTGACTGAAGTGGCTTAGTGGTTAAGATGCTTAATTCCTGCCAATTTAGCAGTTTGAAAGCAAGAAATTAGAAGAAGAAATTACCACTTCCGTGGGAAGGTAAACAGCATATATAGTCATGTCTGCCACATGTCCACGGAAACATCTGGCTCCTTGGCTATAAACAGAGATGAGCATTGAACCTTAGAGTCAGATACAACTAGTTTTTGAGCAAGGGCGATCTTTACCTTTATCTATTCAGCACCCAAGCTCCTCCTTACAGACATAACTAGGAAGAACTATTATTGTACCATTAGAATAGGTAAAGTTGGCAGGAGCAGGGACAATTGTGGGAGCTTACTCCATCGTCCAGCACTTGGGTGTCGAACTTGACAGGGGCTAGACTTCCTGATCCATTGAGTCTCTTCAAGCTCTGTAGTTCAAAGATTGTTATTATTTCTATATACAGAACATCCAGGGTGCCTTTATCCTCTGGACACAACTGTTTTGTTTAATCATGGAGGCTAGAAATATATTCCCGTGTAGAATTGTTGTGAGGTGGAATAATGTGTAAATGACTGTTCTGGCCATCCCGCTTAGCCTAAAAATTGCCTTCTCTTGCCCTTGTAGACAGCACAACCTGCTTTGAGAACTCTGGAAAATGTACTGCTGTGGACACAAGCTCTGGCTTGTTGCCTGACAATTTTTGCCAACAAACAAACAAACCAAAGTGCCATCTCTCCAAGTGGAAATAACCATGGGATGTGTCAGTGAAAGCAAAAGAAACTCCACATATATTTGCATGGGGTTGTCTAATTCTAGGAAGAAAATAAGTTAAAAACTATAATACAAGTAGACGTGTCCTGAACAGCTTGCAGCAGTAAGACAGCCATCATAATATGAACATAAGACCAACTGAGAATATTTCATGTCTGAATTGAAAGATTATTGTGTGTCAGAAAATAAATTCTAAAGGGGAGATGTGTCTGCAGTCCACAGTGGCCACTGAAAGGAAGACTGAAGAGTTTTTGCCCCCTTGGTATCCGGTCAATTATTTTGTTTTATGGAAATCCTGAGAGGAAAAGTGAGAGACAACTGTTTTAGGCAGCACCTCCTACATGTATTCACTTCATGTACTGCACTAGGGACTATGGTGGCTCAGTGGTTAATAAACTCACCTTGTTAGCTGGAAGATCAGCAAGTTGGCAGTTCAAGACCCGAGTACAGCATGACGGAATGAGTGCCCATCTCTGTCCCAGCTCCTAGATAAATAGGGACCATTTCAGTGGGAAAATATATTGGGGATATGAAAGGAGCCTCATTTGGGCATCCCATGAGTGGAATTTCTTCAACCAAAATCCTTTCAACCCAGAAAGCACCTTTGTGTGCTTCTGACATTATTTTTTTTTTAAAAAGTACTCCACTTTGCCCATAATGTTGGTTTCTGCCTTAACAAAAATTTTTGGGAAAGACTTTGTGTCTGTATATTTATTTCTCTAAAATATAAATAGTATGTCTTTCTTTAGTATTTTTTTTTTAAAATAACTGATTTTAAAACACACACACAGAGTGGAAGAGTCAGAACTGTTTTATCTTCATTAGAAGTAGAACAGGAAAGCTTTTGCTACATGTGGGGTCTCCACCTCATTCAGGATCATAAAAAACAGGAGTCCATATCTCACATAAAGGTTCCATGTACACCAATCTGCTTTTCCCTCATGTTGCTCATGCTTCTAATAATAATAATAATAATAATAATAATAATAATAATAATAATAATAATAATAATAATAATAATAATAATAATAATAATAATAATAATAATTTCATGTCAGAAATTATTCTGGGTTGAAAGGATTTTTTGCTGGAACAACTCTGCTCAGGAGATGCCCGAATCAGGCTCCTTTCATTTCTCCAAGATCTTTTCCCACAGAAATGATCCCTATTTATCTACTTGTAATTTCTTGCTTTTGAACTGGGTGAGTGGGTTGGGGGACAGAGTCTCCTTCAGCCCAGCATATGTTCTCTGGCTCTGTGTGTGTGTGTGTCGCAAAATAAAATAGAATACGGAAAGAGTCTCAATAATAATAATAAAAAAGAATCTTAGTAATAAAACAAGAGGAGAATCCAGTGGTGGGATGTCAATTTTTTTGTACCCCACCGTGATGTCATCTGTGTGGGCGGAGCCAATGTCATGATATCATGACATTGTGGGCGGATCCAAAGAAAAAATAATAATAAAATAAGCACACACACACCCCTCAACCCACCCACCCACCCACAACACAAGAACAGCAAGGAGGACAGCAAGGTCAGTAACGAGGCTGTGCATACACTCCAAGCACTGTAGACATGCATGCACACCAAATGCTTGGTGCACATGCACAGTGGGGGAACCAGTGAAAAGGTAAGCCCCAAAGGTGGTTCCCCCCAAAAGCTGCTACCGGTTCTCTGGGACACTGAGGAAAGTTACTACCGGTTCTGGCAAACTGGTGAGAACCTGTTACATCCCATCACTGGGAGAACCTCCTCATGTGGTATATTTCAGGAAAAAGCCTGTAAGGTCTTTCCTCTCCCTTCTAACTGTGAGGGTGCTTAATAAATAATGGTATTCGATTGAAGTTCACTGGGATGTAGCATAAGGTACAGGCCTTTGCTAAACTTCACTGACTATGTACAGAGGTCCCAAAGCCCTGCTTAAGAATGCCACGCTGGCGATTAAAGGCTTTCCTCAGGAAGAATGAATAGCTTCCCATTATTTTTAATTACTGAAGCAAAACCTTTTGAGGCACATTAGGCTGAGCTACAGAAAACCAGCTCCATGAATTAACTGTGTAATGAATATAATTCTGATTCTGCAATGCATCCCTTCTGAAGAAAAAAACAAGAAAACCTGTGTCTGATAAGAAAGGCACCATTTATTTTCTGCTCAAAGCTGCTGCTGGTCAATAATTCCCAAGTCTGCTTTAGTACATCCAGAAGGGAAACAAAGCACTCTGGCTCCATCTAGCTCAGTGTTTCCCAACATTCGTTTTTTGGGTTTCAATTCCCAGAAGCCAAGGTCAATCCTCCAAAGCACTGATCAGCCAATGTATTGACTTAGGCTTCTGGGAATTGAAGTCCACCAGTGTTCCACAGAACATAGTTTGGAAAATTCTGAGTCAGTCTGAGACACTTTTCATTAAGTTCTAATATATGGTAAGTAGGGTCTTTCCTTTTTCACTTGTTTCTATTTCTCACCCAGACAGCAGAGTCAAGCAGAGGAAGAGGATATCACATCGGGAGAAAGGTGGCCTGTAAATAAAACAAACAAATAACTATTAGACCTCAAGAGATACAGAGTAGATTCCATTGCCTGTGACTGTAACACAAGCTTGAGATGCTGGCTTGGTGTTTATTGGTCAAACCCCACCCCCCTTCTGAAAGATAGGGTTGTTAATCTGCAGAAGTAACTGGGATTCTTTTAACACTAATCAAGGATGTTTTTAAAAATACTTTGGAAAATTAATCATCCTGGATGATATGGGTGTTTCAGCACATCTGTCAGAGTTGAAAAAAAATGCCAATAAGTAAAAGGTGTTTTTGTTTTTATACAACATTAAGAAGACCAGGACTTCTACACCTGCAGCACCATTAACTGGAAAGAAAAAGTGAGGGGTTTTTTTTTACACCTAAGGTGTTTGTGAAAATATAAGTGTGACATATTGCCTGTTTAATATGTATGAAGTGGTTGAGTCTAACAAACCAATGAGAACAACATCCCAAGCAGAATGGAATTCTGGGCATGAATTTATTTAGCTGGGTATATGTTTTTCCTACTTATAACTGAGTACAGTACTGTATATGAAAGTAAGTCAGAACTAGAGTAGGCACATTTGAATGAATGGAAGTTACATATAAGTCAATCATTAAATCCCCAATGGTTCCATGGGCCTACCGTAGTGTAATTTACAGTGCTAAGCTACAGGGCTACTGATTACCACGGTGGCCCTGCTTTTCCCCCTGGTTTATGGAAGAATTGAGGGAGTTTAAACATGCAAAAAGATGCTGAGAGCACCGCTGGCTGAAGACTCAGAGTAATTCTGACTGAACACTAGCTAGAGTTGCTATTAGAGCCTACCTCATGGCGATACAGGTGGTGAAGCATCAATATTTCACCTCCCTTATTGCCTCTGTTCTGGGTAACTAGGTCCCTCCTAGGCAGAGGGAGACCTGGCCCCAGTTGGCAAGGGTCAGCTAAGGATTTTGCTGATTATCTGGTGGAGAAAATAACTCAGATTTGAAATGGTAGAATATAGCAGAGTGCAGGAAGGTGGCTGGCTTTTGCCACACCCTGAGGTTTGAGAGTGTTTGTTGAGATACATAGACAAAAACAAACTCCGGCTTGGGTTGCAGGAAATATGTATTTACACTATTTACAAAGGTTGTGCACAAAGTGCAAGTTAACACTTGTCTTCAAGTCAGACCAAGTGGTGCAGCAAGTCCTTATAGTCTATGTGAGCTAATTAAGCTCTTATCTTCGATAAAGCAATGCAAGCAGTCCAAACCTTTATCTGTTGCTTCAAGGTCGGCTTCGAAGATATTCACCAGTTCATTCTAGCTACGGAGTAGCTCGGTTCCAAAACAGTCCTTGGTTAGGTCACCACAATGTGGCTGAGGTATGTGTTCCAATATCTTGCAATAAACGGCAAGTAGACATACCAGACAATCCTCAAGAACGACGAAGGTCCGATGGACGTGAGCACAGCAACAAAGCAGTCAGAGAACAACAGGCTGGCTGGCTGGCAAAGACTGTTGCCTCAATTTGTGCTAGACACAAACACTCAATGCTTGCACCTGGCTGTGGTAGTTGCACAGTCTTAAAGATACAGTCATTGGTTTGCTCTCGTTGCAAACCTACTCATATATCCTAACATTACTTCCTTCTGGATTTTAGTTACTGAGTGATGATTTGAAGAATGTGTGTGATTTGATATACAAAGAGAAAGTGTAGCAAAGGAATGAATGAGGGAGACCAGCTTATCCCTGTTTGAAGGGTGGAGACTCTGTGACTCTTCAGATGTTGATTGATTAAAGTTCCCATCACTTTTTGTCAACATGATCATTGGGAGTTGTAGTTAATTAATGTTATTAGGGCCTAATGGTTCCTTTTCTTTTTAAGCGCTATTCATTTGCCAGTAAAGTTGTAGCTATTCAAACTATGCTTTCTCCCCTCACCCCAAATTGTTCTTCCTTTTGTCTCACACCTATAAACGATGACCTTGCACATATGAACTCTTTTATCTTTTAATATCTGTACAGTGCCTGCAATGTTTAGATGCTTGATAAATAATAATTATGAATAGTGTTGCAATGTAAAACACCTGCATTTCTCATTTACCTTTTCCACGAAACAAAGACAAAAATAACTCTTTAGCAATTAGAGGCAAATTGCACACAGTGCTAAGTGATGAGCAATTTTCTTCCTTTTTTATTTTTTTTACACACTGCAGCTGTGTTTTCCTCTCCAAGTTTCACCCAGCAAGAACATTTCCCCAAAAATGCAGGCAATATAAAGCATTTTTATTCACACCAGTCTTCTGTTACAGACTGCAGCCTGTGCAGTTATTTTCTGCAGGAAGAAACTACACACAGAGACTATTATGTGCAGTTTGTTTAGTAGATGCATTATATGTATGCACCTCCCACACACACACCTAGGCAAGAGCCTTGTCGGAGCATTGAGGCTTGAGTGGTCTAACTAGATAGTGTTGCCCATCACTTGTCAATGATGTTGGACTGGTACTAAGACTCACCAAAGCATCCTCCTTTGGATCCCTTGGGAAAGGTGAAAGCAGAGGGCGCACGTCATGGTCTGCCTAGCCAGTGGGTGACATGATATCCAAATGGCATGCAGATGGACTTGATTTCTCAGGACCATTTGCATGTGTGGAATGTCATTGCAGAGATGTTTACTAATGCACGGACCCCTCGCTGACTAACGATTCCAAGGTATCCAAGAAATTAAATGTACCAAATTTTAAGGCCAGAACATGGCTGTGATTAGGGAAATAATTGTGCAAAATCAGCAAGCAATTGCCAGGTTGTTTCTGAATGTGGCCTTCCTTTGAGGCAATCTCACACCAAACTGACAATATTAATGGAATCTGCATGTTTCATACCAGAAATGTAAATAGATTTTGTGAAGTATTTGATAGAAGAGGCTATTTTACAGTGTGACAAGAAAAATAAGGTGCTGTACAAGGGAGAAACATTTTCACTGAGGCAGTATGTGCAAATTAAATTTTTCCTGCTTCCTTTAACAGACCCACAGCAATAGCAGCCAAAATGGAAAACAAAGGAAAGGAGAAGTCTTTGACTGGTTCTCTTGCTTTCTTCTTCCATTTACTGTAATATCCCCTCCTGCCAACTCTGGTGATGAAGAGTTGGTTGAAGAAATATCTCAGTCCAGTAAAAATTCAATTTGTTTTTGATCTTGCAATTAATTGGCTAAAATAACAACTTGTTATGTGCTATCAGTTTATGGCACTCTTCCAGATTAATGACCTCCAAAAGATGTTTATTAATAACAACCCTGCTCTGGTTGTGCCAGCTAAAGCCTGTGGTTTTCTTTAATCAATCCACCTACTGTCATCTTTTCTTACTGCCCTCCAATTTCCCCAGCATTATTGTTTCTTTCACTGAATCTTGTCAATATGTCCAACATAAAACAACCTGAGTTTAGTCACTTATGCTTCTAGTGATAGTTCAGGCTTGAATTATTTGGAATTCTGAGAAAGGAAGGGGATACCGGGCCAGAAATAGTTTCAGTTGTCAGCAGAGTCTCTGAGGAGGAATGGTTAGACTTCACTCTTATCAGATCTACTTTTTTTGTTTAATAGAAGGAAACTCTAAGACTCAGCAACTATAGGTCAAGAGAAAGGTCTCAGTTGCTTGAAAGCCAGTTGTATTCAAATCTAGAGGGCGCTGCTTATTTCTGTTTACAGCCAAAGAATCAGTGCTGTCTGCACCTGCAGATGTTTCTATGGTCATGTGGCAGGCATGACTAGATGCTGGAATACATGGAATGCAGTTAACTTTTCCTGCTAATGTGGTACCTATGTATTGACTTGCAATTTCTTGCTTTCAAACTGCTAGGTTGGTAGGACCCAGGACAAATAATGGGCACTCATTCAATTGTGCAGCACTAGTGTCTCGAACTGCTGACCTTCTGGTCATCAAGCTCAGTGTTTTGACCACAAAGCCACCTAGCTCTGTGTTGGCAAACCTTGGCACTCCAGATGTTCTTGGACTTCAATTCCCAGAAGCCCAAGCCCCCTGTGAATCTACACAGATGGGTTTATTGCGATTCATTTGGCCCGCACTGCCCTCGTCACTCCTGGAAGCAGATGTAAAATGTGCCCATCATGGAACTAGCTGCTCCAAAAAATTGTACTTTGAGCCCTATCATTTGCTTGTTTAGTTTTTAGCACCAGAGCTGAATTGTAGTCACAGTGATTTGGGTGAACTGAAGAATTTTACTGCATCCTGGGATCATAACAAGCATTCAAAGAAGTCTGTTTCTACAAGATGTGCTTCTTCAAATTATGCAAAAATGTGGGAAAAGATGTAATTGTGCAAACATGTTAAAAGGAGAAACATATGTACCATCTGTGTCTGTGGTGCAAGCAACAACTTTCTTTCCATATCTATTTCAAAGAGACAGGGAACCAGGCTGTTATTATAATTTCGTGTCAGAAATTATTCTGGTTTGAAAAGATTTTTGTCCCAAGGAGCTGGGACAGAGATGGGTGCTCATTTTGTCATGCAGTACCTGGGTCTCAAACTGCCAACTTGCCAGCCTTCTGGCTTACAAGGCAAGCTTCTTAACCACAGAGCCACTGCAGCCCCCAAGTCTTTTATGTTGTTAGAAAGAATGAAAAGAGCAGGACAGATCCATTTCCCAGACCATGTGTTTTGATCCTAACCTAGAGGCAAGGCTAGCTTTGCTTACATCCCTCCCATGTTAGGGTATGTCTTCATTTTTTGAAGCATGATTTATCTTACAGAAATGTGAGTTATAGTTATTTCAAACCACCCAGAAAGGTAATTTATTTTGTACTTGTTACCTGAATTTTAAGATCAAACATCACTGTTTCATTTAATTTGTTTTAATAAAGTTACAACCAGAGAATCACTGTACACACAGGCCAAGGTGTAAAATACCTGGAGAAAACATCGCAACCTTAGAGGGAAAAACCAGAGCTTAATATACAGCAAAATAAAGTTTAATTTATTCGGAGCTTGATATCAAAATCTATCTGAAAACCTTTGCAAAGGGACTTGATTAAAAGTGAAGTCCCATCAGTCACGTATGCAAGAATGTAAGAAATTACAGTAGATTAAAACGCTGATTAAGAACCGGTTTTTCCTCCAAGAGTCCCGATGAGTCACCCAGCTGAGGATCGGCTGGAAACAATGGCGCTAATCTTTCCCTTTATCTATCCTTTGCAAAAGCTCCAGAGATTTCCTAGCCTGCAAAACATAGCAGCAAATATCTGACAGATCAAAGGAGCCCTCACCTCAGATTGATACCAAGAGCCTCCCGCCTTCTACAAATCGAGCCCTGCCATTGGAGGAGAATGCCGAAGCCCAGCTCCCCATTGGCTAAAGCGCGCCTGGCTTTCTACTATGCGACTAGCCTTTCATTCATTCACAGATTCAGAAAGGAAACAATGTGACAATTTACAGACTGCAAATTGACTGAAAAGGGACACTTTGTATCACAGCTTGCCTAAAGGAGACTTCCTCATCCAGCAAACAAAGACTTTTACAGCATTTCACCATTAACCTTTGTATTTGTAAAAATGTCAATGTGTAACTTCGGAAATTTCTTTTGTACTGTTTAATTAAGAAGTGTAAAGACTCATTTAATTGCCCCCGTTTTAGTAAAACAGCATTTTCAACTGCCATCACTAATCCAAGATTAATTGTCGACCAGTAAAATGTATAAAAATGTTGTGGAATGGGAGGGACCTTAGCTCTTTCCTAGAATAGCTGGAATTGGGCTCACGAGGGTGATTTTTGCCAGAACAGGTGAAGTATGGGACTCCTTTCTCATAGAATGGCCACTATGAATTAGAATTCTATTTAATACCAATAAACCAATGTTTGTTCTGATTAAAATCATGTCTCGGTGTCAGTTTTTGGGGTTAAGCATTTCTCCACCAGGAAACGGACCGAAACCTAATTTTTCAGATTACATACTGATTCTTAAATCGCTGCATTCTTCTTCAATTAAGTCTGTGTGAATGGATTTGTCAGTATACATTGTTTCTTGGATTTTCCCCATGAAGATAACAGACTTTTAATTTTTTTATAACTGTTACTATTATTGCACAATAACATTTCAGTGCTATATACTGTGTTGTATTTCTGTTCATTTACTGTTATACTATTTTAGCATTATGGCACTTAATTTTTTTTAAGGTCTGAAAATTCATACTTTATACCTTCAGTGATGACTTCCATACAAAATACAAAATGCAGTACACAAAACATAATTGCCATCTAGTTTAAAAAGAAACTATTGAGAAGCCAGTGTAGTCCCAATCTATCCATTTTTTTTTATCATGTCAGAAACACACAAAGGTGCTTTCTGGGTTGAAAGGATTTTTTCTGGAGGAACTAATGTATCCATATACTACACACACACAAACAACCACACAAGGTTTCACAATGGATGTGTACATCAACTCAATCACAATGTGACCTTACATAAATTCCACAAAAGCCCAGCCAGAAATACTCAATTTATTTGACAGTCAAGACACACCCTCTCTTAGCTCTTTGTGAATAATATTGGCTTTGTTCAAGAAGTCACTGTTTCTAACCTTGTGAAGTGCTCGGTAAATTGTTGGTAATACATGCATACAGTAGCAAGACTTTGTCTTCTCGGCATAAAAATGCTGGGTGCACTGATGTCTAAATTTCTGTTTGTGGCAGGTGGAAAAGACATGCCAGAAATGCCATGGAAGAAAAACAACCAAGATTTACTTTATAATTATGAAGACAGGAAATTAGTGTCACTGAAGCCCTAAAGATGGTAATGTTCAGCTGGCATGGCAGGAATCAGGCGTAACTGTTACATTCTTAGCTGTATTCTCGTGTCAATTGGTTAGCTCATCCTGTTTTCATGTAAATACAAAGGAACAGAACAAACAATATAGATAATGAGAACGATATGCATCAAGGAGCCCAAAGATTAGCAGAGAAATTTGTTTCTTCCCTGCTGAACAGTCTTGTTTGCCTCCAGCTGGTTGGAAGGCACTTAAAATGGGCTACCATCTTAAAGTTCCATTGGATTATTAGTCTCTCTCTTTCCTTTTACGAACTGGAGAAAGCAAAAATTCTACCTGGGTTCTATGTACACAACAGATTTTTATCACTGGAGGTTTGGAGCTGCAGAACTCAATGTGTTAGGATTTTTTAGACCAGGGATTCTCAACCTGCGGCCTGTGGGCTGGATGCAGCCCATGGCACCATTTCATGTGGCCCCCCACTGCCTCCACCACACCAGGAAGTGCCATGTGGTGAAGGAAGGGCAAAATGACCATTCAAAGCTGTCTGACGTAGCGTGACCTGGCCTCTGGGTTAAAAAGGTTGAGAACTCCTGCTTTAGACTGTTGCTCACTGCAGAAATTGGGAGAAAATGGGAGAAATTGACCTGGTTGTGTGGTCATTGGACATTTTGGACCAGCCAGAATACCTGTGAGCTTACATTCTGTCTGAGGAAGAATGAAAATGACTGCTACCTTAGAACAGTGTTCCTCATCCTTGGGTCCCCAGATGTTCTTGGACTTCAATTCCCAGAAGCCCTGATCAGAAGGTGTGCTGACTTGGACTTCTGGGAATTGAAGTCTAAGAGAACATCTGGGGACCCAAGGTTGAGAAACTCTGCTAGAATATCTATTGCATAGTTGATTGAGAGGAATGCAACATGATAAAGGATAGAAAACAGAGGGAACCTTCTGAGTCCAGTTGGACATGGTCCTTGAGGACAAAGGGGTTATTGAGACATGAGTAACCAAAGGATTTTTATTGCCTAGTTTCCCTCTGTTGACACTGCTGTTATGTGCTAATTGGCTCAAGTCACTAAGACGCTGACTGGGAGGCGGAAGGTCAGCAGTTTGATTCCCGAGTACTGCAGGACGGAATGAGCTCCCGTCTCTGTCCCAGCTCCTGCCAACCTAGCAGTTCGAAAGCAAGAAATTGCAAGTAGATAAATAGAGACCACTTTGGTGGGAAGGTAAGAGCATTCTGTGCTCTCCAGTGTCTAGTCATGCCTGCCACATGACCACGGAAATGTCTGCAGAAGCAGACAACGCTGGCTCTTCGGCTTAGAAACAGACATGAGCACTAACCCCTAGAGTCGGATACGACTGGCTTTCGAGCAAGGGAAACCTTTACCTTTACTTTAGCAAGCATATCAGAGAGTAAACAAGACAAAAAATGTTGTGACATCTTAAAGACTTCTTTATTTTAATGTTAGCTTTTGTGGATCAAGTCTACTTCATCAGACGTAAGAGTGAGACTTCATGGGATTAATTTATACATACAGTTGTACCTCGCTTAAAGAGCATAATGCGTTCCACAGGATTGCTCTTTAAGCGAGTTTACTCTTTAACCGAAACACCATTGTAAGTGACCAATTGTGACTTCTGGTGGTGGTGGTGGTGGGGATTGCAAACCCCGATTTATTTGTTAAGTGAGTTTTTGGTTGGTTTTATTTATTAAGCAAAGCGACCATTCAGAGAAAATTCTGCTCTTTAAGCAAGTTACTCTCTAAACGAGGCACTCTTTATGCGAGGTTTTACTGTATCAGTTACAGAGGTACACAAAGGTTGGCTAGCATAATGGATAAGTTAACAAATCAGTGTGGTTATTTGCAACCAGTAATAATAGAAGATTCTTGGTTGGGGTTCAGATTTATTACTGTGAAATTTGGTTCTGTTGTGTTGTAAATGGTTAGTAGATGGATGTCTTTTTTGTTTTGTTTTGTTTTGTTTACTCTCTGTTATGTGCTAAGTGGCACAGACCTCTGTAACCAACTCAGCATGTTTCCACTTTTATATGATGAGCTGTTGTTAGAACAATAGGTTTGTCAATTCAGGATGAAGGTATATTTCTATGTCAATGGCTCTCACTAAGCCAGTGATGTGCCTTCCTTGATATTATATATAAATGTGTTTTATACAACTAGTTTCTCATCCAATACAAGTAGTTTGTCTGCCGCCCCTCCCCCTGCGCCTACGCCAACTGCCAGGGGAGGAAGAAGCCAGGGCAGGTTGAGGACTTTGCCGCCCCTCCCCCTGTGCCCATACCAACATATTGCAATGTAATGTAATGTATTGTCAGCCGCCCTGAGTTGCCACGGCGAGTGGGCGGCAATATAAATTTGAACTAATAATAAATAATAAATAAATAAATTTAGAGAAGGCCACTCTTCTAATCTCTGCCTATTACTTTAGAACAGAAACAATCATTGTGAGACTAATTACAATCTTGGTATGGAATATTGATGTCTGTGCAGTGGCATCAATAGGATGGAAAACTCCCAAATACAGATGCAATGGCTTTATTCAAAAGAAACAAACAGCATGTTGTGGAGCAAAGTTGCACTTATGCATAATATCTTCGTATCTTGGAGAAAGGGGTCTAGGTTGTCCCAGGTGGGTTCAGTCATTCTTGGTCACTCATTTTGCCAGGCACATTGTTACAGACAGTGGTGGGCAGCAACAGGTTCGCCCACACCCCGGGAGGGGGGGAGCAAAATTGGATGGCCTCTGGGCAGGGGGTGGCAAAATTTGGTGGCCTTCAGGCAGAGGGAGTAGCGAAATTGGGTGGCCATGCCCACCTCTCTGCCCTACCCCATCAGGTTTTGTCCCTGCAAATGGTTCAAGGTCTCCCTTGCTCAAAAGCTAGTCATATCCAACTCTAGGGTGCAGTGCTCATCTCCATTTACATCCAAAGAGCCAGTGCTGCCTGTGTTTGCAGATGTATGCATGGCCACATGGCAGGCATGACTAGATCTCCACGACATATGCTCCGTCCGTGATGTACACTCCGCCCATGACATGGTAGCAAAAAAAATTTTGCTGCCCACCACTGGTTACAAAGATATTTTTGTGTTTTTAGAAGCCTTTAACACTTGAACAAATATCTCAACAGGAAAAAAGCAGAATAAAATGCTATGAAGACATGAAGCACCTGTCAACCTAAAGTGCTTTAGAAGATTTAGTTCAAGTTGACAAACTGATATCCATTGTGATAGCTAATTCCTTCAGAGTTGGTTTTGAATGTAACGGAAAGGAAGGGAAGATAATAAAAAGGCAGAGGAAGCTTCTGACTGGGTAATGAGGAGGTGTGAAGAGAGAGAACATGAGGGGAGGGAGAGTTCAAAATGTTGTCAGAATACAAGGTTGGAGAGCAAATTGAGAAAGACACATATAGAGGGAGAAAGAAAGACCAGAGAACTGAAGTGTCCAGGACTATGCAAGGAACTTTTAATGATATATTTCTGTGGGTTCTCTCCAAACTTGGCAGTGCCTCCTTTTTTAACACAACTAATCTTACTAGCTGCACACTCCTGTGTCTCAATGTGTCTGAAGTGAATGAGTTATAGTAATGAAATGTTGCAGAAGTTTCCCACATATTCATAGCCTGTAATTCCCACCAGCCCCTATTATGATCGTTGTAAGTCAATTCAAACATGATGGCACATAACACACTAAATAATCTTATCTTTACCTAAAACATGAACTTGGATCTCTGAGATCAAAGAAAATTGGATGAGGGAATTTTATGGGGAAGAGTGGCTGGTAGGAGAAGAGATAAATGTTGGTTTCCCTTGAATTCCTTACACAAATTACTCCCACGTGCCAGTACTTTAAAGAGAAAAAGAGCTGTCCAGGCTTTGTCTGATGTGTAATTTGTCCCTAATTCAGCCTGCAGTTTTGGTCTATTGATTCTCTCTGGCTCTTGAGATAATTGAATTGGCTGGATGTGCTCAGTTAGACAATAGTCTAAATCATGTCATTAAATAAAGGGTTTACTTAATTCAATTGAATCCATATACTGGGGCTGTTAAAGAGAAATAGAAAGTGGGGAAATCTCAGCCAGGTGAATGGAAGGAAATCAATATTTTACACCATTAATAAATTTGCAAGCCTATAGATAACTCAAAGGTCAAATATAAATATATATCAGGAGATGTATGTTGCATTTCTTACTTATTGTTATTTTTGTCAGCTCTATTGTGGCATGATAATTGGTGGATGAAAGCTATATTGGAGATATGTTTATTTAAAAATAAAAATAAACATATAAACCAAACATATACATATAGAGATGGTTTAACATATCATGCACAGTATTAAGCTGACTTTCTGTACTATCTACATGCAAGGACACCAGATATCAAGTGATCCTGTTTAACACACCAATCTTCTTTCCCTTAAAAACAAAAACAAAAAGCATGTTCAAAGCATTGCTGTTGTGCTAACAGCAATTGAAAAGAAATGTAAAACTTCATTTCTCTTCCCTTTCTAAAAGGAGTGGGAAGGAAGCTTTCCATTTCTCAAGAATGTTAAGCAGCTTTGGCCACTTTGCTTCAATCCCAGAAAACACACATGCTGTAATTGAACCAAAACAGAGTAATCCTACCTGTACACAAAAAAGATTGTCCCTGACATGGACCAATAAAGCTGTGGGTAGGCATCAATTGGGGTGGACTATTTCTTGTAGCACACATTTCATTTTGGAATAAAGAAGCATACTAACTTCTTCAACTAGCTGCATATTCTTCATGGTGGGTGTCATGAAAAAGTCAATTTCTGAGTTGTACTTTTCCCTGAGATCTATACCATGTGCTTAGACCCATCCAAGATGGAGATTTCAATCCAGGGGAGACCCCTTTCTCACATACCAGAGAGAGATTAGAATGTAAACATGTTAGCCTTGTGGATTGGAAGAGATGGAGCCTAATGTGTGACAGGCAAGTTATGCTGTAAGATCATTGGTTGGAATCCTTCAGGGGAATGGCAAGGAGGCAGACCCTGAGGGGAGGACATAAAAAACCCCGAGGAGGGGGATGTCAAGGGAACACACTCTCTCTTGGATCTTAACTGCAATCATGTAGCTGATTTGGACAGAGGGAGGGCCATACTGGCTTTCCCCCAATAAGCAGCTTTCTTTATTTTGACATGCTTTCTGTACTTTTGATGAACTTTATTCTGTACCTTACTTTGATTCCAATATACTTTTAAAATACCTGAAGAGGCTACCTTATTTACACTACTCTAAAATCCTGGGTTGTTCATCCATGGGGTGGCAGTTCAGAAGCATGAAGGGCTTACTTGTGAGTAAAGTCCTTTTGTGACAGTGGGAGCCCGGAGTCTCCCACCAAATGAGCTACTCACACACCTTCCCCAGTGCTGCTTCCCTCTTTAGCTTCCCACCTGCTCCCTGGAGACTACCACATATTTGCCATTGCCACTGCTGTTGCTGGCTGCTTTGGTGGCGAGGCTTGTTGAGCAGCTATTGTCCTTCAAAGCCCTGCTTTGCAAGAGATCAGCAATTATACTTTTCCTGCTACTCTACAGAGGAATAGAGAAAGTATCTCATTAAAACATCTGGTTTTTTTATTGTGTCAGAAGCAGACAAAGCTGCTTTCTGGGTTGAAAGGCTTTTGTGCTGAAGGAACTCCGGTCAGGGGATGCCTGAATGAAGTTCCTTTCATGTTCCCAAGATCTTTTTCCCACCAAAGTGGTCCCTATTTATCTATTTGCAATTTCTTGCTTTCGAACTGCTAGGTTGGCAGGAGCTGGGACAGAGACAGGCACTCATTCCATCATACAGTACTTGGGTCTTGAATTGCCGACCTTCCAGATAACAAGGCAAGCTTCTTAACAACTGAGCCACCTCAATCCCAAAACATCCAATATACTGAAGTGGATCGTTAGCTTCATCAGCATATAGGATGTTCACTCTGGAAGCAGTTTTTGTACACTGAAAACCAGAGTTCCAATTGTCTGGAGGAGCTTAGGATACCATATTCCTGAGCTCTGTAAAAATAATAATAATAATAGAACCCTCTGATAGGGTTCTAAAAGAAGTGTTCTGCACGAGGTTGGAATGCTCCAGTATCCACAAAATGCAGATGCATTATATATAGACAGGCCCATGCTGGCTATTTGGGACACAGGGACAAGTCCTGGTGCGCCCCAGTGGCTGGCACCCCCCAGAGGTGGGCAGAAGTATGTCACCTAGCAGTTATAATCCATGATGTCATACACTACCTCCCATAGGCACTGTTCCCTCCCTCTCTGTCCAATGCCCTTTTAGCATAGCCAGCACACCCCTGTACATAGACAAGTGTGCACTCTGCCCCATTTTGGACATGCTCATAGCCTGGAGCAAGTAACGAGTTCTCTCTCTGGGCCCAGATTCTTGTTTGTGTAGTTTCATTGATTTTCCCAACAGAATCTTTGCAGTGTCTTCTCTAGGCTGAGGAGACATTTTGTGCTACATGAATATATGCTATTAATTGATAAATCTGACCTGTTTTGAATTCCATCCACTTTTTTAAAAAATGAAAAAATAACTTCTCACAAGGAATGATTCTTTGTCAGCTTATGTTAGAACCACTAATGCTTCTAGAACACTTTTGGATGTTAACCATGTTGGATTTTCCTAGCATTGCCTTCCTGCTGCCACTACATTTGTACAGAGATATTTCTGCTCATAAGTAAAGAATTCTAATGACACAGAAATACTTCTGGAATTTATTTCATTTTTCATATGGATATGGTTATGTTGTATGAAAGTGGAATATAAGTCTATACCAGGGATTCTCAACCTGATGTGGCCCACATGGCACCATTTCATGTGCCCCCCCTCACTGCGTCCACCACACCAGGAAGTACCATATGGTGGAGGAAGGGCAAAATGGATGTCTGGCCCCAAAGCTGTCTAAGGGAGCATGACCCTGGGTTTAAAAGGTTGAGAACTCCTGGTCTTTATGATATGATATTTCACTGCTTTTCATAGACAGGTAAGAGTACTATTTTTTATTATTATTAAATAGAAATGCAGGAAAGAAAAGTATGAAATAAAACAGGCTAAGAAAGTTAAAAGTAGAGACATCACCTTGCAAACAATTTGCATAGTCAAAGCAATGGTATTCCTGGTGGTAATGTATGGTTGTGAGAGTTGGACCACTAGGAAAGCTGAGCGCAGAAGAATAGATGCCTTTGAGATGTGGTGTTGGAGGAGAGTTTTGAGAGTACCCTGGACATCGAGGAGAACAAATAGGTCAATCCTAAAAGAAATCAAACCTGACTGCTCCTTAGATGGTCAGATAGTAAAGATGAAGCTAAAGTACTTTGGACATCAAATGAGAAGAGAAGACTCACTTGAGAAAGCCTTGATGCTGGGAAAGGTGGAGGGCAAAAGAAGAAGGGGGTGGCCAAAGATGAGATGGCTAGATGGTATTGTAGACACAATGGGCACAGAGCTGGGTGCGCTGAGGACAGAGGTGCCTGGCGGGCAATGGTCCATAGGGTCGCAAAGGGTCAGACTCAACTGTGTGACTGAACAACAACAACAACAAAAGAAAGGACATGAAATTTTTGTTTATTTTAGGATTTTTTTCACTCCATTGCAAATGTTGACTGCCCCTGCCACAGGTATGGGAACCATCCAATATTGGAATGTGTGTAAAGATGGGATTTAATGCATTTTTTGAAACAATTTGCACTTTATATGAGTGATGGTTTTGTCTTCTTAGAATCAATTTCTGAAACAGCTTGTAGCAGTTTTGTTTCAAGCAACCTGGTTGGGTTGAATAGCAGTTGGTAAGCCATCGGGGAAATGGCTGGATAGCTCAGTGGTTTAAGTATCTGGTTGGAAGTTTAATTCCTCACTGTACCTCCTAAGAGAGGAGCCAAGGGAGAGAGATTTCTACTGATATAATGTGCAGTTATTTTGGCATCTGTCTTCAAGTCTTGTAGTGCTCTCTCCTTCTTCCTCCCTCTTCTTACTGCAACTTTATTACACAAAGACCATTTTTAAAAACAGTTATCCCCCTTTCTTTGTTTTCAGATGTTTTTCATATATAAGGGCTTCCAATTTTGCAAATCCACATATATGGTAAATCTACTCTCTTCTACAAACATGTGGCTGTACCCAGAGAAAGCTGACTATAAAATCTCTCCATACAGCTGAAGCACTTGTCTAAAATGGAGAGTTTTAACAAGCTGCATTCCCAGAATACAACACCCCAGCCAGCCATTCTGGCTGAGTGAAGCAAGGAGTTATAACCCAAAAACAACTTCCCCAAACTCTGCTAAAATGTTATGTTAATATATAAATTAGGCTATAGAGGAGTTTGGCTTATATAGCTATCGCCCTGGGATTGTTTTGTGAGTATAAAGGCAAGAACATGCAAAAAAAAAAATTCTGCAAATTATCACCTACGTTGTATGGATATCACAAGCTCTCAGATTACAACTGTTGCCTGGATACATGCTATTCTTCCCCATGTCTGGTCAACTAGCAAATACAGTACAGTATATCTAGTCACTAACTACTGTGATTGCAAGAAACATGATTACAGGTACCAAGAACATCTAGTGTATGGTGCCATTTGCAGTGAATGTAGACATACCTCCCCTTTGTAATGTCTCATTTTATTCTGTATTTCTTTTATAATTTCTTTAGGAGAGGTACAACTCTATTATGGGAAACAACTACCCTGTTCATGAACTGTTACATTTCTAATCTATGTTGTCTAACACAGAGCATGTTCAGATGGGCACTTAGCACACTCTTTTGAGCTCTTGCGGGTTATTCTGGGAGCCATATGTCCAGATTGTATGGATGCTAATGTGCTGCTAGTGTGCTGAGCATTCCTTTTTAAACGTCTATCAGGAGACTCTACTTTTTCAAGTGTTCAAATCTATCTGGTTCCCAGCATCTCTGGTTACTGGTAATGCAATATAAGGATAAACTTGCAGCCAAAAGTCAGCTTCCAAGGTAAATATCCAGCATGCTGATGGGGCTTACAAGCTCTGTCAAAATATTGGATGCTGCAATTAAACATTTCCCTGCTCCTCTGTATTTAGTGACACATTCCCCCACCCCCAGCCAATTGTTAGACAGAAAGTTAAAAAAAAAGATTTTCTTTGTTTTTCTTTTTTATCATCAGTCAAAAACAACAATTAGCATGTAGCTGAAAACAAAATAAACATTTCCCCTACCCTTCTACAGAGGAGCAGGGGAAGTGTTTTGTTCGCCTTGTCAGTTACTTCACCCTTTGAACAAAGGCCACTTGGGGTGTTTGAAGCCATAGTTTGATGCTGTGTTTGCTATACCACATTGGCCCCTCTTCCTGCCCTCAACCACTTTTTTATTTTAATGTGGATATTGTTCTGAAGATATCGGCTTCTTTGTTAATAAAGAAAAATGCAATGTTTAGTAAAATGAACATAAAAGCATAAGAGCCAAGCTTGATCAAACCAAACACCCATCTTATCATTAATTATATTCAAACTGTGGGAAGAAGATGCCACAAGCAAGACCTGAGCATAGTAACACCTTCCGTGTTCCTTAGCATCTGATATCCAGAGGTGCTTCCTTACTGGAGATAATAGAAAGCTATTGTGACTAGTAACTATCCATACCCTTATCTTCCATGAAGTCACTAAGGGTAAAATTGTAAGATAAATAACTGTAATGTTTTCCCTCTGGGCATGTGATTCCTTCAAAGCACAATCAGATTTGCAAAAGAAATCCTTGCTTTTTGAACTAATCTTTTGCTAGGCTTGAAATAACCAGGACATTTTTAATGTCTCAATATTAATGGATAATATCCTCCAGCTGCCACTTTCAGGGAGAATACCAATTATCAAATGTCACAGCTGGCCACTCTAATGGTTTTCCAACTTTTTAATTCAATCAAAGGACCACACAGTTTTTGTCTTTATTTTCCATGTGTCTCATGGTCACTTGAGGAAATGACGAGCTTTCTGAAGAAATAGCTCAAGTAGTCAGAAAAGAGACTAGTGGATGTTTTAAATTAAGAACTCAAATGTCACACAAACCATTTATGTGGCTAATTGTATCCTCACCTCTTGTATTACACTAAACACGTTAATAATGCAGGACAGTGGACTTTTCTCTTTACTGATGAGAAGCAGTAGTAAAAGTTCAGAGAAGCAATAATGAGTAGCATTTAAAATCCATCTGGCTGGGAATCAAAGGTAAAAAATAATGACACCAGGTCCTAAATTATACATAGAAAAGAACACAGATTTAACACAGCAGCTGAATTCCAGTAGTAAGTCATAACCAGAGTAGACCTAATGAATCAGTGAGGATATGGTGAGTCAACCCCTTCATAAACGCTACTGATTCAATGAGCTTACTCCAGTTATGTCTTACTAATGTATCTCAGCCAGTGAATATCAGGAGTACCTTCCTAAGCTATAAGAAAAGAACACAGATTTAGCATGGTGAATACCAAAAGCCTTGTTTCTGTGGCCATACAGGTCATGGTGACTTTAGGTAACAAAATTTAACATTTTTCTAAGCTCAATACTGGCATAGTTGGAAGTCCAACATAGAGAAGTTTGGGGTAGAGCTTAAGGAGAGTGGGACAATAGAAGCATTGACCAAGGATGCTGGGATTTGGTGTTGGTCTGAATGTAGAGATTTGCTGGTGGAGAAGCACATATTTGTCCATCAATATATGCAACTGGGTGGGCATGAATGCACCTGCTATTGGAATGTGTACTGCCTCTAGCTGCTCCTTCCTAGGAAGAAGGAAACATAAAACGGGTAGACAACAGGAAATCTATATGACCACCGTTTGCTCAAATTCAGCATTCCCTCATGGATGGAAACTTAGTTTGATCTAGCAGAGACCTTCAAAGGTTCCAAGGTAATCTTTGGCAAAGTTTTTTCTTCTACTACAACTTCCAGAATTTTCAATCCAGCATGACCTCTAGTTTGCTGGCTAAGGGGATTCTAAAAAAGTAAGTCCATTTTCGGGAAGGGGCAGGGAGAGAACTGTAGGAAACTCTGCTCTACATTGTTAAAATAGAAGCATTTGATCCTACATAGACCAAGACAGGTTGGTGAAGATAATACTACAGTCTAGTTTCATGTAAGGGAGGAGGAGGAATTGGAAAACAGAATTGAATTGTATCAGAGAGTAAACAAAACAATAGCAAAAAAAGTGAAAACTGTTGTGACAACATATTGTATTGTAATGTAATGTAATGTGTTTTTTGTAAGCCGCCCTGAGTCGCCATAGCGAGTGGGCAGCAATATAAATTTGAACTAATAAATAATAAATAAACTTAAAGACTAACTCGTATCTTTAAATGTGAGCTTTCGTGGATCAAGTCCACTTCATCAGACATAAAAGTGAGAACTCATGGTGTCAGTTTATGCACATCAGGTGCAGAGGCACACAATAGTTGACCAGCCTAACCAAAAAAAAGTAACAATTCAGAACTGAATTGAGAACTGGAGAACATTTGCCAACAATATTCTGAGGTTCCCTTTTCTCTGTTTCTCTGGTATACTGCACCAGGTTGGTGCCATCTCCTTCTCTTTAATAATATCTGTTTTCATTGGGCTGAAATTAAGTTCTGATTGTCTCAACATAAAGGTGTCCCGGGGGGATACATCACCCTTTCTAAGGTATATCGGAGAATCAACAAAACAAAAACAAAAAAGTTATAGCACCTTAAAGATTGTTGTGTTTTACTGTTAACTTTCATGGTGTTAGCTTTTCTGATGAAGTGGACTTGAGCCGTGAAAGCTAACATTAAAACACAGCAGTTAGTCTTTAAAGAGCTACAATGTTTTTGTTTTGTTGATTCTCTGATATGCTTGAAACACAGCTAACATTCCATAAAATAAAACAAAATAAAACAAAACAAACCTTTCTGATGGTGTCTGCTAGACCTACATCAGTATTATGCTTCCACGCAAGGCTGGTGGCATTTTCCTCCATAGGAAATCCAGAGATGGGCTGAACATGATAATGCCAGATTTAGTACAATGGTGAGGAATGCTTTGTTCTGCAGATATTTCAGGCTACATCTCCTGTAATCTATTACCATTAGCTAGTTTAGCAGAAAATGAACTGATCCACAGAATCTAAACAATATGCTTTCAAGCAGTTGCTGTGGAATGTGCAGCCATTTGCTTTTACCCACGTTCCTAATTACCTGTTTTCCTTATGAATAAAAACAGCCTCCAGAAGCAGCTCCTTGTTATTAAAAGAATATGTAGATTCTGTTGCTCATTCTAAATCATCAGATTAAGAGCAGCTTGATCCGAACAAGGTCACATTACTTTTATGCTGGATCATCTTTATACAATTGTTGTTACTCATCCACACTATCTTCAATGCCTTCCCCCTTGATATAAAACTCTATTTCTCTAGGTAGCTGCAAGGTAACAATCTCACAGTCTGCACAAGATTTCTACTGGTATCTCAAAGGAGTCTGAGTTGTCATAGCCTCCGGGTTATTACTGCTGATCTGTAATAGGAAATAATAAGACTAGGCAATAAACAGAAATAAGATTCCTGCCCAGGATAAAATGTAGTATAGAGTGGCTTTAGTTGAGTGAGTGAGATGAGAGAATAAAAAAGTTACAGTGAAGCTTTTGTTTCTTTTAAACCAGAGTTGGTCCCCTAGATAGGAGTTAGCTTCGAAGGAGAAAGAAAAGTAGTAAACAATTCTGAGCTATAATTCAGCAGACAGAAAAGCAGTTTCCATTAATTCAGATGAGAATCTGAATGTCATTGAGAGTTCTTCAAGCCAGTCTTTCACTGTTGCACAGTGATATGGGCCTCACAGTGAAAAGCCTCATTCTCAGGAGGGAACCATCCCTCTGAAATCTAGGATCAAAAAGGAAGATTGGACCAGCAGCAAGGCTTGGTAGATCAACTTCACTTCCACACCACAGACTTGGCTGAAAAATGGCTTCAGCATTCTGTCTCAGAATGGAAGGAAATCACAAAGTTTTTTTTCCTCAGTGACTAATGGTAAAAATGCAGCCCTATATATTCCATACTGAACATCTGAGTCTTGAGAGACATTGCTTTGGGAGACACTAAAAGGACTAGTAAAGAGAAAAACACAGTTACCCAAGATGTGGGACTGCTGTGACTTAGTGGTTAAGACACTGAAATTGATGACTGGAATGTAAGCATGTCAGCAGTTCAAGCCCTGAGTCGGTAGGTCAAGGCCTGAGTGCTGCACGATGGAGTAATCACCTGCCTCTATCCCAGCTCCTGTCAACCTAGCAGTTCGAAAGCAAGAAATTGCAAGTACTGTAGATAAATAGGTACCATTTCCATTAGGAAAGTTAACATTGTTCTGTGTCTAGTCATGCTTGTCATGTGTCCATGGAAACATTTGCTGACACAAACAGCACTGGCTATTTGGCTGTAAACGGATGAGCACCAAACCCTACAGTCAGATATGACTGGCTTTCGAACAAAGGTGACTTTTTTTTTTACCAAGACATGAAGATGCCAGGAAAAATAACATCACTGTATCAAGCACCCTCCTTTCCTCTTTTTATTTGTATCATTACACTTTGGCATCACCATGATGTGACGAAAGGACTGCATTTTCACTGCCCTCGGTGAGGATAAGGAAACAGTCTTCTTGCTGTGTCATACTATAAGAGTAGGCCCTACTCAAACATTTTCATAATATATCTCCCAGAAACTCCAGCTATAATATTTAGTAGCCATGCAACCAAGGGAATTATTGGGTTACAGTCCAGAACATTAATTTTCTAAGCTCTGCTCTCAATGCATATTGTAAAAGGGAAGAATTAAAATTTGGGGGTGGGGGGAGGACTATTTTCAATAGAATCTCTAATCCTATTGAGTGATTAGCAATTCTGGTTTTTGGTGCATGCTTAGAGGGCAGATCTACCAATACCAAATGTCACAGAATGAATTATATCCCCTCAACCTCATTTCTGCCCTTAAGATTCCTAAATCTTGTAGCATTTTTTTTTTTTTGGGAAAAACTGTAATCTAATTTTTCAGCAATATGTGTGGTGAGTAGATTTTTGGAGAAATTTGGCATGCATTGAAACAGTTTTATGATTATGTTCTCACAGGGCCAGTTTGCAACTGAACTCATAATTACTGTACTATAAGCAATAATTACAGTGTGTAATTATTCCCTTGTGTGGAAAAGAAGGTATTCTATCCAGAACCCAATGAGGTCAGCTGACCAACCACACCCTCTTGTGGGTGAAACAACAAAAGAAGCTGGGTTTGGGGGAAATTCTGCTGTTATATTATGCAAATATTTAAACCAAATTGAATTATAAGCTACTGAAAATAGACTGAAGGGTGGATATATACATATAACTTGACTTTATTTTGAAGTCTTTGTTTAAAGTATTTTCATTCCATCTTTCAAAAACATGTGTGAGAGGGTCAAAACAATTACCAAAGCAATCCGTTTGAATTCAATACTAGATCAATATGAGTATGTGATTTTCTGGCTGGACATCCTGCTACTGTAATGGAGTATACCATACAGCCAGCAACTCAATGCTGAGTGTTGGGTGACGGTAAGTAACCTGACTTCCTAAAGGGGCCAATTGCTACAGGCAGATGAGCACCTATAGGTCGGGTGATGGTCCCCTGAGTAGAGGAAATTCCCCTGGAAACCATCATATTGGGCAAAATGGCAAAATGAGCGGAGGAGGAACTCTGATTCCCAATGGTCATGGAGGTAGAAGAGGCCATGCCAGATGGACTGGATGTGAAGGTGCACCTTGATAATATCCTCAAGGCTGCGGCAGTCCATTGCAGACCTGGTGTTAAATTCTGCATGTCTCATTTCATATGTGCCTCAGGAGATCATAGTGTGTGGGTCACTTCATAGCAAGCTGGGATCCACCTTAAACAAATTCATCCCAATGGCATTTTTCCTGCTTCAGGAAAAAATGCATTCTCGGATATGAGTTGTAGACGACAACGTAAACTGTAGTAAGAAACCTGTGATAGATTTTCCTGTTGTGAAAATTGATACATTTAGCTGTTCTTACTCCTCTGCCTGAACTTCAAAGTAATTGTTACAAGTAACTGCAAATTGGTCACTTTTTATTTGTAATAAGAACACAATGAAATTAAGTTTCCTAAATAATCCAATGTGTGGGAAGTACATAATTTTAGGACAATAAGCAACATTTTATATTTATTCTTAAAAATTTGTCTTTAAGACAATTTTAGAGCATTTTCAGAAATGTTTCTTCAATAATAATAATAAAAAAATTCATTATGATCAGGCAAGTTGAGTGTTTAATTATTTTTTTAAAAAAGAGGAACACACAAAATCATACACATGCAAAAAGAAACTTAAGCACTGTTGTGAAAAATGAGAATAATTACTTTTAAAATAAAAATGTTTCTGTTCTGGTTAGTGGCTGAATGGCCTTGGATCTGAGCGATCTATTAATAATAATTCCATGCCAGAAATTATTCTGGGTTGAAAGGATTTTTGCTGGAGGAACTCTGCTCAGGGGATGCCTGAATGAGGCTCTATCATATCCCCAAGATCTTTTCCCACCAAAGTGGTCCCTGTTTATCTACTTGCAATTTCTTGCTTTCGAACTGCTGGGTTTGCAGGAGCTGGGACAGAGAAGGGCACTCGTTCCATCATGCAGTACCTGGGTCTCCAGCTAACAATATAAACTTCTTAACCACTGAGCTACCGCAGCCCCTAGAGATCTATTCACAGACACAGGCACACAAATATAAACACAGAGCCTAGAGGGAGTGTAAAAAAACCCAGACATTTTAACGTTCAACCATTGCAGATAGGATAGAACAATGAAGAGAAGGGAGAGATATCTGCAGTGTGCTCTTTTCTGCATCATTATTAAAAAGTGATTCTTTGCCATGTATTCAAATACAGTTCCAAGTTTGAAAGGGCTCTGAGCAAACTGTTTTTTATTAGTGCTCTTCCGGCCTTGATTGTTCCGGCTGCTTGGTCTGAGTGATTGCTGCATGGCTGAGAAATGTCTTAAAGTCCTACAAAACCTCTGAAAAAGCATCTCTCCAAAGTATGGAGGAAAACTGGGGAAATGGCTCCTGTTTGCCACATCTGTTTTTAATGGTGGGCCCATGCTGGGTGCTGGGCCCCTGACGATTGTCTGATGGTGGTTTTGTTCTGCTTAATTTAGCTTCATGGAACATACACATGATTCATTCTGAAATTGTATCCAAAAACTTGAATGTAAGAGACAAACCAAACATGACAACATTCATGCAATTGGCTAAGTGCATTGATGCACAATGGAAAATTCAGAGTAGTGTCAGTGGGTTGGGTGGAATTTGGATTAGATCAAAGAGTTAAAGCTCTCGGCTATCCTATGTAGGCTATACACAAGTATAGTACCTCACTATTAAAGATGCATCACAAGGTGCAAAAAACTATTTGGAGGCCAGTGGTTAGCATATATAATGTTCAGACTCAAAACTGGAGTGGATTGATTAATCACCTGACATAAGAGCCACCAGCCAACACTTCCCCACCACATCTCAGGGCAGCAGACTGGTTTATGGGGCTTAGAATAGGTTGTATGTGGCATATAAGCTCTGTTTTCCCATGGGAGAAATAGCTAGCAGTGTTATACATAAGGAGCTCAACTGTCCACACTGTGTACATTGGCTTTTGCCCTGAGCATCTCTGCAGCAAAGTATGCTACTCCAGTATGGACTGCATCTGCATGCATGAAACAAGTTGACATTGGTGTTAATGAAAGAATGTGCATAGTGTCAGGATGCCTGAAACCTACACCAATTGAGAAAATATATCTTCTTGTTGGTATCGCTCCATCTGAGATAAGGAGAGACATAGCAGCAGACACTGAGAGAATTAATCAAGAGAATGACCCTCAACATCTTCTGAATGGACATGTGCATCAAGTATGCTGACTCAGATCCAGGAAGAGCTTTAGGGCAAGAACAAACATTCTTGAGGGTACACAAGAGCAAAACCAAATTAGAAAGTGGATGAAGTTGTTCAGTGAGAAAGGATAAACATTAAAGGTGGATATAGCTGAGGAACTCAATTGCTCCTCTGTCACTTGGTGAATCCTGAATAGACTTAGTGTTAGAGTCCTTAAATGTAAGACCAGCATGGTTTCAACCACACATTGTGTGAATGTGGAGAGAAACAGAATCCGGCTCATTTACTGATCTGCCATTTATTATTGGAAACTGATGAGGATTCAAGTTGGGTCAATGACAAAGCCAAGACAGTGGTTTCATTTTGGCAATTTACAGTCTGATCTGGACATGAAAGAAAATTATTTAGTCCACCTAATAGGAGAGCCAGCCTGGCAGAAAAACAACTGGAAGATAGCAGTTCAAAACTCAGAGTATGGCACACATGCCTTACATATCACAGTCCAAAGCTCAACCCAGAAAGCAGCTTCTGTTCAGCTAAGATTTTTACCCAAAGAAGGACAAGGATACAGAAGGGGATTTTTTTTTTAATATAGCAGCAATTTTTGACATGCAGCATGGGCTGCTGTTTGTTGGCAAAACACCCTTATGTTTTGCTTCCTTGATTGAATGGGAGGTGTTTTCTGATTAGCAAAACCGTTCATTTTGGTGTTGCAGTCTTGCTTCCTGGATAATCAGCCCTCTCTCATAATGGCTGTAATCCTATCTTTTTAATTACTGTATGTTGGTTTACTTTGAAGAGGCATAACTGCGGTGGTGAATTGTCACTGGTATTCCTCACTCAATGCAGGTCATAGGATTTTTTGCTTTACAATGGCATAACTAACCAATAGGCTTCTGGATAATATTTTTCTAGATCAAATTATGGCCACATCTGGCCTCTGATGCCAATTCATCCAGCCCACGCCAACCACATCGCTCCCAGAAGTGGAAGTAAAACGTGCCCATATGGGCACGTTTTACTTCTGTTTCTGGGAGCGATGTGGGCAGAATGGGTTGGATGAATTGGCATCGGGGGTCAGATCCGGCCCACAGGCTGTAGTTTGGGCACCCCTGCCCTAGAGAATTAATAGAAGCAATTTATCCCCCATCTTCCCTTCCACAATATTAGGTACAGTACTTGGATTGGCCATAGTTTGGGCACCCCTGGTTTAAGCAGAGAAAATGGCAGCTTAAAATCTACCTCATCCTGTTGCAAAACAGATTTCAAGGTGCGTTTTACTTCTGCTTCTGGTGAGAGGAACCATGTGATTGGGCTGCTGAACCATGTGACCAGCCCACAGCCTGAAAAGTTTGGGCACCCTTGTTCTAGATGGTGCAATTTGTCAATCAACATGCAATGTACATAAAATAAATCTCCATATATTGGTAAACAATGCACAAAATAAATGTGTATTGGTGAAAAGAATATGCAGGTGTTTTGTAATAGGGAAGGTTACTGAGGAAAGTCAGTATATTAGACAAAATTATATACAAAAACACATAAGAACTGAAATTCCATTGCAGGAGCAGCTATTCATTCCAAATACTTGTCTGTATGAACAAATCTCTCTAAAACAAATCTCTCCATTGAATCTCAAATGGAATGTTATTGGAGTGTCACAGTGGCGGCGGCAGGGAAAGGGCAAATGATATTTTAGGCTGTATTAACAGAAGCATAGTCTCCCAAATCTTTGAGGTGCTAACCACCCTCTGTTCAGCACTAGTTAGACCACATTTATAGAAATGTGTTCAATTCTGGACATTGTACTTCAAGACAGATGCTAACAAATAAATTCAAGGGTGATCAGGAGATGGGAAACCAAGCCCTAATAAAGAAAAACTGAAAGAATTGGGCATGTTTAGTCTTGAGAAAAGGAGACTGAAAGGGGATATGATAGAGTTTTCCAAATACTGTACTTGGAAGACAGTGATAAAGAGGAGGGGCAGGATCTATTCCAACCATCCAAGAATGCAGGACATGTAATAACAGTCTGAAATGACAGGGAGCCAGATATATACTGAATATCAGAGAAAACCTCTTAATGGTTAGAGCAGTAAGACAGTGGAACCAATTACCTCGGGAGGTGTTGATCGCTGCTAAGGCATCCAAGATAAAATTGGATAGCCATCTGTTAGATCTGCTATGATTTGTATTCCTGCATTGAACATAATTAAAAGATAGAATTGGACTCAATGGCCTCATAGGTCCCTTCCAACTCATTTATTCTGTGATTCTGTGCTATATCAGTACGAGTATGAGAAGTTAACCCATGTAGACCAGAAACCTCCTCCATGCATGCAATGGGAGAAGGTGGTCCTCTGCACTGACCTGCAGAAAAATCAGAGTTGAAATTCATCCAGTCTCATCTGATGTCAGAAGATAAGCATGGGTGGGCCTTGGCAATAGTTGGATGGAAGACCAACAAGGTATACCAGGGATCTCCAAGTAAAGCTAGGAAATATTCCTGGTTGAAACCTTGTACATCCACTGCTACTAGTCAGATGTGACAATACTGCAGTACATGAACCAGGATCTGACTCAGTACACACCCACTTCCCACATTCTTATGAGCAGAGAATCAAGTGGCATGTGCTGATGGCAAGCTTCTCATATAGACCATTGATCAGTCTTTGTGCAAGCAGAATGGTCAAGGAGGACTTTTCAGAGCTTTGTTCCCTTGGCAGTAGATTAGCCAGTTAGGTTCAGTTTCAATGTCCTCTGTTGCCACTTAGTTTAGTTTAGTTTAGTTTAGTTTAGTTTAGTTTAGTTTAGTCAATGATATATTTGTTGGTGGTGGGTTTCATTGTGTGGGTATTGTTCAGTGATGGGATGACAAAAATTCTACTACCACGCCATGACGTCACGGACGGCATGGGCGTGGCCAATGTCATGACGTCATGACGTCATGGCCGAAGCCGACGTCATGACGTCATGACGTTGTGGGCGGGGCCAAAAATAAAAATAAATAAAAAATAAAAATAAACATACACACGCACACCCCTCCCTCTCAGCCCACCCACCCAGACACAAATAAATAAATAAATAAATAAAATAAAAACAACCACCCACCCAAAACACAAATAAATTACCCCTCGCTTACCTTTCTTGGGACCCGGCACCCTGACTGCGTCCACAGCCGCCGCCGCCGCCGGAGCTGCCTGCACCCCTGTGGCCTCCTCCTCGGGCCGCCGGTACCTTTTTAGCCCGGCTCCGGCCATGGCCAGGGGCGGCGGGCAGCAGTGGCTCCAGCCGCACCACCGCCACCTGCATTCCTCCTCTGCCAGGCGCCGCAGCCAGGCTAAAAAGGGACCGGCCCAAGGAGGAGGCCACAGGAATGCAGCCAACGGCAGCTCCGGCGGCGGCAGGCGGCGGTTGCAGGCACCCAGCCCACAGGCCGGCGCCCGGCGGAGGAGGAGGTGTCAGCAGTGCGCCGTGCCGGGCGTCCCCAGGGCATGGGGCTTGTCGGCAGCGGACGGCCCAGGCAGCCCTCAACGTGCCGCGGGGGAGGTGCCCTTCTCAGAGGGCTGGTGCCGCCTCCGCTGCCGCCGTCCTGAAAGCTTTAAACAATTTTTTAAAAAAATTGGAGCTAAAATGGCTCCAATTGACTGCGCATGTGCAGAAACTCAATCTGACGCATGCGCAATGTGTCAGATTGAGTTTCTGCGCATGCGCAGTCAATTGGAGCCATTTTAGCTCCAATTTTAAAAAAAAATTTCTTTCGGTGAGGCGTCCGGAACTGGACGCCCCAAAAGTGGACTCCCCTCCCGGAGAACCCTCCGGAATTGGTCCTACCGGTTCCAGGGAACCGTCTGGCACCGGGGACATCCCATCACTGGTATTGTTGTCATCTATTTTCTGTTGTTCACCACCCAGAGAGGGATAACACCCACATGGGTGGAATATAAATCTAATAAATAAATAAATAATAAAGGTTGCACTTGTTCGAAAGCCAATTGTATCTGACTCTAGGGTTTGGTGCTCATCTCTGTTTATAGCCAGCACTATCCCCATGTGCAGAAATTCCCGTGGTCATGTGGCAGGCATGACTAGACACCAGAGTGCACGGAATGCTGTTCACCTTCCCACCGAAGTGGTACCTATTTATTTACTTGCAATTTCTTGCTTTCAAACTGCTAGGTTGGCAGTAACTGGGACAGAGGTAGGTGCTCACTCTGTAATGTAGCACTTGGGTCTCAAACTGCTGACCTGCTGACCTTCCAGTCGTTAAGTTCAGCATTTTAACAACTAAGTCACCACAGTCCCTTGAATGTTTGACTAGGCAGGTGTTTGATCCAAATCAACATGATGCTTCTCATATTCTTACATTCCTATGTTAACTCAGCATTATGAAACAGGTTTTTAAACAAACGAACAAACAAACAAAAAAAGCGTAGGAATTCTGCCATTTTAGTCAAACCTGTGACTTCTACTTATTTGTTTGTGTTATGGTGAGAGATGAGGAAGAAGACCTACCTGTGAACTTATTGAGATGGTTGAATAATTACCATTTATTGTCATTATTTGCCATCACTTTGCACGTTGGGAACCGATGTGTCATTTATCAAGAGGCTTTTTCTTTGCATCATTTTCTCTTCATCCATTCTATATACCAGGGGTGCCCAGACTTTTCGGGCCATAGGCCAGTCATGTGGTTCAGGGGGGCCTAGGGGCCAGATCTGGCCTCTGATGCCAATTCATTCGGCCCATAATGCCCTTGTCGCTTCTGGAAGCAGAAATAAAATGTGCCTGTACAGAAGCGACAAGGGTGTCATGGGCCGGATGAATTGGTGTCAGGAGCTGAATCCGCCCCCCCCCCTCCCCGGGCCATAGTTTGGGCACTCCTGCTATGTACCTTCCTCTTCTATTCTTTTCAGCAATATAATTCCACATAGCCTTTAAAGCAATCTGATGGGAAGTGAATGACCAAATGATTGCTTCCTGAGATAAGGTTACTCTGTGGTTATATATCAGTTTTCATGCTCAGTTAGAGCTGTCTTGTGGAGGTATAAAATAGTCTACTAATTACAATGATCTTAATATCACTACCAGCGTTATAAGTTTCATTACATAGGGAATGGGAATTGGCTTAGTTGCAAAATGAGAAACCTGGCAGCAGGGAGAAGCGGGAGCAGATTCCCAAGAGAGTCTGTGCCATATGTTGGTACACATGTGCAGTCATAAATGCAAAAATAATGGACTACATCAATTGCCTACAGCAGCTGATAGGAAGCATTCAGTCTAATCTTCAGCTTTGAAACAGAGATGAGCACTGAACTTTTGAATCGGATACAACTGGTTTTCGAACAAGGGTGACCTTTACTTTTTCTTTACTATTCAGTCTAATCACGACTTTCAAAGACCACCCTGAAAAATAGTTTTACATAGAAAACATAGATAGCTGCCAGATTTGGAGGGGGAAAAAAAAAAATCTAAATCAGCATTGTCTACACAAGATGAAAGCAAGGTGATGACTTTCAGATCTTTTGCACAGTAGCATCTATAATCTTGGGACATTGACCATAGAGGTTAGAGTAGATGGAAAACGTAATCCAAAATGCTGATATTCCTGCCTGAGTCTGTTCTAAATACTAGAACATAGTTTTTCCCATCATTAGTTTCTTCTAATCAACATTCAGGTAAAAGAGTTGGACCTTTTGATGAGCTCTTGTGGCACAGTGGTCAAGCTGCTGTACTCCAGCCAAAGCTCTGCTCATGATCTGAGTTTGATCCTGATGGAGATCAAGGTTGACTAAGCCTTCCATCCTTCTGAGGTCAGTAAAATGAGTACCCAGCATGTTGGAGGCAAAATGTTAACCACTTTGGAAGCTGCCAAGAGAGTGCACTAAAGGCTTTGGGGCAGTATGCAAGTGTAATTGCCATTGCTATTGAATCTGGGACTTTCTTGAATGGAGCTTCATGTAAATATTTGCTCTGCATCTGAACCAGAGTTCTGTTGTTACTGTCCAATACAGAGAAGAGATGAGTGGATATTGCACTATTGTCATCTTGTGGCACATGACATGTGACACTGTTGCTTGTAATGCATTGCCTCCAGGTTCTGAGTCTGGGGAAACTGAAGAAATGCTCTACCATTTAAATTTCCAGCACACTGGAACTGGTTCATCAGTTATGGGCAATTTAATTGAGGTGGTTCAGCTCCCCAGTGTGTGCTCAAAGGCCTGACTGACACTGTCAGCAGTAAGACACCCTATGGCCATGATGGCAAACCTTGGCACTCCAGATGTTCTTGGACTTCAATTCCCAGAAGCCCAAGCACCCTGTGAATCCACACAAATGGGTTTACTGTGATTCATCCAGCCCGCGCTGCCCTCATTGCTCTTGGAAGCCAAAGTAAAATGTGCCCATACAAAATGTGTTCCGCTTCCGAGAGTGACGAGGGCAGCGCAGGCCGAATGAATTGCAGTAAACCAATTCGTGTGGATTCACAGGGTGCTTGGGCTTCTGGGAATTGAAGTCCAAGAACATCTGGAGTGCCAAGGTTTGCCATCATGGCTCTAAGGCCCGGGGGCCAGGTGCGGCCCCCAATGCCAATTCATCTGGCCCATGAAGCCCTCGTCGCTCCTGGAAGCGGAAGTAAAATGTGCCCATACGGGCACGTTTTACTTCCGCTTCCAGGAGTGACGAGTACTTTGAGAGCTGGATGAATTGGCGTCCGGGGCTGCACCTGGCCCCTGGCCCTTAGTGACCAGCTCCCTGAACCACATGATTGGCCTATGATGCAAAAAGTTTGGGCACCCCTGTTCTATGGTATGGGGGATTGGGGCAGGATGGAGGCATGTCATGTCCCTAGCAACTACTCAAGGATGTCAGATGCTAGTACTGGTATTCCAAGAAGTATACTTCTGTTAATTGCATGTGACATTTCCCTCCTGTTCAACAAATTATAAGCATTTGTGACAAATGAAATCAAAAATTAGTGGGAGATGGATGACAAAAACAGAAGAACCAGGCCAGGAAAGGATAATCTGACACTTGCCAGTTCTAATGACTAACAAAACTGAAGGCTTGAACCTCAGATCTTCTTGCAGATATATCTTATGCTCCTAAACTTCTTTTTAAACTCTCCAATACAAAGAAGAGATAAAGGAACAAACCCTAACTGGACTTATTTGTAAACCCCTAGATCCAATGTTATTTTACTGCATTAAACTTATGTCATGTCTTTTTCCCCATGGGATTTTCCAGGAAATGTTTTGTTTATTTATTTTTTATTTTATTGTTTATTTTACAGAGTTATATGTCGCCCTCCTCAAAGAGACTCAGGGAGGCTAACAAAAGCTTAAAAAGATACATAAAAACACAATATAAAATCCAATTCAAAAATTATTAAAATATTAAAATAGTAAAACTAAACAAGTTAAAAGATTTAAAAAATCATACAATGTTCCTGGGTGAGGCCCCATCCAAACACTTCCCATGTCTAGAATCTCAGACAAAGTTGATATCTGATGCCATCGGAAAATTCAGTCATACCTCCTATTTGATTTATCATGCTGGAATATCATTCTTTCTCTAAAGAGCATAGAATGGGAACATATCTTATCCTTACACCTGTCCTATAAAGTAGGGTAGGCTGCAAGAAACAGTGTTATGTCAGACTTCACCCTGTGAATTTATGCACAAGGTGAGGATTTTAATCACAGAGCCCCGTCTGCAAACTCGCTGCTCTAGCCACAAATGTGTGTATAATGAGTTTCTAAAATCAATGCAGAAATAATATCCCTTGAATTATCTTCAGTGTCTGAATTCTTCTGAAATGCACTGGGTGGGTCAAATGTTGAAATGCATTGCAAGGCTGCCAACAATCTCTGACAGAATTTTCTCCTTTGCCTTTTTCAGGAATTGTGTATTTTCAAAGCTGCATTACTATCATGGCTGGATTGAAGCCATAGTAACCTCTGGGCACCTCATGCATGAGTATGAGGGGGGAACCAAAATGATTGTTCTTCTAAGCAGGGGAATGATTTAAGGCGATGAAGCATATCACAGGAAACCCAAGTTATGGAAGCCTGAAGATATGTGACTTGACCTGTGCAACTCTAATGTCAAATCCATTCACAAAAACATGTAACCTTTATGCTCTGTTTGATATAGATATTGAAGTTCAGAAATTGTATTAATAGTTAGGAGCTTCTGGCACTGTAATTTCGAAATGCTTGAATAGAATTTTAAACTTTAACAAACCATAATCAGTGACCAAGAGCTGCAGTGGCTCGGTGATTAAGACGCTCGCCTTGTTAGCTGGAAGGCTGGCAAGTTGGCAGTTAGAGACCCGGGTACTGCATGACATATTGAGCATCTGTCTTTGTCCCAGCTCCTGCCAACCTAGCAGTTTGAAAGCAAAAAATTGCAAGTAGATAAATAGGGACCACTTCATAGGAAAATATCTTGGGGACATGAAAGGAGCCTCATTCAGGCATCCCCTGAGCAGAGTTCCTCCAGCAAAAAGCCTTTCAACCCAGAATAATTTCTGACACAAAATTATTATTACAGTATAAATGATCAAGAGTACTGTATTTCTGCAGCAGTTTACAGTTTGTTGATGCCGAGGCATAGGGAAGAAGGCAAAATACTTCCCTCTTGTGGACATGAAATGAAATCATCTGGGGTGGGGGGGTGGGACTGGCTACTGCATGCCTTTAAAATGAGTTATGGCCTACATCCAGTATTTCCTAAGTATAAAGTATGTTTTTGTGGTGGTCCTCTGGGACGGTGCAGCTGTCTCTTCTCCTGGAATATGCATGGCTACAGACATGACATAAGTCACGCTCCCTTGCATAACTCAACTTTAATGAACAAACCAATGAGATAACTACCAACTACTCTAATCATATGAATCCTCCAATAATCTGCCCCATTAGTCCACAAATCCAAAGATGGGGAACAGTTACTTCACTCTCCCCATGTAAGTCTTTAAATGCTTAGAATTCTTCCCATTTATGTCCTCTGTTACTGGAGGAGAAGGTCATGACTGGATAGCCCATAACTCAGCTTCTAACTGCTAGTGATGACTGTGTTGTCTCTGTTTGCTCAAATGCTGCAATTGGGTGGGAGTGGGGATTTGCAAGGCTAATTATGCAGGTAGCTGCTGATACTCCCTTTGAGTGATACCATCTCAGTGACAACTAAAATGCAACATTTGCAACACTTTCTCGAGTTGTTCTGACAAGAACCACTCTGATGCAGCCACCTTCATTTTCCCTTCTTCCTCCTCCCCTCCTCTGACTTGCTGCCACCAGTCTTGCACCTTATTTACAACCTTAGGACCTCCCTCTTCCATTCTAGATTCTTCGGACCCTGACTCTCTCACCTGGTCTTCACACTTTCCAGAAGGTTCCTTGCAGTGGTGGGATGTCAAAAATCTTACTACCCCACTGTGATGTCATCACAGTGTGGGTAGAGCTGATGTCATGATGTCGTGGGCGGGGCCAAAGAAAAAATAAAAATAAAATAAACTAAAAAATAAGAACGCACGCGCACACACACACACACCTCAACCCACCCACCCACCCACAACACAAACCCATAAATTAAATAAGTTAAATAAAAAAGAAAAATTACTTTAAAATACACCCACCCACCCAAAAACCCACGCACCCACCCCTAACACAAACCCGTCACTTACCTGTTAGTATAAGTCCCTAGGCAGCACCATGTTGTAAGATGGATATGGTCATCGTACCAGTTCTCTAGGATAATATGCCTTAATGTAAACGTAAAACAGCTGTACCTCCTTAAGGGTTCTCCAATTGGAACAGCACAGGTGTAGCTTATTGATGAGGCAACTCCAAGACTTTGCTTAAAAACCCCAAGCCAGGTCATCAGGCCTGCCGGCCGCCAGGCCTTTTCAAGAACTGTGGTAGTACGTCAATATAGGTAAAGGCATTAAATAAACATTAAAATACACACAGACACACCACATCCAAAGGTGAGTCACTTACCCTGGGGAGCAGGCTATAAGGAACTTCAGGCTAGCAGCTTCTCTTCCTCCTCCCTGCTTGGGAGGACAGCAAGGAGGCCGTGCATACGCTCCAAGCACTGTAGGCATGCATGCACACCAAGTGCTTGGCGCGCATGCACAGTGGGGAAACCAGTGAAAAGGTAAGCCCCAAAGGTGGTTCCCCCCAAAAGCTGCTACTGGTTCTCCTGGACACTGGGAAAAGTTACTACCGGTTCTGGCGAACTGGTGCGAACCTGTTGCATCCCATCACTGGTTCCTTGCCCTATGAACCTTCTGGAGAAGCCTCTTCTGTTGTCGTCTCCTCTTCCTCCTCCAATGATATTTCTGGAAGCTTCACTGTGGGTTCCCATAGTGGAGTTATTAATTGACTGCCACCAATCAGAACAAACCTTCTAACACATACTTTCCTGTCTAGGTGGTTTCCTGTCTAGGTGGTTTACATTAGACTATAAGAGTTTAATGTAAACCACCACACCTTCCAGAGATGTGGTGATTCAAGGGGAAACCTGGGAAACAATTGGAGTGGAAGGCACAAGGGAAAGCTCAACACTGGGCCCCACTGGGTACCCCTTACAGAGAATATTCACCTATGACTGTAGTCAAACTAAAACACAACACCCTAAGAAGAAAGTACAGGAAAGATGGGGAGGTTTCCAGAGGCAGATATGGTAAGGATTTCAAATTGATTTAGTGGTTAAGATGCTGAATTTGATAACTGGAAGGTCAGCAGACCAGCAGATTGAGACCGGAGTCCTACATGACGGAGTGAGTTCCCATCTCTGTCCCAGTTCCTGCCAACCTAGTAGTTTGAAAGCAAGAAATTCCAAGTAGATAAATAGGTACCACTCAATGGTAAACAGCATTTTGTGTACTCCAGTGTCTAGTCATGCCTACCACATGTTCAATCAAATGTCTGCAGATGCAGAAGCCCTTGCTCTTTGGCTATAAACAGAGATGATTACCGAACACTAGAGTTCGATATGACTGGCTGTAAAGCATGGGTGGCCCATATGTATAGGAGACAGGAAGGGACAATTAGATTACTTTTAGCACACTAAGGTTGACTTTTTGAAGTTTTCATATGTTTTGTATTGTTGTTGTTCAGTTGCATAGTCAGTTCCAACCCTTTGTGACTCTATGGACCATTGTCCACCAGGCACTTCTGTTCTCCACCATCCTCCTCAACCTCCCCAGCTCTGTGCCATTGCATCTACAATACCATCTAGCCATCTCATTTTTGGCCGCCCCCTTTTTCTTTTGCCTTCCACCTTTCCCAGCATCAAGGCTTTCTCAAGTGAATCCTCTCTTCTCATTTGATGTCCAAAGTACTTCAGCTTCATCTTTACCATTTGACCTTCTAAGGAGCAGTCAGAGTTGATTTCTTCTAAGATCAATCTATTTGTTCTCCTCACTGTCCAGGGGACTCTCAAAACTCTCCTCCAACACCACATTTCAAAGGCATCTATTCTTCTGCACTCAGCTTTCCTAATGGTCCAGCTCTCGCACCCATACATTACCACCGGGAATACCATTGCTTTGACTATGCAAATTTTAGTTTGTAAGGTGATGTCTCTACTTTTCACTATGTTCTCCAGGTTTCTCGTAGCTTGCTTCCCAAGAATCAATTGCCTTTTTATTTCATGGCTGCAATCCCCATCTGCAGTGATCTTGGATCCTAAAAAAGTAAAGTCTGTCACTTCTACTTCTTCCCCATCTATTTTGCAGGGACTGATAGGACCTGTTGCCATTATCTTGGTTTTCTTGATGTTGAGTCTCAAGCCAGCTTTTGCACTCTCCTCTTTCAACCTAAGCAGGATTTTCTTTAGGTCTTCCTCACTTTCTGCCATTTAGGGTAGTTTCATCTGCATATCTCAAATTGTTGATGTTTCTCCCAGCAATTTTGTTCCCAATTAGTGATTTATCCAATCCTGCACCGTGCTTTATGTGCTCTGTGTATAAGTTAAATAAGCAGGGTGACAAAATGCAGCCTTGTCTGACTCCTTTTCCTATTCCAAACCACTCCGTCATTCCATATTCTGTCCTAACTGTTGCTTCTTGACGCATGTACAGATTTCTCATGAGGCATATAAGGTGTTCTGGTATTCCCATCTCTTTAATTACTTACTACATTTTGTTGTGGTCCACACAGTCAAAGGCCTTGGTGTAGTCAATGAAACAGAAGTACAGTCAAACCTCATATAAAGAGTGCCTCGCTTAAAGAGCGCCTCGCTTAAAGAGCAGAATTTTCTCTGAATGTTCGCTTCGCTTAACAAATAAAACCAACCAAAAACTCGCTTAACAAATAAATCGGGGTTCGCAAAACCCCCCCCCACACACACAATTGGTCATTTACAATGGTGTTTCGCTTAAAGAGCAAACTCGCTTAAAGAGCAATTCTGTGGAACGCATTATGCTCTTTCAGCGAGGTACAACTGTAACTCGTTTCTGATATTCCTTTGTTTTCTCCATGATCCAATGTATGTTGGCCATGTAGTTCCTTTGACAATTTCTGTCCCTGATGCCATTTGTTATCCACATTATAATCAATGCCTTCTTCCTGAGATTGGTACATTAAATTGTAGGTACAAAGTCACTGGTTTTGAGACAACATGGTGATCCTTGCAGAACTTTGTATATTTTTTGTATATTTCCTATCAAATTTCTGTGAACAAAACTTTTATCTCCCAGAGCTCACTCTAACACAAGACTGGGCCAATAGTCCTGGAATTAACGCAAAAGCATTATTAGCTCAAGAGATTATGTTGTTTCATGGGAACTACTAAATTATCGATCTCTTTAGATTTCCAAGGAAGCAGTCATGTGAAAACAGAAAACAATAGTTTTGTGACTCCTTTAAGACTAATAAGCTTTATTTCACAGGAGCTTTTACACACATTCTCCACTTCTTCATATGCATGGAGTACAGTAGTCAAGCCGTGGGGAGATATGCAAGCAGTTGTGGTTATTGGGGTAGTGGGATTGAGTGAAATGAGATTCAGACAGTGCTACTTGTTCTGTATTATTAACACCAGTTGTAAATTTTCAAAGAGTTGGATACCTTTGGCTGTTTACATTTGGCAATGCTAGGGTCAATTGCACAAGTCAGTTACCTTGTGTGATATTAAAATGTGGTTTCTGTTTTCAAGAGAACATCTGTTTTAGCTGAAGCCAAAGGTGATCTGCTTCATCTCATGTTACAACTGGAAAATCATTTATGCTGTGCATAGTAATGCAGTAGTATAGACAAATCTGTACAGGCAAACTAAATATTATGTATAAGGTAGTAAAATGTCCCTGTCTCTCTTCGATGTAAAGGAGATAGCATTGAACATCTTGTTATATTCTTCTTCAGCCGTTTCCCTTTGGAACATGTTTTCTAAGTTTTTCATTCAAATGATAGTCAGCCTGATGTCAGAGGCACTGTGTTCAGAAAGACTGAAGTAGTCCCTCTGACTATTTCTGTCCCTGATGCCAGTTTGTGATCCACATCTTAATCAATGCCTTCTTCCTGAGATTGGTACATTAAATTGTAGGTACAAAGTCAGTGGTTTTGAGATAGCATGGTGATCCTTACAGAGCTTTGGTAAAATAGCTGTGGAGAATTAGGGTGATAGGTAGTAAACACACAAAAAATAACGTGTATAGGTTTGGAATATGAATATCAGTTCGGCAGCTTGAGACCCAGGTACTGCATGACAGATTGAGCGCACATCTCTGTCCCAGCTCTTGGGGACATGAAAGGAGCCTCATTTGGGCATTCCCTGAGTAGAGTTTCTTCTGCTAAAATCCTTTCAACCCAGAATAATTTCTGACACAACATTATTATTATTAGTGACAGAATGTAGCAAAGAGAATTCAGAACACTCTTTGGTATTTTACAGTACTATTTGTTTCTAAGAGGTTTCCCTTCTGATCTCATGTGGTATTACAAAACTGAAAAAGAGTTGTCTGTGTTCTATGGCTTCCCAAAGAGAAGTTATTAATTGACTGCCACTGATCAGGACAAACCTTTTAGCACATACTTTCCTGTCTGGCTGCTGGATAGTTTCTGAGCCATATCATCAGAGATCATTGCATTCAGTCAAACTCTAAGAGGAAGGAAAGCAGAGCAATAGCTTCATAACAACCTAGTCTATTAGTTGGGAATCATTCAGTAACACATTCTCTGTTCAAAATTATAAAGCCAGATGTCCATTTGTAAACAGGAGTCTTTATGGGAAAGGGTAGAAAACTAAAGAAGCCAGTACATATGCAGAGAATTCAAAATAACATCAATAAACACTAACTAATTTAGTTACTTCTCACCTACTTGAGTGCAGTCTTGGATTCAGGGTTCATTGCAGAAACAGCTTCTAATTAAATATTTTTTTAGGTCAGTCCTTGAGGAATGATTTTTATGGGAATCTTGGTTCAGTTAAAGCCATCCCTTTGTGGAGATGATTGTCTGGTCAACTCCTGTAATATTTTCCATTTCTTGTGCCAGTGGTCTAGTCAGCAAATTAGAGCACTGTTTCACAACCGAATCAGCCTACTTTATGACCTTAAACTTCAAACTCCAAAGAGTTGACCTGCCAAAAAATCAGTTTGAAAAAAAGAGGAGAGACCACTCAACTTTAGGGTGTGTATTCAAAGATGAAGCAGAGGAAGTATGTTCAGAATATACAAGACACTCTAGGTGGCACTACTGAGCTACTTCAGTCTGCATGGTTTTGAGTCTTGACACATAAACTGTTCTGATTAGGATAAAACATTTAGGAAAAGAATTTTGATGTTAATCCCAAACAAAGGCACTAATCTTAATTGTGTTAAAGCAAAATTGCCATTCCAAAAAGAAGAAGAAAACCATGGTTATATGCACTTTCCCAATTTTTGCTTGAAAATTTTACAATGTTGAAAATCCAAAACTTCTAATCCTCTTGATGACTCTAGGGCAGGAGTGGATAATTTTTTGTTGTTCAGTCGCACAGTCGATTCCGACCCTCTGCAACCCCATGGACCACTGTCCACCAGGCACTCCTGTCCTCCACCATCCCCCTCAACTCGCTCAGCTCTGTGCCCATTGTCTCTACAATACCATCTAGCCATCTCATCTTGGGCCGTCCCCTTCTTCTTTTGCCCTCGACCCTTCCAAGCCTCAAGGCTTTCTCAAGTGAATCCTCTCTTCTCATTTGATGTCCAAAGTACTTTAGCTTCATCTTTATTATTTGACCTTCTAAGGAGCAGTCAGGGGTGATTTCTTCTAAGATTGGCCTATTTGTTCTCCTCGCTGTCCAGGGGACTCTCAAAACTCTCCTCCAACACCACATCTCAAAGGCGTCTATTCTTCTGCGCTCAGCTTTCCTAATGGTGCAGCTCTCACATTCCCCATCAAATTCTTCATTCGCCTCCACTGAAACTTGCCATGGATCCTATTTCAGTAACAGGCAGTGGTACAGCACAAAGCAGTTAGACCCATAATTGTGTGTGTTTACTTTTATTCAGTGCACAGCAAAGAAAAGGTATATTTTCATTTTGTCATTTTGCTTCTTACCATTTACTGAATGTAGCCTCTGTGTTTGTAGGAAAGAGAAGGATGGAATAAATCTCTTGCTGCCTGGATGGTTTTGAACAACACCTCCAAAAGCCTATAATGATATGGGCAGTGATGAGAGACAATGCAGGTTGTTGTCCAAAATATTAGGAGGACACTAGGTTGGAACGTGGCCTGGTGAGTATTCTTCAGGTCTTAGGTTTGTGAAATCTCCATGCACTGGCTGAGGTTTCAGGAAATTAGTGTGTTTCCTTAGGTCTGGCAAATTTTAGGGTGAGCAATGCTAAAGAAAAAAAGTCCAATTTCTCTATGGTGAAATGGCATTAAAGCATGGGTGCTCATCCTCACCCACTCTTTACTTTTGTTTTTTTAATCGTGTCAGAAGCACACAAAGGTGCTTTCTGGGTTGAAAGGATTTTTGTTGGAGGATCTCTGCTCAGGGGATGCCTGAATGAGGCTCTTTTTATGTCCTCAAAATCTTTTCCCAATGAAGTGGTCCATGTTTATCTACTTGCAATTTCTTGCTTTCAAGCTGCTGGGTTGGCAGGAGCTGGGACAGAGATGGGGGCCCATTCCATCATGTAGTACTTGGGTATTGAACTGCCGACTTGCCGACCCTCCAGACAACAAGGCAAGCTTCTTAACAACTGAGCCACCGCAATCCCACTCCTTACTGGTACAATTGCTGGTACAATGGCTCACTGGATCAGCACAAAGCTGCTTTCTTGCTAGAGTTACTCCTCTTCTAGAACCATTGGGTGTTTGTGTAAAAACTGAATGATGACTGAAAGCTTCCAACAGCTAGGCTCTGTCTGGGAAATAGACTACATAAGAAATAGCACAGAGTAAAGTTAAAGGTCACCCTTGCTCAAAAGCCAGTCGTATCTGACTCTAGGGTTCAGTGCTCATCTCTGTTTATAGCCAAAGAGCCAGCACTGTCTGCATTTGCAGACATTTCTGTGGACATGTGGCAGGCATGCCTAGACACCAAAGTTCATGGAACACAGTTTATCTTTCCACCGAAGTGGTCTCTATTTATCTACTTGCAATTTCTTGCTTTCGAACTGCTAAATTGGCAGGAGAAGTAGCATAGAATAAACCTAAAAACAACAACCCTGGACTAAAAAAAGGCAAAAGGGATGAAATAGCAGATAAATTATCTCAGTAAATGTCATTGTTCTAACCAAAATCAGGCTGCCATTTTATGGATATCAGAGGGAGAAATGATTACGGTAATTAAGTAAAGTATAGGGGACATAGCACTGTGTGGAAGAACGCTGAAGGAAAAAATACTGTGGTACTTTTTAGTTTCCCTGAACATACGGTAGTCCAAATGCATCCTGAAGTCGTTACCTACATGTGTTGACTTATGATGTATGAAATACATGAGTCCGGCAGTCTGACGTTCTCTATAGACCCCATAAGTTAAACAATATTCACCCCATGAATAAAGAAGCAAGATGTTATCGCTTGTCATCAAGAATAGTTTATTTTTTTTTTGCAAAAGCATGCAAGCATTCTATTTTAATGCTTAAATGGTTCTGCCATTGGTGGAATCCTTATCTCAATTTTCTCCTTTTCAGAAAACCACCCAAAGTCATAGAAGTCCATGATATGGAAGCAAACTCACCTTTGCCTTGAACCCTCCACAGTTTTTGAGGGTCACTATAGCTTTAATCCTATTGTTGTTGTTCAGTCGCACAGTCGATTCCGCCCCTCTGCGACCCCATGGACCACTGTCCGCCAGGCACTCCTGTCCTCCACCATCCCCCTCAACTCACTCAGCTCTGTGCCCATTGTCTCCACAATACCATCTAGCCATCTCATCTTGGGCCGTCCCCTTCTTCTTTTGCCCTCGACCCTTCCAAGCATCAAGGCTTTCTCAAGTGAATCCTCTCTTCTCATTTGATGTCCAAAGTACTTTAGCTTCATCTTTATTATTTGGCCTTCTAAGGAGCAGTCAGGGTTAATTTCTTCTAAGATTGACCTATTTGTTCTCCTCGCTGTCCAGGGAACTCTCAAAACTCTCCTCCAACACCACATCTCAAAGGCATCTATTCTTCTGCGCTCAGCTTTCCAAATGGTCCAGCTCTCACAACCATACATTGCCACGGGGAATACCATTGCTTTGACTATGCGAATCTTTGTTTGCAATTTAATGTCTCTACTTTTCACTATGCTCCCCAGGTTTCTCATTGCTTGCCTCCCAATAATCAGTCGCCTTTTTATTTCATGGCAACCCAGATTTCCATCTGAAAGAACATTTTTACCACAGTTTTATAAGATTCTGGGAAGTCAAAATTCCTAACAAAGCCACTCATGTGTCTTTACAGGGAAAAAAAATTAGACCATAATATAGCAAAATTGTTATGATAGGAAGTGGTACTTATTACATACAATGGTAATCCAATACAATAAAATATTCTTAGAATGTTCCAGAAGCATCTGCCTGAGGTTGTACTAGGCCAATAAACCAGCAGGGTAGGAACAAGAATATTTTGTTAGCAAAACCGCAAATAATTTATTCTTTTGAGGATTACTTCCACATCTCCCTCTGTAACTGAACATTGAAACACTGGTTGAAGAAATGTTAACAAGGCCGTTTGATCTGTTAGTACTCCAAGTGCTGCTTTTGGAGATTATGTCAGCAGGTATGAGGCAATGTAGCATCAGTTCCCCATCGCATATATAATAAATATAATACACTCTGCAGAGAATGTACCAAACAATTTTTGGTTTTAGACTCCATGTTCTAAGTTGTGCTGCAAACTATGTGAAGGTGGCTTGTCTTGTCTTACTTCCATTCCATAAGTAGTGTATTGGCTTTCTCAATTTTCACTGTTATTTCTGATGCATTGGGATTCCCTTATGCTATGGGTTCCCAACCTTTTCAAGCCAGGGGCCGGGTCTTGCTCTCTCAGTCAGCCTCAAGGGCCAGACAACCATTTTGCCCTGCCTGCACAATGGGGGTGGTCATTTTGTCCCAACAGCTTCAAATGGGCAACCATTTTGTTTCTCAAATGACCTTGGAGGCAACATGAAATGGCACAGTGGGCCAGATCCGGGTCATGGGCCTTAGGTTGGGAACCCCTATGCAATTCTAGTTCTCCAAATTCAAAAGACCACTCATTCTCTCTCTCTCTCTCTCTCTCTCTGTGTGCCTTGTATAAGGCTGATGCATACAGCTGATTGGGTTTCTGAATTCTTCTCAATCAAGGAAAGAATCAGCTGCCAGCTCTGTTTATGTATCTTAATAAGTAGATACTGAGATGTAATAATGAGGCTGTTTTGTATCTAGACTCAGCAGCTTTGTGACCACCTTGTAGATTTCTAGCAGTCTTGGCTAATTTGGCGACCTCAGAAAAGAACGTGCCACCTATATTTCTCTGCTTCCTCCCAAAAAGAAACAATCATAAAGTAAAACCATTACAATTTCCTGTGCAAACCAGTGAACAACTTGGCATTTGTGACTGAGAAAAACCTAAGCTCTAAATAGTAAACTCTCGCTAGCATGAATCCACTATTCCAGACTGCTGGTTCTGCACAGAAGGTTTTTTGACGAATGACGCATGTAACTTTGGAAGTGCTGGCTGCAATGTTGTGTGCATAAGTAATTGATGGTAACCGAATCTCTAGCTGGGGATACCTAGCTTTGTAGTCATAAAAGAGATGGCTTTTTAAAGGTTTCAATAGGCTGCAGACAGAGGCTTGATTCATTAGCTGTGTGATGTCAGCATAAGATGGATTGCTTTCATAGGTTGAATGTTTGCCTTCATCTTAATGGGAGAGAGAGAAAACAGGTCCATGCTTTCTCAAAGAAGAAAATCCTCTGTGCCTGGAAAGTTATATGCTTGCATAACTGCTAGTGTAGCTCAGAGGGTTGGAATGCCTGGCAGTGGAGATGAGGGTGGGGTAAGAGTTTGAATCCCTACAGTACTTCCTCAGAAGATCCGACCAAGATCACTCAAAGTGCTTCTAGTTAATAAGGTGACATGCCATGTCACCTGCAAGATCCTAAAGCATTACCAGATAGAAGGACTAGGACTGCATGCCTTATGCCCAGAAATATCTGGGAGAATCAACATGACAACACATTATTATCTAGTAAATAAGGTTGGAAGGTCTCAGGCAACAAGTTGGCTCTAGTTCTCCAAGTGGTGAAGTCAGACAGAAGTTTGATTTTTGAATGTGCAGCAATGCATGGCTGGGGACTGGGGATGGAGTGGGTGAAGCCTTTGAAAAGGCTGCCACTGTGTTTTCCACAGGCAGCAGCAGTGTAACAGAGCCTGGAGACACTTCCTATGCAGTTGATTGCTCTTTCAGGAAGGGTAGCTGCTACATGCTGGTTAACCTGCTCTTGTTTTTGTTATGTGCTGTCAAGTCACCTCTGATGTATGGCTACCCAATGAAAGAGTGACCTCCAAAATATCTTATCATTAATAGATCAACTCAATTCTTGCTAACTCAAGCCTTTTGCTTCCTTTATGGAGTTGTTTTATTAGGTAAAGATAGCCCTTACTCAAAAGCCAGATATATCCGACTCTAGGGTTCAGTGCTCATCTCCATTTATAGCCAAAGAGCCAGCCATCTGCAGACGTTTCAGTGGACATGTGGCAGTCATGACAGCACAGAATGCTGTTACCTTTCCCACCAAAGTGTCGCCTATTTATCTACTGGCAATTTCTTGGTTTCAAACTGCTAGGTTGGCACGAGCTGGGACAGATGATGATCGCTGACTCCATCATGTAGCGCTTGGGTCTTGAACTTCTGACCTTCCAGTTCTCAAGTTCAGAGTCTTAACCACAAAGCCACTGCAGTCCCGCTTAGTTGTATTATTACATGCCATCAAGTTGCCTCCAACTTATGGCAACCTTATGAATGAGTGATCTCCAAACTGTCATGACCTCAACAACCCTGCTCAGCTTTTGTAAACTCAAGCTTGTAGCTTCCTTGATGGAGTCAACCCATCTTATATTTGGTCTTCTGCTTTTCCTGCTGCCTTCAACTTTTCCCAGCACTATTGTCTTTTCCAGTTCATCTTATAATGATGTGCCCAAAGTAGGACAGCCTCAGTTTTTTGCTTCCAAAGAAAGTTCAGGCTTGATTTGCTGCAGGGCCTACTTGTCCATCTTTCTGGCAGCCCAGAGTATCTACAAAGCTCTCCTCCAATACCATATATCAAATGAATCTTCATTGTCAGGCTTTAATAGCCATATAATAATTGGGAATACAGTAATGTGAATGATCTTGGCCTTGGTCTCCAGTAGCCCATTACTGAAAATGCTTCCTCCCCATAGAAAAGGATTTCAAAGTTTTATTACATTGACCTTGTAGGCTAAGCCAGTTACTGGACTGAGAGGAACAAAATAGAGATAAACACCACATTGAAACTGACATGTCAGTGGATTTTCTTCTTCTTCTGGATTCCTGTAATAGAGTTCCATACTGATCAATTAAAAAACTGATTCTGTCAGGGATTTCCACTGCCATATACACAACAAAGTTTATTGTTTGGTTTTTTAGTCTCACCATCTGGTGGCAACATGTTCAAAACTAATGAGAAATTGCTCCATGCACCAATGGCTCTTGTTCATAATCAAGAACCCAGACAACTCCAACATTCCCAGTTGAGAGAAGGAGCATTAAGTGCATAAAAGGAGGTGTAGCTAGCTTTACTATTAGCAACAGCAACAGATGATTAAGAATTTCTGAGATATTAAGCTGTATCCCATTTAAGATGCCCCCATAGCATTCCCTCAAAAATGTATAATTTTAATATGTATATGTTTAGAGGTGCTTGGACTTGGGCCTAAGCTGCAGCTTACTGTATTTCAGTTTCCAGTCCCATCCCCATGAATGAGTGTCAACACACGCCAAGACTTAAGTAGTTTTACTTAGGCAACCATAAAGGAACATCAGGATTTTCACTATCAAATGGTCAATAAATCCTTCACAGAATTGCTTTATCAACATGGTGGACTCAAAAGAGAGGAGATTCACCCCCACTATTTCAGGGGGTATCTATGTGAATGGGTCATGGAGAGGAGAGAGCAGGCGAGAGCTAATTATGCAGTTTGGTAAAGAGTTGGAGCAGGTGTGTGTGTGTGTGTGTGTGTGTGTGTGTGTGTGTGTGTGTGTGTGTGTGTGTGTGTGTGTGTGTGTGTGTGTGTGTGTGTGTGTGTTTAAAGGCAGGTGGAAATCTTCAAAAGACACTGTGATCTCTTGCTTCAGCTTCACAGTGTGTGGGATTTTTACCCACTAAAACCACATCCCATTATGCCCAGCCACCCCACAGGACCGCTGTCAGGCATTACTTGGGGGGGGGGGGGCAGACAGGCTGTTAAAAACCCTCCTCCAATTTGGCTACTCGCTCTCCTCCTCTATTCCTCTGGCTGCGCTCCTTGCAATCTCTCCATACGTCTAAGTTCCAAGATGACCCCGGCCCAGTGGCATCGCTGGGGGGGCTAGGGGGCGGCGGCCCCAGGCAGTGCTTTTTTGGGCTATGTATGTTCTTGGAGTACAATTCCCAGAAGCTCTAGCGGGAGCGAGCACCATCATCCACCAGGGGGCGGCAAATTTGATTTCAGCCCTGGGCGACTGAATTCCACTTGATGTTACTGCCCCGGATACATAATTGGACATTGCAACCCAGGTAGTCTCCCTGCTCAACATCTCACCGATGATGTCTTCCAGTGACAGCTGTCATCGAAGATGCCTCTGTAAAATTTCCCGTTCTCCATCAAACCGTGGACAATGAAAAAACACATGCTCCACATCTTCCTGCATGGACTGGCAGACAGGGCACAAAGCATCATCATCCAGCCTAAAGTGGTGTTGGTAGACTCTGAAGCACCCATGCCCTGTCAACAGCTGTGTGAGGTAGTAATCCTCCTCTCCATGCTGTCTTGTTGACCATGCACTGATGTCCGGGATAAGGTGATGAGTCCACCGTCCCTTGGTCAATGCATCCCAGATCTGCTGCCATTGTGCTGTCCTCTCTATCCTGGCTTCTATAGCAAATGTGCATCATTCCTTCACCTGATTTTCTTGCCTCTGCCGGTAAATCTCCACCCATTCCTCTGCCAACAGCTGGATTGGCATCATATTGGCAATTACACACGTCATTGTACGAGACTGTTCGAAATGCCCGAGCCACCCACAGGGCACTCCTACAGTATATCGAAGTTATTTGTAGCATGTATGATGTCCCTGTTGTGCCTTTTGACCAAATTGGGGCTGCATACAGCAACATGGAACTAACAACATTTGAGAGGAGTCTTTGGCGAGTCTGCCGCTGGCCTCCAATATTTGGCATGATCCTTGTCAATGCATTACATACTGCTCCAGCCCTTTTGCTCATAATTTGCAAATGCTCATCGAAGCGTAGTCTGGTGTCTATCTGGACACCCAGATATCGTAGTGATGGTTGTGAGAGAATACTGCACCCTCCAACAGTAAGGGTGATGGTCTCCCTAGCTTTCCTATTGGTCAAGAGAACTGCCTCAGTCTTATGATCTCTCTCTCTGTGTCTGTGTAAAATTTCTAGATCACAGGATAAGCAAGCAAAATCTAATAGGTCATCTAGTAGTGTGCATTCCTTGTGTAATTTAGATTTAATTATGGGCTTTTTGTTTAGGAAAAATGACTTTTACCTTGAGAGCAGCTAAAATTGAGAGGCACTGAGAGGCACATATAAATTTAATGGTGAAATAAATCCTTCCCAGCTCAGATCAAAGTATGACAACTCTTCTCTAATGGATACCTTAATCACATCTATTAATTTCCATACTTGATGTCTGTTTTGGCATGTGGGAATAGATAAGAGTGAGACCATTTGATGTAATAAATTCTGCAAGTTCACAAACCTGGCATAAAGAGTGCCTCGCTTAAAGAGTAACTCGCTTAAAGAGCAGAATTTTCTCTGAATGTTCGCTTTGCTTAACAAATAAAACCAACCAAAAACTCGCTTAACAAATAAATCGGGGTTCACAATCCCCCCCCATTGGTCATTTACAATGGTGTTTCGCTTAAAGAGCAAACTCGCTTAAAGAGCAATCCTGTGGAACGCATTATGCTCTTTAAGCGAGGTACAACTGTATACCTCATACAATCAGAATTAGTCATGTTTAGGTTAGATCCATTGGACTAAATCAGATCATGAAATTCTGCGCATGTATCACTGTGTCTTTGCAAGCTATTCACTACCAGCTGTGTGCTTTATTTTGTGAACAGTCATATGCTCAATTTCATTAGTAAACAAGAAGATGTTTATCACAGGAAGATAGTTAGAACGCTGTCTCTATTGTTTATACAAATACTGTACTGCTAATGCAATAGGATTTTGGCTACTGAAATCTTTCTACCAACATTACCACCAAAGACCATTTGCAGAGGACATTTGAAATTATGCTGAGGAATGCATGAGATTGTCTTGAGGTCTACTTGGACTCTAGGCTCAAAGGAGGGCCACACTTCTCTTAAAATTATGTTTGGTTTTACCCATTTCCTTTGAGGAGAGAGAAGAGTTGTGTCACCCTGGTAACCTGACCTACTGACGACATCAAGAAACCGTTTCCTGAACATTAGCTCTTATTGACAAAACCTGGCCACCTTCCTGATTTCCCTCTGAAGGCACACACAAATCTTCTTGTTTAGGTAAATCTTATGACAGCTAATATACTGCAAAATACATAGACCTTTGAGGAAATACTGCTCTGCTCTTTTGATAAATCTGAGATAATTTTAATTTGAGTGTTTTAAACATATCTTAACTGTATTCCATTGTTAATATTGAAAAATTATTTTATCATATTTTATTGACCAAAAGCTTTTTGCTTAAATTATGCATAAAGATGATGATGTCACAGACAGGGGACATTTTTTCAGTAATTAAAAAAATGTCCTCTTTTCTTGATAACTATTCAATTCAGCAGTAGTCTGTTTCATAGTGTGGAAACAATGGGAGCCATAGGTCATGATGAAGAAGTCTTTCATTGCTAAAAAAACCCCCTTCCTGTCAGGTATAGAAATAGTGGTACTGGGTATTGCATGAGATGAATGTATGCGCCTATAGCTTTAAGAGCTTGTCTCTGTATTGCACAGCTGATATCACTGATATGTGCAGCTACAGTGTTATGTTCTATAAATGAAGTGCTTCCAGAGGAAGTCTGGAGGAGTTATCGAGGAGTTCATGTTGGAACTCATGCTGGAGTTACTGGAGCAAGAAGACAGAATACAGAAGGACTGCTTTTGCAACTCTTGCTGAAGTTGCTGGGGAGGAGCTCAGGCAGAAGCTCAGGGGATGCCTGAATGAGGCTCTACCATGTCCCCAAGATCTTTTCCCACCAAAGTGGTCCCTATTTATCTACTTGAAATTTCTTGCTTTTGATCTGCTAGGTTGGCAGGAGCTGGGACAAAGACGGCCATTCAATTCATCATGCAGTACCCAGGTCTCGAACTGCCAACTTCCCAGCCTTCCAGCTAACAAGGCGAGCTTCTTAACCCCTGAGGCACCACAGTCCCATGAGATTTTTTTGTAATCAAAGACTTCCTCCTTCCCACTCTAATAAAACAGATTACCTTTGAGCTGGAAAAGCCACAGAAAAGAAAGAGAAAAATGTAATTATAAAAAAATTTCTATCTGATAATTATGTCAACACTTTCCCAAAGTGCAATAGGCAGAGAAGGATTTTGCCTGAAATGTATACTTTATTTTTTAAAAAACATGCTTAAGCATTTTTGGATCACAGTTTCTGGAAGAAAGAAAATATAAATAAAACCAAACATTGCTGACAATAAGCAAACAGAGAACTTTCTGTGCTGTTGTTTGTACAAAATGTGATTGACAAAAATTCTGAGATGTAGAGCAGCCATAACAAGATGAAAACTCTCATTCAACATTTGAAAAAAATGCATGAGATTTTCAGCATGCAGATAAAACACAATACAGTAAAACCTCATATAACACTAAAACCTGGTTCCACAAGTCTTGGTGTTATATGATTTTTAGTGTTATCTGATCCTCTATGGGATCCATAGAGATACATTGTAACCACACAGGCTTTTGCGGTTGTTATCTGAAGCATCCCATAGGATCTTAATGTTATCTGATGCAATTCTTCCCCCCAGATTCCTTAATGTTATGCGATTTTAGTGTTATTCGATACTAATGTTATATGAGGTATTACTGTACATCATTCTCTCTCTCTGTTGCTAAACTAGTACTTCTATTATACTAGAAAAACAAGCAAGCAAGGCTGGGTGATTATCACACAGTACAAAATCTAGGACATAATTGTAGAACAATAAAATGCAATTATCTTGGTGAACAACATTACATTTTGATTTGAAGCACAGGATATATTGATCCCACTCTCTTTAGCCTTAGATTTAATTTTGAAGCTAAAGCATGACATGGACTCATCCTACTAAGAATATCTTAGCATTTGATCTGGGGAAAAAACGGCTGGAAATTTATGTTTTAGTAAAGTTGCCAAGTGATTCCTTAAAAGACTCAGAAGTTCTGCGCTTGATTATTTGTCAAGCTTTTGTGGAGATGGCTGACTCCCTGAAAAAGCTTACCATTTGACTGAACAGGTTTCTTCTTCTTCACGTCCCAATCAAACCCTGGACCAAAATGAAGCCACTTTCTTGGCTCTGTTGTTGGCCAAACTTAAGTTCTCATCGGTATATGTTTCTGGCAATAATCACAGACCAATAGATGAGCTGGATTCTGAATCTCTCCACATTCACACCACTTATTGTTATTTATTATTATTCTTTATTAGTTCAAATTTATATTGCCGCCCACTCGCAGTGGCGACTCAGGGTGGCTTACACACAATACATTACATTACATTACAATACAATATGTTGGGTTGGGCACAGGGTGGCAAGGTCCTCAACCTTGTTGTCTGCCAGCAGCCCCCACTTGAGCATGTTGGTCTTATATTTAGGGTCTCGGACCCTCAGCCTATTCAGGGTCATCCAAGTGATGTAGAGGAGGGTAAGTTCTTCAGCCATATCCTCCTTTAATGATGTTCCTTGTACAGTGAGTTCCTTCCTCCATCTTTTAATTTGGGTTTATTCTTGTGTACCCTCAAGAATGTTTGTAATGAACAGGCTTTGATGTTACCGTGTTTCCCTGAATATAGGACCTCCTCATATAGTAAGGCACCCCCCTATTTTTCCCCACCTCGGAAATATAAGCCCCCTCCCCCTGAAAATAAGGCACTCACCTAAATCTTGCCCTGGCAATCTGCTGTATCAGCAATAAATGTGCACTGTATTCTTCGTCATGGAAAAATAAAACACCCCCTGAAAATAAGACCTTGTGCATATTTCGGAATTTTTAAAAATATAAGACAGGCACCTTCTGATGAATTCATTCTGCAGTTCATTTTGCCTGAGCTAGTGTGAGAAAGATTAGCTGGCAATCCAAGGTTGCTGTTACCAGGGTATGCCCTACTGAAGTTCAGAAATACTACAGTCTTTGAAGAGGCTCTTTCTGTGTACGGTTGAGCCCATAATACTCTAGTAAAAGAGATTTTAGCTGAAATTTCAGACAGTTAGCATTGTTAGAGGGGGAGAAACTTACAATTTGAAAATAATAATACAGATCATTAAAAAACTATTAAAAGTACCAAAATTAAGTTACAGCTGTCAGTCAACGTGACTAAATTAAAGTATCTCTGTTTTGCATTTTATATCATGTACAAAATAAGAGACAAAGCAGTATGAGCTCCCTACCCCACCCCACCCACCAAAACAGAAGAAAAAAGTTTTCTCACTGAAATGGACAATAGATCATAACCCCCCTCTGAAATTTAATAAATAATTACAAAAACCACAGATGGCAGTTGCTATGTTTGAAGTGGCATGTATACTTTCTGCCCACATAGGAAAATTATTCTTTTCATTCATATTGGTGCAGATAAATTTGATTAATTAATTCCAGCTCTTACAGATAATAGACTCAGGCTGCAATTCTATTAATATTTACTATGAGTGAAGTATGTTCTACTGAACAGACTGAAATGTACTTCTAAATAAACATGTGGAGGATTGCCCTGTGAGAATTTTTTATTAAAACAGCCACCCAACATTAAGCAGCCAACACATTGTTACTACACGTCCTCTAAGATGTCTAGAAAAACCAACTTTCTCCTAATAAAATAGCAATAGCGATTACACTTATATACAACCCATAGCACTTAGTGCACTTTCTGGATGGTTCACAGGTAATCAGTAAATACAGTAATACCTCGGATAACGTTTACCTCGGATAACGCTAAAATACATAACGTTAAGTAATCTGGGGAGGAGAATAGGATCGAATAATGTTAAAGTTCCTATGGGATGTATCGGATAACAACCGCTAAAGCCTGTGCGGTTACAATGTATCTTCGTGGAGCTTTAACGATATCCGATTCATCCCATAGGATTTTAACATGCATCGGATAACACTAAAAATCGGATAACACCAAGACTTGTGGAAGCAAGTCTTAGCGTTATCCGAGGTATTACTGTAGTACACAGAGGAACTATACAAAAAGGACCTCGCCACCCCTGATAATCACAATGGTAAGAACATTGAACTTGAGCCAGACATCCTAGAGAGTGAAGGCCCTAAAAAGCACTGCAAACAACAAAGCCAGTGGAATTTTTCAAAGCCCTAAAGATGATGGAATCAAATTATTGCATTCTATATGCCAGCAGATTTGGAAAACAAAAAAGTGGCCACAGGATTGGAAAAGATCGGTATACATTCCAATCCCTAAAAAGGGTAATGCCAAAGAATGTTCAAATTATCGAACAATTGCGCTCATCCCACACGCTAGCAAGGTGATGCTCAAGATAATACAGGATAGACTGCAGCAGCATGTGGAGAGAAAATTACCAGAAGGGTTCCAAAGAAGCAGGGGAAATAGAGATCACATTTCCAACGTACGTTGGATCATGGAGAAAACAAAGGAATATCAGAAACAAGTCTACTTATGTTTCATTGACTACACCAAGGCCTTTTACTGTGTGGACCACAACAAAATGTGGCAAGTAATTAAAGAGATGGGAAGGGAATACCAGAACACCTTATATGACTCATGAGAAATCTGGACATGAGTCAAGAGGCAACAGTTAGGACAGAATGACGGAGTGGTTTGGAATAGGAAAAGGAGTAAGACAAGTCTGCTTTTATCACCCTGCTTATTCAACTTATACATAGAGCACATAATGCGTAGTGCAGGGAGGAATCACAATTTGGAATCAAAATTGCTGGGCGAAACATCAACAATTTGAGATACACAGATGATACTACCCTAATGGCAGAAAGTGAGGAAGACCTAAAGAAGCTCCTGCTTAGGTTGAAAGAAGAGAGTGCAAAAGCTGGCTTGATACTCAATATCAAGAAAACCAAGATAATGGCAACAAGCCCTATCAGTCCCTGGAAAACAGATGGGGAAGAAGTAGAAGTAGTGACAGATTTTACTTTCTTAGGATCAAAGCTCACTGCAGATGGTGATTGTAGCCATGAAATAAAAAGGCGACTGATTCTTGGGAGACAAGCGATGAGAAACCTGGGGAATACGTATAGTGAAAAGTAGAGACATCACATTCCACAACAGACCAACCTTCATACTCCTTTGGAAACATTTCCTATAGCAGTGGTGGTGAACGTATGGCACATGTACCAGAAGAGGCACACAGACTCCTCTATGTTGGCATGCACACCATTTCCCTAGCACAGGGTTTGCCCCACCCCTCTGCCCAGCAGCCCAATGGGAGTGTTTCCTCCTTCTCCCCAGCACAAAGTTCACCCTGCCCCTCTGTTTGGGCACTTCGTCTCTAAAAGGTTCACCATCACTGCCCTATAGGAAAAAAGTGTTCTGAAGAAATGAAGGTTATATTACCTTATTGTTAGTTAGCACAGTTATCTTCCCTTCTGAACTTTGCTTAGTGCCCCAGCTATGAAACCTGTTATGATAAGTACCTGCATGTCCACATTTCCTGCTGCATCACTGATATAATCCAGATTTTTCAGCTGCACTGAAGTTCTACAATGGGAGCCTTTCTTACTGAAGGCACACATAAGGGCTGGGTAAAGGAGCAGGAAGGAGGTTATCATTCTTCCAGTAATTTCTCACCCCTCTGTGAGAGCCATGAGGCTTGATAGATAAAATGTGACATACCCCTCATTGAAACAAGGGGCATCTGGAAAAATTTATTGTTGGAGACTCATTGTTTTATTAGAGACAGATATTCATTTCACGGTCCAAAGATGCAGGAAATTTCTGGAATGCTGCTCATCAGAGGATACCAGTGAATAGGAGGACTCTTTGTAGGTCTTTGTTCCTATTAACATTTTTCAATAGGGGGTTCTCTGTTTCATGGGTGGCTTGTTCCAAACTTGCCATTACAACCATATGTTCCATCTGCAAATGGTCTGAGCTATTGAAGTGATGCTGTCCTTAATTGAAGCATGAAGCCTACAGATCTATCATAATTCCAACCTATTTTTTCATCGTCATTTGGTTCCTTTTTATCACAGGATAGGGACTGTGGTGGCTCAGTGGTTAAGAAGCTTGTCTTGTTAGCTGGAAGGTCAGCAAGTCAGCAGTTCAAGACCCGAGTAATGGGTGACAGAGTGATTGCCCATCTCTCTACCAGCTCATGCAAACCTAGCAGTTCAAAATCAAGAAATTGCAAGTAGATAAATAGGGACCACTTCAGTGGGGACATGAAAGGAGCTTCATTCGGGAGTCCCCTGAACAGAGTTCTTAGCCAATAAACAAACAAATCTTTTCAACTCAGAAAGCACCTTTGTGTGCTTCTGACATGATTATAAAAAAAAAACCCAAACAACAACCACAGGATAAGGTTACCTATTTCACACAAGGTTAAGTGACAGAATTCTGCTAATTCAAGTTGCTGTTTTGTTTGTTTTTGTTTTGTTTTGTTTTAAGGAAAGTCTGATACCCAGGGAGTAGATACATTGGATTAGAAAAACAGTAGGCCAGTTATGATTACTTTATTTATTTTGACTATTTAAAAGCTTTTAAATTGGCCTTTCCTTGAGAGTTTAAAATAAACACATTAGCAATTTCTCTCATCCACATGTCCTGCTCCCAAAACTTTGAAAGAAAGAAAGAAAGAATTCACCAGGGTTCTGTTACACACATTTGTGTTTTATGTAGAATTGGAAACTAGGTAATAAAACTGGGCTGAAATAACAAATCTCAGTTGAAATAGCAATGTGAGTTTCATAATAAGTCTTTAGTGAAGTCATCTGGATCATAAACTGCAGCTTTGTGTGCCATCTGAAACATGAAGGGAATTTTTGTTATTCTCTAGTTGTATATTTCCTATTGGTGCTTATACAGATAAGGGCAGCTGGCATGGTGTAAGGGTATGTCTTGGACTCATGTTTGCTCATGTGCTCAGTTGCACAGTCAAAATGCACCCTAACACTTTGTCATGTTGCCACAGTGTGCTGTTGCAACTTATACAAGACTTTCATTAACACTCATAGGAGTCTGGCTAGTGAATATGACTTCCCTGCTTTGGAAGAGGCAAAGGGTGGGAATAAAAATAGATTCTTCATCCTATTAATTCTTTACATCTTTGGAATTATAACAAAAGGAAATATAGATGGGGATGTAAATAAATATAGCCAAGGTGTCTGAAAGGAAAGATGACACAATGCTTGGTTGATGAAATCGTGGATGTCTTGAAAGCTTCTTTTTGCATAGCTGGAGTTCCTCCAGTTAGACATTTGCAGAATTAGAGCACAGTTCAGAGTCAGTTCCCAACTGCTTAGTCCCACTGATTTCAGTGGGAGATATTTATGTCTGGGATTTGAACTGAATCCAAAGGGTCTTAAAAGCATTTAACTTCAGTCCAGTCAGACTCCTGTTTGTAGCAGTACTTCTAGAATGGAGAAAACTTAACTACCATCCAGCAGACAAGTCTGAGGAAAATCTTTCTGGGCCCTCTCTATAGTTTTTTAGATCTGAGGGATAGGTTTATACATTATGAGGAGAAATGGTGTACTCCTCCTTTTGTGTCCCAATCAAACCCCAGACTACTAAAATGAAGCCACTTCTTTCACTTTCTCATTACCCAAACCCAAGTCCTCATCAGTGCATGTCTCTGGCAGCAATCAGAAGACCAGTAAATGAGGAGGATTCTGTGTCTCACCACATCCACACAGCATGTTGTTGTATGCCAGCACCTTCCACTTGACATTTAGGGACTCTAACCCTCAGCCTATTCACGGTCCTCCAAGTGATGTAGGAAAGGTTGAGATCTTCAGCTTTATCCTCCTTTAATGTTGTTCCTTGTCCAGAAAGCTCCTTCCTCCATTTTCTAATTTGGTTTTGTTCTTGTGCACCCTCAAGAATGTTTGTTCTTGCCATAAAGCTCTTTCTGGGTTGACCCGATGGATTTGAGGCTCATATCAGTTCAGAGGGTGTCGAGGCTCATTCTCTTGCTTAATTATCTCAGCGTCTGCTGCTACTTCTCTCCTGACATTAAGTGGAGTGATATCAACAAGAGGATATAGTTTGTCAACTGGTGTAGCTTTGAGGAATTCTGTCACTATATACATGGTGTTTCAAATCATGTATTTTGTTGTGTAATGTGAGTATAGTGCAGGGATTCTCAATCTGCAGCCTGTGGGCTGGATGCACCATTTCATGTGCCCCACCACCACCTCCACCACACCAGGAAGTGAAATGTGGTGGAGGAAGGGCAAAATGGCCGTCCGGCCCCCAAAGATGTCTGAGGGAGTGTGGTCCGGCCCCCGGCTTTAAAAGGTCGAAAACTCCTGGTATAGTAGGTGTTTTACAAGGAAGGCTGGTATGAGAAAGGTGGTTTTAGCCTTCTCATCACTAGAGCATTGAAAAGTTACTTTTTGGGACTATAACTCCACTATTCTATTCTTATTGCGCATGCATCAAATAGACATTTGACGCATGCGCAGTAACGCTGCCCAGAAAAAAATTTCAGAACCAGATCGCCAGGGGTACAAGCTGGCTTATGTCTTAGCTGTATTTTTTTACTTCTTGTAAAATGTAATATAATGAAATCCCACATAATTCAAACAAAAGTCCACTTGAACCACAATACATTATCCGTTCCTTCCTCTCAGAATCCTTTGGATCCAGAAAATCTGATCCAACCCTCCAGAGCAGACTTTGAGGACATGCAGGATGTTGAAGAAGGGGATTGACCTGTATCTGTTCCAACCCTCCAGAGCAGACTTTGAGGACATGCAGGATGTTGAAGAAGGGGATTGACCTGTATCTGTTCCACCGATTGAAGCAGTTCCATTGCTAGAAGGCATTAATTAGATTCCCCTGCATACTGTCATGTCCAGTGCTCACATTAAATGCCTACTTTTACTTAATAGTTTGGGTTACAATGTTTGAATATTCTGCAAAATAGAAAAAATGCCATTTCTTCAATGGGTTTTATCCACCTCAGCTTCTCAAATGTGTGTACACACACACACAAAATCCTGTCATTCTTTCAAGGAAGACCAGCTGATGATTGCCAAATATTCCCTTACTCTTAAACTGGGAGCATTTCAGACCATGAAACATTTCCTTGAATATACAAAGCCTGCTAAAGTATTGATCTTCTAGAGCAGTGTTGGCCAACCTTGGAACATCAGCTGTTCTTGAACTTCCATTTCCAGAAGCTCTGATCAGCAGATGTGTTGACTTGAGCTTCTGAGAATGGATGTTGAAGAACACCTGAAGTGCCAAGATGAAGCAGTTCCATCAGTGGAAGGTATTACTGTAATTAGATTCCCCTGCATACTGTCATGACCGGTGCTCAAATTAAACATTTTACTTAATAGTTTGACTTACAATGCTTGAATATTCTGAACATTCAACTGCTCTAGAGTCTCTAGACAGCTTTCACATGTTGATGAGTACTGCACAGGAAGAAGTTCTTGCTGTGCTCGCAAACATCCTTTAGCAGGAAGACAGATGATGGCTTCCGGAAACAGTAGTATGTGTGACATCTATCCACCTATCTATCTATCTACCATTAATCGGGACATTTATTCAAACATTGAACAATCAGCTGCAGCTGGGAAGACAATTGTCATCTCAACTCCTTTCTCTTTAGATCAAGCTATAGAAGTGCATGTGAGTTAAATCAATGGTACATGGTAATAATAATTTAGTGTCAAAAATTACTCTGGGGGTGAAAGGATTTTTGCTGGAGAAACTCTGCTCAGGGGACGCCCGAACATGGTACACACATGGTAAGACCTAGCTTTCAGCCTCCTATAAGCAAAATCACCTGGCCAATATCCCTTGTACTGAATATGAAGTTTATATTTTTATAAGTTTTAAAGAAAGCTCAAATCCCTTGGCCATATTATGAGGAACAACATAAAGTATAGAGCACTCCAACTTGCTCTGCAATGAGTAATTCTCTAGCTGCCTTCATGAAATGTTTTTGCTTGACATCTCTGAATGACTAAGGTCTGCCCTGGTTGCTGTAGTAGATGGAGATGATGTCAGATGAAGCAAGTTCACTAACCAGGACTCATTCACAAATCCACTCTTTTCCCCATGGAGACTGTTGCTATAACATTCAGCCATTTGAGCAATACAGAAGCATTTTTGTTTCATTCTTCATCTTTCCTCCTACCACCACCCCCTTTTTATTTAAATTTCCAAGAAGAGATGTTTCATCTCTTGTTGACTTGAATGCATGTCAGAATTCTTTTGGGGTTTTGTGGCATTTCTGTGCAAAGAGGGAGCCTTCTTGGCTGCAGCAATCTCTTTCACTGATCATGCTGACTCATGGTTCTCTGCTATCACAATGACTTTATTTTTCATATACAACATTGATTCTTTTGCACAAGCCACAGAAATCATCAATGCCAGGGGTTTCTGGGCAACTAAGAATTCTATTTACAAGTTATTTTGTAGATGGGGCAGATACAATCTGCCAGGAAGTGGTATTATACAAGTCTACTGAATTGCACAGAGTATTTTCCTGATTGATTGTGGCACCCCTGCTTTAAATGTTTCTTTCTCTTGTTTTTGAGCCCTGTATAAGTTTTGCTAAGCATTGTTGTCCTATTTTATAAAATGTTTTTAAAATAATATACATATGTTGGCTGGAGAGCTCAGTCATTTAGCTCCAGCTGCAGAGCCAGAAGTTAAGGGTTCAATTCCCCACTCTGACTCCTGCAAGTAGAGCCAGCCTGTGTGGCCCTGGACAAACTGCACAGTTCCAGCGCACCCCCAGGAAAAAAAGAATGGTAAGACACTTTTGAGTTGTCTTTGCTTAGAAAACCATGAATAGGGTCACCATAACTCATCTGATGGCACAAGATTAGTATTGCTTGGAATAAAAATAAATTAGAACTTCTGAAACAGCAAATAACCACCCACCATTAAACGTCTGAGGCATATTTTTTTTGAAAATTTAATTATGAAAGTTTGATCTTTGAGAAGGTTGCTGAAGCATAAAAATGATAGTTGTGCAAATGCTGTCATTGTGGCATAGGGCGAAACCATCTCTCCTTCTATCTTCATTGACTCATTGCTTCCCGTAAGCAAAAGCAAAAAAATAAATCATACTTCTATACCAAACCATAGCACTTAGTCCACTCTCTGGGTGGTTCACAAGTTAATTAGCATTTTGCCCTCAACATGCTGGATACTCATTTTACTGACCTCAGAAGGATGGAACGCTGAGTCAACCTTGAGCTCTCTTTATCTACAGTACTAACAATCAATTACACCTTAAAAGTCAGATTGTAGTTGATATTTTGTTCAGATCTAATTTTCCTCCAGTAGATTAGTTAATAAAGTTGATAACTGCAGTCATCAAATATGTCACACAAGCTTCAACACACCTGTACCTAAACGAAAAAGGGCAGATCATCCTGCAACTTCCAGAATGAAATAAACTATGAGCTAGGACACAGAATCTCATCTTTTTGTAGTTTTATCATCAGAATGCTCACCAAAGTGATCTGATACACACAGAAATGATCATTAGAATAGAGAAGTAGAAGGAAGCATCCAATACTGCTCCCTTCAGAGAATCCATCTCTGGGAGCTCCATTATCTGTAATGTTTTGCTGAATTTATAGCAACGTTTATTCTCATCTTTTTCCTATTCTCCTTTCCTCCCTCTCTGCTACGTGTTGCACCATAAATGTGGGCCTATGTTGTTCCACACCACTACCTTTTTCTATACCCTTTTGGCTCAGCTCTATCACTGTCTTTTGCTTAGGCTTCCTTCCCCAACCCAAACCCTTCCAGTGGTGCAGAACTACAAATCCTATTATCCCCACTCAGCATGTCCAATCCCGTTAGAGAAAGGAAAAGCTGCCCTGCTGTAACTCATCTGATAAGCAAGGAAGTGACTGAACAAATACATATTGCTTCTCTGTGAATCCCTGACTTCATTTCTTGCCCCCTCCTTTGCTTTATCCCAACATTACCTTTTACATGGGAAACGTTTTGTAAGGTTCTTTGGTCGGGAAGCAGTTCTCTCCTCTCCAGTAAAATAAAACACACCCAGATGGGAATATATGAAATGATATAACAACAACAAGAAGAAGGAATATTTGATAAATATAGACCCATTTTTTACATTTTAGCAGCATAGACTAGCTTGCTCCCAAATATGCTTTGCTAATTTGGTCATTTTACTGAGAGCAGGAAGGGTGGGAGGTTTATAGGTCTCCCTTGCTCAATAGCCAGTCTCATCACCATATACAGCCAAAGAGCCAGCTCTGTCTGTGAGGATGTGTTTGCATCATGTGTGTCATGTGTGTCATGTGTGACTAGATGCTAGAGTGCACAGAACATTGTCACTCTTCCTGCCAAAGTTGTACTTATTTATCTACTTGCAATTTCATGCTTTCAAACTGCTGGGTTGGCAGGAGCTGGGACAAAGATGGGAGTTCATCCCATCATACAGCACCAGGCATGGGCTGGGCCAACAGGACAGGGGAATTCATCTCAGCGTGCCCTTGCCTCTGGCACCCTGGGGCGCAAATAATAATGTTATTATTATTTTATCTGCCTGGGCTGGACTTTAGATTAAGCCATTGCTCCAAGCTCCCTCCTTCAGTTTGGGGCAATGGTTTATTCTAAAGCGCTGCACGCCAGGCAGAGCAAGTGAGGGGCGGTGATCAACCAGTTCTCAGGGGCAGCCTTCTCCCCCCCCCCGGTCCCTTCGTCACCACCCCTCGCCCCTGTCCAGTGCCCTCCCATGGTTCCCAGCACACCCCTGTGCAGCATTCATTTCTGGAACTGCTGACCTTCCAGTCATCAAGTTCAGCGTCTTAACCACTAAGCTACTGAAGATGGGAAGTTTATAGATCAGTGCTATTTTCCTGGAACTTTGCCAGATCCTGGGGTTTCTTTCTCCTTTTTTCTCATTAGTTCCATGCACTGCTTGCTATGAAATATAGATGTCCATGTCATCAACAAACCTGGAGCACTTTGTTCACTATTTGCAGCATGTTATCATGCATTTCCCTGTGGGGCTGGAGGGGTGTGTATGTGGTGCTGATGGCAGTTGTGAGGTAACTTTCCTCAAGGGGGCAGTGATGTGCCATGTAGAATTTATTTCTAAGCTGCATCCCTTATAATGCCCTGGTAGATATGCGTTAGGGACTGCAATGACTTAGTGGTTAATACCCTGAACTTGTTGACTAGAAGGTTGGCTAGTCAGCAGTTTGAGACACTAGTGCTGCACCACAGAGTGAGCTCCTGTCTCTGTCCCTGCTCCTGCTAACCTAGTAGTTCAAAAGCATGAAATTGCAAGTAGATAAATAGGTATCGCTTTGGCGGGAAAGGTAACAGTGTTCTGTGCACTCAGGCATCTACTCATGCCTGCCACATGACCATGGAAACATCTGAAAATGCAGACAGCGCTGAATCTTTGGTTGTAAAAGGAGATGAGTACTGCACCCTAGAGTCGAACATGACTGGCTTTCAAGCAAGGGCGACCTAGACATGTGTTAATTTTGAAATCTAAATGAAGAATTGTGTTCATATAAAGTCAATATTTGAATCATCTTTGAGCAATAAATACTGAAGTCTTCCTGGAGTTCTTAGTGGTTTACGTATCTGGCTGCAGTCAGAGATTGGGAGTTCAATTCCCTGTTGTATTTCTCTGAAAAAGAACCAACCTATATATTTGTAGGCAAGCTGCACAATCCCGGTGTGTCTCTAGAAGGGAATAAAACCCACTTCTGACTATTGCCTACTTCGAAACCTTTTATTTCACAGGACATCAATATTATTATAGAGTAGTTCAATTATATATTTCTACTATATATGAGAAATCTGTACATGAATCAAAAAGCAACAGTTAGGACTGAATATGGAATGACTGAGTGGTTTGGAATAGGAAAAGAAGTAAGACAAGGCTGTATTTTGTCACCCTGCTTATTCAACTTATACAAAGAGCACATAATGCGCAATGCAGGGGTGGAAGAATCACAAATTGGGATCAAAATTGCTGGGAGAAACATTAACAATTTGAGATATGCAGATGATACCACCCTAATGGCAGAAATTGAGGAGGACCTAAAGAAGCTCCTGATTAGGTTGAAAGAAGAGAGTGCAAAAGCTGGCTTGAGACTCAATATAAAGAAAACCAAGATCATGGCAACAGGCCCTATCAGTCCCTGGAAAATAGATGGGGAAGAAGTAGAAGCAGTGACAGATTTTACTTTCTTAGGATCCAAGCCCACTGCAGATGGTGATTGCAGCCATGAAATAAAAAGGCGACTGATTCTTGGGAGGCAAGCGATGAGAAACCGGGGAAGCATAGTGCAAAGTAGAGACATCACATTGCAAACAAAAATTCGTATAGTTGAAGCAATGATATTCCCTGTGGCAATGTATGGTTGTGAGAGCTGGACCATTAGGAAAGCTGAGCGCAGAATAATAGATGCCTTTGAGATGTGGTGTTGGAGGAGAGTTTTGAGAGTCCCCTGGACAGCGAGGAGAACAAATATGTCAATCTTAGAAGAAATCAAACCTGACTGCTCCTTAGAAGGTCAAATAGTAAAAATGAAGCTAAAGTACTTTGGACATCAAATGAGAAGAGAGAATTCACTTGAGAAAGCTTTGATGTTGGGAAACGTGGAGGGCAAAAGAAGAAGGGGGCACCCCAAAATGAGATGGCTAGATGGTATTGTAGACACAATGGGCACAGAGCTGAACGAGTTGAGTAGGATGGTGGAGGACAAGTGCCTGGCGGACAGTGGTCCATGGGGTCGCAAAGGGTCGGAATCGACTGTGCGACTGAACAACAACAAAAACTATATAATAGGGATTTTGATATGCTTGACTTTATAGTAATAACTGATGTTTAGATTGGGTGCTACAGTTTTTCTAAAACACTGAAGGCAGAATGAGACAATTCAAGCTTATTTTTGTTTGGCTAAAAATAAACTATATGTACATCAGTTCTGGAATATTTGTACAGTAGAAAGGCAAATACTGAAGCGTTTTGTTTCCAAAAATGTAGTTATCCAGACAAAATTCTGTCAGTCAGCACCATTGGCAAAATGCTAATTAACTTGTGAACTGCCCTGAGAGTGCGCTAAGTGCTATGGGGCGGCATGTAAGTTTGATTGCTTTAAGATAGGAAACTTCATCCATGTAAATTTTGCTGGCGAATTGCCACACGTTAAGTCAGTACAGTACAGTCAAACCTTGCATAAAGAGCACCTCGCTTAAAGAGTAACTCGCTTAAAGAGCAGAATTTTCTCTGAATGGTCGCTTCGCTTAACAATTAAAACCAACCAAAAACTCGCTTAACAAATGAATCGGGGTTCGCAATCCCCCCCACAATTGGTCACTTACAATGGTGTTTCGCTTAAAGAGCAAACTCGCTTAAAGAACAATCCTGTGGAACGCATTATGCTCTTTAAGCGAGGTATGACTGTATAGTCATTTACTATACATTTACCAGTTTCTTAGATCATACCTGAGATTCAGATAATATATGGCTTGTTCCACTGTATTTTCAAATGTGTTAATTTTTTAGGCAGAGATTTGGCTTTTAGAAGAAATTGCACCTGTCAGTTTTGTTGAAACAATTTCTTTAAAAGATCCATTCAGAAACATTTAAATGTTTGTTTTGAAAATATTTGGCATATACATCTGCATGACAATTAACACATTGCATTTTTTCCATATAAGTAACACCATACAATGTTAGTTTATCTTACAAGATGAGTGGACTGTTTTTCAGATATGGCAGGAGTTTTCCCCACCTAAGGCCTGCAGGCTGGACCTGGCCCATGGTGCCATTTCATGTGCCCCCACCCCTCCAACGGCATTCAAGAAACAAAATGGCCACCACTTTGGAGCTGTTGGGGCAAAATGGTCACCCCCATCATGCAGGCAGTGAATAATCGCTGTCCGGCCCTCGAAGCTGTCTGAGAGTGTGACCTGGCTTGAAAAGTTTGGGAACCCCTGAGATACGGCATCCCTTCATCTGCTGTTCATTTTGCCCCTAGTCCATGTTTTGGAATCACTGTCAATGACTTTCTGCCAGTAGAGATTTCATGATTCAACACCACTAACATAGGAAAAATGGGTGTCTTCATGGGGCAAGTCTTGAATTAGTTAACATAACATAGGCAAAACAGTCAATACATGTGGTGTCTGAATATTAATTTGTGATGTAAAGATATTTGTTAGTTGGGATAATATTAACCTTTCATGCAGTAAGACTGGATATTAGTGGGAGGGTTTTTTACAGCCTAATGTGATTCTCCTTTGCCACTAACTTGAAGTTCTTTCCCCATCTCTGGCATTTCAGGCAAGCCCCCCCCCCCCTTCCTGTTTGTTTTCTTGCTTCCATTGTTTTCTTAATTGTTTCCCTGACCTTTCTCCAAGCACCAATAGAAGGTGCCCCACACACTGGAGACTCCATTTCCCTGTTTTTCTTCTGAATGTAACTAAATATCATAACTACTATATAAGCAAAACTATTATTTTTCTACTTTAACTGTTTCTAGAGTAATTTTTATCAAAGTGATGATCTGTGTACAAAATACTTAGTGATTCCTAAATTGTGAGAACCATAATCACCATTCCAGCATCTTGGTTTACCAGGAAATTATCTAAATCATAGTAAGAATCTCCCTATGGAATATTTCATATTTCAGGAAGCAAGAGAAGGATTTTAACCCTTTCTCTTTGTCCTTCTTTCTGTCCATAAACCATTTGATTATACAGCTGCTGTCTGTACCTTCATGGATTAAGTAATGCATCATCTTTTTCATTCCAAGCTCAATTAAGCAATTTGAGTGCAATTTTTGGCAGGAAAGTGGCAAATACATTTTGAAAGTAAATCGGTCATGTTCATTTCCCCCCCCCCCCATCGCCTTTTATTAGAAAGTGGGCTTCTCATTTCCAATCTAAAATCCTTTACAAACTTTTCTGCTATCCTTAGTCTATCTCTCCAAGTCCAGACTGTTGTACACATGTTATCTTTTAGCTATTGGCTGTATTTGAATGTTCTGTGTGTAACCAAACGTAGGGTGGAAAAGAAAGTAGTACCATGAGGCAATATGGCCATCTAGCTAGGTTATCCTGCTGTGGTAACAGTGTTTTGTTGTTGTTCAGTCGCACAGTCGATTCCGACCCTTTGCGACCCCATGGACCACTGTCCGCCAGGCACTTCTGTCCTCCACCATCCTCCTCAACTCGCTCAGCTCTGTGCCCATTGTGTCTACAATACCATCTAGCCATCTCATTTTGGGCCGCCCCCTTCTTCTTTTGCCCTCCACCCTTTCCAGCATCAAGGCTTTCTCAAGCGAATCCTCTCTTCTCATTTGATGTCCAAAGTACTTTAGCTTCATCTTTACTATTTGACCTTCTAAGGCGCAGTCAGGGTTGATTTCTTCTAAGATTGACCTATTTGTTCTCCTTGCTGTCCAGGGGACTCTCAAAACTCTCCTCCCCAACACCACATTTCAAAGGCATCTATTCTTCTCTGCTCAGCTTTCCTAATGGTCCAGCTCTCACAACCATACATTGCCACCGGGAATACCATTGCTTTGACTATACGAATTTTTGTTTGCAATGTGATGTCTCTACTTTGCACTATGTTCCCCAGGTTTCTCATTGCTTGCCTCCCAAGAATCAGTCGCCTTTTTATTTGCCATGATCTTGGTTTTCTTTATATTGAGTCTCAAGCCAGCTTTCGCACTTTCTTCTTTCAACCTAATCAGGAGCTTTTTAAAGTCCTCTTCACTTTCTGCCATTAGGGTGGTATTATCTGCATATCTCAAATTGTTGATGTTTCTCCCAGCAATTTTGATCCCAAATTGTGATTCCTCCATCCCTGCATTGTGCATTATGTGCTCTGTGTATAAGTTGAATAAGCAGGGTGACAAAATGCAGCCTTCTTACTCCTTTTCCTATTCCAAACCACTCTGTCCTTCCGTATTCTCTCCTAACTGTTGCTTCTTGATTCATGTACAGATTTCTCATGAGGTATACAGTTGTACCTCGCTTAAAGAGCATAATGCGTTCCACAGGATTGCTCTTTAAGCAAGTTTGCTCTTTAAGCGAAACACCATTGTAAGTGACCAATGGGGGGGGGGGATTGTGAACCCCATTTATTTGTTAAGCGAGTTTTTGGTTGGTTTTATTTGTTAAGCGAAACGAGCATTCAGAGAAAATTCTGCTCTTTAAGCAAGTTACTCTTTAAGCGAGGTGCTCTTTATGCGAGGGTTGACTGTATAAGGTGTTCTGGTATTTCCATCTCTTTAATTACTTGCCACATTTTGTTGTGGTCCACACAGTCAAAGGCCTTGGTGTAATCAATGAAACAGAAGTATACTTGTTTCTGATATTCCTTTGTTTTTTCCATGATCCAACGTATGTTGGCAATGTGGTCTCTAGTCCCCCTGTAGATGAGAGAAAAACCTGTTTCATGCAGGAGTATCTTTCAAATCTCTTTTACTGCAAGAATGTGAAGGAGTAAAGAAATAAAATATCATCAAAACTGTTCCAGTATTGCCAGTTTTTCAACAGAATTTTTCTTCTTCAGGATATAATCTTAAGTATTTTTCATACACTCTGACAACACATTTTTGTTTGGCTGTGAGCCTTAAACCAAGATATCTAAACATAATACATATCAAGAGTTTTTTACGCGTCTACTAGCTTCAAAAAGGAAAACATCCTATCATGATGAACTTAAAGAGTACCCTTAAAGGGTACAATGTTTGCAATATATATTGTGTGTTGAGTGATGTATTCATAAGAATGTCCTTTTTCTTTTAAAGAAACAGTAAGGAGACAAAAATGGCTTGATTATTTAGAGTGACAACATGCTCAGAATTATAAACCATACAAATGAAACAATGGGCCTGCCTAGAATTGGGTCACCAGGTGCCTTGATTTTATGCACGTTAGGGAGTAGATGGAAAATGGGAACCATAGGGCTATTATTTAAAAGAAACCAGTATGTTTTTTCATTAATTTTATTTATTTATTTATTTATATACCGCTCTCTTCACCAAGGTGACCCAGGGCAGTTTGACACATCATAAAACCATCAGCAACAATACAGATTAAAAATTAAAAAGTTTTTTAAAAAAACCTATAATTAAAACCGATTAAAATTATAGCTAAATCTTAATTTAAAACTTAAGAGAGTAAGGGGGGGGGGAATCAAACCAACCAGCAGGCTGAGGTACTGGTGCCACCAGACCTGCCCTGCCAGCCAGGTTTTTACACCCTTCTGAAAGGGCAGCAGCTCAAAGGTAACCCTTCATTCAGTTCTACCCTAATAATGGAGGCAACGTAAGGAGTGGGATCACACGTTAAAGGCTTGTAGAATTTCAAATCAGAAAGCTACCTACTGGCTTCATCAAGATACTGTTGTTTATTTAACAAAACAATCCCACCTCCCTTAGCTGCCTGTTTAAACACTAGGGAGGGGTCATTTCCCAAATCCTCCAACACATTTATGTCATCACTAGGCAAATTATAATACCATCTCTTTTTAATGGGATTCTAAGTTCTGTAGATCCCTGAGAACCAACTTTTGAAACACATCTATAGAAGGCTCCTCAATATTAGGGCAAAATGAAGACATGAGGGTAATATTTCCCTAGAAGCTGGCTCAAAATCCTTAAAAAAGACTTTTAACTTAAGTAATCTTATCAATTTATGTATATCAATTCTGGTTTGGAAAGAACCATACCTTGGGGTTGGCACATAAATAAGCGCCAGATCCAAATGTTCTGTTTCCCTTTTACTCAAAACCCTAGAGGAAAAATTAAAAATCAACATACTGGTTTCTTTTAAATAATAGCCCTAGGGTTCCCATTTTTCATCTACTCCCTAAAGTGCATAAAATCAAGACACCTGGTGACCCAGTTCCAGGCAGGCCCATTGTTTCAGCTGTATACTCTTTCTTGGAGCCTATTGCTCAGTATGTGGACCACCATATTAAAGCATTTGTGAAGGGCACTCTGTGATGAATGCACACTCTTCCTCACTTGGGCCCTCTCAGGCGTTCTTTGCAAGGTGGATTATTCCACAATCCCCTCTAGAACTCACCCAAAACTCACGGCAAGGAAAGTATGTTCACCATTCGTTCTCAGCCACGCCTGGCTGACTAAAATCTGGGGCTTCTCTGCCTACAGAGCCCAGCCCAGTTACTTTTATGAGAGGTAAGGTAGCGTTCAAAAAGAGGCCATTGGACTTACTGTCTGTTATCCTGGAATCCCATTTCCAATGAACACGCGTTGATTGATGAAAATATGTTTTATTTAAGTTGTAGCTTGGTTCTTGATGAATCAGGTTACAGATCTCAGCATAGAAAAATAACCTAATCAAAAATTCACTTTAGAGAAAGGATGCTTTCAGACATGTCTTCCCCTAAATAAAATGAATCTATCTATCTGTTCTAAGTTACCATAATTAAGACTTCCGGAGATAAGGCCTGTTTGGATGGCCTTCCTCCATTTTGGTGTTTCCTTGTTGAACACCATATTCAAACTCCTTTCTGGCCCTTTGCTGGACCCTCGCCAGGTATCAGGTGAACCTGGGTAATTAGGATACATCCAATCAGATTTCAGAATTGGGGTAAACAATTCTGGTCCTATTGATGAGGCCTGGCACCTCCCAATCTGTTTCGTCCCGTCCAGGCCCCAGGGACTAAAAACAAACACGTGGCCTTTTACTAGCAAAAGAAGCCACATTTCTACTATAGACTAAAACCTAATAAACTCCATTTTGGATATGTGAAGAACTTGGGGCCTCATTTTATCACACACTCCTTCCTATATTAGGGATTCAGCTGACTTTATTTTGCAGCTAGAAGGCTTTAAAGTACCGGATACTGCTGGCTTGTTGACAATGGATGCATGATTTGTATAGTTTATAATTAAACTATAAGGCTCTTGAGAGTCCTCTAGACTGTGAGGAGATCAAATCAGTCGATCCTAAAGGAAATAAATCCTGACTGCTCCTTGTAAGGACAAATGCTGAAGCTCAAGTGCTTTGGCCACTGGAGAAGGACCTGATTCTAGGAAAGAGGGAAGGCAAAAGGAGAAGGGGACAGCAGAGGATGAGATGGCAATATGACATCATTAACGCAGTGGGCATTGATCTGGGTGAGCTACGGAGGATGGCAGATGACAGAGGAGCCTGGCATGCAGTGGTCCATGGGGTCACAAAGGGTTGGATTTGACTGTGCAACTGAAGAAAAAAAACTAATCTGAAGCATATCCCATTTGTTCCAGCTTCACACAGTGAGTGTACAACTTAACTGGACTGGACTGGCTGTCATGAAAGAAGTAATTAGATCCTTGGAAAACTTTAGCTACAGTATTTTCACTGAGGTTTTTCATTAGACCTTCATAACAATCCCCTCTAATTAAACAAAAATACAAACATACACAAAGAACATAGTTCTTACCTTTGGATTTATTGCTGAATTATAATAATACAAGCTGTATAAAAATATTTTACAAAAAAAGCAAAATCACAATTACACTGGAGAGTAAAATATTACATGGAGGAATACATCAGACACAACTTCCCATTCTTTCTTGTAAAAAGTTAAAAAACATTTTGAACAAGCAATTGAGTTTAAAAGACATACTGTATATCAAAGCAATTTGAAAAGCTGCTTTACTTTTATATATATTTTTTTACTAAATATACATTGCTAGCTGCAAAATTAGGCTGGATATTTACTTTAGAGCACCTAGAAACAATATGCTGTATGTTATACATTAATATTGATTTCCAAGCAATCAAAAGAATCTTTCTTCCCCTAGCTGAACTGCACTTTCATGGTGTTTTCCTAAATGACACTAACCAAACTTTTGAACCTTCAAGTTTCTCACTTGTTCCTGTTGCTGAAGTCCAGTAGCAAGGAGAAAAGACCTACATTTAAACCAAACATAGAGTCTTGCATACAGTATTTGGCTTACAAATATGGAAAATCAAATTATTTGGTGTCACTTAAGAAGAGGGTTGCTAGATCAACCTTTTAAAAGGCTATCTAAAGGAGAAAATGAAGTCTTGGTTGTTCCCTGCAGATGATATTCCACTGCAAGAAGTTCATGGCCCAAAACTGTTGACAGACTGGTGCTCCATCACAGGTCTCAAAGGCTTCACTTCTGCAAACGCACCATATATATGTAGATATCTAGTCAAGATTAACTATAAGGTATTTCAGTAATTAGTAGAATTAAAATTGTGGTAATTTATAATTTGGTCCTCATTACAGTTAGTTGTGATTTTCAATGGCTGTTCAAGAAAGTGGTACTGGGTTGGTTTAGGAACAATCTGAGATGAACCAACATACAAATTAGTGCAAATACAAACAATTAAATTCAGTAAAGCTTCAGACTTGAATCCAATGTAACTTTCACCCAAACACTTCCCCCCCCCCCCCATTTGATTGCAGCCCTGTGTTACAAATGAATAACCTGCCCAACTAAAAGTGATTGTTGTGAAATTTTCTGCATAAGTGGATTGGAGATTACTCTTTGTTTGTCCTATTTTGAACATGAAATATGCCAATATACTATTGGTGAATGTAATGAGAAAAATTTAGCAATTCAAGATATACTTATATTCAACTGGAGGCAAATGAACTTGAGTGTCGCTTGTAATTATTGTCATATAGCAGTGGTGGTGGACCTTGGCACTCCAGCTGTTTTGGACTTCAATTGCCAGAAGCCCAAGTCAGTACACCTGCTGATCAGGGCATCTGGGAACTGAAGTCCAAGAATAGCTAGAGTGCAAGGTTTGCCACCATGGTCATATAGCATTCTTCTTTAGCTACTCTTTAAGCTCATGTGCTTGCAAAAGACCTGAGTTAACACTATGGAAAATGTGTACTTACAACAAATAGATGTATGCCTCTGTTATTTATTTCTTATATTTTGACCATTTATGTCCCTTTCCCTACCATATTTACAAGACATCTATCTTTTTAAACTATGGGACTTGAAACTGACTTCTAAAAGCAGAATATCTGGCTATCCATATTTTTCATTTCTCACAGATCAAATCTTAATGATATGCCAAATTTGCTATGCAAGATTGTACAATTGCTACCACCGATTTCATTTGACATTTTGCACAATGCCCTGGAAATACTAGAGATGTTTTTAATTGTTACATTCATTATACACAAACAAGTAGAAGTTAACAAACAATCCTTAGTTTGTTATGTGACATTATTACATATTTGTCAATAATGCAGGTAACTGCCACTTTTTATTCATCAAAGAGGGAATGATATACCTATCTCAAAAGCCAGCTGAGGTTTTTTTTTTACTATTTTGTACTTAAGATGTAACAAAGCACCCATCCATGTAGCAAGATCTTAAGATGACTCATATATTATTCCAAATAGCTATGAAAGGATCCATAAAAATAGATTCTTGGGGGAATGCTTATGAGTTTTTCATAAAATCATAAAATTGCAAAGGGACTAATATAATACTACAGCCCTGCCCCATCATAGTTTTTTGGAATAATAATAATGGTGGGGCTAGAAAGGATTTCATGGAGCCCTGTGGGTGATATTCCACACCTTCCTTTCTATGTCTGCAATGTGTCAGACTGCACCTATTGATTTCAACAAAAAATGATTTCCAAGTAAGAGCACTTATTGCAGCTGTAGCTTGAATAAAATGAAAAAGTAACTTTATATAAATACCAGCACAGAGGAGTTGCATTATTGTGGCAGTTAAAGAGCAGAGTAGATAATATCTTCTTTTAAAAGATCTTATAGTACAAAATATATAGGTATTTTCCTCAAAAATAGACTGAGCTATCTAATTTTGAGATTTTTTGAGATATATCATAAAGCAGCAGCTTGTAAAAATAACCTAGTGCTATCTTTGAAAATATTCTACACTTAGAGCACAATATTGAGATGGAAAACACATATTTACAAGGAGGCACAACCAAACCAAATACAAACATTTCTTCAAATCCTACACATTGTGATGAATGAATTAATCAATCTCTTGACTCCTTCTCTTTCCCTTTTTGCAATCAATAGATTTAGGTAGGCTATATTATACACACATTACATAAAGCTGGTATCTAGCAAAAGGAGAAAAGTGAAAAGTGCTTCATTTGCTTGGATACCCCTAAATTGTGTCCAAAGGCAGTATTAACTGAGTGCAAACTGTATCTATTCAACAGTCTTTTACCAATAAAATAACGCTCACTAGACATTTTTACCTTCTCATCACTGATAATAAGCTGATTTTACATTTTTGTTCAATCTCACAGATTACAAACAAGAGAAATCAAATCAACAAAAATCAGATAATTTGTAAAGAGAATGTGTCCATTCAATTTCCAAATTATCTTTACACACAGTTTTTCCTTTGGTATTCTTTACTTACAAACTGCATTCAAAATGGATGAAAGACTCGTACTAACATGTCTCCCCAAACACGCCCTGATTGTTTACATGTAAAGATGGATGGCTTCATTTTCTCTGTTTGGCACAAACATTTACAGAAGCTCATCCTGTAATTTTCAGGCAAAGCTGTGATAGAAAGGTAGAAAGGGGTGGAGGGGGGCGAAGAGAAATGATTTCTGAGTTACAATATGCTGCTTATGCTTAGCATGGTATAACATTGATGGAAAATGCATTAAAGTTGTTCACCTACAGACAATGCCTTGGGAGAACTTTTGGTACAATGGCAGGAAGGCACTGTAGTGAAACATTCAGATAACTAAGGAAAGACAGAACTTCCTCATATGCAATATGGCTGTCTTCCAAACAGGCTGAGAACAAATTGCTCACACAAGGCAATTAACTTGACAAGGTGAACCTGATGCTACTCTACACCAAAAAAAGAGAAAAAAAAGACTTGCGTCAATAACACAAACATTAATACTGTAAAACTACTGGAAAATCAAAACAAATAATTTAGTACATGGAAGCTTTCAGAATTACTGTACTTTATGCTACTTTGAGGTGTTCACTTACTTATAAAGATAAAAATCTACTTAATTGCTTCTAAAACTGCTTTTTTTTTTTTTTGCTCCAGAAATAATTGCATACCTGGTTAAGGCTTTTATTATTAACAAACATTTGCCTGCACAATGTTCAAAAGCAGATACAGTAGGATAGCTTGCATTCATATAGCCACATACTACGCATATATTATATGAAACAACAAGTAAGGAGAATATTAGAGGAACCTGCACTGCAGCTGAGAAACTCCCACTCATTTCTAGTCTAGACATTGCAAAGAAACAATGGGTTAAGCAATAGGACCATTGAGCTAGAGTCCCACCCCCATAGGACATTTCTGTGTTTTAGAGAGATAACATGTTTTAAAACATGTCCTTTGTATTAATCATAGCCACTACTATTAGTGAAGTAAGCAGGGTGAGAAATAAGAAAAAGCAACTGATCTTTATTCCAAAAGCAGCTCGCAGTATAACCCAAGCACAAACCAAAATGCATATTGTCCAGTGCCTTAGATTTCAGATGGAAATGTGCATTTAAGACATCATTATCAATAAACAGTTTTATTTCCACACTGGCAATGTCTTCAATCTACAAACTAGAACCCAGCATACTGAAATGGTAAACAGCTTAAGGCCATGCTGATTACTTTGAATCTTCTGCATTATTGTAAGGTAAATTTTCACACTAAAACATGTTTGGTAAAGAGAGCTTCCTGGAAATAAGCAATTTGGAAAGAAGAGGCTAGATTTTAAAGCTAAAGGCCAGTGATGGTGAACCTTGGCACTCCAGGTGTTCTTGCCCTTCAAGTACCAGAAGCCCAAGTCAGCACTCCTGCTGATCAGGGCTTCTGGGAATTGAAGTTCCAGAATGACTGGAGTGCTAAGGTTTACCATCAATGATACAGGCAGAGTTACTTTTGTTACTGTCCTAGTACTGACTGCCTTGTTTAGCCACTTTCAAAACAATAAATTGGCTGCGATCCAAAGAATTTCTCCAAGAGTTAATGATTAGTTTAGCTCAAAAAGCACCCCTCCAAAACAGCTGAAATATATCACTTATTGAGTTCCAAGATCTCTATAAAAAAAAGCCCATTTATCGCATAAACCTGATCATAAGACAACCTGCCTCTGCCTACTTTTTAAATACCAGTGTGTAGAAAGGTTACAAATCTGCCAGAGATTTTTGTTTCTACTGTTATTTATTATCCTTAAAGCAGTTTTTAAGTGATGTCATTTTTTTCATACTAGATTGAGCCAATATAAGCAGCTCTTTAAAAAGAGATATTCCTCTGCATGAAGACCAGTGACAACCAAATAAGGCTCTGCTTGGTTACTCTGTATATAAATAAACCCAAGATGTGATATGAAGTCCAGCTATTGTGAAATTATTATTTCCCTGTGGTTTAAATACTAAAACTATTCTATAACATTTAAATATAAACAAAGAAATGAGCAAAGCTTTGGTAGATTTACTATAAGAAGTCTTAAAACTTGATGTCAAGTTAGAAAAACTATTAATGCATATAGTAATAATATTAGCAGTTACACTATACTGTCTTAACCTATCCGGTACTATAGACTTTCTGAATTGTAGTTGGGGGAGTTCCCAAGCATCATTAGTTCAATCCCCTGCCAATGCTACAATTGTATAGCTGGTTCCCCATGCATAGTCTCCTTTTATAATGCCTGGAAAACAACAATACATTGCAAATAATCGAGCACAAGGCTAAAAATTACAGACTCTTGGAATCACCATTATGAATTGTGATTCGCAGCTACTCAGATGATAGTGTAATTACATATGCATAGTCGGCAATTATGCTCAGCAACACAATAACTTGCAAGAATTTTCAGTCACCCTAACTTGACATTGCAGGGTTTTCAATTCTGAACATATTTGGTGAAATTCAAATTCATTTATTTGACATCAATGGGGTTTTTCTTTGGGGGAGGGGGAAGACATCTTATTTTCCTTCTTACCAAACTTGTTCTCCTCGTTTCTCTCATTCTACATCAGGGATTCTCAAACTGCGGCCCATGGGCCGGATGCGGCCTGCAGCACCATTTCATGTGGGCCCCCACCTCCTCCACCATACCAGGAAGTGCTATGTGGTGGAGGAAGGACGAAATGGCTGTCCAGCCCCCAAAGCTGTCTGAGGGAGTGTGATCCAGCCCCTGGCTTTAAAAGGTTAAGAACTCCTGATCAACATGGTTTAAGAATCTGTCTTATTAAATAAGATCAGCTTTAATTTCACTACTGGCACTGTGCCATTGAAAACGGGGAGATGTAACTGCTGGCTCTATATTGCTGGCTCTATATACTGGGTGAAATGCAGTGCCCAGGGTTATACTTAACTCTCATCTAACTCTGCATGGATGTCGTAATTCTGATTTAATCATCAGGTCAATGGAGGCAAAGTAACATAATCTGTTGACTCTAGATTCTATTGCCAATACTGTACATTCTATGTCCCTGTGTAAATACTGGAACACTGAGAAGTGTCAGTGGTAACAATGTAGGGAGCAAATAGGAGCCAGATACACTACCATCCAAAACAGCACTAGGCAGAAATTGCTATAGCCTTGTGCTACAGTTAACTTCCTCTTTTGCCTTGAATATTGTTTTGGAGTGGCCAGAAGACAAAACAAAAATATTTCCTTCTGTTCAACACAGGTAGTGAGGAGAATCAATCTGTTTAATCGTACTTTGAGAACTCTCTTTGGTGAATTGTGAATCAATATGAAGATGGTGCTACATTATGTGATATATAGTTTATGAGACTTCAGCATTTCAGACAATAGACAAGAGACAAACAGAAGAAAGGGAAAGCTTAGACTAGGATCAGTTATGGTGAACCTTTTAGAGACCGAGTGCCCACACAGAGGGACAGGGTGAACTCTGTGCTGGGGTATGCCAACAGAGAGGGCTGGATGTGCCCCTTCTGGCACGTGTGCCATAGGTTCACCACCACTGTATAAGATGAACAAAAAATAGCTTAATTTCCACAGTCATGCTGCAAGAGAGTCCAAGTAGGTGAGGTTTTCTCCTTGCAACACATCTATTAGATCTGCATGCTGAGTACTTGTTGAAAATTCATGCTAGGAAATGTAAGTGTTTGTCATTAGGGACCCCACCCCTCTCAATCCCTATTACAACATCACTGAGAATGATCCCTGAGATTTCTGGGCTCTTTACTAGTTGCTTTAATGAGCTCCAAGGCAGGAAGCATGCTTGATTTAATCATTTAAGTTACATTCGTTAATAATGAAATTGTGGTATCAATTAGAGTTGCCTGTTGCTGTGATTTTCATAATGAACTTTGAGAGTGAGGAATAAGGAAGGAGAGAAGTCTAATGTTAAATCATGGTACTGTTTCAAATTCGAGTTGGGATGGTTCAAAACAAAACAAACAAAATTTCTGTCCTTCCTAGGGGTGGGAGGAAATATAAATAAAATCTCCATTTTGATTATTTTATGATATCCATATAGACTCACACATTATATATTAAAAATAACAATGCATGAAGTTAATCATTTTAAGACGCACTAATTTCAGAGAGACTTTTAATCATATTCTCAGTGTCCAAATCTATTCCACAGAAATCTATGGGCCTTAAAAATCCATAACCTCTCATTGCATTGTGGCTTTAGGCTATACCAATTCTAATCCAAAGCAAAGAAAAATGTAGCTTTAAATGATCAAAGCAACAACACAGCAAAACCACAATCCAGACTTGGTTTACAGCTTCATATGCAGTTGTACCCACATGATCTCTCTCTCATCCTTTTCTTTCATTAGAGCAGCTCTCTTGTGCTATGTTGCAAGTTGTTTTCGAAACTCTTACAAGATGATGCAGAGTGGAAGTCAAATCTCTGTTTAGGAAAGTTATTTCATGTGCATAGATCCTTTATTTTAATTTCATGCCCACTATGTGTACATTATCTTGTAAGAGTTTTCTTTTTTCTTTTGTTGGCTAATCTGGTCATTATAGAAACCTTATTAGTTTATCTGGAGATCTGATAACTTTGCATTTCATCTGGTGTTCACAGTACACATGCAATCTACTTTGTTCAGTCTCATTTGTATCTTTCTTTCTTTCTATTTTCCTTCTCTGTGTGTGAATTTGCAGCCACACCCCTAAGTTGTGTCAAATGCATGTTGTGAACCTCCCAGAGAGTGCTTTTTGCTTTTCATGTGTTACTACATGAGAACAACATGATCTTGGGACAAAGGGAAGAGATGTTCTTTTTTTGATGTTTACAGTGAGAGGTGCCGAGCTGCTTAGTCAAAGCTGTCAGTTTGGTGCCAATGCATTGTTCCTGGTGTTGAACCGGTGCCTTGAGATGATTGGTTAAGGAAGCAGAAGTTGGTGAGGCAGGAGAAGGATCTAAAAGGTCAGGTACAGAAGAATTCAGTAAAAGTTGTCTTGCAAATATTTTCTTCTATGTCTGACTTCTAGCAGGGAGTCCAGAAAACTCTTTCCTGATAATTTCATTAACTGTGAAGAAAAAGAGGGACAAAAAAAGTGTTAATAAGCAGAGAATTAAACAGAATCCTAAATGGTGACTATACTTGGTTGTTGAAGGCAATTCAGTCAACCAGGGAAGTGTGGTTAGAGGTTTTGAATGGGACTATCCAGACCTTGATTCAAATCTTAGGCTATGAAACACAGTCATAAGGCTTGAAGGATGATCTGTGGTGGCTCAGTGGTTAAGCTTGCCTTGTTAGCTGGAAGGCTGACAAGTCGGCAGTTCAAGATCCAAGTACTGCATGATGGATTGAGCACCTGTCTTTGTCCCAGTTCCTGCTAACATAGAAATCCAAAAGCAAGCAATTGCAAGTAGATAAATAGGGACCACTTCAATGAGTAAAGATCTTGGGGACATGAAAGAAGCCTCATTTGGGCATCTGCTGAGAGTTTCTCCAGCAAAAATTCTCTCAACCCAGAATAATTTCTGACATGAAATTATTATAATCACATAAAAATATTTCTAACAGTGAAAATATCAGAGAATTTTATAATTTTGTGACCAATTTTTAAAAACCAGCACAGGAAACTTTCCACTGGCCATTTCATTTCCAATTACAAGAAGGAAGCATGAAAACTGAAACAGGCATCTTACCTCCAAAGCTGAAAAACCTGCAAAATATTACTGTATTTCTACAGTATGAATTGTAGGGGAAATATGACACTGTCTTGTCTGTATGCAAAATCTCCCACTAATGTTAGTGAAAATGCACCAGTAAATTTTGCCCACCTGGTCCTGATTAACTTATCAATTACGCATTTGTCCATTGAGGGTGATATTCATGCTGTACTGGCTGTGCACAAAATATCTCTCAGCAATTTATATTTGCTCAAGACTAGAACTATTTGACTTTCACCACCAACCCATTTTAAAATACATTTTCTAGCATCCCTTTGTGATTTTCACTATGCAGACCTCCTCGCCGGCACCGCTTAGCTTGCTTTTGCCATGTCTTCATCTGAACATGGACAATTAGTGCTGTTTATTTGGATTCTCCATTGAGTTCACAATAATCGCAAAGGTCCAGAGCACAGGACACAAAAATAACCAACTATACATTGACCTTAAGAAGGAAGGAATTAGAAATGGAAAACAAAAGATACAAGCAGAATCTTGGGGGGAATGGGGGGGGGGGGTTTCCAATAAGAAACCTGCAGGGAAAGGGTTCAATCATACTGGCCCAATCCAAAATTTAAAAAGTGCTTGTGTGTGTGGGGATGGGAAGGAGAACAAAAAATCAGTTTCAGATGTTGCTTTCTTAGATGACTCACAAATGAAAAATGCAGATTTAGGCGTTATGGGAAGGTTTTATTTTCATAGCCACTCCCACTGGTGGGAGGGTCCAAGACAGTTTGGGTTGGTTGAGTACCCGAATGCAAAATACAAGTACAGTACTGACTTTTTATTCTACAGTATTTAAATGTGACCTATGATGAACAGGTCTTAAGAGTATCTCCTTATGTTTCCATCTAAAGTTCCATCTGTGAATATGCAGAAGTTGTTCAAAGTTACTTCCTACTTCAGGCAATATGGTATGTTTAGAATTCACACAGAAAACACTATCAACTCAAAGGTTTCCAATTATTCCATGAACAAACTGATCAGTGCAAATAATTTTACCATTTATTGTAGTTGTTACTATAACGTCAGTCCAACACCAGTTGTTATTACCAATCCAAAGTTATCAGTTTTACTTTTTAAAAACCTTGGTAGAGGAGGCAGCAGAGGGACTCAAGATTTTACACAATATTGTGACATGTTACAGGGGTTTCTTGACAAGAAAACCAAACAAAAGTTTAAAGTCAAAGATCTAAAAACAATGGTACACATTTTGAAATCACATTCATGATGGGAAATCTGAGGAAATTTATTTATTTATTCCACCCATCTGATTTACCCACCGACTCTGGGTGGTGTGCAGCATAAAATAAAACAGAATGCAAGGTTAAACCTTTCTCTCTTTCTTTCTCTCCAACCATAATCCAAAATCAGAACAAGAAATATTCTGAGGGAGTCGTGGACAAGACCAGGCTAAATATAATAAATCAAAGAAATATTAAATGGTGTTAGGGAGGATGACCTCTAAAGAGAAGAATTTTGAGCTGTTTCTTAATAATCCACAAAAATGATCAGGGATAATCAAAGACTCTCTGGACTCAAAGGTATGGTGGGTCCTTCCCTATAAACACATGTGCATGAGCATGTGGTGGGTGACCAGGTTGTACTTCTCTGTACTTTATCTGGATGTCCAAGAAATAGCTCGAGTCTTGTAAAATAAAAGAGGTCCCAAACCAGGTTTGCTACCAAATCCCTTGTCTCCTTGGCACGATGCAGTATCAGGAAACAGCCGGCAGGAGGTGCAATTGATCGAGTTTCACCAGCAAGGATTGAAGTCTGAACATTTTTTTCCCTTTGGGGTTTGTTTTGTTTTCAAGGCTTCCTGTTTTCTCTACCCAGGAAATGAGAAGAGCAGATCTTCAATGGAAATTTTTCAGTTCTGGAGTGCTAAAAATAGCAGTTAGGTAAAAAGAGGTGGGCACCAAAGCTAATGAGGGAGCGAAGGGTCCTTTCCTTTCTGTAAACACATAGGCTACAGACCACAGAACAGTTTTCATTCACATAAAGGTAAGCAAGCACACATACATATGCATTTTCTCCGCATTGGAGAGCCTTTCCCTCCTGAGTTTTACAGTACTGAAATCAGACAGCCAGGTGAGATTAGCATTTTAAAACTGAGGAAACCCCCCAATGTAGAAAATTAAATTTAGTTTATTATATTTGCTAAGCCAGGGGTATGGAAAATGCTTAACGCATAATTCAAGGTTCTGTTGCTTTACAAATAAGCCCCCAAACCTGCCTATCCTGTAAAACATTGAGCTAGCTTTCAGAAACTTTAGGCAGCTTGCTGAGAGGCCCACACATTTCCATGCTGGCTGCAGAGGAAGGGAAACCCTCTGTGTGGCTAGCACAGAATTATAGGCTATGAGACTCTTAGCAGGACAGTTTTTAAGCAAGGAGGAGGGATAGTTCCAGCCTGTTTAGTACCACAAACACACTAAAAGCATGACATCATCTGCTCTGTCTCAGAAATATGAGTGACTCTGTGCCATGTTTTCTGACCGTCAAAGGAAACCACACATACTTTCTTGCACAGTCCTGTGCTCACTTACTCCCAAGTAATACCCTCCCTATTGGGGGTGGGTGGGATTTATTTCTCAATAAGTGTATTTAAGACTGTGGCTTTCATCTGCTCGGCAGAATAATTATTGTTATTTAATTTTTATGCTTATGGGTTATGAGTGTAAACCACTCAAAGTGGGAATGTCTCCTGGATGGGCAGTATAGAAATGTGTTAAGTAAATAGATAACTAAATACACATGAGGGGTTCTGTTGAAGCAACTATACTGAAAAGGGACTGATATACAGTAACTGCAACACTTGAAAAGCAAAAAAAAAAAAAAATGCCTGCTGTGCCAATAACAAAATTGTTGTTATTTTCCATCAAGTTGCCTCTGATTTATAGTTGAGAATGAGATCTCTCCAGAATGTCCTGTCCTCAACAGCCCTGCTCAGCTCTTGCAAACCCAAGCCTGTGGCTCCTTTAAGCAGTGAATCCATCTTGTATTTGGTCTTTCTCTTTTTCTGCTGCTTCTGCAGCATTATTGTCTTTTCCAGAGAATCTTGCCTTCTCATGATGTGCATGAAATACGACTGCCTCAATTTAATCATTTTAGCTTCCAGAGAAAGTTCAGGCTTGATTTGCTGTAGGACAGTGATGCCCAAACTAAGGCCCGGGGGCCAGGTGCGGCCCCTGACGCCAATTCATCCGGCCCACGAAGCTCTCGTAGCTCCTGGAAGCAGAAGTAAAACGCGCCCATATGGGCACGTTTTACTTTAGCTTCCAGGAGCCACAAGGGCTTTGCGGGTTGGATGAATTGGTGTCAGGGGCCACACCCAGCCCCCGGGCCTTAGTGATTGGATCCCTGAGCCACATGATTGGCCCATGGCCCAAAAAGTTTGGGCACCCCTGCTCTAGGACCCACTTGTTACTCTTTCTGACAGTCCAGGATATCCACAAAGGTGTTCTCCAGCATCATATTTTTCAAATACTGTAGTACTTTGAAGACTAACTGTTATATTTTAATGTTAGCTTTTGTTGATCAAGTCTGACAAAGTAGACTTGATTCACAAAAGCTAACATTAAAAATATAATAGTTAGTCTTGAAGTACTACAACATTTTTGTTTTGTTTATTCTTTGATATCCTTATACTTGATGAACTTTTCTAATTCCTTCATTGCTGGTCTTCCACATCTCAACCTTCTTCTTGGCTGTAGCCTCTTTTTGATGTATTGAATCAAGGTACTGTATACAAAATCTTTCATTGTTTTAGTTTCTTCATTGTCAACTCTATTCCTGCACTTCTCTTTGCAACAAAAATGTGCAGTAATTGCAATATGTGGAATTGTACACTTTCTATAGTGGTCATCTATAGTCAGATCAACTTCAAATACAAATATTTGGATCCTTGGAAGTATGATTACAGTGATTACATCAAGCACTATTGCACTTTGGACAAGTTTTTGAGAGCATGGATGACTGTGTAAACCTACTATAAATAAGATGTTTTGTAAGAAGCGAGACCTGATAAACATATCGGCAACTCACTTGAAGATTCTGTGTCTGTAACTGAGCTTGGAAAAATTGTATTTTTGGACTATGGGTCTCAGAATTCTCCAGCTAGCACGTGGATGGCTATGTTAGCTGGGAGACTCTGGAATTTGTAATCCACAAAGTAACTCTTCCAAGCCCTGACTTGAAGCATATCAGCATGACTGGCAGCACATTTATCTAAAGTTGTGTGTCTAGGTGCATCTGGAAATCTATTTATTTACTTCTTTAGTTTTGTTTATAGGCTGCCATCCTCCCTATCAGTGGACTCGAGGCAACCCAAAAGGCTAAAACAATTAAAAATATAATAAAAATTAAAGAACACTAAAACCATGATAATAATAAATATACCAAAGGGTTTTAAAAGAGATGAAAAACCAGCATCTAGGGACTAATATATCTGAACTTCAACTCAGTCTGTAACTGAGCTCAGGACCCAAACTGAATCTTAGAATTTTAAAACCAGTATAAATGCAAAAGCCTGTTTTACATGTGTTTCACCTTAATAAGAATGACACTATTAACAACTCATAGCTCAAGGTTAAATCAATTATAAATCAATGAAAGTTTGGTTTATAAATTGGGGGAGCAATTTGAAATATGTAGCTGCAGATTCCCCTTGATGTTAATTTAAATATAATATTAATAGCTACTGTTCATTTCTTATTGTAGGAAACGTGGAAGAATTATTATTTTTGTAGTGTCAATGAGTAAGACATTTTGTCTATTGAACTGTAAGTTCTCTTATACAGGTACTTCGTTCAATATTTCAAATTTCTTTGATAGGCTTTTAGTAACAGATTTTGTTAATGTAATGAATTGATAAAACTGATGAAGGAGCAAATGTTTAGTTGTCTTCAATCACAATGATAGTCTTTAACCACAATGACAGATATAAACATAACATTTCCTTCCAGTTTCGACTGTATCTGAGTGTGCTGATCATAAAACTTACAAACACTTGGGATGAATTATCAGTAGTTATATCTTTGCCTGTTCTCTTTCTGATCTAATTCTAATGTAAGTGGAATGTGGGGTCTCTATGTGTTTGTGTATGCGTGGAAAGCATATTGTTTTTAAAAATGCTGTACGTTATTGTCATAGCACCCTGCTCTCCAAGTCTTGGTATCACAGGAAAGGGTAAACAAATGTTCTATATTCACTTTTTCCAATCTGCTCATATTTTTATATACTTTTAATATTGCACAACAGATATCTAGAGGTTGTTATGACTCATTCTATCTTTGCAATGGAGAAGGGAAGGGGACGACAGTGGTAAACAGTCCAAAATTCCTGAGGCCTGAATACTGTGCTTTGATTCTTGTAAATATGTAATAAAAATGTGCCCTCGTTTAGCCAAATGGCTGGGAAGACATCCAAAAGATTAAGATAATCAGAGGTTGAGATAAAGGAGAGTGCTGTGTACATAGGATTATACTGTTGTGGGCAACTTTTTTTTTTTTAAAAGGAGTACAACCAAGAACAGCCTGTTTCCTAACGTATAAGCAAATGCAAAGCACCCAACCCCACCAGGGTGTTGTACATGTGGCAAGAAGTAATCCATAAACTTTTTACCATGGCCTTGACAATTTATGTATTTGATTCAACGTGTGCGAAACTAACAGCTTGAAAATGACTGGTAAGTTGTAGCACCATCAATTTTCAGTAAATTTCCAATGGAAGAGTAAATGTGGCTTGAGTTGTGAATACTAAATCTGTTACACAACCACCAGGATAAATGGCAGATACACAGATTTGCTCAAAATACACAATCATGTGAGGACTAGACCACTCTACATGGACATTGGTCCTGCTGTTTGGTCTACTGTGGGGAAGGTCTGGTTCACGCCTTCTGCTAGTGATCAGTGGAATCAAATGCCAGTAAAAACCAGCCCACCCTCAGAGAGTTCCTATGTCCACCTTTCTGGCTACCAGTTAGGGGCTCTTTTTTTTAAGGTGATCTCCCTTTTGGCTCAGTTCCAGCACATGCAATCGCTGGGATCAATCCAAAATGTTTACTGGTTTCAATATCCCAATATCATTAAAAGGTAAAGGTTTCCCTTGCTCATTAAGTGTAGCTCATTAAGTGTAGCTATTTAATGATATTGGGAAATTAAATGATTAAATTAAATGATATTGGGAAATTAAAAACTTCCTCTGCTCGCTCCTCCATGGAGGGACAGAGGAAGGACACAACAAAGTAAACCACAGATAGTGTAAAACAAGCTTGAATTAAAAGGCCTTTAAGAATTATTTTAGAATCTTGGACAAAACTTTAAAACTATTATATAAAAGATAAAATGCCTAGAGCAAAGAGGAGAGAAAAACATTACTGCCTCAACCTACCGGAACCAGAACCTAATATAATCTGAATTTTAACCTGTTTTTATCCTGTTTTATGTAATCATATTTTATCTAATGTATTTTATTTTATTTTATTTTAACCTGATCTGGTCATATGACTAATCAGTTAATAAAGGATGATGGTGATGATTATGGCAGAGGGAGGATGCAAAGCTTTTTAAAAGACCTATTAGGGCAGCACTGGTGGCACAGTGGTTAAATTGCTGTCCTGACAAAAAGTGGTGAGTTCAATGCTGACCAGGGATCTAGGTTAACTCAGCCTTCCATCCTTCTGAGGTTGGTAAAATGAGTACCTGGAATGTTGGCAAAATGCTAATTAACTTATGAACCACCCAGGGAGTGCACTAAGTACTATGGGGAGGTACCGGTATATAAGTGTGGTTGCTTTGCTTTTACCTTTAACCTGCTCCAATTGAGCAGTCTAGCCAGGTCCTTTGTTGGTTAATTTCCCCTCTTCTCAGTTAACTGCAGGGACTGAGATTGAAAAGAGATTTGCTAGATTAGACCCTTTAGTCCACTGATCCATTTCCCACAGTGATCAATTTGAGGCCTGAAGGAAGGCCACAGTCATCAAGTCAACAGGCCTTTCTCTCCCATTGCTGTCTCACACCAGTAATCACTGAAAGGCAAATCACCACACAGGTCAAGAACCCCTCTTGGTGTCTTCTTCTCTATCTCAAATCTGATGAGAAAAGAAACTTAAAAGATGGCTTCAAGCTGATTTGGAAGGTTTGGGAATAAACCTTCTATCCTTGTCCTGTTTACTGTGGTTCACCCTGATTTCATACATCAGGCATACTGAAGCAAACAAGAATAAACTCAAGCCACATTTCCTTCAAAAAAGAAAAAAGAGTGACTGAGAACCCTGATAGATGTAACAGAGGCCGTTATGCAGCTTATACAGTTTATTCTTGTTTCTACTGTGTTCATATATAAAGCAAGGACAAGGTATCTAATTTGTGTATCAAAAGCTGAGTGGAGGGTACTGAGCCTCCTAGGCTTGAAATACAAGGCTCCCAGAAGGTGGGAGGTATCTCCACCTTTTGTAATAGCTCTCTTAAATGGTTGACAAGGTTGTGGGAGATGGAATTTGGCCAACACTTAGACAGAACAGGGGTCCTCAAACATGGCTCTCCAGGTGTTCTTGGACTTCAATTACCAGAAGCCCACGTCAGCAGTCCTGCTTATTAGGGCTTCTGGGAATTGAAGTCCAATAACATCTGGAGAGCCAAGTTTGAGGAACCCTAAGCTAGAACATGGAAAGTCAAAGGCTACTGTATCTTCCCCCTTTTAACGCAAGTTATGGTTACCTCCTTTAGCACTTTGTTATTGTTACCATTTTTACCCCACCTAGCAAGTTAGCCCCATCTAGCATGGAGCACACATTCACATGGGAATAGTACTGCACTATGCTTCCCACAACACACAAGAGCAGGGGTATCAGTCAAGTCTGTGCAACATGAGGAGAATACAGGCTAATAAGAGGACACTTTGGAAAATGCTGGATTAATGAAGCAGCATCTGGATAAGGCCCCCTAGGCTCTGGAGAAAGGATATAAAGTTAATCTGCTTCATAGGCTAAATTCTTCACACTTAACTATGCTGAAGAATTGCAGAAATGGAAGCTTTGCAGAATCAGTGCTTGTTCCAAACAGGGGAAATCCACCAAAATCAGCTGGAAGTTAGTACACAAATAAATGCAGCCTATGCCTAAAGGAACTCAACGCTGACAAGAAGAAAATGTCCTTGTGGTTTTTTTAAAGAGAGGGTGGGAGGGAAGATGGGAAAGTGGGTGACGGGATGGGTGTTGAGAGACTACCAGGCACATCGAGACCCTAGTGGTCTGTATGTGAAAGAGAGCTACCATTGATACATTTTCAGCGTTTTTAAACAGCACATGACCCTCCCATCCCTCCAATTGCATCTCCCTACCCACCAAATAGTAGAAGTTTCTGTAATTAACCTTTACAATGTACAAAAGCAGAAAATTAAATTTACAGAAGAAACCCAACTTAATTAATTAAGGAAGAATTAAGAAAAGCTGCAGCTAGACAAAAGTCAGGAAAATATCAATTACCTTGGACTTTGATTGCTCGGATCAAAAAAGCACAGTCATTCTGCCTCATATAATGTTTTGTATCCAGCTAAGGTGTGTATCTATCAGCTCTGAAAGAGATTTGCAAAACCATTTTTGAGAAAGTGTAACCTTTGACCCATTGTAAGGTCAAAAGTTACAGTGCTTGCTTTCTGCTTCACATTAAATGTTCAAACATGAATTAGTTCTCTATGCATGCCTGAATTCTTGTCACAAATGGCTCAAGACCAAAAGGGAGGACACCTTAAGGAAGGGGTTCCCAAACTTTCCAAGCCGTGGGCTGGGTCTCACACTCTCAGTCAGCTTCAAGGGCTGGACAGCCATTTTGCCCTGCCTGCATGATGGAGGTGGCCATTTTGTACCAATAGCTTCAAAGAGATGGCCATTTTGTTTTTTAAATACCCATGGGGGTCACATAAAATGGTGCCATGGGCTGGATCTGGCCCATGGGCCTTAGGTTGGGAACCCCTGCCTTAAGGACTTTGCCTAGCTTTCCATATTCCAGATATTCTCTGTAATGGATGACGAAATATTACCTAGTAGACTTCTACTAGCTATGGAGTAGATATATCTTTTGCTTTAAAATATTATAATACAGTATAGTTTCCCGAGTGGATTGATGGACAGTGCACGTGATTAAAGGAAGATTTATTCTCAGAGTGGGGAAAACATGCTTCTCCAGAGAAGTGGTGTATAAAATGTATCAAATAAATAAAAAGATACATTTATAGAGAAAAAATATTGAGCAATTAATTAAGGGCTGTCAACAATGATTCATATAGAAATGCTTAGCACATCTACAAATGGATAAGTTGCATGCAATTTAGTACTTAAAAATCACAAAATACCTTTAGGACTAGAACCTTGGTTTATGATCACATACAGTTTTAGGCACATATACTGCACAACACAATTAGTAGCCTCAGTCCTTGTTCACATCTAGCATGACAAATGTGCCTTTTTATGTCAAGTGAGCAATTATAGCTGTGCAGAGAAATATTAGAGATAGTGCTTTCCTCTTTGACAGCCCACAAGCTTGTGCCTTTTGACCTCTCTTTTTAAAAGTGAAGAATTTTTCCTCTTCCACTGATAATATTCAGAACAAAGGATGCTTCAAAAATTTTATTGTTATTGGTAGGGATTCTTCTAAATTACCACCAGGCGTATACTGATGCTATGTGCTTGAGCATACTCACTTAGTGTCATTTGTTATACAACAGGGGTTCTCAACCTTTTAAATTTGGGGCCAGGTCACGGTCCCTCAGACAGTTGAGCGGGCCAGACTGGTGGTTCCCCCCACTGTAAACGCTGCCATAAAATGCATTCATGACAGTCATAAACATGTTTACGACAGCTGCAGGCACATTTATGACTGTCGTAAACATGTCGGCTTCCGGTGGTGGCAGCACAAGCTGGATGATTTGGCACCACAGGCCATGTCCGGCCTGTGGACTGTAGATTGAGAACCCCTACTCTACACAATCATTCTGCATCATACCCATTTGACTGTTGAAGCCCAATGATGTTATAACTAACACAGATCTAAAGACTGCATAGATTTTAAAAAATGGCATTTGAACTGTGCTCCAGAAATTCATTTTTATGCCATATTACCCAAGAGAAAATGCTGCAGAAAAGTTCAGAAATGTACATGTCTTTCTAAAAGTAACCAGCACAAGGCCTTCTGTTCCATTTCTTTTTGCTTTTCCAGCCAAAACTCATCCAACTCTGCCGACTATAACATAATTCACTTTGAGAGAAATATCAGATGTTTGTGATATAATAATATAATGCCATCTGTAAAGTTTTTTGCTACTGCCATTGGGATTTTCACGTTTTCCTTTCTTAGACATATTTCACTGTGCAGTGCACCAGAACTTTTAAGGAAAGTGAGTAGTCACTGCCTTGAAATTGTGGCTGAAATCCTGTTTAGACATGTTCATAGCAAAGTGGTCAATAAGGTCACAAAGGGTCAGAATCGACTGTGCGACTGAACAACAAACTGCTCTAATCGTTAAGAAAATTTTCCTGATATTCAGCCTATATCTGGCTTCCTGTAGTTTGAGCCTGAGTTGAGTAGTGCTATTGAGGACTGGACATTTTGAAGATTTCTCTTTCATAGGGTCACCATAAATTGGAGGCAACTTGATGGCACATAACAACAACAACAACAACAGAAACTGAGATGGTTGCTCTCTGCAAGATGTCCATCCCAAGCTGCACCCTTTAGAGTCGGTAGAGTCTTTTCACTTGCATTAAGTAGTTTGCTACACAAACTCCTGTCAATCATTAATGTCAACCCTGACTCTGTAAGTGATTAGTTGAAAAGTCATTACATTTGAGATGGCCAGAGGACTTTCACACAGTTAATCAGCTTTAAAAGGTACTGTGTGCACACAGACAGCTTAATTCTCTGGTTTCAGGCATATCACTATAAAACAGATGCAAATTCTAACACTAAGTATACACAAAATGGCAGTAGGTAGAATTATTCTGCAGAAACCCAAATTACTGACCAATCAGATAGATGTTTATTTGGTGGGGGAGGGGGGTTTAATTCCCATTGAGTTCAATACAATTTACAGGCAATTATATACCGAACTACAGCTCTGGAAAGACAGATTTTGAATGTCTAGTCCTATAGCATCCGCTCACAACCTTAATGCACTGTAACAAATTCCACCACACAGAAATTTGTACACTACAAGCAAAAACAGTGTCATGGCTCACAGTTATTCCATGGGCTGGTTCACACTCATGGAAACTGTCCTCCAAGGAATATCATCAGTTATTCACAGAGAAAAATACAAACATGCTTGTAGAGTCATAATTGGCTTAAAAGTCAACGTGCCCTACATTGGGAACCATGGGTTTAGACCAAAATGTTCACTTTCAACATGACACTAATGGTAATTCTCCAGATTTGTAGAACAGTGCTTATGCAAGAAAGCAACTCCATGCATGTTTGATTGTAACTAAATGAATGAATGAATCAAGATGTACTTGATTCATTCATTTATTTCTTTGGCATTATAAGAATGGAAGGATGTAGGTTGTGAATGAATGAGTGGATGCTGTGTGCCATCCAAACTAGTTTGCATTACAGCTCACATTTGCTTTGATGTTGCTAAGACTGCAATCATTATTGCTGCATAAATGGTGATTTCTATTTTATTAAGAATGATGGAAAAGAAAACAGTAGAGTTGGACAGGATTAATTTGGTTCAACAAACAGTGAGCATAGCCATGCAATGAAATTCCACACAGTAGTGGGCCAGAAAAGTTTCCTTAAGATGAAGAATGAAATGCACAATGAAAACCTAACACTGCTTTGAAGTTATGCATTGTACAGTACTATATATTTTTCCAGTTCTACTGTATGGCATCAAATTGTGAACATTAACAAAGGCAACTATTTAAAAAGACATCCACTATGATCCAACATGTTGACTTGTAGGGACAGCACTGAAAGCAACCCAAAAAAGCAAAAGGGCTAAGAATCACATATACTTTTAAATTTCTTCTTTCTTTGTTGTAATACCATCTGCAACCAGCTGTTGAGAGTTAGAAAACCATCATGGTTTTGTTTGCTTTTTGTGATTTGAAGTTGTGATGATTGCTCCCGGTCGTTACATGGACCAAACATTTTGTCTGAAGCAAAAGATTCCAGAACAGTGGCTCTGGGGCTGCCACATCACACACATCACAGCAGGGAACATCTGTCGGATGGTGTTTCATGGTATACTCAATTGCAGGGCAATGGCCAAGATTTACAAGCAGGAAAGATAAATGATGCAAGAATAGATGGATATATGTATCTCATTTGATATCACAAATCACTCTCTCTCATATACCAGAGCCTACCAGTTTACATTTGGCAGCAAGGGAAGCAAAGCTGTTTTTCATCTTCTGCTATGTCTCATCAGGGGACACATTTTTAACAGAGGCTGTATTCTGCATTGAATAAAAACTGTTTTTTGTTGTTGAGTTGCACAGTCGGTTCCGACCCCATGGACCACTGTCCGCCAGGCACTTCTGTCCTCCACCATCCTCCTCAACTCGCTCAGCTTTGTGCCCATTGTGTCTACAATACCATCTAGCCATCTCATTTTTGGCCTCCCCCTTCTTCTTTTGCCTTCCACCCTTCCCACCATCAAGGCTTTCTCAAGCGAATCCTCCCTTCTCATTTGATGTCCAAAGTACTTTAGCTTCATCTTTACTATTTGATCTTCTAAGGAGCAGTCAGGGTTAATTTCTTCTAAGATTGACCTATTTGTTCTCCTCACTTTCCAGGGGACTCTTAAAACTTTCCTCCAACACCACATCTCAATGGCATCTATTCTTCTGTGCTCAGCTTTTCATAATGGTCCAGCTCTCACAACCATACATTGCCACCGGAAATACCATTGCTTTGAGCAATGTAAAAACCTGATTCTTCTCTCTGTCACCCTCCTGGTTGCAAAACAGGATTCCTCTTTGAGCAGTAGAGGCTTGGGCAGAGTCTTCATTCATTCACTTGCAACCACATGTGACCTTAACTACACAGCCCCACTTCAAATTGCAGCCCTTACTCCCACATATGACCACTGTGGGGTTTTTAGGGGGATGGGGAGACAATCTGGATCATGATAATAATATGAAGAGGAGATAGTTGGACTTTAAACCATTGCCCTTCCATTCAATGGTGAGTGCATTCAGACTGGCCCTTTGTACAACCAGTTTGCACTGCAGACAGAAGACATCATCTCATTATCTTTATAACATTCCTCCAGTCAGATCTAGCAACTAGTTAGTCTATCTGGCTTGATCAAAAGAGAGTCCCCAGAGTCTCAGACAGGGTGTTTTTTTTTTTGAACCTGCTGCAGCATGACAGTTTTCTAGGAAAAAAATGCTGATGCTACCTTCTTCATTCATACCTTTGCTCTGCCACAAAAGAAGATATAATTTAAGGCAGCTTCATATGCTTCTAGCCATTTCTCAGGTAGCATTCCAGGGAGTAGATAAAATTAATAATTGCACGCTGTCATGTCCATTCTGACTTATGGCAACCCTTTCAAGAGTTTTCTAGGTAAAGAATACTCTTTGGGAGTTTACCGTTCCCTTCTTCTGGGAGCAGTCTGGAATGCAGCTTGCTCAAGGCCACATGGGCTGACTCTCCTGGGATGCAGAGTAGGGAATCAAACTCCCAACATGTTAGAGATCTGCAAGCAAATACTGTACCTAACTCACTGGGTGGAAACAAGATTAATTCTCTAGGAAGGGATGAATAGGTGAACTATTCATTGTAGCTGGTGCTGTGACTTTAATGATTAGGATGGGATTTTTGGAGCTAATGTGATCATCAAAAAACCATAGCCCATTTCTGGTGTGTTTTCTGTGGCTAGAGAATGCAGGGTTGAGGGACTAAGTCGAAGCTACTGTATTTGTTTGTGTGAGCCAGCGCTATGAATTGAGATTCAGCTGTGAGGTAAATTTCATTCATTCAAACATTTTAAAGATAGGTTAAGGAGGCAGGCTGATACATAACTGATAGTAGCTTCCGTTGAACATAACAGGACTTCCTTTTGAGTAGTAAAGGTAAAAAGGTCACCCTTGCTCAAAAGCCAGTCGTATCCGACTCTAGAGTTCAGTCCTCCCTTCTCTTTATAGCCAAAGAGCAAGTGCTGTCCACGTTTGCAAACGTTTCCTTGGACATGAGTCAGGCATTATTTATTTTATTATTTATTCATATTTGTATGCCACCCTCCTCAACATGCCTCAACATCTGAGTACATGGAACACTGTTTATCATGAAGTGATACCTATTTATCTACTTGCAATTTCTTGCTTTTGAACTGCTAGGTTGGCAGGAGCTGGGACCGAGACAGGAGATCATTCCATCATGCAGTACTCGGGAATCCAACTCCACCTTCCAGGCATCAAGTTCAGCTTCTTAACCACTTGACTCACTGCAGTCCCTTTTGAGTAGACATATACAGAACTGTTCTGTGAAGCCTTGTTATATCCTGGTAAACGAGTGTGTGTTGCGATAAAAAGTGATCATACAACAAGGCTCGCTGTTTTCCAGCCTCATTTCCTCCTCAGTTTGCAATATGACACAGATCTATCTTTAAGGTTTATTACAGGAAATAGCATGATAATGTATAGGAAGCAGCACATATGTAGATATGAATGCAACTATAAATTCAATACAATTATTTCCCCCCTGTCTGGTACCAAAATAATTATATTTATGTTAGCTCGAACTCCTGTTTAATAGGATAAAGAAGGTAACTTGAAAGCCTGTATACAGTACTTTTCCATCAACATAGGCTGGCTACCTTTTTTGGTATTTCTTATGGAAGCAGACATTAAAATATCTTGAGTGACAGTAGGTAGCTAATGGTGACAGTAGGAATCTTTATTTTTATTATAACTTAGAAATATATTTTCTAAAAAACTCTGTTTTCTTTACAATAAAAATTGCTTTGAAAACAGAACAGAGTAGGGGGGGGAATTCCACATTGATTTTATGCTATTTTTCATGTACAGAAAGAGGACTTTGGAATGTGCCTTTCAGCACAGCTTGAACCTCAGGCAACACTATCTGGGAGAAGGAGGGGAGGTATACAATGTCTAGTCCAGAAAATGAAAACACTACTACTGTTTTATGGAGGGAAACCCAAGTTGTCAGCCCAAATAAATTTCTGCACTAATCCATGCAGACTTCATGTTTTCCACCAAGCCTGGCCACTGTAAGGATTATCTTTAGGAGGCAAGATACGCTGTGTTTGGAAAGATGCCCTTGGGAAGAGTAGAACATTTATGCCATCTTGGCAGGATTATGCTTTGGGTATGGAAAAAGAGGAATGCTTTCTCCTGGATTCCCCCCACAGAATTTGAGGATCAAAACCCAAATCAAAACAATCTTTGAACAAAATATGCCATCCACATATTTGCTAATTTAGGCTGCTTCCACAGTAGCAGCATTTAACAGTGATGAACAATTCCAATCCAGTTATTTGCTGATAGTGGAATTAATAAAGCAAAGCAAAGCAATCACACTTGTATACTGCTCCATAGCGCTTAGTGCACTCTTTGGGAGGTTCAGAAGTTAATTAGCATTTTGCCCCAAACATGCTGGGTACTCATTTTACTGACCTCAGAAGGATGGAAGGTTGAGTCAACCTTGAGCCCTGGTCAGGATCAAACTTCCAATCTTTTGGTTGCAGGACAGCAGTTTACCCACTGTGCCACCAAGGCTCCTACAGTGCTTCCAGAAAGCAGCAAATACATGATAACTGATTTCAGAATATCTTTCCCTTCAATATTAGTCCCAGATACTCTGTTTTCTAAATTTTAAAAAATATACACAACATGCAGTGGTGGGCATCACCAGTATGCCAGAAATTCTGTCTGGCCCCACCCACACAAGTTTTGAAATAAAGTCCTAATTCTGGTGCAATGCAGGGCTTCCCCCTGGCCACACCCACCATACCACACCCACAGTGTGGTAGTAAAAAATGTTTGAGGCCACCACTAACAACAGGTATACATAAAAATTGCTGTTAAAACTGCTCCTAAACTATTTTCTACAGCAGGGATTCTTAACCTGCGGCACATGGGTTGGATGTGGCCCGTGGCACCATTTCATGTGATACCTCCCCCCCGCCTCCACCATACCAGGAAGTGTCATGTGTAGGAACGGCAAAATGGCCGTCTGGCCCCTGAAGCTGTCTGAGATAGCATAACCTGGCCTCTGGCTTAAAAAGATTGAGAACGCCTGCTCTACAGGCTTGAGATCTCACACATTCAATAGTGCCTTTAGTCCTCTTCCGTCAAATTAAAATTCTCCACATGTAAAAAAGCATGTAAAGTAGACAATTAGGCTAGACTATTCTCCATGATGTGCTACTTCACCATATGTAAGAAATCCTCTTGGTGGACAAATGTACACATACAGTGTCTTGCCTTCAGAATCTGGCACGGTCCAGCCCAAGAAAAGCTTTAATGATTGTGCTCATTATATGCTGATCACATGGCTCAGTGGGCCAATCATGTGGTTCAGCGGGGCGGCCTTGTGGTTCCTCCCACCAGAAGCAGAAGTAAAACGTGCCTTGCAATCTGTTTTGCAACAGGATGAGATAGATTTTAGGTTGCCATTTTCTCTGCTTAAACCAGGGATGCCCAAACTACGGCCTGTGAGTCAGATCTGCTCCCAATGCCAATCCACCCAACCCACACTGCCCTTGTAGCTCCTGGAAGTGGAAGTGAAACACACCCATACAGGCGCATTTTACTTCCGCTTCCAGGAGTGATGAAGGCGGCGTGGGCCAGATGAATTGGCATTGGGAGCCAGATCTGACCCACAGGCCATAGTTTGTGCACCTCTGCCTTACATCATCCTAATTAAACCTTACTAAGTCTTGTACGCAAAGCATCTGTGTGTAGCAACATGAGTTTTCTGTCATAAACCAGACGTGCCTTGCATGTATCTTTCCCTGTGTACAAGAGAGAAATGAACGCCATGCTCTGTTCACCACAATATTGTTGTAATTGTAATAAATATTATGGTCGAGCTGCAGTTAAAGGCTAGTGTTATTTGCACAGCACAGTTAGAATGTACTGTCTTTGTTTACAAACAGGGAAAAAAGAAATGTCTATGTTTTCTAAACGACATATAGAGCACAGGGTACATTCTTCATCTCAGCATGTCAAGCTCTACAGTACCTTATCCGACAACAATACTGCTTTAATGATAGCTTTAAAAACTGATAAAGACTACATCACTGGCCCTGGTTTTCGTATTGTTTTTAAAACCTCTTTAAGCAGTCAGGATTTCTAGTGTGTTCTAGGAACACTGGTGTTTTTCTTTTGACACCCTTCAAAAATTATCACACATTTCTGCTCTTTAAGATTTGATATGCCTGATAAAATTGTGTTTTTTAAAAAAAGGCTGTATAGGCTTCCACCCCCAAAAACATCTCTATATTCATTCCCCTCAAAGTTACAATGGGGACAAAATAAATATAAAAGAGTTTGTACAATACATATGGGTGTAGGTGTGTCAGCCTGCTGTTTTCCCCCAGAACACATCTAAGAGACAAGACCTAGCTGAACATATGCCATGAACTTTTGGAACTTTCCTTTATAATTTTCCTACCCTAGCCATAAGAAATGGATGCATGCCTGAAGAAATGATCTTGAATCACAAAAGCTTGCACAATGTTTGATTTTAAAAAAGTTATCCTATAAAGGTATCACCTTCCTCCTGCATTTCTACTGTATTTTAATGTTAGCTTTTGACATGAGATTTCATGAATCTGGTTCGTTTCAGATGCATAAGAAATCCACAAATGTTTATGCCAAATAAAACTTGTGAGTCATAAAGTGCCACAGCAACCCTTGTAGTTTTGATGTCACAGACTAGCAAGGCTACCTCATCTTAGAGGGTGATGCCTTCCATAAAATGCAACATGACAAGACATATATAAGCCTTGTTTTAATCAAGAAGGTAAACAGTGCTGGTTTTACTGCCTCAAAATACTGTACATCATTTCCCTGAGGCTCTACATATTACCTTTTCATTTACTTATTTAGTTGCAACAGACCGAGGAATTATCTTCCTGTTCACATGTCTTCTAAATTAAAATGGCCCCTCAAGATTAAGCAAAATAACAGCTTACTTCTTTCTCTCCGTGCATTTTCTTGGGCTCAAATTCAAATGGACAATGAATCCAAGTTACCTTTTTCCACATTACATGAAAGATTTTGGAAAAGGTGTGATTTTGAGCAGAAGAAAATGACAGACGGGAAAAGGGTGACTCATCCTTTACCTGACAGATTTTTAGTTGCTTAAACTCTCAGCGTCCTTAAGATGCTTTCAGTTGATTTTTAGAGGGTCGGAGGAAAGATATACTCAGCTCTGTGTCATAGCGAGCCTTAAGTCATCCTCACTTTTTCCATCAGGGTTTAAACCATCCAAATAAACCAGCAACAACTGAGACATTGCAAATGTCAGAGAAGCCATTCATGCATTCCTCTCCCCTTGATCTTGTATTTGACTTGATTCATTCATAGATGATGAAGCAAGATTTTATTTAAGAAACACACACACACCAAAAACCAACTTAAAACCATCAAGACTTGGGAAATGTCTAGTCTCTTCTTGATTCACAGAGGTAAAAGAGAAAGTGAGTTCAAACTAAGCATGTTCAACTGCTTTCTTATTCTACATCTTTTATATTTCAAGAATATATGTTCTAGAACACTGTCCGATTGATTATAAAAGATGCCCCTTAGATCAGAACATTACAACACCAATGGGGCCAGGGCCGTAGCCAGGATTCTAGAATTTATTTTTATTGTATTGTATTTAAAAAAAAAATTGGGGGGGGGGGTTTCAGGATGGGCAAAAAAAATTCAGGAGGGTCAACAATGTCACATTCACACATATAATATTGGCACCATGGGGTGGGTTGGGGGGGGCTGTAAGCTCAGGAGGGTTTTGCCCCCCTGGCTATGGGCCTGAATTGGATTTATTATTTTTTTAGAAAAAACTTTTTTTGAAGTTATTATGTGCAGGAGGAAAGACTCCCCGCTGTACGTGGATTCAAAGCACAAATTCTTTCTGCACGCTCATACAAATTCAGCTTAATGCACACTACACTTGATTTTAGCCAAAAGTCTGAGAAGCTAGATTAAGCTAGATAGACTGAATTTAATTTTTTTATAAACCCTACTGCTCTATCTGTATAAATTTATTAGTTACTAATTACAACTATAGACTGTCACTCTCTTAGATGGAGGGTTTAGCCTTATATTTTGTGTAAAGACAAAATTGTATATGTGACTTACACTGTAATGGTCTATGACTGTAATAAAGGTTTGATGATGAGCTTAGTGCTCCATGTACACTCTTCTACATTTGATGCCGGAATAGAAGAATTTTGGATGATATCACATTGAATCAGTGGTGGCGTGGCTCATACTGGATTCCCTGAATATTATGAGCACGCTGGGAGTAGGACGACGATGTTACACTGAATTTATCACCCTCATCATCTTAGATTATAACATTCAAAGACACCATCCACAGCTGCAGCCCTATTGCAATGGCACAACTGGAAAACATGGCTTGTCAATCAAACATAAACTACCACTTGTAGGGAAAAAAGTTCATGTTAGCTTTGTGTTGATCTTGAAAGACTGTCTTCCCATACTTGAATTTCTTGGAATAGTGTTAGTCTGTGGTTCAGGCATCTCAGAAAACAAAACAAAACATTCAGAGAAAATTCTGCTCTTTAAGTGAGTTACTCTTTAAGCAAGGTGCTCTTTATGATTGTACGTAATCCACTGTTCTGTTCTGTGACATTCACAGGACTGATTGTCAAATCTAGCCCCATAGACCATCCCTGTACCTTTAAAACAAAGAAGGGAAGGTATGGATGTCCTGTTGCATTTGTAGTTTATGACAAATGCAACACCCAGTGGACTTATGCAATTTTAGGAGGGGTTAAAATATGTTCAATCAAGGAATCAAAAGATGCTAAAAATATATTTAGAAGTTGGTCTAGAAGACCTTTTTTAAACTATGTGATTCCTAAAACCTACTGATAAATTTATCAAACAAGAATGTAGTTCAACTTGGAATAGTTATATCCAACTGCGTCCCTCTGCCAACAGAGCAGATGCTGCTAGGAAACTTTATTTTATTTTATTTTAATTTATTCACATTTTTATACCGCCCTCCTCACCGGGGCGACCCAGGGCAGTTTACATCATTATAATACAACCCGAACCCATTATCAAAAACTTCAAAGTTACAATTATAAAAATTTAAAAAGTTTTAACTAAATGTTATAGTTTAGATTATATTTTAATATGTTGCTCCTTTTAAAAATCTGCCCAAAGAACTTTTATCAACTAATTACTTGTTTTGCAAAAGAAATACCCTGATATTCCCTTATGAGATGATAAGTAATACCTCATAGTTTAAATGGTCAACTGCAATATGTTGGAATTATGAAATAAGCAGAACTTAACTCCTCTGGGAATGAACTTTATTGTGGCTGAGTTCCCAGACACATTCCTCTTTCGGGCAACCTTTACTGTATTTCAAAAGCTTTACTGAAAGTGGTTGCTGTCATCTAGAAACTGATTTCTTGGTGCTGGTAAGTGTTGGCTGTTTTACAACAAGCATGGTCCTAAGTAGAGTTTTAGACTTTACTCTCGGAGACTTGATTTTAAGTCCTATCTGCACTGGCTAAATTATTAGGAAAACAATTTAGCACCCTACAAACTATGAATAATAGCAAGCTACCTCTCAAAATGTATTGTGAGGACAAAAGCCCAAAGTGCTGTTCAGATGTTAAAAAATGATAATACAGTGGAAACTCGGTTTGCGTAATTAATGTGTTCTCCAGGACGTTTCTTACAGCGAAAGTTACTTTAACTGAATTCCCCATAGGAATGTATTGAATGCAATTTCCCATAGGAATGCAATGAAAACCAAAATACATTAACCAAAACATGGTTTCTCATAGGAATGCCACTGAAAAACAATTAATTCATTCTGAAAAAATTATGTAAACCAAGCCACTATTTTCTATAGATTTCCTTTTGTTATGCAATTTTTATGTTAACCAAGCCATTTGTTAATGGTCCAACTGTATAGACATCCAAGTGTTGTAAAAATCTGAGCTTCCCACATGTTTTACTGGAATAGGAAGTGCATTTTGCATAAGACCAGATAAAAAGTAATATAGCACTTCTATACCTTTAATAGTTAACCACAAGCTGTATTTTAATTAGGTGTCTTTCCCTCTTGTGCTGTTTGTTGTTTCAACATCAGAACAAGAATGGGTAACTTATGCCTTTTGCATTAATATATTCAACAATGCCCTTCTGCCAGATGTGACACCCATTAGTTCTAGCTCATGACAGACAATCATGAGGGAACAATACCATCTGTAGGGCCAGATGTTGTCTACCCCTACACTAGATAAATTTCATCACACATAAGCCTCCTAGAAGCACTAAGAATTGGTAGGAGGATCCATGTAGGTAAAACTCAACATAGACAGCATACATGGTAACATCAAAACTCCTGATGGAGGGAATATGGATATTTCATATTTGCTCATATTCTTTCTTCCCCAATTCTCTTGAAGGAACAGTAAGGTAAAGGTTGCCCTTTCTCAAAAGCCAATCGTATCTGACAGCTATTAAAGAATGAGTACATGTATTTATGAATTTTGTCACAATTCATCTACAGCATTGGTCCTCAACCTTTTGGGACATGGGATCTCATTAAAGTATCCAATGCCTAAAGAGGGAAACATTTTAAATCAAAATGTCGCAAAATTATCAATGGACTAAATTAGATTAAAAGTAAACATTCAGAGGCAAAACAAGCAGGTTGGAAGGCTGCACGAAAGAGCTCAGGTCCACAGGTTGGGGGTCCCTGATCTATACCACATGCAGAGAGCATAACTGAGGAAATTCTGAGATATGAATATTTGGAGGTAGACTAGTGCAGGTGGGATCTGGTGCTCCTCCTAAGTCAAGACTAAAAAATGGAAGGGGTACAACCCAAGATTAAAGAAACATGTGCTAATTGTTGCAAGGGGTAGCACAGAGAGAAGAGATTTCAGAAACTGAAGTGACTCTCTTCTACTTGTGACAGGTCCTTGTTGATGGTAAGTATTTTATTATATTCATATTCATGTGCAACAGTTTCATTTCAAATGCCTCATCCATATATAAGGACAGTTGCTTAATGGTTAAGATACTGAACTTGATGACTGGAAGGTTGGCAGGTCAGCAGTTTGAGATCTGAGTGCTGCACAATGGAGTGAGCTCCTATCTCTGTCCTAGCTCCAGCCAACCTAATAGTTTCAAAGCAAGAAATTGCAATTATTATTATTATTATTTATTAGATTTGTATGCCGCTCTACTCACTGAAGCGACTCAGAGCAGCTAACATACCCTGGACAACATATATTACAGTATTACAATATCAAATATAAATACAACATAATATAAATATAACAACATAATGCAATACAATCAATACAGTCAATAAATCTACAATCAATACAGTCAATAAAACTAACATGAAAATGAAAATACAATACAGTCAAGAAAGTCCTTATCCCTTCCCAGCAGGGAGGGGCTAGCTGCGGAACAGCTGTGGCGGCAGCAGCGGTCTTTGGGCAGCCGGCCGGTCCACGTAGCTGCCCCTCGTTCTCCCAGCCCAAGTGGCTGGGTAGGGTCTGGAGATGGTCATGGCAGCAGCAGTGCTTTCATGGCCAGTGGGATAAATAGGTTCCACTCTGGTAGGAATAGATAAATAGGTACCACTCTAGTGAGAAGTTAAACAGCATTCCATGTCTAGTCATGCCTGCCACATGTCTGCGGAAATATCTGCAGATGCAGACAGCAATGGCTCTTTGGCTGTAAATGGAGATGAGCACTTAACCCTATACAGTCAGATATGACTGGCTTTTGAGCAAGGGCAACCTTTACCTTTACCATCAGTTTAAAAGTATTTTGCACCAACATGAAGTGTTGTAAGTTCCGGCCTATGGTGAAGGACACAAGTGACTAAGCTGATTAATACCTCTTTCCCTCTCCAGTCCATCAGTAGTTGGAAAGGGTGAATAAATACCTACCCATTTCATATATGGATCCATTTTACAAATCCCAGAATACTGGACTGCAGCCAACCTACCAAAAATCTAATACAGAACGAACAATTCAGAGTGGTCAGTCAGGAAAAAACATATCTGGCAATCAACTGTGTGCTTTGGGCCAATGTACATTTTATGCAGATTGACTGTAATTTAACATTCAGTCTTCTGTGAGATGGCAGAGGTAGAGGCATTGAATAGAACAGTCCACATTAGTTCTGCTCCATGTGACTGGTTGTTTCTGAAGAGGTATCATCTCATCTGACTCAGAATAATCAGTTTGCCTGCAGCAGAGAACTGCTATTTGCCAAGGAAATTGAAACGCTATCATTTTTGTTTAGTCAGAACTACTACTGAGTTGTATTCTAGCAATCGGTTGGGATCAGTTTTGGAACATGGCAAACTGCTTCCAGTGAGAAGGAGGATTCTTAGCTTGCAATGCAAACCAATTGAGGGATCTTCCCTAAATGATTCTATCTTGAAATCATACCAGTATCAGAACAATCTGTTGTAAGAATATTCATTTGCCACATGGGTAGACATATTTTCATTCTGGTTCTCTCATTGCCTGAGAGACCCTGTGCGTGAGGGGTGAAAGCACAAATAGTGAATATGTGCTTTGAGTGAGCCTTTTGAATTCCGTTCTGTGGTGATCTTGTTCTCTTAATAGATTTTGTGTGTTCTTCTGAACAGGAAATGCTTTATGGCAAAAGTTGCTTGCAGGCATTGTAATGTAGCAATTAAAGGATTCCTGAACTTAAGAACAAAGAAGTGCCAGTAGAGCAACTTCTCTTTTTTCAAAGTTCAATTAATTTTCTTCCTTCCGCTGGTTCAGAATTTGGATTCATCATTTTTATTTGTAGCTTGCATCTTATTAGATGGTGGAACATGGTAATGTATGAATATTGCTGGAATAACTGTTTTGAAAAGGCAGTACTTGAGGACTTGGGCTTTTGACAAAATAACATTTCACAATGGAGATACCTGCAAGCCAGCCACATATCTGTCAATATTCATTCAGTTATCTTTGTGTGATGTGTTTTGAGAAGTAGACCCTTAAACTGCCATGGTGCAACCTCTGTGAAGCAATAGCTATAAAAATGCATAAAAAGGTAAAGGTCGCCCCTGCTTGAAAGCCAGTCATGTCTGACTCTAGGATGCAGTGCTCATCTCCATTTACAGCCAAAGAGCCACTGCTATCTGCAGATGTTCCATGGCCATGTGGCAGACATGACTAGACACTGGAGCACACAGAATGCTGTTACCTTTCCCGCCAAAGCAGTACCTTTTTATCTTACCTGGATTTCTTGCTTTCAAACAGCTAGGTTGGCAGGAACTGGGACAGTTGATGGGCGCTCGCTCCATTGTGCAGCACTTGGGTCTCAAACTGCTGACCTGCAGACCTTCCAGTCATCATATTAAACATCTTAAACACTAAGCCACCTACGCAAATGTATAAAGCTGCTTGCAAATACAATTATCCATTATCAGAAGAAAATAATAAGGCCTTATAAAAGGAACTCAAAAATAAAATAAACCCTATTAGGTCATGAATTGAAAGACCACCTTGCTGGTAAAAATATGCAAAAATATTTCTATTCTAAATAGAAATTCTGTTTCATTTCTGAACTGTAAAAAGAAAGAGTACTTTCTTTGCAGCAAAAGTGGAAAGAAAACTGCAGGCAAACAACCAGCACTTTTACAGTGGAAATGTGGCCACAAGCCGATGAATTTGCACAACACATGTTTTTCATTCACAGAATCATGTATTGTCCCCAGCACCTCTATTTAAAAGAACTAAAGCACACAAATGTGCCTAGAAAACTCAAAGTATTAATGGTTGAAATCCTGTTCTGCACTTACGTAAATAGTGTAACTTTCATACTAAATTCCTGTAAGAAATCTCCATATGCAGTATTCATTGCATATCAAGTCACATGGCTTGGGGCATACAACAGATAATGCCTACAAAGATTTCTTAACGTGTGGCAGTTTGCTTCCAAAGGTTATACTGTTTCCAGAAATGTGCAACAAAGTTCCAGCCAATGTTCCTGTTGTGTTTCATCAAGTAGTTTCCAACTTACAGCTACTCAATTAACTAACAATCTTCAAAGGTTCCCATCAGCTCTGCTAAAATCTTGCAAATCAAAGAATCTGGCTCCTTTTAGGGAGCCAACCCATTTTAAGTTAAGAGTCCTGGTGGTGTAGTGGTTAAACTGCTAAAATGTTGTGGGTTTTATCCTGCTGGGGACCAAGGTTGACTCAGCCTTCCATCCTTCTGAGGTCAGTAAAATGAGTACCCAGTATATTGGGAACAAAATGCTAACTACCTGTAAACCACCCAGAGAGTGCTATGGGACGGTGTAGAAGTGTAATTGCCATCGCTATTGCTATGTTAGAGTAGACACTACTGGGCTAGGAAGACTCATAGTATGATTCAATATAAGTAAAAAGAGACTAACAAATATATTGCAGGGGAAGGTTTCATGGATTATAGCTCACATTATAGGAAGGGGTTGTATATGGAGCTTGTGCAATAAAAATGTACTAGTTGGTAAGGTGTTTAATAATAAGATGTTGATACAACCAAGACATCTTAAAACACATAATATTCCCCAAAACTTGAATATATTGGTCATGTAAAGAGAAACAGAAACTACATCGTGATGACACCGATGATTATTATGATGTGCCTTCAAGTCAACTCAGCATTTCCTAGGTAGAGCACTCAAAAGAGATTTGCCATTGTCTTTTTCTGGAGCTGCTCTGGGACTGTGCAGCTTGCCCATGGCTACATGGAATGGCTCTTCTCCTAGGAGGTAGAGTGGAGAATTGAACTCCCAATCTCTGGTTTTGCAATCAAGTATCTAAACCACCAAGCTATCCAATCAACTATGGCTAATCATAGAAGATAAAATAAATAGGAAAATGCATGCAGAAAAGAACCTGTTAACTAAATAATCTTAGACTACTTTGGATGCTACACAAGTTTGTTTACAGCTGCTTCATCTGAAATCAGTATAGCTACAACAAAATCCAACCTCCAAAAGGAGAAGAAAGAGAAGTCATTCAGATACTACAGACCAACAGGGCTAGTCCTTTGGAAGTCAAGATGAGAAGGTTTCATTCCATAGGAACATAATAACTTAAGAACTCTGCATATCAGATACCTCTGTGAAGCCCACAAGCAATCAGTAAACAGTACCTCTCCTCATGTTCCGGAGTGAGACATGCTGCCTCTGATACTCCAGATAATACTGAGCCAGCAAAATGCAATCTTAAATATTCTCAGAAAAGAAAAATGGTAGGTTATTATATATTGTTGTATACAAACTTTTATAAAATTAGACTTTTTAGGAAAACAGTTTTACTTTTTAAAATATCCTCAAAAAAGGCTATAAATGATGGACCAGGAGAGAGAAGATTCAATTTATCATGCTATCAGGGTAACAAGAAATAAGCTTTATGCAATCCAGTGGGATTTACCTTGGAGTGAGTATGGAAAGAAATCAGTGAAGCCATTTAAAGAGAAAAAGGTGGGAGATGGGCCATTTCAACAAACATTTTCCTTAAATAACTGGTTAATTTAACAAATGTTTGGTTGAAATCAGTGTCTCCTCATCCATTTAAACTAATATGTACTCATACAGAAGAGAGCAAAGACTGAAACAAAGAGTATGCTATAGCTCAGTGATGGCCAACCTTGACACTCTAGGTGTTCCTGGACTTAAATTACCAGAAGCCCAGGTCAGCACTCCTGCTGACCAGGGTTTCTGGGAATTGAAGTCCAAGAACACTTGGAGCATCAAGTTTGGCCATCACTGCTATAGCTGATATTTAGTCATGAACAGAGCTGGAAATCTGATTAACTTCAACACTACATGCCATACTGAGTGTGAGAAAAAGGACCAAGGGAATTACAAAAAGTCATTCTAATTGTAACTTATCATTTCTCTAAGCAAACCACAGGGTCTTTAAAACATACAGGATCATTCACCCTGAAAGTTAAAGGGGAAAACCAAAGAAAAACTTTACATTTCCTGTTCAATCATCAAAGACCAATGTTTGGCATGAATTATTTTTTTAAAAAAAAACCTCTACATTAACATACTGCAGAGAAGGAAGAGGGAAGGTACAGTATTCTTGGCAGTGGCTATCTTTATCCCTTCAGCTACAGGATTTTCTATCTCATGGTGATAATATAGAAGACAATTGAGAAGCTAGTCAACAGAAAAGTAAAAGGTTTTGGTTTTCTCGAAGAAGAGGATGAAAAGAAACATGGGCCATGGTGTGTATCCCTTATTCTATACTCCATTGGTTTTCAAAATATCTACATTTGGTAGATAGCCAACTAGATCCAAACCACAGCTTTGTGACTATGAGGACTCCAGGGCTTTACTATCCCTCTTATGGGATGCATATTCCTTCTTTCTTGGTTTCCCCAAAGCACAGTTTGAGCAAACTGTTAAAAAAAAGTTTTGTTGCTAGATCCAACTTAGATATTCCTTACTGTGCCTAACCTGGATTGTTTATTGTTTTGCCTTGTGTGCCCCCCTCCCCTCCAACTGTACCCTTATCTCTGCTTGCTGCTGACCTTGGATTCAGCTTTGGCTGTTTGGTTGTTGCACTATTGAGGCTGGTCAGGCCTGGCTACCTGCCTGTCCCAACTGTATACTATCTTGCTCCTTGAAACCTTATAGTTTGCATCCATCTGTGACATCTACTGGCAATGCTGACCCAGAAGCAGGACAAAGACCTGTAGTCCAAGAGTGCTAACCCTGAAATGGCACAGCGAGGTGGCCTCTTGATTGAACCATGAGCTGCCAGTGGCAGCTTCATATATTATACCAGGGATTATCAACCTGTGGCCTGTGGGCCAGATGCACCCTGTGGCACCATTTCATATGGTTGCCCACCACCTCCACCCCACCAGGAAGTGCCATGTGGTGGAGGAAGGGCAAAATGGCCATCTGGCCCCTGAAGCTGTCTGAGGGAGCGTGACCCAGCCCCCAGGTTTAAAAGGTTGAGAACTCCTGTATTATACCATTAAAACAGTGAGGACAGGAGAAAAGGAAGATGGAAGCCAACTTCACTGAGAGTAGAAAGGAAAGAAGGTAAAAGATGAATAGGACTGCTACTTACAGTACTCATTTTTCATTAGCACACGCCATAAATATACCTATTTCTACTCTACTCATTGGCTGCTATCTCTGGTATGTGTTTACTTAGCTGCCTTTTTCTCTTTAGTAAAAAAAAAACCCAACCTATTTTATGGTAACACTACTCAGACACTCCTCAAATCCTCAACAAGTGTGGCTGCATGATAATTGAGAGAGTCGGCACAAAGAACAACAAGACTATCTGGTAACTGTTTTCAAATCACATCACATCAATGTCCACTTACTCTGAACATGTTTGAGATGACTGAAAAAATCAGGAAAGAGGAACAAGATCAGCAACCACAAGATCACTGGGAAGTGCCATTTCCCCTCAGTGACAAGGTCACAGAGTTGTACAACCTACAGCTACAAGTTAGTCCATAAAGAACTTAGCCAACTGAAACCTACTCAGGCAGGGAAAATAGGCAGCAATAACAACACAACCTTTGCAGCTCCTAAGAAAATAAAACAGGAGACCAACAGAGGACATGGGTTTTAAAACTGCATAGTCCTGAATAATTATTTATAACAGAAAATCTAATACCTTTCAGACTAATTAGTTTTAATTTTTCATAAGCTTTCATGCGTCTAGGCTCAATTTTTCAGACTAATGTGACAACCTGCTACCTTATTTGATTCTGAATCACGATCCTTAAAGATCTTCAGAACTCAATAAAGCAATTAAAACCTAAGAAGCAGCAAATAGCATGATTAGCCCAATGGTTTCCATGCAAGTGTTTATCACCTCCTCCTGCGTAGATGAGTTACCACCATCTTGTCCTAGGGGATGAAGTAAATAGCTGTGCTTGAAAACATCATTCATATGGGGGCAAAACTTGTTTTCCAGTATACTAAAGATCACTCTTTCTTGAAAGCCAGTCGTATCCAACTCTAGAGTTCAGTGCTCATCTCCGTTTATAACCAAAGAGCCTGCACTGTCTGCATTTGAAGACATTTCTGTGGACATGTGGCAGGCATAAGTATACACCAGAGTTCACGGAATGCTGTTTACCTTCCCACTGAAGTGGTCCCTATTTATCTACTTGCAATTTCTTGCTTTCGAACTGCTAGATTGGCAGGAGCTGGGACAAAGACAGGAGCTCACCCAGTCATGCAGTAATTTGGTTTCAAACTGTTGTCCTTCCAACCTTCTAGTCATCAAGTTCAGCATCTTAACCACTAAGCCACTGCAGTCCCTGTTTCTCACTAGACACCCAGAGCAGGAGTTCTCAACCTTTTAAATTCAGGGGCCAGATCACGCTCCCTCAGTCAGCTTCAGGGGCTGGATCGCCATTTTGCACTTCCTCCACCACATGGCACTTCCTGGTGTGGTGGAGGTGATGGGGGCCACATGAAATGGTGCTGTGGGCAGCATCTGGCCCACAGGCTGCAGGTTGAGAAACCCTGATCCAAAGTAATGTATCATTTGAGTTACTGCCATTATAATGGGAGGCATTGTAATAGTATTTTAATTTTATACAATATACTTGGGATACCTAGCAGAACTGAAACTGATGTATCTGATGAATTAGATTACAGCCCACAAAACCTTATGCCAAGTAAAATTCAAACTTTTCACAGTGCGGGCCGGTCACATAGTTCCTCCTACTGTAAAATATGCCCCAGCTTTTACGACAGCATTTACACATGAATGGGCACATTTTCCACTTCTGGTAGTGTTTATGTATGCATGGACGTATTTAACTTCTGCTTCCGATAGCGCTTACACATGTGTGGGCGTGTTTTACTTCTGCTTCCAGTAGCAGTGTGGGCCAGATGATTTGGTGCCATGGGCCAGGGCCAGTCCGCAGGCCATTGTTTGGCCACCCCTGCTTTATGGGATCACCAAGATACTTAGTTGTTTTTGCTGGGGGGAGGCACTAAGATGGCTATTCTCTCGGAAATGAACTGCTTTTTCTTGATACTCCAAGAAATAGGACTATAACTTAAGAAATAATTATCTTGGTGTTGAAGCAAGCAAATAATGTGGGGAAAGTACAAATGTTTTCTACCAGTTTCAAACAAATTCACATTTACAATGAAGAAACAATGCTACCATTAAATCAACACATTCCAGTACCTCTTCAGGAGTACTGAATATAGCTTACCACATATTCTACTAAATATTTAGTGAGTTACTTTTTTTACTGCTTTTTAGATACAGGACAATTAAAAAGAAATTTATAGAAGCACTATCTATGGTTATTCCTTTAAATGTTTACAAAGCTGCTATTGTCAGGGTCACAATCTCATCCCCCCCCCCCTCTGTAATTCACATCTTTGTTCATAATAACTGCAATAACTTCATAAATTAAGACATCTGATGTAAAAAATGAGCACTTCTCAGAGAATTAAATAAGCAAATTTTCTCCAAATTTTAAAATCATATTGCCAGTTTCCAAAATTCTATAAATTGTTTTTTATGTAAACACATGCAATTATGCAAAAACACAGAGTGGCTATGTTTACACAAAATAATGTTAAAGAATTCTGTAGGATCCTTGCTTATTACCCAGAAGCCCGGGTGTGTACTGCCACGTCACTGCCACTCAACCCTTCCCATTAGTGGAGAAAACTTTGGTAGGTGGAAATTCATTGGAAGGGAAGCACAACAACCTTATGGTTCCACTTGGTCTAAGACTGCTGGGTTGTCATTGCTCTAACAAGCCAGAGTCTGAAGGAGGTTTAGGAAGTTGATTCGAAGTTGGCTTATGCCTTCTGTTGTGTGTTGGAATGATAAGGAAAAGGTTCTGATTCAGAAGACAGAGCTTTTTTTCATTCTTGAGTTTCTGGTTATGAAGCCACTCCCAGCAATAGCACAAGAATCAAGAGAGGGTATTTTGCAGCAAACAACATCACATTCACTCCTAAACAACAAGCCAGTATACTCCAGAATTCTGTTTTACTATCTTATACTAATGTGGCCACTGTGTTTTTCAAGTCAGAGATGTGTACGCAGTGAAAAAAGAAGCTCCTGTGTTTTCTTATGGGGGTAAAGACTAAACAAACAGGATATTTTTAATGTTACTTACCATCATCCAAATAAGCTTGGTCAAGATTCTGTTCCTGTTTAACTGTGACTCCGGTTGAAACTGCTTCCTTCTGATCATTTATTGGTGGTCCATTTTTGACTGTTCTCTGCTGCTGAATCACAGTAGGGTATGGACTCGGGCTTAATCTTTGGGCTTGGCTGACCTGAGGTTGGCTGGATCTCACTCCACTGGATGTGAAATTTTCACTACACATGATGTGCTGAAACTCTTGATGGCTTTCACACCTCAACTGTTGACTGTTTGTAGGAGAGCAGTGAATCACGGGGGAAGACTGCTGATTGGTTGGAGAATGATGGAGTACAGTTGAACTTTGGCTGGGGGAGCCTGTGCGTACCAGCACAGACCGGTGAACATCTGGAACTTGGGTAGCCATCAAGCTGGCTTGCGGGTAACCCACATGGCTAGGACTGAGACTCTTGCTTCTTTGATATATTACAGCACTTGGGTTTTGTTGAGGATACTGAGATTCAGGAGAAGACACACTTGAACGCAACTGCTGGCAGGAAGCCATTGTGGCCACAAGACAGGAAGGAGCCTCAGAGACCATTGTATGGTGTGAATAATAAGGCTGTGTTACTGTTCTCAGACCAGTGTGTACTGTATTGCAGATTAAAGTTGGATCATAATCATCAATGGGTTCTGTTTTGATGGAAGGCACTGGAACAAAGTGCACAAAGGACATTATTTTAAGCAGCTATCAACCGTTAAGGAAAAAAGGGCAGAACTGGCAAGAACAGACACAGTGTGTATGTTTCTCTCCACTTGTCTCTAGTTTTGGGCCTAGTGAACATGCTTCATCACTTGTTTATTTCCATGTCAAACAATGGCTTCAACAAAACAACACCACAAACCTAACACTCCAGATCTCCCAGCATCTTAAACACAATTCTTTTCAGGGGAGTCAGCTCACACATTCAGTTGTCACAGGCGAATATCTGATTTACACATCTGTATGTATTACGTTTTTGCAGAGGAACGTGTGAATCAGCTCCCACTGAATGAATGACATGAAAGAATTGTTTGTGACATTCTATCTTTCAGAGATCATTCAAACATGTAAAAGGCCTAGCAGTGGCTGAGAACATCGCCCCCTCCTCTGGGGCCACAACAACGGCCTGAGGAAGAAGATGTGAAGGTCTAGCAGTGGCTGGGGACCTTGCCTACTCCTCTGGGCCCACAACAACGGCCTGACGGGAATTAGTTTGTGTTCTGGTTTGGTTGTTTTATGTGGTTGCATTTTATAATTTTTATTGTACAGTAATACCTCATATAACATTAGTATCGAATAACACTAAAATCGCATAACATTAAGGAATCTGGGGGGAAGAATTGCATCAGATAACATTAAGATCCTATGGGATGCTTCAGATAACAACCGCTAAAGCCTGTGTGGTTACAATGTATCTCTATGGATCCCATAGACGATCAGATAACACTAAAAATCATATAACACCAAGACTTGTGGAACCAGGTTTTAGTGTTATATGAGGTTTTACTGTACTGTTGTTGTTTTGACTGTAAGCCGCCCTGAGTCACCTTGGCGAGTGGGCGGCAATATAAATCTAAATAAATAAATAAAAGATAACATCAGAGAATGCGATATCAAGATCAGGCATATAAGATGTCTGAGCATGATGCAAGAAACAACCCTTGCCTTTAAAAACCTGCATTAGCAGGAGTGTCAGCAATTTCTATTCTGATGGGCTAAATTTTTACGTCAGAATGCATGCACAGATCACTTCCAAAGATGCGTGTGTTGTTGTTGTTGGTTCCATACCAAAGTAATCTGAATTCCATGTCAATAAAAGTGGAATTGTGAATCTAAGAAAGAATGGAGCATAGAACAAAAAGAAATAAGAACTCTTTAGTACTTCTACTATATGTTGCTGTATGTTGCCTTGGTTCCCTATGGGAAGAGTAGTGGCAAATATTTGTGTGCATGGAGATTTAAGAGGATAATATAGATGGATCTTCAATATTTATCATTAGGATTTATTATTTTAGCAACAGTTTTAGCAGTTTTCATTCTAGTGCTGGTCAAAAGATAATAACTTAAAGGGCTCACTTGTGCTGGTTAAGCAAAATATAACAAACTGCATAGAGAATTACCTGGATGATAGCTGAAATGTTGTGGTTGGCTTTTTTTCCGTTTCCCATTGATCACATAGAAATTCACTTTGATGGGTGTACAGATGTGCTTGTTACGATATTCTGGTATCTCCACGAAAAGCATATTCTAAATGCAATAGGAAGTGGGTGTGGTGAGACACAATAAAATTATATAAGAATATTCCATTTTATCTGTCTCCTTAGTTAATAAGCCATGAATATCATTTCTTCATTGCTAGAATGCTATTAATCTTGCAAACAAACAAACAAACAGACTTGCTCGGTTACCTAATTTGGAGTTTTAGCCACAGAGAACTATTCTGCCATAGCAAACTCACATACAGTATTTCCAAATTTCTAATACTTCCCCAACAGATGCAAGTTGAAAAGAACAGAACAAAATAGAATCATTATAATACTGTATACCATATTTGCTGGTATATAAGACCCACTCCCCCCCTTAAAATACACTGGAAAAATGGAGTGTGTCTTGTACTGTATATAATGGCCTATAGTGGCCTATTTTGGTAATAACAGGGTGCGTCTTATACTCTGATGCGTCTTATACTCTGGCAAATACGATATATATCCAGCAAGTAGAGTTTATTGCTTATGCATCAATCATGCAAATTATGGCTATGCTTGCTCTGAAGAATTAAAATGCACAATATCCAGATGCATTCAAGAAAACAGAAAATAAGATACACAAAAGAAAGACACGTTCACTGAATTTTGATGTTCTAAGTTTCAAGGCATGGCCTAAGAAGGGCATAAAATGTAGCAGCAGAAACTGACAGGATTTGGTCTAAGCCAGCCCCCACCCCCACCCCTTTTTTTCAACTGGAGGGGATTTCTCACATACAAATCAGTTTTAGTTTTCTGATAAGGAAAAAAAAAACCAGACAATTTCAGCCCAAGGTATCTTGCTATGAATAGATCTTGCCTCAAAGACCAATATTTTTACAAGTCTTGCTGTACCAGTCAGATATCAGTTTCTGCCCTCATCTATTCCTTCTTGTCCATGATGCTATCTAAAACAGGTTGTTTAATCCTGCAGTGTGATAAGGCTGGTATTGAAAGGGGGGGGGGTGTAACTGTGATAATTCAGTAAGTAAATTTACGATTAGCTCAATGTCTATTTGACATCGTGTTGCCATATTACATTATAAACAGTTAGTAAGATTTTTAGGACAAATTCAGTGGGATGGGAAATGCCATACTGTATTTGCTTATTCACATTTCTTGGCTGTTTCTGTATAAAGTAGAAAGTGAGGCATGTTTACTGCTGTCTCACACTCACAGAGACAGAGCAAAAATATGGGTGATGACAGCTGAAACATTTACCAGTCTGTCACCTTACTCAGTTCATCCATGTTCTGTCTCTGCAAGGTATTTTCTTTTAGGCAAGCTCAGGTACCACCTTTTGAGCTGAACAGCTGAGCATCACCTTGCTAGCGTGTGGGATGAGCGCAATTGTTCAATAATTTGAACATTCTTTGGCATTTCCCTTTTTTGGGATTGGAACATATACTGATCTTTTCCAATCCTCTGGCCATTGTTGAGTTTTCCAAATCTGCTGGCATATAGAATGTAATAATTTGATTCAATCATCTTTTAGGGCTTTGAAAAGTTCAACCTGGATACCATCATCTCCGCTGGCTTTGCTGTTTGGAGTGCTTTTTAGGGCCTTTCTGATTTCACTCTCTAGGATGTCTGGCTCATGTTCAATGTTCTCATCATTGTGATTGTCAGGGTGTTGAGGTCCTTTCTGTAGAGTTCCTCTGTGTATTCTTTCCATCTTTTCTTCATCTCTTCTGCATCAGCTAACTCCTTGCCATCTTTGTCCATTATCATGGTCATTTTTGCTTTAAACTTTCCCTTGATTTCCCCATTTTTTTTGGAAAAGATCTCTAGTCCTACCCCTGATATTGTTTTGCTCTATTTCTTTGCACTGTTCATTCAGGAAGGTTTCCTTATCTCTCCTTGCTTTTCTTTGAAATTCTGTATTCAAGTGATTGTATTTTTCCCTTTCTCCTTTGCCTTTTGCGTCCCTTCTTTCCTCTGCTATTTTAAAAGCCTCATCAGACAACCACTTAGCTTTCTTACGCTTCTTTTCTTTTGGTATGGTTTTCTTTGCTGCCTCCTGCATGATGTCCCGCATCTCTGTCCATAATTCTTCTGGCACTCTGTCTATCTGGTCCAAGCCATTGAATCTGTTCCACACCTCCACTGTGTATTCCTTAGAGATGTTTTCTAGGTAATATCTGTCTGGCCTAGTTGTTTTCCATATTTTCTTGAGTCTAAGCCTGAATTTTGTGATCAGTAGGTTGTGATCTGAACCACAATCTGCTCCTGGTCTCGTTTTTGCTAACTAATAGTGATTAATTAAGACCATCAAATTGGGTTATGACCACTTTTGGTGACTCTTTTTAGAGTTCTCTAGATGTGACTAATGAGCTTAAAATCCATCTATTTTTGAGTTTTGTCTTTTTGCCTCTGAATGACAGCATGATGTCTAAAGGTGAAAGAAAACAAGGCATGCTGAAATGACTTACAGGCTGGCTCTTGTCTTTGTCGACTGTAGCTTCCATTTCCCAAATCTGTTGTCCATCTGGAAAAAAGAGGAGTTATATTAAAATTTATATTTATAATCCACCCGTCTAGCACGAACTGTTCTGGGTGGCATACAAGCATAATATAAACAGAGGAACAGAAAATACAGAAGGGGAAAAAAGTAACCAGTCGACTGATAAATGAGAAATTATATCATGCCAAAGAAACAACAACAACAAAGAAACAACACTGTGTTGTGACAAAACTTTAAAGACTATGCGAGCTAAAATTTACCCAAGAGGGAAGATATCTCTGGAGGCCTCCTCTGTCAATCATGCATGAAAACTGTGTTCCAGAATGTACAAATGGCAGATGTAGGCAAAACCTACATGCTTCCTCTCCTATTTGACTCTTAAATATTCATAGTATTTCACAGAGATTGTCATGTTACAATTCTTCCAACTGTCTACATGGTTATTGTTTTCTACAGTTCAGAAGAGATGTTGAAGCAGATGGCATAGTGGCTTTCCTAGGGCCCCTAAATGAGTCCACTGTTCAAATCTGAGACTTCAGGAACCAGCCATTTATCTTTTCATTTATTTGTAATAAAACTTAACTTAAAGGAAATACACATAACATTCTACTATTTTTTGGCCACTACATCACATATCAATGCTTTAACACAACACTATAGATCAGCCATAAACATGCAAGCATCTGGCTTCTGAGAAGTAGTAGTCAAGAGTTTCTCAAAATTATTTTTAAGACTTCAGTGTTGTGCTTTCATTAACAAATGCTTCAGCTTCCCTATAGGAATCTGTTAATCAAAGTCTCAGCCCTTGGTACATGAGCCCATCATGTCTTAATCTATTTCAGTTAGCATAGAGGAAAAACAATTGATAAGCATCTTGCCCCAAGAAGATTTTAATAGATTTGTAAAATGCTATCCTGTTCCCATGAACTCAAGCCCCTTCCGTGAGCTAAAACTTTCCTAGTTTTCAACTCTTCCTTGTTACTTTTAAGACCTTACAGCAGATTCTTTCCTTCCTCTCTACTTTGTCAGCATATTAGAGCAGTACAAAAATTACACAGCCATTTGCTGGCATTTGAAGCATGTTTAAACTTCCTTGGATTACTTCCAAGTAGACATGTGCGAAACTGGCTTAGCAGTGAATGGAATGGAAATCCACCTCTTCCATTCTACCAATGCTTCCAAGTTAACAACATGCCTTTTAAAAAGACCTGTTAAGGTTGTGCCTCATTCAAATACAGTACTGTGGTCCTCTTTCATGACAATGCAGTTATTTGGCCGATTATCTTCCCTAACAACATATGCCAAGTGGTTATTAGAGAGAATAAGTACAGTTGTACCTCACTTAAAGAGCATAATGTTTTCCACAGGATTGCTCTTTAAGCAAGTTTGCTCTTTAAGTGAAACACCATTGTAAATGACCAGTTGTGACTTCTGGTGGGGGGTGGGGATTGTGAAACCCAATTTATTTGTTAAGCGAGTTTTTTGGTTGGTTTTATTTGTTAAGTGAAGCAACCATTCAGAGAAAATTCTGCTCTTTAAGCGAATTACTTTTTAAGCGAGGTGCTCTTTATGCAAGGTTTGACTGTATCATCATTGAACCAACTCTAGGTCTGCTTTCTTATTTCTTCTGTTCAGTGGTCATAAAGCAAATTTCAAACAAATAAAATACTAAAGAAATCATACAGATATTGCTTGATTGCATGTAGGTTGCTTGATAATGCTATTAGCATCTCAACCATAATAAACTAAATAATTCTGCTAACCTAAGGGAAAACATCTGCATTTGGCAAATTATCACACTTTTATTTTGTAATAATAATAGGTCAGGAAATAGCATGGTTTTGTTTCTTTATCTGGTATCTCTAGCACTTGGTACTAAAAGATATAAGTGTGTGGAGAGATAATCCTCTTTGTATTTCTCTGAACATGTGGTCTGATCTAAAAAAGGGAACCATATGTAAGATCAGTGTTGCCGCACAGTGACTATAACATTGCATGTGATAAGAGAAAGCATTCATTTCAAGGTAAAGCTGGAATTAAAACACAAGCTGTCTTGAGTTTTCCCCATGCAGAACTACAACCTTAACTATGAGTTAAACTAGACAGTTAACCCATTACAGTATTAGATTGGGTGTTTCCTTATGAAGAAAAGATCTACAATACACAAATTAAGCACAACTATTTGGCAAGGTACTCAAGTCATGCAACTGAGCCTCATCAAAATGTCACAACCAATTTCCATCTTCAACAGAACCGAAGAGGATACCACCTGAAGAAGAAGAAGAAGTACTACCACCACCACCAACAATTATAATCATAATAATTGTTATCATCATCATATTCAAACCAATAAGAAGCTTGAACACTCCAGACATTACTGTGGTCGAAAACATTTTGGTTAAGCTGATTGATAAGCTCCTGAGATATCAAGATTTGAAAACTAAAGTACACAATCTCTGGTAGAAAACAGCAACAGTGATGACAGTACTAATAGGAGGGCTGGGAGCAATCCCAAAAGGGTTTAAAAACCATCTGAGTGTGATTGGCATTGATAAGATCATGATAGAGCAGTTGCAGAGAGTAGGATTACTAAGTACCAACCTACATTACAGGTGATACCTCATTGACTTCTAGGTCAGGGCCAGGACCAAGCAGTGAGGTTCCAAACACTGGCCCTTTGAAATAATAATAATAAAGCCACTAAATAAATTCTGACTTATAACAACACTTTACAGAGTTTTCTATGTAGAGAGTACCCAGAGGTTGTTTATCATTCCCTTCTTTGGGGTGCATCCTGTGACTGTGGAAGTTGCCCAAGGCCATACTGGTTGGCTCTTCTGGGATGCACAGTTGAGAAGTGAATTCCCAACCTCTGGCTCTGCAGCCAGATATCTAGTTCATTAAGTTAGTCAGTTTTATAAGGGAAAAGTTTATGGCTAAACAACAGATTCAACTAAAAGTTCCTACATCTTGAGTGAGCCATGATGGCATAGTGTTTAAACTGCTATACTGCAGTCAAAACAATGTGAGTTCGATCTTAATGGGACCAGGTTGACTCAACCTTCCATCATTCAGGGGTCAGTAGAATGAGTACCAAGCATGTTTGGGCCGAAATGCTAATTACCTGTGAATCACCCAGAGTGTGCACTAAGCACGATAGCTCAGTGTCTATCTAATTGCTTTTGTTAATTGCCAGTTCTATGTTCAGCATTTTCCACCTGGGTTCCCTAATTCCAAATGAACCATCCAGATACAGGTTGGAGTCTCATGCCCACTTGATCCAGAATAAGGCCCACTGAGCCTAACAGGGCTTCCTTTGGAGACATATAATATAAGCATTAAACCAAACAAGATGCTAAATAGGTCACCTATAGAGCCATGGTTGTTGTTTTACAATAGCACACAAAAAGGATAGCTGCCATTGTCTGTGACCCACCCAACCTGCACTGCCTCCTAGTCTAGTGTCTCTGAAAGCTTGCATACAATTTCATGACTTTATTTTTCATTTATAGGATTGGTCTTTAAAAAGTATTAGCCCAACATAGATTTTAAATACTGTATATATTTATGATATTTGGGGATCTCCTGAAGTCATGCCAGCAATCTTAGTCACATGTTGCATCCCAGTGGCTTAAGTGGCTAAGACGCTGACCAGAAGGTGAGAGGTGAGCAGTTCGATTCCCGAGTACTGTAGCTCCCATCTTTGTCCCAGCTCCTGCCAACCTAGCTGTTCAAAAGCAAGAAATTGCAAGTAGATAAATAAGGGACCGCTTTGGTGGGAAAAGATCTTGGGGACATGAAAGGAGCCTCATTTGGGCAGCCCCTGAGCAGAGTTTCTCCAGCAAAAATCCTTTCAACTCAGAATAATCTCTGACATTTTATTATTATTATTATTATTATTATTATTATTATTATTATTATTATTATTATTATTATTATTATTATTATTATTATTATTATTATTATTATTATTATTATTATTATTATTACCTCCTGACTGTTTTTAAAATCTGGCATGAAAATGGGTAAGACTTTGTAAAAAAAAAAGCCATAATAACCAATTCAGTGCAATAAACTTCCAAGTCATGTCAGTATTGTTAGAGAAACTTCTTGGGTTGGGGGAGAGCGAGTGAGGACAAGGGATGACTCAAAAGTCTCTGAGTCAGATGGACCTCTGGGACAGCAGTTTATACTCCAGCCCTTCCTCAGGAGAGTTTTCTACAAGCACAAAGCAGTTCATTGTTTCTGTAGCCATTTAACATATAAAGTTTCCAGCGTTTCAGTTTGTGTTGATGCATCATTCCCAAACCACCACAGCTGCACATCTTGAGTGAATAGTCAGCTTTCTAAACAGGTTAATTAGAGCAGAGTCACATATAATCAGCCAAGACAAGGTGAGCCAGACTGCAATGCAGTAGACTAAACACAGGATAGACATTTAAGCTCAGGTACATACCGTGCTTTAATAATATTTATATTGATGAGTAAATACATAAATGCTAACACATTAGTACAATTCTGTACCTTTCTTTATTCGTGTCAGATGCACCACCAGCATATAACACATCTAAAAACAAAATACAGTTGTACCTCGCTTAAAGAGCATAATGCGTTCCACAGGATTGCTCTTTAAGCGAATTTGCTCTTTAAGCGAAACACAATTGAAAGTGACTGATGGGGGATTGTGAACCCCGATTTATTTGTTAAGTGAGTTTTTGGTTGGTTTTATTTGTTAAGCGAAGCAACCATTCAGAGAAAATTCTGCTCTTTAAGCAAGTTACTCTTTAAGCGAGGCGCTCTTTATGCGAGGCTTGACTGTAGAATTAAAAAGGGCTAGATGTCTGCCCAATATTGGGCCACATCAACAGCATTTCCTCTTGCCAACATAAGGTCCTCCTCAGTGCACATTGAGGGGAATCATGTGCATTGTATCGTATGGGAGTTTGTACTTCTCCGCATTCATACAGGTTGTCATCTACAGGGAAACCCCACTTTCTTAGATTAGCCCTTGATCTTCCTACCCCAGCACACAGTCTATTTAAAGCTTTCCACACAGGACATGGTTGTTCTTGGCCAGGCGGTAGAGAGTCATGTGGTTCTGCCCAGTTATCTGGTAGCTCCTTGCTTGCCTTCCATAGTTCTAAGTTCCAACCCACGGAAAAACAATCCACTAGAAAACAAACAGAGGATAAGTGGGAAAGAGGAATCGAAGACGAGTGAAATTCTGTACCAAGGCAACCATATTCTGTGTTGACAACTCAGCTCTGCAGCTCAGATACTGATATCTGCAATACCTGGACAAAATGAGGCCAGAAACAGATATTAGAGATAGCCTGTAATTAGGGCTGAAAGGACCACGCTAGATCAAGCTAAAGAAGCTAAGCACACATGAAACAATTTGACGTCGCTGTTAATGAAGCAATGCATATAGTGGCAGGATTCCTCAAACCTACACCAGTTGTAAAAATATACCCTCTTGTTAGTATTGCTCCACCTAAGATAAAGAGAAAACCAGCAGTGGACACTGAGAGAACTAAGCAAGAGAATGACCCTCGACATCCACTGAATGGATATGTGCTTCAAGTCCACCGGCTCAGATCTAAGAAGAGCTTTACGGCAAGAACAAACATTCTTGAGAGTATGCAAGAGCAAAACCAAATTAGAAAATGGAGTTAGGACCTCACTGGATAAGGAACAACATTAAAAGAGGAAATAGCTGAGGAACTGGATTGCCCCTATGTCACTTGGAGGACCCTGAATAAGCTGAAGGTCGGAGTCCCTAAATGCAAGACCAACATGCTCAAGTGGGGGCTGCTAGCAGACAACAACACACTGTGTGAATGTGGAGAGATACAGAATCCGTCTCAATTACTGTACTGGTCTGCCAATCGCTAAAAGAAACATATATTGTACCAATGAAGATTTAATTTTGACCAATGACAAAGCCAAGAAAGTGACTTCATTTTGGCAGTTTAAAGTTTGATTTGGACATGAAAGAAGAAGAGATTAATGTTGCACAAAGGTGACAGAGGCAGCTTTTTCCTGTTTGTGAAATCAGGTTTCAGAGGAGTCCCATGTTTATATCCCAAAGATCAATCACCAAGCCAAGCAAGCTAATGTTGTGTGATCCCAAGCGGGAGAGCAACTTCTGCAGTGACACTCAGTTGATCCTGTTAGGCAACCACTCAAGTCAGGAACTATTTCTAACACCTGTTTCTGCCAAGTATGCTGAATCTATTCTCCCTGGATCTCTCTCTTCCTTCATCTTCTTGAAACCAGTCCCAATCAGCCCTCTGTTAGGCATCACAGAGCTTGAACTGAGAGCAGCATGAACAAGTGCTGGCTTTTTACACATCCAAGCATTGCAAGTTGAAAGCTTTAGTGATGATTGTAGCACACGTTTCTTACAGCAACGACAGGCTTTCCAGATCATAGGGTGCGGTATAGATCTGGTGATATAGATGGATAAAGAGATGAACCGGCTTACTGCCTTCTCTCAGTCTGGGCAACTTGCTACACAATGGGTGGGGTGGGGCTGCCCTATTTCCCATTGCTTCTAGCTTGCCTGGCTCAACTACTTCCTTGTTTTTGAATAACATGGAATGATAATTCAATGCAAGGGTAATCAGTCATGTCATGTGAGCAGCTCTCTTTAAGTTCTTGTGAGTAAAATCAATGAAAGCCACATTATAAACCTGCAATATAAAGAATAACAATACTTCCTATTTTATGTAGGTGCTGTATTGATTAGAACTAGGTAATGCATACAAAGTGCATTGAACACCTGGAATGACTATACAACAACAACAACAACAACAACAACAACAACAACAACAACAACAACAACAACAACAACAACAACAACAACAACAACAACGATACTGTTCTGAATTTTCACCATACATTGACTGTATCATTTAAGCCAGGGACTGTGGTGGCCCAGTGGTTAAGAAGCTCGCCTTGTTAGCTGGAAGGCAGAAAAGTCAGCAGTTGAAGACCCAAGTACTGCATGATGGAATGAGCTCCTGCCCAGCTCCTGCCAACCTAGCAGTTCGAAAGCAAGAAATTGCAAGTAGATAAATAGGGATCACTTCAATGGGGAAAAGATCTTAGGGACATGAAAGGAGCCTCATTTGGGTGTCCCCTGAGCAGAGTTTCTCCAGCAAAAATCCTTTCAACCCAGAAAGCAACTTTGTGTGCTTCTGACATGATAAAAAAAATCATTTAAGTCCACTGTTACATGCTTAAAGAACTGAATTTTGCTTTCTCACACCAAAGCAGTACCTATTTATCTACTTGCAGTTTCTTGCTTTCAAACTGCTAGGTTGGCAGGAGCAGGAACAGAGACAGGAGCTCACTCTGTCATGCAGGACTCAGGTCTCAAACTGTTGACCATCTGACCTTTTGGTCACCAAGTTCAGCATCTTAGCTACTAAGCCACCACAGTCTTTACACATAGCTAGAAAGGTGGAAACAGGAACTTGCAATTTCTTGCTTTCGAACTGCTAGGTTTACAGGAGCCTGGACAGATGATGGGGATCCACTCTGTCACGCAGCAGTCAGGTCTCGAACAGCTGTCCTGCCGACCTTCCAGTTGTCAAGCTCAGCATCTTAACTATTAATGGTCCCCCATCTAAACATGGTACCCTTTTATTAAAAAGCAAATAACTCACAGCAGTTGTACTTATCTTTCTGCATATATATCATGACCATCTGTACAGTTTCTTTGTGAGTGCACAACCCTAATTTTAGAGAGTCAATATTTGCTTTTCCTTAATGTCTTTGAGCATTCGAACTGCTGTTAATTTGTGGCAAAGGACAAGGAACTAGAAATGCAAGGAATCACTGTACAGTATTTTATTTGCTGTGGTAGTAATGACAATGGCCAATCTATAATCTTTAACCAGTAATCATTCTAGTGCAGCAGTGCATGGCTGAATTGCTTAAGTAACACAGACCATCATTTCATGTTTCAGGTTTATAGTAGTATTTACTAACTACTCTTTCTCTTCTTTTAAAAAACCCCAAAACAAATTCACTGTAGCATGCATCATTATTATCCTTCCCTTTTTATTTCCCACAGTTCTTTATGGTACTGTGGGTAGAGACAATGACGCCTTCAGGATAATACTGTTATCTTTGCATTTAAGTGAGCCTACACTTAACCAGAACTCCTTCTGGTTCAGCTGAAGATGAAACATTACATCATGTTGGTTCTCTCATGCTGGGTTCTCAAAAAAGATGGCAAACAAAATGCATATTCCCTGTAAACAGCCTATGTTTTTCTTCGAGCAGTATGATTTATTTGTATTTATGAAGCTGGCCAATCAGACTTGCAAATAAAACTTGTGTTTACCTTCCAGTGACCAACTATAAAACAAAGCTCAATAGAATGCAAGATATAGAAGCAGAAGCTTTCTCAGGAGGTCTTTTGGCGCTTAAAGTCCAGTTCCCAACAACATGCCAGAGCTATAACTATGAATTCTAGGCTCCCAGGGCAAGCTGGGTTTGGAGACAGGCAAGGATAGAAAGCAAACCTCCAGAGTGCACCATCATGAGAGAAACAAGAGGAGGCAAAGTCAAGTTCATCATCTGTGGTAGTAAGCAAAGCACATACACACCCCTTGCTCAGCCAACCCCCTTGTGAGCCCCTGAATGTCTGAAAAGAAACGGAACAAACCCTAGTGCAGTGATGACAAACCTTTTAGAGACTAAGTCACCAAACAGAGGGAGAGGGCAAACTCTGTGCTGGGAGTAGGGAGGAAGCACTCCCATTGGGCTGCAGGGCAGAGGGGCAGGATGAGCTCCATGCTAGGGGAGACAGGCAGGAAGTGCTCCCATTGGGCTGCTGGGCAGAGGGGTGAGGCAAACTCTGTGCTAGGGTGACTGCACATGTGCTCACAGAGAGGGCTCAAAGTGCCCACTCTGGCACACATGTCATAGGTTCACCACCACTGCTCTAGTATGTGGCCCTGGAGAAATAAAAGGAGGCAGCCTCCACACTTTCTGAGTCAAAGAACTCAGTCTCTCTGCACAGCAACATCTGTGGAAGGTCCTCTGAACTAAGGTAAGATGGGGAGGATCGTCCCTGAGGTTACTTGCAATCAAAGTCTTCCTTTCCAGACATGCCTTGGTTCTGAGGATCTCCCCATTTAAGAAAAGGAGCTGGTGCTATGCAGAGGCTGAGTTCTTTGATTCAGGAACATGCGAGGTTACCTTCTTGTTACCCAGGTGGCTTCTGTTACAGGTTTGTCTGTAGTAGGTTTTATTTTCTCCTACGCATTCAGGAGGTTACAATGGGTGATTTGGAGCTGTGTCTACCATCTTTAGCTTGTTGGAGAATAAGCACAAAAAAACCCACAACCATTTACTATATCTTTTGAGTTTGGGACTGCAGTGGCTTAGTGATTAAGACTGGAAGGTTAGCAGGTCAGGAGTTTGAGACCTGAGTACTGCATGACCTAGTGAGCTCCCATCTCTGTTCCAGCTCCTGCCAACCTAGCAGTTTGAAACCAAGAAATTGCAAGTAGATAAATAGGCACCAATTTGGTGGGGAGGTAAACAGCATTCCGTGCACTCCGATGTCTAGTAATGCCTGCCACATGGTGCACTCCAGTGTCTAGTCATGCTTGCCACAGAAACGTTTGCAAATGGCTATAAACAGAGATTGAGCACTGAACCCTAGAGTTGGATATGACTGACTTTTGAGCAAGAGTGACCTTTACCTTGAGTTTGGCATAGTCCTAGTTGCCCCTGCCAACACTCTGCAACATGTTACATCTTGTTGGTATCTAGGACTTAAATATGGTAGGACTTAAAACATCTGAACTGGAAGAATTTTTCTCTAGTTGCAGAAATACCTATATTTAGTTCCAGTTAATAAATCAACTTGCATATACTCAAATAAACTCTATTGTTCTTACTGCTTCGTGTCACACATGCCAGCATTTTGATTAATTTCAGGCTTCATTCAACTTTTTGACTTCCAATGCCATTCCTGGGCCAGAACCTACAAGAATATGCTCTTCAAAGCATACTCTATCCTGGCTGTTAAGAACTGCCATTCTGGCAGAAAAGAAAAATATAAATTTAATCCATAAATAAATTTTAGAAGAGCTTGATTAGAGTTACCATAGCTGAAAATATTATTAGAGCAATAGGACATGAGAGGCTTCATTATCCTTGATTAGGGAAAACACTTTTAGAGGTCAAGGAAAGCTACACAGTGTTATAGATGGTGGCAGATACAAGGCACAATTTCTTCAACAAACTTTGGAAAAGAGTCAACAGATTTCTGCTGCTGTTACAGCACCATATTATACTTTATCTGCTGGCGACTACTAAAATGTTGCTTGGAACACAACAGAGGAAACTTTACAACAGTTTTATACCCTGTTTTAAATTTTGGCGTTGCCTACAGCCAGCTGCTGTTTCTGATTATTCAGATTATTATATTTTGTTGTGAGCCTCTTAGCAACCTTTGATGAAGGTAGGATACAATATTGCTGAATGGGCACAGAATTGACACTTAAATAAATTTGTGCAACCAGTGTGCAACTGTAATTACATGAACTGAGTTAGGTGACAGGTAAGTTTATATAGCATTTTCCTAGTTTTATTCCCTACCCCCTTTCATTGTGTCAGGTGCAGTGCCAAGAATAGAAGATACAGTGCGACACCTCATGCCAAATTAGTCATTCTTTTCTGTAGACTATATTATCCACCCATAATCCAGATTTCATGCAAAGTATTGTTTTTACACTGAGCATGTACCTGAAACCCTATAAGACCTCCACATGGACAAGTGGTTCAATCAGAGGAATATTATGGGTAGAGTACACAGGACCTTCTTATCAGAATAAGCAGGGACACATCAAAACACAAGAGGTCTTCTTCATCACATTTTAACTAAAGTAAATTATGACCATCTAAAGCAGGGGTGCTCAAACTTTGGCCCGGGGCCCAGATCCAGCCCCTGACACCAATTCATCCAGTCCATTGCTCCCGGAAGTGGAAGTAAAATGCACCCGTATGGGTGTGTTTTACTTCCAATTCTGGGAGCTACAAGGGCTTCTTGAGCCAGATGAATTGGCGTTGGGGACTGGATTCGGCACCCAGCCCATAGTGACCAGCCCCCTGAACCACGTGTCTGGCCTTGATCTAATGAGGAAGGGTACAAGGCCACATAAAGTAAATTCAGAAACAAATATTTCCATCTAAATGGAAATGAGTGAGTGTAAGACTACATTCCCTAGTGCCCATGTAGGAACAGAATACATGAAAAGCCACATCTCTATTTGTAGGTCAGGAACCAAGTGAAACTGCCCAACTGGTAGTACAGCACCCCCAGGTATGGGTGACTTTTCCTTCTCTAACTCTAAGTTTGAGGCTGACACAACTTCTTCTTCTTCTTCTTGTTCCATATCCAATTCCAAATATTGGTGATCATCATGGTGATCAGCCATGAAGACTGTCCTTCAAAAATAATGCAGTGGTTTTCCATCTGCCTTCCACATTCCAGCATGATACCCGTATCACTGGTCCAGCTCCATGAGTCACTTTCTGGTCCTGAGCCCTTTTGGCATGCAAAGTCCTCCTCAGCCCAGGCCAGTATTGATGAAGCTGTTGCCCTCCATCAAGATGGATTCAAGTGGGATTTAATCCACTTAGGGAACATCACCCTTCCCTGTGGATTTCACCAAGGCCACTAGTCCTCAGGGTTGTCATGTGAGTTAACCGCCACCTGAGTTGTTGGCAGTATGGTCTACTCTATTACCATAACAGGATAACCTGGCCAGACTCAAGGCACAACTAGCAGCAATAAAATCAATGTACTACAGTAGGAGCATGGGAATCTGCCGTGGTATGCCAAAATTCATTTTCTTCTCCATAGCTGTTCCTATTTGTCCAGTAATGTAGACCACATCTCAAAAATTCTCAAGCTAAACATGTCATTCATTTCTCTCACAATGGATTTATACTTGTAGTAATGTCTCTCTGAGGACTGTCACCAGTTGTGGTTGTCACGAATACAGTGATTCAGGACAAGAAGGACAGTACAGAGATTCATGTTGGGAGGTCAGCTAAGCTACTAAAATATAACAATAACTGCACGCCATCAAGTTAATTCTGACTTATGACTTTCCAGGGTTTTCTAGTTAGAGAATACTCAGAAGTGGTTTACCGTTCCCTTTTTCTGCGGCACCCTAGAACTGTGCAGCTTGCCTATGACTACACAGACTGGTTCTTCTCCTTGGAGACACAGTGGAAAATCAAACTCCCAACTTTGGCTCCATATCCAGATACTTAAACCACTAAGCCAGGGGTTCCCAACCTTTTCAAGCCAGGGGCTGGGGCACACTCTCTCAATCAACTTAGAGGGCCGGACGGCCATTTTGCCCTGCCTTCACAATGGAGGTGGCTGTTTCACCCCAACAGCTACAAAGAGGTGGCCATTTGTTTCTCAAATGCCCTTGGAGGGGGGCACATGAAATGATACCACAGGCCAGATATGTCCCACAGGCCTTAGGTCAGGAACTCTTGCACTAAGCTATCCAGTAAAGGATTGGTTATATAGAGGTAAAGAGGCCTAAGTATTTGTCATAAGCCACAGTTCCTATAAATTCCATATTTATATCACATTTTCGCATTGCCAGCCTTCATATATCTCTGCATCTTTGGCCTGTTCTTTTTATTTTTGGGGATGTAGATCATAACGTTAACTGCCAGGACCCCCAAATCCCCATATTCATATGACATTATACATATTTGCAAGCCATTGTAGGAGCCACTGTAGCTGGAATGTGGGATTAAAAATTGTGGGATGCAACTATTCCATCACACAGGATTCTGTGGTCTGTGTGCCCTCAAAAATTGCCATGAAAAGTACAGTATAGTATAACTCAAGAGCAGGTGGGAAGTTGCAGGGAGAAGAGAAGGGAAAGCTTTACTATTCAGTGACTTAGGCATCTGACTGCGGAATCAGAAGGAAGGCATCCGATTCCTCACTGTGCACCCTAGAAGGGCCAACATGGGCAGCACAGAATTATTCAGCCAGACATATACTCATCTCACCATGGATTCTACCCATGATTAATAACTAACAAAAGTAGTGTAAGTTTGCATTGTGAATCGGTACTGAAAGGACATGGGCTTTCTTATATGTGGCCTCACCTTTCAGACACATATTGCTGGGATATATACTTGGAATATATATATGTACACTTACAAATGTGGTGAGGAAACATAACTCATGCCTAAAAGCAACCAACCACACAATCAATATTTTTTTTTGCCATGGCATGGTATGAACATATCAAGATGTCTTTATATGGGCAAAACATTAACTCCTGAGTACAATGACACATTTTGGCCTGAGTTGGCATGGGAAAACTTAGAATGAAGTTAAGCTCCAACACCAAAATCTGATGGTGTCAGCACTCTCCACAGGAATACAAGTTTTTAAGAAGCAAATGTGAAATGCTATTCCATCTAGGCCAAGCTGTTATTGGACCACAAGTTTTCTGCAAAACTCTAGGGCAGGGGTACCCAAACTTTTCAGGCTGTGGGCCAGTCATGTGGTTCAGTGGGCTGGTCACATGGTTCCTTCTGCCAGAAGAAAGAGTAAAACATGCCTTGCAATCTGTTTTGCAACAGGATGAGATAGATTTTAAGCTACCATTTTCTCTGCTTAATTCAGCAGTGCCCAAACTATGGCTCATGGACCATAGTTTGGGCACCCCTGCACTAGAGGAAATCAAGATGTCAGTTTATGTTAGATAAATCTTGCTTGATCTGCTACAAAACCCTCAGAGTTCTTTAGCTTAATTAGCCAATTAGAGGGTTTGCTGAGATGATACACATTGCCCACAAACTCTTACTCATTACTATGGGTTTATGAAAAGGCAGTAAAAATGTATTTTCTGCCACAACTTAGCTGAGCTGGCATAAGAGATCGAGTGAGAGGTCTGGGAAATTCTCTTACGTTTCTCGCAAACATATTCTGAGGTTTTCACATCAGAAGCTCAACAAACTGTCAAATAAAATGTCCAAAATAAGTAACATTTGCTTAAGTCATTGCAGAGGAGGCGGCTATATAGCACATTGCAACAGCACATTTTCCAATCCCTAAAAACTGGAGTTGATCTGAACAACTATCTATGTGCATCTCTCACTTCTGCCATAGACTTGTTGATCCACATGCCATGAGTACAACCTATCTATCACATATTCCAAACTGATCCTTAATGAAGTGATATTAGTATGCTCCAACAGTTCCCTATCTGTGGTTTCCAAACAGGAGTGATCTGTTATGCACAGACATTGTGAAGGTAAAGGTCACCCTTGCTTGAAAGCCAGTTGTATCCGACTCTAGGGTTCAGTGCTCATCTCTGTTTACGAGCTAGCACTGTCTGCGTTTGCAGACATTTCTGTGGACATAAGGCAGGCATTCTGTTTACTTTCCCACCGAAGTGGTACCTATTTATCTACTTGCAATGTCTTGCTTTCAAACTGCTAGGTTAGCTGGAGCTGGGATAGAGACGGGAAGTCACTCCGTTGTGTAGCACTCAGGTCTCGAACTGCTGACCTGCCAACTTTCTGGTCTTCAAATCTAGTGTCTTAACCACTAAGCCACCACAGTCCCTCTGTAAAAGTAGCTATTAAAAACTGCAAAGCATGTTTAAGTAACTGGCATTATATTGGCAGTACAGAGAAAGGAAACTGAATGGAGGACCCACCTCTACTTTGCCAGGAAGGTTTCAGGACTAGCCATCACTACTTTTGAAACTTTTAAGAAATCTGATAGCCACAAGCCAACAGTACATTTTAGTGCTTTAGAAGGACAGAATTCTGTGGTAGACTTGTGTGATTCATGTGAAACAAAAGACTGTCCATTACAACCCATTAAGCTGGGAGGACCATGAGCTGTGGCCAGTGTTTTAATTGCACCAAGAAAGAGCTCAGTGATGACTCACCAAGGCGAAAGATGCATATCAAGGTCTGCTTGAGAAATGTCCAGAAGGGTTAGTCATTGAGGTGGTAGCCCAACCCCAAAACTGACATTTTGTACCAAGAGAACAAATTCAGAGGCACTTTCCCCAACAATTGTTTTAAAAAGTCAACCCAAGTCAAAACAAAACATAACTACTGAGCAGCTGAGTAGTGAAACAGCAAGGCCAACACAGTCGATTTCAACAAATGCCTTTTGCCAATTCATGGAAATATACTTGAAACAGAAAAGAAAGAAAATACACAAACATTTATTAAACAAAAGCTCCACTCAAAACAAAACCACTGGGAACCTCCATGTAATAAAATGAGTCATGCCAGGATGTGATGACTAAGTGGGAGAAGAGGGAATTCCACTCCTTATGCCAGGTTTTTTTTTTTACGTGATCAATTAGCTTTCGAAAGGTGACAGAAGATTCTCCCTCTGCCTTTTGTTCATTCCAAGACAAATGCATTAAAAAGCAATCACCAACTTTAAATAAATATGTTACAAAGCTACATAATCACAGGCAAGCTGGTTTCTAAGCGTCCCCATAGTAGAAAGTGAGCCAGGGAATCCAGGCCAGTAGTAAGTTGCCTTTGTTAATGAAGGCTTACCAGCTGCAAAATTCCAAAATCGTGTGTCATGCAGGGAGACCTTCCAAAACACTAGATTCCACCCATCTCAGTGATTCTCCTTCAGTTATGGCAACTAAGTTTCCACAGCCATTCTCCCCCCACCCCCGATCTATTCTTATGTGTTTATCCTCATAAACACACGCACACCCCTTTTTTTGCAACATTTTTCTGGGATTCCCCCATTCTCCTTCTGACATTTGCTGGCAGCATTACAGGAAAGCATTTGCTTGCTGTCAAGTACACAAGAGGCAACAGCTTAAACGTAAAGTTCTCACACCACTTTCAGCCAATTTCTAGTGTTGCAGCGCTCCTTGTATGGCAATCTAGGAGATTCTAGATCCCCCTTCTCAGTTTATATTTCCCTCCTTTCCCTAGGATACCACAGCTCTATTCTTTTGTGTTCCAGTATATATCAGTTCTGGAACTGAATCTCTGAAAGCTATAAACATAGGAATCAGGGATTCAGTTTCAAAAGTTCCGAGTTTTACAAAAGGGTCATTCATGAACTCCTCAAGTGATCCAAGTTGGGAAAAGGAACAAGAGCAAACTGTGCATGACAACCTGGGTTTCTTTGCATTATTAATTAAAAATACCTATGTAACTTTATGTTTTGAAATAATGCTTTCCATGTGACAGACTACTATATGATGTCTTACATATTTTGGACATTATTTATACTACTTGCATTTAAAATTCTATTGTAGTTGCTGCTCAGTTTGGTATTAATTGTTAATAGTGTTAATGCACTAAATCACGTACATACCAGTAAATATGTTTCTTTGTTAACTAAAGCAATGTTCCCCAACCTTTGGTTTTTGGACTTCAACTCCCAGAAGCCTAAGTCAATTCCCCAAAGCACTGATCAGCCAACGTACTGGCTTGGGTTTCTTGGAATTGAAGTCCAAAAACCAAAGGTTGGGGAAACTAAAGAATCATAGGGTATTGAAAACCCAAAATGACTTTATGCTTCAGTCTACACCACAAAATCATTGTGGAGTGACACACTGTTTTAAGAATTCAGATGTGATCAAAAAGGTTTCTTAGCCAGAAGCAATTGTTATTCCCATTGCCCCACTACCACTTGTGGATGAGTGGCTAAATCATAGCAAGATTTGTTTAAGAGTGTGGCACACATTCAACACACTATGCACCATCCACAGATGGCAAAAGGAAAAGTACAGCACATGCAATGCACAAATTGCTCTTATAAGCACAATTGCTTTATTCAGTTGCTGCTAGAGTACAAATTTGCAAACTCCTAGTCCCCTGGAGTTCACTTCCTTCCCCTATTTCCTGTAACAGGCTTAAAATGACTGTGTCTTTTATAAACTCCTCATTAATATGTAGCATGATCAAGTCAACACAGCAAGGGTCAATTATTTTCATGGCTCAGACCTGATATATTGCAACTTCACACCTACAGTCCTTTCATAGTTGAGGTTTACAACTGGAGACCACTGAGATGCTGGCTTCCAGCTTATTGTTGTTATTCAGTCGCACGGTCGATTCCAACCCTTCACGACCCCATGGACCACCGCACGCCAGGCACCCTTATCCTTCACCATCCTCCTCAGCCCGCTCAGCTTTGTACCCATTGTGCAACAATGCCATCTAGCCATCTCATTATTTGCCACCCCCTTCTTCTTTTGCCTTCAACTTTTCCCAGCATCAAGGCTTTCTCAAGTGAATCCTCTCTTCTCAGTCCATGCCCAAACTACTTTAACTTCAATTTCAATATTTGACCTTCCAAGGAGCAGTCATGGTTGATTTCTTTTAAGATGGACCCGTTTGTTCTCTTTGCTGTCCAGGGTACTCAAAATTCTCCTCCAGCACCACATTTCAAAGGCATCTATTCCTCTGCATTCAGCTTTCCTTATGGTCCATCTCTCACAACCATACATTACTACCAGAAATACTATTGCTTTGACTATGCGGACTTTTGTTTGCAAGGTGATGTCTCTACTTTTTACTATGTTCCCCAAATTTCTCATAGCTTACTATATTCCCCAAATGATGATGATGATGATGATGATGATGATGATGATAGCAACTTGCTGCCAAAGAAACGGCCACCTTTTTATTTCATGGCTGCAATCGCCATCTGCAGTGATCTTGGATCCTAAGAAAGTAAAATCTGTCACTGCTTCTACTTCTTCCCCATCTATTTTCCAGGGACTGATAGGGCCTGTTGTCATTATCTTGGTTTCCTTGATGTTGAGTCTCAAGCCAGCTTTTGTATTCTCTTCTTTCAACCTAAGCAAGAGTTTCTTTAGGTCTTCTTCACTTTCTGCCATTAGGGTAGTATCATCTGCGTATCTGAAATTGTTGATGTTTCTATGTAAATACTGATATAATGAGAAACTCACGGAGGGGCAGACATATATGATTCTTGGAACTCACTCCAGATTTGAGCCCTGGACTTTCATGAAGTGTCATCAACTCAGACACTTTCCACATCTGTGGGTCCTTCTGCTTACAGTGACATGGTTTTAATAGGGTGATCAGTGTCTAGTGACTTCAAACTGTCTACTGTTTTTATCACACATGATGTCTCTTGCAATAAAATCAATCCAGGCTGAAAATTTTAAATGGTAGGCTGCTTATTTATTCTACATGACCCTGATCAGCCATGCCTCCTAGCATTATTTTATTCATTCATTCATATTTATCCACCGCTCTCTTCACCGAGGTGACTCAGGGTGGTTTACACATCATAAAAATCACAACAACAAAGAAATAAAGACCATCACCTAAAAAACCCTCAAATTTAACAATATAAAAGATTAAAAAATTAACATCTTAAAAAATTTAAAAGATTGCCAAGTTACAGTAACGATCACAGTTTACACTAAATCTTACCGATTAAAAGAAAAGTTGAGGGAGAGAGGGAGCTCAAACTAACCAGTGAGCTGGGGTCATTGTGCAGCCCTACCCCAACCTACCCCGCCAGCCATCTTGTTAAGTTCTTACGGGATTGTTCAGAATATTGAACCTGACTTGTGGCTTTTTGAACAAGCCAAGTGTGGAGGATCCAGGACCAGCATCTGTGGTAGGCCATTGGACAAATAAATGCCTGAAAATAATGGATCCTGATGATAGCCTGGTTGATTTTCAATGGAAGAAATCACCACAGGCAAAAAAGTATGATCTTTCAAGCAGTTATGTTTCCATGTTATGTACATGACTATGTACCCTACTTTTCTGAAAGCTTTTCCTCTATCTGATAGCCTGATAAAAGACAATGCAGTGGAACCTCGCTTAAAGAGCATAATGTGTTCCACGGGATTGCTCTTTAAGCGAGTTTGCTCTTTAAGTGAAACACCATTGTAAGTGACCAATTGAGATTTCTGGCTGGGGGGGGGGGATTGTGAACCCCGATTTAGTTGTTAAGTGAGTTTTTGGTTGGTTTTAGTTGTTAAGCGAAGCAACCATTCAGAGAAAATTCTGCTCTTTAAGAGAGTTACTCTTTAAGTGAGGCGCTCTTTATGTGAGGTTTTACTTGTACTTTATTTGATGCCTTTTAAAAGGCATTGAAAATGAGCCTATTTAGGCAGGCATTTAAGTACATTGTCTCACTGTCAAGTCAATCTTAGTTGGACACAAAGTTTTTGGTTTATTTTTATAGCCATTGTTATGGGATATGTTAATATTGCTATCATTCTTATTTGGTTGGCTGTTATTGTATTGTTGTAATTTTCTACACCACCCAGAGTGGGAAGCAGGTTTTCCAGAGAGAGAGAGGTGTGTGCATGTATGTGTGTGCACATGTGTGCGTGCATGGACCCCTTTATTTCCTAAGCCAATTTTTACTACTTAATTCTATAAGAAAAAGCAAATAACTGCACTTGTATACACAGTTGTATACAAGGTCAAATGGTACACTTAGCCTTTCGGAATAGTGGCTGGTCTCCCTACAGGGAATCCTGGCTGATGAGTAGTGCATCTTGGTATGGAAATACATACATCTCCAAGAATCTTGACAGTATAGAACATCACACAACTTCCATACTATAAGGATTGGCCTTTTGCTTAGTTTTAACTAAGGCCCATTGCTAGGCTAATGTTATATAACAAGCGAAAGTCAAGCTAGGATGTAGATGACTCCATGAGTCATCAAAGAGAAATGGAGAGATAAATAAGGTCTTCTAGCACGGATGTCATTTTTTGTTGTTCATAAAAATGCAGGCCTCAGCCATCCGAAAGAGGAAATTTACAGTGACACTGTTGGCCAAGAAGGATGTGTGCAACCCACTCAAGAAGGGGTTCACAGTGGCTTTTCTGCATCTGAGCTGCTTTATCAGCATTCTAGTAAGAATCAAGCACAGTAAGTCAATGACCTGAGGCAGTTGCTATAGTGTAGACAGTTCCACATCTGCCTGCCTCTGAATGCATTCACATAAACACAGCATGCCTTGGCTAAACGTTATACATGTGTAGAGGCTCCTATTGACACTGTTTCCCAAGAAGAATGAAGGAGTTAAAGGACTGCCTCCCACAATCCATGTTTGCAAAGAAGCCTTCATCGTATCCTTCAATGAGTGCCTAGTTTGTTTTCTTGCTAAGAGTTTCATATGGCTATTTAAAAAATGTAGTCTACCCTTTGTGGCACACAAAGACAGTGAGTTAAGAAGTGCATGGCTCTCCATATGTTTCTAGCAACCCTAGCTAGAGGAATGAGGAAGCTGCACCCCAACAACACCTCCTCATCACTTGGAGAAAGGAAGGACACTTCTGGGAGTGTTTTAAATGAAGAGAGCACAGCAAATCATCAATACATGCCTCAGTGAAGACTAGAAGGAATACAATAAGGGAAAGGATTGAAATAGAACCAAGTACATACAGAGACTTCGGCTTAGAAACAGAGATGAGCACTGACCCCTAGAGTCGGATACGACTGGCTTTCGAGCAAGGGAAACCTTTACTACATACAGAGACAACAAATTTGGAGAGAATGTCTTGGATTTCCATACCTTACAAGGCATATGTGGAAAGAAGAGAAGGACAAAGACCACAAGGCAGACCCAAAAGAAAGTGGAGAAATAACATCAGAGACATATTACAAGAACACCAAATACCACCGCTAGAAGTGCCAGAGCAAGAACCTTGCAGCTCCCTCAACACACAGGGAGGGGAGGGGGGGAAGTGAAATTTAAGACAACTGATGTATAAGTGGCATACTCATATAATTAACATACTTTGTTCTCTTGTGTATCCTTTTTAGATAATGCTTTGATGTTTCTTTGTTCCACCAAATATTAGGACTAGGTAGAATACTGTACTTAAGAAACAGCATGGAAACTGCAGTTGTTGCACTGATAACATCAGATTCCGGTGGTGTCTGTGTGAAATGATCCTTTTGCTTTGTCTGGAGCTGCAGCTGGTGCAAAATATGGCAGCATGGATCCAAAGCAGTATGCTGCAGTTGTCTGTTAAAGATCTTTCCCTTCATCCAGGCCTTTCCTAACTCCCTTTGCTGTCCTGTACGTTGGACTGCTATATCCTGTGTCTGTTGATGTCAAATATTTTGAGATTTATATTGTTATATCTTGTATTTTTATTGGGACCTTAAAAGAGAAACACGTTTTATTGTGCATCAGCTTCATCGGATGCAACTGCAATTCACGAAAGTTTATGCCAAATAAAACTTTTTCATCTTTAAGGAGCTACATAACTTTTTGTTGCTTTTGCATTATTCCACCTCTTTTGGTTTCTACACTTCAAGATATTTCCCTCTCTGGACACAGTAAGCTGCCTATAAATTGATTGAATAAATAATAAATTAAAGTCTTGGGCCTGAGTCAGACTTTCAATTTCTTCCTCATGTTTGTTTTTAAAAATCCACTTTTCCCTCAGGTGAATTACTTATTATAGTTGAATTATTTATTACTCTGCTAATTATTTTGCCATTCTCACTTCTTGAGAAACAAATGTTCAGAATTCATTAAAGAATGGCATACAATGTGAATTTTTCAAAGCATCTTTTCAAAAGGTTCTGAAAGAATAACTTTAACAAATGACTAAAATGCTAATTATTATACCAAAAGGTAACTTTATTCCCATCAGTTATATTATTTTTAAAATCTAACTTTATTATGCCCACATTATTTTTTAAAAGTAACTCACAACAGCTAATATTAAGTAAAGTAAAAGGTCGCCCTTGCTCAAAAGCCAGTTGTATCTGACTCTAGGATTCAGTGCTTATCTCTGTTTATAGCCAAAGAGCCAGTGCTGTCTGTATCTGCAGATGTTTCTGTGAACATGTGGAAGACATCACTAGACACTGGAGTGCATGGAACGCTGTTTACCTTCCCAATGAAGTACCTATTTATCTACTTGCAATTTCTTGCTTTCAAACTGTCAGGTTGGCAGGAGCTGGGACAGAGATGGAAACTCACTCCGTCATGCAGCACTTGGGTCTCAAGCTGCTGACCTGTCAACCTTCCAGTTGTCAAATTTAGCATCTTAACCACTGAACCACAGCAGTCCGTCTAGCTAACAACATTACTAATATCCTTGTTTCCAACCTTTCAGGTTTATTTATTTATTGCATTTCCATACTGCCCATTTGGCTGGTATCTCACAAATAATTCCACATCTTAAGTAAATGCTATAACACGATTTGTTATTCCATATACTGTATACATATAATAAAGCCTAATCTAAGATTTTTGCACATCAGCCACTATTAAGCAAACATCTCTTTGCCTGGATAGAAGTTCTCAGCTACAATGAGACTTAAAATTTCTTCATAAAAAACAATAGGTCTCCATACAACACTGGATGCTGCTTAAGAGTATTAGAAGCAGTTTCTGTGTATGGAAGAGGGGATTAAAAGACTTTATGCTTATTAGGAGCCTGTGGTGCATCTCGGAATGGAGCAATTCCCAGAAAAATTACACAACACCATGGCACCTCTTACTAACTGGACTTAAAATGAATCAGAGCTTGAGGGGTCAACTTTTAATGATTTTTAGTTGAATGTGAATGAAATGAACTACGTACATTCTGATTAGTCATTGCCATTGTTTGAACTTTGTGCTGCATACCTCCAGAAACAATGAAACCATGCTATATGTTTTTTGGAATATGTTATACATAGAATTGAGTCAAATATCGAAGCATCACTGTGGCTATTCAAGCTGTCCACACTACATGCAAGAAAAGAGCAGCAAAGATGAATCTGAAGAGACACACCTATGGTGATTCAGACAAGGGGGTCAGAAATTGCCAACCCCTAGACCAGATTCATTTATGTGGTCTGTGGTCCAGACTAACAATTAAGAAGAAACAAAAAAATTGGAACAGTAGTTGTAGCAATGTTGAATAGCAAGGCAGCCACGGAAGGGAGGATGGAATCCTCCCTCCATCTTTCCTCGAAAATCAGACAAGTGGTGGAACACGAATTCACATCAATCAAATTTCCTTTATTAAAAAAAAAACACCCAGATCCTTATCTGAATTAATAGCCACCAATCAGTTCCCTTCAATGACCCATGCCTTGACCAGTCAGTTGAAGACAGTGCAGCAGCCATGTAAAATATTCTGTCATTCATTGTATACCTATCCTTCATCACACTAAGTGAGGCTGCGGTGGCTCAGTGGTTAAGAAGCTCACCTTGCTAGCTGGAAGGCAGGCAAGTTGGCAGTTCAAGACCCGGGTACTGCATGATGGATTGAGCGCCCATCTCTGTCCCAGATCTTGGGGACATGAAAGGAGCCTCATTTGGGAGTTCCCTGACCTGAGTTTCTTCTGCAAAAATCCTTGCAACCCAGAATAATTTCTGACACAAAATTATTATCACACTAAACCAGGCATTGCTTTGGAAGAGCTGCGGTAATAGGTAACACTGCAGGGATTAAATATTATTCAACTTTAGTTATCTTAAGTGACAAAAACCTTGGAATATAAAGATACTATTCAATACTTCTTAATGAATACTACAGTAATTCTAAACTGTCCATGATTGTTAGAGCACTTCTCTACTTCAGAACTCTTAAGAGACAATTCCCTTTCTTTGTTCCAGGTGTCTAGTCCTAATCAACACTTCTGTTTACTCTCTAAGCCAGAATGCATAAATATTCTTTAATTAGTAATTTCCCAAGAGCCTCTGGGTTACTTCGAATGAAATATTTGCCCAGTGTTACATCAGGAAATGAAAACAAAACAAAAATCATTTACTTTGTAAATGTTTCCAAGAATGTCTTTATAGGCATGAACTCTATTTATTCAAGATTATTTGCATAATTGGTGTAACAAGCAGGTCTTATACATGGTAAATGGTACCCAATTCATGTTACATTTTGCTTACCCAGACTACATTGTCCTAAACTACGTTTGGCCCATGAGCCTAAAATATTAGACAAGATGATGGAGCTTGAATAGTGTTCAAGTGGTGGCACAGTGGTTAAACTGCTGTACTACAGCCAGAACGTTGTGAGTTCGATCCATCCTTCTGAGTTCAGTATAATGAGTACACAGCATGTTGCGGACAAAATGCTAATTAACTCGTGTACTACCCAGAGAGTGCACTAAGTGCTATGAGATGGTATAGAATTGTAATTGCTATTGCTATTTTAAAAATAAGAAACAAGGATAGTAGTGGTTGAAGGGGGCAGCCTTAATCAGCATTTATGTATGATGTCTACAAAGTGTACTGCTTTTGAAACTTTCTGGGCCTGCCTCTGAATGTATTTATTTATTGGACTTATAAACTTCCCTTTGACTTATAAACTGCCACCCCAGTTGGTGGACATAAAACCTTCGGTTGAACAAAAGTACAAGAGAAAAGCAAATTCACAAGTGTTAATGGCTTAAAAATATACAAAATATCAGGATACCAGCGGGAGCACAAATGTTGTGCTGGACTGGATCCAGCATGAACTAGATAATTTGTTGTTGGCATAAGAAGCTAGTACAGTGCAGTGGCAAGCTCCACCCATTATTTCTGGCCGTTTCCCCAGTACTGGCACATAGAATGCCAGCTTGTCACATGTGTATGTTCTTCCAGACTGATTTTATGGGAGGAGTCCCAAAAAGAGTTTTCTTGCATTTATTTCCGGAAATGGTAGCCCTGGTAAGTGTAACACTTTTAAAAAGATCTTGGACAGCCAAACACAAGGAATAAATGCAAAGGACAGCATACCTGCTGTTTTCTCTGTAAATATGACTTTAGATTCTGCAGTAAAATTCTGGCCGGTCAGGATCATCTGTTGCCCACCATACACCAGGCAGCTGTCAACATCTTGCCTCTCAACCATCGGAAGTTCATGAGCAGAACGTTGGGCTGTGGACAAAACACAGAGAAGAATGAAATCAAACCTACTACTTATTTATGTCTTGATAACTAGAAATTGTTAGAAATGCTCACAGGGCTTCTGTTGTCACAAGTGTCATCCCCTCACTGCCAGAGGAACTTCTCTGTGAGGCTAAATTTAGAACTAAAAAGAGAGGAGGAAAAATAAACTTACACTCAAAATGTTTTTATATGGAAATAGTCAGGAGCTGGCTTTGGCTTTTCAGCTGTGTTGGCCTTTCTCTTTGTCCCTGACAAAGGAAAACTGAGCTGAATGAGCTGGAGTCAACCCATGTCTGTTTCCAAGTCAATGGCCAAAGAGTCAAAAGGAAGTATAGTACAATCCTGGAACCTTAAATATGCCACCTGCTGAGTGGATAAATATGGATTCCTTTACAAGAAGCCAAACCATAACTCATTCCAAGTTGAAATATGTGTTGGGAAAATATCAATTTTGCATGCACTAACACTGGGTATCAGCAGAAAGGGGCTTTTACAGCCAAATGTGAGTGGCCTTTAATATTAACTTAATTGGTAGATCAGAGTAAACCAAACAAAAACAAACATGTTGCAGCACTTTAAAGACTAACTGCTGTATTTTAATGTTAGCTATCATGGATCAAGTCCATTTCATGTTTTGTTTTTAGGGCATTCATGCTTTTATTATTCACACAGATGGGTCCCAAAGGCATCCAGTAGTACAGTATATACTGACATTTCTTTAGCAGAAGTTGCTTATTTCTTCCACATGGCTGATATGATTAATCACTTGCTGTAAACAATGAAGGTCCTGATGAGTTCATAACTGGATTTACTATTAATAGGAGATTTAGAGTTATGAAAACCCAAGGGTAAATGATATCAAGCAAGTACTGTCATGTATTACATTTAGGAAGGGATTTTTTTTAAAATGACAATAGGCAACCTGGAAATCAATAGACTTTATTAAGTTAGAAAACAAAAACAGTTTGAATCAGCATGTCTTTGATAATTATAACTAAATATGCCCAGTCATAAGCTGTTGTTTAAAGATCTTTCAAATTAAACCAAGAGGTTGTGAGATAGCACAAACACACTCTTAGTACCCAAGGAGAAGTCGTTCATACAGAAATATATTTTTATCCTCCAGTGTCAGATGCAGTCTGGCCAGGTTATCCTACTATGGTAATAGAGTAGACCCATAATGGCAAACCTTGGCACTCCAAATGTTCTTGGACTTCAATTCCCAGAAGCCCCAGTCAATCCACACAAATGAGTTTACTGCAATTTATCTGGCCTATGCCGCCCTCGTCGCTCCTGGAAGTGGAAGTAAAAAGCCGACGAGGGCAGCATGGGCCAGAATTGCTGTAAACCCATTCGTATGGATTCACAGGGGCTTCTGGGAATTGAAATCCAAGAACATCTGGAGTGCCAAGGTTCGCCATCACAGGAGTAGACCATACTGCCAACAACTTGATGCCAAGTGTCAGGAGGTGGTTAACTAACCTGGCAACCCTAAGGACTAACTGCCTTGGATACAGAAGTCCACAAGGAAGGGTGATGGTCCCCAAGTGGATTAAATCCCACTTGAATCCATCTTAATGGAGAGCAGCAGCTTCATCAATACTGGCCTGGAGCTGATGATGATTTTGCATGACAAAAGGGCTCAGGACCAGACAGTGCCTTGCAGAACTGGATCAGTTTTACGGGTGTCATGCTGCAATGCAGAAGGCAGTTGGAAGACCACTACATTATATTCTCAGGACAGTCTTCATGGCTGATCATCATGATGCTCATTTTGGGATTTGGATACAGCATAATAATAAAACAAAACAAAATAAAACAACAACAACAACAATGATGATGATGATAATGATGAAGAAGAAGTAGAAACCTGTGTCTCAAGAGTCAATAGACATTCTATGCTGGTTTAGAGCAAATCAACCACCCAATCCTATTTTAAATTATATTTACATGTTCTTAGTTACCCAAAGCTGGAGAGGTAATAATAGGTGAACGAACATTAGATCTTTGATATCATATTCTATTCAGTATTCAAACATTTATATGTCTGGCTGGACCTCCTGCTACAGTAATGGAGTAGATTGTACAGCCAGCGGCTCAATGTCAAGTGTTGGATGCCAGTAAACAACCTGACTCCCTAAAGGGGCCAACAGCTACAGAAGGATGAGCCCCTCTTGGTGGGGTTATGGTCCACTCAGTGGAGGAAATGCCACTGGAAACCATCATATTGGGGCTGACGGCAAAATGAGTGGAGGAGGAACTCTGATTCCCAACAGTCATGGAGGTGGAAGAGGACATGCCAGATGGACTGGCTGTGAAGGCACACCTTGATAATATTCTCAAGGCTGCGGCAGTTCATTGCAGTCCTGGTGTTAAATCCTGCATGTCTCATTTCATATATCCCACATGAAATGGGTTCATGATCATAGTGTGTAGGTCACTTCATGGCAAACTGGGATTCACCTTAAACAAATTCACACCAGTGGCATTTTTCCTGCTTCAGGAAAAAATGCATTCTCATGACACAAGTTGCAGCCAATGACGATTCACATATTTAAAAACAATTCATGTGGAAGAGATAACACTAGCACCACTGGCATAGCTAGGGGGGCAGCGCGAGGGGGGCAGCCCGTCCAGGGCAGCACTTTGCAGGGGGTGGCACCGCCGCTGCCCGGGACTTCTTGGTGGCCAGGGCAGGCGCTGGGACCCTCTGTCACTGCCAGCGCCCTGGGTCTTGTCCTAGAGGGAGCGGGCCCAAAGGAGCAGTGGAAACCAGGGGGCACCCCTTCCGTTTCTCCATCCCCCTCCTCCCCAGGCGCCCCCTCCTTATGGCTTGCCGGGCTGGGGTGGTGCGGCCCCAGCAGGGAGCCCACCATCAGGGTCCCAGGCGTGCAGCCACCCAACCTCCAAGCCCGGTGGCAGCAGCTTATCCGCCTTCAGCGGCAGCAGCACCCAAGAAGGTGGGAAGCGAGGCCAGCGGTCACTGCGGCCCAGCGTTGGCCAAGCTGATGGGGAAAACCCCTCGCAATGCCTGGCCAACGCTGCTCCGGCTGCTGGGCCACAATGACCACCGGCCTCGCTTCCCGCCTTCCTGGGCGCTGCTGCCACCGCTGGGCTCAGAGGCAGGGCGGCTGGGCACCTGGGACCCCGATGGCACGGGGAAAGGGACTGGAGCGGGGAGGCACGGGCTCAGTGGTGAGCCCACAGTCGGTGTCCCAGGCACAAGTCCGTCCTGCCTCCAAGCCCAGCAGCGGCAGATCGCCCCGCCTCCAAGCCGCAGCGGGGCCCAAAGGGATGAGGCCAGTGGTCGTTGTGGCCCAGCACCTGCAGCAGGAGCAGCACTGGCCAGGCCTTGCAGGGGGAGGCCCTTGGCCTGGCTGGTGCTACTCCAGCTATGGGCGCTGGGCCACGGCTACCACTGGCCTCACTTCCCACCTTCCTGGGCCCTGCTGCCGCCAAAGGCGGAGGAGCTGCTGCCGCCAGGCTCAGAGGTGGGGTGGCTGTGCACCTGGGACCCCAATGGTGGGCTCACCGCTGGGCCCGTGCCACACTGCCCCAGACTCTGGGCCTTGCCTGTGCCATCAGGGTCCCAGGTGTGTGGCCACCCCATCTCCTAGCCTGGCGAAGCCCGGAGGTAGGACATTCCTACCTAGCAGGGGGCGAGCCTGGGGGAGTGGCGAGTTTGGCCCACAGCCCCAGGCGACTGAAACCTTCCCTATGTCACTGTCTAGCACAATGAAATTAATTTGCCGTACCCTTTTGCTTGCAGTATTAATCCCTGGTATACTCATTCCTTCTAATGCTCAGGTTAGGTAGGCTTGTAATTTCACAACATTCCTTCTCATCCCCTCAGGGGCTGGCACTCTATAAAGCAGACCTACAGCTACTGTAGTTTATGAGCTCTGTTTAAACATAACACTGTTGACTTATCCAGTTGGGGTGTTTACCTTCAATAGCAACAGCCACTGACATAATGCAGGAAAGCAATTGCTAACGAAACACTCACTTTTGCCTTGAAAGAGCATTTCTGCTCTATTAATGACACAGGGTGTGGGTGGGGGTTTTTTCTTTCTTTATTTTAAACGACTGACTACCAATCAAGATGTTATGAAATCTCCATGCCAAAAAATTGCATGACTGCCAACATTGGAAAGGAAACAAAAGGATGGGGGTGGAGGACTGGAGGACAGACATTACTGGGACTTGTACTTACTTCCCAAGACTCAGAAAAGGAGAAATGGGAGTGAGGAAATCCCCCCCCCCCCAAAAAAAAATGTGGCTTGCCTATAGATGATTAAAACAGTCTGGTCAAGTTATCCTGCTACGGCAATACAGTAGACCCTACTGCAAAAGGGTACAGCGAATTAATCTCTTCCACATGATTTTTTTTTAAAATATGAGAATACTTAACGCCATGTGTCAGGTGGAGCATAACTAACCTGATAACCTGAGGACTAATGGCCTTGGGTGCCAAAGTCCACAGGGAAGGGTGATGGTCCCCAAATGGATTAAATCCCACTTGAATCCATCTTGATGGAGAGCAGTAGTCCAGCATGGCTCAATTTTCTTTTTAACCTCTGTAAGGCAGGTGAATGTCTGAAGATTTCACCTCTCACTTATGCTATAAAGAAGGCAAAAGGCTAATCCATTAAATTGGGAAGAAGTGGTTTAGAAAAATGGCACAGCTTTCTAAAGTCGTGGAGATGCATTTCAAAACAAGGAAGTGGTTTTGGATAGACTAGTAAGACTTAAACAAGGTCTTCTTTGTTTCTGAGTCTACAACAGATAAACCTAATTAGATTTCTAATCCTTCCCTTTATCATTGCCAGTACCTTTTAGGCAAAAACACTTCCCTAGAAGCCAAAATGTTGTGTTTCTGCAGCGACTTAATTTTCTTGCTCTATTCTCTGGAGAACCATGTGTCTCTTTCTTCTTTACCTGAACCTTATATTTCTTCTTCCATAACAAATTAATTACTATATATATATTTCTGCTCTTTAGCTAGTCACCATGACCATTGGGAACTCTAATTCCCAATGGTCGTGGAGGCATAAGAGGCCATGCCAGATGGACTGGCTGTGAAGGTGCACCTTGTCCATATCCTCAAGGCTGTGGCAGTGCATTGCAGTCCTGGTGTTAAATCCTGCATGTCTCATTTCATGTGTTCTACAGGAGATGGCTCCATGATCACAGTGGGTCACTTTATGGCAAGGTGGGATCCACCATAAACAAATTCATGCCAGTGACATTTTTCCTGCTTCAGGAAAAAATGCATTCTTGAATACAAGTTTCAGTCTACGACAAGCTAGTCTCTAGCATGCTTTTGAAAAGCTACCAGGTGGGTACCTTGACTGCAAAAAATGTTACAAAGAATTTGGCAAGATGAATGTATTTTTAAAACTATTTCTTTCCACTGAATTTATAACTGCATTACATCACAGATTCAGAATATCTAATTTTATAGGAAAATTGACTTAGAGAGAAGGGGGAAAATAAAAGAAATAAGAAAAGGAGGGATCTTCCAGGAAAGTTGATTAAAAGATATTACCAACAAAATGACCCAAATTCACTGGCATAAGAAAACTTTGTGAATAACAAGGAAGCATTAATATTAATCGGATAAATATTTTTTGAAGTAATATCTCAGAGGTTGTAATAATGATCCAATCTCAGAGGACAATAATCACTTTTATTATACATAAATACTGAACTCATCTTATTCTTTTCACTCAGTGTAACCAGCAGCATTGCATGCCTGACTGGATTCAATGCTCCTTTGTAAAAATAACTCCTTGCTAATGCTTCCCTGGGGATCGTGGTGGCTCATGTGGTTAAGACGCTGAACTTGAAGTTGGCAGGTCAGCAATTCGAGACCCAAGTACAGTAATACCTTGGATAACACTAAGACTTGGTTCCACAAGTCTTGGTGTTATCCGATTTTTTTAGTGTTATCCGATGCATGTTAAAATCCTACGGGATGGATCAGATAACGTTAAAGCTCCATAGAGATACATTGTAACCGCACAGGTTTTAGCAGTTGTTATCCAATCCATCCCATAGGACCTTAACGTTATTTGATCCAATTCTCCTCCCCAGATTACTTAACCTTATGCGATTTTAGCGTTATCCGAGGTAAAGGTTATCCGAGGTATTACTACTGCATAACGGAATGAGCTCCTGTCTTTGTCCCAGCTCCTGCCAACCTAGCAGTTCAAAAGCAAGAAATTGCAAGTAGATAAATAGGGACCACTTCAGTGGTATGGTAAACAGCATTCCATGCACTCCGGTGTCTAGGCATGCCTGCCATGTGTCCATGGAAATATTCGCAGACGCAAACAGTGTTGGCTCTTTGGCTGTAAACAGAGATGAGCACTGAGCTCTAGAGTCAGATGCGACTGGTTTTCAAGCAAGGGTGACTTTTACCTTTAATGTTTCCCTATACATTCAGCTTGTTAAGAATTTACTTCAACTCCATGTAAACATCCAGCAAACTACTAAAGACCACATGTCACAATACAGGCACAATGGGATATGACCACTCCACTTTTGTCAGTTCTCATTTCATTGCAGCTGCCGATTTGCTCCCTACACCAAGGGGAAATGTCAGGTACTCTGTTCCTAGCAACTGCCATCTCAGGGGAGCAGCAACCAGCAAAAGCAATAAATCAGCTAATTCAACTTCAGCATTCAACGATGTTGTCTCTGAAGGGATAATAAATTGCTCCCACATCTGCAGGCTGATTTATCATCAACAAGAATCCCCAACTTTCAAAATGTAAAGTGCCAATAAATACTGATGGCAGGACTGAGAGAAAAACCCTCATCCAAATTCCAAAGGTAATAAAATTTCTTTACTTTATGATTCTGCACATGTGACCCAAAACGACTCCCTGCAAACCCATCCACTACGGAGAATTTTCCAGCTGAGAGCTGTAGTAAGAGGGTTTATTATTTGTAGCCGGCTTGTTTTTATTAAAGCTATCATATATATATATATTATACACAGAAGCCGAAAGAGAAGTAATGCTACAACCAGGAGGCATCTTGAATTCATGCGAAGGGGGAAAGGTACAAGACCAGCATGAAACAGTTAAACTGCAAACAAACACACAATGAGTGATTAGACTATTAGCCACCTTGGAAGCAAAACTCACTTGCTAATTGCAGGTGAGTAGACCATGATCACTGTCCAAATGAAACTGCAGTAAAGAATATATCAACAATTTGCAGGTTTCAGAAACAACCTGGCATGTCACTGGCTCCCAACACTTTACTCTTAGTGACAGGTAAAAACAAGAGTAGAGAAGATGATAACATGACACATCATCATCTAGTCCCATGATGATGAACTTTGGCACTCCAGATGTTCTTGCACTTCAATTCCCAGAAGCCCAAGCACCCTGTGAATCCACATGAATGGGTTTACTGCAATTCATCCAGCCCGTGCTGCCCTCGTCGCTCCCGGAAGTGGAAGTAAAACGTGCCTGTACTTCTGCTTCTGAGAGCAATTAGGGCAGTGTGGGCCGGATGAATCGCAGTAAACCCATTCATGTGGATTCACAGGATGCTTGGGCTTCTGGGAATTGAAGTTGAAGAACATCTGGAGTGCCAAGGTTCACCATCACGGGACTAGAAGTTCTAGAGATCACAAGGTTTTGAGTCCACATTGTCTTGTGGGAGAAAAAATCAGCCAGTGTAAGGTGGGCAAGCTATAGGGATCCAGAGTACCTTTGAAGAAGGGACTGGTAAACTACTTCTGAGTACTTGTGCCTAAAAGGGTTGTACTTTACAAGAATTGGCATAAACTGAAATTGACTTGACCAGACACAATTATTATTGCTTTTATTGTGGAAAGCTTGAACCAAGTGGACAACGTTTTCCATAATGGCTGCATTTCAGATTCCCACCTATGTGCACGTTTTTCTTCTACTGTTCCCTCAAAACTGATCAAGTGGCCATACAAATGTACATGAACAATTCATTGGGACATTTAGCAGCATCAGATAAAGCTGAGGTGTGGAAATCTGGAGTACAGCAGTGTTTCATTAACTTAGGGAAGTTACTACCCCAAGAAATGATACTAATTAGGGATTCAGATGATTGTTTGTTACTTTCAAAACAAAATTAAGAATCAGTCATCAAAAGATAGATTAGTTAAATGGCATTTCCATAGAGAAAAGTAGCATATCTTTGATAACAGGTGCAAGAGGCAAATAATTATGCTATACATAAGCATTTTACTGTATGCAATTAAAAAGAAAATTCTGAAGCAGATGGACCCTGATTTAGTTTTGGACCAGACTGAGCATTCTTTTATTTCCTACCCACCCAAAAAATTAAGTCCTACCAACTAATCAAATTTCCTCAGCACTTCTTTTGAACTGAAACTCTCATGGTGACATGACTTTATAATCGTAAGTTGCAGAGTAGGTCTTTAGAGCAACTTTTCTCAAGATGCTGACTGCTACAACAAGATTTTGTATACTAATATGAGTCATACAATAAAAGAAGTGAAAATGGTTCGTTATGTTTCTGTGAAATCCCCAAACCACTGAGAAAGCTCAGGTTACTAATAAAAAGCCTCGCAGGATGAGCAAACAGACTTATTAGTACAAACACTCAAAAATGACTAAGACTCCTTGGATATGTTGGGATGGAGACCTACTCCTCCAAAATGTTAAGGAGACTACTTCTGAGCTTATTCTCTCACACCAAATGGATGACATATGGAGTTGTGAAACCTAAAAGGGTGAATATAAAATGGGGGCCTGAATATTGCTTTCTGTAAGGGAGATCTGGTGGGTTTGTAGTACAGACAGCATTCTGGAATCATCAGAGATATCCGGTGGAAATCCCCTCTTCCCCATCATTGGGATTAATCAAGGATATAGAAAGAAAACTCCCACACTCTATTATTCTATCACATGTGTGGCTTATCTTACTTGGTCTTGGAGTACTGCCTGGGAGTAGGCTGCAAATTATGTATTCAGGGTGAGAGTCATAAAATGTTCTCCTTTTAGGACTTTTTGAGTAATCAGATATTTGTAGGGGACATGTGTACTAAATCTCAATTTTTCCTCTCCTATGGAAGTCACCCAATAATTTCAATGTGTCTCCTATGAGGCAGTGGGATTACAACAATTTGTTAATTATCATGTGCTTGGGTACAAGTCATAGTGATTCCAAGACTTAGTCCCAGATAAGTATTCAGAGCATGGCAGCCTTAGATATAGACAAGTAATACAGTGCATGGAGAATATCTGTCTTTGGACAAGAGATTTGACTATTTGTTTCTCAGGTTTATTTCTGTTGCATAATATTTATGAATTCAGTAACACACACCCAAAACAAAGAAGTTATAGTAAAAATGTGACTTACAGCATTCAATAGGGTTGGATGCCACCTGCAAAGAAATTATCCTGCCACTGGATTCAGGGATATGCACTCGGAAAACCAGCCTCACACGTGTGTTCTTACGGCCAATATCTGTCTCTCCTTTCCGCAGTTCAATGTCTGCATTCCTTAGTTTAAGGATGCCTGCGCAGTCAATACTGTGAGAGAAACAGAAACACAGTTAACCCCCATCCAGTGTGAAAAACAGTCTAACACCCAAATGTATTAGCAGGTAGGAAGGAAAAGTGTTAATGGACATTTGGGGTTCACTGATCACAATGATGCATTTAAATGTCACTTCTGCACCTTTGATTCTTGAAGACTAAACATATACTTTGTGCACACAAACACTTGCTTTAGTTCTTCATCTGAAATGAAAATGATAGTGTGATGTATCAGATTTTGAAGGGATACGGGGAAAATTTCTAGATTATGTATTGATGAAAAGGAAAGGAATAAAGCCAGAACATGGTACACTGTATTATCTTTGTTGTGATGAAGGGGCAAATATAGAAATTTGGTGACATAGAAAATGTTTAGTAGATAAGGTTTATAAGCATGTAGAGACTTACACTGTAATATATATGTATACATACATATACAGTATGTGTTTGTTTTATTTTTCATTCTTTTGTAATTTTTTAGGTAATAATTTTTTTAAAAAAATAACAAGGATTCAAATTTACACTCCTCCCTGAAGATCATGTGGTTCAGGCCATTGATTTATTTATCCCATTGTTTCCCAACATGGGGCCTATGCCACATAGGGAGACTTCAATTACCAGAAGCTTATGTCAGTACAATGACTGATCAGTGCTTTGAGGAATTGACTTAGGCTTCTGGGAACTGAAGCTCAAAAACCGATGGTTGGGAAACACTGGTCTATCCTTATGTGTCTACTCTGCCGCTCCAAGATCAGACAGACAAATGTTTTCATTGCCTCTCGCAACCGAAACATTTTAACTAGAAATGTGAGAAAATGAACCAAGAAACATCTGACCTAGAAATGCAACTTTTCACTTGTCTTATCCTTAGCTAAGAGGAACTGCAACATTCTTTTACTAGATGCTAAGGACAATGATAAAATTTCACAGGGTTTCTCAGTCTTTGGTCACCAGATGTTCTTGGACTTCAGTACCCAGGAGCCAAGATCAACAGGTGTGATGACTTGGGCTTCTGAGAATTAAAGTCCAAGAAACCTGGGGACCCAAGGTTGAGAAACTCTCACATGGGTGTGTATTACCTTTAGCACAATATTTCCTTTTTGTGTGTGTAGGAAACTAACAATTTTTCAGGTTTTCTGCTAATTGTCCAAACTAGGATCCATGTAGCCTTGCTTAAGAATCTAAAGTATTGAACAAAATTCTTAGTGTACTATATCTGTACATCTGCATGTGTTACAGAGACTAGAAGCATTTTAAACAAATTACAGGGGTCATACGGAGGAGAAGAAACCTTCCTGAATCCTTCTTGGCTGGAGATTTAAAAAGCCTCATTGAGGTGCTTCAGCATGTAAAGACAACCTAAATCAGTGATAGCGAACCTTGGAACTCTAGGTGTTCTTGGACTTCAATTACCAGAATCCCAAGTCAGCACTCCTGCTGATCAGGGCTTCTAGGAATTGAAGTTCAAGAACACCTGGAGGGCCAAGGTTCACCATCACTGACCTAAATCAATAATGAAGAATTTAGAGAGTGTTCCCTCCATCCCTATTCTGCATACAAATGGTATGCTCTACAACCAAAATATAAACTAGTGCCTTCGGAGTGAAGTTTGTATCTTACTATATGAGATGCTTTCTTATGACAGCACCCTTACGTTGCTTTCATGTTGTTTTTTGGCTCCAGAGGAATTTCCAGCACTTTGGTGTTGCCAATTATCTTTTCGTAGCTTGTGGTCGTGACTGTTTTCCCTGTGATACGATGGACTTGGTAGAAAGCATGTGGCTTAAGAATACGCTCATCTGCTGTTCCAATGAAGATCTGAAGCCCCAGGGGCTTACTGTCCATGTAACCGTGAAGCTGGCAAGAAATCAAATCAGTTAACATCAGGATCATTTAACATCGGCATCATTTAACTACCAATAGAGCAGAAAAATCAAACTATGAATTAGTGTCATAAACGGAAAATATGACATATACAGTTGTTCATTTCATCACCTGTGAAGACTAGGGATCATCTTCAGATTATTAGACAGAAAACCTTTATAATCAAATGAGTAATCAAATTAGTCACTGTTCTTTTTCTTCTTCTCTCTCTACTGGTGTACCACTAAGGAACAAAAGTTGGTTGATATGCAAAAAATATTAATTTTTATTCTATTAGCTTTTGTGTGTTTACTTGACAAGTCAAAAATACATTAAAATGTTTGAATTTATTGCACTTACATTGAATGACATTCACATTTTGTAGAAATCTCGAGCAATATTTGAAATTTCTAATTAGAGAATCCATTGTGATGCAGAAACTAGGGGTCTCATTTTAGAGATCTAGGTTCCAATCTGTCTTCAAATATGAAGCTCAGGTAGGATATGGGATTACTTATTATTGCTATTCTTCACAGGACTTTGATCAATGAAAATTGTAGTAATTTTAAAAAATATTTTCAAGCAATTTGTATCTAACAGAAAGTTGCATCAGCAGCCTTGATGACAGAGCATAACAGAGCATTAAAGGACACCAGATTAGGACTCAGAAAGCCACCTTATCATGAGTTCGACCCTCGTCAATGTAGCTTAGTATTGTTGACACTGACTCAAAACTGGTGGCAGCAATCTGCGGTTTCAAACAGGAGTTTCTGCAACGCTTCTTTAAAATACTAGGTAAAGAACTTTGGAACGTATACATGCAAAGCAGTTATCTATCACTGAGCTCTGAATCCCAAGGGAGACAATTTTGATAAATAACCTGTTCTTGTTTCTGTATGATACGGCTGCTTGGGGAGGAAAAAAACCAATGAAATTTGAAGAAAATAATTCCTACACAAAAGTATCTGAACAGATGTTGATCTCCGACAAATAAAAACTTGGGTGTCCTTTTGCCAAGGCCTGCCCAAAAGAGTTTGATTATTTGAAGTATGCAACAATGCAGTGTCTATTTTCACGGCTTGAAAAGAAAACTGCCTAGAGTCAGGTTCACCTGATTGGGACGAGATAATATAAATAAATAAATAAATAAATAAATAAATAAATAAATAAATAAAATGGTTGGCAGTTAAATCTCATGGGACAGTTGGGCAGACACTGCCTCTGGGGTTCCAGACTACTTAGAGGACATATATGTTTTCCAGGAATTTGCCAGGGTTCCCAAACTCCCAGCCCATATCACTGAAAACAGCTGGCATTCCCTGCATAATGGGGAGACTAGGCTTGTCTTTCAGAGAGCTGAATGTTGGCAAAATCTAACTTCAAACTATTTTGAGGAAGCAGACCTTCTAAGCAAAATGGCTGCTGTTTCCTCCATAGCAAAACAACAAAACCAAGACAGGATGTTCAGGATCTTCCTTATATAATGTGCAAGGATAAACTTCAAAGCTAACCTAAAAGCTTAATTTCAATAGGTGAGACATCACTCATACATTTAGTCAAACGTTTTTGTCAGTTTACATTGCTGGCTCACAAAACATTTCCTGCTTCTGAATAGCTGGAAATAATCTAGTGATAATAAAAATAATCTGCAGTCACGATTGCACCAAAACCAAGGAAAGGTATGTGTATGTACATGTGTATCCAGAGAGACAGAGAGGGAGGGAGGGAGCACATGTGAGAGGAAGAATATGACATTATGTTTTCCATGAAAAAATCTGGCCTACAGAACTCTAATATCCCCATGTAAACAAAGACATGCAATGGCAACAGAGCAAGAGAAGATAGAAAATGGGGCCATTTTCATTTCAGATATTTTCAGACTGTAGTTCTGTAGGCATTGATTATCTTTTGTTGACTGTATATCAGTCACTCCAGTAGAATTTTAGGATTAAATGCAGGCTTATAATGCTATAAAATAGTATCTCAGGACCAATTTATAATACATGAATGGAAAGTGCTGGAAAATGGAGTGGAGAAACAGAATTACCATATATGCTGGTGTATAAGATGACTTTTTACCCCTGAAAAACATGCCTCCAAGTGGGGGGTCGTCTTGTACACCGGGTGCACTTCAGTTGAATAAAATACAGTAATACCTCAGATAACGTTTACCTCGGATAACGTTTACCTTGCATAACGTTAAGCAATCTGGGGAGGAGAATTGCATCAAATAACGTTAAGGTCCTATGGGATGGATCGGATAACAACTTTTAATATCAGATGACGAACAGGAGTTTCAAGGCTTTCAAAGGGAAACTGTCAAGCCAGCAAACTTGCTAGGGACTTGCCTGGCACTTGCTCTCTCCCTCTATTTGTTATCTTCCTTCTATCATTGACAGTTCCAGTTTGGTTAACAGATTAGAAAACAAACAGCATGGCAGCTCCCATAGGTTTATTGTTCCATTCAGCTTTAGTGAATTGTTTTTGGTGAATTACGTTTAATAAACTTGCACTGTTTTATGTTTACTGTACATGTTTGATAACATACAGCCTTGTGACAGTTTTTCTGCATGTCATAAGCATTTGAATATAAATTAACATGTTGAAATCAAATCAAATCAGATCAATGGTCCTTCTTAAATCTTGAAAATTAACATGGCCCAACCGTCTATGCATCAAGTGTATGCAATTATCATGGGGGAGCTTGTTACTATAACCTTTATCAGCCAGATTCGCACTCGGTGCACGGGAGTCTAAGACAAATAGATCATTGTGTATAGGAACAGTTAGCTCCCTATCTCGTCCCTTTAGGACATATTCCTTCCCCTGGAATGTTACTGTGTAACCCATGGTCAGTATTATTTGGTGTGTGGAAGGTGTGCGGAAGAGGGGGTTGTCTTATACAGCGAGGATATAACAAACTCTATATTTTGAGTGGAAATGTTGGGGAGTCGTCTTATACGCCCAGTCGTCTTGTATGCCGGCATATACGGTACAATATAGGTCGCCTACCATATTCATGGGGGATACATTCTAAAACCTACCACAGATACCTGAAACTGTAGATAGAAATGAACCCTAAATTTTACATTGGAGACAGTGACCTCTAGCAGTCAACTCTAGTAATGCACCATAGAAATACAGCAATACCTCAGGTTACAAATGCTTCAAGTTACTTAACTTTCAGGTTATGAATGAACATCCATTGAAAATAATGCCTCAGGTTAAGAAGTTAAATTTGTAACTCAAAATGCATTTTCCCATAGGAATGCACTGAAAACCATTCTGGAAGTCAGAAAAAAGGTTTTCAATGCATTCCTATGGAAAGCAATGTTTCAAGTTATGATTTTTTTATAATATGAAATGTTGCAGGGAATACATTAAATTCATAATTCAAGGTACCACTGTACAATTGTACCTCACTTAAAGAGCATTATGTGTTCCACAGGATTGCTCTTTAAGCTAGTTTGCTCTTTAAGCGAAACACCATTGTAAGTGACCAGTTGTGACTTCTGGCAGGGGGGGATTGCGAACCCAGATTTATTTGTTAAGTGAGTTTTTGGTCAGTTTTATTTGTTAAGTGAAGCGACCATTCAGAGAAAATTCTGCTCTTTAAGCGAGTTACTCTCTAAGCGAGGCACTCTTTATGCAAGGTTTGACTGTGTAGTATATCAGGATTTTTACTGAATATTTTTAAATGTCTAGAATAGATCATCCTTCGTCCAAAATGGATTCTAGGACAGTGTTAATGTATACTAATTCAGAATTACAACCATAATACTGTACAAAACAACTAACATGTAATCGACAAAAACCTAGAGATAGCAATCAATAAATCTAACCAAGCAATTTTTTTTGAAGTCTTGCCCCCACCACCTCTCTCTTCTGAAGAACTTAGAAGTCAATTGTGCTATCACTCTCATTTTTTATTGCTTCATCAAAATAGTGTATAGTTGCAACTAAGTCTTAAACAATATAGAAAGGTGGTCACATGAAATGAGGATCAAGGTCAGGCCTCTGATACCTTTTAACAGTAGTGTGGAAAAGAAAATTTCAGCAAGTATAGCTTATTATTTTTAGGTACCAGAATCTGGTGGCCACCATATACAAGAAGGTATCTCTGAAAGTCAGCAAGATTTTCTGTCACAGAAGGAGCAAAGTCCACAGGAAGCTGCTCCTTCCATCAACAAGAACACAGAAATAGTTCTAATCTCTGGTTTATCTAACTGAAAACAGAAAAGTGCTCAGTCTTGAGTGGTAGAAAACACACACAAAGTTCCTTAATACAGGACACTCCTTAACTGTTAAATGAATTGGAAGTCCAACAGGTTGGTGGATTTTTTTAAAAATCAGCTCCCAGAATTTCATAATAACATTTCCCTGCACAAATATTTTTGCATCCTGTACACAGCACATGTTTTGTGGAAATAAAATCGGCACTTGGTTTTAAAAGCAACAGCTGAGCATAAATTTTTTCAGTAAAGAACAACAGCAGGGTTTTGAATTGGGGCTTGTTATGTGAAGCGTAACAGAGCCAGAATTCCTGTGTAGGCTTGAGACCAGAGAATGCCTCTTTCATTTATTAACGTTCACAATTACAAATCAAGCCATTCTACATTTCTCACATCACTGAAAATTGAAAGCAGACAAGTCTACCACACAGCCAGCCAGCAAGCTGAAAGGGAACTTGTTGGTTTAAAAGACATGCTAAATTTGTTTCCAATTATTTAATCCACATATTTTTTAAAATTGATTAAACAATACAAAGCAAACAGGACAGGAAGATCAGAGAACAGAAACATTAAGCTAATAGTATCCATGGGTCACAAAAAGTCTCTCATCCTTTGTTCTGCATTTCAGCAGTCAGCAGGAGGTATTTTTGCATAGAATGATTAATCTACCACCACCCCCAGAACTAGACCACATGCAACATACATATATTGCTGGCAGCTCTCCCTCAATTGTTGAAGAGGAACCCAGAAGTCATACATTTTTCAGAACTGTCTGAAATTCACCCATACAATATTAAAATACAGTAAAACCTCGGATAATGCTAAAACTTGGTTCCATAAGTCTTAGTGTTATCCGATTTTTAATGTTATCTGATGCATGCATCGGATAACATTAAAATCCTATGGGATGCATCGGATAACGTTTAAAACTCCATAGAGATGCATTGTAACCGGCACAGGCTTTAGCAAACATTATCTGATGCATCCCATAGGATTTTAACCTTATGTGGTTTGCATAAAGAAGGTCCCAAGTTCAATACTTGGCATCTCCAGGTAAAAAAAGTCCTAGGCAGCATAGCTAGGAACAAAGATAATTTTCAGCTTACGCTTCCCTGAATCTTCCAGACAGTACAGCAGTAGCCATATTGCCTAGGGAGCTCAAGGGACTGTCATCCAGAAAAATAACTTTTCTAAGCTTTGGCTGCGAATCACCTCCTCTCTAAAGAGCCACCATGAATCAAAATAAATTTTGTATTGCAAAATTAACTAGGGTGACTTTTTCTTTAATGAAGTTGCATTTTACAGGGACAGTTCTACATGGCAAGGAGAAAAAACTGTACTATGTATCTACAGCATGTGATCAGAAACCCTAACCTTAGAAAAGCAAGAAAGAAAGATGAGTAAAGGTAAAGGTCACCCTTGCTTGAAAGCCAGTCATATCTGACTCTGGGGTTCAGTGCTCATCTCTGTTTATAGCCAAAGAGCTGGTGCTGTCTGCATCTGCAGATGTTTCTGTGAACATGTGGCAGGTATGCCTCGACACCAGAGTACACGGAACACTGTTTACCTTCCCACCAAAATGGTCCCTGTTTATCTACTTGCAATTTCTTGCTTTTGAACTGCTAGGTTGGCAGGAGCTGGGACAGAGAAGGTGCTCAATTCATCATGCAGTGCCCAGGAATCGAACTCCGACCTTCCAGTCAGTGAATTCAGCAACTTAACCTTTGAGTCACTGCAGTCTCCAAAGGCTTAAATATACATGATGCTGAGTTACTATTTGGTAAAACTGTCATCTTCCTCCATCTGACGTGTGCACATACTCTTTCCTGTAATTATTCTTGGGTATCTTTCCCACCGCATTTGACCTATTCTACCACGTTTATTAGCTTGAGTTCTGTCCAACATTCAGAGCTCACCCCATTGCTTCTTTAGTAAACTTGTCATATTTCCAATGCGAGTCTTTCTAGCCTCTTTCCCAATGAGTCCTTTGTGTGCAGCCTACTTTTTCAATAATAACATGATGATTGAGAGACCCATTCATTAACCTTTGGTTAAAAAAATAATAGGGAAACAGAATCCCACTGCCTACAGTTAATTAAAGGGAAATACAAAGCTAAGTGAGAAATCACTTCCTCCTACCTCTTCCCTTTTCCTGCTGCATTTGAGAAGATAAGAAAAAACTTGAAACGTTTGCTGCCTTTAAGTCTCAAAGCAAGGGCTCACCACTGCAATTCATGACCACCATTGACTCATGTCATTATTATATCATCAACGCACTTTCTCAGAACACAGATCACTGAAATTTCTGCAGTTTCTTGTAATCTGTAAAGCAATGATCCACTCTATAGGCCAAACCTGAAATACTATTTCTTGTTGCATCCCAATCATTCTTACAACAGACATACCTTCTCCAAAACTGTATGGTTTCCTCTGGCACTATATTAGAGAGTCAAAATGTACTTTGCAGCAATTTAATGCCAAAAAAAAAAGCTCTTCCTAAACGGAAAATTAGTGACTAAAAAGTAAACATATGGCCTTTTCAGTGGATTATATAAAATTGAGATAACAAAAGAAGACTGAAATGGATAAAAATAGACTCTCTGACATGAAACCACAAGTGATGAATATTTTTTTTTTTTTTTGAAAATAGAGGAAAGCAAAAAGGCAACTGAAGATTGCTAACCATTGTTTTCTGTCTTTAGTTAATAAAACTAACTAAAAATAACTCTGAGTGGGGGTACTGAAATTAATAGAACTTAAATCTGAATAGATGTGGTTAGAATGGCAGAAAGTGAAAAGTTGCTACAGTGTTAAGCAAAAGTTAAGGCATGAAAGAAGCCAAAGCATAGTTTGGTGTGATCTGAAGGTGATGGTGTGGGAGAACAGACTTTTCTAATTGTTGTAACTTCCTTCTCTTGTTCTTTAATACAAAAACATTAATACAAACCATTTCATAGCAAACTGCTGGCTGCTGCGTTGGCCGTGTGATAACAGCCTGTAGTCTCCATACTAAGAGCTTACTGTTCTAGGTCCAGTCTGGGTCCAGTCTGTTCTAGGTCCAGCCTAACTACATATATTACAGGAAGAACTCAAATAACTACTGCTGTTAAAGGAAGGGAGTTTTGAAAGTCGCTGCCACTGCCTGCAGATGTTTCCGTGGACACGTGGCAGGCAGGCCTCAACATTGTAGTGGACAGACACACTGTTTACCTTCCCACCAAAGTAGTAGCTATTTATCTACTTGCAAATTGTTGCTTTCAAACTGCTAGGTTGGCAGGAGCTGGGACAGAGAGAGGAGCTCACTCTGCAGTATTCAGGAATCAAACCCTGACCATCTAGTCGTCGAGTTTAGCGTCTTAACCACTTGAGCCACTGCAGTCAAAACATAGCCACCCCAGACAAAACATAGATCTAAATGCAAAGGCCTCTATAACTGGCTTCAGTGAAGAGCATTGGAAGCCAACATACAGGAGACTCATGGCCTGCCTTCCACCAGAAGTACCAACGCATATAAATCAGGGATTCTCAACCTGTGGCCCGGATGCAGCCTGTGGCACCATTTCGTGTGGCTCCCACCGCCCCCACCACACCACACCATGAAGTGGCATATGGTGGAAGAAAAGCAAAATGGCCGTCCGGCCCCCAAAGCTGTCTGAGGGAGCATTACCCGGCCCCCAGCTTAAAAAGGTTGAGAACTCCTGATATAAATAGAACACCTTACTTGAAACGCATGAAAACGATGAAAGGAAAAGGGACCGAAGGACAGCAACGTATAAGTGGCCTCTTGCAAGCAGCCAAGGAAGTCCAAAATGCCCAATCTGATTTGGCTGTTTGCTTGTCTATCTCCTTCCAGGTATTATTTTAACCACAACATTGATGTTCTAATACTTCCTGGCTCTCAATTGCAATTCTTCATCCACATCATTCTACACCTCCCTCCCCCCTTGAAGGCTTGCAGGCTTATGTTTGTAAGGAAACAATGGTGTGTAGAATCCCACTGAACAGAAATGGGGTTGGAAAGAAATAAGAGGAAGGGTTTTGACAGGAATAGGCAATTCAGCCAACACTGCAATGGTCTCAGATCTTGACTGACAACCTGTTTCTTTGAAAACAAAATAGCTAGTGCGGATGGTCATCTTTAAAACTTAGGACACCAAAGGAGCTAATGAAGCAGGGTATAGTAAAACCCTGGGTCATGGAATTAATCTGTTCCATGGGTTTTCCCTTATAGTGAAAATTCCTTATCGCAAAGCACCCATAGGAATGCATTGCAGTTTCCCATAGGAATGCACTGAAAATATTCCATAAAGCAAAGTGCAGTTTCCCATAGGAATGCATTGAAAAAAAAACCCCAAAAAAATTCCAAAAAAATCAGTAAGCTGAGGCATTATTTTCAATGGATTTCTTTCCATAAATTGAATTTTCCTTTACCCAAAGCATCCGTAATCTGGGGTTCCACTGTACTTCTTCCTATGCAATTCAGTATGAGTCTACAGTTATCTGCCAAGGCCCTGTTATATAAAAGCAAAGTTTTCTATCAGTCAAAATATAGGGCCCTTTTCTGCTTTAGAAAAACACAAGTGGCAGTAGCAGTGGGTGTTATATCTAATTATCCTTAGGGTGCGGCTACACTGAAAAAGCTAAATTGCACTGATTCAACTCTGCTGCAGTTTGTTTTGAAGCTTTAATGATGGCTGAAATTGATTTGGATTGTAATGATTGCTCTCATTGGGCTTGTGGGTTTGATTGGCATTTCATTGACCATACTGGTGGTGCACTGCGAAATACAATTGGTATTATAATCCAATCTGCAGCTGTTCCACCTTCCTTCCTTTGGTCCCACCGCTACCATCTTTTTTAGCCTTTCAGTTATCTAGCTTTGCAAATTTTTCCATAATGTTCATGAAAAGTTGCCAACTTTCCAAACGCATTGGAGGAACAGTTCTCACTCCACTTCATCTCAATTGTTCCTTTTCTCCATTTTCTCAATTTTTTTCAATGTTTTCCCCCACCCTCCACCCCAAGAGGTGCTCTACAGAGGTCTTCCTACAGGAGCCCTGGTGATGCAACGGTTAAACTGCTGTACTACAACCAGAAGGTTGTGAGTTCAATCCTGACTAGGAATCAAGATTGACTCAGCTTCACATCCTTCCAAGTTTGGTAAAATGAGTACCCAGCATGTTGGGGGCAAAATGCTAATTAACTTGTGAGTTGCCCAGAGAGCGCACTAAGCGCTATGGAGCAGTATATAAGTGTGAGTACCTTGTTTTGCTCTACATAAAAATGGTATAACTATAAAATAGGGTGATCCACTATTAATCTCAGCTACACTTTTAAAAATGCAAGGAGTATCAGGGAGAGGGAAGAACACAGGGTCATGTTACCTCATGCCGAACATCATGTTCACTTGCCTACATCACCAAAGCACAACCAAAAGACATACCCCTAGCCAGCTTTACATATATCAACACTGGGGGGTGGGGAAACCTTTCAATTCATTCCAATATGAAAAAAGACTCTTTGAGAGAGAAAAGCCACATATGGATTTGATTGTGCCTTTGCATCATGCAGGCAGAAAATAATAATAATAATTCAAATTCACCCGTTTTACAAGTGTAGTAATTCCCAACATTTTTATTGGCATAGTTAAGTCACTTAGCTCAGTTGTAGTCACATAATTTGAACCAGTGAAACATTTTCTGAATAATCTCACTTCGTGCAGCATGAAAAGGGTCCAACAAATAAAAACAAAAGTTGCCATGTTTTGGGTGGGTGAGGGGGAGCATTTAATGATGGGCCAACCAAAAGGCCTTGGAAGTGTATGTAATCTTTTGAGATTTCCATATATAGGGATATTACATTGATGTGGATTTGAGAATGTTTATGGGTTGGAATGTAGTATACCAATACTGTAGCCAAAATCCTGTTACTTAGTGTACTAAAATAGGCCTACTAGATCAATGGGGATGTGGTGAGACAACATTTCCTTTGCTTCCATTGGTCCCATGGGGCTACTCTAGCTGTAACTTGATTATGTAGGCCAACTCTAGTGCAAATTACTAAGCAACAGGATTTGGACAAGCAAAATAAAACCTCACTTTATTATATTTAGAGTAAATCTAATAAAATTAACGGGAGCTGTAGATAACCTGGGGGCTGCAGTGGCTTAGTGGATAAGATGCTGAGCTTGATGAGCAGAAGGTCAGCAGCTCATGATCTGAGTGCTGCACAACAAACTGAGCTCCTGTCATCTGTCCCAGCTCCTGCCAACCTAGCAGTTTGAAAGCAAGAAATTGAAAGTACCGTATGTAGATAAATATATACTGCTGCGGCAGGAAAGGTAAAGCGTTTCATGCACTCTGGCTTCTAGTCATGCCTGCCATTACCAGGAAAATGTTTGTAGATGCAGACAGTGCCAACCCCTAGATTCAGACACAACTGGCTTTCAAGCAAGGGAGATCTTTATCTTTACTTAGGCTAATTTAAATCCCACTGACTTCGTTAAGTGTACTCTAAGCATTATTTTATTTTATTTTAAAATATGTTTACCACACGTTTCTCCTAAAAAGGACTCAGGTTGCTTATAGTATTAAAACTATAATTAAGTGTGGACTCTTCACACTCTATTAGTATACTAACACCAGACCCATCCGTCTCTTCTCATGAAGTCTTGACCTATCTCTTACTGTCATTCAAATCAAGTCAAAATACTTTCTAGTAAACCCCACAACATACCTGTAACACTGGCTAGTCAGATCCAAGAACAGTAATGCCTCGGATAACGATGCAAAATTTTTTGGGGGGGGAATTGCATTGGATAACTATCTCTTAGCGTTATCCGATGCAATCGTTCATAGCAGCAGGGTGCCTGGGAAGCTGAACAGGGGCTACCCATTTGGCGTCCCAGCCACCTTGTAGCTGCGGGGAAAGGGGCGGGCTTGCTGGAAAGCCAATGGGGGGCTCCCCCCGTCGGCTTCCCCAGACACCCCACCCCTGCCTCTGCAGCTGTGGGGTGACTGGGGAGGCTGATGGGGGACTCTCTGACACCCCTGCTACCTCCAGGGAGATTGGGGGACCCGATCCACGCTGTTTCTGACGTTTCCTGACTACCCCGGCCGGTGCAATGAGTCAAAACGTTGGAATTCGAATCCTGATGTTTTGACTTACTGCACTGGCCGGGGAACGTCGGAAACAGCGCAGATAAGGCTCCCTAACCTCCCCGGATGTGGCAGGGGTGTCAGAGAGCCCAAAATGGGTGGAAAAAACTTCCATTTTTTTCACCCATTTTGGGCTCTCCAGCACCCCTGCCACCTCTGGGGAGGTTGGGGGACCCGATCCGTGCTGTTCCCAACCTCCCTAGACACTGCAATCGCAGCATGGGATTGGCACTTGGGTTGGGAGTTTGAATGGGTGCATGCCTGGTTCAACCTCCAACCCATGCAGCCGATCCCATGCTGCGATCTGCCTGCCTCTTTGGAAAAGGCAGTGGTGAGTCCATTCATGGAATTCCCACTGCCCTTTCCAAAGAGGCAGGCAGATCATCACCCTGTTCCCTTTCCAAAGAGGAAAGGGAACAAGGCTTTTTTAAACGTTGTGCGATCAATGCATCCCATAACGTTAAAAACCGGATAACGACGAGACTTGTGGAACCATACTAGTGTATGAAGATTCCAGGCTGATCCTGATGAACCAGCTGTCTCTTGTTGCTTCCTATTATCTAGTAAGCATAAAGGTTCTAATTTGAGCTGTCATGACTAAAAATATGTGAAAGCAGCCCAGATCATACCAAGATACACACACCTACTTCATTTGAGTGGCAGTGGATTTATGTCTGAATAAATATGTCTAATATTAATCATTCTTGTTATGTGCGATAAAGTCACTTTCCATTTCTGGTAAGCCTAATAGGGTTTTTGAGATACGTGAGAGCGAAAAACAGTATTTTAATACTGTTACTGGTAACACACCATGAGTTCCAGTGGCTGTGCAATGATTTGAACCTAGGTTCCTCAGTCCGAATTTGACAGTACAGTGGTACCTCGTTTTAAGAGCATAATGCATTCCACACCATGTGTCTAGTCATGTCTTCCATGTGACCACGAAAACTTCTGCAGAAGCAGACAGCGCTGGCTCTTGGCTTTGAAACAGAGATGAGCACTGAACTCTAGAGTTGAATACAACTGGCTTTCAAGCAAGGGAAACCTTTACCTTTACCTAAAAGTCGCCTTTGTTCGAAAGCTAGTTGTATCCAACTCTAGGTTTCGATGCTCATCTCCATTTATAGCCAAAGAACCAGTGCTGTTTGCAATTGCAGACATTGTGGCAGGCATGACTAAACACTGTAGTGGACATAACATTGTTTACCTTCCCACCGAAGTTGTACCTATTTATCTACTTGCAGTTTCTTAGTTTCAAACTGCTAGGTTGGCAGGAGCTGGGACAGAGAAGGGATCTCACTCTGTTGGGCAGCACTCAGGTCTCAAACTGTTCACTTTACCCCATCAAAATTCCTGTTATACAAAAACAAGTTCATCAGAGCATGCATGTGCAGAGTTATTTTATCACAGCTGAGTAACCATGATGTACTTTTTCTTCTTGGAACCTAAGAACTGGTTGGGCTCCGACCCATCCCTCTTTACCATCTTCTTTAAAATGCAAATAGAAGTAGGCAAGTGATTACGAGGAGGCAAATGCTACATTCGCCACATCCTCTATGAGTTGGATGACTATGCCAACCATGACAGGGCGGGGGCAGGAACCCTGCATGTCAACACGAGTCTTTGTCCTCCACACTGAGCCAGTTGTTACTATTTTCAGCCCTTGAACAAGATGTTAAACACACAACAGCCTATGTCCTTTTTTTTTTTTTTTAATTCATCTTGCCCTGCCAGAGGCTGTAACTTTAATAGGCACACAATTGTACTGGGTGTTCTAGAAGTACTCTACAAGCACACGCTCCATGGTGCAGTGTGCCAGACTCCCGAGACCAAGCATGCAAAGGGGACGAAGCAACATCAGAGAGCCTAACCACAAGATAAAGTTATGGCGGATGTGAGATCCACTGGTGTGCAGCTTCCCTTCCTTCACCAAAGTCATCTCACTTTAAAAAGGGGAAAAGGAACTTCAAAAAAAAAAAAAAAACACCAGAAGCAAAGTCATATTTCAAAAGACTATTCAAATGTACTGGGCAGTTCCTTCCTAAAACTCTTTCATGAGGAATGGCAGGACATCTGGGAAGGGAACTCCAACATGCACACAAATGCACATGCAAAATTGTTTGGACAAGCATTTCTTAATAGATGTCATGTTATTTGTTTAAGATTCACTACAGATAAAGGTTCTTTTCCCATCTACAACTGTTAAAAAAGTACAGTAAAATAAAGCTAGGGAAAGTCTCTGTCAAATGCACCTATTGTGATTGACCACTACACGTACTTATTTTGTCCATATTCTGGTTTCGCTGTAAGCCCATTCCATGTGTTGAATATATGTATTTACTTATAACATTTATATATTCCCTGATTTAGTGAAAAGCAGTAATTGGGCAGTATATAATATTCTTAGCAACCCAACCCAAATCATCAGAAAACCCACTCATCTTAAAACCTAAAGATTAATTAACATCGCTCAAATGATACCAATATTGAAAAACGAGGTCAACTTAAATGAATGGCAGAAGGGTCTTAACAAGTTCATATGGGCTGGTAAAAAACCGAGGGTTAAAATGAAAATTGTGCAAGATGCAAGGGAAAGAGGTGGTTTAACAATGCCTAATTTGAAATTATATTATGATGCAACAGCTTTAACCCTGGTTAGTGATTGGGTTAATATGACGGAGAAGGGTAATCTTAATATTGAAGGGCATGATTTGTTATTTGGATGGCATGCACATCTGGTAAATGAGAAAAAGGTTGATACTATTTTTAAAGTTCATATATTGAGAAGTGCTCTGTTAAGAGTGTGGAAGAAGTACCAATACAAACTGAATCAAAAGGTACCTATATGGACAGTACCTAGACATACGATAGGTAATATTAGTGTTTTGCAGAAGCATGATTCAGTTACATATAAAGGATTGTTAGACTGGGATGGTGATACATGGCGACTTAAACCACTTGAAGATTTGAAAAGAGCTGGAATATTACAGACTTGGTTTCAATATGGGCAGTTACAATCCAAATTGAAGGAAGACTTGAAAACAGGTATATCAACAATTGATGAGGAATTGATTGAACAAATTAAGAATCAGGGGCAAGCCCATATTAAAAGGGTATATAAGGTATTAATAGCAATGGACTCGGCCCCTGAATTAGTTAAAGATTATATGATAAAATGGGCGCAAAATATACAAGAACCAATAATGTTAGAGACGTGGGAAAAGATATGGGTTAGAAATGTAAAATTTACACAAGCTCAAAATTTGAGGGAACATTTTTATAAAATGTTTTATAGATGGCATTTAGATCCAAAAAAGTTGTCAATAATGTATCCTAATTTAAAACCTAAATGTTGGAGGTGTGACTGTGAAGATGCTACGTATTATCATATTTGGTGGATGTGTAAGAAGGTTAAAGTATTTTGGATAAAAATATGGTGGATAATGCAGAAAAAGATTTTTAAGAGGCGAATTAAATTTACACCACAGTTATTTCTATTGGGGATTACTTCTGAATGTACAGTTGTGGAATCAAAATTGTTATTGAACTGAATAACTGCAGCGAGACTACTGATCACCCAGTATTGGAAAAAGGAAGAATTGTGTACAGTGGAGGAATGGGTACTTAAAGTATCAAATCTGGCAGAGATGGCAAAAGTCTCTGCATATCTGAAAGATCAGACAATTGATAAATATTTGTTAGATTGGAGATGCTGGATTGATTTTATACAGGATAGATATAAAACAGATAAGATCCAGTTAGCTTATGAGTATTAAGAATATTTGAATGATGTGATTGGTATAATGTTTGTTTATTTTGATGTTTCTTAGATGTTAATGGGATTTGGTATGGATTATACCTTGTGTCCAGTTCTGGGAAGTCGGGGGTAAGGGGGGAGGGGTAACAGGGGGAGGGTGGGAGAGGGAGGGGCTGGGGGAAAATAGAAAATGTATACTCCTTGTAAAACTCTTTAAATAAAAAAAGATTAATTAACATCGCAACAAATAAACAAGCAACAGTTAAGGGGGTATTTTAATAGTTTAAATTAGGCAGCTCTAATCAGCCTCCTTTAAAAAAAACCTCTGCTTTTACTGTTTTCTTAGAAGTCTGGCAGGAAGGGGCCTGACAGCTCTCTAGATTGCAAAGCAGAAGAGCCACCACTGAGAAAGCATGGTTCCTTGTCAAAAAATGTTTTCACATTCAAAGAAGGAGTGATAACAGGTGAAAAGAAAATCAGTAATACAAATGACACCATTTTACTGGCAGAAAACAACAACTTAAAATGAAAATTTAATGAAAAATTTAAAAAGAAAGTGACAAAGCAGGAGTGTAGTTGAACATTTAAACAAAAACAAATCACTACAAGAAAAACTAAAAAAATATTGTTGACAATGAAGAAATTGAGATAATGAAATATTTTGTATACTTAGGTTCAATTATCAATCTAAATGGAGAGGAGACAAGAAATCAGAAGAAGACTTAGACTTGGAAGGGCAGGAATGAAGAAATTAGAAAATTATCAATTGGAAGGATGTGCCACTGGAGACCAACACCAAGATGATTTACACCAGTGGTTCCCAACCTTTTTTTGGCCATGCCCCACCTAAGCTTCTCTAAAATCCTGCTTCCTCCCTCCCCATGACATATAATTCTTATCATTCAAAAAGTGAACTCCTATTCATGTGGAGGAAGCCTAAAAGGCCATTAACTTGGTCTAACTCCATGATGGTGAACCTTGGCACTCAAAGTGTTCTTGAACTTCAATTACCAGAACCCCAAGTCAGCATTCCTGCTGATCAGAGCTTCTGGGAATTGAAGTCCAAGAACAGCTGGAGTGCTAAGGTTCACCACTACTGGTCTAACTCGTTCTTGAATTACCCCCCCCCCTTAAAAAAACAAATTGTCCTCCTGTAGGGCATGTGCCTCACATTGGGAACCATGAATGTACATTCCCAATCACCACAAACAGGCCCTCAGCCTGCTCAGGGTCCTCAAGTGACATACGGGAGATCAGGTTCCTCAGCCCTATCCTCTTTTCATGTTATTCTTTGTTCAGTGAGCTCCTTCCTCCATCTTCTAATTTGCTTTTGCTTGTGTGTAACCTCAAGAATGTTTGTTCTTGCCATAAAGTTCTTCCCCACAGTAGCCAGCAGAAGCTGAGAACTCCAGCATTACTTTTGCCTGCAGCAGCACCTGTCCCCAAACAGCCATGGAACCGGAGAGGCAGGTAACAAAAGCCACACGAGGGGAGAAGCTGGAAAGGAAGGCAATGCTTCTTCTTCTGTGTCTAGGCCAGACGTGAAACTGCCAAAATGAAGGCACCATTTGGTAAGTTAATTCTGTAGTTCCTTTCACCTGACCTAGTGTGAGAAAGATTCATCAGCAACACAAGGTTGCCAGTATACACCCGATACCATACTATTCAAGGGGGCTCTTTCTGTGTACCCCAAGGAGCTGCTAAGTGTAGCCCTTCCACTCATCTGTACAAGGCCTCCCTACAAGGAATATGTCCCAGTGTGGTGCTCACACTACTAGGATCTGAACGCAGGGTGGAGCCAATGAAGTTATCTGGGAAGTGGAAACCCAAACTAGCAGAAGGCACCCAAAGGGCTAGTGACTGGCGGCAAAGGGCATGAAAAGCTGTTTCAATCCAAGAAAGTATCCAGAGCTAATGGAGTTTGTCTTGGTGGACCCTGTCACCACACACTATCTTCTACACAAGAAAGCACTGCACAAAAGTGTTAACAGGAAATAAAAGAAAATATGTCTTGGGTTGTAGTTTTTTTGAGAGGGGGGCTTCTGTATCCACTGCTTACACTCTCTATCTTTACAAGCAGACATTCTGTCACTTTGGTGGTCAATTAATCAGAATGATCATAAGCGCCTTCCGCCTAGCACAGTTTCCTGGATCTTATGGTTCTGAGGCTCAGTCTTACAGTTTGAGCACTGAAGACAGCAATAACAATTTGTGACTTCAGCAGGCTATAAGATTCTAGAAAAGTGTTCCCAATGTGGGCCCCACTTCAATTCCCAGAAGCCTAAGTCAGTACATTGGCTGATCAGTGCTTTGGGGAATTGACTTCGACTTCTTCTGGGAATTGAAGTCCAAAAGCCAAAGTTGGGACACACTATTCTAGAAGTAAGAATAGACTTATCCTTTATCTCAACATGCCAGCCGTAGACTTAAAGTCTTCTCAGGCTATATCTGAGCTTGCCAAGCAAACAGATATTTAATAAATACAGTACTGCAAAATTCCTTCTTCCTATGGGGTCTTGGGTACATTTCAAGTGCAACTGCAAGCACTAATATGAATGATCTTGAGGTATGTAATTGCTTCCTGTCAAGTGGACAACATGTGCTAAAATTTGGGGGGAAACTATTCCTCAGCAAAGGTTGTTGGGGTACACAGAAAGAGCCTCCTTGAAGATTGTGGTATTTTTGAACCACAATTGGGCATACCCTGGGCAATGGCAACCTTGTGCAGGCTAATCTTTCCCACACTAGGTCAGGTGAAAGGAACTGTGAAATGAATTCACCAAAAGATGGTTTCATTTTGGCATTTTCACATCTGACCTAGACACAAAAGAAGAAGAAGAAGAAGAAGAAGAAGAAGAAGAAGAAGAAGAAGAAGAAGAAGAAGAAGAAGAAGAAGAAGAAGAAGAAGAAGAAGAAGAAGAAGAAGAAGAAGAAGAAGAAGAAGAAGAAGAAGAAGAGGCAGCTCTGTTTTCTTTTGAAATGGAAACCATCCTATTAATAAAAGGCTCATTATTGCTCATTTTACTCCCCAGCAGACTTCTGCTGCCACTGGAGAAATAATTTTACCTCCTAATGCCTGGCTTTTACACACAATGAAAGATTCTTGTGACAACTCTAAGATTAATTCTGTATTTTTCATCCCCACAGCCCACTCCTTTAGGGGCATTCCCTAGGTGTGTTACATTTAGAGAAGTTAATGATAGATAAAAGATGCCAGTCTTAAAGATTCCACAAGATCCACTGTTATTTTTGATAAAATAGACTAAGATGCCTAGTGCCGTAGATTTTAGGGAAGCTTACATATTGTGGTTTCTCTCAAAGTATCATAGTAATAATGTAGCAAAGGTGTTGAAATGCCTATTTCATAGCACAAACTCCCCACAGCAATACAACTCCCAGGATTTTCTTTAAAAAGCATGATGGATTATCTCTCTGGCTTATATTACTCATGCATACCTAGTACAGTACAGTAAAACCTCATATAACACTAAAACCTGGTTCCACAAGTCTTGATGTTATATGATTTTTAGTGTTATCTGATGCATGTTAAAATCCTATGGGATCCATAGTGATACATTGTAACCACACAGGCTTTAGCGATTGTTATCTGAAGCATCTCATAGGATCTTAATGTTATCTGATGCAATTCTTCCCCCCAGATTCCTTAATGTTATGCGATTTTAGTGTTATTCGATACTAATGTTATATGAGGTATTACTGTATATGAAAAACTGAAAATTTACTGTGCAAGTGACATACAATCTCAATAGCAACAATCTTTTGGAGAGCATCAACCTGGATGGGATATGTTGCCCACTGTTGGATCACACATGAACAATCGTATATCAAAATGTTGGACACGCAAGAACAGGGAACATTTGACAGCTGTAGCCAGGATTCATTGTGAGTCCATCACCAAGCTCAGTGTAGTGGATAGAAGGCAACAAAGAAGCTGCCTTTTCACAGGCCATTTCTTTTGCTTCTGCTTGTGTCATGAGTAAGGTAAAGGTCACCCTTGCTCGAAAGACAGTTGTATCTGATGCTAGGGTTCAGTGCTCATCTCTGTTTATAGCCAACCAACCAGCACTGACTGCATCTGCAGACGTTTCCATGGACATGTAGCAGACATGACTAAACACTATAGTGCATGGAACACTGTTTAACTTCCCACCAAAGTGGTGCCTATTCAAACTGCTAGGTTATAAGGAGCTGGGACAGAGACAGAAGCTCACTCCATCATTTATTTATTTATTTAGATTTATATCACCGCCCACTCACCGTGGCGACTCAGGACGGTTCACAATCAGGAGAAAAACCAAAAACAAAACAACACACACAACACAAACAGCTAAAATCCATTCCTCCTTCCGGCCGGAGGACGTTAGTCTTTTCATTCCCTGGGCAGATAGGGCCCATGATTAGGAAGTGGGAGCTTCCATCTAAAAACCTTAAAACTTTTAAAATTTAAAATTAAAATCTGAAAAAGATTAGAAACAGATTAAAAACACACCAGATGCTACAACTATTAATTTAAAAGTAGAGAAAGAGAGGGGCTCAGATAATGCTGGGGTCATTATCATGAAGCACTCGGGTCTTGAACTGCTGACCTGAGTACTAGAACACAAATGCATCTGAAGAAGTGGGCTTTATTCCATAAAATCCTAGGCCATATAAAACATTTTTAGCTTCAAAGATGCCACAAGACTTGTATCTGTTGCAACACACAAAGCCAATTATACTCTTGGAAACACATATCAGTTTTTAAGTTAAGTAAATGTTCTATACAAAATTCACATATTTGCACCATGATTCCAATCCCTCGGGGACCAGCCACTTTTTCCATATAAGATCTGGAGGGCTCATAGAGTGTCAAGAAGCTGTAAAGATGACTAACACTTTAGCAACCCACCATTTCTCACTTTAAATTGCCCTGTCCAGTGACTTTCACACTTCACATGTTTGAAGCACCGTAAAACCATTTCCAATCCTAAGAAGAGAAGACTATATCATTACAACATTTGAATCACCTGTGGCAAAAAAAAAAAAAAAACCAGTAATAAGAACTCCAGCTGCAGACACACAACTCTGCATTTCTCCTTCTATAGCAGGGGTTCCCAACCTTTTGAAGCTGAGGGCCGGGTCACACTCTCTCAGTCAGCTTCGAGGGCCGGATGGCCATTTTGTCCTGTCTGCATGATGGGGGTGGCCAATTTGTCCCAACAACTTCAACAGGGTGGCCATTGTTTCTTTAATGCTCTTGGATGGGGCGGGGGCCACATGAAATGGTGTCATGGGCCAGATCTGGCCCATGGGCCTTAGGTTGGGAACCCCTGCTCTATAGGGAGAAAAATAATTAACACCGAGGTGGTTAATCATTTGATTCTACCTTAATTCAAACTACCTGAATTTGCAATGAAAAGTAAAGATTCACCAAAGTATTTCATTACTTTAAAGCAGGAGATGCTGTGACACTCTGAACTTTGTCTGACTACAGCTCTCACCATTGTCTGTGTTGGCTAGGTCCATAGGTTCTCCACTATATTTTCTATTGTTTCCTCAATCCAATGAACCCATTTGCTCTTTTGCCAGCAAAATCATGAACTCAATTAACTTCTGTCTGTATATTACACTCTTTACAACTTCACAATCTTTACAGTAAGTCATCAAACACCCCAGTAAACTAAGCACCAGCACTGTGAAGTGTTTGGGTTAACTTCCTCCTTCCACCTTGTCACATTCTAGCCTTTGCCAAGGAAAATACTGTATCTCATAGGAAGATATTAAAGGAGGAGGGGCTGTGACTGAAAGCCAGCCAGAAAACAACTTGATTTGTCTCAACAAGGTCTATGAAAGGCAATTCTCCACAGTCAGGATCTCTCGAGCACTACAAAGCACTAAAATGCAAAAACTTGGGAACTTTTGGCTAACTTTTTCAGTCAATTGTACCAAAGATGAAATAAAAATTCAATTTTGCACAAATTCTAAACTCTGTTCCGTTTAGGAACTGTACAAAACTTCCTTTTGAAAGGCAACTGAAGATCTACTTCAAGAAGAAAAAAATCTATCTGATTAATTTTAAGGCTGCTTAATTTTAAGGCAGAGTTTCTCCGGCAAAAATCCTTTCAACCCAGAGTAATTTCTCACACAACATTTATTTATTTACTTTAAGGCTGCAATATTTAATTTCCAACTGCAGCACTCAGTTCTCCAGCTTCTTCCCAGAAAGCATTCCAGAGTTTCTCTCTCTGCAAAATAACCCCCGCTATTTGACCTTACTTATGCTCTAATGTGAAGGTTTCCACTGAAGATGAAAATTTAAAATGACCCAAGCAACTAGAACAGGAGTTCTCAATCTTTATAAGCCAGGGGCTGGGTCACGCTCCCTCAGACATCTTCAGGGGCTGGATGGCCATTTTGCACTTCCTGGTGTGGTGGAGGTGGTGGGGAGCCACATGAGATGGGCCACATGAAGTGGGCCACAGATTGAGAATCCCTGAACGTTGCTACTTTACTGGTGAAAGCTGTGTGTGTTTATTTCAAATGGGGCCCAGTTGACCATTCAAACATTATCACGACGTTCCCATACTCATATTTTCAGACAAACTGGTGCCATACTTGACTGTCAAGAGATAATTGAGAGAACATCCTATTGGTCTTTTCTGTGAGCCACCCAGAGTCTTCGGAGTTGGGCAGTGATACAAATTGGAATAAATAAATAAATAAATAAATATTTAGGCATTTTCCACTTCTCTGCAAATGCAGAGAACGAAGGGCGGGTATGCTAATTCTGCTCCACCCTCACAGTTTATTATTGTTGAGCAGGCAACAGTCTACAAAGATTCTAGAATCCATAGTTTCCAGGTTTCTAAAGCAGGGATTCTCAATCTGCAGCCCATGGGCCAGCTGTGGCCCATGGCACCATTTCATGTGGCCCACCACCACCTCCATCACACCAGGAAGTGACATGTGGTGGAGGAAGGGCAAAATGGCCACCTGGCCCCCAAAGCTGTCTGAGGGAGCATGACCTGGCCCCTGGCTTTAAAAGCTTGAGAACTCCTGTTCTAAAGTGTTAGTAAAAACCTCCATAAATACAAGTTGTGATACACAAGCAAAATTGCATAACAACATATATCTTGGAATGTGTTCACCATAAGTGTGCCCAGAAAGCAGTGGCCAATGTGTAGAGAATATTTTGTAAATATTTTGTAAAAAAATTGGGATGTTTTGTTCATAAAGGAACATTCAGCATTTCACATTCTCCCTATATATGGCAACTTTTGGGACACCCTGTAAACGAGGGTCTCCTTCAATGGAGAGTTCCCCTCCATATGTACGGGACAACAAATACAATGCATGAGGTAATAGCAAAGTTAGCCGGCATGTCCCCATTTCCACCCACCACCACCCAGCAGCATTTAGAAATGAGAATGCCCAATAGGGCTACATAGGTTTAAAGAGCTATACACCTACCCTAATCTTTATCTGCCCCCAATTGTTACCTGGATCACAGGATGTCCTCCTGTTGGTGCTTTGACCGCCCCTCGGCTCCCTTCGGTCTCATAATGGGCACGATGGTGAGGTTTTGGTTGCACTTCGATCCGCAGCTCGTAAGAGCCAGAATGACTGGAGAGTGGCCATTCAAGTGGTGGGAGAGACTGTACAGGAATGCTGGGCAAAGGGAGGAAAAACAAGCTTGACCAGAAGTCATTTGCAAAAAATAAAATTTATCCAGAACAGGGTATACCCTCTCATCAAAATAAATTGAATAAATTATTTGATTTCTCATTTTTCAGAGCATATTACTGCAGAATCATCTGCTCAGTGGGAGAAGAGTAGGAAATATAAAAAGTTTCACACAGAATAATTCAATTAATGGGATTCAGTTCCACAAGATTTGGTGACAACCACTAGCTTACATATCTTTGAAAGAGAGTTATACAGATTCACAGGAGACTGTGGCTATTAACCATAATCACCAACCAAGGACTCCAACTGAAAATTGCTCTACTAGAACACATGATTGTTTTGGCTCAATATCATGTTTTTGAACATATCCAGATTGCATATTCAGTTGAATGCCCAGCACATGACAAAAAGGCATAAAACTGCTTGTGTGATTCCCTTTCCATGTGTGGCGTTTTGCAGCAGATGTTTGGTCATTGTACCTTTGAATACCATTTGCTTGGGAGCAATAAGGGGGGGCAAAGTATATTGACTTCATGCCCCATGTATCAGTTCCCCAGAGGCAGAACATTTATGGGAAACATGAATGCTTAACTCTTATCTTACCATCAATTCTTTCCTGCAAATTCCTGATATTATTAGAAAGAGAAATGAACCTGACTAAGAGAAAGCCAGTCAAAAAAAGGATTTTTGAAAGAGTTGGTAGATATCAAAAGAATTACGTAGTCACTCCTCCTTGCTGTTTGCCAATGATCCACTATAAATACTCCACTGAATGTTAGGATGGTCCACATTCCCAGTAGAGTTGGAATTAGAACTGCTCACATCTATGATTACAATCATTAGCAAAACGAACGAACAATTGGTTTGTCATGCTTTTGAGCTCCTAGCTACAGATGGCAAAACAAAATAAGTTTGTGCTGCAAGTACTGGTAGAAAATTACTATTCAGCAAGCCAAACAGCAGGTCCAATCAAAGCAGATTCACAATACTTTATAAATTATGGTGCGATGGCTGTTTCTCAGGAAAGATGTGAAAGACTACTATCAGTCATTGGGATTCTCTCATTTCAGAAGCAAAACTGATTAGAATTTGTAAATCAATATGTCTTGCTTACCTGCAGATGGGTATTGCAGGCATCAGCTGCTTCGGCCAAGATGGTGGCACTAACAAGATGGACTCTGGTGGTGGGTTTCTCCGGTCATCCTGTTCACAAGACCCAATGTATTCAATAGGTTGAAGCAGATGGCATGGCATGCTGACTTTGTGAGAAGATACTGGAGAAGGATCTGGGCTGGTTCTCCATATTTTTGTAGGAACTCCACAGGAGGGATCAGTGGTGAGGTTGCTCATTGCATCCATGAGGCTGGAGGAGGTGGACAACTGGGTATAAGTGACTGAAGATCCGTCTTCTCTCAAAGGGACCCGAGGAGAGGCCTGCGGAGAGGGGGTCCTCGATTGCCGTGGAGAAGTAGAAGGCGGCTGACTTCCGTAGAGCTCAGTGCAAGAGTATCTTCGCTTTGCTCCTGGCGACGACGACCTTGAGTTGGGACGTGGTGATGGTGAACGTGGCCCCAAGCAGGTATCCTCCACGATGGTTGCTTGTGGGGACATTATTGGCGAGGTTCTAGGGGAATAATGAGCATGGGTGTTTTGAAACTGTGGACAAAGGTCATCACTAGGGCCATTATTTGGTGAAACGCATGGTGAAGTGTAAGGAGAGAAATTTGTCTCTGAAATGAAGCTTGCAGAGGAGCCGCTGCTAGGAGGGCTCAGGCACAGCGGTTCTCGGTAGCTCTCAAAGCCAGGGACAGGCAGGGTAAACCTTGGGCTAGTGGCAGCTGAGCTGGACTGATGCTCTACCAACAGATCTGTGTCTCTGCTGCTGAAGGGACCCCCCGAGTGAATCAGTTCATAAGATGGTGTTATCTCAATCCTAGGACTCAAAGTAGGGGGACCTGCAGCCTTGAGAGGGTCCAAGTAGCATTTTGACCCTATGCTATCTGGCTGTCCATGTCTGCCCATGTGATCTGCCGAAAGACTAGGCAAAGCGAAGGGGTATGGCGTGAGGCCATAATCCGAGACATCATCATGAGGGTAAGTTACTCCAGAGGGTGGGCTGATGATTTTATGTGAAGGAGTCGGTTCTTCTGGAAAAAGAAGGGTCGCTTTTAAGACTAGACATACCACTGCGGAAGCTGAGCAATCATGGGTTAGGAAGAAAGCATTTGCGACAGAGCATTAGAAGAAGATTGTAATATCTTTACACAGCGATTCTGGTTGCACGTGGAAGGCACCATATCAATTGCCTCAAAGCATAAGGCAACTGGCCATTATCAGAATAATGGCAGAAGGAAATAACGGTTATGCTAGTGCTCCTCTAATTGACAAAAGCAGTTTGAAAAGTGGTCTGTATTCACCAACATCTGTATGAACTCAAGCACTTTTCTCCTGGGCAGATGTCAGGATGAGGCACCACCAGCCCAAACTGCCCCATGCAGCACCTCAAGCTACAGCATGTGAATAGAAGGACTAACACAAGCATGACTGGAGGCATAGAATACATGCCACAAGCTTATTTCTTGGTCAGAATAATTTAACTGATATCAGAATAACATCATATTTCCTCGGACTTCTGGCTCATCTGGCCTCCTTTGACTTACGATCTACACAGTTCAATATTTAAATAACACCTCTAGCCCTTGGCTCCTGGTATGCATGCTCTTCAGCATGGACATAACTATATCTTCTACCTCTAGCCCAGGGGTTCCCAAACCACGGTCCATGGGCCAGATCTGGCCCCTGATACCAATTCATCTGATCTGTGCTGCCCTCATCACTCCTGGAAGTGGAAGTAAAACACTATACTATATCACTCAACCAACTATATCACAGTATTAATAAATGAAGAAAATAGATTAAATGCTTCAAAACATCTAAAGAATCTTAGTGGAATACAGACTATTTTTTTAAAAAAAACCAATTTCACCTTTCATAAATCAAAAGATCACATGTAATAGATGTACAGTGGTATCTCATACAATGGTTTTAATTCATTCCATGGGGCTCGTTGTTGTATGAAACAATTGTTATATGATGCATACATTGTATAGCGATTTTCCCTATGGGATGCATCGTACAATGATTTTTTTTTTTTTGCTAAGTGGTTTTTCCCATAGAAAAATTGTTGTACAATTTTTTCCATAGGGAAAATTGTTATGCAGGATGCCATTCCCCCCCCCCACCTAATTGTTATGCGATTTTGTTGTTATACAGAGCAATTGTTGTATGAGGTTCCACTGTATCTGTTTTTAAGGGGTCCTTTTAAGACGTACAACAAAATAGGCCTCATTTTCATTTCAAAAATATTGCAGACCCAGAAATGCTCAGTTAGGAAAATCCTGCAAAATATATGGGAACCCCAAAGGCGGGTTTGTGTGCTAATTAGCAAACAAGTATAGCACAGTTCTACACTTAAGGTCAAGCAATGCTTTTTTTTCATTCCAACAGGTGTGGTGTGGTGGGAGGTTTGGCAGACATTGGTAATGTAATAGATCATTGGAACTATCAAGATCTGAGTCATATTTAATATCTTGCATAAGGTACATATAATAAGGTTCCTTCAGTTGCTAGAGAAAAACTTGCTTTATGTGGAGCAGTGTGACAGTAGGAAAAGCAAAGGGTTTTTAATGTTCCCTCTGGTCTAGAGAATATAATTTGGAGAAACCCAAAGTACAAGGCAGTCAGAAACCAAATTCCTTTTATCTGGCCATCTAGTATCACCTGTGGTAACTTTCTTTATGCCTTGCTTAAAACCAATGCAAAATATGTATGCAAATGCTTGGATGCCAATATTTTGACAGTTTTGTCAATACAGTGGAACCTCTCTTAACGTAATTAATGCATTCTCCAGGATGTTTCTTACAGCAAAAATTACTTTAACCAAATTTCCCATAGGAATGCATTGAATGCAATTTCCCATAGGAATGCAAAACCAAAATACATTAACCAAAAATCAAAATATATTAAATGAAACATGGTTTCCCATAGGAATGCATTGAAAACTAATCAATCCATTTCTGAAAAAATATGTAAACTGAGCCACTATTTTCTATGGATTTCCTTTTGTTATGTGATTTTTATGTTAACCGAGCCATTTGTTAACTAAGGTTCCACTGTATAAATAGGCCAGTAAAATGGGATGAGATTTATCTAGGAAACTAGAAAACTACCTCCATGCAAATTCACAATGTCCCATTCTCTGCTGCATACAGCAAATTCTGTTGTGTGCCTCAGCAAATGGCAATAGACCTATATATTTTAATTATAAAACTAAACACCAACTACCTACAATTTGTTACCAAGCAGATGTGATTTTTGAGACTATGCTCTGAACTTATGTTTTTATACATTTAAACCAGTATAATTTACTTAACACTGATGGGGAGGCGTAAGATCCTTAAACATAACCTTTTGCTCCCATGCTTTCATTATTGCTTGATTTGCCACCAGTATTGTTCAGTATGAGCAGCTGTCCATTGTAGTTAAAGTGTCAGTCTTATTTTATTATCATATACATTATTGTCAGAATGCTGAATTATTTCAAGTGTATCAGCAACTCAATCTGAAGACCATCAAAAAGGTGCAGACATTTCTATCCTTACATTTTTAAGTAGACTAGAATGAACCACATTTCTCAAAGATGGTGGTATTTTTGAACCACAATCGGGTGTACTCTGGTAACGACAGCAACCTTGTGTTGCCAGCTAATCTCTTTCTGACACTAGGTCAAGCGAAAGGAACTGCAGAATGAACTCACCAAAAAGTGCCTTCATTTTAGCAGTTTCACATCTGGCCTTGACAAAGAAGACAAAAACATCTTGATTCACAGTCACTGAAGGGAGCCCTGATAGCGCAGTGGTTAAACTGCTGCACTACAGCCAAAAAGTTGTGAGTTCTATCTTGACCAGAGCTCAAGGTTGACTCAGCTTCCATCATTCAGAGATCAGTAAAATGAGTACCCAGCATGTTCAGGCAAAAATGCTAATTAACTTGTGAACCACCCAGAGAGTGCACTAAGCGGTATGGGGCGGTATATAAGTGTGATTGCTATTACTAGTGAAGTTAACTAGATTATTGTAACATCTCCAATTTTGCATAAAGTGCCTTCTCTAGCTGACCACAAGCAGGCGGTGAATGCTTCCTATTCACACATGTACATTTAGGTGGCAATGATATAATAAGGCATCCGGTCCCACCCATCTGTACTCGTCCAGTTTTGACTTGAAGGGAAGGTGCTACTTGTTGACTCATCAGCATGCCTTCGAGAAACACTTACACTTTTCTTGAAAGTAGATCACCATATCCTAGCCCAGTTTAAGTTTAGAAGACATCACTGAAGGCTGGTATGGCGACAACACGTTGTGTTTGACATCACAGTCTGTAGTCATGGAAACAGATGTGATGGTACAAATGTATCATTGTAGCTTCACTATGGAGAGGGAAGAGAAAGAGGCCAGTATAGACACAGTAGTCCCTGTTTTTAAGATTAACTTTTGTAATTTGGCTTCAGTTTAAAGACTGGGCGTATTACCCAACAGCTGCCAGTCATGCTAGCCTAACTTGGCTCAATGAAGACAAATGCTGGGTTTTGGCCTCTATGTCTAGGAAGCACAAGCGAACTGGCTAGCATGCTTATTTATTCAACACAGGTGATTAATAACACAACAACTGTGGATTCCACCAAGTATTCTCCTATAGCACAAAAATAAGATTGATGAAATTACCACTCCTGCGATTGAGCTCTGTAAAACTTAAACTAAAGAGAGCACTACTGAAAACAAAGGCAACTTAAAACAAAACAAGGTTATTGACATATCAGAGAGTAAACAAAATAAAACATAAATACAAATAATGTATTTTAATGTTAGCCTTCATGGATCAAGTCCACTTTGTCAAAAACAAAAGCTAACAGTAAAATACACAGTAGTTAGTCTTTAATGTGCCCCAACATCTTCTCTCTTTTTGTTTTATTTACTCTCTGATATGCTTACACAGACTAACATAGTTACCACTTCAAATAATTCAAAGGTTATTGACAGTACACTACTCTCATAAGATACTTCATGTTATATGAAATGCATTCCGATTTATGCACCCACTGATTCTATAGCCATGTTTGTATACAGAATAAATGCTCCTCAGATGTCAAGGGTAAACACCAACATATGTGAGATACAGTACTCTCGTTCTAAGTGAGCAGATGTTTATTCTTACCTATAATAGCCTTTTGGATAAAGTTAAGTGTAGGTTTGCCTTAATTTGCATGCTTTAAAAAGACCTCCCCACCTCTCAGGCCAGCCAACCAGGACCCACACCTCACCCCCCATGTTGAGAATCCACATCTGGAAAATGCCATCAGCAGAAGAAGACTGGCATGGCACAGCTGGCCAAATGCATGAATGAAACCAAGTCTGGCCTGGTGACTGGACTTTGGGGCATTCTTTTCACATTCTTTTCCTTGCATGCTGCACCTCTGAAACATGCTTGTAATACTACAATATGCACTTTATATGCTTGTAGCAAACTGTGATTTCTTCATATGCAACTGTAATTGTGAAATCTGTTTAACCACTGCTTTTGTTTACCTTATTATATCTTGAAATACTTTCTAATAACATCTAATCTGTAATAGTAAAACTGATTTTAGTAGAAGTAAGAATAACACTGTAACCAGTATCATGGACCACAATACCTTTTGGGTACATTTCCAAAGTCAAGACATAGTGCAATCTGGCCTCTTGCCCTTGATTTTGTCTTAAAAAAAATAGCCTGATCTTTCTATCTTAGCTCAACAAGCAACCTATGAGGTGAGAAAAGGTGAAAAAGACACTATTCCTCTACATTTCCTACTAGAAAATATCACCTGCACCTACTCTTATGAATAAGTCTTCAAGCTTGTGTAATGATTAATACATGTTGATGTTCAGAACTTATAATTTAAGAAACAAGACCCCCAGAAAAGGGAAATTTGGAAGTTCAGCTGGCTGAATCTAATTCTCATGGAGAAGGTCATGTAGGAATAGAAAGTAAAACAAATCACCAGAAGAATTTGTATCTGTTGTTTACCTGCCTATCTTAAACCTGGGGGGCCAGATGTTGGAATAGGATGCAGGAGATCAGGATTCAAATCTCCAACTAGCCACAGAAATTCAGTGAGGACAACAATGGCAGACCACTCACTGAACACTGAACATACAGTACTTCGAAAGCTACCAGCAGCCTCACAAGTCGGAAACAATTTGAGAGCATGTGACAGAACAGAATCTTAACCCTACAAAGGAAATGAACTGCAATTGCTGCTAAACAATAAGAGTTCAGCATGTTTCAAGTGTCGTATTCAAGCTGAGATTTAGTGATTTGCCTAAATGACAATAATTAAAAGTTTAGTCACTGTAATTTGATGTGCTATGTATTTTTGCATACTACAGTTCACTCTACTGGATACATGAAAGCTTATGGCCACCTAAAACTAAACTTGTTAATCTTTAAAGTACAAGGCTTTAAAGATGAGTTGCATCAGACTAGCTTGGGTACGTATGAACATATCCCTCCTATTGCCATCTCTGCCTAAATGAGTCTGGTGAATTTTCCAGCAAGATGACTTTAGCTGTCATGCTACAGCATCTAAATAAGTTATAACCATTGGTTAGCACACAGACTGGCTTGCTTTGACAAGAGTTTCTTCTTATATTTCTTATTATGGAAACGAGCATCAATTTTAAAAAAAACTTTTTCACTTGGATCTTACTCAGGAGTAGGCCTGCCTCTGAGTTTCACCACTTCAGGCTTAGAATAACTGAACAGAAAACATTAATGCTGCTCATGTTGCCCCAATAACTGGTTCCAAGAAACATACCACCCCAGGTACTAGAAAGATAATACAGTATTCATGACTACTAGTCACTGGGAGCTTTATCCCACATGAATTTGCCACTAAAGCTGCTCATATCAACAGGAGTGGCCACATTTCTTCTTAGCATATTTCATATTCTATCTTATGCAAAGAGGTGCTGCCTTATTAAATCTGTCCTAAATCTCTTATCATCCAGTAAAGACAGTGAAATGTCCTCAATGTTAAGTGTCATACTTGATGCAATAATAATTTCATGTCAGAAATTATTCTGGATTGAAAGGATTTTTGTTGGAGAAACTCCACTCAGGGGATCTCCGAATGAGGCTCCTTTTATGTCCCCAAGATCCCCCCACCCCAAAGTGGTCCTATTTATCTACTCACAATTTCTTGCTTTCGAACTGCTAGGTTGGCAGGAGCTGGGACAGAGACAGGTGCTCAATCCATCATGCAGAACCCGGGTCTTGAACTGCCGACTTGCTGACCTTCCAGCTAATAAGGTGAGCTTCTTAACCATTGAGCCACCACAGCCCATTTTTGATTGACATAAGAATTCATCTGTTGAACTGAACCACAGGTCCTTCTGTTTCTAGCAATAGCCCCAGATGCCTCTGGTGTTCATTTACAGTACTGTATTTGATAGTTAGGCCCTCCCATTATTTATTCCTGCTTTCTGGCTCTCCTACAAATGTGAAGAGATCACCCAACAAAAAGCATACAGACAGCTACTAGTAAACAAATGTTCCCCTACTTCTTCTAGGAGCATGAGTGTCTATCCTGAGCAATACTTTAGGTCAGTGATGGCTAACCTTGGCACTCCATCTCTTCTTGGAGTTCAATTCCCAGAAGTGCTGATTTTGGGCTTTGGGGAATTGAAGTCAACGAACAGCTGGAGTGCGAAGGTTAGCCATCACTACTTTAGGTCGTAAAAGTAAAGGTCTTTTGAAAGCCAGATGTGCCCAACCCTAGGGAGCGGAGCTCATCTCTGCTTACAGCCAAAGAACCAGTGCTGTCTGCATTTGCAAACATTTCCATGGCCATATGGCAGGCATGACTAGACACCAGAGAGCACAGAATGCTGTTTACCTTCCCACCAAAGTGGCACCTACTTGCCATTTCTTGCTTTTGAACTGCTGGCAGGAGCTAGACAATGGGAGCTCACTCTGTTGATCAGTACTCAGGTCTCAAACTGCTGACCTGCCAACCTTCCAGTTGTCAAGTTCAGCTCTTAACCACTAAACTACCAAAGTCCTGAATATTTTACCTCCAGCTTATATCTAATGCAGGAATGTGCCAGGATGCTCACATAAAGAAAATATCCCTTCCTTTTTTTTTGTGCTTTTGCCATCAAATTGCTCCTGAGACAGAGGTAGGGGCCGCAGGGAAAAAGACTACATAACCTGTAATCTCTTTGGACAAGATGCCTCAGCATAATTTCCCTGTCCTATTGCAGCTTCACAGGGTCTTATCCCAAGATCTCCCTGATCATCTTAATGGTCAAGCAAGTCTTCTCCCTGGATGTATAAACAAGGAAGGGTCAGCACACTCTGGATACAATTCGGTACTTGTAAAGATGCAAAAGATGCAGGAAACAGGCGATACAATTCAGTACTTGTTTCCTTGGACTTAAGAAACAGCCTTAGCAAGCGAGTCTCTTCCAACTTGCTCTAACACTTCCTGACTTCCACTTCAAGTTGGTTCCTTTCACAGTCACACATGTTCTTTGGTATCTCAGCACTTCCTCATAACCTGCTGAGTGGGTGAACTAACTCTCCACAAAAGCCACACATTCAAGATGACAAACAATGTGAAAGTTTTGTCTGGGGTACTAGGTCAGCTACAACTCATTGCAGATAGAATGGTCCACTTATATGTGAACTTCATCTCTTCCTATTGCAGGATTCAACATGCTGACGTGAAATAATTCTAAAATGATTTAATGGACTGCCACCCCTGCGGCGTCAGCTTTTGCGCTGTTTTAATTCTTTTGTGGTTTTAAAGTTTTAAGTTTTAGTTTTAAGCATTAGTTTTAACTTTGTGATTTTAACCAATATTGTAAGCCGCTCAGAGTCGGGTTTACCCGATTGGGGCAGGATAGTAAATCTGAGGAAATAAATAAATAAATATAAAACCTACATGTGAAGAGGCATGAGTGATTCCTCTTGCCTTGAGAAACTGTCCATTGTCCACCGTTTGCAAACTTTAGAATGAAGAAAAAGGAAGTGTGGGGTCTTGACCCCTAGCTGCAGTTACATTTCTGGATAATATCCAGTGTGAAACATTTTACTATCTTTAGTGAAGAAGGAACTAACAACATTTAGAAAACAGTCCTTTTCTACAAGTGCCAGGCACACTGAGACATGTGGACTGAATTCCCCCCCCCCCAAAAAAAATATCCATTGCTTTGTAAACATGCTTTAATCTTAGTACATTAAAGACCACTGATGTACAAAGGATTACTTACAGACTTATAATGGTGTCTTTTGAAAGACAAGGAATATCCTCCAGATCATATGTTCTGTTGGGATCTCTCTTACACTAATTATTTCCATCTTGAAAATACACAACATTAATAACAATCACAGCATCCAGGCATTCAATACAAGAAAGTCTCTGGGGATACTTTTCAACTCATACTTTCCTCAGCATTAATACTGGATAAAAAAGATGCCATATCCAACTGCACTAGCTGGTACTATTGCCATTTTTTTCTCTACCCTTCTTCTTGGAAGCTCAGAGTGATACACACAACCCTCTTCATTTAATCCTTAGATGTGATAGTGCAGTGGGAAATATCCCTGATGGGTGGTATAAAAATGTAATAAATAAAGTAGTTTCAGATGGGTTGTCTAGCTTTAGGGCAGTGGTTTCCAATGTGGGGCCCAGAAGCTTAAGTCAGTGCATCTGGGAATTGACTTAGGCTTCTGGGAATTGAAATCCAACGGTTGGGAAACACTGTTTTAGAGAAAGATTTTGTATTTGCAGTGCAGTTGCAGGTTTTTTTTCCCTGTGAATGTCCTCATCTGATATTTATACAATTTTGATCCAAAGTTGCCATGAGTCTTTACTGTATTCCAGGCACTCTTGGTATACATTTCAACAAGATTTTCAGGGCCGACACAGACTAGTCTGATTTGTCCCATTTGTCTCTTCTAAGGAGTTGAGACAAGGTACATGGAGTTTTTCCTAATATATTTTTAGCAGCCAACCCAGGAAATGGATCAGGCTTACACAGTGCGAGTAGTCCAAGACTGCAGTTTGAACTTGTGGTATTCATGCTGGAATAGAGATCTGAATACAGTTCTTTTCAAGATAGCTACAATCCAGCAACATAGAGAACTGACTACCTTATTAATTATCACAAACACACTGTACATTGATAAAAATCACAAGTATTGCTTGTTTACTCAGAAGTAAATTGAATGGAGCTTTACCCATAAGGAAGGAAGTTTAAGACAGTTGCATTTTATTGCTTTGTCTTTTTAGCAACAAATGCTTGGGGAATAAGTGATTTAAAAAATCATGTCCATAGCCTTCCCGTCAATTTCATGCACCAAGTATCCAAGTCTAAACCTTTAATTTCTTAGCTATACCTAGATGGACTTTATTAATTAAATGAATCTTTCCATTACTGCTGCAAAATAAATATACAAATATTCAAACAAGCATGTTAATTACTCTAGGTTAGCCATCACTGGTGTAGATTCCAAGGTTAGCCATCACTGATCTAGACCAAGAGTCGGCAAACTTGGCTCTTCAAATTTCTTGGACTTCAATTACCAGAAGCCCTGATCAGCAGGTGTACTGACTTGAGCTTCTGGTAATTGAAGTCTAGGAACAAATGGAGACCCAGGTTTGCTGATTCCTGATCTAGACCAGTGATGGCTAACCTTGGCACTCCATCTGTTCTTGGACTTCAATTGCCAGAAGCCCAAGTTAGCACTCCTGCTGATCAGGGCTTCTGGGAACTATATTTCAAGAACACCTGGAGTGCCATGGGTCTACCCATTGCTGAATATGTCAATTAGCAGAAACAGTTGATTTAACTACATAGGAAAGATATTCTCAGTCATGACTTTGGCATAATAAAAATATACCATTTAGACTACTCTCAGCTGTGTTCATCTTTCATTAATTCAAAGAGCATATTATAAGAGTATGCTTAGCAATAGTATGTTCAAAATCATAACATGCAATTAAAATACAAATTTTACTTATTTGTAAGAAAATACTGGCTGCTACTATAATTAATTCCATTATATTACCTCCTGTCTGCATTCAGAAGAAAATAGTAAATGCATTGTCATATGTCACAACCAATGTCTATCCAAAATATTAATTTAAATGATTATGGACTGTATTTCTGACAGTCATATATCCAAATCTAGCCGAGCTGTGTCAGTTGACAAAGATCACTATGCAAAGTCTCCATTAGTTACTATACATTGAAAAGAAAAATCTAACTACTGTATAATTAAATACAGATTCAATTATAGACTGAACATAATTCAAGGTCCTATTCCATATTAAGGACCCAAAATAAGTGATGTTTTTGTAAAGGAAAAGGAAGGCATTTGAACAGTGGTAGGCTCCAAAAAAAATTACTACCACACTGAGGGTGTGGCATGGTGGGCATGGCCAGGGGGAAAGCCCTGTGTTGCACCTGAATTAAGACTACTTTATTTCAAAACTTGGATGGGCGGGGCCAGCCAGAATTTCTGCTACTGGTTCTGGCGAACTGGTGCGAACCCACTGATGCCCACCACTGCATTTGAAACAATGTAACACAAAACACAGTGCCAAATACTGAATGAATATATCACCTTGGAGAAAATTCAAGTATTAATTAATATTTAATTTTAAGATGAGGGCTGTGTGTGATTAGACAGATATTTTTGGGCTTGGACTCCCATCAGCAACAACCAGTGGTTATACTGGTGGCAAAAATGAACATTGAAACATGTCAACTTCAAAAGTTGTAAACTGTTCACCTTTGGCAGGGTTTCTCAACTTAGGCCCCCAGATGCTCTTGGACTTCAATTCTCAGAAACTTTCCCAAAGGAAACCCTTTAGAGAAATGTGATCATGTTCCAGATACTTGAGGATAAGCTCCACTGGATGTATTGGGTCTTACTTCTGAACCAACTTCTCTGAGACTGCACTGTTAAGACCTACTTATTTTGACAGGCATTTGACAGAGCCTTCTAACCGCTTAACAACTGGGAAATCACTTTGTCATTTTAGGCTGCTATAAGAGATACAAAAATATAATGCAAAATTTAGTCCTAGTCAAAGAAAGCTTTAGTAAACCACCAAATATCAGCAGCAACTCAGACCAGCACCCATATCAAAAGGAAAGTGGCTGTGTTTGCTCCACAAAAGGTACAGGTTTCTAACACAATTTTATGCAGGGGTGGTCAAATGTTGCCCACTAGATTTTTTTTACTGCAAATCTCGTAATCTCTCACATTGCCAATACTAACATTATTGTATTATTGTAAGGTGATGTGATATTCTGTGATTTTTTGTCAGCCGCCCAGAGTCGCTGTGCGAGTGGGGCGGCATACAAGTTGAATAATTAAATTAAATTAAATTAAATAGAGCTATTGGGAAATGTAGGCCAAGAATATCTGGAGAAGCACAATTGGCCATCCCTATTTTAAAGGGCCCCCTGGGACTATTTCACATACAAGAATGAAACAACTGGGGGGGGGGGGACTTGCAATGACTAGACCGGCCTCACTGCTTGTATAAACATATACTTAATGTTGACACATAGACAAAACTTGGGAGCAAATAGACGAGCTTGTCATATCAAAGTACACCCATGTACTTTGAGTTGATATTATATATGACAATTTACAAGCATATTAAAATTATACAAGTACGATCCAGGCTTTTACAAAGCAGTAAACTTTGCCTTCAGTGACACTACTCACTGTTTACATCAAGTTACATTTAACAGATGATAGCAATTGGTCCAATTATATTTTCAATGCTATCAGGGCACAGATATGACACTTGCACACTCCATGGGTCTATCGGTAAAGGTATCCCTTGCTCAAAACCCAGTCACATCCAACTCTAAGGTTTAGTGCTCATCTTTGTTTGAACCCAAAGAGCCAACACTGTCTGAGTCTGCAGATGTTTCTGTGGACATGTAGTAGGCATGCCTAGAAACCAGAGGGCATGGAAAGCTGTTTACCTTCCCACCAAAGTGGTACCTATTTATCTTTTTGCAATTTCTTGCTTCCAAACTGCTAGGTTGGCAGGAGCTAGGACAGAGACAGAAGCTCACTCCATCATACAGCACTCAGGTCTTGAACTGCTGATCTGCCAACCTTCTAGTCGTCAAGTTCAGGCTCTTAAAAGCCACCTCAGTCCCCTCCATGGGTCTATACTTTGTACCATAAACCCAAGGACTATAATGTAAACACTGGGCACTGTCAACCAACATTTATTTCTAAAGAGAGAGAAAAGAATTACATCATAGTTTAGTGGTGCCTTTTTGTTAAGCAACTGTTTGCACTACCCAAAAGAAAGAGAATACACAGATTTGGTTCACTATCCCCATCTTCTGGGGTACCCCTGAGACTATGCAGTTTGCTCATGGCTACACAGGCCGGCTCTGTTCCCAAGAAGCAGATTGGGGAATCTAACTCCCAACCTGTGGGTCCGCAGCCAGATACCCAAACCACTGAGCTATCTAGCCACTTGCAAATTAAAGGCAAACATGTATTTTATCCATTATGTCCTTTGCAATTTAAATTTTTGTTACCCCTGTCAAATATACTGAATCTGTTAAGAAACTCAAAAATTCTGAGTTTCGGTTCTCTACCCACCGGGAAGAGTTTGATAAAGTGGAATGAGACTTTCTCAGTCTGATGCAGTAATGGTTGCCCTTCCTTGAAAGCCAGTCATATCCAACTCTAGGGTTCAGTGCTCATCTTTGTTTATAGCCAAAGAGCCAGCACTGTCTGTGTTTGCAGATGTTTCTGTGGACATGTGGCAGGCATGATTAGATACCGGAGTGCATGGAACACTGTTTATCTTCCCACTGAAGTGGTCCCTATTTATCTACTTGCAATTTCTTGCTTTTAAGCTGCTAGGTTGGTAGGAGCTGGGACAGAGACAGGAGCTCACTCCGTCGAGCAGTACTTGGGTATCAAACCCCAACCAACCAGTCTTAAAGCTCAGGATCTTAACCACTAAGTCTGATGAAACACAGGTAAATATTAATAATCATTGGTAGGTAACTAACATGTTTCTCAGCTGCCTTCTTTAGGGTTTACAGAAAATAACTCTTTTTTTGCATGAGTACACCTTGCCTGTTACTCGGATGTTGCTATTTTAGCACCCAAGCGCTAAGAAAAATATATTTATTCCAGCCGCCCCCATCCCGCCGCCCCCATGATCACAGGTTGAAGAGAAAACTATCTCTGCACCCCATGAGGCCATAAATCTTTCAACGTAAATCGCTATTCCATGTACATCAAAGACGGGATTTTCAAAACTGCAGAACAAATTATCGTTAAAGAAGCACAAACCTGCGGGAGTATAGTCATAATCAAACAAAATCGAGAAGTCCAGCTCTTCTTGAGGGCTGCTATTTGGATTCGGATCCGGGTCCCCCGGCAGGGGGTTCGGATCCGATTCACTGTGGCTGGAAGCCATCTGTACTTCTGCCGTGGGCTCCTTAGTTGTCAAATAACAATAATATGTGTGGGCGGGGGAAAGTAGCAAGGAAACGTAGTGGAAGCCAGTCGCACCTTCTCCGAACAATTTTAAAGTTATTATTATTATTATTATTTTAAAAAGAGGGAAAATTCTAAAGTTTTCCCCAAACGGAAAGGCCCTTCCAAGTACAGGTACTGTATAACTTTTAAAATCGAAATCGCAGTGGGTGGCTTTCCTTATGCTTCAGGCAGGGGCTTTTCCTTCGGAGCCCCACGTTTAAACCAAGCCCGGGGGGTTGGAAGGATCTTCTTTCTTCTTTCCTTCCTAGTTCCGTAACACCTGCTGGCCTGGAAGGAAGATGAGTTCATGTGCGTAAAAATCGCGCCCCGCCTGCCCAGTGATCGCAGCTCCCTCTTCAACGCCCGCCGCGCCAAAAGCGCCACTTCCTGCTCGCAGCAGCAGACACCTGGGGCCCGGGAGGCGGGATCGGTCCCGAGGAGGGAGGGGCGGCTGTAGAGGCTCTCTTTCTCTCCCCCCCCCCACCTTACCAACCCACAGGTGATAAACGCCAGGCTTTGCCCAGGCGGTCGGTTGAGAATCTCAGGGAAGAGAGAGAGAGAGAGACCACCGGGCTGGTTCTTGGCATTTGGAGAGCGAGATCCGCTGCCTGCTACCCTAGATGAAAGTTTTAGTGCTTTTGCTTTTCCCCAAAGCTTCAGTAGTAGTAACAACAGCAGCAGCAACAACAAGAACAAAACTACTACTCATAGTAGTAGAAGCCGTAGTAGCTGTTATTGTTCAGGGCTAGGACCCAGACAGTGGCATTCTCAAACTCTGCTCCAAACATCTGGTGGAGCATGTATATCTTTGATAATAGCAATAATAGCAATCATAATATAGATTAGTGATGGCGAACCTTGGCACTCCAGGTGTTCTTGGACTTCAGTTACCAGAAGCCCAAGTTAGTATTCCTGCTAATCAGTTCCAGAACACCTGGAGAGCCAAGGTTCACCATCACTGATACAGATGTCTTAATTAATAATGATTGGTTGATGTGGCAATCCCCAGTGATGGTCAGGTGGAAGAAAAAGAGATGGGAAAGATAAGGAGGGATCAGGAGTTGAGAAAGGAAGTACAGCATGTGTGGGAGAAAAGAGCGACAGTGATACCAGTAGTGATAGGAGTACCAGGAGCAATCCCCAAAGGTCTGAAAAACATCTGAGTGTGATCAGCATTAATAAGATCATGATGGAACGGGGCAGAGCGTTGCACTACTAGGCACCTGCTACATTAGCAGTCAATACCTCACTGACTCCTAGGTCTATGGCTAGGACCAAGTAGTGGGGTTACACTGAACATCTGGTGGACCATATACATGATCATGATGATGATGACGATGATGATGATGAAGGTAACATCACTTGAGGAGTTTCTTCCTACCATGAAGCTGTCAAAATACACAGACACCCCACCTCATGCAGCTTTCAAGTGTGTTATTGGTGAGGAAGAGAAATGATCCCAGAAAAGCAACCTGTCAAGCATATATGGATGTTAATGGAACACGAAGTTCTTAAGTTGAACTGGTATCAGTGTCATGATGCATAATGGGCAGACTGGCATATGAAGCAAATAAATTATGTCCATATATTGCCATAAATAAAAATACAGGCGTGTAAACCAGATATCAACCAGATTATACCTCCTTTCTATTTCCTTGCCTATATGGAAGATGAGAGCATGTATAAGGGGAAATAAGCATGCAAAACTGGAAAAGAAGAATATTAGAAGACCAGCATGACAGTCTGGCCAGGTTATCCTGCTATGGTAATAGAGTAGAGTATACTGCCAGTAACTAACCTGACAACCCTAAGGACTAACCGCCTTGGGTGCTGAAGTCCACAAGGAAAGGTGATGGTTCCCAAATGGATTAAATCCCACTTGAATCCACCTTGATGGAGGGCAGAAAGTGGCTTAGGGAACTAGACCAGTGGTATGGGTGTCATGCTGCAATACAGAAGACAGATGAAAGGCCATTGCATTATATTCCCAGGACAGTTTCCATGGCTGATTGCCATGAGGATGGCCATGAGAATGGCCAATATTTAGATTTGGATATGGCAGAAGATGTGGTGTTGGAGGAGAGTTTTGAGAGTCCCCTGGACAGTGAGTAGAACAAATAGGGCAATCTTAGAAGAAATCAACCCTGACTGCTCCCTTGAAGGTCAAATAGTAAAGATGAAGCTAAAGTACTTTGGACATCAAATGAGAAGAGAGGATTCACTTGAGAAACCCTTAATTCTGGGAAAGGTGCAGGGCAAAACAAAAAGGGGGTGACCAAAAATGAGATGGCTAGATGGTATTGTAGAGACAATGGGTACAGAACTGAGCAAGTTGAGGAGGATGGTGGAGGACAGAAGTGCCTGGCGGACAGTGGTCCATAGGGTCGCAAAGGGTCGGAATCGACTGTGCGACTGAACAACAACAAAATGGCAGAAGAAGAAGCAAGGAGAATAAGACCTTTTGTTACTTAATGATTCCAGGCTTACTTCCTCTGATCTTTCAAAATGCTGCAAAAGATGCTAAGATATGCAAATGACACCATTTTACTAGCAGAAAAGTGTGAAGACTTAAAATAACTTTTAATTAAAGTGAAAGAAGAAAGTCCCAAATCAGGACTGCAGTTGAACATTAAGAAGACAAAAACCATGGTTACAGAAGAGCTACATAACTTATAATGTTGACAATGAAGACATTGAAATAGTGAAAGATTTTTTTATCCCTTGCTTCAGTCATCAATCCAGATGAAGACTGCAGCCAAGAAATCATGAGAACATTGAGACTCGGAAGGGCAGCAATGAAGGAATTAGACATGATCATCAAATGTAAGGATGTGTTACTGGAAACCAAGACCAGGAGCATCCACTGTCTTTTATTCCCAATCATCATGTATAGCTGTGAAAGGGGGACAGAAAAGAAAGCAGGGGGAGGGGGATGATTAATTTGAGATATGGTGCTAGAGGAGAGCTTTGCAGATATCCTGGGCTGCCAGAAAGAGGAAAAAGTAGGTCCTAGACTTAGCGCAAATCAAACTCAAACTGCTTCTGGAGGCACAAATAATGAAGCTGAGACTGTCCTACTTTGGGCATATAATAAGAAGGCAAGATTCTCTGAAAAAAACCCTATAATGTTGGGAAAGGTGGAAGGCAGCAGGAAAGGAGAAAGACCAAATGTGATATGGATTGACTTCTTCCCCACAGCCTTGAGTTTAAAAGAGCTGAGAGATCAAAACTGAAAAAGGAAACATCTGGACAACATGCTCAACAGGTCCTCTGGTTGCCTGACCACAGCTTTTCCTACTCATAAGATACATTAAGATTCTATTTAAATGGCAAAAATAATTTTAATACTGTGTATAAATCAATATCTAGGACTCTGGTGTCTTAGTGGTTAAGATGATGAATGTGACGACTAGAAGGTCAGCAGGTCAGCAGTCTGAGACCTGAGTGCTGTGTGACAAAGTGAGCACCCATTATCTGTCCCAGCTCCTGCCAACCTAGCAGTTCAAAAGCAACAAATTGCGGGTAGAGAAATAGGAAAGGTAACAGCATTCCATGCCTGTCACGGAAACATCTGCAGATGCAGACAGCACTGGCTTTTTAGCTCTAAATGGAGATGAGCACTGCACCATAGAGTCCAACACAACTGGCTTTTGAGCAAGGAAGACCTTTACCTTTACTAACGTAAGCCCTTAGGACAATATATTTTATGTATTTCGTGTACTTATGGTTATCTTTGTTGTGGTCAAAGAAGTAGGCTGATGCCACAATTTACAAACCTACTTCATTTTAGTCAAGAGGAATTCTTTTTCAGTTAGGCCTATGTAGAAGAGACGAAGGGAACTTTACAAGAAGAAAATGTTGAGGATTACCTGACAAATCAGATCTTTAACAGTAGTGAAAGAATTTTCTGTGAAGTAGAAAGAATGTGCAGACAGAAGCAAGTATTTGTGACCTGTTCAGTAAATGTGCTTTTTCCTTCCTACTGTCAAATGTTACCTGTTAAGAGGCTCCTTCTTGGGCTATCTCTCCTCCAGCTCTGATTTTGATTAATATACTGTATATACTCGAGTATAAGTCAGGTTTTTTAGCCCCCAAAATGAGGTCCAAAAATGAGTCTCGATTTATACTTGGGTAAGCGTAAACACTCAAAAACATACCCACACAAATGTCTACATTAATTAATTTTACCATATTTTTATGTACAGTCAAACCTCGCATAAAGAGCGCCTTGCTTAAAGAGTAACTCACTTAAAGAGCAGAATTTTCTGTGAATATTTGTTTCACTTAACAAATAAAACCAACCAAAAACTTGCTTTACAAATAAATCGGGGTTCGCAATCCCCTCCACCAGAAGTCACAATTGGTCACTTACAATGGTGTTTCACTTAAAGAGCAAACTCCCATAAAGAGCAATCCTGTGGAATGCATTATGCTCTTTAAGTGAGGTACAATTGTATTTTAATTATTGAAACTCACTAGCAACTGCTGCATTTTCCACCCTCAACTTATACTCAGGTCAATTATTTTCCTAGTTTTAGAGGTCCAAATTAGGTACCTTGACTAATATTTGGGATGACTTATAGTCAAGTATATACGGTAGAGCCTCTTTCTTATTTTTACTGGAACTTGATGAGACAGAAAGTTCCCTTCTTTGGAATCCTTTCATTTTCATTTCTGCAGAAGTGTATTACTGTATTAATGTGGCTGGTAATGTTTTAACCCTCCCATTCTTCCTCTAAATAAATCACAAAATACTATCTGTAAGTCTGATTCCCACTACCAATGCATCCCATTTAACTTCAGACTAGCTCTGGGTAGTAATTAAGACTGAGAGTGAGTGAGTGGTTGATGACTAATTGGGGATTCAAACCTGAGTATCTCCAGTCTTACTCTAAGGCTCAAACTACAAGATCCTACCTTTTAAAATTGATTTAAAATAAATGACAAGCATAATAGTCAATTTTGTGCCACTGAGGTGGATGGAGAGGTTCTAGGAAGCTGTGCTATTATCATCACTAGTATATTTCTGTACAATTACAATCAAGTCACTTTCAGACTAAACTCTTTGGGTTTGATTTCTAATTACTTTTAGTCTTGCCTCTGTTAGTTAGGTAATAGGTACAATTTTTATTTCCATACCCAAATAATCACACTACATTTTTTTCTTGCAGAAATGGTAATTGTACTATAGCCATAGCTGCAAATACTGTATAGTATAATTCGTTTGTGATCTGAGCAAGAGATGAGGAAGAGGTTTTTTTTCTAAGCCACGTCTACTATATGAGCATGCATGCTCATCTTCCTTAAATATGGTTTGACCTCATAGACTCCATGAGTAATAAACTGGCCCTGTAATTTGTATCAGATTTGCACAGGGCTTCTTATCCATCAATGTTACAAACAAGAAATGGATCGAAATATAACAGATGGAACCAACATTGATATCATGCTTACTGTACCTGTGCACACAACTGTGTTTTGCCTGCAGTTATAAAGCAATATCAGTGCCACTTTGGGGGCAGATGAGATTTAACATGTATGTAAACATGATTCTATTCATGCTAATTCACACTGCTAAGAAAAACAGGCATAAGACCACTGAATGTCAACATAGTAAAGATGTATCATCAGCAAGGCAGACATATCTTTAAATTGTTAATCTCTAGCTATCCCTTTTCATTCTACGTTTCCTATTTGTCTTCTCATTGCTATTTGATACTATCTCTTCCTGCCTTCTTTAGTTGCATGGTCTGCTAATACTATTATTTTTAGATTATAATCTTTTGTGTAAAAAGCCTTCCTTTTCATTTTTCTCTTCTCTATTCTGCAAAAGGGAAAAGTAAAACAATATACTGTCTCTGAAACCACATACATTAATGACAACAAGAACAGCAAACAGACTAAAGCTGCCATACTGTACACGTGTAAGCTAAGGACAAGCACAACTTCTGAATGAACACTGGCTGAAATCCTGCAGTAAGCTGCATCTAGAGAAAGTTCATTGAATCAGTGGGGACTTGGTTAGTCAGTTCCTCTGTAGCTTCATTGATTCTAAGGGCTTACTTAAATTATGACTTACTGTTTGATTTCAGGTGTGAACCAGTTGCACTGTGTTTGCTGCCTATTTGCACAAGAGACACTTGAATTCATTATTGAAATGTCCGTGTTTGTAGAGAGATGAATCTCACTGATTTTCATGGATATGCATATTGTAAAATGTTTGCATTCTTAGCAAAACCAAATCGACCTCTTTCTTGAGTGGCAAAGGCCATACTCCAGGCTAGAAAATAACTTCAAATTGCTATTACTTCCTATGTTAAGCATATAATTGACAATTAATAAATTCACCTATTTTTAAAGGGTCCCTGTTCACAGAATTGGCAAAGAAATATATCTACTACTAGGCAGTTAAATAAGAATAGGCTTTCAAACATTTTAAAATCTGGTCTTGCACCATATGCTAAATTACCCATATGCCTGTGAATATTCATAATACTGTCTTGAGTACCACATAATACATGATGGCCTAAACATAAAATCCAGCTCTCAAATGCTGATTCAGTGCTATAGTGATGTCTATGAAACAGAAAAACATTTTCATGGCCAAAAGATATTCACATTTCATGTATACCAATGGGGCAATATTTTCATTGTTCACATAGTCAGTGGGTCATAATCGCCATTGGCTTTCTTTCATTGGTCCACATTGAGACACAGCATTAGTTGCAAAGATGTACAAACATTTGCTAAGGGCAGCATAATTAGAGTGATCTTAACCTGGCACTATCCATATATGCTGGAAGGTAATAATCTAACATTATCCCTTGTTAGATTTTACCTCTTTACTATAACTAGTAAAGGTAAAGGTCGCCCTTGCTCAAAAGCCAGTTGCATCCAACTCTAGGGTTCAGTGTTCATCTCTGTTTATAGCCAAAGAACCAATGCTGTCTATATCTGCAGACATTTTCGTGGACATGTGGCAAGCATGACTAGACACTGGAGAGACGGACGCTCACTCTGTCATGCAGCTCTTGGGTCTCGAACTGCTGACCTGCCAGACTTCCAGTCGTCAAATTCAGTGTCTTAATCACTAAGCCACCGCAGTCCCTTTACTATAACTGGCACCCCCAATAATATTTCCCCAGAAGGGATCTTTATAAGAGTTTTGCTTCACGCATGGCCATATATGTCACAGTTGTATTGTTCTTTGTGACCTGACAAGATGACCTCACTAATCACAACTAGTACATTAAAAATATTTTGCTTGAATGTGCCCTCGAGTGGAGAGTGTCGGTAATTACCAAGTCTGAGTAAACCTGATTTATCAAGATTCCCCTTCATGGTACTGTACCTCATGAGAGAACCAAGCAAAATATCTACTGCCCCCAAACCACTAAACTATATTTAACATATAAAAAGCAATCTGTTAACTGAGCCTGGCTATCATATTGAAGGTTTAAAAATGAAATTTATCACTTCTGGTTAATGAGCCTGTGAAGCTTCTGACTTGCTTGAGTAATCCAGAGCTATCTGCATTGCAGGAACAGTGCCATGAATCTCCTTGCATCTGTGGTCTCAGTTAATTAAATAAGAGGTTTGATGTCTGGAAGATAGAAAGTTAACAAGTAGCATTACTCCAAAACAAATGTTGCTTTCTAGAATACTTCTAGCTAGTGTCACCCATTAAAAGTTTGTAAATCTGCCAGATTGCCATATTTCCCCACAGATGCATTAGCATCATCGGAATGAAGCAAGTTTATATGGACCTAGAAGTTGCAATCCTTGACCAAGCAGGTTTTCTACTCCCATGAGGGAGACCAAGGAAGAGCAGTTCCCTGATGCTGCTTGTGGCTACTATATGTGTTGGCATCTAAGATACAGGGCTAGCTTGCTCTCTCATGCATGAGTGCCACTTTCATCAATTCATATTCACTGATTGAAAAGGGCCGATGTAACTGACTTTTGGGCACAGTACCAATGTTGTTCTATGTCAAACTGGATAGACACTACTGTAGTCATGTATAAACTAGGCCATGATGGCGAACTTTTGCACTCCAGCTGTTCTTGAACTTCAATTCCCAGAAGCTCTGATCAGCAGGAGTGCTGACCTGGGCTACTGGTAATTGAAGTCCAAGAACAGCTGGAGTGCCAAGATTTGCCATTACTGAACTAGGCCTTTCCTTACTGATCTTGTGTACATCAAAATCAGCTTGACAGCACATAAGCAATTATGCCCTGCAGAGAAGTGGATTATAGAAAAATGTGTTCATGTACATTTCTCTTGATCTGGATCCAGCTGACATAATTACTATGTCAACAAGCAGTTACACACTATGTGTTCCTGCTAAGAATGGACAGCATTATAGATTGGAACTGTTACAAACAGACTATCGTCATTGGCTGCTACTCGTATCCGAGTATACATTTTCCCTGAAAGTCATTTTCACAGTTGATGGGTGTGTCTCTGGTGACTCAATAAACCGATCCTGGCTTGAAACATGTGACCACACACATTACACTGAATAGATGGTGGGGGGCCTAGTTGAGTTTGATGAAGCTTTCATCCTTGTCACCAAACAAACTATAGGCATGGAAGATTCACCTGCCCAGGTTCTGCAGAAGCACATTATTTCAGATGCTTCACAGAAACACTCAGAGACATAGATACAATTTTGGGGTCAGTCTGAGTCAGAGTGTGGTTTTGGGAAGTAACGCCAATGGAAAAATCGCTCATAATCTTCGTGTTCCCATTAAAAATGCTGAAAGCAGTCTCGAAAACCAAAGGAATGTACATATGATAATAAAAAGTATATATATTAAGCCAAATAGTGGGAAAGGCTTCCTAAGATATTATTATCCCAGGCCTGTGCTCCGATGAGGTGAATGACGAAATTATTTTGCTTGAGCAACAGAGTTCACTTGACTGGAGGAAGCTCACGCCCAGTATATCTTGAATATGAATTATTGCTAAGTCTTTGGCAATGAATTTCTAATTTAAGATGCCAGACATTAGGAAATTAAGGCTGCAATTCTACAAATAATGTCTCCTTTGAAGCCATTCCCACTGGCATGGTTTATCATATTTTATTTCTCTGCATTTTTTGTCATTTAAAAAAATACACATCTCTGGGCATTTTTTAATAGAAGAACAACAGCACTCTTGACTAAGACTAAGGCCTGGATCAAGATAAAGATAAACGTAAGGTTAAAAGGTAAAGGTTTCCTTTGCTCGAAAGCCAGTCATATCCGACTCTAGGGGTCAGTGCTCATCTCTGGTTCAAAGCCGAAGAGCCAGCGCTGTCTCCTTCTGCAGATGTTTTCAAGGTCATGTGGCAGGCATGACTAGACAACAGAGCGCACAGAACACTGTTACCTTCCAAGACCCATTGAATTCAACAGCAAAGAAAAATCCCCTGAATTTTTGGGGAACCACACACAATCTGGATCCAGATTTATGATTATATAAACTTATTTCATTTATGATGGCCAAAGCCCATTTCATGAGGTGCATCCTTGCTTTAGATTAGCAAGAAATCTCTTCTGCAGAGACAACCTACCGGTACATAAATATTCTTTTATCTCTTCTGCCACTGTATGATAGTTTCACCACTTCAACTCTTATCTGAAGAAGAAATTAAATATGGCTTGTGTGACACTGAAACTGCTTTCTTCAAGGATAGGTTATTTGAAGTCAACTTACTTCAAGGTTAGGGTATTAAACTCAGAGTTGTTAACTCTGCAGTAAGCATACATAAAATCATACAGCACAAGGTATGCATATAGCAATCACTCTTATATATTGCTCCATAGCACTTAGTGCACTCTTTGGGCGGTTTACAAGTTAATTAGCATTTTGCCCCCAACATGCTCAGTATATATTTTACTGAACTCGGAAGGTTGGAAGGCTTAGTCAATCTTGATACCTGGCCAGGATCAAACTCACAACCTTTTGGCTGCAGTACAGCAGTTTAACCACTGTGTCACCAGGGCTCCTCATGCACATGAGCCAAGGAGATGCATTGATATCTACCCAATTCTTCAGACCAGGGTTGGGCATCAGATCTATAGCGCCTGGGGCAAGAAGTGCCTTCAGTGTTTTGTCCTCTTGGGCAGATTTGTAAGGCCGCACAGAAGGTTTTTGGAGGCCAGAGCCTATGGCTGTCCCCTACAAGCAGTTGTGCAAATTTGTGCAAAGCAGAGAGCCACATGTGATCATTCTCATCTGGAATTATTCATTGCCCTGGATTCAAGCAGAGCAATGGATATGCTTCATTTTATCTGAACAGAGATAAGGAAATAAGGATTGGATCCCATACCTCCTACTAGCACAGCTTCTTTCTGCTTCCCAGGGTTTCATCTCTGAGGTCTTCTGTTTGCTGCCTGTTACTGACTTTCTTCACTACCTACTCAGTAAGAATTTTGCCCGCAAGGCCTGGCCTCATGCCACTCGTGTGCCTCGCTCTGTGGTAGCTGCCACAGAAAATTGTTATCCCATAGCACGTAGGTGGTATGCAATTACTCATTCGTTCCATAAACAATTTTCCTGGCAAGTCTGGAATTCCTTGGGTGACAGGAAAGGAACACTTCCTCCACAGATTCGTCCTTAAAGGTTTTCCTATTCCTTCTCTTTTACACAAATTATGTCATCAGATTTACCTGGTTGATCCAGTTCTTCGTATGCCTGAACAATTTTATCTTTATTGCTGCCCAGACATAAAGAAAGATTCTATCTGACCATGAAGAGTTTAGATTCCTTTATATTTGGGACACAGGCCTCAATAACAAAGGCTCCACCACACCTTCCAGCCATCCAAGAATATTTTTTTAACTAATCTTTCAGCAAAGAAAAACAGGTAATTCATTCAGCCAGACCTGAAAGTACACAAATGCTTTAAACAAAACCCTAAACCTCAAATTAATGTCTATTCTATTTCTCACACAACTACAAAAACTATAATGAGTTCAGAGAAGCCATGCCATGATGATAAGCCAAGATTCAAATACTTATTGACAATCGAGGAACAGGTATTTGGTAAAGTGAATAGCTCTTTGTTGCTCATTAAGTATCACATCAATGAAACAGGTTGTATTAATGAGGTAACTTGCAACTATATAGTGCTTCTGGAAAAATGTGTTACTCTCATATTTGTGGTTGGATTGCAGCTAAACTTAGAAGAAACAGAGAAAGGGGGGGTGTTATAATGATGTCACAGTCTCTGCTATTAAAATAGCCCTCTCCACTGCACCTCTGGCCTCCTCCCTATCCCTTGCCTTCATCTGTGTGCTTGGCACCCTTGACTACACAACTTTCTGACAAGCTGGAGAAGGCAGAATTATTTAGGGAAACCTTTGGGGATGTGTTACCTTCCCTTTAGTTCTGGACGATAAATTGTCTGTTAATTTGTCATCTCCATCTTTATTTGGGGGACTGTTCTTTTAATACAGTTGTACCTCGCTTAAAGAGCATAATGCGTTCCATAGGATTGCTCTTTAAGCGAGTTTGCTCTTTAAGCGAAACACCATTGCAAATGACCAATTGGGGGGGGGGGGAATTGCATGCCCCGATTTATTTGTTAAGCGAGTTTTTGGTTGGTTTGTTAAGCGAAGCGAACATTCAGAGAAAATTCTGCTCTTTAAGCTAGTTATTCTTTAAGCGAAGCGCCCTTTATGCGAGGTTTGACTGTACTTTATTTTATACAATTATTGTATACATTGTGTGTTTGTATTTGGAGTGGACATTTCAACTTGATGGGCAGAGTATATGTGTGTGGTGTGTGTGTGTGACTTAATGGTTAAGACTCTGAGCTTGAAGACCAGAAGATTGGCAGGTCAGCAGCTCCAGACCCTAATGCTGCACGACAGAGTGAGCTCCCACCTCTGTCCCAGCTCCTGTCAACCTAGCAGTTCAAAAGCAAGAAATTGAAAGTGGATGAACAAGTACTATACCACTTTGGTGGAAAAGATAACAACATTCCATGCACTCGAGTGTCTAGTCATGCCTGCCACTTGTCCACAGAAATGTTTGCAGATGTGGACAGCGCTGGCTCTTTGACTGTAAACGAAAAAGAGCACTGTCTTCTAGAGTCAGACACGACTGGCTTTCAAGCCAGGGAGACCTTTACCTCTGTCCCTGCCTGTCACCATATGTAAGGACTAGTCTTAGCCCAACACTGCTGGCTAACATACCGGCATGGCCTCCCTCCTCCCGCCACTTCCTTGCTAGCAAAGAAGCAACTTCCAAGTCTCCAAGATGGCTAGAAGCCCTGCTCCAGCAGATGTGGAGTCTGACTCTGACCCCTCCCGCCTCCAAGTCACGCCACGCCACGCAGGCCCTTCTGCCAGCTGTTGGCTGCCTGCTCCCCGTTACGGAGCGGAGTCTCTGCCCGCCCAGGGGCGCAAAAGACCTGCACGGAAGAGCCTGGCTTTGCGCCATTTATGCGGCGCCTCAGTCGCCTTCTGGCCAGTTTGGCCGAAGGGTCTCTAAGGCCAGAGTCCGAGCAGGGAGGGAGGCTAAGTTTATCAGATAAGGCTGCTCTCCCCCCTCCCCTCCCCCTTTTGAGGCAGCGAAGTGAAAAGAGAAAACGGAGCCGCTGGGCTAGGGTAGCGAAAGAGTTATTTATAGCAGTCAAGGCGGAGCCTCGGTTTATCCGCCAGCAAGAGCAAGAGTGGTTAAACTGCTGTACTGCAGCCAAAACGCTGTGAGTTCGATCCTGACGTTGAAAGAAGGTTCACTCAGCCTTCCATCCTTCCGACGTCGGTAAAATGAATACCCAGCATGTTGGGGGCAAAATGCTTAATTAACTTATGAACCGCCCAGAGATTGCACTAAGTGCTATGGGGCGGGTATAGAAGTGTACTGTAATTGCTATTGCTAAGAACAAGCCTCTCTTATCTCCCTCAAGCTCCATTCAGATGATGAAATAAGTCACCCGCCTCTTCCCCCCCCCCTCCCCGTGTCTCTTTCGCTCCAGCACCGTTACTACAGCGACTCGTAAAAAGCCTCCTGCTGGATTTCTTCTGGCGTTCCTTCTGCCTCTGCGCCACAAAGCCGCTTCCCTCAGACTCGGCTGAGCGCGGAGTTTAAAATCGTGGCTGGGGCCAAGGCCAAATCCTGCAAAAGAGTCTATTTCAGGGATTCTCAACCTGCGGCCTGAGGGCCAGAATCCAGATGCTGCCCACGGCACCATTGCATGTGCCCCCTGCCTCCACCACATCAGGAAGTGCCATAGGGTGGAGGAGGGGCAAAATGGCTATCCGCCCCCAACCTGTCTGAGGGAGCTACCTGGCGGCCCCTGACTTTAAGAAGCTGAGAATTCCTGGGCTGTTGATTCCGTTCTTTTGCAACGGATGCTAAGGCCACATAGAGCTGTGATTACAAGGTACTTTAAAAGGTGGTTTAAAAGGTAAATGTCTGCCTTGCTCGAAAGCCAGTCGTATCTGGCTCATCTCCATTTTCAGCCAAAGAGCCAGCACTGTCTGTGTCTGCAGACGTTTCTGTGGTCTTGTGGAAGGCATGACTAGATGCCAGAATGCATGGAATGCTGTTTTCTTTCCCAATGAAGCAGTACCTATTTTTTTAATTTCCAATTTCTTGCTTCCGAACTGCTAGGTTGGCAGGAGCTGGGACAGACGACGGGAGCTCATTCTGTCACATAGCACTCTGGTCTTGAACTGCTGACTTGCTGACCTTCTGGTCGTCAAACTCAGCTTCTTAACCACTAAGCCACCACAGTCCCAACAGCACAGATTCTCAACCTGCGGCACGTGGCACCATTTCATGTGGGAGCCCCACCTCTTCCACCACACCCGGAAGTGCCATGTGGTAGAGGAAGGGCAAAATGGCTGTCCATCATCACCACCCCAAACCTGTCTGAGGGAGCATGACTTGGCAGGCGGCTTTAAAAGGTTGAGAACTCCTGCCCTACAGGGTGCCTTTACTCTGCCTTAACTGCCACTTCTTCAATCAGATCAACGCATGCTAAACTTCACCTCACAAAAATGATTTTTTTAAAAAAAGTTTTGGGGAAAATATCTTCTAACTCTCCTCTAGGACAGTGTGTTTAACAAGTAAATGCATTTATGTATTTATGAGCATTCTAGAGTGCAGGACACGTAAAAACGGGCTCAAACTAAAGGAAGACAGATGTAAGCTGAATATGAGGTTGGTGAGCACTCCAACGCTGGAAGCATTCAAGAGAGAATTGGACAACCATCTGTTATATTTGCTGTGATTTGCATTGAGCAGGGGGTTGGACTCTATGACCTAAAACACTCCTTCCAATTTAGTTATTCTATGATTCCATGATCCTTTTTTGACTTTTATACTACCTTTCACTCCTAGTGGGGAGGCAAGATTTTTTTGAAACCAACAATTAATTAAAACAAAATAATTAGGACTAAATTCACATTTAAAACGTCGTTTTAAAACTATACATTTTAAAACCTTGTTTTGTCACCTGGAGAACTCCAGTGGTGGGTATCTAATGAACATAATTAATATGTAATTAGGCAAGAAATAATATGCATCTGTGAGTCCATATGGTCACCTAAACTTAGAATCAACTTGATGGCATGTATCAACAAGAAGGACCTGTGAGAAATCCGTGTCCCTCCAGATGTTAGCAGGACAACATGCAATGCATAAGATTTATGTGTTGCCAAGTCAATTCTGACTTGAGGGTTTTGTATTTATATAATAAACAAAAGTGGTTTACCACTCCATTCTTTTGGGGGTGCCCTGGGACTGTGCAGCTTGCCCAAAGTCACACAGGCTGGCTTTTCTATCTGGATGTATGGATAGTTTAGCTATTCGAGGGAGATGTCCTCTTCCAGCAGTGTAGCACTAAATTTGAAAGTACAGACACTCACCATGATAGTCTCTATAGCCATCTCCCATTAGCCTTTGCCATAAGGAGAGTCCAAAACTGTAGTCACAGCTGAATCAGTTCTTATTGGCCAATGGGGAGCAGGTCTTTGGTAAAATGAATAGCTCTTTGCTTTTCATTTATCTCTATTTGGGGGGAAGGGTCTATTCTTTTTATAGGTCCACAGTGGCTTAGTGGTTAAGACACTGAGTTTGATAACCAGAAGGTTGGCAGGTCAGCAGTTCAATACCTGAGTGCTGCATTATGAGGTGAGTTCTTGTCATCTGTCCCAGCTCCTGCCCACCTAGCAGTTCGAAAGCAAGAAATTGCAAGTAGATAAATAGGTACTGTTTTGGCAGGAAATGTAACAGTGTCCCATGTGCTTGAGTATCTAGTTATGACTGCCACATGACCATGGAAACATCTGCAGATGCAGACAACACTGGCTCTTTGGCTGTAAAAGGAGATGAGCACTGCCTTTAGAATGAGACACAACTGGCTTTCAAGCAAGGGAGTCATTTACCTTATTATTGTGTATGTTATGTGTCTGTATTTGGAGTGGATGTTTCAGCCAGATAGGCAGGGTATGTATGTATGTACATACAGTATGTACGGTATGTATGAAGTGCATAAATAAATAAATCCACTGTTTGCAGTCCCATCCTCTGATCACCTAGTCTTAACCCAGGGGTTCCCAACCTAAGGCCCATGGGCTGAATCTGGCCCATGGTGTCATTTCATGTGCCCCCCACCCCTCGAAGAACATTTAAGAAAGATGACCACCCCTTTAAAGCTCTTGGGACAAAATGGCTGCCCCCATTGTCCAGGCAGGGCAAAATGGCCATCTGACCCTTGAAGCTGAGAGAGTGTGACCCAGCCCCCGGCTTGAAAAGGTTGGGAACTCCTGTCTTAACCATTTGTGACTGCATTGCATACAAATGCTCACGTGTGTGTGTGTGTGTTGTGAGGGGGAGAACACATTGAAAAGTATTAGGAAAAGTGTATGTCCTATATCCAGTGGTGAGCTGCTGCTTGTTTGGACCGGTTCAGCTGAACCAGTAGCAGAAATCCAGATGGGTTCACCGGGCGGGGGTGGGGGTAGTAAACCCCAGGGCGATCGGTTCAGTCGCCTCTCTGGCCGCCCTCCAGATTTCTTTTCTGGGCAGCCCAAAATGGCTGCTTGGAAGTGCGCATGCGTCAAAACTCCATTTGACTCATGCCACTGAAAACTAGAAGTGTGCATGCGTCAAATGGTATTTTGACACATTCGCACTTCCGAGCAGCCATTTTTGGCTGCCCGGAAAGGATGCAGTGGCATCACTGGAGCATTGGTGATGGCCTTTCCTTCACTGCCGATCGCCAACACTGCTCCCACGGTGGCACCGCCTGGCCGGGCCAGGCTAGGCCATGCCACCGCACCGCCGCCACCTACCTGCTGCTCCCCGAGTCCCCGACGGCCCGACCCCAGCAAAGGTAAGGAACTAGAGTTTCTTTTCTTTGTGTTTCAGGTGTGTGTGGGGGTATTTTATGTAGTGTGTGTTTATGTTACTTTTATGTGTACTGAGTCTTTATTTTTATTTTATTTTTATTTATTTACTATGGCTCCGCCCACGATGTCATGATGTCATGACATCAGCTCCACCCACAACATCATGACATTGGCTCTGCCCTCAATGTCGGCTCCGGCCACAGTGTAGTAATAAAAATGTTGGCAGCCCACCACTGCCTATATCCCTAGGGTGGTCCTAGGCTGTGTCATGATTGTGGACCCTGTGTTAGCATTTTGCATCTTCAGTACCAATAGGTTCAGTTATTCTTCACACTGGGAGATTAATTTGCACAGGAAAGAAAAGAAGCCGCCACAGCTTTCCTCTCTGTTCTGAACCCACCCACCCCAAGCCCTATACACTGAGTCCTTTCTTTTACCATCAACCCCTTGCCAAACTTTGGCTGTACTCTTCGTGCCAAGGGCTCTCCTTAACCAATTGCTGTTGCATTAGTTTGCTCCTCCCAGCTGCCTTTCCTCCTAGTTAGGCTCTTTTCTACATCTAACTACTACCTCAAAAAAGTTGCCTGAAGGCTGAGACTGCACCATCCAGTACAGCCCCTGACACAAAAAATAGGCTGTTAAGAAAGAATCTGTTACTCTAGAGGGCGAGAGGCAGGATGATCCTACCTAGGTTTACCCTGAAGTGAGCCCCACTGAGCTCAACAAGTATTTCTTCCCAAAGTTGACTTAGGAGAGGGGGCCACAGTGGCTTATTGGTTAAGACGCTGAGCTTGACTACTGGAAGGCTGGCAGGTCAGCAGTTCGAGGCCCGAGTGCAGTATGACGGAGTGAGCTTCTTGTCTGCCCCAGCTCCTGCCAACCTAGGAGTTCCAAAGCAAGAAATTGCAATTAGATAAACAGGTACTGCTTGGACAGGAAAGGTAACAGCGTTTGTGCTCTCCAGCGTCCAGTCATGCCTGCCACGTGTCCATGGAAACGTCTGCAGACGCAGACAGCGCTGGCTCTTTGGCTGTAAACGGAGACGAGCGCCGCACCCGAGGGTGGGACATGACTGGCTTTCGAGCAAGGGGGACATTTTAGGCCTAGGAGAGCTGCCTCAGTTGACCTCCCCACCTCCATCCCGTGCAAGTGGGACAACCCAAGATCTATCGGATTTTGGATCCAACCTCTCTTTCGGATTTACACGAAGAAGACACGGAAAGCGCCAAGTCTCCGGAGGGTTTCCAGAGCCACCGGCCCGTCCTTCTTTCGCTTTGCGCATTGACGACGCCTGTCCATCTCGTTTGTCCAGTCCCTTGGCAATCCTGGGCGTGGGGTTTGCAGCTGTTTCTTTTTTACTCCAAAGGAAGCGGCCCCGCCGCGGCTTCCCAGCCTGGGGGACCTCATCGCCCGCCCGCGCCCCAAAACCAACACGGCGCTCCTGAGACGACACCCTTAACTTAACTCTTCCTTTCCTACACGAGGGGACATGATGAGGAACGGATCCGGGGCACACTTTCAGGACTCTAACCATCTCTCCCTCCCTCCCTCCCTCATCTGCCTCTACAAATGTTGGCACTGAGCACCCGAGAATAATGTTACCCACCGCCGGACAACTGCCCCCCCTCCCTCCGCAAGCCGACGGCGCGAACTTCGGCTGGACACGCTGCGGGTCTTGTGATCGGACGTAAATGCGGGATGCGCCTGCGGATCGCTGCTGCGCGACAGGAGGGGGAAGCCTGTCGTCTAAGAACCACCCCCTCGTCTGTACCCTCGACGTGCCCCTTGCAAAGGGATGGCGCTGCGTTTGGCACGTGTGAAAAGGGCTGAGGATCCGGGGGGCGGGGGGGGCGGACACACGGTTAGAAAAGCAGCCTCTGGCCTTGGACCGCGACCGGGGTAAAGAGCAACAGCAATGACGCATCTAGGGAAGGCCGCCCCTCCATAGCCCTTAATGCACTCTTTGGGCGGTTCACTGAATGATTACAGCATTTTGTCCCCAACATGCTGGGTACTCATTTTACCGACCTCGGAACAACCTGACCGGTCAGGATCAAACTCACAACGTTTTGGCTGCAGTACAGCAATTCAACCACTGTGCCACCAAGGCTCTTATAAAGGCCACGGACGCCGCTGGGGGTTATTTTCCTCGGCAAAAATAATAACAATGACGAGGTCTCTACAGTTGCACTTGCTCCAGAGTAAGGGCCCTTGGATCGTGTGGGGGTTTACTTCTTCCGAGTAAAATGAATGGCTTCGGGCAGTGCCCGCCTTCGGTCACAAAGCTGTCATTTGTGGGGCGTCCTAGTGGGAAGTCTTCCACCAGTCACTGCCATAGTAGGAACTGCTGTGGCTCAGTGGTTAAGAAGCTCGCCTTGTTAGCTGGAAGGCCGGCAAGTCGACCCGAGTACTGCATGACGGAATGAGCGCCCGTCTCTGTCCTAGCTCCTGCCAATCTAGCAGTTCGAAAGCAAGAAATTGCAAGTAGATAAACAGGGACCACTTCGGTAGGGAAAGCTATTGGGGACATGAAAGGAGCCTCATCCAGGCGTCCTCTGAGCAGAGTTCTTCCAGCAAAAACCCTTTCAACCCAGAAAGCACCTTTGTGTGGTTCTGACACATATAAAAAACTGCCACAGTAAAAAGAAAATATCCCTAAATCGGGAGCCAGCCGTCCTCCCAGGAGCTCTCGGGCGATATGCATTGATTCCTCCTTAAATCCCCTCCGATGCCCGCAGTTTGGCTGCCTGAGCAGGGAAGCCAAGAGTTAAACCCAAGCCACATCAGGCGCGCTGCAAAACCCGACCCGGCCCAGGCGAAGTCTCCCTGGAGGGAGTTGAAAGGCGAGCGCTGTCCGCCTGAGATGGCAGCGAGGGGGGGGGGGGGAAATCCATCCAAGGACAACTTGGGGAAGGGAACTTTTTTAAAAAAAACCCCGTCCTCGCCCCATCCCGCTCTCAGCAAGAGCCTCTTTCTTCCTCCGCGTGTCTGCGTGCGTGTGTGAGCGCGCGCGCGCGTGTCTGGGGTTTCCTTTTTACTCGGCGCCTCACTCCCGCCGCGTTTACTCCGAAGCAAGCCTCACTGGTCAGACGGCACTTTTTAGTCCCTCCCTAGCGCTGCAGAAAGGAAAGGAGAGGATCGCAGCCAGGCTTTCGGGGGTGGGGGTGGGGAGCAGGGAAGCGGCCGTAGGCAGACAGACAAACAGGCAGGCAGAAGCGGGCCAAGCTCAGGCACAGCTAAGCCGTCGCCGAGGCTCGAACTTGCGGTGTTATCCCATGCGGAACAGGGATGGGGAGACAGGAAGATTACAAATAGATTTATATATACAGCACAGTATATCTATAGAATAGAGAGAGAGAGAAAATCATAGAAGCACTGAGTTGGAAGGGGCCTTTTAAAGCCATCGGGACAGCCCCCTCCCCTGCTCAATGCAGGAATATATATTTAAAAATCAGAATAGAAAAGATAAAGGAATTTTTTTAAAAAGGTCAACGACTCTACCTTGATCCATAGACCTCATGATGTGGTGATAGTGTACCAGCCGGCAGGCGGTTTCTCTCTGCATCTGGATTTTTATTTTTAACTTTATATATTTATATAGTCTATCTCTATTACGTGTTATATGCAGGGAGAGACGGGAAAGAATGGAGGTGACCTCTCTCTTGGTCTGCCTGTGTCCGTGATCCTCCTCAGACCATAGCCACGCACCGCGATCCGCGTGGGCTTTTCCGCGCGTGGGTCCCCGCGAGCACCAGCCGGGGATCGCCGCTTGCTCTGCCTGCTCCGAGAGGTGGGTCACCCGAGAGGGAAAGGCCACTTCCTTCCCTGCTTGCAGTGTTTATAGTCGTTGAATGCTGTAAAATAACGGGATTCCCTCACTGTTTCCTCCTGTTTATGCCCAGCGCCATGGAAACCCTTGGATCGGCTCCATCTCCCCAACGGAGGGCTTTCCTGCAAAGTTCCACACTCAGGAATCCATGACGTCGCCCTCGTCCCGGAGCCAAAAGGCGGCCCTGTGGCTTTCCTCTCTCTCTCTCTCTCTCACTTTTCCCTCTCTCTCTCTCTTTAGGCTGCACACAAGCACCCGATTGTTGAACGGCACGAAGAAGGGGTAGACTAGAGCCAAGGCGCGGGGGGGGGGGGGAAGTGGACCAGGTTTTTTCCTCCTGATTTCTGGCCTTTAAAATGATTTTTTTAAAAAGCCAAGGGAAACCTTTTAGAATTCACCTTTCAGTGAAAACGAGTCAATCTCAAGCCCCCACTCCCCAATCCAGCCCAAGTCTTTGTCTTCTTTCATGTCCCCATCAAGCCCTGGACCGCCAAGATGAAGGCAAGTCCTCATTGGTGCATGTTCCTGGCAGCAATTGGCTGACCAGTAAATGAGCTGGATGAGCCTGTTGGTCTTGTCTTCAGTGTCCACTGCTCCTGATCTCAGGTGGAGCCATACCAACAAGAGGGTATCAATTCTCAACTGGCGTAGGTTTGAGGCATCCTCTCACTCTACACATGGCTTCATTCACAGTGACGTCAACTTGTTTTGCGTGTGTGGATGCACTCCATACTGGAGCAGCATACTCTGCTGCAGAGATGCTCAGGGCCAAAGCTGATGTACACAGAGTGGATGGTTGTGTTTCCCATTTATAGTTTGTGTGTTTTCTGATGATATTGTTCCTTGTACTAACATGACCCATTCCTTTCTCCTTGGGTTCAAACTGTTTGAGCCAAGAGTGATTACATTTATTCATGAGGGTCATTCTCCCATCTCAATATATGTATCGAATGCCTGACCTAAAATTCTTCTTTCTGTAGGTAGTTTGCTTACTTCCAACAACCTTCTTCTTCTTTCATGTCCAGGTCAAACTTTAAACTGCCAAAACGAAGCCACCTTCTTTGACCATACTTAAATCCTCATCAGTACATTTTTCCAGTAGTAATCAACAGACCAACAAATGAGCTGAATTCTGTATCTCTCCACATTCACACCATGTGCCATTGTCCACTAGTAACCCCCACTTGAGCATGTTGGTCTTACACTTAGACACTCTGACCCTCAGCCTATTCATGGTCCTCTAAGTGACATAGGGGAGGTCAGGTTCCTCAGCCATATCCTCCTTTAATGTTATTCCTTGTCCAGTGAGCTTCTTCCTCCATCTTCTAATTTGATTTTGCTCTTGCATACCTTCAGGAATGTTTGGTCTTGTCATAAGCTCCCTATCTAAAATGATATCTCAAGAGAGTTAGGTTTGCAACTCTGTCTTCATTCAAGGATTTTATCTAAGACTGTGGACATCATCACCCCTACTCTGTGACTTTTATTCTTGCGCACCAAATCCCATGAGATAGCAAAAACAGCCAAAGTCTTGTGGTGCTATAAAGAGCAAAATCTGTTGGGCATAAGCTTTCCTGGGCTGGCGTTCACTTCTTCAAAGGCTGGTTCAGATGCTGCATCGGAAGAAGTGGGTTGCAGCTTTAAAAAAAACTATAAGCATTTAAAGGGGCACACAACTATTGGTTGTGTGCAGACCAATCTTCTGGAAATTCCTGTGAAATAGAAATAATCCCAATTGAGCAGGAAACACCCTGGATTGAACTCTCACTTTCAGGACCCATTTCCTTAATACCAAACAGAAGGTTTTTGCCAGGAACAATATTCTGAGGAAAATAGCAGGCACAAGTAGGGTTACCCAACCACACACGTTAAGAACTTCTGTGCTAGCTATACGTTCCTCTTCAGGAGAGTATGTTAGTCCAGTGTGGTACCAATCAAAACATGCAAAACAGGTGGATGTGGCCTTAAATGAAAAAGCGAGATTGGTCACAGGATGTTTAAAACCAACCCCAATACAAAAAGTGGATTACCTAGCTGGCATTCCTCCATCAAAATTCTGTCGAGAAAGTGCTGCTCAGAAAGAGTGGGTCAAAGGAAGTTCCTTGGAAACACACCTGCTATTTGATCACCAACCACCAAAGCAGAGGCTGAAATCAAGGCATAGCTTCCTCACAACCTCTGCCCCTCTGAACAACACAGACCTCCTTAGAACAATGGAAGGCGAGCAAGGAGCTACCAGATAACTGGGTAGACCCACATGACTTTCTACCACCTGGCCAAGAACAACCATGGCCTGTGTGGAAAGCTTTAAATAGAGTGTGTGCAGGGGTAGGAAGATGAAGGGCTAATATGAGAAAGTGGGGTTTCCCTGTAGATGATGGCTTGTGTGAATGCAGAGCAGTACAAACTATCTTCCATATGATACAATGCACACGATGCCCCTCAAAGTGCATTGAGGAGGACCTTATGTTGGCAAGAGAAAATGCTGTTGATGTGGCCCGATATTTGGCAGATGTCATCTAGCTCTTTTTAATTCTGTTTTGTTTTTAGACGTGTTAATTTTAGCTTTGTACTGTATGTTATTATATGCTGGTGGTGCATATGACACGAATAAGGAAAACAACCACTACATCAAACAGGCCCTGAACAGGACCTGAGGTCTCCCAGAAAGCCATGAGGGCTGATCTTTTGTACATGTTTAGTTGGCGGTAAATTCCCGACAGGACTTAGGGTGTAACTAGACAGGGTTTTGTCCTCCTGCTTAGCCCACTCTGTGGATGGGCTGATTTGTTCATATCCCCAACATCTACACAGCATGCCATTGTGAACCAGCCTGTTCCTGATGTGGGACCACTTGCACCTTTCTAGCTCCTTCTTACAGGCTACTGTTCTTTTTGTGCTGGTTGGGTCCCTTTATTTTAGTTCCATTCCACTATATTTAATCACTGGGCTTGAACCAAACAAGTTGGCTTAAGCTGACTTTACAAATAAGTCGTCCCCTTCTACATATCAATGGGTTCAGTATCCATGTTCTTAGATATCTGCAGGCCTAAAAATATTCAATTTAAAAAATCTTGAAATACATATGTACTGTATGTTTATGGCACATTACCAGAGTTGGCCACTAGAAGCCATTGTCTGAAATGCAAAATACAGGGTTCACTGTTATCCATGGTTTCAGGTATCTGCTGTAGGTCTCAGAACACATCCCTCACAGATACAGGGGACAACCTGTATTGAGAAATTAAAATCTTTCTCAGGTCTTCTGTGAAGGGGTAGAGAGAGAAAAAACAAAGGCTGGTTTTAAATGCTTTAGAGGGTAGTGCTGATATTGCTATGCCTTTTAATAAAATAAAATAAAATTGGAAGCTTCCTTCTAGAAGAGACTGGTGGGGTAGGGTCAGTAGTGGGATTCAATTTTTTTTACTACCTGCTCTGTGGGCATGGCATGGTGGGCATGGCCATGTGGCCATGTGACTTGCTGGGTGTGACCCGAGGCTCTGGCAATCAGATGGGGGAAGCCAAAGGATGCTGCACCTCCAGTACAGGAAACAGGCACAGGCCTAAGACCCAAGGCTCTGGCAACTGGATGAGTGGTGCCAGCCGGAATTTCTACTACAGGTGTACTGGGACGTACCAGCTGAATCCCTCCTTGTGGGGTAACAAGGAGACCAATTGCTCTCTCTTTTTCTTTTGAACTTTTTTCATTCCCTCTTTTCCTTTAGAAGAAGTGTTGTAGCATGGTGTGGTTTCCTGACCTGAAAACACCTGATCCACCTACAATGGTCACACCAAATGGTATACTGCACTTCTGGAAGATATCTAGACACAGAGGAAGAATAAGGAGGAGAAGGAGTTGCTTAGGCCTGCATGTCCTGCTCCAAAGAAGAATAGGTGATGAGCATTAAATGGTGGCACCTGTTAGGGGAATTACATCTGAGTGATAGCATATGCTTTGTGCATAGAAGGCTTGAGGGTCAACTCGGTCCCTGGCATTTTCCAAGTTAAAAGAATCAAAGAATTGCAGGCAACTGCCTGAAATCCTGGAGAGTGATTGCTGCTGCTGAAAATAGACAGCACTCGGCTTGATCCTGAAATAGTTTGACCTGCTATGTTCACCTTTTCAACATTTGTTTTTGAGTGATACGGGGATTCTTGTTAGCACCAGGTATCTGTAACATAGAAACAGGCTTGGCATGCTTCCTCTATTTTCAATACAGAGGCCAAGGGAGTGGCATCAAAATAAGAATCCTAGAAATGTGCTCCCTGGAGGGGTGGTAGGTATGTGAGTATGAATATGAACATCAGGTTTCCTGCACTTCTGGAGGATTTGCTTAGGGGGTGTCTGGTGATTATGGATATGAGATTGGAAGTTTGCGGCCATTTCAAAACAATTCTTCTAAGGTACAGTAATAAAATAAAATGTATGTCTTGCAATGACTGGACAGAACTGCAAAAGCTGGCTTCAGTAGACATTCTACAGAAAATATGAAATGATTCTCTGAATATAAAGTCTACTACCATGTAATTTAGGGACTGTGGTGGCTTAGTGGTTAAGATGCTGAACTTGATGACTGGAAGGTCAGCAGGTCAGCAGTTGGAGACCCAAATGCCCCACGGCGGAGTAAGGACCCAGCTCCTGCCAACCTAGCAGTTCGAAAGCAAGAAATTGCAAGTAGATACATAGGCACCACTTCGGTGGAAAGGTAACAGTGTTCTGTCCACTTTGACATCGAGTCATGGCTGGCACATGACCAGAGAAATGTCTGCAGATGCAAACAGTGCTGGCTCTTTGAGCACCATAACCTGGAGTCAGATACAACTGGCTTTCAAGCAAAGGTGACTTTTACCTTTATCTTACCACATACAGTCATACCTCACATAACGAATTTAATGCGTTCTGCAAGGCTGCTTGCTATGCGAAAAATTCGCTATGAAGGTCAGACTCGCATAACAAATTTTTCGCTATGCAAGTCGGACTTTTCCCTATGGAAAAACTTGCATATGTGAGTTATGTGAGTTATCACTCGTTATGTGAGTTTTTCCATAGGGAAAAGTCCAACTTGCATAGTGAAAAATTTGTTATGCGAGTCGGATCGCTTAGCAAAAAACTTGCTCGTTATGCAAGTTTTTCACTAAGTGAAATGCTCATTATGCGAGGTTTGACTGTAATTTAGCAACAGATAAAAACACTGGAAAAAATGGATGAGATGGCTCTGGTTCGGAAGTCCTTGTGTGATTTTGGAAGCTCTGATATATCTCATGGGGAACCCAGCACAGTGTGAAAGACTAGGAGTCTAAAGATCAGGGTTTGAATCCCCACTTGGAAATGGAAACTAACGGGTTGTGGAACTGGCAAAATTACCTTGAAAATCCTATTAGGGTTGCTGTAAATTGATTCTAACTTGACAGCACATAAATAACTAATGCTTCTTATAGAATCATCTGATATATCCCACTTTACTGGATTTTTGTGAGAATAAAACTGAATGAGATGGAAATGTACACCCAAACTTGAAATAAATGAAACATAAACAGTGGTCTTTTTTTTACCCTCCACATTTGTGCCTGATTCTTTGCAGTACCGTATCTTGAAGCTGCTATTTGGCATACCAAGTTGCTGTCAAAGACAGCAGTTGTTGTAGGAAGTAGCAAAGAGTGAGTCACATTCTTTTGCAGATGAACGTGGATTCCAGCTGTAAAAACTCCTGGCACCAACAGAGATCTTTCCTTTCCTCTTTGCCCAATTCACATCATTGGTGTTTTTGCTTCTGGGGTTTGTTATGGTGGGGTTTGTGTAGTAGCAACTGGGGGTGAGGTGAGGAAAGCATTTTGCCCCCTTCTCTGCTGTGTCATTTTAAAAAATTAGATGGAAATGCCATGGTGCCCTTGTGGGTGGGTGGGGGGACACGTTATATAACACAACCTCTGCTGAACTCTGAAAAAAGCTGTATAGAACATTTGGCTTGAACTTGGTAAGGAAAGAAAGGGGAGACCTGGAAAGTAATGAAAAATGAGTGATGAAAGGAAAGGAAATACAGATGCCTTTTGAAAAACATGGGGATGCCATTTTCCAAACTGGAATTATTGCTCAGGGGAGAAGTACCTGTGCTAATGATAGTGAGTCCAGTCTATGCTGCTGCTGCTGCTGCTGCTACAACACCTGGCTTATTGACTTTGCTATACTAGGAGATGCACGAATTGAGGACAAACAACTTAGGGGGGGAGGGAATCACAAAATATAATGATTTGCAAATTGAAGTTAAGTGTTTATGGAGGAAGAAATCCGTTGTTGTACCCATAGTGATCAGAGTCCTTGGAGCAATACCTAAATGACTTCTTAGATATTTGGAAATTTTGAATTTATTGGACTTGAATGTGCTAACTTAAAAAAAAAACACCAAACTTTACTAGGAGTTGCCTATATACTCAGACATTACCTTAACAGTTCTTAGGTCCCTGGTTAGGGCTTGAACTGTTAATTTTATACCAGTCCTCGGCTGTGAATCGAATAGTAGATTTGAATGATAATATTGTAAGAATAATCATGTGCTGTCAAGTCAATTCTGACTTCTGGTGACACTTTCCAGGGTTTTGTGGTAGAGAATACACAGAAGTGGTTTAGTGTTCCTTTCTTCTGGAGGCACCCTGGGACTGTGCAGCTTGGCCATGGTCACACAGGCTGGCTTTTCTGGAACTCCCAACCATATTTAAACCACAAGCTATCCATACCTATAGAAAAATAGGGAGAAGAGCCCTGAATTGGTAAAGTAGTCTGCATTGTTTCAGACTATAGGCGGGAATGCCATGCTTATCTCTAGGATAAAACAAAACCACTGAAAGTTTAAAAAAAAACAACCAAAAATAACAACACACACATACAAATAGAAACAAACATTCTAGATCATTCTGTGCTATGGAAACCCTATGCTGTGTGGGTAAAGTATTTGTAACATGACTCAACCCTCTTCCCTGTTCAGCTCACCACTTTTTCCATTTCATTCTGCAACATAGGTAGGTAAAGGTAAAGGTTGCCCTTGCTCAAAAGCCAGTTGCATCTGACTCAAGGGTTCAGTACTCATCCCTGTTAATAGCCAAAGAGCCAACACTGTCTGCATTTGCAGACATTTCTTTTTTTTAATTTTATTTTTATAGGTATTTAAAAAAGGATAAACATACAGAGATAATAAAATTATATATAGACAAAAAAAATAAAGTAGTAAAGGAAAAAGAAAACACATTTTCCTCCTCTACAATAATGTCAAAACGAGTACATTACACGGAATATATATGAGCAATAATAAAGAAACCAAACTCTATTAGATACATGATAAAGCTACATAATCCATCCTTAATATCACATTTCTACTCATTCTCTAATACATTTAATTTCCTACGCATCCATAAATCACTCTTTCATTGACACCCTTGTGATATTTACATTGTCTGGCGGATTGTAAATACTCATGATTTCCAAAAATCATTTTGGTCTGGTACAGGACCAAAATTTGCAGACATTTCTGTGGTCATGTGGCAAGCATGACTAGACAGTGGTACCTATTTATCTACTTGCAATTTCTTGCTGTCAAACTACTAGGTTGGCAGGAGCTGGGAAAGAGATGGGAGCTCACTCCATCATGCAATACTCGGGTCTCAAACTGCTGACCTGCCAACCTTCCAGTCAAGTTCAGCATCTTAACCACTAAGCCATTGCATTCCTGGAGCAACATAGGTAGATAGAATCTAAAAGGGTGTGAAATAGTATGGAATCTGAAGATTATTGCAGCCATGAAATAAAAAGGTGACTGATGCTTGGGAGGCAAACAATGAGAAACCTGGGGAACATAGTGAAAAGTAGAGACATCACATTGCAAACAAAAATTTGTATAGTTAAAGCAATGGTATTCCCAGTGGCAATGTATGGTTGTGAGAGCTGGACCATTAGGAAAGGTGAGTGTAGAAGAATAGATGCCTTTGAGATGTGGTGCTGGAGGAGAGTTTTGAGAGTCCCCTGGACAGCGAGGAGAACAAATAGGTCAATATTAGAAGAAATCAACCCTGACTGCTCCCTGGAAGGTCGAATAGTAAAGATGAAGCTAAAGTACTTTGGATATCAGATAAGAAGAGAGGATTCACTTGAGAAAACCTTGATGCTTGGAAAGGTGGAGGGCAAAAGAAGAAGGGGGTGGCCAAAAATGAGATGGCTAGATGGTATTGTAGACACAATGGGCACAGAGCTGAGCGAGTTGAGGAGGATGGTGGAGGACAGAAGTGCCTGGAGGGTGGTGGTCCATGGGGTCGCAGAGGGTCGGAATTGACTGCGACTGGACAACAACAAACATTAATGAAAGCAAGTCTCTTAAAATGCAACATACATTTAGGACACTTCACTTGGACACACAGACACAGACACAGACACAGACACAGACACACACAGACACACACACACACACACACACACATGAGACAGCATTGAAAAGCTTTACTAGATCAGAGGAGGGTGCGTGCGTGCATGAGTGCATGTGTGCGTGTGTTGTTAAATGAAAAAGTAACCAAAGGGGGAAATATACTGCTATCAAAGTAATGAAAGATAAATAAGCTTATGGTGCTTCTACACAGGGCTTTTGAGATCCATGACCAGGAGATTCCCAGCTTGCATTAAAGTGGATTTTTAAAAAAGATGGAAAGGTTGCAAAACTATCTTATTCTTAAACTGCACTAAGATAATACTTTAATTAATGGTGTAAATAAGGCAGTAGTCTTTCAGTTCTTTCTCAGGCTTGATGCTAAGAGAAAATTGAGGGTCACAAGCTGCATAGGCTACTCAATATTTTATTCAGAGTAGCTGAGTGGAAAGATTGTCTGTTAAAAGAGCTGGTTTTCTCCCCCTCTTTCCCAGTTCTGAAAGTGAAAAACTTTCAGATGTCAAAGGAAGGAGAAAGCAGTGGTCTTATATATATGCCTTGGCTGTCCTAAGGAACTAAAGTTTAATTCCTCTGACATTGTTTGCCCCTTGTGAATATTAATTACATGACTGTAGAAGAAGGAAAGAATGTACTTTATAGTAAGTGTAGGTTTTACAGTCTTCTTCTACCGTATCCAAATCTGAATATAGGTGATCATCATGGTGATCAGCCATGAAGACTGCCCTGAGAAGGTAATGCAGTGGCCTTTATTATTTATTTATTTTATTTATTGAATTTATTACCCCGCCCCACTCGGGAGAACCCAACTCTGGGCGGCTTACATCGTCATAAAACAGAGGTAAAAGATAAAAACATATAAAATCATGAAGTTAAAAGATCATCTAAAATCATTTAAAGTTAAAAAACAGTACAAACTACACACCAGTATTCCCCTGGCCTTCCATTTTCCTTCCCCATCAAAGCATGGCATGTATACCACCGATCCAGTTCCATGAGTCACTTTCAGGTCCTGAGCCCTTTTGGTATGCAAAGTCCCCATCAGCCCCAGGCCAGTATTGATGAAGCTGCTGCACTCCATCAAGATGGATTCAAAAGGGATATAATTCACTTAGGGACTATCACCCTTCCCTGTGGACTTTGGCACTCAAGGCTGTTAGTCCTCAGGGTTGTCAGGTTAGTTAACCACTGCCTGACACTCGGCACTGAGTCTCTGGCAATATGGTCTACTCTACTACAATAGCAGGATAACCTGGCCAGACTAGAAGGTTTTACATTACACAGACAAATCCAAGCATGTATCTATTTAAGTCTCATATGGAAATCACCATTATTTTGCATGAAACAGTATAGAAATAAATCAGTCAGCAGGTGATTAAAACAACAACAACCCCAAACAATGAACACTATCTAGCCAAAACTTAGGAACCTTTCTGTTCCACTTTAAGCCTAGCCAGTTATTATAAAATCACTGGATTTTGTTTGTCTGTTTGCTTGTTTTCTTCCTCCAAAATATATTTTGCAGATAAAAATTGCATTAGAAAGAACATGTTAGAATCTCTTTTTTTAACAAGGGCATCAGTTTTTACATACAGCTTCCAGAGTACCCTTTAGCATTCCTACATCCCATTAAGATACTTCTGATGTTTTTTTTAAAAAAAGCTTTTCCATGGGGCAGCTCAACTAGAGATAGGGTTGTTGAAATGGCAGATAGTGGGGAGATGCAGTTTGAGGTAAATAGGTGAGCTGCAGTCCCAAAGAAATTAATAGGATATATATATTTAAATGTAAAGTGATGCACTTAGCCACCATTGATTTCATACATAGCATGTTGTTTCCTACACACACAGATGGATTTGACTCTGAGTTGAAAGGCAAATGACTTTTGACAACACAGTGTCACTTCAATGTTATATTTCATCTCCAGCATTGTATTCCAGACACCAGTAGTTGTTCCACTATTATAACAGAAAAATATAGACATTTCATTAGGTAAGAGTAAATAAGTGGTGGGCATCAGCAGGTTCGCACCAGTTCGCCAGAACCGGTAGCAAAAATTCTGGGTGGCCCCGCCCATCCAAGTTTTGAAATAAAGTAGTCCTAATTCGGGTGCAACGGCAGGGCTTTCCCCCTCGCCACGCCCACCATACCACGCCCACAGTGTGGTAGTAAATTTTTTTAGAGCCCACCACTGGGCTAAATCTCTCCCTTGCTTGAAAGCCAGTCCTGTCTGACTCTAGAGGGCAGTGCTCATCTCTGTTTACAGCCAAAGAACCAGCGCTGTCTGAATTTGCAGATGTTTCCATGGTCACGTGGCAGGTATGACTAGATGTGTAGCACATGGAATCCTATTACCTTTCTCACTGAAGCAGTACATATTTTCTACTTGCAATTTCTTATATTGTATTTTCTATTGCATTTAATTTCAAACATTGTGATATATTGGGACTGTATAACATATTGTTGATTATACTGTTGATGTTTATGAAATGTTATATGTGTGGGTTTCGTGAGCCGCCCTGAGTTGGTTGCACCAAGTAGGGCGACATATAAACTGAAACAACAACAACAACAACAACAACAACAACAACAACAACAACAACAACAACAACAACAACAACAACAACAACAACAACAACAACAACAACAACAACAACTGCTAATCTGCTGACCCTCTGGTTGTCAAGCTCAGCATCTTACCAATTGTTAAAAACCCAATGCTATGTAAACAGATGATGATTGAAGGACTGTTTGGAAGAAGACTTTAATGTTGAGAAGATCAGGATGTATGTGACGCTACTATATATATATTGTACATTTAGAATATTTAAGGAATATTTACATAGAAATGTTTGGGTATTCTAATAAAAATAATTTTTAAAAAGTGGGTTATGTTGTTTTGAGATATATATTTGAGATACATTAATGGAATAATGCCTTCTACACCTTCATGTTTGTGATATGGCATTTTGTCCCTTCTGATAGATACCACTTGGAGGTGAGTGGTGAGTGGGAGGTAGGATATTTACCAGCTGGGAGATGATACTGCACAGAGGAGGAAAACTAGGACTAGTATAGCAAATGCTGGCAATGCTCAGGAACAGCGGAGGGGGTGGTTTCTCATAAAACAACCTGTTCCCCATAATGAATGGAGAATTTGGACTGCCCAGGTGGAAAGTTCTGCCCCCGCATTCCTACATTACAACTGGGAGAATCCCCTTTCTGCGGTTAGGACACTCAGTTTGGGTTCTCTTGGCCAGGACAGGTTTAAAAATATATTGTCTTTCTTTTAATAGACCAAACTCCATCTGCTGCCACTGATTCGCATGAGAGTGCTTTCCTAAAATATCCCTTTTCCACCAGTATCTTTTTCCCCCCTTCAAGTTTGAAAAATGCTGATTCTTGCTACACAAACTCAGCTCCAGAAAGAAGAGCTGGCAAGAGATATTGCCTTTGTAACACTAGCTGCATTCCCAACCAACCCGGTACCTGACAGCTTTCCAAGAGCTTCAGGAGAAGGCCAAGAAGACAAATGTGTCCTCTGCAAACTCCTGCTCTCCTGCTGAGTTAAACTTTCCTGGTGGAACCTTTTTTTGTTGCTGGCTTTATTACTGGAGATTTGTGAGTGACCATGAATCGGAAAGGATCTTGTTCAAATGTTGCATAACTCCAAAGCCGGGGGGGGGGGGGGATGAGTTTCCCTAGAAACCAGAAGTTTTTATATAGTTATACATTTCAATTCCTTCTCAATGGAAGGCCAGATGCCTCTCTTTCTTTTTTTAGTAACACAAAAATTGACTTTACTTTTGTAATAGAGAGAGAGAGCAACCCAACCATTTATTCCTCCTTTCTTCAAATGTTCCAACATCACTGTTTCTTCCAGATGTTGAATCAGTTGCTACCCATATGCATTGAATCGCAGTCCCCTGACAGAGAAGGCATAGGTCAATCTAGGTGTTGCTTCTTTTAAATAGGTATCCTTTCTTAAAGTGTTGTGTAATACCTACTGCTCTGGTGACATAGTGGTTAAAACTGCTTTACTGTAAACAAAATGTTGTGGGTTTGATACTGACCAGGGATCAAGGTTGACTCAGCCTTCCATCCCTCTGAGGTCAGTAAAATGAGTACCCAGCATGTTTTGGGCAAAATGCTAATTAACTTGCTTTGCTTTGCTTTGCTTTGCTTTGCTTTGCTTTGCTTTGCTTTGCTTTGCTTTGCTTTGCTTTGCTAGGGGAGACACCTTCTTCTCCAAGCTTTGTTGCTTGATTGTAGAATGAACACAAAATGCTACGGGTACAATCTGACCTGGGAATTTTGCCTTCTCTGTCTGAGCTTCTCTAAAATAATCAGGAACAGTTATTTCTAGAGCTTTTGCCATTCATTTCAATGGGGGTTGGATAATTCTTCAAGGCTGCAAGTTGTACCTCTGAAAGCATTTAAATTCATGCTACAGTACTAGAAGATCTAATACTATCCACTTACCATTACATAGACACTGATGGATTGATACAATGAAAGCCACAGAAGAAAATCAGGGGGATGCCAGTATGCGCTTTAGATTTAGTACAATATCTTACATATTAGTTACAGTACAGAAGTTGTGTAATATTTTAGGTATTATATACATTTCATTTCCTTCTCAATGTAAGGCCAGATGCCTTCCTTTCCTATGTGAAAATGATATTTTCCTGTGTGAAAATGATTTCCAGGAAAAATATATACTCAGATACGAGTAGCAGCCGATGACAATTGTATACGACACATTAGATATTGCCATATACATATTGGACATGTCTGGCTGGGCATCCCACTATGGTGATAGAGTAGACCATACAGCCAGCAACTCAATACCGAGTGTTGGGCGGCGGTAAATAACCTGACTCCCTAAGGGGGGCAACGGCTATGGGCGGATGAACCCTTTTAGGTGGGGTGATGGTCTCCTCAGTTGAGGAAATGCCACTGGAAACCATCATATTGGGCCCAGTGGAAAAATGAGTGGAGGAGGAACTCTGATTCCCAGTGGTCATGGAGGTGGGAGAGGCCATCCCAGATGGACTGGCTGTGAAGGTGCACTTTGATAATATCCTGAAGGCTGCGGCAGTGCATTGCAGTCCCAGTGTTAAATCCTGCATGTCTCGTTTCATATGTGCCACAGGAGATGGCTCCAAGATCATAGTGTGTAGGTCACTTCATGGCAAGCTGGGATCCACCTTAAACAAATTCACGCCAATGGCATTTTGCCTGCTTCAGGAAAAAATGCATTCTTGGATACGAGTTGCAGCTGATGATGAGATATTGTAGACATAAATAGCTGACACTATGCTTGCAAACAAGTCATACTAAACAGGCTGTAAAGTAAAGTAAAGAAATTAAGGTAGAAATGCAACAGTATTAACCCAATGTTCCAGCAAAATGTTTCTTCCTAGCTCCAACAATGTGATTACTGGAATAAATGGTTCCTGATTTTGTCTTCTCTCTGACTAACATTTATTTATTTATTTATTTATTTATTTATTTATTTATTTATTTATTATTTGATTTGATTTGATTTGATTTGATTTGATTTGATTTGATTTGATTTGATTTGGTTTGGTTTGGTTTGGTTTGTACCACCGCCCCTTCACCAGGACGACTCCAGGCGGCTTACACCAAACACTACAAACCCAACATAAAAACATCCCCACAATAAACATCATTAAAAACCTAAGCTTAAAATCATTAAAACCTTTGACCATCCTCTAACTCCAATTCCAACATTTAGACTGACTAAAACTAGAGTAAAAAAGCTAACACCCCTGTGCTTATGTTTATTTTATTTTATTTGGCCCTACCCACAACATCATGATGTCATGATGTTGGTTCCGCCCATGACATCATGTCATCATGACATTAGTTCCACCCACACTGTGATGACACCATGGTGGGGTAGTAAATTTTTTGACATCCCACCACTGGCGCAGCCCAACTGGGAGCACCCCACACCTGGTGATCTAGCCATGTTTTTAACCCCTTTCTGAATGGCAGTTGTTCTGCCTGGAGGCACAACTCGATTGGTAAGAGGTTCTACAGGGCCAGAGCAGATACAGAGAAGGCTCTCCTTCTAGTGCCAGAGAGATGAGCCTCTTTGGCAGATGGAACTCTCAGGGAGCCCCTCCGATCTCCTCTGGTGGGATGGGCTGATGTTCTTGGGGTGGTGCGGTCTCTTAAGTCCCCTAGTCCATTAACATTAAACTACAGTGCAAAGAGTAGGTAAAGGTTGCCCTTGCTCAAAAGCTGGTCGTATCCAACTCTAGGGTTCGGTGTTCAACTCCATTTACAGCCAAAGAGCCAGCACTGTCTGCATCTGGAGATATTTCTGTGGTCATGTGACAGGCATGAATAAACACGAGTGCACAGAATGCTGTTTACCATTCCACTGAAGTGGTGCCTATTTATCTACTTGCAATTTCTTGCTTTTCAACTGCTAGGTTGGCAGAAGCAGGGATAGATGATGGGAGCTCAGTTATTTCAATATTGCCTCATTAGATTCATATTTGAAATCCTTTAAAGGCTTACAAGGCTGTAATAGCTAGCTTGAAAGAAAACATGCCTTTTTGTGACATTTGAAAAAATTCTGCAAAACATTTACTACGGTCAATGGTATTTAAATTTAAACTGCTTTGCCTGATGAATATTTTCTGTCTAATTGTTTATTTCTTTAACTTTCACCCAAGCAAGTGAGACATTTTGTACCTTCTTCTTCTTCTTCTTCTTCTTCTTCTTCTTCTTCTTCTTCTTCTTCTTCTTCTTCTTCTTCTTCTTCTTCTTCTTCTTCTTCTTCTTCTTCTTCTTCTTCTTCTTCTTCTTCTTCTTCTTCTTCTTCTTCTTCTTCTTCTTCTTCTTCTGTTGCATCTGAATCCGAGAATATAATGCAGTGGTCTTTCATCTGCCTTCTTTATTGCAGCATGGCACTGATCCAGCTCCATGAGCCACTTTCTGGTCCTGAGCTCTTTTAGCATGCAAAGGCCTCATCAGCTCCAGGCCAGTATTCATTAAGCTACTCCCCTTACATACAAGATGGATTCAAGTGGGATTTAATCTACTTGAGGACCATCACCCTTCCCTGTGGACTTTGGCACCCAAGGCCATTAGTCCTCAGGGTTTTCAGGTTAGTTAACCAGCACCAGACACTCGGCATTGAGTCACTGGGAGTATGGTCTACTCTATTACCATAGCAGGGTAACCTGGCCAGATTTTTTTTTTTTGGTACCTTTTTATTTTATTTTATTTGTCTGAAGTTACAAGGAATTTAAAAATGGCATTCCCCTTGAAGATTGTAAAGAATGTTTCAACCACTTACTTTGTACTGTATACAGTTTCTATTAAACAGGCAAAGAAGAATCCCACAACAGCTGGGACAAATATGAACCCCACAGATCTATTGCATTTTGCCATTTCCCTTTAAGCCATTGTGAAGAAGAGGTGAGGAATAAGTCCTTTGCAATTTTTGGGACAAGTCCTGTGGAATTTGGGGGGGGGGGCAGATTCCTGTTGTCATTAGGTTGGCCTTGAAGATGGTGACAGTGGAATGCCTAGTGAGTTCAGGTAATACAAGACCTGTTAGTACTAAGCCTAAGCCTAAACTTAACACTTCTACTAATCATTAATGTCAGACATTACCGCTTCTGGCGAACTGGGGCAAACCTGGTGAATCCCACCACTGCTCCCAGAGTAGTTTATAGTCCTTGCCTTCAGGGATATATAATGTAAAGATACAGTGCAAAAGGTGAAAAAGTTGAATGGGAGAAAGGGGGGGGGGCACACAAGAATTAACCCTTAAAATAGAGAGTTCAATAGCTACCATTAGTTAGGCAGGACTGCATTTCACTGAGTTCATATGCAAGAATATTATTGATGCAATTATTTTGTAGAAACCAGAAAGTTGCTTGTTTTAATCTGTACTCTGTACTAAATAAATTATATAAATAGTTCTGCTTTTAACTAACTTAGGAATGATCAAAGTCTATGAGTCCTGGGGACCATTTTAATGTTGAGAGCATTTAATTTTTTGTCATGATCATCAGCGTCTTAACCAATAGCTATTTGTTTAATAGCCCATTTATTATCTTCTCCAAATGGCAAAACCTCTTAGAGCCATGATGGCGAATCCTGGCACTCCCGCTGTTCTTGAACTTTAATTCCCAGAAGCCCAAGCCCTTGTGAATCCACATGAATGGGTTTACTGCTCCTATGCTTGGGCTTCTGGGAATTGAAGTCCAAGAACAGCTGGCATGCCAAGGTTTGCCATCCCTGTCTTAGAGTCTTAGGGAGAAATAATTACCAACACCTGCTCTCTGATACTTCTAACTGGAGACACAAAGTACTTAAGCTATTTAAATGTGCTTTAACCAGCAAGATTTGGCACTTTCCTGATTTATCCAGATAACATTGTGTTAAGGAATAGACTCACAGGCACTAGCTGGCTGTTCCTCAGCTAATTAATTCAGTGAGAAAGTCTCTACAGCAGGATGCAAAACGATGTTTGGGAAACCAAAGCAGTGATTCCTCTTTGCCACCCGCTTTCCCCGCTTGGGCTTTTGAGAAGATCAGGCTTCAAGGTTTCCTGAGGATGTGCTCCCAAACCTCAGTGGCAGTTCTTTGGGGCTTATCATAACAGGCAACTCTGTTTTTCATTTGTGAAAGCATTCCAGTCTCACAGCAACAATAAGTAGTTTTGACAAAAGATGCTCACCCTTCCAAAATAAATATCCCATACAGACTTTGGATTTCTACACTACTGAGAACAGATCATAAACCAGATCAACACCAGCGGAATGTACCAAGCAAAGCATACAGAGAGTAAATAAAGGAAACTTCCAGATCCAACAATTTTCACTCTCAATGGCTTTATCTTTATGGGAAGCCATCACATTTGGATGGCACAATGTCTGAGTTAATTTGCTTTTCCACACATATAGAATTGCAGCTTGCATTTGGAAAGCAAAAATGAGGAATGACATGTCCAATAAGTAACCATAGTGAAACAAAGTCATAAATAGACTCAGTTGTCATGATGTAGTCCCAGATCAGTTTCATGTTTCCAACCACACACAGCTATGGGAGCTACATCACTACGATCCAGTCTCACACCACTTCTGCAGTGTGTGGACCCGTGTGGCTAAAAACTATGCAAGAGAGTTGCTAGGAAATGGAAAGTTAATATATGAAGTGAGAGGCACCTGCATTCTAATGCCATGTGGGAAGAAGGTGAGAGAGGTTTTGTTAACATGCCTGAAATGCTGGAGTTGAAACGGTACTGGGCCATCACTAACATTAAACAATAAAATCATTGAAATCATTACAATAATAAGTATTAAATCTGTAGACCATATAAACTGTGTCTTTCCTTTGTTATCTCTAATTAGGTAAATGTTGCCCTTACTCAAAAGCCAGTTGTATCCAACACTTTGGCAGGAAAGGTAACAGAGAGCTGTTACCTTTCCTGCCAAAGCAGTATCTATTTATCTAACTGCAATATGTTGAACTGCTGACCTGCCGATCTTCCAGTCATCAAGTCCAGTGTCTTAACCACTAAGCCACTGGAGTCTCCATCTCGCTCTACTAAATTGCATGTTACTTTTCTTCTTTATTTTACTCATAATATCTTTTTGTGCAGAGGAATACAACAGGACTGGGGGGGGGGTCACTGTTATGGGATAGATGATAGGGAAGAATGTCTAAAGTCCAAAACTGTGTATAGTACCTTCAGAGAGTGAGTTTCTCATGCCCACTTAAAATAGCAACTATGGCTTCTTCCTACAGAAGGTGCCAAAATGTATACACATTGACCAAAATGTCCACTTGTTTTGCTGTGCATTCCCTTTTAATTTTTTCCTGAAGTACTGCCAGTGTAGCTGGTTTCGAGCAAACATCATACAATACATTGCTACCATAAATCAATTCAACTACAAAAAGTAATACATAGATAACATCTCTTAAAATAGGTACACTTTTTTTGTGGCACACTCTGTATATTTTATTTCCTGGACTACAGATCCCTCTCCATTAATGATGATAAAGATGCTGGAAGTTGTAGGCCAAACAAGTCCCAAAAATATGTAGAAACACTTTAGGTAGTAAAGAATAGGAAGGATTAAAAACCAAAAGAAAAATAACACTGGGGAACCAAAAAAAATTTTTTTCTTGGTGCCTAAATTTTTTCAACTGATTTCGGGCATTTTGGGGCGGCTGATTCCGAAAATGCCATCCATTTTGTTCTATCAGCTCTAGTTCATGAGATATCGATGGCGTCATTATACATTGCTTTTATGCCTACACTTGTATTTGCCTCACCATTCATAAATTTATTGTTTTAATAATACTTATTTTGGGGGTGGGAACATATTTGGGTGGGCCAAAAAAAGTTTGGGTGGGCGGAAAATGATTGGGGGGGGGAGCAAAATTTCACTCCGCCCCGGGTGGCTTACACCCTTGCTACGCCTCTGGTTATATATGCAACCAGTATGGTTAGATTGGCCTAATGTGAATAAGCCATGTCTAAAAAACTAGAGCTGATAGGGCATAACTGAAAGCATTTTTGTAATCAGTGACCCAAATAGAGCCAGAAATAGGTGAAAATTGTGAGACACCAAAAATCACTGTTTCCCAGTGTAATTTCTTTTATAGAGAGGGAGAATGTCAGGAGAATAGGTATTGCCTGCAGTTTGAAACAAAGCTGTTTTAAAATGCCAGGCCTTGTTCTCTTTCCTTAGCATTTCTTGTTGGTGGGCAAAAACAACAACAACAATAACAACAATTATGAAATTTAAAACAGGAATAGTAATTACACATATATACTGTCCCATAAGGACTGTGGTGGCTTAGTGGTTAAGATGCTGAACTTGACAACTGGAAGGTCAGCAGATTGAGACCTGACAGAGTGAGCTCCAGTCTCTGTCCCAGCTCTTGCCAACCTAGCAGTTTGAAAGCAAGAAATTGCAAGTAGATGAACAGGCACTGCTTCAGCAGGAAAGGTAACAGTGTTCCATGTGCTCCAATGTCTAGTCATCACTACCACATGACCACAGAAACATCTGCAGATGCAGACAGTGCTGTCTCTTTGGATATAAACAGAGATGAACACTGCACTACTGGCCTTCAAGCAAGGATGACCTTTACCTTTACTGTCCCATAGAGCTTAAAATATTCTAAAATAGTACAGATCAAAGGCTTTTTATAAAAAATCTCCTAAAACTGAATCAATAATGAGATAGCTGAGATGGTGGTTCTTCTTCTTCTTCTAAAGAAAAAAGCCCAGTCAAACAGAAGGGCATTAGGAAATAATGACATCATGCTGTGTTGTTCCCATGAGGTGTTGTTTTCAGGAATGTTGCCATGGACTGTTATGGGCAACCTGGGGCCTGTCCAGACCGGTCATTTTACTGCTGGCTGGTATGCTGGAAATGGGGTTGGTTGAGCTGGGAGGGACGAGCGATATGCCATTTGGTATGATCCACAAGTCCAAATGGCGAGCTTCCAGCTCCTACTGCTGTCAAGTGTCAGTTGAACACTTTCCATTTCCCTTAAACACTGTTGATTGAAAGGGGTAAAAAGAGGATGCGGGGTGTTTATCATTGAATATGGAAAGCCAGAAAGAAGGTAGTGATAGAGAGCCAGGGACCCCCTTGTCTTCTGCATTGGGAAAGGAAGAAGAGAGAGGAGAAGGGAAGAATGGGAAGAGAAGTACAGTAATAGGAAGAGGAGAGAGAAAAACATTGAAGCAAGAGAAGTTTGGTGGATTCTCCCTTCTCCTGACTGTAGTGCCTCTCTCTCTCTCTCTCTCTCTCTCTGTAATATTTAATCCAAGCAGTTCAGTGTATCAGCAATTATCTAGTACAGGGGCCAGAAAACTTGGCTCTCCAGGTGTTCTTGGACTTCAATTACCAGAAGCCCAAGTCAGTACACCTGCTGATCAGGGCTTCTGGGAACTGAAGTCCAAAAACATCTGGAGAGCAAAGTTTGCTGACCCCTGATCTACTGGTAGCTGATATAATTTAAAAAAAAAATTAATTTCACTTCCCCAGCACCTCTACAAATGAGCAGTGTTCCACTTTTAAGCCATTTCACAGTGAAATTGCAAGTAGATAAACAGGTATAAATAGTTACTGCTTCAGCAGGAAAGGTAACAGCCTTCCATGTGCTCTAGAGTCTAGTCATACCTGCCAAATAGCCATGGAAACATTTGCAGACCCAGACAATGCTGGCTCTTTGGTTGTAAACAGAGATGAGTGCCACCCTCTAGAGTCGGATATGACTGGCTTCCAAGCAAGGAAGACCTTTACCTTTACCTTTAATCATTTAGACAGGAAGGAGAAAGTGTGGCTGATTTTAAAGTTGAGATAAATTTATATATCACAGTTAGAGGCATATTTATTTATTTACTGCAAATATTATTAAGTGCCTACTTCAGTACTAAATTCAGTGGTTATTCTCAACTAGAACAGATTCATTACATCAAATGGTCTTAGAAGTGCTCACCTGCCAAGCTCCCATTGACTGAATGGGTCTAACTCTACTTGGGGTTAAAAATTGCATTTAGGCCATGAGGGGGAGGGACCAAATTGGAACCATATAATTTCAGACTTTTGCAAGGACATGCAAGCCCCAAATTGACTGTGCAGTATGTTCAAGTGATACACCATTGAAGACCGTCAGTTCTTGATTCGTTAGAAAAAACTGGCAGGGCAATCCTATACATCTCGGCCTGGAGATAATTTCTCCTGAGCTTAGTGGAACTTATTTACTGTATGTGTAAAGGTAAAGGTCACCCTTGCTTGGATCTTGATCTGCTGATCTGCCAACCTTGCAGTTGTGAAATTCAGCATCTTAACCACTTGAGCCACTGCAGTCCATGTGTATACAATTTACACCCTCACTTGTTTGATGAATGATAAAATGTAAAATGTTGTACCCACGTGCCATAGAAAAACATGATGTTTGGAAGCATCTTACAACGTGCATTAGCTCATTCATGGGCAGCATCCCCATGCTAGTAGGCACTTCTATTCCGGGACTCCAAGCACTTACAAGAGGCATTATGCAGGTTTTAGGCTGTGGTGGCTCAATGGTTAAGAAACTGTCCTTGTTAGTCAGAAGGCTGGCAAGTTGGCATTTCGAGACCCAAGTACTACATGATGGAATGAGCTCCCATCTCTGTCCCAGCTCCTGCCAACCTAGCAGTTCGGAAGCAAAAGTTGCAAGTAGATAAACAAGGATCACTTTGGTGGGGAAAAGATCTTGGGGACATGAAAGGAGCCTCATGCGGGTGTCTCCTGAGTGGAGTTTCTCCAGCAAAAATCCTTTCAACCCAGAATAATTTCTGATACGAAATTATTATTATTATCTCCAACTACCTCAATTGTTTCTTTTTTCTATTTAGAAGATGGAGGCAGTGAAGGGGAAAAACAGGAGGTATTAGCACACCCATTAAAAAAACAGATGGCACTTAAACTTCTTTTTTCAAGAGTACATAAATTTGGGAAATTGATGAAGACCAAAGGCCCCCAAGGCTTGCACAGAAAGGCTCTGATGCTGGACAGTTCCCATCTTGCACAATGTTTAGTAATTCTCTGTAGAATTAATCATTGAGTGAGGAATTGCCATTTTTTGTTAACGGACCTCTTTTAGTCATTCATTTGATATTATACCCTGGACCATAGCTTGTTCTTATGTGCTGTCAAGTCATCTTCAATTAGGTGACCATATGACTGAGTGATCTTCAAAATATTATGTCCTCAGGAACCTTCTCAGCTCTTGCAAGCTTGAACCTCTGGGTTTATTTAGGGCAGGGGTTCCCAACCTTTTCAAACTGGGGCCCAGGTCACACTTTCTAAGATAGCTTTAAGGGCCAAATGGCCATTTTGCCCTGCCTGCATGATGGTGGTAGCCATTTTGTCTCAACAGCTTCATAGGGATGGCCATTTTGTTTCTTGAATGCCCTTGGAGGGGTGGGGGCCACATGAAATGGTGCCATGGGCCATATCCTGCCCATGGGCATTTGTTTGGGAACCTCTGATTTTGGGAGTCTGTCCATCTTACATTTGGTCTTCCTCTTTTTCTCCTGCCTTCAACCTTTCCCAACATTGTTGTCTCTTCCAGAGAATCCTACTTTCTCATGATGTGCTAAAAGGAGGATAGTCTCCGTTTCATCATTTTTGGCTCCAGGGATAGTTGAGACTTGATTTGCTCTAGAATCCACCTGACTGTCTTTCTGGCAGTCCAGGGTATCTGCAAAGTTGTCCTCCAGGACCATATTTCAAACCATAATTCAAATGAATAAATTTTTGTTTCTAACACCTTTCTTTTCTTCTGATGTTCTGCTTGTCTTTCCTCAAGCCTTAAAATGTTTACTTTAAGGAAAAAGGAAAGGTATTCCCCACACGTCGTTTCTTTTAAATGAAGCAATGAAGCAGTTGTCATTTTAAAACATTGAACTAGGAGGTTGAATCCAACCTTAAATCTGAGTACAATTTGCTATTCATTACTGTGACCACTGGCCACACCCTCCAGCTAATGCTGAATTTCACACATTTAATGAACTCCTTATTTGGAATAAAATAAAAACCCATACATGTGACCTGTAAAACTTGATTTATACTGTTAAAATATCTGGCATTATGAAAGAAAACATTTGAAAGTATGTATTTATGCAAAGACTATTAAAAAGAAAGAAATATATACCCACCACCAAATCATTAATTGGGCTAAAAATATAATCCCTCCCACCCCGACCCCAATATCAATGAAAGTATTCTTTCTAGAGCTCTATGTCTTTCAGCACCTCAAATTTAGTTGCTCTCTGCTTCAGTGGCCAAATATGCTAAGTTATTTAAAGGTGGAAAGCTTTCACAATGTAATTGTCAATATTTGGTATGTTAAGTTAACTTGACAAGTCAGTTCATGATGCAATCCAGGTTCTATAATTAGTATGTTTCTTGCAACTGTAATAAAAACCCTCAGCATTAGGTCAGTTCTTGTCTGGACTGTTTAAGAGATACCTTGCAATGTGCTTTGATTCAGGCATGTTCAGGTTTTATTAGATGTTAGCACCTGATATTTCCTCCAGGCTTGAGTTTTACTGAACACTTTGTTCTGTCATTTTAGTATTATTATTATTTTTGTACACTACCAAATCATTAACAGGAGTTGCCTCGAAACCAAGTTCAGGGATGAGGGTAAATCACATAGTCAACAGCACAAAGGGTGCACAGAACAGGAGTTCTCCTGCCTGGGAACAACTGGAACACAGCAAAATTAAAAAGCACACAAAGTCTTTATTGTTGATCAATTGGAAAAATGGCTCATCACAGTGAACAGTGTTGTTGTATATGAAGGGAGGGTCAGTATGCTGCAAGGACTGAGGGTAAGTGCAACACACCTTCATCTGCTCGAGACACAGAATTTATTGAATTCCACTGTCATACATCCAGCAAGCTGGAAACAGAAGTTCCAAACATATCATATCTGTGTTCCCATATGCAGCACTTTCTATGGAGAGGGAAAGGACAACATGTATGGAGAGATGGGGGGAGGGGCACCTTCTCCCACATGGCTGTGGCTGCCTATTAAGCCAGGGGTGCCCAAACTATGGCCCATAGGCCATATCCGACCCGTGGCACCAAATCATCCATCCTGCACTGCCTTTGCTGCTCTCGGAAGCAGAAGTAAAACATGCACACACATGTGCAAAATCAGTGGTGGGATGTCAAAAATTTTACTACCCCAGTGTGATGTCATCACAGTGTGGGCGGAGCTAACATTATGATGTCATGACATTGTGGGCAGGACCAAAGAAAAAAATTAAAAATATTTAAAAAATAAAAATAAGCAAACACACACACCTCAACCCACCCACCCAACCACAACACAACCCTGTAATTAATTAATTAATTAATTACTTAATTAATTACTTAATTAATTAATTAATTAATTAATTAATTAATTAATTAATTAATTAATTAATTAATTAATTAATTAATTAATTAATTAATTAATTAATTAATTAATTAATTAATTAATTAAAATAAAAATGCATTAAAATACACCCACTCACCCAAACATACACCCACACACCCCAAACACAAATCAACCAGAGCTTTTAAACCAGAGCTTAAAGCTTATTCTGACTAATCTTTCTCACACTAGGTCAGATGGAAGGAACTACAGAATGAACTCACCACAAGATGGCTTCATTTGGCACTTTTCAACTTTTCAACAACCACGGGTACATTTATGGCAGCATTTTGTGGGTGTGCATGTGTGTTTTACTTGTGCTTCCGATGGGAAGAACTATGTGACTGCCCCGCTGAACCACATGACTGGCTCACAGCCCAAAAAGTTTGGACACCCCCAATTAAGCTAACCAGTGGATGCTTTTGTTTGGGCCCCCAACACTACATCTAATTGTAGCATGCGAAAGAACTGTTTCTGTAGCCATACCTAAGCTCTGGGAGTTCCATTTTTGTGAATCTTTGTTTTCCATTGAGAATACATTCTGATTCTTCTGATTCTAAAATAAAGCTGAATTACAAAATTTAATACAGAATAGGTCTATCAGTGGTTGCTACTTACAGTCATCATTTGGAATGTCCGGGTTCTTATCAAGTGTGCCATTGATTGCCAGATGTTCGGAAACAGCAGTAGTGTAAGGTTTTGTTGTTCAGTCACACAGTCGATTCCGACCCTTTGTGACCCTATGGACCATTGCCCACCAGGGTTTGCAGAAGCATCAGGTAAGTTGCAAATGAAGCGTGGATATTTAGTCTGGCTCTTTTGGAAACCAAATGAGAACAAGTCCAAGATATATCTACTGTATATACAGTAGATATATCTACTGTATATACATAACGAGCGGGTTTTTCGCTAACTGGTCCGACTCGCATAACAAAAGTTTTTACTATGTGAGTCCGACTCACATAGCAAAAATATTCGCTATGCGAGTCAGACTTTCCCTATGGAAAACTTGCATAACAAGCCTTTCTATGGGGGAAACTCACATAACGAAAAATTTTCCTATGTGAGTTTTCCCCCTAGAAAAGCTCATTATGTAAGTTTTTCCATAGGAATGTTCACTATGCGAGTTTGTTTCGCATAGCGAAAAACTTGCATAGCGAACAGCCTTGCAGAACGAATTTAATTCGTTCTGCGAGATATGACTGTATTCATGTATAAGTCTAGATTTTTGGCCCCCCAATGAGATCCAAAAAGGGCACTCGACTTATACTCGGGTCAATGATCCCGAGGGTCCCAAAACTGCAGTGGTGCAAATTCAAACATACAGTTAAAAAAAGCACTAACAGTACCATAAAAACTCATAAACATACCCACACACATGTCTGAATTAATTAATTTTACTGTATTTTCATGTATTTTAATTACTGAAACTCACTAGCAGCTGCTGCATTTTCCACCCCCAACTCATACTCGGGTCAATCTATTTCCCTAGTTTTAGAGGTCCAAATTAGGTACTTGAACTTATATTCGGGATGACTTATAGTCGAGTATATATGGATCGATGAGAGTAGGACATCTAAAACATATATAGTCTAGAACTGAATACTTTGTTGATCCGTACTTCATGCGTCTATTTTAATGTGGTGGATCTAAGCATCTTCTCCTACTGTTTCCAATCCCAAAGCTTTTAGTAGCTTCTCGCCATTGGGAGGTCCTACCGCAACTGTAGCAGGGTCCAATGGCATGTGGGATACTGAGGCCCATGTTTCTGATTATTCTTTAGCTGCACCTGATGAAATTTCTTTGTATATAATTACCAAAGCTGACTGGGTAGCTCAGGTATCTGACTTGGGAGTCAGAGGTTGGCAGTCTGAGCCTCCATTGTGCCTCCTGGGAGAAGAGCCAGTCTGTGTGGCTCTGGGATGCTATGCAGTCCAAAGGGCACCCTCAGAAGAAAGGAACGGTAAGCCACGTCTGAGCACTATCTATCTAAAAACCACTGAAAGAGATCACCATAAGTCAAAATCGACTTAACAGTACACCAGGAGTTCTCAACCTTTTAAAGCTGTGGGCCAGACGACACCTCCTCAGACAGCTGAGTGGGCCAGATTGGTGGTTCCCCTGCTGTAAACACTGCCATAAAACACATCTGCGGCTGTCGTAAATGCATTTATGACAGATGTGGGCACATTTACAGCTGTCGTAAATACTTCCGCTTCCGGTGTCATCGTTGTCATGGTCCACATGAAATGGTGCTGTGGGCCGGGTCTGTCCCACAGGCCATAAGTTGAGAACCCATGCAGTATATTATTGTTATTATAACTACTAAACTACTATTTTTGTTTACCTTAACACTAGCTTTGGCTTAATTTGGGGGCACAAACACAAGCAAATTTTAATAACCTAATATTTCTGGTGACCCTTTAAAGCAGAGGTTCTCAGCCTTTTAAAGCTGGGGGCCAGGTCACGCTCCTTCAGACAGCTTTGGGGCCAGACGGCAATTTTGCCTTTCCTCCACCACATGGTACTTCCGGGTGTGGTGGTGGGGCCAAATGAAATGGCACCGTGGGCCCCATCTGGCCCCTGGCCCGCAGGTTGAGAATCCCTGCTTTAAAGTTTAAAAAACCAAATTGAAACAGAGGGCAGCTGATTCATGTTCGCTGTGTCAAGAATTCCATGGGCATCCCTGTTTGTAGACAGATCCAAGAGTGTTAGTCATATACCAACAGCAGTTGCAGAATGCAGCAATTCTTTTGACCTCACTGTTTCAGAAAGAAAGCGTTGTTGGAGGGAACAGTGAGCCTTATAAATGTGGCCCTTTCATAAAACGAAAACTTAATTTTGAGTTGACAGATGACGTCAAGATATGTGCTGTTCTGTGCACGGAGGGCTTTGCTTTATAATGGACCAAACATTCGATGACAGCATTTCAGTGACATCACTCAGTTTGAGAAAAGGTGACATGCTTTTGATATTACATCAATATTTGGGACACCATAGTGCCTCAACTCTGAGAATTTAGAGACCTGATGACCAGCATTGCCCATGATAAAGTGCGTACTGTACTGTATTCAAATTTTGCTCAGCTACACTAGACACATACCTCAGATACTGGCTTGCATTGAAGATGTACTCAATCAGAGGTCAACTATCTGCAGCTTGTGGTCTACATCTGTCAGCCCCCAGCAATGTTCAGTAGACATATACAGTATGTATAAATACAGCCCAGACACTGAAGATGATAGAGCAGCATAGTATCCTTCAGAGAGTTCTGTAGGCTAGCTATCATGAGTCAAGTGCTTTCTGGATTGTCAAAGTAAAGCTCCAGGCATCTCCATCAGCTAGTCTGGATAGGGATTATGGCAGTTGTATAGCAGCACCTGCCACCCGGGGCCCGCCCACCCCCCTTACCAAGGAGGGACCTTGTCACCCAGAACCGTGTAGCTGGGCGGTTATCTGCGGAGGCAATGAGGGAGGTGAAGTATTGACGTTTCACCACCTCCATCGCCACTAAGTAGGCTTTAATAATACCTCTAACTAGTGTTCGGTCAGACACTTCGAGTCTTCACCCAGCAGTGCTCTTGGCATCTCTTAGCCCATTTGAACACCCTAAGCTCCTCTGTGAACCACGGAGATGAATGGTGCCCATGAGTACGGAGAGGCCGTAGTGGAGCGATTACATCCAAGGCCGCCATCACCCTCTCATTCCAGAGGTCAACCAGCGCCTCAGGTGAATCGCTATGCCAGTCCAGAGGAATATCCTCCAGTTCCCTTTGGAATCCATCAGGATCCAGCAGTCACCGGGGGTGGGCCAATCTAATAGGCCCCACCTCCCTGTGGAAAAGCCTCACCCCCAGGAAGTCCAAAGTCACCAGAAAGTGATCTGACCATGGCACAGGTGTAATATCTAATTTCTGTAATTTCAGATCACTCTGCCACCGCTCTGACAAGAAAACTAGGTCCGGGGTGTAGCCACTGCTCCTGGTTGGTCCCTGAATTACCTGAGTCAGGCCCACAGCTGCCATGGAAGCTATGAACGCCAGAGCCAATCCCCAATGATGGCAAATTGAAGTCCCCCAAGACCATTAGTCTGGGGAACTCCAACGCCAGCATGGTGATGGCCTCAAGGAGCTCAGGTAAAAGACTTGTTCAGAAGTCTCCCTTTGTTATCCCATTTTAAAAGTTCTTGGAATAACTGAGAACCAGATTTTTGAACCAGATTTTTCAGGCTTGAAATGAAAAATGTCTTCAGAATGGAATCAGAACACAAAATGCTGGGAGCAGGTTAAGGTACACAAATAGATTTAAAAACACACACAAGTGAGGAATAAATGAACATTTTATCATAGAAGATATGAGTGTGGATGGGGTTTCAGCCTAATGTGATTTTCCTTTGCAATTTATGTGATTGGTAAAGTCCCCCCATGTTTGGCATTGGAAGCAAGCCGCCACCAGCTCTTCCTGTTTTTTCTTGCTTCCATTTTTAATTGATTCTTCTTTCTCTAACCTTCTTCTATGCAACAAGCAAAGAGGATCTTCCATGTGCTGGAGACACCATTTCCCCCCTCTTTTTCTTTCTGACTGTAAGTAACTGTAAGTAAAGATACCTTTTTCTACTATAAATTGTTCTAAACTGATTTTAATCGTACAAGTGCTAGTTTGTATGCAGAAAAAGAGGGATTGATGAGACTGAACTGATCTCTCCTTGTTTTTATGTGCTGTTATTTTTTTCCTGACTTATACTCTGCTAATTAAAAAGAATAACCAAAAAATCCCAATTTCAAATACATGATATGACCCGCAGTTTGGAAGAAGTTACAATGCTTGTGTAGTACAGCTTTCTATCTGCAACTCTCTTTATATTATACTGTGGATAATTCTGCTTTCCTTATGGTAAACAAGTTTCTGGATGTCATTCAACAAACTCCTGGATCATATTTAAAGTAAAAAAAATCTGTTTCACATAGAAGGATAAATGATTATGGCTATTATTATCTTTACTGCACTAAATTCTTCTGCACAGATTGTTCTGGTTACTACTGCTTTGAAAGGATCTGAATAGGATAAAGTCACCTTTCTTGTGCACATATGTGCTGTAAACAAAGTTAAAAGTTAAAGATGGGTGAGAAAGGGAGTTGAGAAGATAGGTATGTTTGATATTTTGTCTAATTTCTGGATTTTTCTTATTCTCTTTTTTCCTTGGGCATGTAGGATTGTCATTTACAACACAATACATTATGAATTTAACAGAATTAAAATGCAATTGCACACCCAGGTGAGGGAATCTGGTCCAAATTCTCTGCCAACCAATAAAACAAGTCGTTAACATATAACACTTTAATTGAGTGTAAATGAAAGGCCACAGCTTTGACTGGTTGCAGTAGAATAGCCTTGGTGCACTATGAGGAGTGGATCCCTGCATTTACTGATCTGCCTGTCATTCAAAGCAAACCTTAACACATCCTTGATGGGTGACCATCACAGGTGCAAGACCACCGGAGGACACATTAATCCTCATGTGAGGGCTGTATTGGCTTCTGAAACCAGGTACACCTTAGTCCAGTGATGGCGGACCTTTTAGAGACTGAGTCCCCCAAACTCAATAGGCTGCCATCTATGCCACAGAAGGGTGGGGCAAACTCTATCCTGGAGGAAAGGAGGAAGTGCTGCTGGGCAGAGGGATGCAATAAACTCTGTGCTGGGGTGATGGTGTGCACATGCCCACAGAGAGGGCTCTGGGTGCCCCCTCTGGCATGCATGCCATAGGTTCTCCACCACTGTCCTAGTCAGTCTATTCTCACTTCTTGATCCTCATACAGTAAAACACTGGATAACGCTAAAACTTGGTTCCACAAGTCTTGGTGTTATCCGATTTTTAGTGTTATCCGATCCATGTTAAAATCCTATGGGATGGATCGGATAATGTTAAAGCTCCATACAGATGCATTGTAACCGCACAGGCTTTAGCAGTTGTTATCCGATCCATCCCATAGGACCTTAACATTATTCAATCCAATTCTCCTCCTCAGATTACTTAACGTTATGCGATTTTAGCGTTATCCGATCCAAATGTTATCTGGTGTTTTACTGTATATGGGTGATCTCAAGACTGAGATAGTGCTGAACGCCTGTCAACTTCACCAGAGTCCAATCCTATGTGCAAAACAACCTCCACTTAATCAACAAGCTGCAATAAAATATACACACATTTGTAGTCCATCGTTTTTTACTGTACAGTGCCCCTCCCCCCCGTCATCATACATAGAGAAAATGGGAGTGCCATATTTGATTTCTTTTGAGTTGATAGGCAGCATGTATACAAGAAGTAGGAGGGAATCATTCATTGGTGAAACTGATATCAGGAGATTATGTGGGAGTTCCTTAAATTCTGCCAGCTCCAAAAGCATTTACAACTTTTTGTACAATCCACAGCCACATGAAGAATGAAATTAAAGCCAATGGAAATCTGTGACATTTTTAGCATTATGCAATGTGTGTATGAAGGACTATTACAGAAACTCTCCATGTCTCTCCAAAACTATTTCTTGCTTTTAATTATATTTTACCATTAATTCAAGACAGCTTTTCTCTAATGACAGCCTACTATACCGAACTTATGTAACCCATTTAGAAATGGGAAATTAGGAACAGTTGGAGGGGAAGGCTTTGTTGTAATAATATAGTGTGCTCTTTTCTTTCTGACAAAGGAATCGTTCAGTAATCTCCTTAGTAGATATCTGTGATAGTTAAATATCCATAACAAGGAGTTTAGGGAGAAGAAGAATACAATACAGTATAGGCAATGAGGAATTAAGAAGTGTTAGAAGTGTACTCCTGTTTTGCATTGCTGCTGAAATTTTGAAGGATCTGAAAGCCTTGTTTCTTATAAGGTAGACTTCCTTCTGGGGACTGTGGTGGCTTAGTGGTTAAGACACTGAATTGGAAGGTCGGCAGGTCAGCAGTTTGAGACCCAAGTACTGTACAACAGAGTGAGCTCCCGTCTCTGTCCCAGCTTCTGCCAACCTAGCAGTTTGAAAGCAAAAAATTGCAAGTAGATAAATAGGCACCACTTTGGCGGGAAGGTAAACAGCATTCCGTGTCTAGACATGGCTGCAACATGTCCATGGAAATGTCTGCAAATGGAGACAGTGCTGGCTCTTTGGCTATAAACAGAGATGAGCACTGTCCCCTAGAGTCAGATATGACTGGCTTTCGAGCTAGGGTGAACTTTATCTTTACCTATACTAGACCTCCCTCTGACAACTTGCTGATCTGGTATCAGAGCAAATGGTAGTTTGCTTTACAAAGTGATGTGCTGAGATGATATAATATAATAAGCCTGACAATTTAAAAAAAATGGATTCTAAACATTAGCTGTGGTGACACTTTTTGCAATGGGACTCATTTGGTTCAGTTTTCATTTGTTGGAAAGTGAATCACAAATAATAAATATACCCCTCCCCTTCCATTCAGGGATGAGATGAAGTTTTTTTCTCTGGTGCCAGAAAGGCAACCACGTCATTTTCCAGGAATGCTCTGGGCTCTTGGATGTTGGAGAGGTCACTGGTTTGGTAGTGGCAACTACTATTCCCACTTCCCCAAAGCCTGGGAATAAGGCAGATTTGAAAGGTCAATGGAAAATGGAAGGGTAACTCTTAGAACAAGGTTGGGTGAAGGGTAGCCAAACAGCCATCGTTAGATTGCATGTCCCAGCATTCCTCACCACTTGGTATGCTGAAACTGGATGATGGGAGTTGTGGACCAAAAACATCTGGAGTGCTGTTCTTTGCCTACTTCTGTGTTTAAGACATTGGACTTGATGACTGGCAGGTTGGCAGGTCAGCAGTTCAAGACCTGAGTACTGCACGATGGAGTGAGCTTCCGTCTCTGTCCCAGCTTGTGCCAACCTAGTGGTTCGAAAGCAAGAAATTGCAAGTAGATAAATAGGTACCACTTCTGTGAGAAGGTAAAGTGTCCCATGCACTCCAGTGTCTAGTCATGCCTGCCACATGTCCAGAGAAACATCTCCTGACTTAGTGCTGGCTCTTTGGTTATTAACACAGATAAGCACTGAACCCTAGAGTCGGATACGACTGGCTTTCGAGCAAAGGCAACCTTTACCTTTACCAACATCAGTCCTAGTGTTGCCCCCATTGGCTGCAGCACAAAAGTGACCACACAGACACCTACTAAAAGAAAGAACACAGTCACCACTGAATGTTAAACCTGTAATTTTAATCAACTAATACTTGTTATTTTAATTACTCATGATACGCATTAGCTCTTTAATGACAAAAATAAATATACTGTTTTCATAAAACCAGAGCACATGTTTATAAAGCTCTTATTTATAAAGGTACATAGCACTAATCTTACATGAGCCCCAACAGTTATTAGTCTAAGACACTGGTGCTTAGTTTTAAGCCCCACTCTACTCTGGGCCCAAGCCCTTAAGGGTAACATATCTGAATATATATATTTTAAATGTTTTAAAAATATGCCGCAGACAAATTTCTCTCTCTCTCTCTCTCCTCTTTTTTTCTTTTTCTTTTTTGCTGTAGAAAGAGGGGTCCAGGTGATAGCCTTTAAATTTAAAAGCAATTTCCTAAAGAATGGGTGCCCAAACTATGGCCAAGGGGCCGGATCTAGCCCATGCCACCAAATCATCCAGCCCTTCCCGGAAGCAGAAGTAATATGTGCAAAACGCTGCCATAAATGCTCCCACAGCTATCATAAACGCGTTTACAACAGTCACGAGTACATTTACAGCAGCATTTTGTGCATGTGCGGGTACATTTTACTTCTGGTTCCTGTGGTAGGAACCACTTGACCAGCGCACGGCCCAAAAAGTTTGGGCACCCCTGGCTTAACAGAATACACCAAATTGGCTGTTGGTTCTTTTAAATGTGTTCAAAATAACAAATTATTTTAGACAAGTTTAAAAGTTTGCAATGCTGTTGATGGTTTGAGCTATAAGCACACTTGGTAGCTGGATATAACATACCTCCTTTCTCATCTTCAGTCAGCCTCCTCGCTAAAGAACACCATCAGCCTGCTTTGAAGCCTTGTTGAGAGGGCTGCTGAAATAGCAAGATTTTTCCTCTGGATCAGCAAAACGATTCACCTGAGATGCTTGTTAACCTTTGGTATAAGAAAGCAATGGCGGCCTTGGATGTAATCGCGCCACTATGGCCTCTGCATGCTCGTAGGCAGCACTCCTCTCCATGGTTTACAGAGGAGTCGAGGGTGCTTAAATGGGAAAAGAGACGCCAAGAGCGCCACTGGGTGAAGACTCAGAGCGAGTCCGACTGAACACTTGCTAGAGTTGATATTAAGGCTTAACAGGTGCCGATGGGGGTTGTGAAATGTCAGTGTTCCACCGCCCTCATTGCCTCTGCAGATAATCGCCCAGCGACTCTGTTCCGGGTGACCAGGTCCCTCCTCGGAAGAGGGGGGTCATGCTCCGGTTGGCAAGGGTCAGCTAATTATCTAGCAAATAAAATTGCTCGGATTTGGTCGAGGTTGAATCCCAGCGTGGAAATATTGGATCTGGAGTTGTCCGAAGTGCAGTCTAGTCATGTTATCTGGGATTGGTTCAATCCAGTTGTCTCTGAGGAAGCGGACAGGTTCCTGGGATCTGTGCATGCCACTGCATGTGCATCAGATCCATGCAGTGGTGGGATGTCAAAATTTTTACTACCCCACCGTGATGTCATCACAGTGTGGGTGGAGCTAACATCATGATGTCATGATGTCATGGGCGGGGCCAAAGGAAAAAATAAAATAAAAATAAGCACACACACACACCCCTCAACCCACCCACAACACAAAACCGTAAATAAACTAAATGAATAAATTAAATAAAAATTACATTAAAATACACCCACACACCCACCCCAAACACAAATCCATCACTTATCTGTTAGTATAAGTGCCTGGGCAGCACCATGTTGCAAGATGGATATGGTCATCGTACTAGTTTTCTAGGATAATATGCCTTAATGTAAATGTAAAACAGCTGTACCTCCTTAAGGGTTCTCCAATTGGAACAGCAATTGGAACAGCATAAGTGGTAGCTTATTGTTGCGGTAACTCCAAGACTTTGCTTAAAAACCCCAAGCCAGGCCGACAGACCTGCCAGCTGCCAGGCCTTTTTAGGAACTGTGGTAGTATGTCAATATAGGTAAAGGTATTAAATACACATTAAAATATACACAGACACACCACATCCAAAGGTGAGTCACTTACCCTGGGGAGCAGGCTATAGGGAGCTTCAGGCTAGCAGCTTCTCTTCCTCCTCCCTGCTTGGGAGGACAGCAAGGAGGCCGTGCATACGTGCCAAGCACTGTAGGCATGCATGCACACCAAGTACTTGGCACGCATGCGCAGTGGGGGAACCAGTGAAAAGGTAAACTCCGAAGGTGTTTCCCCCCCCCCCCAAAAAAAAGCTGCTGTCAGTTCTCTGGGACACTGGGAAAAGTTACTACCGGTTTTGGCAAACTGGTACAAACCTGTTGCATCCCATCACTGGATCCATGCCCCGCCTGGCTGGTAAAATCTGCCAGGGTGATGACAGGTGGTTGGGTCGAGGCCATTATTAATTCCTCACTTCAGGAGGGTTTTTTCCTGCTACCTTAAAACATGCTTCGGTGCGCCTCCTCCTAAAGAAGCCATCCCTCTACCCTGCGGTTATGACCAACTACCAGCCTGTCTCTAACCAACCATTCCTGAGTAATGTTTTGAAGAAGATCCTGGATGAAACGGTTTATCTGGACCCTTTTCAGTCAGGATTCAGGCCCGGATATGGTACGGAAACTGCATTGGTCATGCTTGTGGATGATCTCTGGAGAGAAGATGGTGGACATCCAACTGTCCTGGCTCTTCTTGACCTCTCAGCGGCTTTCAATACCGTCAACCACGGTATCCTTCTGGGAAGACTCCGAGGATTGGGGATCCAGAGCACTGTGTGGTCCTGGTTTTCCTCATTTCTGAAGGGCCGTACCCAGTCGGTGTGGTTGGAGAATGAGAAATCCAGCCCTAGGCCCCTTCAATATGGGGTGCCTCAGGGCTTGGTGTTCTCGCTTTTCCTATTTAACATCTACATGAAATTGCTGGGCGAGATCATCCGTTCCCACGCAGTGAGCTATCATCAATATGCAGATGATACCCAGTTGTATATCTCAGCCCGTAGAGATCCAAGCAATGCAGTGGAAGTCCTTTCCAGGTGCCTGGAGGCTGTTAGGGTCTGGATGGGGGACAACGGGCTACAACTGAATCCTGGCAAGACTGAGTGGTTGTGAGTCAGGGGTCCTGCATTATCAAGGGAGCTACATCTTTGGTTCTGGATGAGGCAGTTTTGCCCCAAACAGACCCAGTGTGTAATCTGGCAGTCTTCTTGGACTCATGACTACTGCTCGAAGAACAGGTGGCAGTCATGGCCAGGAGGGATTTTGCACAACTTCGTGTAATACGCCAGTTATGCCCACTCCTAGACTGGGACTCCTTGCTCATGATCACTCATGCTTTGGTCACCTACAGACTTGATTATTGCAATGCGTTCTACATGGGGCTACCCTTGGTGACCATTCAGAGGCTGCAACTGGTTCAGAATGCAGCTGCCTGGGTGGTGATGGGGTGTGGGCCGTATGCACATGCCTTGCCACTGCTTCAGGAGCTGCACTGGTTGCCAGTGTGCCTCTGGGTGCAATTCAAGGTGCTGGTTATTACCTTTTAAGCCCTATATGGTAGTGGGCCAGGATACTTAAGAGACTGCATTGTTCTAAGGACATCTGTCCATCCCACCAGAGCGGATAGGAGAGGCTCTCTGGTTGTACCTTTGGCTAGAGAGGCTCACCTCTCTAGCACTAGAAGGAGGGCCTTCTCCGTGTCTGCTCCAGCTCTATGGAACCTCCTGCCAAGTGAGTTGCGTCTCCAGACAGAGCTGCTGCCCTTTAGGAGGGGGGTTAAGACCTGGCTGGCGGGGCATGTATGGGGTATGGGCTGGATGGTTGCTTCAATCTGTTGACTCATCTGACCCCTCCCTCTCTCTCTCTCTCTGTTTTTTAAAATCTTTTTAATCTCTGTAATTTTTAATCTTGATTTTTATACTGTGTTTTTATTGTGTTTTAAGTGTTTTTAAAGTCTGGTAGCCACCCTGAGTCCTTGTGAGGAGGACGGCATAAAAGTTTGATGAAATAAATAAATAAAATAAATAGTACAAAGCACATTTAATAGAAATTGCTAGGTTAATATTACATATTTACACTAAGGATAGTAGAAAAAAATACCAAAACTTCATTCATTTATTAAGTTTCACTTCATTGCCTGACCATTGTATGCTTATCTCAACCTTGTAAAGTAGGCAAGCAATGCAGTGGAAGTCCTTTCCAGGTGCCTGGAGGCTGTGAGGGTCTGGATGGGGGACAACGAGCTACAACTGAATCTCAGCAAGACTGAGTGGCTATGGGTAAGGGGTCCTGTCTTATCTCGGGAGCTGCCAGCTTTGGTACTGGATGGGGCAGTTCTGCCCCAATCAGGCCCGGTTCGTAATCTGGAGGTCCTCCTGGACTCACGACTACTGTTCGAAGAGCAGGTGGCAGCCGTGGCCAGGAGGGCTTTTGCACAACTCCGTGTAATACGCCAGTTACGCCCATTCCTGGACCGGGATGCTTCCTCATGGTCACACATGCTTTGGTCACCTCCAGACTTGACTACTGTAATGCGCTCTACATGGGGCTGCCCTTGGTGACCATCCGGAGACTCCAGCTGGTCCAAAATGCGGCGGCCCGGGTAGTAATGGGGTGTGGGCGGTATACTCATACCTCACCACTGCTTCGGGAGCTGCATTGGTTACCAGTATGTCTCCGGGTGCAATTCAAGGTGCTGGTTATGACCTTTAAAGCCCTATATAGTAGTGGGCCAGGATACCTAAGAGACCGCGTCACCCTAAGAACATCTGTCCGTCCCACCAGGGCGGATCGGAGAGGCTCCCTTGTTATTCCATCGGCGAGAGAGGCACATCTCTCTTGCACTAGGAAGAGGGCCTTCTCCGTGTCTGCCCCAGACCTTTGGAACCTCCTGCCAACTGAGCTACGCCTACAGACAGAGCTCCTGCCCTTTCAGAAGGGCTTAAAAACCTGGCTGGCAGGACAAACATGGGGACCCAGGAACGTGGGATCTCATGTAGGGTGGCTGATTTAAGGGACAGCCACCCTTTCGTTTTCGAAAATATTATCTGGTTGCGCTGTTTTAAATCTTTTATGATTTTTAAAGTTTTTAGTGTTAAGTTTTAAGTATTACTATTATTAATATAGGTTTAACCTACGATTTTAACCTGTGTTGTAAGCCACCCGGAGTTGGGTTTACCCGATTGGGGCGGGATAGCAAGTGCGAGTAAATAAATAAATAAATAATCTTATGCTACCTTGCTATAGGGAGTTAAATCATTAGACCAGAGGTGCCCAAACCATGGCCGGGGGCCTGGATGTGGCCCATATGCAAATTCATCCAGCCCCTGAAGCCCTCATCGCTCCTGGAAGTGGAAGTGAACACATACGGGCGTGCTTTACTTCTGCTTCCAGGAGCAACGAGGGCTTCGGGGGGCGGATGAATTGACATCAGGGCTACATCCGGCCCCCAGTCCATAGTGACTGGCTCCTTGAACCACGTGACCGGCCCACAGTCTGAAAAGTTTGAGCACCCCTGCATTAGACAGTCTAGTCCAGTTCTACATAACAATAGCCCTTCCACTTAGATCTTTAGCATGCGGAGCATATATTTTATTGTACAAACAACAGCAGCCCTTGAATCAAATGATGCTGCTCTTTTAAAATTTCTCCCAACCACATGTAACTTTGGACATTTGGGTACTCTGGGACTCTCTGGTTCTAGAAAACACACAGTGAGAGAATCTACTACACTGATACTCAAGTTCCCCCTGGTGGGCAAAGATTACAGAATGTCTGTGCTGCCTGTTAGAGCAATTTGGCAGAGAAGTTAGTTACTAATCCGATAGTGAAGGCCAAACATTAAAAAGGCTTGGCTGTGACAACACATGGTCCTTGTGACACTAGTTCTAAACTCAGCATCATTCTTGTTGCCTATAAGAGAGGTAGCAGATGATTTTCACAGGCACAGCATGATCTAGTTGTTTTCTTCTTCCTTCCTATCAGTAGCTGCAGGGAATCCAAGGCCTTTGTAGTAATAATGGCACAGTTATTAGTATTATGTTTTTATATATGTTTCTTTGTTTGGATATCTGTAGCAATATACTGTCTGTTGCCAGCTTGCTGGGCCTGTCCCAATTTCACCAGAGCCCCTTTTGCCAGATTGTTTCAGGGTGACCCAGGATGGCCTTCATGGCTGCCGTAGTGATCCTGTGACACAAGGCCGCACCATATTTTGTCCAACCCTAGCAAACCCTTACTTAGGCCTGTTACTACCTCTCATAACATGGAAGCAGTATTGGACTTTGAGAGGAAAAGAAACATCATGCAAAGCGTATTCATTTCCCACCTTATGTTACCAGTGCCAAACATGGACACTTACAACAAAACATAAACAAAAGCTGGTCACCATAGAAATGGGATGTCTGAGGAAGACTGCTGGAGTGACTAGAAGGGATAAAATCAGGAATAAGATTATAAGGGAAATAATTGGAACACCGTAGAACCAATCTTAAACTATAGAAAGAGACAACAAATAAAGTGATTTACTCATTTGGAGAGAATATTTTAGGATTCTTTGCCATACAAGGCACATATAAAAAAAAGAGGAAGGAGAAAGAGCAGGAGGCAGACCCAGAGGAAGATGGAGGGATAACATCACATATAACAAGAACACAAAATAATGCCGGCGCAGGCTGATAGAAGTGCCAAAACAAGAACCTTGTATCTCCCTTGACACCAGTAATAGTAAAAGAGGAAGTAAAGAAGAGAAGAGATGTGTCTTCCATTTTCCCCAATCACAAAACAGCCAGCTTCTGCTCTTGCTGAAACTATAATCCAGTAATGGAGTCTTTGTGTAATATTACCAATTTAGCAATATAATTTCATATCTCACAAACTTGACTGTAGTCCATCAAAGGCAGTGATAAGCCCTTTAGTTGAAGGCAGCTGCTCATAAATAAAGATAGCAGCTATAATGTAAACAATGTTCACAGATAACATGTTAAAAATCTTAAAACATGTCCAAAATGACATCAATTCATTTGCCAGGTTCAGAATTAGGTATGCAAATGTAAACATTTATTTATTTTTAATCTGTTTTGTACTACTTATTTTTTTAAAAAAAATCTTACATATCTGCCAGTAGAGAAAACAAGCATAAAACAAATTGTTCAAGAAGAGAGTCTGTTTCACTGAACACCATGGTACTTGTTACATTCCCCACCCTCAGTAATACCCTGTTTAGCACTAGGATGCATTCATGGAAAAAGGAAAGCTAATTGATTGAACTAATGCTAAACAGTGCTAGTTAATCATTAGATTGTGTTGGACAGCTGAAAATACAAATAACTGGACAGTAGAACAATAATGAACTATTTTGGAGCAATTTTTAAAATGAAAGTCACAAAGTACAGTAAAGTAATATTTTAGAATAAAGGCCCAGGTTTATCTTGCCACATAGAAGTACATACAAGAGATTATCTCTGCATGATAAATGATTATGTAGGTATGAAGGCTTGCTTGTGTTTTGCTTATTTGTTTTCTCTCACAAAGTTTAGTAGCACTCAAATCACTTGTAGGCTTCTTTCAGGAAATGAAGATGAATAACACCAGAAAATGGCCACCCTTAGGAATGCCTGCACATATGCATCATAGTGAATTAGCTAATTGGGGTATTACTGCTCTTATTTTTGGGAACAGTAACCAAGGTTTATCTCAGCAAACACAATGTTGGAACGTCAACTCACATAAAAGATATATCAGAAAACAAAATGAAAAACACTGTGGCACTTTAAAGACTAACTACTATATTTTTATTGTTACTGATAGCTGTAGGAAGCTGTATTGTTATGCCTGCTCCTCTGTCATTCTGCTTGAGCACATCCCCTTTAACATGTAGACCCTTACATTTGGTGTATATCTAAACCATGCCTGGAAGTTTCACTCCTTGTCTGAAGAAGTGGACTTGATCCACGAAAGCTAACAATAAAAATATAGTAGTTAGGCTTTAGAGTGCTACAGTGTTTTTTATTTTGTTGTCTGATATGCCTGAACCACAGACTAACACAACTACCATTCCAAAAATTTCACATAAAAGAATATGTGATATATTCTGCCAGGGATCATTACATTGGAAAGGTCTATGGGTGGGAATTATCTTCTCTAGTGAAAAATAATTGGTTCTGTCCCTTTAGTATTTTAGGATTTTGTAATCAGATGACTTTTTATTTTGGAAGGACATGTGACACCTAATGACAATCTCAGGATGATCTAATCCCATCCTCAGTTAATTGTAACAAGCTCATCGGTTGTATTGGTTTATCACTGGTTTTAATGCATTTGAAGTTTCAAAGCAGGCTGTTGCACATAGGGCATTGCTTCTGCATTACAGTAAAACTTCACATAAAGAGTGCCTCGCTTAGAGACTAACATGCTTAAAGAGCAGAATTTTCTCTGAATGGTTACCTCGCTTAAAAACTAAAACCAACCAAAAACTTGCTTAACAACTAAATCAGGATTCACAATCCCCCCCCCCGCCAGAAGTCACACTTGGTCACTTACAATGGTATTTCGCTTAAAGAGCAAACTCACTTTAAGAGCAATCACGTGGAATGCATTATGCTCTTTAAGCGAGCATTCTTAAGGAAATATGATGTCAATATGACAACATGAATTGCCACTAGGAGCTTGAAGCCTGTGATGTGATTAAGAGGAGGAGTCAAACCCTCCTAGATTCTGTATCAGTGTTTCCCAACTCTTGGTTTGGACTTCAATTCCCCAAAGCACTGGTCAGCCAATGTACTGACTTAGGCTTCTAGAAATTGAATCCCCTTGTGGGACGTGTACCCCATGTTGGGAACCATTGCTCTATACAGAAAAGAAAGGCTTTAAGAATAGAACTGAAAGGACTCTAGGCCTATATAAGGCCTTGTTTAAATTTTCAGCTGGAGTCCATATTCAATATTTATAGCTGAAAGAGTTGTAAGGTAATGGTAAAGGTTTCCCTTGCTCAAAAGCCAGTCATATCTGACTCTAGGGTTCAGTGCTCATCTGTTTCAAAGCCGAAGAGCCAGAGTGGTACAGTCCTCAAAAGATGCAAGATAGGAAGATCTAATGGGATTTCTGATTCCGTGTTATATAGCCATTTTCCAAGCTGGCCAGTGTGATATAAGAACATTTTCCCCAAATTAAAAATAAAATAAAAATTGAAGTTGGATAATGTGGAGATTAATGTAGTTAGTCACGGGTCCTCTCATGAGTAATCCTCCTAGTATAGGAACTGTGCAGCTATTATCCATGCAGAAATTGTCCAAAGGGTCTAACAGTACAATAGTTCCCTAGCACTCAAGCCATATTATCTTATTAGTGGTGAAATGAAATCTTTTCCCTCCTGGATGTTACATATAATTTGATTACTACAGTGTGGTTTCACAATGACCACAGGCATGCATCACCTGAGTTCACTGATAATTAAAATCACACACAAGTGTGGTCCTTGGACACAATCCAAAGGCAAGGGTGTATGATAAATGTTAAGCAGCATTTGACCCTATACAGGTCTTCACCAGTCTGTGCACCTTGCAGGGGAGAAAAGTTCCAAAGAATCAACAGCCAGAGGAGTTTGCCAAGATCCTTTGATAGAAATCAGTTTCAAAATGGGACTGGAGATTCAATTCAGAGGTTCTTGACAAGGATGGAAGATGCACTCCAGCCAACATCAACAAAGATAGAATCTCAACTCCATATCCTGCACAATTTGGCTTTGGACTGATTACAATCTCTGTGTCTCCATACAAAGCCTGGATCAATTCCTGAAAAAATTTGAATAATAATATGTTAAGGACTAATAATTATGTGCTGTCAAATCAATTCTGACTCATGGGAATCATTCCCATAAATTTTCAAGATACTGTATAGATTACTTAGAAATGGTTTATAAATCCCTTCTATACAGGGGTGTTCTCAGATTATCACAGCTTGACCATGGCTACATAGGATGGATCTTCTACAAGACCCTGGGGAAATCAAACTCTCTATTGTCTGGAGATGGGTAAAGACACAATGTGTAGGCTGCGCAGTTCAGAAGTCAAAGATGATGGGAAATAACCAAGGGTATATCAAAAAACTTCAGATTCTGCATCTATTTAATGAAATAGCAACATAGAGAGAGGACCATCATATCAGTGCAAAAATAAATAGTTTTTAGAAATCAAACACAAAAAGAAATTTATCAGCAATTCTGTAGCGATAAACCACAGATATTTCTTCTCTTTCTTGATTTTCAGAAAAGTTGCCGGGTTGCTATGCATCACACAAAACATAATCCATAGGGATGCTTGCCGCTGCAAACTGAGTTGGAACAGATTTGTTCACTGCAAGCTATAACTTTGTAGCACTTCTATTTCAACTGACTGGGATTGTGCAGATGGAAGGAGAGCCAAGCCTCACAACATTATAGTAGATCAAGAAAAGGTATTTCAATTCCTCCATCATTTCCCCCCTCAATAGAATCCATCTTTTTGTTCAGTTTTATTCTCAGGACAATGTAACTTCACAGACACCCTAGCATGCTATAATATTAATAGTAATAATTTTAAAAATCAACTAGTGCCACTGGTTTGTTGTACAACTGGAAGTTTTGACCAATTAAAAGAAAACCCACCTACAAACATGTACAAAATAAAACCACATAGATTACTCCCATAGAGGTATACTTCACAGATTATATAACCTTGTGCGAGACATTGGGTACAAAAGAGTAGCAGGTCACAAAGTTTCCATAAAAATTCTTACACAAAGCATTAACAGTTGTTGTTACTGCCACTAAATAACTAGTTCCTCAGTCAAGTTGTAAGTCCAATAAATATTACTGAACCCAATTACAATTCCTTCCCTTTCTTGTTCGATTTGGTAATGAATTACAATTAATTCTTTTCTTGTTGGATTTCTTAATAAATTACAATTAATTCCCTTTTATGTTGAATTTGTTTATATGGCCATTCATGGCATGGTGATCATTTAAAGTAAATTGCAGTCAAAGACCAATGTAAAATTTATCCTTGATACTAACATGGTTTTATGTAGCTCCCATTAATTTGAACAATATTTGTGCAGAAGAGCATATTTATACAAATTTCAAGGAGGCATTACAAAAATAATAGGACAGAAAATGACAGTCTTTATAGAAGAAATTAAAGAAAGATATACTGCAAAATATAGAGTTGCTGGCCAATGGTCATGTTGAATTTCTGAGGTCAAACTCCTTCCCTATTGAGAAATGAGGGTGGGTGAGAGATAGATAGTTATTATGTTCCATAGCAGGGTGGGTTTAACTGCTTTCCTTTACTACTGGAGTCTCACTAATTTGATAATCTGGGTTTGCTTAATGGTTCAGCATTTGAATGGGTGAAAATGTACTGTGATGCTGCTCTGAAATCACAACGTTCTTAGGGTCCTAAGAGCAGAAATGAATATGTCACATTCAGTTCTGGAGAACACATTTTTCTTTGAAAGTGCTGTCTAAAAATCAATTAAAACAGCCTTGTATTATAGTTTGGGAGGTGGGAAAAAGCAAAGGCCAATAACAGGCAAAGGAAAATGTAGCCATCTAAGGCTCCCCTTTCCTTCCAGCACCTAAAAACTATTTTACCTTGATAAGTACTTTGCAGAGGACAACCTTTTGTACTTTAGAACCAGTAGGTTTTGGTAAGCAAGAGTTAAATACTCTATGAACTTATTTGGAAAAAGTGTTGTCCAGGCAGTGAGAAGCTTCTGCTGCTAAACTGGCAGTTCAAGGAAGAATGATGTCAACGAAGACAAGAGTATCAGCAAGCCTTCCATTCTATTTAAACCAGGGGTGGCCAAACTATGGCCCGTAGGCCAGATCCAGCCCCTGACACCAATTCATCCATCCTGTGTTGCCCTCATCACTCCCAGAAGTGGAAGTAAAACTTGCCCATATGGGCATTTAACTTCCACTTCTGGGAGTGACGAGGGTGGTGTGGGTCGGATGAATTGGTGTCAGGGGTTGGATCTGGCCCGTTTGGGCACCCCTGATTTAAGCAGAGAAAATGGCAGCTTAAAACCTCATTCTCTTGCAAAACAGATTGGAAGGCACATTTTACTTCCACTTCTGGTGGGAGGAACCACGCGACCAGACTGCTGAACCACATGATAGCCTGCTGAACCTCGTGAACAGCCTGCGGCCAAAAAAGTTTGGGCACCCATGATTTAAACCATTTGCAAGGATTCTTCTCATGGTGGCAACATCTTCTGCAACAGCTTTCACACATCCCAGGTCAATTTATATGCACCACAAATCTCCCACTTGTGTGTTTACTTTTTCTCCAGTGATTCACTTTAAAACAATTTTTTTTCATTCACAAATGCACCCTTTCCGAACTCTTCAACAACAGATAAATGGAGCCAAAGGTGTGGGTCAGTGCCTAATACTAATTATGGCTACTAGATATGAGTATCCCTTTCCCTTAGATCAGAGTTCCTCAAACATGGCTCTCCAATTGTTCATGGAGTTCAATTACCAAAGCTCAAGTCAGCACACCTGCTGCTCAGAGCTTCTGGGAATTGAAGTCCAAGAACATGTGGAGAGCCAAGTTTGAGGAACCCTGCCTTAGATGATCACTTAGTTGACTGCTTAGTAGGTCTTCATTTTCTGCTTTCTAGCCAAATGTGTCAGCATCTGTTCTGAGAAACCTAAATGCAGGATTACGGATGAATTGCTTTGTAACCATTTCTTTTGGTATTAGTCAACAATATAAAAGTCAGATTTTATTTTAAACTCCTCCCTCATTTATCCAGATTGAGCGTCCAGTTGTGTTCAACTGTAGAAGATGATTTTTGAGTAAGCAGACATTTATAAACTTTGCTTATTCAAAGCTAGCCTATTAGCAGAAATCTGTTTGTGTGTCTCTGTGTGTATACTTTGGCTTTAAGAGGAAATAATTTCAAGAGCATTTACAGTAAATCATAAAAATCCCATGACCTTTTCCTTCCAGCCTAATGATTCATAATACATGTACTGTTTCTGCAAAATAATGTTTCAGATAGTTTTTAAAAAGGACAATTAGCAGATTTTCTTCCAAAGCATTGAAGAAAATCTGTTTTGTAATACAGCAGTGTTAATCCTATTGTCAGCCAGACAAACTTTGTCCTCTGATTTGTCATGTGGTGCTATATATTTGACTTTTCCTTGTCTCTTCCCAATCCTAATTCTCATGGCACCTTATTATACTGTCTGTAGCAGTGTTTCCCAACCTTTGGTTTTGAGAATTCAATCCCCAAAAGTCTAAATCAATTCTTCAAAGCACTGGTCATCCATTGTACTGACTTAGGCTTCTGGGAATTGAAGTCCCACTTTGGGGCATGGGCCCCACTCTGAGAACCACTGGTCTATAGCCATCAACCCTGGAAACAATCAAAGAGGAAGGTAACAGGCTTCATTATCTTGCATATTCTATTGAATTAACTTAATTAACTTGCACTAATGGAACCTGCATTTTAGAATAGAGCATATAATCACCTAAGCAAACAAATATCTGTTGATCACTGGTGATATGAGGCTGGGACATTTACAGAAGAGAATCTTTTAAAATAGCTAAGGTTATTTTCTTTTCCAGAGTCTACTTGGGGCAAAACACGGAGAAAACATTCTGGAAGAGGGCCTTAAAAGGTTCCAGCCCTCTGGATTCTTTGCTGCAAAAAGTCTTCTATTGCCATATCAACATCCAGTGGTTGGACAGAGAGTAGAGACCACATGTAACTTTTCCAATTGGGATACTCCAAGAAGCCAGTTTAAATGACACAAAAGCAATAGTACTGAATTTTTCTAAAATAGTAATTTTCCCTTTGCCATCCGTATGAATTCCCTTTAAAAATAACTGGGCAATATCAGAGCAGGGAGGAATCACTGTGGATTGTTATTTTAATGCGAAGATGATTAAAGAAAACTTTTGGTTGAAATCTCGAATTCTGGTTTGCACTTGAACTCATCCAAAGGCTCTCCATGACACCATATATTAACAGTTGCCTGTTAAGACAACATATTGTCTCAGCCATTTGGAAGTGTTTTTCCAGAAGATGTACAAAATAACTATGACCTAAATGAAAATGATTAACAGTAATATCAAAAAGTATGAGGAATATTTTTTTAAAAAAGATTTTTTTTGTCATTTTGCTAGCTTAATTAGCAGTTTCCAGGCTGCTGAGTACTCACTCGAAGACAGCTTCTCTTTCCTGTTACATGCATTTAACTTTGTTTAATAAATATAAAGTGACAACGCTGAATTACTTAGATAGGTTCTGCTGGCTTACTTGGTTGCTAGGTGTCTGCTTAATTCCATGTTATTTAGTCTTTTAGCAACCTTCGCCAGCCAATGTGTGACCCTTATGCATCCATCAGCGGCAGCTGTTATGATGATGAACATGTACTTATTTTGTCTGTGAGCAGTGTGCAAAACCAAAACCAAAAAGAAAGTCTCTGCTTCAAGCAGTAGAACCACTTAGGACGTGAGTTTTGAATAACTTGGAGGAGAAAACCTTCGTCTCAGATACTTCAGGACGTAAAGAGGGAGACAACTGACCAGCGTGATTACAGTCACCTTCCACAAGAACGATAAGGTTGCAATGAAGTAAACATCTGTAAGGGGAGAGAGAGAAAAATAGTTGAAACAGGAGGAAAGTTTAGGGGGGAGAGGCAAAATATTTCCAGTGATTTCCTCCAAAGACCAGTAGAATGTCCATTTTGACCATCCCTGTAGGACAGGGGTGGCCAAACTTTTCGGGGTACGGGCCAGTCACATGGTTGAGCATACTAGGCATGTGGTTCCTCCTACTTGGAAGTGGAAGTAAAAGGTGCATGCACAGCATGTGCTCATGCATGCACAGAATGCTGCCATAAATGACTCGCAACTGTTGTAAAAGCATTTATGACAGTCACGGGTCATTTATGGCTGCGTTCTGTGCATGCGCAGGTGCATTATGTGCATGCAAATTTTACTTCTGCTTCTGGGAATGGCATGGACTGGATTAATTGGCACCATGGGCCATAGTTTGGCAACCCCTGCTGTAGGAAGTACAAGGGCAGTAGAGTTTTCTGTTGTTTCACTAGGAGCCTTCTTTCCTACTGATAAGTATGTCTGTCACATGTGTCACTCCCCTAACCCCTGCTTACAAAAGCACATTATTGCTCCTTAGTTTAATGGGTCAACCAGATGTGTTTGGGGCACATACACAAAACAGAGAAGTTTAATACTGGTCAAGAATTGTTTTCAGGATATGCAGGTTTGGGGAGGGAGGGGGGGAAAGCACAGTAACCAATCCAGTGCATTATTATGTTTGATAAAACATTAGTTAAACTGACTGCAAGTTAAGCTATCTAACAAACAATCACTTGCAATCTCTTAAACCTACATTTATGCCTCCACTTCATTTCTAGTGCTGATAGAGATTACAGTCTCTGACATCAATACAGTCTCATCCTACTGCACTTTCAAAGTGCTCCTTTGATTTAATTTTTTCCCCAGAAGACTGTAAAAAAGTAAATCTGGCTTGTCTTAAAACAGAAATGAAATCATCCTAAAGCATATAGTTTAGAAATAATAATAATAATAATAATAATAATAATAATAATAATAATAATAATAATAATAATAATAATAATAATAATAATAATAATAATAATAATAATAATAATAATAATAATAATAATGTATTTGAAATTCAAATTTTACAAAGTAATGACCGCTATGCTTCATAATGTACAAAGACACTTCTAGCTATGAAACTTGATCCTTGGTGGTGCAGTGGTTAAACTACTGTACTCCAATCAAAAGGTTGTGAGTTCAATCCTGACCAGGGATCAAGGTTGACTCAGCCTTCTATCCTTCCAAGGTCAGTAAAATGAGTATCCAGTACGTTTGGGGCAAAATGCTAATTAACTTGTGAACCGCCCAGAGAGTGCACTAAGCACTATGGGGTGGTATATATTGTGATACCTTTGCTTTAGCAAGTTTTCAGCGGTGTCTACATTTAGCATGGAATTAAATCCAGAAGAAATTTGGATAAAGGTTCACATCTAAATCTGCTGATATGGAATAGAATATTTAAAATGGGAAGGTTCCACCCTGAGAGATGGCTGAGAATAACTTCACAGCGCTTCCCTTGCTGGTTGGACAGTGCTGGGAAGCCTGGCAGCTAATGACAGCTCCAGGGTTAGGGTACCAAAGACAGGTTGCAAAAATGGAACTGCTGGTGTTACTCTCCACGGCAAGAGAGTATTGCCAGCCAGTCAATGTGGGGATGCTTCCAAGCAACCTTGGCACTTGTTGGAAGTGACGTTACTCTTGTGAAGTTGGAGTTACTGCTTGCTCTGTTCTCATCAGTAGCAGCAGTAAACTCCCAGCATTGGCCAGCTGGCAGTTCAGCTATTACTCCATATCCTGTTTTAATTTAAGTGATTGCATTAAAATGGGACATGTTTTACTGCAGGTTACCTGAAGCATGCAGTTCATGTATAAGGCTTAATTATTGGCAACAAAAGCTTGAAGCTTTATGTGTCGCTACTTTGTTGGTGGTGCAGTGATTAAACTGCTGTACTGCAACCAAAAGATTGTGAGTCCTGACCAGGACTCAAGGTTAACTCAGCCTTCCATCCTTCTGAGGTCAATAAAATGAGTATCCAGCATGTTGGGGGCAAAATGCTAATTAACTTGTGAACCACCCAGAGAGTAGGTGGTATAGAAGTGTGATTGCTTTGATTGCATCCAACCCTGCACTGAAATCCCTAAAATACCTTCTAAAGTTGGAAGAGGTTTCTCACCCTTGATTTTTAGACCTTTTACTAGCAGCTCAGTGAGCATATGTCAGATCATTTTCTAGACTAGGTCATGCTGTTCATTACTTGCAGATGATCCATATGGCTCATACCTTTTTTCAACATTAAGTCTAGCCTGAATTCAACTCTTACCTCACCCATCAGCATTCATGGTTTTGCACTTTAAATATTTTGGAGACTGGAATGGAAAATTCAAATTGCATTCCCCCTTCACTTTTCATAAAAATATAACAGACAATGAGCTGCCTTATTAACGGTGCCCAGAATCCATTTTCTTGCTCTGTGTCAAAACAGAGCTGCCCTTGACTTTGCAAACCATTTGACGGGGAATGTTTTAAGCGGAAAACGACGGTTACCAATAAACTCATGCAGGAAGACCAATGAGGCGATGTAGCAGGAAAGGCTGAGCAATTCTGCCACGATCATGAGCCAGTGCCATGTCTGGATTGTCAGTGCCACCATCAACAGCTCGGTTAGGATCAAGGATGTGAAGGAAATGGCCACTATGTGGACAAATTCAGATTCAAAGAGTAGGAGTGCCCCATACATGATGATGCTTCCTGTAAGTAGAAGGGAGAGAAAAGAGAATTTACAGACAGCAAAATACACATTTAATAGCTCTAAATGGGTATAAATGATTCAAACGGATGGGCTAGATTTGGACTTTGGTGCAGGAAATAGATCTACATGCTATTTCATGAATGTTATATTACAATGAAATTAGAGGTGGGCATAAGAATGGAAGATTGTATGAGCCCCGATCTCTATCTACAGCTGATAATATATGGACCATATCAGAGAAGGAGGTTGTACCACCAGGGCAGAGAAGCTATGTTTCTATTTTACCCTACCCTTTTTAACATAAGGAAGCCAGAGCATTAAAATCCTTTGGGATACCCAGGTCATGAGGTCAAGAGTCCTAGTGGCACAGTGGTTAAACTGCTGTACTGTAGCCAAAACACTGTGATTTTGATTCTGACCAAGACTCAAGCTTGACTCAGCCTTCCATCCTTCCAAGATCAGCAAAATGAGTACCCAGCATGTTGCGGGCAAAATGCAAATTAACTTGTGAACCACCCAGAGAGTGCACTAAGCCCTATGGGGCAGTACATCAGTGTAAATTCTAATTGCTATTGCTACTCCCCTACCATGAACTGAAAGGACCAGTCACCCATGCAACTACTGTACTGTGTATGGAACAACAGGAAATACATGCAAGTAGATTCAGGGGCCTCCCCAACATGTGAAAACATCAGAAGTTTTTGTTTGTTGTTTAGTCGCACAGTCAATTCTGACCCTTTGCATGTATTTTCTGTTGTTCCATACACAGTACAGTAGTTGCATGGGTGACTGGTCCTTTCAGTTCATGGTAGGGGAGTAGCAATAGCAATTAGAATGGACAACTGTCCGCCAGGCACTTCAAATGTGTTAATCTGCTTGTTTCTGTATAATATTTTAATATATTCTGTCTCTTAGGTTTCCTAAGTCATTAATTTCAATACTACTTCCTACTTGTGCAGAAAATGGGATGCAGAATAGCTAATGGGATAGTTGTCTGGAGATAAGCCAAAAATAATTAGCCCAAGCACAACTTTTTTTATAGCATCTCTCTGATTACTAAAGAGTCTGTTGACACTGGCCCTCTTAAGTTGGGTTGGACAGCCTTTTTAAAAAGTTGCTTTGAGTTCCTGGGGAGAGGAGCACAATGTTCTTTGGTGTGATCCTCAGGTCCCAAAGGCATTTTACTCCTCTACCAACCCAATTTCGAGTATTCTGAAGTATCTCACAGCTGGCACAGGATATCAAAAATGGATAATTTCCCCTGACCATCTTTAAATGGCCAAAGGTTTTTTCTACACAACCATCATTGTGCTGCTTCTCTTTAATGAAAAAATTAAAAAAAAACCTTTCCTTGTATTGTTGATTGAGTTGATCCTTGTACAAAATTTGAATTCGGCCAAACAATGCCCAAAAATGGCAAGAAAAGTGGGATATGTGTAAGTTTAGATAGCTTCCAAATTGTTCAGGACAAGAACCACAAGCCAACATCAGCAAGCTTTGTCGGAATGGGTGGAACCCACTTCAATCTTTTTGTAACCGGAGTCTATCTCAGTGAATAGCTATAGTACCACCACCTGATGTGATAGTACTACAGCAGCCCCAGAAAGGGGAGGCATTCTTCAATAAGCTATTGTACTAGGGTTGAGGATAAGGAGTTTGGTTATCTAGTATAGCTTGATAAAACTGATCCAGTGAATAAGCACCAGCTGTAACTACCCATGCACTCCTGTTTTGCAGAAAGGGTGAGAAGTTCATGGCTAAGAATGTGGGAACATGGTCTCAAGCTTCAGAATGGCATTGTCTTGAAGTGAATGCTCTGAATGCTCTGAAGTGGTGACCTAGTCTCATTGGGACTTGATAGGTGATAGCAAGGCTATAAGCAGCTCCCCTAGTGGCTTAGTGGTTAAGACGCTTAGCTTGGAGACTGGAAGGTCGGGTTTTGATACCCAAGGGCTGCACTTCAGGACATGAAATGAGCCTCATTTGGGTGTCCCCTGAGTGGAGTTTCTCCTGCAAAAATCCTTGCAATCCAGAGTAATCTCTGACACGAAATTATTATTATACAAGGCTATAGTAGTTTCGTGTGATAACACCCTGCATGCAGAGCAAAAATACAATTGTTGCCTATCATTCTTGTTTATCTGCACATTAATAGGGACAGACTCCAATTGTTAAATAATAATTGTCCCTTCTTTTTAAAAATAGGAAAGCCAGACAAAGAACACAAAACACTATGGAATAGTCCTATAGCTACAGGAGATAATGTTAAAATTATAATTGCTTTCCAAGGCCCAAATCAGTTACTAGAACTGTATCAAAGCCTTTATAGAGGCAATAAAAACTACTGGGCAGTCAGAAAAAAAAATGAGACATCGTGGGAAACTGATATAAGCCAAGTGTCGTCTCCTGTTACAGTTTGTGGGTCAGATGACTTCACCTTTTGATGGTTCACACCATGCAATTTGGCTCATGGTTATCACCCAAGATCAGGGATAGCCCGAAACTGAACCGTATGCAGATTATATGGAAAGATTATTCCCTGGGTCTGTTTTATGGCTTGATCTTGAGTCACTGGTAGAATTGTACTTCAAATGAGCATAATATGAAGGCTGTGGATTACTCATCAACACAGATTACTCATGCTGAGGACATGAGTTATGTCTGCACTGAGTTTCTGGGACAGTGTAGCTATTCTCAGATTAACCAGATGCAGGATGCAAACTGATTCTTGGTCTCTTTTTTGAATGTAAGCCCTGCTAAATTTACTGGGACCTGCTTTTTAGTAAGTATGTTTACGACTGTAGCTCAATGCTCCACAAACTTTGGATTTTGGACATCAATTCCCAAAAGTCTAAGTCAATTACCCAAAGCACTGATCAGCCAATGGACTGACTTAGGCTTCTGGGAATTGAAGTCCAAAACCCAAAGGTTGGGGAACCCTGCTGTAGCTGACAATAGGTTCAAGTCCCACTCCAACTGTGACCTCACTAAATGGCCTCAGGAAAACTACTTTCTGAGCCTAACACTACCCTTGTCTGCAATGTGTGAGCAAGACTGTGAGCTTGCTTATAGAGGTATATAAATTTACGAATGATGTGGGGAAAATAGGTATCACTGGGGCATTCAGCAGAGCTAAATGATGGAAATTTCAGGACAGCTCAAAAAGAAGTACTTCTTCATACAGTGCTTAGTCTGACTAGAGATGTTCACATGCTGAAAATGTGACTGGCCAAGAGCCAGAATGAGTTTAACAGAAGACGGGACAAATTCGCAGAGGAAAATGCTACCAGTAGCTATTAATCATGATGGCTGACCATTTTTGCCAATATCAGAAGCAATATACCTTTCAAGAAGCTGACACTGTAGAGTTCCCCTGGGTGTCTGGTTGTGAAAAGGCAATGCTGGGCTAGCTAAAACCTTGATATGATCCAGCACAGTTCTCTTACATTCTTATGGTGTCGTAAAGATTGTGTACACAATGTACTTTGAACATTTCATGTGCACAACTGTGAATTTGCTTGAGTAGCTAGAGCAGGGGTGCCCAAACTATGGCCTGTGGCCAGATCAGGCCCCTGACACCAATTCATCTGGCATGCACTGCCCCCATCGCTCCTGGAAGCGAAAGTAAAATGCATGGGCCCATTTTATTTCCACTTCCAGTAGTGACAAGGTCATTGGGGGTTGGATGAATTGGTGTTGGGGGCCAGATCTGGCCCATGGATCATAGTTTGGGCACCCTTGATTTAAGCAGAGAAAATGGCAACCCAAAATCTATCGCATCCTGTTGCGACACACAGATTGCAAGGCACATTTTACTTCTGTTTCTGGTGGAACCACGTGATTGGCCTGTTGAACCATGTGGCCAGCCCACTGAATCACATGACTGGCCCACAGCCTGAAAAGTTGAGGCACCCCTGAGCTAGAGGAAGGAATTGTATTCCTTTTGTCTAAGATTCAAACAGGCAGAGGAGAATTCAAATACAATAAATTCCTTTTTCCTGTTAGGAGATATTTATGCCCTCAGTGAGGTTATTTGGACCACAGCACATGTGTAGAATTCAGCTCCTCTTGCTTTCAGCTCAGTACAAATCCCCAGAGAAACTCCCTTTTCCTGTCCTTAGTTAAATAGCCAAAGTGACAAATGGCTTAGCAAGTCTACTAAAGAGATGGTTAATAGGGATCCAGCATGAAATAATATAACATATGTGTGTACGGTATATATATATATATATACATACTGCGGTGGCTCAAGTAGTTAAGAAGCTGAATTTGATGACTAGAAGGTCAGCAGGTCAGCAGTTTGAGACCCGAGTACTGCATGACAAAGTGAGCTCCTGTTTCTGTCCCAGCTCCTGCCAACCTAGCAGTTATAAAGCAAGAAATTACCTTCGGTGGGAAGGTAAACAGTGTTCTGTGTATTGCAGTGTCTAGGCATGCCTGCAACATGTCTGCTGATGCAGACAGCGCTGGCTCTTTGGCTATAAACAGAGATGAGCACCGAACCTTAGATTTGGATATGACTGGTTTTTGAGCAAGGGTGACTTTTACCTATATCTTACAAGTATATTTACCTGAACTTTGCAGAACTTACTTTCTTCCTCTAAAATTAGTAAACCAGCATATTGTAAATATATTACAGTATTCAGAAATGCAGTAATTTCAAATTAATTCATTCCAGCAGTAGCCTAAAAACAAAGTTTCTTACCTTGGTAGATACTTATCAAAACCCATATCAAAAATGTCTTGTATGATAATGGCCTCCCCTAAAAATAAAAGGACATAGGAGAAAAAGTAAATGTGATATAAAGGCACGTCTGCTACATAAACTGTTCATCAAGATTGTGTGCAGAACTTCAAAGGGCAAGAAGTCAGAAAACACTTTAAACCTTCAGAAGGTCTTTGTAGAGCTCTGGGTACAGCATGGCAACTTCAGATTTGACATCTTTGTCCAATACAAGAGAGAACACTGGAAACATGGTATAGATTGTGGAATACCTGAAAGAAGCAAGAGAAAAGATAAGCAATAGTCAGCAATATATTTTCATTTGACAAGCTCTCTGCTGACTTATGAAGATATTTTGATTCAGAAAATGCAAAATGGTCTTTTCAATAGGGAAGACTCAGGAACTGTGCCTGGGACTTTCCATGAGCAAAATACAGTCAAACGTCGTATAGCGAAAATATTTCGTTCTATGAGGCTGTTCGCTATCCAAGTTTTTTGTTATGCAAGTTTTTTCGCATAATGAAAATTCCTATGGAAAAACTTGCATAATGAAAATTTCTATGGAAAATCTCCCATAATGAAAAATTTTTCATTATGCGAGTTTTTCCTATAGAAATTTTTATTATGCGAGTTTTTCCATAGGGAAAGACAGTTTCGCCTGGTGAAAATTTTCGTTATGTGAGTCGGAAAGGTTTTTGAAATGCCCGCTCGTTATGCATTTGTTATATGAGGTTAGACTGCATTTACTTTGCCACTGAGCCTACAACCCCATCCTCACTAATCTAGGAATTGCTTCATATCTGAATTACACATCTCAAAAAAAAAAAAAAGAAGAACACCTCCGTTACGAACACCTCAGTTAACGTCTGCCGCAGTTTACAATGGCAAATCCTATGGAAATGCTGTCCTGGCTTACAAATTTTAACACTTTTTAAAAAAGTTTATGATGATCAATTTGGGAGCATTTTAAAATTTTTCAATGCATCCCTATGAATGTCCTTTCCCTGTGCCCCACCCATGACTGGGGGATAAAAAGCTACACCGGCTCTCCACGGCAGAAGATGGCCTGCCAACCCACCATTCAGCCAAGGATGCCTGCCACCCCTCCACTGGGCCCCACCCATGGCTGGGGGATGAAAAGCCACGCCGGTTCTCAGCGGCAGAAGACAGCCCACTGACCCGCCGTTTGGCCGAGGATTATTATTATTATTATTAACTCACATTTATTACCCCGCCCCAATCGGGTAAACCGGATGCCTGCCACCCCTCCCCCAGGCCCCACCCATGCCAGAGGGATGAAAAGCCTTGCTAGCTCTGTGCAGCAGAAGACAGCCCACCGACCACTGTTTGGCCAAGGATGCCTGCTGCCCCTCCCCAGGGTCCCATCCATGTATGGTAGATGAAAAGCCAGGTCTTGGCCATTGGAGCTGGGCCGGTTGGCTACAAAAACGCTGCCTCTGCCACTGTGGCCACTACTACTGGACTCCTCCTTTGGACTTTTTTCTTGGTCATTTTCGGTGGGACTTTTCGTATGAGTACTGTGATACTTTGTTATTATGACTTTGACCTTTTGATATTGAATTTGTGATGATATGTTGTATTGTACCTTATAAATGGTAACTGTATCTTGTAAATTGCAACTGTATTTTGTCTTGTAACTTTGTTAGCCACCCAGAGTTGTTTTGTGAGTGGGGCAGCATACAAGTCAAAAAAATTAAATTAAATTAAAATTATGGTTTTTTTGGTTTACAACAAAGGCTTTCGGAATGCACCAACGTCGTAAACCGGGGTTTTACTGTAATATATTTTGTGTATAAACATTTGGAAAACACATTTTGCAAGACATGCCAACACTCAAGTAGTTAAGATGCTGATTGGGCGGTGGAAGGTCAGCAGTTCAAAACCTGAATACTGCATGATGGAATGAGCACCAGTCTCTGTCCCAGCAATTCGAAAGCAAGAAATTGCAAGTAGATAAATAGTTACCACTTTGGTGGGAAGGTAAACAGCATTCTGTATACTTCAGTGTCTAGGCATGCCTGCCACATGTCCACAGAAACGTCTGTAAGCGGAGATGGTGCTGGCTCTTCAGCTATAAACAGAGATGAGCACTGAACCCTAGAGTTGGATACAATTGGCTTTCGAACAAGGGTGACCTTTGCCTAATTAAGAGTAGGAACTGACTGTGCCTGCTTGACAACATGTTTTGAGGCTTGAGTTTACTGCCACACAATATATAAATTGTCCAAAGACTCAAGAAAGAATGGTGTCCAACATCCAGTCGGTAGCAACTTTAAACCTTAAAGTCAGAGGTCATCACAGAATACTATCAAGAAAGACACAGGCATTGGTTATATGCTCTCCACCCCCACCACCCAAAAAAGGGACATTTTGGGAAAATATTTGTGCTAATTATTTGATTCAGTTAAAATTTATATCCTGCTTTTGTCTTCTGAAAGAGGAACCCAAAGCATCTAAAATAATCCCTTCCCAGTTCTCAAAAATTGATTTAATAGCTGAAATTGGCTCTAATAAAATCCATGTGCTTCACATGATTGGTTAGTTCAAGTTGATTTGAAAAAGCAAAGCTTCAAAGTTTCATCCCTCATTTTGATAGCAGCAGCAATTAGCAGGAAAGAAAACATTTGACATTTTGGCCAGTGCTACTTATAGCTCTGAATGCTTTTAAACATATGAAGGCTTCAAGCAAATCTCTTTACATCTTGAACTCTCAATTTTCCTATTTTGGGAAACTGTTTCCATCTTACCCGATAATGAGAAAGCCTTGGTAGAGAGGAACAGATGCAAAGTAGAATACCGAAGAGAAGACAGCCTAAAGAACAAAAAAGAAAGAGACAGTATTTTAAACTTCAAAGCAAAAGATACTCAATGACAGTGATCCATCCAGATGTTTTCCCACAATGATAATGGTGGCTAACCATTGGAATACGCTAGCAATTAATGGAAAAGCAGCAGACCAGCAATATTGCAATTTATCTCTTAGACAGAGACGACTGAAAGAGGGATTGGCCTGATCCTAATGATATCTCATTTCATCTTCAGATGAATCAGGTTTTAATGGGTTTGAAAAGCTACATTACCTATTTGACAAGAGAGGGGTGCATTTGCACAAATGGCTTCAAGAACACCATGGAAAGGGCAAGTCTGTGCCTTGGAAGATCCTTGTTTTGGCACAGATGCTGATTTGCAAGTGAATGCTATCAACTTCAACCTGACAGTTCTTACTAAATGGCAAGTCAAGCAAAAGCAGAACAACATCGGATATAACAGAAAGCCATCTGTTAGGATTTAAAAATCAAAATCTTTCATCTGAACATATGAAAGGGACAATATAGGTCCATGATGGTGAACTTTGGCACTCCAGATGTTTTTGGACTTCAATTCCCAGAAGCCGAAGCCCCTTTGAATCCACACAAATGGGTTTGCTGCAATTCATCCAGCCTGCACCACACCTCCCTCATTGCTCGTGGAAGTAAAACGTGCCCACACGGCTGCGTTTTACTTCCGCTTCCAGGAGCAATGAGGGCGGCATGGCATAGGCTGGATGAATCGTAGCAAACCCATTCGTGTGGATTCACAGGGGCTTCGGCTTCTTGGAATTGAAGTCCAAGAACATCTGGAGTGCCAGGGTTCACCATCATGAATATAGGTGGTTGATTCTCTGATGGAGGCAAACTACCTGATTAATTAAGGGGAGGTAATATGCAATTAGACTACAGTTAGAATATTGATTAAAATCAACACATTGCATTGCCATCAAAAAGAACCTAGCTTCAAGTCTTAAAGAATCACTATGCCACCTCAGATTTTTATTACTGATTTTATTAATGATTTTATCCTTGAAGCCAACTATTCGCTCAAAGAGAAACCTTACAATTTAATATGTATTTTAATCATAAAGCATAGTAATCAATGTATATCTTATTAATACAGTAATACCTCACTTAAAGAGCATAATGCATTCCACAGGATTGCTCTTTAAGCGAGTTTGCTCTTTAAGTGAAACACCATTGTAAATGACCAATTGCGGGGGGGGGGGGGAATTGCGAACCCCAATTTATTTGTTAAGTGAGTTTTGGGTTGGTTTTATTTAAGTGAAGCGAATATTCAGAGAAAATTCTGCTCTTTAAGCGAGTCGCTCTTTATGTGAGGTTTGACCGTACTTTAGATGTATCATGTTGCTCTATGTTACTCATTTACATTTGTGATTATATCATATAAGTAATAAATCAAATGAACTGTGATTATTTGTGATTATAAAGCTGCATGCCTTTGCCATAATACATAACTGTCATATCTACTCATATTTACTTTGCTAATAATTTAAGTAAGTCACAAACACTTCTAATACTGTTTTTGATATCCTTACAAAAGTTGTTCAGTCATTCATATACAGTATACACATGTTAAACAAATGTTAAAGAGGAATTTTCCTCTGACATATTTATTGCCTGTCCTGGATTGTAAAAAGGCTGCATGTCCACAAATTGTCTTATGCAGAGATGCTGGGATCATAACATTTTGTTGGGGTTTGGGGTTTTTGGCAAAGAATCTCAAATTTATTTATTTATTATTTTATTTATTTGTTGGATTTATATAACTGCCCTTTTCGCCTAAGTGACCCAGGGCGGCTCACAACATCAATTAAAACCTATACCCAACACTAATTAAAACGGAATACCATAGAAGTACCTAAAAACATTTATCAAACCTCCCCAATCCCCTTAAAAAGAAGGACACCCAGGCAGGAGTAAATAAGAACCCCGGGAAGGGCTATATAAGCCAGCAGGGCTGGTTTGTGGTACCAGTTGTACCCTATAGCCATGTTTTTAAGGCCTTCCTGAAGGGAAGCAACTCTGCCTGGAGGCACAATTCAAGTGGGAGGAGGTTTCATAGGGCTGGAGCAGATACTGAGAAGGCTCTTCTCCTGGTTCCAGTGAGATGTGCCTCCCTGACTGATGGGACCACTAGGGAGCCCCTACGGTCTGCTTTCGTAGGATGGGTCAAAAACCTTGGGATGATGTGGTCTCTTAAATATCCTGTCCCGTTACCTTTGAAGGGCTTTAAAGGTCAAAAACAAAACCTTGAATTACACCTGGAGGTACACAGGCAACCAATGGAGCTCCCGTAGCAGTGGCAAGGTTTGGTTTCTGGGGTAGAGGACAAGTGTTTTATGTGCAACTTGTATAGGGGGCGCTAGTTCTCATCTGGGTCCAACTTGACCTTGACAGAACCGTATTGTCACAAATTAATATTGATTATTTCTGGCCCATTTACTGATCTGATTGCTACCAGAAACATGCACCAATGAGGACTTGGATTTGGGCAATGACAAAGCAAAGACAGTGGCTTCATTTTGGCAGTCCAGGGTTTGATCATGACATGAAAGAAGAAGAAGAAGAATTTTCCCTTTTACACATAGCTCCTTTTCCTCCTAGGGTGAAGAGAGGTAACAATGAAGGATTTCACGTACCTGCATTGTACTAATGCATAAGCTTCTGTGGATCACAAACTGGCTGAGGGCTGCAGACCTTTTATAGCTGTTTCTCCCGTGTACCATCAGCAACCTGCCTAGATGCTTAAACTGAGTGACAGAGAAGTCTGCTGCCAGAGAAGCTTGCTTTCCTTCCTAGGGACACCAAGAAAACGATAATTGTATTCTTTGCGAATGTTTAGACTATTGAGGATGCTGCAATCCTACTGCCAGAGTTTAACAGATGCCATTTGTGTTCCATTGCATCTACACTCTATACCAGGCTGCTAGCCAGTTACTACCACATGATTCAAGCCCTGCTTCATATGTCATTAGTGGATAGGTTTAGAGCAGGGGTTCACAACCTACCGCCCACAGTAACAAATCATCTGGCCTGTGGCGGTGGCCCCAGAAGTGGACACGTTTATGACAGCCATAAACACACCTGCGCATGCACAAACATGCCCACCGTGGTTTACGGCAGGGTTTACGGCTGGGGAAACTATGTGACTGGCCTGCTCAGCTGTCTGAGGGGGCGTGATCCGGCCCCAGCACAAAATGGTTGAGAACCCCTGATTTAGAGATATGATAGGAAGCTGCAGTGGTCCCAAACTTTGGAATAATCCACCTTGATGTGAGAATGTAACCACTAGTGACTTTTTCATCTAAAATAAAATCAAGATCTTTTTTAAAAAGACAAACTTCTAGATAACATGTTGTGCAATCCTACGCATACTTATTCAGAGATGCAGCATGTTAGCCTTCGAAAAATGGATGCATTTAAGAGCGCCCCCCACTCTTGCTTCTATGACTTGGGTATATGTGTTAAATATGGGGTTTATTGTTATCTGTGGTTTCATGTATCCACAGAACATATCCCCCACATATAAGGATGTAGATCCTTATTCTTGTGCACAGGTAGGTGTTTAAATTTTGCCTCCAGCTGATTTCTTCCCAGCAAATTTCTGCACAGTTTGAACTTCTCTCCTGCATTGCTCCCAAATGGAAGGATGCACATACTTTACAGCTGTTATCACTTCCCATTCTCACTGCTTTTCAGACAGCTGTGCAAAGGCCCCTCTCTTCAATTTAGCCTTTTCAGCTGCTCTGATTTTTATTTTTATGGTTATTTTAATAGTTCCATTGGTTATTTTGCTTTTAGTGCTATTTCTTATCTGTGCTGAACAGCATTTTGTTTAGCAAAAAGGTGAGATGTGTTGAAATGAAGTACATAAAAACTTTCTTATTTTAAATCCACCCAAGAGGTGCTGAATTTATTGCCACCAATGAACATCTTACAGTAGGACTGTGTATTGGGATCTTGATTCAAACCATTTTCCCCACATAAAACTTTGGCTGCACACTATATATACAGTATATTCCACCATCAATCCATTTACTGAAGTATACCAAGTTCCCCAAACTTGCATTTCTCTATCAATATCATTGCTAGGTTAAAATAAAAAATTAAGCTCTAGAGAGACTCACCTTTCCTTCAACCCCAACTCCACAGTCTGCCTCCTGAATCATACTGACATCATTCCCACCATCACCTGCATGAGAAAAGACAGAAAATGCTCATGGAGAGTCTCATTCATGTAAAACAAGCCCAGATATACATGACAGGGCTCCACTATTGAACCAGGAAAGAATGTGAATCCAGCATGAAAGTGTTTCTGATGCCCCTTCAATGCTTCTTGTGCATCAGCAAAGTGCAAACTTTGGTGATGTCAGGGATGGGTCCCAATTTGGTGCACAGTCATTCAAGATTCCCTGCATTGTTTTGGCAAATAAAGCAAAATTAAGCTACCTAAGCTAATGAGTTCTTTGATCCCAGATAGGATGTGGAAGGTATCTTGCATATTTCCCTTTCTGAAGAGTTGTACCCATTTGGGATGCACATGATCTGGCTTAAAAAATGGGAGTCAAAAACATCCTATTTTTCAAATGCCCAGTATTCATAACCAGTCACAGTTTGCCCCACTTGCTAGGATTGGCTCCTGGCTGAAGTATCATTTGGTCTACTGAAGCTAAACATAAACAGATACTTTTTAGTGCTTATGCTTGGCAGTAATTTTCTTGTACACGTTTACAACAATGGGTTCCTGTGTTTAATTATACAAGCAGAATAAAATTAACACCACCACCTCTCAAGTATTTATGTATTATTTTGCTTTGAAAAAGCTGGTTGTTGCAATTTCACTTGCACATAACTGTTTCCCAGGAGAGACACACAAAACTATTTGCTATAGATTTAATTACCTCAATGCCCTTTCTGGTTTCTTGTGCATCACGGTGATGGCAGCAAAATTCAAATTACATTATTATTTCCCATTTGTTTCACTGTATGCCTGTAGGAGTGGGGACTGTAACACATGCATGCATGTTACTACAGATAACCACAGCAGCCAAATGCTGTAGAAATAAACTATTTAGCTCACTTTTGGTGGAGGAGGTAATAGGAGATTGGAATCAAATTTGTAAAATGCAACATTTCTCCACTTGATAGTCACAAATGTGACACTAGTTAAAAGTCATTTTACAACAGTGCTGAATTAAAAGGTTCAGGGATTTTTATTTCTATTCATTATTAAGTGTCATTAAACATGAAGAGTTTTATGTATTTGGTTTATCTGGAATATGTAAATAGAAAACACAACTGATATTACTAGCAACAGGAGTCCAATATTTTAGCTGGTTTTGGTGCTCACAAAAGACTAAGCCCCTCTGCCTTGTCATTTGAACTATGGAGACTCAACCTACTTTTAGCTGACACCACAAAAGTTACAAAAATATGATGAACTGGAGAATAGGACAGGAAGTCACTTACCTACTGCGCATGTCAACTTCCCAGTTCGTTCTTGAAGCAAGCGTACAATCTGAGCCTTCTGCGTTGGGGCGCATCTACAGCAGACCACTGCTGGACATTGGCATGCCAGTTCCATAAATTCATACTCATAGTATTTCAAACACACCTAATACATGAGACAGACAGGCATGGTTATGTGAGGAGAAAATTCTCTCCATTACCAGCCCACCTACTCCAGCAGCTTTTATTCTTACCTCCAAGGAATCACCAGAAATGACAAGGGCACAGTCGTGCTTACGGCGAAAGGCATTGAGCTCTAGGTGTGCTTCTCCACGGTTGGTGACCTAGAAAGAGGGGAAAGAGATAAGCCCCTAGCCATGCAAAATCTTAGCAGGGGAGGGAGGAATATTTGGAAGTCAGATCTGAAAAAGATGTTGTACAACATTCTACAAGTAGAAAGTGGTTTCACTCATGAACTTTGTATCAAACCTGAACAAGATCAGGGTCTTAATATGGGTTATTCAAACACATCCATATTAAAGCAGGAAAAGAGTAAGATTTGATCAGCAAAGCAGAAAGTAATATTTACGGCAGGGGTTCCCAACCTTTTCAATCCGGGGGTGTGATCACGCTCTCTCAGTCAGCTTCAAGGGCCGGATGGCCATTATGCCCTGCCTGCACAATGGGGGTGGCCATTTTGACCAAACTGCTTCAAAGGGGCAGCCATTTTGTTTCTAGAATGCCCTTGGAGGGGTGAGAGGCCACATGAAATGGCACCACAGACCGGATCTGGCACATGGACCTCAGGTTGGGAACCCCTGATGTATGGGGTGGAGAGAAGGAATATTTTCTTTTACAAAGTTGCATTCTCTGGGTTGAAAACGGCTGGAGTGTACATGGGCAGAGTGAACAAAGTTATGGATGAGACACTTTCTCCACTAATCAGCAGCAACAACAAAGATACAGTACTTACTTCCTGACACTTACCTTTCTAGCTTGTGTAAAGGTCTCTCACTCACTTTTGAAACTGGGACAGAACAAATACTGTAACATCAATAGTTTGCAGTATGGTTGATGACCCATGTGCAATCTTGACATCTACACTTAACTGATCTGCAAGTTCTGGCCTACAGTATGAAACTTCACCAGCGTTATATAATTTTAGCTCTTCCAAAGAATGCTGAGAATTGAAGTTTGATGAAGTAAGGACAATTCCGTTAGAGATTAAAAGTGTGCCTTCTCAGAATTACAATTCTCAGAGTTGTGTGCAAAGTGGCAATAGCTGTCAAACTAGTAAAAATGGTGGTGTGGAAATGCCATAAATTTGTGGAACATTTCTGGATTGGCAGGAGTATGCAGCTTGAAATAGAACATACATTTGTCATGCAGAAGGTCTCAGGGAGTTCATACCTTACCATCTCAAGTTAAAAGAATCACATAGTAAATGATAGAAAATTGTTCTGCTTGGGAAAAGGTGCAGTGGTGAACATCTCTGAATATTATGTTCCTCCAGCCATATATGCCTATGTAGCAACATCACTGGGTTAACTCAAGAACTCTTGGGACTTTACATTTCACTGAAATTTCTCAAGAAACCATTGTTGTTCAGAATTTTGGGTCTTCTCACTGAACTCCAAAGATCAGTAGTAGTGTTCTTGCGGAAGACACAGAAGAGAGAAGCCATGACAATGAGGTATGTTTAAACTCAGGTGAATGCATGGTTTCAGAAAGCTAAGCCAGGGTGTTTGTTAAACTAAGACAGGGATGGCTAACCTTGGCACTCCAGATGTTATTGAACTTCAATTCCCAGAAGTCCTGATCAACATGAATGCTGACTTGGGCTTCTGGTAATTGAAGTCCAAGAACACCTGGAGTGCCAAGGTTCACCATCATCTGCACTAAGAACTGGAACAGAGGAGGTACCCTCAAATTCAGATCTAAAACTTTTCAAATTTAGTAGTACTTAGCAAAACGTTGCTTTACATATGGCTTCTTTTGTACAGGCGAAAACCCTATCCACCATGCCTGTGGAGCCTGTAGAAATTAATTTATTTGAAGAAGCATAAAAGGAAATAGGATCCCTCCCAAAAAACATTCTTTCCCCCCAATATGTATGTCCAAGTTTTATTTACACCTCAGCTGTATCTAGGTGCTGTGTAAATGCAATGACAGAGAAAGATTAGGTCTGTAAAATCTACTCAGATTATATTGCTAATTGCACACTGCGGCTGGTGTAATTTATTCCATTCGGCTCATAATGTAGTCCTGTGGACAAGTGCTAAGTAAGCTAGTTTTATTCTTATTACTCACCAATCTAAATATATGGATGTCCTGGGTCCTGGTTACCAGATGTGCATTCTTAGCTGTACACGTGGCTGTTTCCAGTTTATCCCCTGTGAGCATCCATACCTATAATAAAATGCATTCAATATCCTGAGATCAATAATAAGTTCTAAAACATCTGACAAAATGGTTAGCTTGTAAAAAGTTTTGAACACATGTGTTATATTTAAGACAATTTATACAAGAATCCAGGAGTCTAGAAATAAGTCTAGCCACTATGCATTTACAATAAACTAATCAATATGGCTGCATAATCCGATAAGAACAAATTGAATTTTATAACCAAGCTACATATTATACAAGACACAGTGGAAGAACCAAGGAGTTACAGTATATCCTTTCAGACCAATGAGATATGTGTGAATTTTAAAATGCTATCCCATACAGAAGACTGACTCTACAGTAAATTCAGGTTCATGGGCTTATTATCATTATATTCAAGGTGAAGGTAACCCTTGCTTGAAAGCCAGTTGTATCTGACTCTAGGATGCAATGCTCACCTCTGTTTACAGCCAGAGAGCCAGTGCTGCCTGAGTCTGCAGATGTTTCCATAGTCATGTGGCAGGCATGACTAGACACTGGAGCACACGGAATGCTGTTACCTTCCCATCAAAGTGGTACCTATTTATCTACTTGTAATTTCTTGCTTTCGAACCGCTAGGTTGGTAGGATTATGGTAGGCATATTCAGATTCTAGCTCACTGCATTTAGTGAGTTTATCCATCCAAAGCATGCCAAGATGACCCCACTTAACTGCAGTATAAAAAGATTCAGTGTAGAACCCTAGCATCTCATTCTTTGTAATGTGTAATGTGGAACCCATACTACTTATTATCAGCAAAGATGGCCCACAAGTTTCTGCTGAGGTTTGGTTAAATCTGTTTTGTAATTGAAGGACCTCCAAATGTCTGGAAAGAGGTGAAATACATACAACCTTGACCCTAAACTGTTTTCAGACATATGGATGCTATTTGAGTATGTCAGAACAATGTAGCTGATCTATGGCTGGAATACAGGAATCTGTGTTTGTACAGTAGCTTATTTGTCTTGACTTCAGAGCCAACACTTGGAACTTTTGGCAGCCTTGACTAATGTTCCATGTAACCAGTGTAATCTAAACCTCCTTAACTCTCATTCAGCATCTATCATACAAGTTTTTCATTGCTGATATGGTGCTGATACTACCAAATGCAGCTGAGTAAAAAATTCTTGAGATAAATGTGCATCTTTATAGCAAACAAAAACAGGTTCGGGTAAGCTGCCTCATAGTAAATTAGATGAAATTCTTAAAAGTCTCTGCAAAATGGGGGTCATTCCTATACCACACAGTAATCTTAGAAATGTTTTTTTTAATAAACAAAACCAGGAGTGAACCAAGTGGCATTTTGGGGGACAGGAGCGGAGAATGCTCTCAAGTTGTAGCTAATGCAGCTGGTGCTAATGGTATAATGTTGGCCACTTTATAAAGCAGACTATACATTGCTCCACATGATAATTGTCTCCCTGCAGCAAGTAGTTTGTTTTGGGAAGACTCAAAAAGAAAAGGCATCGGTGGCATGGTGACAAATTGCCATAACAGCACAATGAGTCACTGTACATCATGAGGAAACAGCTACCATGTGAAGCAATTTAATGAGGCCTTCTCAGGATAGCTAGAACATGCACACAGTTCTCTAGTACAAAATATATTTAATTAACAATGAAATCAAAGAACTTGGCCCGCTATGCATGCTGCAGAAAGTGGACCAGTTGAGATTATCCCATCACAGCTAGTGCCAAGAACATCTGTGGGGGGGCAGATGTCCTAAAACATGCGCTCTACATGGGGCTGCCCTTGGTGACCATTCGGAGACTCCAGCTGGCCCAGAATGCTGCTGCTCGGGTAGTGATGGGGTGTGGGCGCTATGCTCGTGCCTCACCACTGCTCCGGCGGTTGCACTGGCTGCCAGTATGTCTCCGGGTGCAATTCAAGGTGCTGGTTATTTCCTTTAAAGCCCTATATGATAGTGGGCCAGGATATCTCAGAGACCGTGTCACCCCAAGAATGTCTGCCCGTCCCACTAGGGCGGATCGGAGAGGCTCTCTTGTAATTCCATCAGCTAGGGAGGCTCGCCTCTCTAGCACTAGGAGGAGGGCCTTCTCCGTGACTGCCCCGGCCTTGTGGAACCTCCTGCCAATCGAGCTACGACAACAGACAGAGCTCCTGCCCTGCCAGAAAGGCCTTAAAACCTGGCTGGCAGGACAAGTTTGGGGATCAAAGAATGCTGGATCTCATGTTGGGTGGCTGATCTGATGAGACAGCCACCCTCTGCTCTTACCTCCTTACTCCTGCCCTTGTTCTTTTAACAATTTTTGTAATTTTGTAACTCGAAAATGTTTAATTTCTTTTTAGCCTAACTTTTAATATTGTATTAATTTATATTTTTAACTATTATTAGGGAATTGAATTTTGATTGGTGGTCTTAATTATGTATTTTTAAACCTGTTTTGTAAGCTGCCCAGAGTTGGGGTTCTCCCGATTGGGGCGGGATAATAAGTTAGAATAAATAAATAAATAAATAAATAAAACTGGATGAAGAGGGTCAGGCAAACAGTTCTATTTCAGATACTCAGAACATGCTGCCTATACTTGTTATAGAGCCCTGGTGGCACAGTGGTTAAACTGCTGCACTGCAAACAAAAAGTTGTGAATTCAATACTGATCAGGGATCAAGGTTGACTCAGCCTTCCATTCTTCTGTTTTTGGGGAAATGAGTACCCAGCATGCTGGGGGCAAAATGCCAATTAACTTGTGAACCGCCCAGAGAGTGCACTAAGCACTATGGGCCAGTATATAAGTGTGATTACTTTGTTTCTAGATTAATTTAGCTCTCCTGCCTTCTTAAGGGATCTTAAACTAGCTTTTGTACTCCACTGCTGTTCCCTGTTACTTCTGACTAGGCAGGTACAGTTTTTTATGCGTGCCCTTGGAGATGATTGTGCAAATCTTTGGATCTTTTTGTAGAACTTGCTCCCTATTTTGCCACATAACATGCTGCTACACATTGACCATATCAGTAGTTGATGCATGATTAACATTTGGTATATGGTTTATCAGGGTAGTAAAAACGTAGAGTCCATAAGGAATTCAGAAACTTGACGTGATAGGTCAAGAACTACTACAATTCCTATGAAGGAAGGTACTACATGCATTTTAGACACAGGTACAACAACACGACAAATTTAACTTTTCTAAGTCACACAAAACAAGGCATTCAGTTTAACTCTGAATTGGATCTTAAATTTATAGCCCTGACTCTCCTCAAGTGTGGCTACAAAAAAGCTAATTACATATATATGCAGTATGTATTTAGATTTGTTGTTGTTCAGTTGCATAGTTGAGTACAACCCTATGCAGCCCCAAGGGCCATTGCATGCCAGGCACCCCTATCCTCCACTATCCTCCTCAACCCACCCAACTCTGTGCCCATTGCATCAACAATATCATTAAGCCATCTCATTCTACCCCTTCTACATAATGTATAATAATGTATTATCAGTTGAAAACAGACTAAAAGCAGATGATGTTTTGTTAAGTTTCCTATCAATGATGGTCATCAAAACCTGAATTAATGGACTTAAATTGCTTTCAAGGTTGGCTTTGATCTAGATTGGCTTTGATCTAGGCTATTTTTCAAGGTCTACTCCCTCTGCTGGTCATTTGAAGAGAAGGATCCAAAATCTCAGGATTTCAGATGGATATCCTTTTTATACTGACACTTCAATAGCCTTATGCTGCCTCTCTACATGCTATGCAGACTTACATGTCATCTTCTAATGCTTTTTCATGGAAAAAATGAGAAAAGATCACAGTCCCCTTGCAGACATCAAATCAGTAAATAAATCTGTAAATAATAACATTTAGTACAGCCTTTTCCAAGTGTGCTAGTCTTCATTTATAAGTTATTTGTTTGTTACATTCAGAATGCTTACATGCAGAATGCTTACATGCAGAATGCTTACCTATAGTCTGAAATACAACACTCCAATTCTGCCATCTTAATTTTCTATTCATCTTCCTGTGCAAAGCACAAACTACCTGTAAAGTCCTATTTCAGTGATGGCAAAACCTTTTAGAGACCGAATGCCCAAACTGCAACCCCAAACCCACTTATTTATTGTAAAGTGCCAACACAGCAACAAGGGAGGAATGAAATGCTCCCATTGGGCTGCTGGGCAGACAGAGGAAATGCTCCCAATTGGACTGTTGGGCAGAGAGGTGGGATGAACTCTGTGCTGGGGGAGGAAGGAAGCACTCCCATTGGGCTGCTGGGCAGAGGAGAAGGGCAAACTCTGTGCTGGGGTGACTGCCAGACTGCCCACAGAGAGGGCTCAGAGTGCCACCTCTGACACGTGTGCCATAGGTTTGCCATCACTGTCCTATTTTATGGCATGAAAACTGGATTCCTAAGTTAAGGTAGGTGCCCATCTCTGTTGGTGCGTGTCAGATCATAATACGAATGGTCCCCATTATTGTCAGGAGTTGTTAGGACAATGAATTCTTCAGGGGAGTGTGTTCCAGATGTTCCTAGACTACAAACCACAGAAACTTTAGTTAGCACAACCAACAATCAGGCCTTCTGGGAACTACAGTCCAAGCATATCCAGGGCCACAAGTTTGGGAAAAATTATTCTGGGAAGGGTTTTGTTTGTTTTGAGGTTTTCCCCCCCAGTCTTAGATCTCCAGCTTCCCCTCAGAGGTTTTCCTAGCACTTAATCTGATGGCTTTCTAGTGCCAGGGATATACTTTTCATTATTACCCTAGGTTTTAAAACATCCTGATAATTTGTTTTATTCCTTCTTGTATATTTTACTATTGCTCTTAGGCTTAAGTTTATATGTTTTATAACTTTATTGTATTTTTAATAATACTTTACGGTCAGCCCTTCTGAAAATGTAATTAAATAGGGTAGAAATGAGAGGTGGGGAATGATTTTGGGGGACTAGGGTGATACCACTCCATAGGATGGATGACATAAAGAAAAGTGGGGTACACAGAAAGAGCCTCCCTGGAGATTTTGGAGTTTCTGAGCCACAATTGTGTTTACCCTGGTAATGGCAACCTTGTGTTGCCAGCTAATCTTTCTCACACTAGGTCAGGTGAAAGGAACTGCAGAATGAACTCACCAAAATGTGTCTTCATTTTGCCAGTTTCAGGTCTGGCCTAGACACGGAAGAAGAATAAAGAAATGTGGCCAGATTCAAATATCATTGTTTTCCTACCATGTCTGGCATCACCCAATCTTCATCCAAAAACCATCCTAATGCAGGTACTGGATTTTACCTCTTTTCTTCAATTCTCTCACTATTGAGAGTATCCCCTTCAGAATTCAAAGCTCATACTTTAGCCACACTTTATGGTTAATGCTCCTGAGCTAGATGTACCTTAATGCCAGCATTTCTCAGAGTTTCCAGTGTTGGCCTGACGTCTGTCTGCAATTGATCCTCGACTCCAGTCAGACAAAGCAGCTCCATTTCCATCTCCAGGCTTTCTATCACAGTTGCTACCTTTAAGGAGCGGTCATGGACACTCAGCTTTGCTTGGATATAACGTGCCTGGGAAGACCACAAGAGACACACCAATCACTGCTTACTCAATTGGGAGGCATGTATACTGACCATAACACATGAAGGAAAATGCAGGGAAAGGTTCTAGGGAATGAGTCATGGGACAGAGTGGACAAATCATGACCAAACAAACAAAAACAAAACAGGCTATGGAGATGAAGCTGATTCCTAATTTCCCATTATTCACTCACCATTGCTAATACAGTCAAACCTCGCATAAAGAGCATTTCGCTTAAAGAGTAACTCGCTTAAAGAGCAGCATTTTCTCTGAATGTTCGCTTCACTTAACAAATAAAACCAACCAAAAACTCGCTTAACAAATAAATCGAGGTTCACAATCCCCCCCACAATTGGTAATTTAGAATGGTGTTTCGCTTAAAGAGCAAACTCGCTTAAAGAGCAATCCCATGGAACGCATTATGCTATTTAAGCGAGGCACAACTGTATTTGCAAAGATTGCTGAAAATCCCCTAACTGGCATGCTGCCAGAACCAGGAATAATTGAAATATACCAGGAAACATATGCATAGGGTAGCCTGTGGGTTTTTCGCAATTTCCCCTCCCTACTGAAACCAAATGTAAAGCGAAGGTATCAGCCCACATGATGAGATTCTTTATTAAGTAGAAGATCATGAGCAGCTGATGAGCAAACTGGTCACCATCCACAGTTTTGAAGTAGCCAAGAAATAGCCAGCTGGCTGCCACAGCAAGAAACTAAAAGCAGATCCAGATCAGTTTTCATTTCACAACTCATTTTTATTTCAATTTTGTCCTTCTGTCCCCAGGAAGAGGTAATACATCACCATCAGCTAATGGCACTTTGCTGCCCGAGGCAAAGGACAACAGACTGTTCCTTTCTTGTTCATTCTCAAGTTGGATTTGGAGCTGAATCCAAAAGTTGTAAGCATTACCTTTTATCAGACTTCCCAGCTATTATTTAGGTACTTAACCCTCAAGTCCCCAGTGAGTATGGCTCCTCTTGCCCCATACTTCAACCCTGGTGATGGGATAACATCCTTCGCAGTACCTGAGGCAGTAGGCTAGTTTAGGAGACCCAGAACAGGCTATGTGGTCTACTTAGGGCAATGGCTACAGTACAAATGATGTTGAAAGCAATGTAGGAAATGAAGGGCAGGTAAAGATAAAGTAGCAGGTGGAATAGAAGAGGTTATGCCATAGAAGGATGAATATGCATAAATGCCAGCAATTAGATACATTTAAGACCAAATCTTTTTGCACAGCTATACTAGCATAGCAGGAATGATATCACTGGCATCTTGTCACGTCCCTGCTTTGACTTTATGTTATCTACAACTTGGATGCCATGAGATGAAGCTGCATGGAAACTGAGGCAGGAGGTCATTAATTAATCACAATCTGCTACTGCCAATGATACCATTCCTGTTATACTGGCTGAGCTACACAAAAGGATTTTTTCAGACCTTTACATGTTTCCCAATTACATTTACTATATTCATGTAGAGATTTTCCAGGGAACAGAGCTGGAGGATGACCTTCCAATGCTTGGAAAAGTTACTTTTCTGGACTACAACTTCCAGGACCCCAGTTGTAAACAAAAAATAATAATTTTCTTAAGTTTATGGTATATGCAAGCATCAGTCACCAACTTTCCTGTGGGTTTTCTCACCCAGTTTTCAATGGCAGCTTCAAAACAGAGCTACAGTTATTTGGAAACTACCAGTGCATGATACACCATGGATGGACCAGTATAGGAATGAGAGTGGTTGGAATGCACCCTGAAAACAGTTCTTTATTAAGAATGATTAATTTAAATGTATTATTATTCTATATACACTATTCTGGAGTTAAATAAAAAAGTCTCTTTGAACCACAAATCACAAATGATCCATTATTACTTACCTCAAAGTCTTGATATTGTTCCTCAGTCAAAGACTTCTTTGCTACTACAAGGACCCTCAGCCCTTCCCTTGCCATGTTGCCACACTATGAATGAGAGAAATGTTGTTCACATTACCAGAAGCACTTCAAAGAGCTACTACAAAGCCAGGGATTCACTATCAGCTATAAAGTAAATTTACACATTAACTGTTCCTTTACATCCTAGCAGACACCCAGAAGAGATTGCTCTCTCACTGGACTCATGATATTGCTACTATAATTTGTACAAATATAGCCTGTACAAGAAGCAAATCTTTTAACTAAGCTGAAACCTAAGTTGTCAACTCCCAACATAATGTTGATGGATTTCTATATGCTGTTCCGATGTTACAATCCACACTTCAAAGAACCATTTAAAAAAATTTCCTCCCATTAAAAGGGGGGGGGGCAACCCAAAGACTAGAGCAAGGATGCCCAAACTTTTTGGGCTGCAGAACAGACATGTGGTTCCTCCCACTGGAAGCAGAAGTAAAACATCCCCACACATGTGCAAAATGCTGCCACAAATCACCCGTGGCTGGCATAAATGTATTTACGGCAGCGTTTTGCACATGCGTGGGCGTGTTTCACTTCTGCTTCTGGGAGCGGCATGGGCTGGATGATTTGGCACCATAGGCCAGATCTGGCCCACAGGCCGTAATTTGTGCACTCCTGGACTAGAGCCTTCCAAATACAGTACTGCAGAACCTCCATAGAGTTGCTGTTCTTCAGAGAAGCTACCACTCTACTCCTACATTGGGGACTACATGTTAGGATTTATTCTAAGCAACAGTTCATAGCAAATCTGGGGATGTTAAGTCAAAATAAGTTTCATTTTAAAATAGAGAGCAATTTTTAAAATAATCTTGAGTTTTTTCCATCTTGAATATAAATAAATTTGCTATTTGCAGTATAAAAAACAACAGAAGCAAAATCCTCACCTATTCTTAGGTTAGTTCTTGGGGCTTTCCCTTGCCTGAAACTATACATGTAGGATAATTATCTACAAAAGGGGGGGGGGACCTAATTTGCATAAAACTACATACAATATATTGATTTATACACAGCATTAGAAATTATTTTTTGCCATTTAAATAGAATAATGATGCCTCTTACTTGAGAAGGAAAAGCTGTGGTCAGGGAACTAGAGGGCCTGTTAAGGATGTTGTCCAGATGTTTCCTTTACAGTTTTGATCTCACCCCCCCCCGACACCCCAGTTTTTTTATAAAAAAATCTTTAAATCAGACCAACACTGAGCAGTTATATTAATAGAAGACACCTTCAAAAGGACTATTTCTTTGGAGGACTATGTTCCAAAGAAAAGAGGATAAATGGCCACCCTGTCTCTAATTGCACCGGCCAATTCTGGGAAAGCTACTTAAGATGTAAAAGATGATGTGACACCATGCTGCTGCTCCATACCTCTTCCTCCAGCCAGTCGTTGTACTGAACAATGCCAGCCATTACCACGTCAGCCCCTTTCATGTAAAATGTTATTTCCCCTGTAGACTCATCCTAAAAGAGATGACAACAGGGGACATTTCATAAGTATGCATATTAAAACAGGTAGCATAAAATTTATTTCTATAATCTATACCCTACAGCTGCAGGATTCGAAGGCAGCAACCCACGATCTCAGAAAATATATATGCCAATGAACAAAATAATAAACAGAGTTTAAAAGAACAGGCAGACAGATACATAGCACTTACATGTAACACATAGAAAAAGCTACAGCAGAATACTCTGTAACAAGCAACTCTAACCTAACCTCTTGCTCATGAGTAATGCTCATGGCTCTACCTAAACTTGTGTTTGCAAAATGCAGGCTCTCCTCTAAATGACGAGATCTGTTCCAGACTTTATCCATCTGCAGCATCGAAAAAGAGGTACGTATAGTGAGCTTTATAACACTATTGCAACTAAGGTAATAAACCAGTCTGATACAGGAGAGTTACCATACTTCCTTGATGACTTGGTCTCAGTAATTTAAATGAAAAAGTGTCTGAAAGAGAACAGCCAGTCAGAAGAGCCCAGGAACCCAAATAAAACTTGTAAAAAGTAATGGAAAATCTTGTGGTTCCCTTGACCATACTAGGCGCCAGTGTCTACCAGATCCTGGCAGTATAGCCAGTGATTAGGGATCAAGATCAGCAGAGGCTGGAGTAGATTTTCACCAGGAGACACACAAATTGTCCATCCCAGATTTACCAGCTTTGTTTTGTTCCCTTCCTTGCACCTCGTCCTCACTTGCTGTTAGGGATTGTCCACAATTAAAGTCTCCCCCATCCTAGTCTGTGGCCCCCAATGGCTTCTCAGCATTGAAAGTGATTCCACATAAGCCTTGGGAAGTAGAAACTACTGCTGTCAATGATATCAACAGACTTGCATAGTATACGTTATGCAACAGGATTTAAGGTACTATATTTCAGTAATGGGCAAAGTTCTCCCTTGATCGAAAGCCAGTCATATCCATCTGTAAGGGGTGGTGCTCATCTCTGTTTACAGCCAAAGAGCCAGTGCTGTCTGCATCTGTATACATTTCCGTGCACATGTGGCAGGCATGATGAGGTGCCAAAGCACACAAAATGCTGTTACCTTTCCTACCGAAGCTGTACCTATTTATCTACTTGCAATTTCTTGCTAGATTGGCAAGAGATGGGGCAGAGAATGGGTGCTCACTCCATCATGCAGCACTTGGGTCTTGAACCGCTGACCTGTCAGCTTCCAGTCATCAAGCTCCGTGTCTTAACTGCTAAGCAGTGGCTCAAGAAGCTTGCCTTGTTAGCTGAAAGGATGGCAAGTTGGTAGTTCAAGACCCAAGTACTGCATAACAGAATGAGCACCCATTTCTGTCCCAGCTCCTGCCAACCTAGCAGTTGGAAAGCAAGAAATTGCAAGTAAATAAATAGGGACCCCCTCAGAGGGAAAAGAGTTTTGGGACTTGAAAGGAGCTTCATTCGGGCATCCCCTGAGCAGAATTCCTCCAGCAAAAATCCTTTCAACCTAGAAAGCACCTTTGTGTGCTTCTGACACAATTAAAAAACAAACAACTACTAAGCCGCTGTGACCCAGTCATACTTCAGTAACAGTATCTTATAATTACTGTACACTGCAAGTCACCTGCAATCCTAGGCCTAAGGGATGGGGGACATATAACTGAAATAAATAAACTAATAAACAATCATATTATCAAAATGTTTTTTTTCTGCAATTCTGGATGAGTTTACAGACGTCTGCATAACAGTGTAATCTCAACTCCACAAGCTATGCTAAAGTTAATAATGCACAGTCTCACTGAAATCAATGGTTTTTTTTTTTTTTAAATCAGTTTGTTTTGGATTATGGTCTTTTGTTGATGTGCTCCCTCTCATCATTGTTCATCTGCAAAAGTCACTTTATTTCTGTATAGAGATAAGTTCTTCATATGGGAATGTAAACATCCAATTTCAAACTAGAAATTGGGAACATACAACAGAAATATACTCTAAAATGAACATTATCTAACATCACTTAAATGATTGTGTATTAAATGGTTTAAACAACTTTTTTGGTAGGAAACTGAGCAAAAACTCCACTTCCTGTGGTGTAGAATTAGCTTCCAGATAGTTTAGATCCTTTGTCCAGTATAAATAATATATCAACTATCTCCTTGCATTAGTCATTTCCTTTTGCCAAGTTCAGTAGGAGGTTAGCACGTTCCCATGTTATGGCACTATTACAACTATAAATCTGTAGAAAGGTTTGCCAGTTGTATTGTTTCTCAACCACATCTTTTTCCACCATGGTCTGATTTTGGCCAAGGTTCAAAGGCCTCCTCCACCCTCCCATCTGACATACAACAATAGCACTCTCTGAGTTGCAAAGAAAACATACTCTATTCCAATTGCACAGAAAGAGGAAACTTTGTGGTTGAACAAGCAACTATCTCCTTACCAACACAGACAACAGCAACAGAACGCTTCACTGGTTTGCTGCAATGAAACTTCTTAAACTGTATATCTTAGAAGTTAAGGTACCTCTTACACCCCTTGCTTTTCACCAACACGAGATTGTAAATCCAAAAGAGAAACAACGAATGCTGGGTTTTTTTTTATAATTTGAAACAAATATTATTTATAGATAGAGAAGCTGAAAAGAGCTTTCTAAAATTTTCAACCAACCACACACACATCATAAAATAAGCATGTTTAAATATCAACCATTAAAAATAATATTGAATGTGAAGAAGTGCGTAGGGATGAAGAACTAGACTATTCCCTTGCTTGATGCTTCACGGCATTGTTCAAAATAGGAATGACATACTGTATCTTGTTTTATCACTCCTTTAGATCCCCTAAAGAAAGATATGTACATTGAGAGCTTGTTGCAGGAAATTTCAGAACATTCTGGTTTTGGTGGAAGATACACAGAAGTGTAGGAAACAAAACATATGAGAATGTCACCTTTATGCTCCTCTTTTGGCACAACAACCCTAGTTTCATTTCTTGGTTGGGAAATTTTGGAAGAAAAGTTTTGCTTCTCACTACAGTGCAAATTGAATCTCATGAGGTTACCAAATAGAGTCATGTTCAAGTATCTGGGCCAGTGGTTCCCAACGTTGGGTCTAGGCCCCACAGGGAGACTTCAATTCCCAGAATCCTAAGTCAGTACACTGGCTGATCAGCACTTTAGGGAACTGACTTAAGCTTCTGGGAAATGAAGTCCACAAACCAAAGGTTGGGAAACATTGGTCCAGGCCAAATAAAGCATACAAACACAAAGAAGGGGCACAAAGATAGGCAGATTAGCCCCTATGCCCCAAATTTGTTGTCCTGAGTGAGAAGATCTAAAGAGGATTTCTACCCATAGTTGCTTGAATGCAAGTACATCTCTCTATACAATTGGGAGACCTTTGTCGTGCTCTATATTGCAGAGTTCCTTCCAGAGAATGAAGATGAGAATGACCAGCCTCATCTGCTGGGAGAAAAATAGAACTAAGGAAGAAATTGAGGAATGAGCTGACAGGTCCCTCCCAAAGGCAACCCTGGCCTGGCCTTGCTGTAATAAATAGTGGAGCCAGCTGAAGCAGGGAGAGATGTAAGGCTAGGTCCCATAAATGCAACCATACTTGCCAAACGTACGGTAGATTGCTGGAAGTAACATATACAGTAGCATTGCATTCTGCTCCAATCTCCTTTCCATCACATTGGCATGAACTTCTGCTGATTGATTTAGACTGCTGACAACCTGTTCCTCCTTGTCTCTCCTGCCCCTATCAGAGTATAAATGATTTATGGTTTGACTACTGGCTTTCCATACTAACTCTAATCTTGCACAATCCTTGAATCTTGGCTGTGACTACTTTGGTTGCTAATCTGGACAGGCTGTAGACTCTTGTGCACTCCTGTTTACAGACACTTGCCGCCGTCGCCGCCCCCCCCCCCCCTTGAAGGTGACAGCTGAAAGTGAAGAGTTGGGTACTAATGGTGACATGGCTAACGTATACAACTATTTTTGCTCACATTTGTCAGCTTCTTGTTTTATGTTGACCACCCCATCATTATCAAAATCTTTTGTAGGGCAACATCCTAAAGAGGCCAATTTAAATATTTTCAACACATAGAGTGGTGTTTCTCAACTTTTCACATTACAGTATATGTTCTTACCCTTACGGTCACCATTTCAATGTAACACAAAACAAAAAAATTGGGCTCTACTAAGGTTAGAAATAAAGTGTGTAGTAAACTAATTATGATTAATTAATTAGGTTAATCTGGTAATTTTTAACTCAGACACTAACTTGATGGTCCTAATTAATTAGCTTAACTTTAAGTTTCAATAACCCATTAACCACTAACTTCATAGCCCTAATTAGCTAAACTCTAATAGTTTTAATACTTGATCTGTCTTGCTGCAGTTGGAGCCAAAAGGGAAGGGAAGGAGCCTGAGCCGTGGCCAAGAGAAAAAGAGGAACCTTGGGGTACAACATTGTAGAGGGGGTGGGCAAAGTAATCCCACCCCATTTGGTTACCAATAAATGCCTTGGCTTCAAGGATCATTCAAGCCCAGTCTTAACTACATAGCCGACCAAAAAGCAGCTACACTACAAGGTCAGGAGTATAACATTATGGAAGAATGAAGCCACATGCACAATGAACAATTGTGTACAAAGACTGGAAAAATAAGACACTGGCACGAGGGCTGTAAATAGAATAGTGAAACCTAGGGGGGAAACTACATTGACAAATAACATGGAAAGTGCTCTTGGATGGCATTGGTCAGATTTATATTGGGTTGTTGTTTTTTTGCTGACTATTTTTTTTTTGTTCAGTCACACAGTCGATTCCGACCCTCTGCGACCCCATGAACCACTGTCCGCCAGGCACTCCTGTCCTCCACCATCCCCCTCAACTTGCTCAGCTCTGTGCCCATTGTCTCTACAATACCACCTAGCCATCTCATCTTGGGCCGTTCCCTTCTTCTTTTGCCCTCGACCCTTCCAAGCATCAAGGCTTTCTCAAGTGAATCCTCATTTGATGTCCAAAGTACTTTAGCTTCATCTTTATTATTTGACCTTCTAAGGAGCAGTCAGGGTTGATTTCTTCCAAGATTGACCTATTTGTTCTCCTCGCTGTCCAGGGGACTCTCAAAACTCTCCTCCAACACCACATCTCAAAGGCGTCTATTCTTCTGCGCTCAGCTTTCCTAATGGTCCAGCTCTCACAACCATACATTGCCACAGGGAATACCATTGCTTTGACTATGCGAATTTTTGTTTGCAATGTGATGTAGAAAACAATGCAAATCAGCCCAAAGCAACCCCTCCCATCCGTACTTTTTTCTACCATCATCACTTAGGCTTCTCCTCCTCCTCTCCCCCACCCTCAGTTAAAACCATTTTACACTAGTGTGACATCTAGCTGGACATCCCACTGGTAATGGAGTACACTGTACAGCCAGAGACTCAACACAGAGTGTTGGGCAGTGGTAAATAACCTGACTCCCTAAAGGGGACAATGGCTACGGGCAGATGAGCGCCTTTAGGTGGGGTGATAGTCTCCTCAGTGGAGGAAATGCCCCTGCAAACCATCACATGGGGCCCAACAGCAAAATGAGCGGAGAAGGAACTTTGATTCCCAATAGTCATGGAGGCAGAAGAGGCCATGCCAGACAGACTGGTTTTGAAAGAACACCTTGATAATATACTCAAGGCTATGACAGTCCATTGCAGTCCTGGTGTTAAATCCTGCATGTCTCATGTGTTGCAGGAGATGGCTCCGTGATCATAGTGTGCGGGTCACTTCATGGCAAGCTGGGGTCCATCTTAAACAAATTGACACCAATGGCATTTTTCCTGCTTCAGGAAAAAATGCATTCTCGGACGCTCTCCCCCTCCCTCAAGGCCCCGACATCTCCGCCCAGAGGACAAGAAACTGCCGGCAGCTGCAGGTGGTGAGAGGATGCTCTTGCCCTCCCTCCAGGCCCTGCCACTGACACCCGGAGGTCAATAAAAGGCAGTGGGATGCGGGCAGCGAGCGGACACTCCCTCCCTCCCTCCGTGCCCCAGCATCTCCACCCAGAGAATGAGAAACTGCCACCAGTTGCAGGCGGTGAGAGGACATTCCTTCCCTGCTACCGATGCCCGGAAGGCTCCATCCCTCCCTCCCTCTGGACTTCGTCATCAATGTCCGGAGGAGAGGAAAGTGCTGCTGGCTGTGGGCGGTGGAAGGACATTTTTTGATGGTATTGTTATCCACTGTTATATTTTATATTGTATTATTTTTGACTATGCTTTAGGGTATATTTTGTTGTAGTATATTGTATTGCAAATTGTATTGCTGACTGTCAAAATCTTTGTGGTATTGTAACTCTGTATTGTTTGATTGTATTGCTTGATTAAATTATTACATTTTATTGTTATTTTGTTGTGTCATTTTTCTCTGCCATTGCATTGCTATATTATGGAATGTTATTTATATGGATTCTGTGAGCCGCCTTGAGTTGGTTTTACCGAGTAGGGCTGTATGCAAATCAAATCAAATAAATAAAAATAAATAAATAAATATGGGTTGCAGCCATCGATTGCTTTGGCCAATACAGGTTCATGGCTGAATAGGTGAGCAGAATGTGGGTCTCCCACCTTCCTAGTACAAGGTGAGCAGAGAAGAAACAAAGGGGATACTCATGGGTGTGTCAGATACACTCAATTGACCACTCTTTATCTCCAAATCATTAATTTAAAAAAAGGCTGGTGCTAGCATTTGTTCAATAGGGTATGTGAGGGGAACTCAACAAGATATTCAAAAGAACAGTGAGTGCAAGTCCATTTGATTTAGCTTGAGCAAAGAGGAGAAAGAGAGGAGGAAATTGGTAGCCAGCAATGGATTGCAGCTTGTTAAGTAATCTTTATCATATAGCCATGGCCTCTGCAAATCTTGATGGCTACAGCAGAACTACCTTGACAAGTTGCTAACAAGGGCTAAATAACAATTTCCTCCCCTTTCTCTGCTTACTCCTGTCTGTTCAGCTAAACCAAATTCATCCAGGGGAAGACAGCTTCCCAGATGTAACTTTACAGCAAATCACTGCATTTTTCCTCTCATGTAGTTACCCCTTTACATAGGTGTTGGCTCATAAAAATCTTCTCTGATTTTATGAGTCCCCTCAAATAGCAATGTACTACAGGATTTCAGTCAATGAATTAAAGACTTTACTTACTAATGTTCATCTTAAGTTAGTTTTAGGCATCCTATAATTAACATCTTAACTAACTGGACTCTTCATACTAACATTCCAAGCTCTAGCTGGAAATAAAAAGCTCTTTTTCACATGAAGAACAATGATATATGGGCATTTGCTTTTAATACTTATCACTTCTTTTAACTTCTAAGGTGATTAAAAATCAGAGTATAGTTTTGAACACAAACAATACAAAAGTAGCAATACTGTTAATAGCTGAAAGTTGTAATAATGCTGCTTAGTATAACTGTTATTTTAAAGTTAAATTAAAATTAAAAATACAAAGGCCACTAGAGTATAGTTTTGAACACAAACAATACAAAAGTAGCAATACTGTTAATAGCTGAAAGTTGTAATAATGCTGCTTAGTATAACTGTTATTTTAAAGTTAAATTAAAATTAAAAATACAAATGCCACTCCCCCCACAACAACAGTAATTCCAAAACTGAGGGCTTGATATATTGATGTATTTATTGATTGAATAAATCATTGAATACTATCCCGTCCTTTCTCAACCTTCCCTCTTTCAGGCTAAATCTGCCCACACCCTCAAATTGTGGCTAATGGACATTGCGCAAGACCACACACTATCCTTTGTTAAAATAAGAAGCTTCCTTAAGAAGTATCCTGTTTCCTTTCATCAGACAGCTGGGCATGCTTCATCACTAATAATAATTTCATGTCAGAAATTATTCTGGGTTGAAAGGATTTTTGTGGAAGAAAGTCCACTCAGGGAACGCCCAAATGAGGCTTTTTTCATGTCCCCAAGAACTGGGACAAAGACAGGTGCTCAATCTGTCATGTAGTACCTAGGTCTCGAACTGCCGACTTGCCAGCCTTCCAGCTAACAAGGTGAGCTTCTTAACCACTGAGCCACCTCAGCACTGTTTGAGGGGCACTTTAGTCAAAAACTTACCCTAACGATGATTCCCATACGTTTGCTTTCGTACGTGAAAGGGAAGATCTGGAGGATGGTGTAATTTAAGATATGTCCACCGGGGGTCCTCAGCTGCACAGAAGACTGGTCTCTGCCCACCAGTGTTAAGCCTATGCTTTCCGTCCACTGTACAAGGGCCACCTAAACACAAGCAAAGGTCATAGGTCAGATGGCCTGCAGAGCTCAGAGGTCCAGAGGGCATGCAAAGTGAGGCAAGGGAAAGGGAAGCAGGAGAAGCAATGCAAAGTTATTCATGTGTTAACTGTACATATCTCCCCCTCTTACACCTCCACTGGATTCATTTGCTGCTGCCGCTGTTAAATATTTCCTATTGTACCATAAAAAAGGATTGTATTTATTCAATGACACACTGAGGATTGATCGGATGTGTTACTCCCCAGGAATGCAGTGTTGGCATTTATTCTTAATGGCAGGAGTGCCTAAACTATGGCCTGTGGGCCAGATCTGGCCCCGATGCCAATTCACCCAGCCCGTGCTACCCTTGTCACTCCTGGAAGCAGAAGTAAAATGTGCCCATATGAGGGGGGCATAGGCCAGATGATTTGGTGTCTGAGGCCAGATATGGCCCACAGGACATAGTTTTGGTGCCCCTGGTTTAAGCAGAGAAAATGGCAGCCTAAAATCTATTTCATCCTGTTGCAAAACAGATTGCAAGATGCTTTTTACTTCTGCTTCCAGTGGAAGGAACCACGCGACTGGCCCACTGAACCACATGACTGGCCTGTTGAACCACGTGACTGGCCCATGGTCCAAAAAGTTTGGGCACCCCTGCCTTATGGCTTAGAGTTTTGATGCTTATGGTTTGTGTACTGTGTTGGGAAATCCTTATTTGTTGTATACTACCCAGAGTGGGAGAAGATCCCAGATTGGCAGGATACAGTAATACCTTGGATAACGTTTACCTCGGATAACGCTACAATCGCATAATGTTAAGTAATCTGGGGAGGAGAATTGGATCGAATAACGTTAAGGTCCTATGGGATGCATCGGATAACAACCGCTAAAGCCTGTGCGGTTACAATGTATCTCTATGGAGCTTTAACGTTATCCGATCCATCCCATAGGATTTTAACATGGATCGGATAACACTAAAAATCGGATAACATCAAGACTTGTGGAACCAAGTCTTAGCGTTATCCGAGGTATTACTGCATAAAACAGCCAGCCAGCCAGCCAAAAAGTATGGGGTATTCATAGCGTGGCAAATTCAGCTAAAGTTACTTTTCTGCAATGCAAAACTCTCACATCCTCCCTACTAGTATGGACAGCCACTGATGAGATGAGTTGATGGATTCAGTGATTTGCAAGAAAAGTAACTTTCCCAAGCTTTGGCTCCAAGAAACAAATGCTCCAGTGAAAATAGTAAAAATATTTAAAAACAAGGCATCAAATTATTCACTTTGGATTGTGCTTTAAAAGTAAGACAAAGAATGAGATGTGCTCATGTCTAGGAAACCTGAAACAGTTTGGTATTTTGTTTAAACTCTAACTCCTGGAATCCTTGCAACATTATGGCTGGCTGGCAGATTCTGGATGCAGTGGAATCCAAGCTCTAGAGAAAATAATTTTTTAGGGGTTCTGGCACTCATTAGTAGCAGTTGTAGTGACATTTTAAAAGACTGATGCTGCTTTAGGGCTGACGATGGCTCAAGTGGTTAAGGTGCTGAACTTGATGGCTGGAAGGTCGGCAAGACAGCAGTTTGAGACATGAGTACTGCATGATGGAATGAGCTCCAGTCTCTGTTCTGACTCCTGCCAACCTAGCACTTCAAAAGCAAAACATTGCAAGTAGATAAATAGGTACCATTTTGGTAGGAAGGTAAACAGCATTCCATGCACTTCGGTGTCGCAAGCATACCTTCCACATGTCCACGGAAATGTCTGTAGATGCAGATAGTTCTTTGGCTAGAAACAGAGATGAGCACTGAACCCTAGAGTCAGATATGACTGGCTTTCGAGCAAGGGCAGCCTTTACTTTTTATCACTGCTATCTCCTTGCCTTTCACCGTTTTTATAAATGAACAATCAATGAAAAACAACAGCAACAAACTACTCCCCAACAAAGTTTACTCAAAAGCAAAGTGACTATGCAAAGTTGCTCAGTGTTTCCACTGGGGAACTGAAGATCAAAATCAAAACTCATCTTCTGAGCTCATCTAATTGGATTTTTACCCATTCCACACTTTAAATAGCATCAAGTTAAGGAAGTAAGGGATGGCTGGTGGTTAACAGTGAGGGAAGGAAGAGGGAGAGAGAGGGTGGGGAGGAAGGAAGGAAAGAAGGAAGGAAGGAAGAAATCCCTTTTTATTTTTATCCAATATTTAACTGCCTCAACTGGGTTGCATGGAACAGTGTTAGTGATACATTTGATCAGTACATTCTTCTACATCCTAGGAAGCAATGAAGTGTCTTAAGGGTTAAAGATCACTCTACCACAAATCCCCCAGGCCAAGTTATCTCTGATCAGATGCTACTATTACATTTCTCTCCTGTTACTGTATGGCCTCAACCTGACAGGATCTCAGAGCCCCAGAGGCAGTAACTGATCTCTCAGCAAAGATGCTTTCAAGAATCCTGGCCCAAGAATGCACACAGGAAACAAATCTAGGAAATCCTGCTTTGTGTTTCAGGAAATGAAACCTGTGCCAACTGGTAGAAATTACCCTTGCTGTTCAGAAGTGGAGAAAGAAGGCGGGTGGGAGGGGGGTGGGAAATACCTCCAAGGTTTTTGTTCTGATTTTGGCATAAAACTGACCTTGCAAGCTTAATATTTTATTGCTATAGAATTTCAAAGGCCAAGCTGGGATATCGGCTGTTGAAGATTTTCTCTCACTCCAGCTCCTTTTGAGAACTAATATGTTGTACACTTATTTTTATTATACCTTTTTAGTACAAGAGGCAATTTTAATACATTTTTAAAGAGTTAGTACATGGCAATTGGATCAAATAAATCAGATAAGACTCCTGTCATCTAGGATTTGATGAAAAGGAATCACCATTATAGCACACTGCACTTATTTTGTGACTGACATTTGTGGGTTGCAGGAGTGGGACTCATGCACCCCAACCTGGTCTGCCCACTTGCCTTTTTAAACTTAATTTTTATTGTGGTGGGTGGGTGGGAGAACAGAGAACTGCCACTACAGGAAGCTTTCAAGAATATTGCCTCTAAAATGCAACATACCCGCAAAATCTTGTGCTACTCTTTTCTCTTCAATGGTGGTGATCTACAAAACCAGAAGTGGATTTGGGGTCACTTTTAGATTCCTTTTGTGGGGACGAGCAGGCCACCCCTCTGTAGCTTCCCCAATCCTAAATTATATGATACTTGGATCCTTACAGATGTGTAGGCTAAAAGTTTCAGAGTAATTGATAATTAAAGGTAAACGTCTCCCTTGCCCAAAAGCCAGTCATTTCTGACTCTAGAGAGCAATGCTCACCTCCGTTTACAACCAAAGAGCTAGTGCTGTCTACTTCTGCAGATGTTTCCATGGTGATGTGGTAGCCATAACTACATGCCAGAGTGCACAGAACACTATTAGCTTCCCTGGCAAAGTGGTACCTATTTATCTACTTGCAATTTCTTTGCTTTCAAATGGCTAGGTTGGTAGGCGCTGGGACAGAAGATGAGAGCTCACACCTTCACAAAGCACTCAGGTCTCAAACTGTTGACCTGTCAACATTCTGGTTGTCAAGTTCAGTGTCTTAACCACTAAGCCACCACAGCTTCATAAGTGATAATTGCGCTTCCTTCCTCCATTCCTCCATGTCTAGGCCAGATGTGAAACTGACAAAATGAAGACACCTATTGGTGAATGCATTCTGCAGTTCCTTTCGCCTGACCTAGCATGAGAAAGATTAGCCGGCAAAGTTGCTGTTACCAGGGTACTACCTATAATGTTTCAACTGCCAATGCTGCCTCGATATAACAGCTATATATAGACTCCCCACTCCCCCTTCACATCAAAGCTGTGTTTAAAAAGCAGGAATCATAAGCATTTTAACGACATGTTCTTACCTCATCAGGACTAGCAGCTTGGTACACCCGGCAAGAATCTTCATAGTGCCTCTCTGCTTCAGCCTGATCTGTCACACCATTTGATTCGTAGACAGGGGTTACATTGTGGCAGAGAGCAATGGCTTTCACTGCTTCATGGACACGGCTGCTCAGGGTTTTACGTACTTTGGTAGCCAGTGTGGGGCCTTTTGAAGCCAGTGGCTCATGGGACTGCTAAGAAAAGAAAACATAAACACAGGGGTTTATGTTAGTGGATTGGGGGGACATTGTTTTTCATTTGCAAGGGTGAGCCTAAGGTTTCCAGGAGAAAGTCCCCATAGATTTCAGCCATCAGAAAATCAAACTTAATATTAAGTAATATCATAATTTTGTGTCAAAAATTATTCTGGATTGAAAGGATTTCTGCGGAAGAAACTCTGCTCAGGGAACACCCAAATGAGGCTCCTTTCATGTCCCCAAGAGCTGGGACAGAGATGGGCACTCAATCCGTCATGCAGTACCCAGGTCTCAAACTACCGATTTGCCATCCTTCCAGCTAAAAAGACAAGTTTCTTAACCAGTGAGCCACCACAGCCCCTAATATTAAGTGTGAGACCACTTCTAGAAACACCAACATGCCTGCCTTTACATGCATGTTATATAATCAAACACTATCACCATTTCTAAAACATTTTGTAGGGGAACAATCCTAAGGCACAAACCATCTATGAACAACTCCCTATAAGTCCTATTGAATTCAAACAAGAGAAACACATATTTAACACTCCACTAAAACCGAAGAAAGATCTGGCCAGGTTATCCTGCTATGGTAATAGAGTAGAGACCACACTGCCAAATGTCAGGCAGCGGTCAACTAACCTGACAACCCTGAGGACTAATGGCCTTGGGTGCCAAAGTCCACAGGGAAGGGTGATGGTCCCCAAGTGGGTTAAATCCCACTGGAATCCATCTTTGTATGCCCAAAGGGTTCAGGACCAGAAAGTGACTAGCGGAACTGGATCATTGGTACATGGGTCATGATGCAATGCAGAAGTCAGATGAAAGGCCACAACATTATATTCCAAGGTCAGTCTTCATGGCTGATCACCATGAGGATTGTCAATATTCAGATTCGGATATGACAGAAGAAGAAGAAAACCGAAAGGATTTGACATATTCCCTTTTGGGTGGTCTGCATCTTTGTAATTGAATAAGATTGCAGGAGGTGGGTGTTAAAGCAAGTACTGTAGTACAGTTAACATTGGTAGCTAAAGATTTAATACAAGCTGTTATTCCAGGATATGATCACAACATTGTATGCTGTTTGGCCATCATTTTCATATCAACATTGTGAGTTAGGTCACACTCATCTATCTAAACATGGGAAAACTAAAGCCAAGTAAATAGTGGCAAGTCCAACTTCTTGGAATAAAACCACAGTTTGTAGGGATGTGATTCGCTAGTAGACCAAAGAGTTGAATACAGACCCGTATATGACTCCAACAACCTCCCTTCCATACCAAGCCAACTCACTGATCCTCAAAAATAATTTCAGAAGTCTGGATGCTGAATGTACCTATTGAGAAACATTTAGCCAAAGCAAGGAGGCAGATTTGAAATTTGCTAGAAAAATCCTTGGCTTTAACTGGACCTTAGCCTCTCCAGTTGGTGACAGCTACAGAATACTTGTTCTCTAATGAAAAATGGAATATAAATTAATTAAGAATGAGTAGGTGTGAAGCTCAGGAATTTATCTTCAATACCAGAACTTGGCTCATAGTCAAGGGGTTCCCAACCTTTTTAAGTCACAGGCTGGGTTACACTTTCTCAGTCATCTGAGGAGTCAGATGGCCATTTTACCCTGCTTGCATGATGGGAGTGGCCATTTTGTCCCAACAACTTCAAAGGAGCAACCATTTTGTTTCTCCCTGGAGGGAGGAAGACACCAGCCCTCAAAGGAGGCTTCAGACCTTCCTCCATGATGAATTCCCTGCTCTGGAAAAGGGTGACTAGGGCTTGCTAGTCCTTCCTTGTGGGGCTGAGGTCCCGTGGTGGTGGTGGTGAGACAAGACCAGGAGCCCAACAGTTCTTCCTCCCAGTGCCATTTCATGTGGCCTGCTGTCTTTGTTCCTGGCTGTGGTGTACTGCAAGTTGTGCCATGTAAACAGCTTTTAAATGCTGTTTATAGGGTGGCCCACAAGTCACTACTCATCCATATGTCTTATGTATCCAGTTATCTATGTGCTGTGTGGGTAGGGACTTATGGGCCACCCTAAAAGGAACCACACATGGGGAGGAAGGGTGGGAGGGCACATGAAGTGGTTCCGTGGGCTGCATCTGGCTCATGGACCGTATGTTGGGAACCCCTGCCAGAAAAGATCAAATGCAGGTTTTCACTCAAGCTGTTTTTGTTTTAGAAATTGAGAGCAACAGTCTCTGTCTTGCTGTTATTATTGTTGTCACCACAAGCAATTGTACTATTGTTAAATTATGAGTCAACTGCCCTCTGCTGCAAGTCCCACTTCGACTTATGTTGCCCCAGTTCAGAATTGGGATGGGAAATTTGGGCTTCCAGATATTTTTGGGCTCAACATCATCTGCCATTCCTTGGTGCCAACTTGGTCAGCACTTCTGAAGCCATCTAGAAAGTCACTATGTTCTATTCAAATTTAGAATAAAAAAGGAAAATGTCAAAATTGTATGCTAAGTCTTCATATTTTGTTGAGAAGAGCCTCATTAGTTTCACCTCCAAAAATCTGTTCCCTGAAGTACCATGGTATGCCTTTCAGGGATGCAAATTAGCTATAAAAGAAATGGAAAGTTTGAATTTTTGAAAGGTTGAAATGAACCATATTTTATATTCATAACTACATTATTGCTGAGAAAGAAAGATGGGCAGACATGGGGGTAGAAAGTTGTTGATTTAATTTTTAATACTAATTTTAGAGCTCACATCAGGTCTTCTAGGAAATTTTACAATTACTAAATTATGCTGGTCACAGGGGTAACATATGACCGTCCAGTTTCCTGCTCTGTTAACCTCTTGTGTCAAGAGGACAAAAGTTTCACTTCCAGGTCAAAGGGCATAGCATGGTAGCAATAATTAGAGCAATGAATCAGAACTACAGTTTAAATGAATCATGGCCAGCAAATGCTTCCAATTACCAAAGAATCTAACCTTTTAATTATGTTTAAACTTATACAGGGAAGCTCCTCTTACTACTGCTAAGAAGCTCCTCTTACTACTGCTAAGCATCACTTGCCTCTTATTAAATAAAACTATATCAGTTAAAACTTGAGTTTTGATATCATTTGGTATCCATTCTTGACTGGAGGCAGTTTTGATCAATATCACTAGCAAAAGTGACATGGTGACTTCCTTTTCATCCTCATGGACAGTGGAAGCTAATTTACCTTAGTGTTAAGTGTGTTGTGAGATCCAAGTTCCAATCTCACCAAGTCCTGAAACACACCAGGTGATCTTGATCTGGTCACATTTCCTCTGGTGACATCCTTCATAAAAGAAAACAGTTGTGCCCAGGAAGTCTTTTGCACAACTTCATGTTATACACCAGTTACGCCTGCTTCTAGATCAGAACTCCTTGCTCATGATCACACACACTCTGGTCACCTCCAGATTTGACTATTGTAATGCGCTCTACATGAGGCTGTCCTTGATGACCATTCGGAGGCTGCAACTGGTCCAGAATGCAGCTACTCAGGTGGTGATGGGTTGCAAGCATTACGCCCATGCCTCACCAATGCTTTGGGAGCTGCATTGGTTGCCAGTGTGCCTCCAGGTGCAATTCAAGATGCTGGTAATTACCTTTAAAGCCCTACATGGTAGTGGGCCAGGATACTTAAGAAACTGTGTCACCCCAAGAACATCTGTCCGTCCCACCAGAGTGGACCGGAGAGGCTCTCTGATTGTTCCATTGGCTAGAGAGGCACATCTCTCTAGCACTAGAAGGAGGGCCTTCTCTGTATCCGCTCCGGCCCTATGGAACCTCTGGTCAACTGAGCTGTGTCTCCAGACAGAGCTGCTGCCCTTTAGGAAGGGCATAAAAACTTGCCTGGTGGAGCAGGTGTGGGGTACCGGTAACATGGTGACTCCAGCCTACTGGCTGATCTGACACCCCCCCTTTCTCTTGATTTCTTAATTTTAACTTTTTTAAAGCTTTTAATCTTTTAAATCTTTATGGGATTAGTCATGTTTTATTGATGAGCTTATTGGATGATTGTGTTTGTTCTATGATACCATGTCAGCTGCCCTGAGTTGCTCTGTGAGTAGGGCTGCATACAAATGTGAACAATAAATAAATAAATAAATAAATAAAACATAAAAGGGACCTGCTAACTCTTTGCAGGTAAACAACCAGAGTGCATACAAAATATAGCAGCATCTTACCTTCCAGGCATGCCTTGTTCTCTTCTGCTGCATATAACTAGTTTAAGGTGTGGGAACACCCTATGTTTATCCAAATGTCTTTTGCTACATCAGTTTTACATATAAGAGCAAGGACCCATGGCTAAGCAGATCCCTGGTTAAATACTGGATGATGGTTAAGGGGTTTACCTTCATACAATATTCATTGTTATTGAAGTTATTTGGTATCCAAAAAGCTATTTGTGTCTGGCCCATATCAGAGGAAAGTGTTTCTTTTTCTACAAAGGACTCTTCCTGTCCTTTCCACTCCCCAACCCCAGATTACAGATTACTTTGGAAATATCTTGCCCTTTCAACAACAGTATAGTGTGTGGCAGCTGACTATATAGCTCAGTGGTTTATGTATCAGGCTGCAGATCCAGGGGTTAGGGGTTCAATTTCTTCCTTTGCCTTCAGGAAGAAAGAGACTGAAATCCTAATGATGTCTGTGTTAGGCTTGAATAACTTGCTGCGACTAACTGCGGCTACTTGACATGGTGTCTGGGCACATCTTTGTTGCATAACTGAGCCTGTGATCAGGCACATGACCAATATTTATCCTAGCATCTTGTTTACTAGCCACAGTTAGCTGCAGACACTTTACACCAGGCTTTCTCAATGTTTTCAAGGCGTGGGCTGGATCACTCCCCCTCAAACGGCTGAGTGGGCTGGTTAAGTGGATCCACATGAGTTCTTGTGCATGTTTCTGTGCGTTCTTCCATGTTTTGGGATGTTTTCGTGCATTTTTGGTGAGTTCTCTCACAAAAATATGCATTTTTGTCACATTTTCTGTGCGTTTTTGGTGCCTCCATCACTTGTGGTGGCGGTGGCAGTGGAGGAGGGGGGGGAAGAACCACATGAAATGGCTCCAAGGGCTGCATCCTGCCCATGGACCATAGGTTGTGAGTTTCAAAAGAGCTGCTTATTTTTTAAAAAATCCTGATTATATATTCCAATCATGCTATCCAACCCACCTGGGTATAGATGCTAAATATATGGCTCTGAACCTCATCCATAGAATCTGCTCCGTAAGACACTGTTCCAAGATGAAGTCGTTTGAACACCATCTCATTCTGTGTGAGGGTCCCTAGAAGAAGAGCAGAATTAAAGTTATGGGCTAAAGAAGGGCAGTGAAGCAGAGGCATCTTTTTTACTTTCTAGTCCAGATCAAAGAGAAAGAGCACAAAATAGTGACCATCTTTCTAAAATAAAGATGAGAGAGAGAAAAAATCAGTATACAAAAAGAATGACTGCAGGATCCTATTCCTGTCTTCTCAGAAGCACATCTATGGGGCCTGCTTCAAGAGTAAAAGTGATATGATCAGAGACTGAGCCTCCCTGATTGACAATAATGAATATCTTGAGAACTTCCTGTTCACTATTTAGGACGATAAAATCTCACTTTTCTAGGTGGAACAGGATTATTCTGAAAGACTCATTTCCCCGAAATGGAGAGGCAGAAGCATAAATGGCCCATTTGAAGACTTTTTTTTAGGTAAATCAGAATTATTTGGATTAAATGTGTATCAAATGTCAGTTTCCTAAGTTTAACAATTAAGCCATTTACACAGGTATCAAAATTATTAATTTGCCATATGGTTTTGGGAAACTGACATTTGATACATGCAGCCCCAAGTTATTATCCTATACATGGGATTGTAGTGGCTCAGTGGTTAAGAAGGTCGCCTTGTTAGCTGGAAGGTTGACAAGTCAGCAGTTGAAGACTTGAGTACCACATGACGGAATAAGCGCCCGTCTCTGTCCTAGCTCCTGCCAACCTAGTAGTTAGAAAGCAAGAAATTGCAAGTAGATAAATAGGGACTACTTTGAGGGGAAATGATCTTGGGGATATGAAAGGAGCCTCATTCAGGCATCCCCTGAGCAGAGATCCTCCAAAAAAAAAAAAAATCCTTTCAATCCAGAAAGCATCTTTGTGTGCTTCTGACACATTTTTTTTAAAATCCTATACATATTACACAGATGCGATTCTAACAATTTGATGCAGCATAGTCCCATGTGAGAAATTACATTATTAGAGCCTTAGTCGCTGTAGTCTAAACAGCTCTGTATGTGTGCATGCATACGAACACATAGGTTCACATGCAGACATACATATGCAAATTACAAATTGTAGAGTGGCTTTAAAATCAAATCCATATGTCTCAACATGTAAGCAATCCCTTAAAGGACCTCTTGAAAGTCACAGTGATTCAAACAAAATACAAGGGTTGTGCTGTTTATATGATTGATTGATTGATTATATTAATTTTAAACATGTCAGCTGAACAAAAAGTAGCCCTGGTTTTAAAAATAAGCAGTAGATTTATGATGCAAACACTTAAAAATTATGAGGGTTTCAATAATAAGATTTCTGTGAGGCTTTGGTCTACATTAGTATTTCCCAAGCTTTGGTTTTTGGACTTCAATTCCCAGACGCCTAAGTCAATTCCACAAAGCACTGATCAGCCAATGTACTGACTTAGGCTTCTAGGAACTGAAGTCTCCCTGTGGGGCCTGGGTCCCACTTTGGGAAACACTGCTCCAGAGCCTGAACAAAGTTCTGTGTGAGAGGCAGAGCAATTACAGCACAGATCTCTTATCTGGATAAATCCCAAGTCTCATCTATTCAACCCCAATGTATCTTTAAAATATGCAGCACCATATAATGTCCACATCTGATGCCTCTCCCTCAACTATATTATCTAAGATGTCTATCCTGCTCTTAAAAAAACCTTTTCAAGCCATAGATCCCAAACTAAGGCCCGGGAGCTTTTCACTTCCACTTCCAGGAGTGACGAGGGCTTCATGGGCCGGATGAATTGGCATCAGGGTCTGCACCCGGTCCCCGGGCCTTCATGACCGGCTTCCTGAACCACATGATCAGCCCACAGCCGAAAGGGCACCCCTGGCATAGAGGAATGAACAAAGGAATGATAATTATACCTGTTTTATCTGTAAGTAAATAAGATATTCTTCCTAGTTGCTCTGGGATTGTGCTGGATCGAACTACAGTACCAGGAATTTTTGAATCCCTCCGGATCATCCAGCTATAAACTATTTTCCCCATGTCAAGATTCACACGTAAACTGTATAAAGAGAAGAGATGGCGAGATAACCAATTAAGAAGTAATACAGAGAAAACACTCCTTTTTAAAAAGTAAGACATGATTATCAGTTATAGGCATAATTTTACTTTCCTTTCGTGAGCTTATATATGGGTTTCTTCCTTTACAGTATATCCTCATGTCAGTGTTATAGATCAGGCTGGTACAGAGGACCTGACTGAGCCAAGGTCATCCAGTCAGCTTGATGCCTTGGTGAGAATTAAAATTTGGAAGTCTGTAGATCTACTCAATCACTCTAAAGCTGGCGTTCCCAACCTCCGACCCGTGGGCTAGACTCAGCCCACAATGCCATTCCATCCGGCCCATCTCCACCTTTACTTCACCCAGAAGTGGAAGCAGGAGCATTTACATCAGCCATAAAATGTACCCACACTTGCACAAATGCAACTGCGGATGTTGTAAATGCACCACTTCCATTCCTGGGGGGGCGGGGGGCGTGGTCTGGCCCACTCAGTTGTCTGGGGGCATGGTAAGGCCCACAACATAAAAAGGTTGGCCACGTTCTCTAAAGACTATAAAGGTAAAAGTCACCCTTGCTCAAAAGCCAGTCATATCCAACTCTAGGGTTCAGTGCTCATCTCTGTTTCAAAGCCAAAGAGCCAGTGCTGTCTGCTTCTGCAGACGTTTCTGAAATCAGCTGTGGTCGGGGAGTTACAGCTTTGCTTTGTTGTGTCTGAACTAGACTAAAGTGTGAAAAGATGCAACTCATGCCTAACAAATATATTCTGTTTATCTATTTTAGTTCTCAAGGAAGTGTGGAGAAAGCTGGCAAGCAGCTGCACAGAAGACCAGATAGAGCAGATGGCTGTGACCCTACTCTCCTATTTCGGGTACCTTAACATCCCATCAAAATAAACAAGAGCTGAAGCAGAACACTGTTACAAAATTACAACACAAGTTTAATGGGGAAGAAAAGCATTCTCCTACCTAATAGGAATTATGTTTGAAAAAAGGAGGAGAAATCTGAGGATCTGAAGGTACCATCTGCCAGCAAAGTGTTGAAGAGCAACCATCACAAGGGAAACCACAACCAAAGCCCCGAAGAGAATCTTGGTGAGGCAATTCACTTCCAAATCAAAGAGGCCAATCTGAAAGAAAGAAGGAAACAGCCACTTGCATCATACACTAGTGATATGTTTATTTCATACTCACCTCTTTATGAGCTTGGGATGACTTTGATATCTTCTCTTGGTAAGGCATTACAGGTATTTGTTAAACTTGTTCAGAACAATATCGCATTGCCAGTGTTGCCTTTCTTTTAGTTGTGTTTTGACTTCTATCATTGTTATTTATTTATTTTTACATTCCCACTTTGTCGTTGTACCTATGTTGTTGATGGGAGAAACATACATACCAGCCCTGGTGGCACAGTGGTTAAACTGCTGTACTGCAGCTAAAACCACTGATGTTGAGAGTTCAATCCTAATGGGGATCAAGGTTGACTCAACCTTCCAAGGTCGGTAAAATGAGTATGCAGTAAGTTGGGGCAAAAATGCTAATTACCTTGTGACCCAGAGAATGCACTGAGTGCTATGGGGAAGTCTAATAAGTGTTATTGCTATCTCTATACCAAACAGTTGTAAATCAAGCAATGTGCAACATGCAAGGGTACTTTCAAAGAGTGGCCACCATGTGGGTTGTTTGTGCATACTGATCAGGGAATCTCTCTTCCTGCCTCATTGATTCTGTTGTTGTGTACTTAGTGTCAAGTCACTTCTAACCCACGGTGACTATGAATTAATTACCTTGCAGAGGATCCTGTCATTAACAGTCCTGCTTAGGTCTTGCCAACTCAAGCCTGCAGGTCTCTTTATGGAGTCAATCAATCTCATATTTGGTCATCCTCTTTTCCTGCTGCATTTTTACCTTTCCCAGTGAGATTTGTCATCTCATGATGTGCTAAAGTTGACTAAATTTTGATTCCAGTCTAGAGAAATATTGAAACCTACTTTAATATTGTTGTCTATCCTACCTTACTTCGTGGATTTGATGTGTTCATGACACTGCGCTGTTCCCGACCGGTGTACAGAACAACTCCCACAACCGTTCCTGGGGAAACAAATTTATTACAATAATGACAAAGAACTGGACTTGAAACACTGGCACTTGTTTTTGTCGTCTGCCACTCCCCTCAGGCTTCTTTATCTCCTCTGAACTTAGATGCACTCTTCAGAGAGTAAAGGCTAGGATGGACTTGCACAGAAAAAGAAAAAGGTGAAACTATAAAAAATACTCTTATGCTTTAACCGGATTTGTAGGATTTTCTTCTATCTAGGGCAGGAGTTCCCAACCTAAGACCCGTGGACTGGATCAGGCCCACAGCACAATTTCATGTGGGGCGGCCCACCCCTCCAAGGGCATATGGAAAACACAATGGCTACCCCTTTGAAGCTGTTGGGACAAAATGGCCACCCCTATCTTGCAGGCAGGGCAAATTTTAACTAACAATAAAATAGCTGCCCTCAAAATTGACTGAGAGAGCATGACCCAAACTCCGGCCTGAAAATGTTGGGAGCCCCTGATCTAGGCGTTCTTTGAATCCACTCTGCCTAGGCTCTTTCTGGTGTTGGTTGCAAACACAGATATGCAGATTTCGGAGATGCAGAAACAGTATCTTTCCAGACCACCTCTGCTCTTCTACTGTTTGTTTTTATATGCCATTTATGGCACCCATGTTCTAATTTAGTCACCCTACAACTAAATAACTGTTCACCAGAATAATACTGATTGATCAACTCATTTATCTAATGACTAGCCATCTATCTAACCACTAGCACGTAAAGAGCCTCCTCAAAGATTGGTAGGATCTTTGAGCCACAATCAGGCATACTCTGGTAACAGCAACCTTGTGTTGCCAGATAATCTTTCAGGTGATCATATCCCCAAGATCAAGTGAAATGAACTGTACAATGAACTCATCAAAAAGTGCCTTCATTTTGGCAGTTTCACATCTGGCCTAGACAGGGAAGAAGAAGAAGACTAGCTGAATGATTGAGAGGCAGTTCAATCTCATAAATCATAACAACCAGCAGGCTACAGGGGAGCAAAGAGATGGTCTCATTCATTAGAAAATAAATGTTTCTTCTCATAAATTTACGCAGAAAAATGGCAGACCCAGACATCACTCTGTTACTCCTTTTTAGGGCTATAGTTGAAAGTGTAAGGACTTTGCTATATTCATTTTAAGAAACAGTGGGAAAAATGAAGAAGATGAAGATGAAGAGTTTCCTGTATTTACAACAGTAAAATCGTTTCTGAAAATTACCTGTTTATAATCTCCCCTACAGGTTCTTCTGAGCCATGACTTAGTTATTATACTAAATACCATAAATATGCGCTCTCTCAATTTTTGAATCTTCAATTTAAACAGACTATAAATAATTCCCAGAAGGCTCTCTCAATGATGCACAACAGTGGCATTCATAACAATGTCCTCATGTGTTCAGTGTGAACTTTAGTCATTTTGATTAACAAACAAGAAAAAAGCTGTGTTGTCCCAAAAACTGGGGTGGGGGCTATTTTTTATTAGACCATTAAAATCTCAAAACTCGACCCAGGCTACTTTTTGAGTTTAGCAAGGATCTTCACAAGGCAGGGCTCTGGAAGGCTGGGTTGGGGGGGGTAGGAATCCCCCAAATAATCTTGTCCAGATGCCAAGGCTAGGCCTTGTTGCTCCAAGTGAGCTACATAAGGGATGCTGCAACCATTTATAATCAAATCAAGGTATTTGATTTCACCTTGAGTATATTGTCTTCTTCCAGTTCAATAGACAAAGGCCTGCCAATTAACTACATTTCCCACTTTTTCTCCATTTTGCTCAAGGTGGTACATGTTACTTTCCTCCTTGATCCACACAATACCACTGTGAAATAGGGTCACACTGTTGATCCCAATATTACCCAATGCTTCATAGATCAGTGGAGTCACAATCCAAGACTCCCAAGCCTCATCCTGACATCCTGGTGGCAAACTTATGGCATGTGTGCCAGAGAGGGCACTTCCAGCCCTCTCTATTGCCACGCACATGGTCGCTTCCTCCCTCCCCCCAGCAGAGTTTGCCCCTCCCCTCTGCCCAGCAGCCCAATCAGAGTGTTTTCTCCCTCCCATAGCACAGAGTTTGCCCCGACCCTCTGTCCAGCAACCCAATGGGAGCGCTTCCTCCCTCTCCCCAGCACAGAGTTTGCCCCAACCCTCTGTTTAGGCACTTGGTCTCTAAAAGGTTCACTATCACTGTCCTGACCTCTACTTCCCCATAGGCTCACACTCTGTATGGACTCTGATGCTGGCCAAACCCCATAACATCTGTACATTTGGTGTCGGTGAGAAACATGTTGGCTGTGATGACTATATAGAAGAGATTCCCATTGGGTATAGCCTCTCGACAAGCAGGCTTATTGTTGTTATCCCTTTACTGACTAAGGTTTCCTGAGGACAGAGGCTTTAGTCATGTTGTAGAGACCTAGAAGGTGTTGCATGCTTGAGGCAAAAAATGAAAGGGCAGCTGAGGAATCTGGCTGGGAAGAAGTTCTTTATATCAGAGAATAAACAAAAAGCACATTAAAGAGTAACTGTTATATTTTAATGTTTGTTTTTGTAGATCAAGTCCACTTCATCAGACATGGGAAACAAAGTGGACTTGATCCACGAAAGCTAACATTAAAAAATACGTTTTTTGGAATAGTAGCCCTGTTAGTCTGTGATTCAGGCATATCAGAAAACAAAATAAAAAACACTGTAGCACTTTAAAGACTAACTGCTGTATTTTTATTGTTAGCTTTCATGGATCAAGTCCACTTCTTCAGACCTACATTAAAATATAGCAATCTTCAAAATGATACAGTAATACCTCGGATAACGTTTGCATCAGATAACGCTAAAACCGCATAATGTTAAGCAATCTGGAAAAAAATTGCATCGCATAATATTAAAATCCTATGAGATGCATCAGATAAAGTTCACTAAAGCCTGTGCCAGTTACAATGTATCTCTATGGAGTTTTAATGTTATCCAATGTATTCCATAGGATTTTAATGTTATCCGATGCATGCATGCATCGGATAACATTAAAAATAGGATAACACTAAGACTTGTGGAACCAAGTTTTAGCGTTATCTGAGGTTTTACTGTACAACCTTTTTGTTTTTGTTTTGTTTATTCTATTATATGCTTGAAACACAGACTAACACAGCCACTATTCCAAGAAGTTCTTTATGTAACAGTTAAGAATTTAAAGGGTCGGAGGTAGTGGGTGACAAGCAAGGTAGATGAGTGAGTTCAACTTTTTTTAGCTCCAGTACCACCCAGCACTAACATAATGTGGCTTCAAGTGAACATATTCCCAATGGAATTTACCTCTCAATAGGAAAGCAACACCTATTTTAAACCCTATAAGGTAAAGGTAAAGATCACCCTTGCTCGAAAGCCAGTCGCATCTGACTCTAGGATCTAGTGCTCATCTCTGTTTACAGCCAAAGAGCCAGCACTGTCTACATCTGCAGACCTTTCCATGGACACATGGCAGGCATAACTAGATAGCAAAGTGCACAGAACGCTGTTTACTTTCCCACCAAAGTGGTACCCATTTATCTACAGTACTTGCAATTTCTTGCTTTCAAACTGCTAGGTTGGCAGGAGCTGGGACAGAGATAGGAGCTCACTCCATCATGAAGTTCTATACTTAGGTCTCGAACTTCTGACCTTCCAGTTGCCAAGTTCAGCATCTTAACCATTAAGCGAAGGAAATTTATATAGGAGGATGAAAATGCATGAATGCTGTGCTATGAAGCCATGAACTCATGGTGGGAGTGGACCTCTTTACTAGTAGATTTTTCATCCTCACTTCCATTTACAATTTCATTGACACCCTTTCTGCTACAACTTTAAATGTCAACACTGAGCAACAATTAACTGCCCTTCTAGGAATGAATGCTTTGCCAAAAGGGGGTGTTGGAATTCCACTGGTCTTGTCATCTATAAATGTCCAAAAGAGGTAATTAGATATCAGCTCAAACTCTCTGAAGGTGTTGGGACAAGTGGGAAACCTCATTCCTGAGACTAATTTCCATTGACAAGAAATGATTATGTCAATTGCAACAGATGTTTTAAAAATTACTAACATGCTCCTCTAGAAATTCACACATAATTCCATCATCCTTACCTGAAGCAATGACGGTGCTAGCCCACAGGGTGTTTTCAATGCTTAAACTTTCATTTACGGGTGGGTCGCTGTCTTCCTGAAATAATAGCACACACAAGGAGTCCCCCCCCCAAAAAAAAAAGAGCTTTAAAACTTTGTTCTAACCACAAGGATTGCATAATTTAAGTCACTCACAAGCAGCTAGGAATGTGTTGGTTCTGCAGCACGTTTCCGCTGTAGCCCCAGAGACTTAAATGGATCAGTGTTGGATGCTTGTTATCACAGGTGTGAAAGCAACATCAAACTGGAGTACACTTCAGTCCCTTTTATACTGATGTGGATTAGATAGAAAAAATTCCAAAAGGTTGAGGAAGCAAGAGAGAAGGGTAGCAGGGGTCCTATTAGGTATTTTGACAGTTTTGCACTTCTTGCAACTATCATCTATGAAGAAGTTTGATTTCCGCCCCTCTCTCATTTTCCTTTTGCATCATGTCTTTTTAGGTTTAAGCCTAAAGACAGGGAGTGTCGCCTTTTAAAAACCATTTTGTAGGTTGTTCTGAGAGCCTCTCCACCTGTAAAAAATGCTGAGGAAATAGTAGTATCTGAACAAATCTAATTTTAAAAACCCAAACTAAATCAAATCCCTGTAACAGTATTGTTCAATTCTGTGCAAAGGTGAGAGTTTCAAGACTAAGACTAAATATTTCATAAGGCCTTTGTGTGCAAAACTGCCTACCTTCAATTCCAGTTTTGAAAGGATCAGACAGCATACGGTGGTGCTACCTGACATCCTAACCGGACTTCTAACTATAGCAGATAGTGTTAGCTACAAGAGGCCAATTGCTCGATTCTACATAAAGCATGTACATGTGGCAGAAAAATTTCCAGGTGCATCTGTGTCAGAGATTCTAAACCTTAATCTAATAACAGTAATGGGATGTAACAGGTTCGTACCAGTTTGCCAGAACTGGTAGTAACTTTTCCCAGTGTCCCGGAGAACCGGTAGCAGCTTTTGGGGGGAACCACCTTCGGGGCTTACCTTTTCACTGGTTCCCCCACTGCGCATGCGCACCAAGCACTTGGTGTGCATGCACGCCTACAGTGCTTGGTGCTTATGCATGGCCTCCTTGCTGTTCTCCCAAGCGGGGAGGAGGAAGAGAAGCTGCTAGCCTGAAGCTCCCTATAGCCTGCTCCCCAGGGTAAGTGACTCACCTTTGGATGTGGTGTGTCTGTGTGTATTTTAATGTGTATTTAATACCTTTACCTATATTGACGTACTACAACAGTTCCTAAAAAGGCCTGGCGGCCTGGCTTGGGGTTTTTAAGCAAAGTCTTGGAGTTACCTCATCAATAAGCTACACCTGTGCTGTTCCAAATGGAGAACCCTTAAGGAGGTACAGCTGTTTTCCATTTACATTAAGGCATATTATCCTAGAGAACTGGTACGATGACCATATCCATCTTGCAACATGGTGCTGCCTAGGCACTTATACTAACAGGTAAGTGACGGGTTTGTATTTGGGGTGGGTGGGTTGATTTATGTTTGGGGTGGGTGGGTGTTTTGGTGGGTGGGTGTATTTTAATGTAATTTTATTTATTTATTTATTTATTTAATGGGTTTGTGTTGTGGGTGGGCGGGTTGAGGGTATGTATGCGTGTGTGTGCTTATTTTTATTTTATTTTATTATTTTTATTTTTTCTTTGGCCCCGCCCATGATGTCATGACATCATGACATTAGCTCCACCCACACTGTGATGACATCACAGTGGGGGGTAGTAAATTTTTTGACATCCCACCACTGCCTAGCAGGCTGGGCCTATTCTAAACCCAACAATTTCATGCTTGTCCAATATTAGCTCTCTTACATTCATGTCAAATACTGTACTGTATATAAAAAGTGCCAAGGTCTTCTGCAGGCAACTGGAATGTTGTCTCAAAGTCAGTTGAAGCCAACAATGGGAGGATTGTTGACGTCATCGCCAGAGCTCAACCAATCCCAAGGGCTGACCAGGGTCTGGGCCTTTGTGACCTCACAGGGCCCCACCCCTTCGCCAGTGGATAAAAGGAGCTGCAGGGCAGAGCAGTGGACAGAGAGCAGCCCAACAGAAGGAGGAAAGGAGGAAGGCTGCGAAGGACCCCCAGGAGAGGAAGCAGGCAAGTTTACTTGCTAAGTGGGTAGCGAGTTCACATACCAGATGCTGCTAAGGCTGGGTGTCTGAAGCTAGTTAATGCTGGCTGGCGGACCGGGTGGACGCTGTATGAATGGGCGATGAGTGTGTGAGTGAGTGTGTGAGTGAATGTGTGAGTGAGTGTGCGTGAGTGTGTGAGTGAATGCCTGGCTTGCTGTTCCACGGGGACGCGGTCGGTGGAGTGAATGTGACCCAAGCACCTCGGGGGCTGGCGGAGGCTGGTCTCAGAAGCGGAGTGAATGAAAGTGGGAGCCCGGGATGATGTTGCCGCAGGGACATGTGGATGGCCCTGGTCACCGACGGCTGACGGCAGTGGACGAGCAGCTCGCTTAGTTTGGTTTCCATTTCTGTCTTGCATGAAAGAGAAGAGCTTCCTTTGCCGCCCGTGTGATGTGGGGAACCACAAAGCTGTCCTCTTGCTGAAACTCAACCAGGCTGTGCCTGGTGAGAGCCGAGATCCCTGCTTAACCCCTTTTCAAAAATCAATAAAAGTGGATTTTTAAAAAAAAAAAGTTTTAAAGTGGATTATTTTGTCATCAAGGGTTATCCATAGAGGATCTTCCCATCACCTAGGCTACCAAGGGGTCCTTCTCTGATGTCACAGATGGGCCCTCATGATGTCAATGGGAAAATCTTCATTGCCTGGGAGTTCAGAGGAAGAATACCATGGGGTGGTTCTTTATGAGGTCATAGGTGGGCCCTTGTGATATCACAGGAGGCAGGAGCCTCTGTCACAATTGACATGCCCACAACCCCAACCAGGTGGTGATAAAATGGGCAAAATGACAGTACCAAATTAGTAAAAGGAGAGCCTTCTCAGCCTTAGATGTTGCATGTAACATTGTTGGGGCTTGTACATCCCCACTGGGTTTATGTCTGCTCTCTGCAAATGGTCTCCAAGGTTCTAAGCCTAGTCTGGGGATAAAATTAAGAACTGTGGGAAATTCTGTCAAAAGTCAGACTCATGTCCAGATTAGATTCACAACATCTGGCCAAAACAGAGTCACTGACCAGCATCTCTAGCTAGATGTCCTCAAAATGTTGATGGTCCCCTCAGTAGAGGAAATGGCACTGGAAACCATTGTATTGGGCCCAAGGGCAAAAAGAGTGAAGGAGGAACTCTGATTCCCGATGGTCATGGAGATGGAATAGGCTATGCCAGATGGACTGGCAGTGAAGGTGCACCTTAATAATATCCTCAAGGCTGCGTCAGTACGTTACAGTCCTGTTATTAAATCTTACATGTCTCATTTCATCTGTACTGCAGAAGATGGCTCCGTGATCATAATGTGTGGGTCACTTCGTGGTAAGCTGGGATCCATGGGTAAACAAATTCATGTCAATGGCAATTTCCTGCTTCAGGGGAAAAATGCATTCTTGGATACGCGTTGCAGACAACAACATACTCCAAGGTCTACAAACATGTCCTGGAGAAGCTTCCCAACTGGTTTTAAAACCAAATTGTGCTTTTTCAATTTTAAAAATCTTGTTTCCTAGATTTTGGATGCAAGTCAACTTACAAAACAGCCTAAAGCACAAGGACCCCCTGGCAAGGCCTGGCCGGCACTGCTCCGTCTGCAGGTGCTTGGCCACAATGACTACCGGTCTCGCTTCTCGCCCTCCTGGGCACTGTCGCTGGACTCGGAGGTGGGATGGCTGTGCGCCTGGGATGCTGATGGCGGTTTTTTTGCTGGGCTTGTGCCATACCACCTAAGCCTCTGAGTCTTGACCGAGGACCAAGGGCAGCCCCTGGTCCTGTGCAGCACCACCTAGCACCATGAGCTGGCTGTGAGGAAGAGGAAGCCTGAGGAAGAGGAGGACGAAGGTGGCGGCAGAGGAAAAAGCACCCCCTGGTCCCCATCAAGGTAGGACTTTCATCTTGGTTTGAGTACCTAGATGGGGGCTGGGCAAGTCTGGGGGGGGGCAAGTTTGGCCTGTGCCCAGGTGGCTGAAACCCATCCCATGTCACTGAGAATACTAAATCTATACAGTACTGTAGTTTAGTTTCCAGGATCAGTGATGGGATGACCCAGGTTCCATCCTGTTCCCTGGAACTGGTAGGAACAATCCCGGAGGGTTCTCCGGGAGGTTAGTCAACTTTTGAGGCATCCGGTTCCGGACGCCTCACCGAAAGAACATTTTTTTAAAAAAAAACAGAGCCAAAATGGCTCCAATTGACTGCGCATGCAGTTATTTTGCAGTGTGGTTTTGTTTTATTGCACTGCTGTACTATATTGTTATATTTATTGTATTATACTGTATGACCTTGATTATGTTATATTACTTTTGACTGTCTTATATGTATGTCTTCTGTAAACCACCCTGAGTCGGTTGTACTGAGTAGGGCGGTATATAAATTGAATAAATGAAATGAAATGAAATGAAATGAATGGACTCTAGTTTTTATAGCAGTGCTGCAACATTTTGTTGCAAATTCCACTTGCAACAGAGAACAGCAAGTTTCCTGCCAGCCTAGCTTTATTTGACTTGCAATATATTGATATATGAAATATATACCTTATGTTGAAATTGTCACCCAGCTGAACGCTATTTTAGAATTTAAGTCACATGATATGATTCTTTTTCCTAAAATGCTTACCCTAGTGAATGTTCCAACAAAGTTGTGGATATCAATGTTAGGTTCTTCTGCGTATACGTATGATCGGATCTGAAGAAGGTCCTATAGAGAAAGTTGAAAATTATTAAAAGCTTCACAGCTTCCTGTTTCAGTATTTTCTGGACAAATGACAAAAGCTTTAGGATTGAAAGGAAGACAATTTAGGGCAAATACTGCAACATTCTCACACAGTTCCCATTTGTGAGCCTGTTTTTTTTTTAGTTATGGCTGCATTTTAAAGGGCAGGGGTTTAAAATTAGCAGCAGCAACAGTTTAGGGGAAATGCCATACCGAAGCTGTGGGCAACCTTTGCGTGCAGCTAACTGGCAGGCGCAGCTTCCAATCTGTTTCACCGTCCAACTGATCCGTTCGGAGGAAGCAAGACCCTGCAGATTTTTAATTAAACACAATTACTACAGTCATGAGGGCATTATTCTCCAAATTTATTTAGGACAAGCCTTTTAAGCAGGGTTGCCAGGTCAGCAGCAGCCCATTCCCTGAGATTTCAAGCCTCTGTGACATCACAGAGGCCAGGCAGCCAAAGGTTCTAGGTAAAGGTCAACCTTGCTCAAAAGCCAGTCGTATCCAACTCTAGGGTTCAGTGCTTATCTCTGTTTATAGCCAAAAAGGCTGTGCTGTCTGCATTTGCAAACATTTCTGTGGACATGTGGCAGGCATGACTAGACTCAAGAGTGCAACAGAACACTGTTTACCATCTCTGTCCCAGCTCCTGCCAACTTAGCAGTTTGAAAGCAAGAAATTGCAAGTAGATCATCATCATTGTCTTCTCTAACAGATGAAAAGGGTGTGTATCTATAGAATAAGTTATAACAAGACTGCTGGAGTTAAGCACATTTTTTCTTTTGGGATTGTTTTGTTGTTGTTCAGTCGCCCCGTTGATTCTGACCCTCTGTGACCCCATGGACCACTGTCCGCCAGGCACCTCTGTCCTCCACCATCCTCCTCAACTCACTCAGTTCTGTGCCCATTGTCTCTACAATACCATCTAGACATCTAATTTTTGGCAGCCCCCTTCTTCTTTTGCCCCCCACCTTTCCAAGCATCAAGGCTTTCTCAAGTGAATCCCCTCTTCTCATTTGATGTCCAAAACACTTTAGCTTCATCTTTATTATTTGACCTTCTAAGGAGCAGTCGGGGTTGATTTCTTCTAAGATTGACCTATTTGTTCTCCTTGCTGTCCAGGGGACTCTCAAAACTCTGCTCCAACACCACATCTCAAAGGCATCTATTCTTCTGCGCTCAGCTTTCCTAATGGTCCAGCTCTCACCACCATAGATTGCCACTAGAAATACCATTGCTTTGACTATACGAATTTTTGTTTGCAATGTGTCTCTACTTTTCACTATATTCCCTAGGTTTCTCATTGCTTGCCTCCCAAGAATCAGTCGCCTTTTTATTTCACGGCTGCAATCACCATCTGCAGTGAGCTTTGATCCTAAGAAAGTAAAATCTGTCACTGCTTCTGCTTCTTCCCCATCTATTTTCCAGGGACTGATAGGGCCTGTTGCCATTATCTTGGTTTTCTTTAAATTGAGTCTCAATCCAGCTTTTTCACTCTCTTCTTTCAACCTAATCAGGAGCTTCTTTAAGTCCTCCTCACTTTCTGCCATTAGGGTGGTATCATCTGCATGTCTCAAATTGTTGATGTTTCTCCCAGCAATTTTGATCTCAAATTGTGATTCCTTTATCCCTGCACTGCACATTATGTGCTCTGTGTATACGTTGAATAAGCAGGACAACAAAATGGAGCCTTGCCTTACTCCTTTTCATATTCCAAACCACTCTGTCCTTCTGTATTCTGTACTAACTGTTGCTTCTTGGTTCATGTACAAATTTCTCATGAGGATTTTAGGGTTTTGGATAAACCTAATTTTAAGTTTTTGAGTAAAACATTAACTGTGCAATTTTGCTAAGGGAATATTTGTTTCTCACTCAAGTCAGGTACCTTACAATAAGCATTAGCTCACAAGGTGTTCCCCCGGATAGCACGGCCCTAAACCATTAAGGGCTTTATATGTTAACATCAGGACCTTGATCTTATCCTTCCTACAGTAAGCAGTTCTCATAAGCCGTATTGCCAGGTCTTAGGGCACTGGCTGACATCTCAGAAAACTGCCGTGCTTCTTTGGATTGCCTTATGGCCTAGTACAGGGGTCAGCAAACTTGGCTTTCCAGATGTTCTTGGATTTTAATTCCCAGGAGCCCTGATCAGCAGGTGTAGTGACTTGGGGTCATGGTAATTGTAAATCTCAAGGTTAGTATCATATAGACAATGAACATATTGACTCTCTTCCCAGTTGACTTGCCTTCTTCCTGGCTTTTTGATATACTGACACTGGATCCATTAAGCCATATGAAGCAAGGCAGAGTGGAACAACAGTATCACAACCCATAAGACTTCTTGTTATGCCAGTCCTGGCAGCCGCTGTAGAAAGCATTGTGGGGAAACCCTTTCCCTAGAATCTTTGGCAACTGCAGTGGCTTAGTAGTTAAGATGCTGAACGATGAATGGAAGGTTGGCAGGTTAGCAGTTTGAGACCCAAGTGCTGCATGACAGAGTAAGCGCCCATCTCGGTCCCAGCTCCTGCCAAGCCAGCAGTATGAAAGAAAAAATTACAAGTAGATAAATATGTGCCACTTTGGTGCGAAGGTAAAAATAATAATTTAGTGTCAGAAACTATTCTGGGTTGAAAGGATTTTATTTTATTTTATTTTTTGCAGAAGAAACTCCCCTCAGGGAATGCCCAAATGAGGTTTCCTTCATGTCCCCAAGAGCAGGGACAGAGACAGGCACTCAGCCCATCATGCAGTACCCAGATCTCAAACTGCCGACTTGCCAGCTTTCCAGCTAACAAGGTGAACTTCTTGACCACTGAGCCACCGCAGCCCCTTACATATTTATAATCCTAATGTAAATTAAGTACATAGGGAAGAACATGATTTACCTAGTATTCTCTGATGCTTCTGACCAACTATATAGTACACTGCCCCACCTCAATGAAAGCAGATATTATTGCAAGCACAGACACCCAAACGAATAAGTCATGAGGGGAGTGCCACTAGCAGTGGTTTTTGCTGTTATCATCTTTACTGTATTTTTATTTTTCTAAAGACTCAAAACCAAATTACATCAGTGTTGTCAAGAGCACTCGGCATGCCTCCTCCATGCACTTTTGAGCTGGGTCATCGTCTCTGTATGACCCACAAACAATTTGCCAGTGGCCACCAACACAGTGCTTGAGTAAACACTGCCACCGGCAGCTGTTCACTTGATAAATATTATTACTTAGAAGCAGGGATCCTATACTTTTTAAAACATGTCATTTTAAAAATCAGGCTCTCCTTCTCCTACAGTTCTGCTTGGAACCAAGTCAAAAAAGTAAGTGAGAAAATCTAAGGTTTGCTGGTGTTGTGCCTGTATCTTTATTTTAAAAAGTATATATATATTAGGCTTTCTCCATAACTAATGACATTTGCTAGAAAGCAAATTCAGCAATATTAGAGTGAGCAAACAGAATGTAGCATACATCTTGTTTCTCCTCCCACAGTTGACCTTACCCAGTAGGGCAGCCTACCGAATAAACAATCTTCACGTTTTAGATGATCGTAAAGTTTAAAACAAGAAAACTACCCAGAGCTAAAAACAGAGTATTATTAGAATCAATTACGATACACAGTGTCTAAAAATTAAATCTACTTGGGTTACACTTTCAAAACAATTATTTTCTCCCAAATAACTGGCAAAAGGTTAGTGGTTATTTTCATAATTGGTTCCAGATGTTTACCATTCTTTTCTGATGTTCTTAGGAAGATCATGTCAGCAGGAACTCGCTGGTTCTGCATTGAGAAAAGAAAAGACAGTTATCTGTTGCACAACCTTAACTGAAGATACAGCATAAAACCAAGAAAGTATTACAACAGAAGAATGCCATTTAGAAAATAAATATGCTGTTATTTTAGAACAAAAAGATTATAGGATAAGGCAAAAGTGATTCCACTGACAGTACTACACTGGCAGCACTTTTTTTTCCAACAGAGGCTTAACAGAAGACTAGCCAATGGAACTTAGGTTGTTTGTGATTTAGAGGTGAACAGGTCTACAGTACAGTACTTGAGATAAAAGCTGTCTTTACTCTACATATTATACCCAGTGCATGATTTTCAAGTACAGTAATACCTCGGATAACGCTAAGACTTGGTTCCACAAGTCTTGGTGTTATCCGATTTTTAGTGTTATCCGATGCATGTTAAAATCCTATGGGATGGATCGGATAACGTTAAAGCTCCATAGAGATACATTGTAACCGCACAGGCTTTAGCGGTTGTTATCTGATCCATCCCATAGGACTTTAACATTATTCGATCCAATTCTCCTCCCCACATTACTTAACGTTATGTGATTTTAGCGTTATCCGAGGTAAACGTTATCCGAGGTATTACAGTACAACAATTACTCCAAAAGCAATATTGAGAAAAGATTGTAAGGTGTTTTCTTGAAACACAAGTAGACCTCAGAAACATAAAAACAATACATTAATACCTCGGATAACGATTACATCGGATAATGCTAAAATCGGATAATGATGCAAAATTTTGTAAAAAAAAATTGCATCGGATAACGATCTGTTAGCGTTATCCGAGGTAATCATTCGTAGAGCAGGCGTGGCAGGGAAGCGAAATGGGGGCTCCCCGTTCGGCTTCCTGGCCATCCTGCAGCTGCGGGGGCAGGGTGGCTGACAAGCCAATGAGGGACTCCCCCGTCAGCTTCCCAGTCACCCTGCAGCTGCGGGTGCAGGGGTTCCCTTTGGAAGCAAAGGGCTATCCCAGCTTCAGATAGCCCTTTGCTTGCGAAGGAAACATGGTTTCCGACTTCCCCCAACTTCCCCGGGCAGTGGTTCTTTCCCTAGCATTTTGCCTTGCAACACCACCCGGGTAGATCGGGGGACATCAGGAACAGCATGGATCGGGTCCCCCAAATTCCCCAGAGGTAGCAGGGGTGGTGGAGAGCCCATCGTGGGTGAAAAAAACTCCAGTTTTTTCCTGTCCATTTCGGGCTCTCTGCTGCACCTGGGGAGGTCAGGGGACCTGATCCGTGCTGTTCCCGACATCCCCAGACTTACCTGGGTGGTGCAATAAGGCAAAACATCAGAGAAAGAACCCCGGCATTTTGTCTTGCAGCAGCACCCGGATAGGTCTGGGGATGTCAGGAACTCCAGCTCTTCACCGCCCCTGACACCTCTGGGGAGGTCGGGAGACCCAATCCGTTCTGTTTCTGATGTCCCCCAACCTACCCAGGCACTGCGATTGCAGCGCGCGATTGGTGCTTGGGTTGGGGAATTGAACAGGTGCGCACCCCGGTTCAACCCCCAATCCAAGCGCCGATCGCATGCTGCAATCCGCCTGCCTGTTTGGAAAGGGCAGTGGGGATTCCATGCATAGAATCACCATTGTCCTTTCCAAAGAGGCAGACAGATCGCCCCCCTGTGGGCTTTTTCTAATGTTGTATGATCAATGCATCACATAACATTAAAAACCGGATAACGATGAGACTTGTGAAACCAATAGCCCTTGTTCCTCAGTGTCTTCGTATGCCCAGCTGTTGTTGAGATCTTAAGATATGTCACACAAAGATCTGGCAATCATTTTTAAAAAGATCTGACAATGATTTCCAGTTGCTTGCAAAATCCTTCTTCACACTCTTGCCAGAAAGCTATCATTATAAAAGCAATGGGGGAAATATAGCATTTTGTCAAATCTAGAGCATACCTTTTCCACAATTATAAGGTCTCCTACTTGAATGCTGCAACTTTTCACCTTGACAGTTCCTGTGCAAAAAAGACATAGAAACATTAAGAATTCACTAATATTGTATATGTTTCTAAACTAACCTCTCTTGCAACTTTCAGAAACTTCCCACAGAAGACTATGATCCAAACAGTTCTTTCAGGTGCATGTGAGTCCTTCTGCACACATGTCAGACTATTTCACACATACCTGTAGCTTCGTGGGGCAACATCAATCATAAGCATCCTCTGAGTTTCAAGATCACTTGCTTTGCCACTCAAGAAATTTGATTTTTGAAGGAAAATGTCTGAAATGCCATCTTAATGCTGTGCTACATAGTTCCTTCTTGGCCTAATCTTTTAACTCAACACCCCAGGATATTCAAACAGAAGGTTCAACATGCTTCCCAACAACCTATGAATCTAATCTTGGCTCTCACACAACAAGCTTGGCTACTTTGATGGGGAGAGGCTGCTGTATGCTTTGGATTCATACATATCCCTGAACCATACTCGAGTAAGTCTAGTGAATCCATGGGGATTTGGTGAGTCAACTTTTTGGTAAGCTCCACTGGTTCAAACAAGGCTATTCTAAGAACATTTGAATCAATGGAACTTATGGCAATGATTCACTAAATCTTCATTGATTCAATGGGCCTGCTCTAGTACAATTTACTACACTAAACAACAGGATTTTGGCCACTAATCTGTGTAGATGATTAAAAAACACTTCCAAAAATATTTTTGGTGATCTGGAAGGTAGCAGCAAAATAAAGTCTCAAAGCATGTTTTGATGGTCAAATAAAGTCCTCTGTTTTTACAGTAAGTGATCTATATAATTATTTTCTTTCCCCATCCCACCTACAACAATTCTAATAATAATAAGAAAAATTGGTTACTGATAATCTTTTATATCATTTATTAAATTTATTATATTATATCCGTTGTTCAAGGATACTGTAATAACTGCAAGTTAGGACAGGCTTAGACATAATGACTAAGCCAAAGAAAAGGCTCCATAACATATCCATTTTGTGTTAAAGACTGTTCTACCCTACGCAGACAGTACATTTCTTCCTTCTTCCATTCAGTCTAAATGAACAGTTTGCACAAGCCCACCTCACATGCTCAAAGAAGGCAAGGGTTGTGCAAAATCTGATGCCTCAAATGTGGTGAAAAGTTGTCTACATACTGGAGAAAAGGGGATTATCTTCTAGGGGTTAACATGAAGACAAATTATAGCTTGGAAATGCATCCCTCAATCCCCCATGAACAAACAGGGGAAGAGAAGTCATTTCTGGAGAAGATAGCATGATAAACAGCTAAGGCCTCAGATCAATCAAGAATTCCTAATCCATGTGTTAATCAATGCAGTATATTTGCAACTTGGAGACCTGTGCTAGATGTTGACCAACTCCTCTTACTCACTGGAACAGAGTTTAGGGAGGTTCAAGCAGAGAGAAGGAGACCCAAAAACATCTTCCAATGCCTGGGGGCTTTTTTGAACAATGTAGCCTATGTTAAGAAAGAAAGAATTTCAAGTTTTCTTACATCTGACCAATCTTTGAAATGAACAGGCCACAGATGCCTAATTTGTAACATGCACAGTTGTTGAAACATCCAAGTATGGATCAGGATATTCAGTTAATTCAGACAATTTGTCATTGACAGAACTGATAGGAAACATGTGTCCATCCAGATGTTGTTCAATTCCACTATCTTTCACCACTCACTATTCAGGTTATGGGAGATGGGAGTTATAGTCCACCAATATCTGGAGGGACATATGGTGATGGCTGTAGCCATCATCCCAAATTGGAATAGGTTCTAGAAAGCCAAAGCTATAGGAAGTAGCACTCAACCCTAGCTTAGTCTTACTCAAAAAACGATAAGCATAGTCAGCTGTGTGATCCATGTAAAAAACATGTGCAGAAGTAGTCGGTGATACCTTTTCTGGACCACTAAATAAAAAAAAATCATTGCATGCTTTCGTGATTCATGATCACTTCTTCAGGTAAGGCATTCAAATGTTCATGGCATGACCACCATGCCATGAACATTTGAATGCCTTGCCTGAAGAAGTTATCATGAATCACAAAAGCATGCAATTATTTTTTTAAATTTAGTGATCCAAAATAGGTATCACTACTACTTCCGCACATGTCAAAAAACGATGTTACTAATTTCCTTCCAACAGCTTCTGGACTCATTTTAAATTAACCTTTGCTCTCCATGCCATCCAAGCGCAGACAAACTGTGGTTGTCCTAATCATGCTTTAAGCTTCAGACCATTGTTTAAGGAAATGGCTTATTCAAACAAACCACAGTTTAAGGTTCTGACAAAACACATGCATTTAATTAATGTAAAAGCGAAATACAAGCTTCAGTTCTCATTACTACTATGCCAGAGGGGTAGAAGGAAGGATTGGTTAGCTTAAGTCTTATTGCAGCTCATAATGCTTTACCAATGTTTATGAATGGATGCAATGGTGGAAATTCAATAGCAAGCATCATGAAGTGTAAGTCTGATGATATAATCAGTTTTATGTGGTATAAATTTTCACCACAGGATTTCAGCCAATGTGTCTTCCTCCTTATTTGGATTCTTCAACACAGTATGATATAACTATCCAACCTTACTTGTTAGATACAGAACTGTGTGGAAAAGGTGCCTATTCACCAACAAATCTCCACTACAATTAGGCAAGATATTATCATTACTGTTATTCATTGGAAGTTTGGCTTGGGCTATGAGCAACAGAAAGAACTGTGAAGCCACGAGCCTCTGTACTTGGCCACAACCCCCCACCTACTCAACATCTCCTTCCAGAATTTCTGCTGCTCTAGTTGTCAGCAGCATTTGATTGAGTTGCCACCTCCTGCTGTTCTGGCAGTCAGCTACAGGACATAGCAAGCAGATGTAGACAGCTGGAGCCAAACAGCTGACCTCTCGCTGTGAGCTTGCTGTAGATCTGGGAGTTCACTTCCTTGTCGCGCATGTAACATCGGATCTCCTCCACAGCTTCCCGGATGATGGTAACCGTGAGTACAAAACCCTAAAGAGAGCAAGAGGAAGGGGAATCATTAAAATGGGGTGCATGAAAGCCATATAATCCCACTCAATGTACAAAAATCATTGCCCATAGGAAAGAACTGTGCCTTCTGGTTTGATCTCCCAATAATACATCTCATGAAAATTCAGGAGCTCTGCTGAATTATATTTTAGAACAGATGATAATAACTGATCAATGTTTAAAAGGTGATTTAAAAAACCTCTGCTTCGAGCATTCATTGTTATATTATATTGCAATTTAGCAAGAATTCTGAGAAAGTAATGTTTTAGCTCCCCCCCCCCCCCATATAGCAATAACAATTACACCTGTATGCCACCCCTTAGCACTTAGTGTACTTTCTGGGCCAGGAGTTCTCAACCTTTTAAAGCCAGGGCTGGGTCATGCTCCCTCAGACAGCTTCGGGGGCAGGACAGCTATTTTGCCCTTCCTCCACCATATGACACTTCCTGGTGTGGTGGAGGCAGTGGGGGCCCACATGAAATGGTGCCGCAAGCCACATCCGACCCATGGACCACAGGTTGAGAATCCTGTGGCCAGTTTACAAGTTAATTAGCTTTTTGCCCCAGCATGCTGACCTCATAAGGATGGAAGGCTGAGTTAACCTTGATCCCTTGTCAGGATCGAACTCACAACCTTTTGGTTGCAGGACAGCACTTCAACCACTGTGCCACCAGGGGGGAAAGGGTTTCTTGTTACAAAGCTGTTCATGTGTAGCAGTAGAGGACAAAAAAATGACTCCCTCCTTTTGAGGATGAGGAGAAATGTTCAATTTGCTAGTATCCTGAGGCAACCTATCAACTGCTTATCCATACTGGAAGTTTACCTCAGAAACAGCCTTTTATAGCTACAAGGCCCCCTCTCAGGCCATTTCCAGTGGCAATATTTGCTGGGGATGTACTAAAACAGAGCAGTCTGAAAAAGTAGATGTAGCACCAGTACAGCACCCAACATATGTGGATACTGTTTTTAAAAAAGAGTGAACCAACCTCCCCACCAAAAAACTCAAAAAGAAGTGGGCATAATACCCGTCTGGACAGGCTCCAAGTTAACCAGTTGTGAAAACATGTGCAGGAGATTTGTACATCTCTTCACACATTCATCTGAATGCACATGGCTGCACAAACTGTTGGGACATATGAGGCAACACATACAATCTTCAATTTCCAGTGTAAGCCTATGCTTATTCAAAAGTCAATCTCATTGGATTCAATTGATTTTATTCCCAAGTAAGTGGATCTCAGACTACAGATCTACTCAGTGGCTCCAAAAATTTTACTACCACAATGTGGGTGTGGTATGGTGGGTGTGGCCAGGAGGAAAGCCCTGTGTTGCACGCAAATTGGGACTACTTTATTTCAAAACTTGGATGGGCGGGGCCAGCCAGAATTTCTCCTACCGTTTCTGGCAAACTGGTGCGAACCTGCTGATGCCCACCACTGGATCTACTCCAGTTACATCATCAAACTCTACATGAGGCAGGGAGAAGACTAAATTAGAAAGCATGTATATCAGGGGTTCCCAAAAATTTCAAGCTGGGGGCCGTTTCATGCTCTCTCAGTCAGCTTCAAGGGCCAGATGGCCATTTTGTCCTGCCTGCACAATGGAATTGGCCATTTTGTCCCAACAGCTTCAAATGGGTGACCATTTTGTTTCTTGAATTCCCTTGGAGGGGTGGGGAGGCCACATGAAATGGCCTTAGGTTGGGAACCACTGATGTATATGCTCCATATATACATAAATATATAAATTACCCACAAAATGTTTTTAAAAGTCTAAAAATCAACACCAGCAGCATGAGGGAACATTCTCAGGAAAGACAGAAGATGCAATATATCTTATACTGGTAATACAGTCATACCTCGCATAACAAATTTAATTCGTTCTGCAAGGTTGCTCGCTATGCGAAAAATTCGCTATGCGAGTCTGACTCGCATAACGAATTTTTCGCTATGCAAGTCGGACTTTTCCCTATGGAAAAACTCGCATAACAAGCGTTTCTATGGGGAAAACTCGCATAGCGAAAAAAATTGTTATGTGAGTTTTCCCCATAGAAACGCTCGTTATGCGAGGTTTGACTGTACTTATTCCTACCTATATTGTAGAGTAGAAAAAGATTGTTACTTAAATTCAATTAAGCCTCATATAGGAAATCAATCTGCCCTACTAATTTTAAGGCATCTTTCACTCCTTTGCTTAACGTCTGTGAACATTAATTCAGAATTATATTATTACATGCCCTCAAGGCTTGGAGTGGCTTTACAAAGACATGGAAATACTGCAAAGGGATACATTCTAACTAGGAAAGTTTGGAAATCATTAGCATACAAAGCAAGTCCTGAGGGATTTTTTTTTTTTGGGGGGGGGGGTTTCATTATTTCTCATTTGAGGGCACCAAGATATTATCTGGCTAAATGAGAAATCTCCTGTTCCATAGATAGAAATCTCTGGCAGTTTAAGGCTGCAGTCTTACATATTCTTACCCAAGAGTAAACCACACAGAATTCAGCTGGAACATAGTTCTGCATAAATATGCACAGCTGATGGCCTCCTTTTCTTTCTACATTTTGGGCAGGAGTTTGAACTGCTGCTCAAATTACTATTGTTACATATTGTCCTGAAAGAGGAGCCAAAATCTATCTAGTTTTCATATACAGTACACAACTCACACAATATCACAATCTTGATATATATTTTTAATTAGAAGTTCAAATAATTACTCCAAAAACATTTCCCGTGTTATGCCTCATTGATCTCAATTCAAGTTGTCACTCTATGCCCACATGGTGGTATGTGCAGTCTACACGGAACAAAAGCCTTTTATATAGAACTCTGGCAGCACATATGCTGAATTCTAATGGTTCATATCATGTAAACAACCACATTAATGGTAGTCTGATAGTGTTTCATAATATTCTGCAACACTTCAGAAAACAACAGATATAGCAAGCGGATTGGAGGTGGAGTGGAGTAGAGGTGTAATTCCTGTATCTTTAATAGTTGCTTAAGAGAGAAAATTTCAGTGGGTGGTATTTTAATTCAAGCTACACCTGCTGAAACATCCTCTTCTGCAAAGACTGTAATACTGAGATAACATACTGTTCATTCCTTTCATTTGGAAGCAGCAAGCAAGAGAACTAAGCAAGATAATAAACCATAACATCCTCTGATGGATATGTGCCTCAAGTCTGCCGACTCAGATCCAGGAAGAGCTTTATGGCAAGAACAAACATTCTTTAGAGTACGCAAGAAAAAAAGCAAATTAAAAGATGGAGGAAGGGGCTCACTGAACAAGGAATAACATTAAAGGAGAATATGGTTGAGGAACTCTACTTCCCTTATGTCAATTGGAGGGCCCTGACTAGGCTGATGGTTGGAATCCCTCATTTGCTGGTCTGATAGTTATTACCGGAAACTTGCACCGATTTATATTTAAGTTTAGTTAATGACAAAGCCAAGAAAGTGGCTTCATTTTGGAAGTTCAAAGTTTGACCTGGACACAAAAGAATAATACTGTTCATTGTTCCAATAGGGAAAATTGCTTGGATATTCTTATAATTGCTCACCTCTCTATTTCACCCGAGGGGATCTTCTTTAGCAGTGTTCTCAGAATGGCCAAGTTATAAAATAAATTATGCTTCGGATCAAATATCCCCCATGCATTACTGTCCTCCTGCACTAGTGAAAGCTTAGTATCTGAATGGCAAACTTTATTAAATCAGTTCCCCAAGTCAAAGCAACCATCTAAAATTCCCAAACACATAAAAGGAAGGCTTCATAAAAATAAGCTAACAACCATTTTGAGAGTGTTACATGGATCTTTGAGATAACATTAACAAAGGGCACCTTGTATTTGAAGGGTGAACCCTTTCTTGAATAAATAAACCCAATCATACCTACCAGTGGAACCCAATATGTGTAAAGTGCACCAAGCCTCATTTCAGGAACAAATTGAGAACAGGCCAGAAACAAGAAATAGAGGTTGAAGAAATACTTGAACTGGTTGAATAGTACCTAAGAAAGAAAAGAAGCAGTGAGATACTGGTAAGGTTTTCATGCTAAGCTAACATGGCTGACCATAGAAAACAGTTGAAGGCTTATAGGAAAGATAAAACGACTTCTTTTTTAAAACCAATTTTGGTTTTATTTTTGCATCCTTTTACACCTGCTAGCAGTGTCATGTAAACCACAGATAGAAATCATGTGATCCACAAACTGTTATTTAAAAAAAAAAAAACCTCTATTTTTGAAGGGGACCATTGAAAACTAAACTTCCAGAAGCCTCCAGCCTCCAGGCTTCTCCTCTGAAACAAGGCACAACTCATTTTATGTTATTTTAGAATTAGAAACATTCTTCAAAAAATGAAAGTAATGACATTCCTTGGCTGGATAAACTAAATGTCCTTTTAGCACGGGTGTTCCCAACCTATGGCCCATGGGCCAGATCTGGCCCACAGTGCCATTTCATATGGCCCTTACCCCCTCCAAGGGCATTCAAAAAACAAAATGGCCACTCCTATGAAGGTGATGGAACAAAATGACCACCCCCATTGTGCAGGCAGGGCAAAATGGACATCTGGCCCTTGAAGATGACTGGCTTGAAAAGGTTGGGAACCTCTGTTTTAGCATCAAATTCTATTCAGTTCAGTGAGGTAGCTCCTAGAAAAGAAGATACAGTACTGTATATGATTGCAGCCTCCATATATCTAGTTGTAAAATAGGAAGAAACATAAGGAGCTCTGTAACCTATGTCTTCTTTATTTTAAAAACATCATGAAGGATTGCAATATTGTGGTCAGAATCCTACAGGTTATTTACGTCAGCATGAGTGAGCTGCAGGAGTAAACTGCAGCCACTGAACAAACTGACATTTTGTACCCTTCGTCATAAATCAACTTATCAAAATGGCACATGATTACGATTAGTGATAAAAGCAACAATTTGTAAATAAGTGGAAATTACCATTGCCATTTAGGTAAAGGCAAAGGTCTCCCTTGATTGAAAGGCAGTCATGTCTGACTCTAGAGTTCAGGGCCAGTGATGGGATGCAACAGGTTCACACCAGTTTGCCAGAACTGGTAGTAACTTTTCCCAGTGTCCCAGAGAACTGGTAGCAGCTTTTGGGGGGAACCACCTTCAGGGCTTACCTTTTCACTGGTTCCCCCACTGTGCATGCATGCCAAGCACTTGGTATGCATGCACACCTACAGTGCTTTGCGCGTATGCATGGTCTCCTTGTTGTTCTCCCAAGCAGGGAGGAGGAAGAGAAGCTGCTAGCCTGAAGCTCCCTATAGCCTCTCCCCAGGGTAAGTGACTCACTTTTGGATGTGGTGTGTCTGTGTGTATTTTAATATGTATTTAATACCTTTACCTATATTGACGTACTACCACAGTTCCTAAAAAGGCATAGGCGGCCGGCAGGCCTGGCTCGGGGTTTTTAAGCAAAGTCTTGGAGTTACCTCATCAATAAGCTACACCTGTGCTGTTCCAATTGCTGTTCCAATTGGAGAATCCTTAAGGAGGTACAGCTGTTTTATATTTACATTAAGGCACATTATCCTAGAGAACTGGTACGATGACCATATCCATCTTGCAACATGGTGCTGCCCAGGCACTTATACTAACAGGTAAGTAATGGGTTTGTGTTTGGGGTTTTGTATTTTAATGTAATTTTTATTTAATTTATTTATTTAATTTATTTACAGGTTTGTGTTGTGGGTGGGTGGGTGGGTGGTTTGAGGTGTGGTGTGTGCTTATTTTTATTTTATTTTATTATTATTTTCTTTGGCCCCATCCATGATGTTAGCTCCACCCACACTGTGATGACATCACGGTGGGGTAGTAAAATTTTTGACATCCCTCCACTGTTCAGGGCTCATCTCTGTTTATAGCCAAAAAGCCAGCACAGTCTGCATCTACAGACATTTCCGTGGACAAATGGCAAGCATGACTAGATACCGAAGTGCATGGAATGCTGTTAACTTCCCACCAAAGTGGTCCCTATTTATCTACTTGCAATTTTTTGCTTTCAAACTGCTAGGTTGGCAGGAGCTGGGACAGAGACAGGAGCTCACTCCGTCATGCAGTACCTGGGAATTGAACTCCAACCTTCCAGCCAGCAAGTTCAGTGTCTTAACCACTAACCCATGGCAGTCCATTTACATCACTGTAATTATGTTAGGATTAACTAATTAATAGGATTCTAGCCATTTATCATTACAATTCACTTTACATGTTATGAAAGGCGTTTTTGTTCTTCCCATATTTAGTGTAAACTTCTTTTTTATCCTCCCTTTCTCTCTTTTCTTCCTTTCTACTTATTCTGCTTCCCCTTCATCTACTGCTCATATAGATCTTGTTCTAATAGCAGCTTCAGGGATTTAGATTGAGAAGCACTGGCCAAAATCACCCCACATAATGGCACAACTCTTTTGAGGGCAAATTCCCCTAAGCTGAGATCGCTGTAGACATTAACAGTTGCTTGCTGGGTCTCACAGCTCAGTATGCAACTGGATAATATCTAGGGGTGTTTTTTTAATTCTCCTCCCAAAAGTTGTGCCAACTGAACTATAGCAGCGTAACTAGGCAAGAGGATTTGGGCTGAAATGTTTCATATACTGTATCTCAAATAAAGAAGTGTCCAGAGTGTTGAAAAGCTACTGTTTTGAATACATTAGTCAACGAAATCTGCAATAAAAAAAGAAACAAAATACACACAACATTCGATAAATATTGAGACAGAACCAAAAAAAAAGCAAGTTTTTAAAAGAATATAACATACATACCCCTGGTAAAAAAGTAAAGAAGTTGTATTTCTGGTTGTTGATCACATTCCGAGGGTACCTCTGATCTCTCTTTTCTGGATGGCCAAGCCACACGGTTCGAGGCCTGGGATCTCTCCTTCCACAACATCTCAAGCACTCGCAACACCTAAAGAAGGATAATAGTTTTACACTTTAATTATCTAGAGATGAACGAACCAATATATAAAAATAAGAATTGCCTTGGCAAACCTCACCATCTAGCTTAGAATTTTGTTTTCAGCAGCAACTAACTGAATGCTTCCAGGACACTCAAAGAAGGACATTGAAACAGAGCTAGGAAGCGTTTTACTTGTAATGGGTTCCTTTTTTACACAAGAAACTCATTATAAGTCCCAGAATGTTCCAGCCAGCATGCTCACTGACTGGATGGGTTAGGGCAGGGGTTTTCAACCTATGGCCCACGGGCGGACCCCGGCCTGTGGCATCATTTCATTTGGCCCACTTTGCCGCTGCTGGAAGCAGATGCATTTATGACTGCCATAAATGGCCTGCGACTGTCGTAAATGCGTTTATGTCAGCTGTAGACGTGTTTTATGGCAGCGTTTACAGCACGAGGGGGGGGGACCACCGGTCCAGCCCACTCAGCTGTCTGAGGGAGTGTGGTCCAGCCTGCAGCTTGAAAATGTTGAGAACTCCTGGGTTAGGGGATTCTGTTACTGTATTTGTAATTCAAATAAGCAACTTTTGCAAGTTCTAGCAAGAAAGCAAAAGACCTCTCCTTCTTTCCTTCCTAAAATAAGAGTTTGCTTAAAAGGAATAGGCAAGTAATAGATATTACACTGTGAGGAACAACATGTATAGTATTCAAAATCACATTGCCTGTCGATTGTCCTTTAACTATTATAGCTAAGAGTCCCGGAGAGACATAAGCTGCAGAAATTGATCTAATTCCCCTCTGAAGCAACTAAGCCTATTGCCATCACACCTTGTAACAATAAATGCTGTGAGTTAATCATGAATGTGTGAAAAAAGGTTCTCTTTTGCCTAATAATAAATATGTGCTGTCAAGTTGATTCTATATCACAGCAAATCTTTTTCAAGGTTTTCCAGATACACAGATGTGGTCTACCGTTCCCTTCCTTTGGAAACACTCTAGGAAGGACATTGTAACCTAACCACTGGTTCTTCTCCCAGGAGGCACATTGAGGAATTGAACTCCCAACCACTGGCTCCACTGCCAGATACCAAAACCACTCAGCTATCCAGCCAGCACTTTTTTGCCTACTCAGAATCTAATACCTCTGCAATCTACTTGGCAGCCCCAAGTTAGGGAAGAAAAAGTAAAATCATTCCACTCCTTTCTACTGAACATAAAATGTCCTTTTACTTAAAAAAGAAGAAGAAGTTACAACAGGCTAATTTCTCAGCATCTTTCCCCCACAATACCTAGTTTGTTTGCTTTTTCATGCTAGAAGATAAGCATTTCTTTAAAAAGAATAGCACATCTTAAAGACAACATCTTCATCCTATGGCCTTATCCTTTTATGTACACATGCGTATCAAATTGCACTCAAACAACAGAATTCCAGTGTCATTATCAGTAACACGGGGGAGAGCTAGGAATAACTAGCATTATGATACTTTAATTGTAACTTTAACTGTATATTTTGTATTCTTTTTGTATCATTGTTAGCCGCCCAGAGTTGCTTAGGTGAGTGGGGTGGCATAAAAATTGAACAATTAAATTAAATTAACAATTTAAAAACAATGTCATTGTTTATCATCAAGTTATTTATTTATTTATTTATTGAGATTTATATACCCCAATCAATAGAATCTGGGCAGTGTACACAGTCCAGCAAACACCTCACTGGCTGCATAGCAAAACTTAAAAACAATATTAAAACAGTTAAAAGCCCTTTAATAAAACCAATTACAAGAGGGGGGGACCTCAGACAAGCCAAAAAGGAGAGCTTGTTGGCAATCCTGGCCCCCAGACCTGTTCCACTAGCCACATTTTCAATTCTCTCCAAACAGTAGCAATTGGGCGTAATTCTACCAGGAGGAGGTTTCATAACGTGGGGGCTACAACCGAGAAGGCCCTTTTCCTCATGCTGGCGCCTCCCAGCAGATGGTATATGGGCTGTGCTCTCTCAATTTGCTCTCACGGGACAGGTTGATGTCCTAGGGATGATGCAGTCCCTGAGGTATCCTGGTCTGCTACTATTAAGGGCTTTAAAGGTGATAACTAGCACCTTGAATTGCACCTGGAGACATATAGGCAGCCAGTTCAGCTCCCGCAGCAGTGGCAAAGCATGGGCGAAATGACCCCACCCCACCGCGGCTCCCACCCACACCAACTGGGTCCAGGAGCCACTCAGGAAGGAGGAGAACCAGGACAGCACAGTGCCCCCGATCCCCAACCCCTGGAGCCGGTCCAACAGGATACAGTTGTCAACGGTATCGAAAGCTGCTGAGAGGTACCCTCCATCTTGCTCTCGCCAGAGATCGGCAAACAGTGTGACCAATTCAGTCTCCCTACCATGACCCGACCTGATGCCTGACTGGAAAGGGTCCAGATAATCCGCTTCCTCCAGGACCCCCTGGAGCTGCCATGCGACCACTTTCTCAACAACCTTTCCCAAAAAGGGGAGATTCGAGACAGGGCGGAAATTGGAAGGTATGTTTGGATCGAGTGATGGTTTCTTTAGGAGGAGGCGCACCAGTGCATGTTTGAGTTGCAGGGGCAACACCCCCTCCCTCAGTGAGGCATTGACCACCACTCAGATCCAGCCACCCGTCACGGTCCTACCCACTTTCACGAGCCAGGCCAAACATGGGTCTAACTCACAAGCGGTGGCACATACACTACCCAGGATCCTGTCCACTTCATCAGGGTCAATTGGGCCAAACTGATCCCAGATAACCTGGCAAGACTGGCTCCTGGACAACTCCCGTGATATGATGTTAAACCTGGAGTTAAAATCACTCAGATTCACTCAAGTAATCTGTGCCGGGGGGGGGGGGGCTTGCAATAACATCCAACTTATGCAACTCTATGAATAAGTGATCGATAAAATCAGGTTTCCTCAACAGCCTTGCCCAGTTTTTGTCAACTCAAGGCTAAGGGTTCCTTTAGCAAGTAAATCTAGCTCATTTGCCACATTTCTTGCTGCAGTCAACCTTTCTTGGCATTACTGTCTTTCCTACCAAATCCTGCCTTCTCACAATTTGCCCAAAGTATTACCTGCAAATAGTTATGTAGTAGTAGCAAGAAATGTAACTTGACAGTAGAAGAGCAATTTTTAGCTTAACAAGTAATACCTACATTTTGTAGATGTAATGAATAACATCTGGTTACATTCATAGCTTACTTTTCAAGACCTTTAAAGGCATTTGGACAGGATATTTCCAGGTTTATGCCATTATTTTATCAATCCAATCTGGCAAGGGAAATGTTCATTTCAGGGAAATCTTTTCAAGAGTGTAATAATCCATAAAACAATAAGTCACTGAGAGCAACAAAGAGAGCTGCCCAAAAAGTAATGAGAAACACAATGAGTTGTCCTGAGCCCTGCACAGAAGAAAGGATTTGGGCAAATAGAACTGCTTCTAAAACATGACAATCTGCACCTGCTCAAATCCTCTTTTCTCCTATCATTTAAAGTCAGAGTAGTAAATCTGTAGCCCTTAGTCCAATTTCAAATGGTCTCTCCCAAAAATATATTAGATGTCTGCAGCCTGCTGTTACAGGGAGGAAGGGGAAAGAAAGACAAAACAGTAGATGATATTATTGTAGGAGAAGACAAGGGCATAACTAAAGCCATTCAATCCTAGATTTAACCCTACCTACCATTTTTACACAAGCCTAGAAGGAGTTGGGTGTGGGTCTCTAAGCCTATTTTAAAGGTACAGTATATGCTCTGTCTCCCTTTACAGAGTGTTGCCCCATATAGATGCTATACTTACAGTATCTAATAAATTAAATGAGCTACTTTCCTCTTACATTCTCATTTTTAATACATATTCTAAATATGTTACTGAATATGATTTTTTTTAAAAACAAGTCAAAAATTGTTCTCCAGGTTGGAATTGAGGCCAGAAAAATCCTATTGGACTGTTCATGCAGTGTCAATTACTATGGCCTACTAATGTGTATGATCCACTTTGATAGATACTAGTTGATATTACTCAATAAGCACAATAAAACAAATAACACAAAAATAAACTAAAAATGTGAGTATAATCTCTGAAGTAAACTAGTCACTTCTTTTTTATAATAAATTTTTATTAAGTTTTCAAATGAAAATACAAATACTGTACAACACTCCAAAAAATAGCAACATAATTTTCCACATTATAAAACAAAATAATAAATTCAATTCATAAAAATACACAATTAATAATAATACAAAAACATATAATACTATACCTAACTTAAAATACACACCAAGGTGCTATATACATTGCCTGGAAGATCGCGGTATATCACATTCATCTTCATTATTTCCAAAAACTCATTTGATCTGATACTGGCTTTATTCCTCCACTCCTACTTGGTGTAGTTTCCACAAATAATCGTCAAAATTTCCAAAATCTATTTTCTTGAACTATGCCTTTTTTAACATTCAATTCCCACGTTAACTAAACTAGTCACTTCTAATCTGTTAACAGTTCTAAAGCTGCTAAAAGCATTTTAACTTGATCTGTGCTTTATATAATTTTAAAAACTTAAATGTGTTTCCCAAGGTAATTTGCTGCATTCTGAAAACAACATTTTCCTTTTGTACTTGTCCTGTTTCTAAAAGCCACAACAAACCTTGAGTTGAGCATAGAATTCTAATCTGCTACAGTTCCTAGTCTGCAGCAAGTCAGTTTTTAGTTTCTGCTTCTGTGTCTAGGTCAGTGGTGAAACTGCCAAAGCAAAGGCACTTTTTAGTGAGTTCCTTCTGCAGTTCCTCAGCTGAAAATAATAGTGTTGATCTTCTTTCATACTGCCAGTTTACTGAAACTTAATCCATTGATTATAGGAGGTCTGCTCACCACTGTCACTACACATTAACAATTCCTTCCCAACTCAACACCAACAATGTGCTACAACTAAAGAAAGTGTAGGAATCCTGCATGCAGGCTGCTTCTATAGGCAAAGAGTTGTAGGTAGGGAGGGACATTATATTTGACATTAACAAAATAGCAGAAGAGACATCATGGACTTTTACATATACTGTACAAGATTTTAAATCCGAGTAAGGAATTGTGATGGGGCAATTAACATCTTTGGAGCCACTAACTCTGACACAAACAAAATAGGAGTGAACAAGAATCTTCCCTCAGGAATACTTCATTCTGTATTTGCACATGAGAAGAGAGCAATTACAACTGAATCAGGATACTATCTCCTCCTGAAACTTTGCACTGCTCTCTTTGAAAGATTCATCCTACTGCTGCAAGGACTAGAAAATAGCTTTAAAACAAGGAAACCAAACTGAAATTCTTATTTCAACTGTTGCTTTCAAATTCTATATAATCATATAGACTACATTCATCTCTAACACACCAGCAATTGAGAGCTGGCATTTAACACCAGGAATCTGATACCACTTACAGTTCTGAAAAACATCCTCAAAATACAACACACAGCACACCCCTGTCAAAGAAAGAAGATCCACATGCATATACCCCAAAATTCACCTCACTCTGGCCCTTATCTTAGTTCTTCCTATTCTTCCCAAATCTTGGTTGCCTTGCAGCCATGGGGGAGAGGCTGAACTTGACAGGTACATAAACCTATTGTGTTGCAAAGAACCTCTGCTGCTGTTTGATGCTCTTTTTAAGACTATGGATCCAATCAAAGCCTACTTTCCTTACAGTCAATCAGATTCCAGATGAAACCAATGGGCACCCAATTACTTCTTGTGCACAGGCTAAAATAAATGCTAATCCATGACAGCACATTGAAGGGTTGGAAATGTTTGTAATGCTAGCTGGTCTTCTTCGCCTTCAGTCCTAAACATGCTAATTTGGGAGTAAGATCCACTAAATCCAGCAATTCCCTTTTTCTGTATGAGCATGGTTTACAACCAGTGGTGGGATGTCAAAAATTTTATTACCCCACCGTGACGTCATCACACTGTGGGTGGAGCTAACATCATGATGTCATGACATCATGGGCGGAGCCAATGTCACAATGTCATGACATTGTGGGCGGGGCCAAAGATAAAATTAATAAATAAAAATTAATAAAAAATTAAAATAAAAATAAGCATGCACACACAGACACACAAAGCCCTCAATCCACCCACCTACCCACAACACAAACCTGTAAATAAAATAAATAAATAAAAAAATAAAAAATACATTAAAATACACCCACCCACCCAAACACCCACCCCAAACACAAATCAACCAGAGCTTTTAAACCAGAGCTTAAAGTTTATTCTGGCTAATCTTTCTCACACTAGGTCAGATGGAAGGAACTACAGAATGAACTCACCACAATATGGCTTCATTTTGGCACTTTTCAACTTTTCAACAGTTAAAGAAGCTATGTATAGTAATACCTCAGATAACGCTAAGACTTGGTTCCACAAGTCTTGGTGTTATCCGATCTTTAGTGTTATCCGATGCATGTTAAAATCCTATGGGATGGATCGGATAACATTAAAGCTCCATAGAGATACATTGTAACCGCACAGGCTTTAGCGGTTGTTATCCGATGCATCCCATAGGAACTTAACGTTATTCGATGCAATTCTCCTCCCCAATTACTTAATGTTATGCGATTTTAGCGTTATCTGATGTAAACGTTATCCGAGGTATTACTGTACTAAGTCTTTGCCTAACCAGTTCTCTAGGATAATATGCCTTAATGTAAATGTAAAACAGCTGTACCTCCTTAAAGGTTCTCCAATTGGAACAACAATTGGAACAGCACATGTGTAGCTTATTGATGAGGTAACTCCAAGACTTTGCTTAAAAACCCCAAGCCAGGCTACCAAGCCTGCCGGCCGCCAGGCCTTTTTAGGAACTGTGGTAGTACGTTAATATAGGTAAAGGTATTAAATACACATTAAAATACACACAGACACACCACATCCAAGGGGGGGTCACTTACCCTGGAAAGCAGGCTATAGGGAGCTTCAGGCTAGCAGCTTCTCTTCCTCCTCCCCGCTTGGGAGGACAGCACGGAGGCCGTGCATACGCACCAAGCACTGTAGGTGTGCATGAACACCAAGTGCTTGGTGTGCATGCGCAGTGGGGGAACCAGTGAAAAGGTAAGCCCCGAAGGTGGTTCCCCCCCCAAAAAGCTGCTACCAGGTGTTCTCTGGGACACTGGGAAAAGTTACTACCAGTTCTGGCGAACTGGTGTGAACCTGTTACATCCCATCACTGTTTACAACCACCTTTCATATTTCTTCAAGGCTTGCCAATTTTTCATCTGGCTTCTATCACTGTGCATTTAGCAGCCCTTTAACTACGGATATTCGCAGATGAAGTTAATCTTTATGCTGAGAGCATATGGACCTCAAGCTGCTGGTAGAGGGGCAAAGTTTAGGACAGATTCTCCCAATCAGTTGAAACCCTTTCTATCTGCTATATTTACTGAAGCTTGCTAGTAAAATTCTTTGCTGACAAGGACTGTAAGTAATTGACCTCAGGTAACGCTTCTTTTGTATGAATGCACATATTTTGCAGTGCCTTTAGGCATGACTGAGGAGTCAAATAACAGAACTTTCACATAGCATCTCAGCAATGGATGTAACTCACAGGTCAAAACCACCTTCAGTTTTACGACATTTTGTGTAATGCTAGAAAGAAAATGAAATACAGTCAAACCTCGCATAACGAGCATTTTGCTTAGCGAAAAACTCGCATAACAAGCAAGTTTTTTACTAAGCGGTCCGACTCGCATAACGAATTTTTGGCTATGAGAGTCGGACTTTCCCCTATGGAAAAACTCGCATAACGAGCGTTTCTATGGGGAAAACTTGCATAGCGAAAAAAATTCGCTATGCGAGTTTTCCCCATAGAAATGCTCATTATGCGAGTTTTTCCATAGGGGAAAAGTCCGACTCTCATAGCAAAAAATTCGTTATGCGAGTCTGTCTCGCATAGCGAATTTTTCGCATAGCGAGCAGCCGCGCAGAACGCATTAAATTCGTTATGCGAGGTATGACTATATTTGATTAATCAAGAGAAATTCTGTGATCATTATACCTGTCTGGATGAGTCCTGCCATTATGGAATCACACAAAAGAAAGCATAAATTACACAAACACATTTTTAACCTTAAAACACAACTAGAGGAGGAGTTTTGTGTAACTCTAACATTTGCACTCTGCAGTCTAAATACCAGAAACAACCCTATTAATCCTTTAACGTGAGTAGCCCTACTGAACTCAAAATACATGCATATAGTAGAACCACTTGTTATTCTTCTGAACTTAGTTCAGTTAGACAAAAATACAGTACCAAATTTTAGAAGCACTCCACACAAAATGCTTTAGAATAATAATACTGTGGAAATGTTATTTGGAAAGCCTTTTTTTAAAAAAACTCCAATAAAATGTCTAGGCTGTTTACATACACTGCTTATTCAACTTCAGTTGTTAAGATCTGCAATGAAGCCTATTAATTCCACAGAACACTGCATAGCTGTACTTTGTCTCTGTGTTGCCACTGTTATCAAAGAATCCAACTGGAACTCTTCTTTCAGTCAACAGGACAGTGTACTTTGCAACACATTAAAATTGCACGTTGTTTAATGACTGAGACTAAACTCTTTTGTAATGGGTGGATTTTGCATGATACCACATTTTAAGACCCAGAAAGGGGTGGATCAATGCACTTCTCCTTGATCATAAATTCTTCATCTCCTGTCAGGCTTGTCACATCAATCACACTGAAAGTAGAAACAAATAAAATCGGAGCTAGCAGCTACAATCCCACTCATGAATATAAATCCCACAAAGAATGTGCTTCTGAGGGTGCTTCTAATAGCACTGCACAACTATTGTGTTGCGGGTTTTTTTCTTTGTCAGATTTCCTATATGGTAAGAAAGGAAGAGTAGAAACAAAGAACTACTTGAGAAGCCTGAAAACCGGAAACAAAGACATACAGATCCTATACACACTTTCTTCATCTTGTGCCATATCTGATTCCAAATATTGGTGATCATCATGGTGATCATTCATGAAGACTGTCCTGAGAACATAATGCTGTGGCCTCTTATCTGTCTTCTGCAGCACAGTGTGACGCCCATACCACTGATCCAGCTCCGCAAGTCACTTTCTCATCCTGAGCCCTTTTGACACATAATGTCCTCCTCACTCAATGCTAGTACAGATGAAGCTGCTGTCCTCATCAAGAAGATTCAAGTGGGATTTAATCAGTGGTGGGCAGCAAAAACTTTTGCTACCACATTGGGGGTGGAGGCTACATCATGGGCAGAGCGTACATAATGGGTGGAGCCTACATCGTGGGCAATCCAGTCATGCCTGCCATATGGCCATGTATACATCTGCAAACACAGGCAGCACTGGCTCTTTGGCTGTAAATGGAGATGAGGACTGCATCCTAGAGTCAGATATGACTGGCTTTTGTGCAAGGAAGACCTTGAACCATTTGCAGGGACAAAACCTGACATCAAAGTTGAATACCAATCAGGGATCTTCTGTTATTAGGTAAAGGTTGCCCTTGCTCAAAAGCCAGTCGTTACCAACTCTAGGGTTCAGTGCTCATCTCTGTTTATAGCCAAAGAGCAGGTGGACTTGATCCACAAAAGCTCACATTAAAATACAGCAGTTAGTCTTTAAGGTGCCACAATGTTTTTGTCTTTTTGTTTTATTTACTCTCTGATATGCTTGCACAGAAAAAATGTTTTAAATGGTCGCTGTGTTAGTTTGGGCAGGGCAGGAAGGTGGGCGTGACCACGCAATTTTGCCACCTACCTGCCCAAAGGCCACCCAATTTTGCTACCCCCTACTGGGGGGTGCAAACCTGTTACTGCCCACCACTGGATTTAATCCACATGGTTACCATCACCCTTCCCTGTGGACTTCACCAATGCTGCTAGTCCTCAGGGTTGTCAGGTTAGTTAACCATCACCTGATGCTCGGCATTGAGTCTCTGGCAGTATAGCCTACTCTCTTACCATAGCAAGATAACCTGGCCAGACTACAAACTTTAGTGAATGGAAATTTCAAAGCCATAATGAAGGTACAGTACTGTCCATAAATAGTCTTATACAGTACTATATGTGCCTTCCTGTGAGAAAATACCATTGAACTCCATGAGCTCCTTTCTGAGTAAACACTCATAAAGATCAAGCTCTGGTCTTAAACATCTTTAACACCAATAAAATACAAATTTGTGTAAGATCTGGCTGTCATTTGGCATTATGATTTTTTAAAATGACATTTATTCATTCAAAGATGAATTTTTAATACCTTTTAGCATCTTAATACCTTAATACATTTTAGCATCACTAAACCCAGAGAGTGACTTCAGCCTCATCACTACTTCAGAGTAGTTGGATCAAGACATTTATGCTTAGAGAAGATCCACTGGCCAAGATCCAGCAGTCTAGTTTCCCAGTGGAATTCAACTTTGCATGCAATCAGTAAAGGAAATGGCTCACATTTTGGACCACTCATGGCACACACAACCTGATGTAAAGCATTTCCCAACAATCACACATACAGATGCCAACCCTCATCTGTGCATAACCTGACCTTCTTTGATCTAATGTTAGGGTTACTCTTTCCGTAGGCTAGCAAGTCCTGCACAGATGGAAGGGCCACTATAAGGGAGATCGCATCCAACAGAGTGAATCCTTTCCAGTGTGATCAGATGTGTTCCTTTCTTGCTGTCTGATTATACCCTTTCTTCCCAGCCCATTCAACTATACTTGTAAAAGTATGCTTCAGAAAATTTCTCAGCTCTCTAGAGCAGTGTTTTAGGAAACATAGGTGAGGGGCTTCAGGAATCCTGGGAGAAGCAATGAGATCTCAGCATTGGATCCTGGCCATGGAAATCAGCGGATCATGAATTAGTCTTGACTAACCTGTTTTTAAAATCGTTTCAGATTGAAAGGAATTTTGCTGGAGGAGCTCCGCTCAGGGGATGCCTGAATGATGCTCCTTTCATGTCCCCAAGATCTTTTTCCCACAAAAGTGGTCCCTATTTATCTACTTTCAATTTCTTGCTAGGTTGGTAGGAGCTGGGACAGAGACAGGCGCTCAATCCATCATGCAGTACCAACTTGCCAACCTCCCAGCTAACAAGGTGAGCTTCTTAACCATTGAGCCACTGCAGCCCCAATATAATAATAATTTTGTGTCAGAAATTATTCTGGGATGAAAGGATTTTTGCTGGAGAAACTCCACTCAGGGGACACAACGAATGAGGTTCTTCTCATGTCCCCAAAACATTGCTCCCCTTCTTTACTATGGGTTTCTCTAAGGAGGACTAAGCCAGGATTATGTGTCCTATGACTTGCAATTTGTCTACCCCCAAGCTAACCACACAGTCGTGTCTGACCTTTTGGGACCCCATGGCCCACAACATGCCAGGCTCCTTGGTCATCTGCCATCCTCTGTAGTCTGCCCATATCTATGCCCACTGTGTCAACTATGCTGTCTAACCATCTCATCCTCTGCTATCCCTTTCTCCTTTTGCTTTCAATCTTTCCTATCATCAGGGCCTTTTCCAGTCACTCCTTCCTTCTCATTTGTTGGCCAAAGTACTTGAGCTTCAGCTTTAGTATCTGCCCTTCCAAGGAGCAATCAGGGTTAATTTCCTTCAGGATTGACTAGTTTGATTTCCTGGCGATCCAGGGGACTCTGAAAAGTCTTCTCCAGCAACACAGGTTAAAGGCATCTATTCTTCTGTTCTTACAGCATCTCAATCAACACTGACTAGCAGCCCTACCATAACCACCATCCAGAGTTTTTGTGGAGGTTACAGGTGGATGGAAATGATTTAGGAATTTCTCATCCATTAATTTCCTTGACCTGTCTTAAGATCCAAGCCTATGTTTTAATCAAATATCCAATATTAGATTAGTACAGTGCTTTTAAACCTATTTAAAATGACTAAAAAGCAATGAAAATGAAGGAATATACAGTGTTGTTAAACTCTGATGTACAAAGTTTAACTCTGGAACTTACTCTATTGGTCTAGGCTGAACAATAATGATGGTTGCCTGTTCCACTAATCAGGTAGGCAGAGAATTTAATGGTGAGAAGCAAATTCATTTCTGATTAAGAAATAACTGAGGAGTAGAATTATCCCTGATTTGCCCTTTGCAAAACAGGAAACACTTTGAGGAGTGGCAAAAGACAAGGATCCTAGTTTGTGTTTTCTAAACAAAGTATCATATTCCTTGTTTTCCACCTCATTGCCTGCAAATAAGCATAACAGAAATCTTATCTACTAAGGAAATGCTTTTAGAAGCCCCCAACCCCAAGAGAAGCAGCTGGAAAATCCAGTTAGTTACAAGGAATGAATTAGGAAATGTTAGCTTAGTTTAACATCAGAACACACCATAGGCAGCGGAAAGATTAACTTCCATAAGAAGTATTCCTCAGGCTTCCTGCTGAGAACAAACACAAGATGGTTTCCTTGTTGGATCAAGACTCTGAATGCTAAATATTTCAGGCGGAAATATTTGGCTAAATCCAATAGTTTATTTTAACTTTTGATGTAAACTAAGATATTGAGGACTCCTGGCTCTCAACAAATCCCTTAGGAGAGTCCACATGATGTAGAGGAAAAGGCAAAGATTTAGGACTCAGCAGACTTGGGTTCAAATTTTAGGTTGGCCTATGTCCTCCTCCTTCAGGGAGCATAATCCTCCATTTGAAAAGTGGTTCTCCTTTTAGTAATGCACATTTTCCTCATTGGTGAGTTTCCATGACCAAACAGGAAAGGTAGAAGCTTTGATTAGTGAATATATCTGATTAAGCCTTTCTTACTTTTTAAGTAAAATGGTTTCAGAGTGAGGATGTTGTTTTGCAAGAAAACAAATTACACACACTGATACTAGTCTCCCTCTATTGAGCACTAGTTAGACCATATGTAGAGTACTGTGTCCAATTCTGGGCACCACGTTTCAAGAAAGATGCAAACAAATTAGAGCAGCTACAGAGAAGGGCAATAAGGATGATCAGAGGAATGCAAACCAAGCCATATGAGGAAAGACTAAAAAACTGGGCATGTTTAGCCTTGAGAAAAAGAGATTCAGGGCAGATATGACAGTACTTTTCAAATCAATCATAAAGAGAAAGGACAGGATCTGTTTTCAATCGTCCCAGAGTGGAGGATGCGTAATAATGCATAATAGCAGACTCAAACTAAAGGAAGCCAGATATAGGCTGAATATCAGGAAAATTGTCTTAATGGTTAGAGCAGTGTTGGGCTCCAGCCAGTTCGGACTGGTTCGGGCAATCTGGTAGTAAAATTGACTGCCCCGCCCCCACCCCCTCCTCTCACCCCACTCCGGGCTCATGGGCCAAGGAACCAGGGATATGCAGCTCTTTGGGGCAGGTGTTGCTCAGGAGGGAGCCCAGCCTTGCCACCAACCTTGCCACTATGAGACTTGCTATTTTGGGTTCCTTGTCCCACTGAACTATTTCCATGCAAGCTCTTCATTCATATTCGTTTCTGATGTTTCCTCACCATATTTTTTTTTCCTTTAGTGGCATACATTTTAGTTTTTAAGGATAAGCTATGTGGGATATGTTTTTGGTCAGATTCTTAATGTCAACCACTGTAATAGCCTTTTCAGCTGGTGAGCAGAATAAAGATGCTAAAACATTAAAATAACTCTGTAATTAATAAAAAGAAAGAGCCAGGAATTATGTCAGTTAAAAAACAGACATGCTATGTTGCTGCACAACAAGCATCCAAATATCAATGGGGCAAGTGTGTGTGTGTGAGAGAGAAATAATTTCCTAAAGCAGGCATCTCCATACCAGTCTGGTCAGGTTATCCTACTATGTTATAATGTCAGAGATTACTCTGGGTTAAAAGGACTTTGAGGGGATGCCTGAATGAGGCTCCTTTCATGTCCCCAAGTGCAGCTCTTCGGTATTAAAACCTGACCTTCCAGTCTCCAGCTCAGCCCCTTAAGCCCAAAGCCACCAAGGGAGCTGCTATGTTATCAGAGTAGATCAAAGTTCTCAACCTATGGCTTGTGAGCCGGCCCCAGCCCATGGCACCATTACATGTGGCCCACATCACCACCGGAAGCAGACACGTTTATGACAGCTGCAAATGCGTCTACGGACATGTTTTACGGTAGCATTTACAGCAGGGGAAACCACCAGTCCAGCCCACTCAGCTGTCTAAGGGAGCGTGGTCTGGCCCATGGCTTGGAAAGGTTGAGAACCCCTGGAGTAAACCATACTGCCAGCAACTCAATGCTGGTGGTTAACTAACCTGACAAACCTAAGGATTAACAGCCTTGGGTGGCAAAGTCTGAAGGGAAAGGTGATGTTCTCTAAATGGATTAAATCCCAGTTGAATCCATCTTGATGGAGGGCAGCAGCTTCATCAATACTGGCCTGTGGCTGATGAGGACCTTGTGTTTCTAAAGGGCTCAGGACCAGAAAGTGACTCGTGGAACTGGATCAGTGGCATGGGTGTCACGCTGTGATGTGGAAGGCAAATGGAAGGCCACTGTATTATATTGTTCCCAAGACAATCTTCATAGCTGATCACCATGATGATAGCCAATATTTGTTATTGGATATGGTACTTGAAGAAGAAGGCAGCTCCATAAACGATTGTCCTATATATAATCCATATCAATCCAGTCAGTGGTGGGATGTCAAAAATTTTACTACCCCACCGTGATATCATCACAGTGTGGGCGGAGCCAACGTCATGACATTGTGGGTGGGGCCAATAAAATAAAATAAAAAATAAAATAAAAATAAGCACACACACACCCTCAACTCACCCACCCACCCACAACACAAACCCGTAAATAAATAAATTAATTAATTAAATAAATAAAAATACATTAAAATACACCCCCCCACCCAAACACACACCCACACCCCAAACACAAATCAACCAGAGCTTTTAAACCAGAGCTTAAAGCTTATTCTGGCTAATCTTCCTCACACTAGGTCAGATGGAAGGAACTATAGAATGAACTCACCACAATATGGCTTCATTTTGGCACTTTTCAACTTTTCAACAGTTAAAGAAGTTAGGTAGTAAGTCTTTGCCTAACCAGTTCTCTAGGATAATATGCCTTAATGTAAATGTAAAACAGCTGTACCTCCTTAAGGGTTCTCCAATTGGAAAAGCAATTAAAACAGCACAGGTGTAGCTTATTAATGAGGTAACTCCAAGACTTTGCTTAAAAATCCCAAGCCAGGCCGCCAGGCCTTTTTAGGAACTGTGGTAGTACGTCAATACAAGTAAAGGTATTAAATACACATTAAAATACACACAGACACACCACATCCAAAGGTGAGTCACTTACCCTGGGGAGCAGGCTATAGGGAGCTTCAGGCTAGCAGCTTCTCTTCCTCCTCCCCACTTGGGAGGACAGTAAGGAGGCCGTGCATATGCGCCAAGCACTATAGGCATGCATACACACCAAGTGCTTAGCGCGCATGCACAGTGGGGGAACCAGTGAAAAGGTAAGCCCCGAAGGTGGTTCCCCTCAAAAGCTGCTGCTGGTTCTCCAGGACACTGGGAAAAGTTACTACTGGTTCTGGCGAACTGGTGCAAACCTGTTACATCCCATCACTGAATCCAGTGATATATTTACTATTTATCTCAGCAGATCAAAATATCTAAAACATCTTTAGAAAGGCAGGGTGGTCAGCAGATGCTGTTATACTACAGCTTCCAGAATCCTTCACCATTAGCCACTCCTAGCTGGAGCTTCTAGGAGCTGAAGTCCAACTACATTTGGTGAGCTTAAGTTAGTCGCAAGTGTGATCTAGGTGAAGAGTTAAACATCCCTCCCTCCCCATTTTAGCAAGTGTAGATTATTTCTGTACAGTATTTGCCTTCCAGAGACACAGTGTATAGGAAATATGGAAGGGAAGAAAATGTTCAGATGGAACAGTAAGGTAGCTTGCAGGCTGACAAAAAGAATGGTAGATAAAAGAACAAACAATGGAATATGGTTCAAAGAGTAAGTAGTCATCTTATAGCATTTTCTATTTCTTAAAAAAAGACTTATTAGGTTGCATGATGAGATTGTCATGGAATCGTTAGTAAAAGGCAGCTTTGTGTTGACTGCCAAATAGTTGAGACAGAAAAAGCAATGGGAATAATTTATTTCATTGTAATAAGAGTTTTTGATTATGAGTTTATAGACTATGAACATTATTGGGCCCTTTGTTAAAAATAAAGTGTTCCACAACACTTCTAGCTATTCCTCTGTATTCTATGCAGTGGTTGAAAGGACACTTTGGTTAGCTTTTATGGACTCTGAAGGAACGAAAAGGACATTTCTTTCATATTTAAAGCTAAAGGGGCCCTCTGTGCTTCCTGTGTTGAAACAAACCAACTTGATTATTCTAAAGATCAAAACGAAAACTATGTGAGTAAGACTGGTAAGAATACTAGACATTTGAGCATGAGCTGTTCATGGCTTCAGTGAAAGGAACTAAAACGACTTCAGAAACTAGACACCAAAGTTGCTCCAGCAAGCCACAAATTTGGAAATTGAGAATTTCTTTCAGACTCTCTCCACATTCTGAAAGATCCCGAAGCCCTGCCTAACTGCAAATGTCATAATCATGTGAGGCATGAAAAGAGGATTCAGCATCCACAATTACACAGTACCCAGTATTACTTGCCTAACTGGTTTTGTAAAAAGTATTGCATGTAATAATACTAACTAACATTATGTATTAAGTAACAACTGCCTTGGCATTCACTTGTTAGCCATTCACAGCAGGACTTAGAATTCCTATTCCTTAAGCAAATATTGGCATGTGAAATCTGTGGCCTTTCAGATCTTGTTGCACTAGGTCAGTGATGGTAAACTTCGGCACTCCAGGTGTTCTTGAACTTCAATTCCCAGAAGCCCTGATCAGCAGTAGTGCTGACTTGGGCTTCTGGTAACTGAAGTCCAAGAACACCTGGACTGCCAAGGTTTGCCATCACTGGACTGGGTAAAGGTAAAGGTCATCCTTGCTCAAAAGCCAGTCGTATCCGACTCTAAGGTTCAGTGCTCATCTCTGTTTATACCAAAGAGCCAGCGCTCTCTGCGTCTCCAGATGTTTCTGTGGACATGTGGCAGGCATGACAAGACACTGGAGTACACAGAATGCTGTTTATCTTCCCACTGAAGTGGTACCTATTTATCTAGTTGTAATTTCTTGCTTTCAAACTGCTAGGTTGGCAGGAGCTAGGGAGCTCACTCCATCATGCAACTCTTGGGTCTTGAACTGCTGACCTGCTGACCTTCGAGTTGTCAAGTTCAGCCTCTTAACCACTATGTCACCACAGTTATCTCCCATTATTCCTCACAACTGGCTTGGCTAGCTAGGAGTGATGGGTTTTGCAAACTAAATACCACTGGAGGGCTACAAGTTGTTCAGCCTAGATTTACATGACTATTGGAAATGTTTATTTTTGTAATTACTGGTTTCTTTTTACTGTATAAGGAGCCTAGGAGAGTAAAAAATAATACAGCCTCTTTTATTTTGGTAATACCACTTCTCTGTTGCCTCTGCTCTTCTAACCTGGAAAATGAATCACACAACTATATTGTAGATTAAAAGCAACAAAAGTGTTTTAAACTTGTGCAGCTTTAGGATATCACTAGACAATTTTGTGGTTTAGCTGCAAGAGGTAATGGTCCATATATCCCCGATTCTGTCTGACCTGCACTGGTTGCCTATTCGAATCTATGCCCTATTAAATGAACTTATACTGACAGACAAAGCTATCTATGATTTTGGGCCTTGTTACTTGGCAGAACAACTTTCCCACAGAAATGCCTCCCATTCCCTGAGATCCTCTCGGATTATGCTGCTGAGGATGGCCATCCCAAGAAAAGGTAGGGAAAATGGTACAGTATTTTGAAAAGGGCCTTCTCAGTGGTAGCCCCCTCTGTGTGGAATGAACTCCTGAGTGAGGTCTACCAGACAGCCTCTCTTCAGGCATATAAGAAATTATTAAAAACATATTTATTCAAAGAGCCCTTTGCAGGAAAGGTCCCCTAGGGCAGGGGTCCCCAACCACCGGACCGTGGACCAGTACTGGGCCGTGGGCTGTCCTGAATCAGGCTGTGATGGTGGGTGGCGCTGGAAGCCCTGGAGGCAGCATTCTGCCCAATTTCTTGCTTTTGAACTGCTAGGTTGGCAGGAGCTGAGACAGAGACGGGAGCTCACTCCATCATGCAGCACTCGGGTCTCGAACTGCTGACCTGCCGACTTTCCAGTCATAAGTTCAGCATCTTAACCACTAAGCCATCACAGTCCCTATGCATCAAATAGGAGCAGCTATTTACTGCTTGAAAGTATGTGTAGCATAGGAGCGGGTTTTTCGCCTGATGGGCTACCACTGTCTCTAACAACAGCCACATTTTGTGGAGCAGATATGAAGAAGCAGAAATACCAGTTTTGGCTACGAAATGGGCAATCAGCTCTTTTTCCTCTTCCTTCTCAGAGTGAATCACAGGTGAAAAATGTATGAGAGGGGTTAGATTACATACAACTCACTTCCAGAATTCTAAACTGGATTCTAGACAGGATTTGGCAGTCTACCAAACTAAAAGTTTCCCACCTGTGATGTGAACAGCAAAAGACAGCAGTCTTTGGCAGACCTCTCTTGCTGTATGATCTGCTCTTAATATGACAGAAGATGGGGTAATAGAATAATCTTTATATCAATTCCAACTCTGAAGACCGAAGCTTCAAAGTTGGTGCCAGAAAGCCTTCCTCCCTTTTTGTTTATTTGCTCTTGGGAACTCCTTGTGAACAGAAAACCAGTCCAGCAAAGAACCATCTATCACAGTCCTTTGTCTGCTGTACTGCTGAGAAACACTCAAAAGTCCATTTGTGGTCTTCCCTTCTGCATTCTCTTGGGTTAGTCTGTTGTAAGTGAAAATGTGAAAGCAAGAATTTCAGAAACCTAAAAGGTTCTTATGTTGGTGTTAGCCATGGGGCCAGAGAGAAGAAGTGTACTTTATAGAGGTCACCACTCATGGGAGAAAATGGCCAATGGTGAAGGATTCCTGCCCATTTGGTTTGGGTGACACATAATAAATAACACTATGAACTGTTTTGTGTTACTTTTGGAGGCAAGGAAGGATATCACAACTCACAACTTTGTTATTTAAAAAAAACAGTGTGCAGACTCATAATGTTATTACTTTTCCATGCGCTGAGTAAGGCCATTACGCCTTTATTGGGAAGTCCTCCTGGGGTGATTTGATGTCTTTTTCTGCCTTTTGCTATTTTAATTTTTTTAAAGTGCTTTAGTAATTAATTCCTCTTTAAATAATAACATAAAAAGTTAACGGATTACCTTTAAAGAATAACTTTCCAACTTCGTGTTTGAGAGTGTCTCTTTCAGCCTACCACCAGTCCTAAATTACTTTTTTTTTTTGCTAGCTAGTTATAGTACCTCCTTTTGTGGCTTTCTTGATAAGAACTGGTTCAGGCAATCAAATGGTGATTTCATAAACCAAACATGCACTAGCTTTATGAGCCTATAGGAAGCTTCTATTCACAAAACAGAGAAACAATAGCTTAGTTTTTGAATGCTGGATTCTGCATGTCCATCCAGCGCCTGCCCCCACGATGTTTGGAAAGGGTACGGGGATCCTTACCCTTTCGAAACTTTGGGCGCGCAGCGCGCGTAGGTGGGGGTTAGCGCAGGATACGGGGGGGGACCTCCGTGTCCTGAGCTAACCCCCACCGACGCGCACGCGCCTGCAAAGTCTTGTTAGGTACAGGAGAATTGCCACTTTATTTAAAAAATATGGTAGTCCTAGCTGCAATTAGCAGTAATAACTATTTTAAACTTGTATATTTCACCTTTCTTAAAAAGTTAAAGGCACCTTTTTTGTTGTTGTTCAGTCACACAATCGATTTTGACCCTTTGCGACACCTTGGACCACTGTCTGCCAGGCACTTCTGTCCTCCACCATCCTCCTCAACTCGCTCAGTTCTGTGCCCATTGTATCTACAATACCATCTAGCCATCTCATTTTTGGCCACCCCTCCTTCTTTTGCCCTCCACCTTTCCAACGGACTTTTTAAAACCCATTTCAGGCTCTCTGATCCCCCTGCCAGTTCCAGGGAGGTCGGGGGACCTGATCCAAACTGTTTCCAAAGTTCCCCCACCTCTCTAGAGGCTGCAGCAAGCCAAAACGTCAGGATTCAAATCCCGACGTTCTGGCTTGCTGCAGCCTCCAGGGGAACAGGGCTTTTTTTTAACGTTGTGCGATCAATGCATCGCACAACGTTAAAAACCGGATAACGACGAGACTTGTGTAGATAAATAGGGTCCACTTCAGTGGGAAGGTAAACAGTTTTCCGTGCACTCCGGTGTCTAGTCATGCCTGCCACAGGAAACGTCTGCAGAAGCAGACAGCGTGGCTCTTTGGTTTTGAAATAGAAATGAACACTGAACCCTAGAGTCAGATAAGACTGGCTTTTGAACAAGGGAACTCTTTACCTTTACCTAATTTTCTCCTACATTGGACTGCACTGTCAAAAGAGAATGTGTCTCTCCAATAATTGAAGCAAGATTTATTAGAGCTATCTTGATATATTTGTAGGGGCTGTGGTGACTTAGTGGTTAAGAAGCTTGCCTTGTTAGCTGGAAGGCCAGCAAGACAACACTTCGAGAACCGAGTACTGTATGAGAGTTTAAGTCCCGCCTCTGTCCCAGCTCCTGCCAACCAAGCAGTTCAAAAGCAAGAAATCTCAAGTTGATAAATAGGGACCACTTCAGTGGGAAAATATCTTGGGGACATGAAAGAAGCCTCATTCGGGCATTCCCTGAGTGGGGTTTCTCCAGCAAAAATCCTTTCAAACCCAGAATAATTTCTGACATAAAATTATTGTTATTATACCTTTATATATTGCAGAGACTTTTAATATGTAAAGCTGTTTACACATTGTGGCAATATGTCTGTGAAACTACAAAGTCCACCCAGTTTATCATATGTTTGGGTGGGGGGAGCTAAGCAAAAGCAAAGATCTCAGATCTGGTCTTTTAGAATCTTTTAACATTCTTTAGTTTTTTTTTAAACATTATCTGAAAATATGTCTCTTATCTATTTGAATAATTCAAAGTTTGGGAGGAGATAAGGAGCTAAGAGTATGACTAAATATTCCTGAAAAATCACTTTTGTTCTTTGCAAAAACATAAGCAAAGTTTTGAAAGAGAAAATATCTTGACAAAGGAGGCAAATATGCAAAGAATTTCTACTTAGGGGCATATTCCTTCTTTTTGTTTTCTCTTGTTAAAAGGATAGATATGTATTCCTGCATCAGCAAAGAAAAGGACAGGTTCAATGCACCATTTTAATAGTATTTAATCAATCCTAATGAAAGGAATCATTCAAATTTGTACTGCATTTTCACTTATAGACCACACAGCTACTTTGTTTTTCTATTAAATTAATCTAAAATACATTGTTTTCAATCCCTTGTCTAAAGCTCTATACAAAGAGCCCCTGGGGATAGGTATGTATATTTTGCTGACTATATTCTAGAAGACCATCATGTTATTCTGAGGATGATATATAAACACTACACATAACAAGGAAGTAAACTAGGCAGGGCAGGACAGACATAAGAGTACAAAGTGAAACTGGAAAGACCAATTTATAGGGATAACTCAAGGAGGACCGGTCCACACATTTAAATTTCACCCCTAGATTTGAAAACAGTCTCCCTTACTGGGCTATTGTACAGTGAAAAACAAGTAAAAACAAAGAAGAAAGTTCAAAAGCTGGCTTGAGACTCAATATCAAGAAAACCAAGATAATGGCAACAGGCCCTAGGCCTATCAGTCCCTGGAAAATAGATGGGGAAGAAGTAGAGGCAGTGACAGATTTTACTTTCCTGGGATCAAAGCTCACTGCAGATGGTGATCACAGCCATGAAATAAAAAGGCAACTGATTCTTGGGAGGCAAGCGATGAGAAACCTGGGGAGCATAGTGAAAAGTAGAGACATCAAATTACAAACAAAGATACGTCTAGTCAAAGCAATGGTATTCCCGGTGGCAATGTATGGTTGTGAGAGCTGGACCATTAGGAAACCAGAAGAATAGACGCCTTTGAGATGTGGTGTTGGAGGAGAGTTTTGAGAGTCCCCTGGACAGCAAGGAGAACAAATAGGTCAATCTTAGAAGAAATAAAACCTGACTGCTCTTTAGAAGGTCAAATAATAAAGATGAAGCTAAGGTACTTTGGACATCAAATGAGAAGAGAGGATTCACTTGAGAAAGCCTTGATGCTTGGAAGGGTCGAGGGCAAAAGAAGAAGGGGGCAGCCCAAGATGAGATGGCTGGATGGTATTGTAGAGACAATGGGTGCAGAGCTGAATGAGTTGAAGGGGATGGTGGAGGACAGGAGTGCCTGGCGGACAGTGGTTCATGGGGTTGCAGAGGGTCGGAATCGACTGTGCGACTGAACAACAACAACAGTCTGAATAGAAGCAGATACAGTAATACCTCGGATAACACTAAGACTTGGTTCCACAAGTCTTGGTGTTATCCGATTTTTAGTGTTATCCGATGCATGTCAAAATCCTATGGGATGGATCAGATAATGTTAAAGCTCCAAAGAGATACAGTAATACCTCGGATAACGCTAAAATTGCATAACGTTAAGTAATCTGGGGAAGAGAATTGGATCGAATAACGTTAAGGTCCTATGGGATGGATCGGATAACAACCGCTAAAGCCTGTGTGGTTACAATGTATCTCTATGGAGCTTTAACGTTATCCGATACATCCCATAGGATTTTAACATGGATCGGATAACACTAAAAATCGGATAACACCAAGACTTGTGGAACCAAGTCTTAGCGTTATCCGAGGTATTACTGTACATTGTAACCGCACAGGCTTTAGCGGTTGTTATCCGATCCATCCCATAGGACCTTAACATTATTCGATCCAGTTCTCCTCCCCAGATTACTTAACATTATGCGATTTTAGCGTTATCCGATCCAGTCGTTATCCGGTGTTTTACTGTACTGTACTTCATACCTCTACTACTTTCTAGGTAGTCTTAGGAAAGCCATGAGCTAACATTTTGTTCCTTAAGTACACCTGCTGCACTTAAGGTGCTGTATTCGTTCCAGATGTTGGCTATCATCAAGATGATAGTCTTCCTTTAATTCCTTAAGGATCAGTTCTTCCAAGGACGTTCCACACCAGTCTCTCAGGTTCTTTAGCCATGAAGTCCATCTATATCCAGGGCCTCTTTTCCCAGGGATCTTCCCTTGAATAGTGAGCTGGAATATTCTGTATTTCATGTTGTTCCTCATGATATGCCCCAGTGGCTCTGCATTGGCAATTAATCAATCCTTAGCAGGATTCTTGAGTGTGCTCCAAGCCAAATTGTATGCACGCCTGAGAGTTAATGAGTGATGGCTCATTCATTGCTAGCCACTGAAAGTTATGGTGTTTGCCTTCCACGGGAGTAACTAAAACAGGAATTTGGTCACTATGTCTTTGGCTCTGCTCAACATTTCAAAACTATGTGTATGTGTATACTGTATGTACATTTACCTTTTCCATTGAAAACAATAGCACTCAATATAGCTAATTAGCCTAATTAAAATACGTATGGGAATATTAACTGATTAATGTCTGCTGATGTTGTAAGTTTGATCCTGATAGTGATCAAGGTTGACTCAGCCTTCCATCCTTCCAAGGTTGGTAAAATGAGTACCCAGCATGTTGAAGGCAAAATGCTAATTGCCTTGTGATCCACCCAGAGAGTGCTCTAAGCACTATGGTGAAGTATATTGGTGTAATTGATATTATGCCAATATAAAAATGCAGTATGATTTTGGCTAATATATTCATAGCACTCTGTGAATTCTGAATTGCTATGTAAACATCAGATTTTAATGGACTAGTTGGCAGCAGCACTCCACAGCAAAGCTTTGGAAGAAACAAAAATTCTGTGGGACTGCAACTCCAAGAAGCATGGTGGAATAAGTGCAAAATCAGGGATAACTTTTTATCTGATCAAAATATATTCTAATTGATTCTGCTAGTTTATTCATTGTCTAGTCTCTAGATTGCAATCCAATACACATTTACTGGAAATAAACACTACTGAACTCAACTAGAATTTTCCTCTGAGTAGACAATATTATCTAATATCAATATTATCCAATATCAGGCCAATGGGAGGCAGGACTTGCAGCCTCTGACCCAGCCCCCAACACAGATTGGGTTGAAAGGGAGCCTCCACGGCCTGGCCAGCTCCAGCACAGCCTCGAGGGATATGGACATACTGGGTGGGGTTGAGTTTGGGAGGTTTTTCTGCATTATTTATGAAGTATTTTTGAAGTGTTTTATAATGACTTGAACTGTGATTGGAGATGCTTTGAAATGCCTTTTTATATTGTATGTTTTTTCTTCTGTATTGTTTCTTTTTATTAATGAAATTCATAAATAATTTAAAATAATGAAATGCCTTTGAATTTTTTTTGTGATGCAATATCTTGTAACTGTGATATATTGTTTTTTGTTATTGTGTACTTTGTATCTTTGTTAGCCGCCCAGAGTCGCTTGGTGAGTGGGGCGGCACACAAGTCCAACAACAACAATAATAATAATAGTTGATGGGGTAACAGCAGTGATGGGATGTCAAAATTTTTGCTACCCCACCGTGATGTCATCACAGTGTGGGCGGAGCTAACATCATGATGTCATGGGCGGGGCAAAAGAAAAAATAAATAATAATAATAATAAAATAAAAATAAGCACACCCACCCACAACACAAACTGGTAAATGAATTAAATAAAAATTACATTAAAATACACCCACCCCAAACACAAATCAACCCACCCACCCCAAATACAACCCCGTCACTTACCTGTTAGTATAAGTGCCTGGGCAGCACCATGTTGCAAGATGGATATTGTCATCATACCAGTTCTCTAGGATAATATGCCTTAATGTAAATGTAAAACAGCTGTACCTCCTTAAGGGTTCTTCAATTGGAACAGCAATTGGAACAGCAATTGGAACAGCACAGGTGTAGCTTATTGATGAGGTAACTCCAAGACTTTGCTTAAAAACCCCAAGCCAGGCCAACAGGCCTTTTTAGGAACTGTGATAGTACATCAATATAGGTAAAGGTATTAAATACACATTAAAATACACACAGACACACCACATCCAAAGGTGAGTCACTTACCCTGGGGAGCAGGCTATAGGGAGCTTCAGGCTAGCAGCTTCTCTTCCTCCTCCCAAGCAAGGAGGCCGTGCATATGTGCCAAGCACTGTAGGCATGCATGCATACCAAGTGTTTGGTGTGCATGTGCAGTGGGGGAACCAGTGAAAAGGTAAGCCCTGAAGGTGGTTCCCCCCAAAAGCTGCTGCTGGTTCTCTGGGACACTGGGGAAAGTTACTACCGGTTCTGGCGAACTGGTGCAAACCTGTTGCATCCCATTACTGGGTAACAGAGTAAGACTTGGGAGACCTGGGTTGAAATAATGCTCAACCATGAAAATTCAGTGAGCAGGTGGCACTGGTAAAACCACTCATTAACCATTTTAGCTTGAAAGGGTCACTATAAACTGTTTCCATCTTGATAGCACAGTTATGTACAAGAATAGCCTGTAAATATTTCAGTACTGATTGGAATACTTAGGTGGACCATCACACACAGACACACACACACAATCTGTTCTGATTGGAACAGAAGGCTGTTCCAAACAGGTTTCAAGCAACAGAGTAGAGCTGCATGTAGACTATCAAAGGAATAAAATCCTGTAATTTATGCCCTTGAGGAAAGCTAAAGAAATTCTGGGCCAAAATGCATTAGGCTTGTTTTTGAAGAACTGAGAAGAATAAAGTATTTTTATTTTTTTGTTGACATCCCAAGACTAAAATTTCTTCTTTATTTTCACAGTAATAATTGGAGAACGGGTTGGAATTACAAAATTCTAGTTGCTCCTATGATACCCTGCAAAACCTTCTCAATACCACAAAAACAAAGAAACCCTAAAGACCAGAAATATGGATGACTAAAAAACTTTAGAATGTCCTTTGCTACATTCACTATAGCTCTCTGGTGTCCACAACTCTTGGTGTTTACAGGAACTACTACCCAGTTTCTATGACCCAATCTGGGAAAGGCTGGCTACTAAGGTTATTACTAAGGTTGCGTAACAGTAATTGCTACAAGCCTTATAACAGGGCATACCATGCCAAAACTCCTGTGGGAATGATGTAATCCTCTATTGTTGGGGGAAGTAAAATAAACTAAGAACTAATTTGACCTAGCTATTCCACAACCATGATGGTGCTTTTATGTCACCAGCTCCACCTTGAAATGAAGCCAATTAGCTTCCCTTGTTTAGCATTCAATATTTGACAACTCTTTCAGAAGTATACAAATGACAACAGGTGCTGATCCTAGTACTTCTTACATCTTCAGTATAAGATACTGATGTGTAGCTGAATCTTATTTCCATGTTAAGTGGGGAGGGGCAAAGTAGGCAATATGACACACCCAACTTCAAAGATGGAGGAAGTCTGTGTTGTAGTGTAATTTCCAGAATCCTTCACTCAGTTTGTATTAGCTGCTGGAGAGTTGTTTGTGAGTTGCTTTGTGCCTTACTTTTTAGCTTCCCAGAGTCAATTGGTCTGTCATTCTATGGACACAGTCCTAGACTAGGGGGCTTGGATCTGATTTAGCAATTGTTTTGTTTTTTGCTTATTTTTCTGTTTTTTGTAATTTTTGTAATCTTTGTGTAAACTTGATTGAGATTTTGAACTTTTGATTGTTGCTTGATATTGATGCCTATTGAATTTTCGATGCTGTAATGATGTTGTGATATTTTGATGTTTTGTGGTATTGATACTGATTATTTTTGATATTTATATGTTGTGTTTATGAACTCGTGGCTTTATATGTGTTTGTGAACCGCCCTGAGTTGGTTCAACGGAGTAGGGTGGTATAAAAATTGAAATTAATAATAAAAATAATCTGTTCCAGTTAGTCTTTCCATATTCTTTTGCCTCCTTCATCATTTTGGCTAGTAGCAATTGCTCCCATTCAGCTAACAGTATTTGCTTTAAAACAAGTAGAACATATGGTGTTTTAGCAATTAGCCCTTTCTGCACCTCAGCTGCTTTCAAAATCTTCAGGAGGAAGGGAAAGCAACCCAAACTCTGAGTTGCTTTGGGCAAATAGAGCGGCATACAAATCCAAAATACAAACATGGTTTTCCTACATCACACTTAGTTCCTGCCCACCCTTACATTGTGCAGATCCCATCCAGCCACACAGGCCATGCATATCTTTATTGTTCCCCATTTGGTACATGGTTACATGCAAAATAAAAAGCAAATGATTATTAATATAGTGCAGGTTGCGAGTAAAACATAGTTGGAAATATAGCTGAGCCAGAAGTTCTCAGTCAAAAAGTTTAGTTTTTAATAACAGAAGAAAGTAGTCTCCAATCTCATCTGTTTTTGAGCTTATCCGTTCCTCCAAGCCATAACACTGTCAAATGGCTGGCTATCATTATTGCCACCCATTCCAGTACATTTTGCAGTGTTGTCAAATATGCTCTGGCCTTTAGTCCAAACTTTAGAATTGCACTGCAAAGTGCTGGACTGGGTTCACAAAATAGTTTCAGCACCTTGGCCTTGCCTTAAAGTGCAATCTAGAACAGGGGTTATCAACCTTTTTAAACCAGTGGGCAGATCACACTCCCTCAGACAGCTTTGGAGGCCGGACAGCCATTTTGCCCTTCCTCCACCACATGGCACTTCCTGGTGTAGTGAGGCAATGGAGGGCCACATGAAATGGTGCTACTGGCCGCATCCGGCTCACGGGCAACAAGTTGAGAATCCCTGGTCTAGAAGGTGAAGTAGATTCACCATCCTCACACAGTTGGAGTCATCGGAGTCTACTACATGACATAACAATTTTTCTAATCTACAGGATACATTGTTTACTTGACTACAACAGGGAAAGGAAGTGGTACACAGGTTTGAAGATTCATTCCCATGAGCAGAAGCAGAAATAATTGATGATGCAAACTAATGAAATGCTTGGAGCTTTCATAAGCATGTGATATGGGGGTGAGCTAGAAGTACTGTATCTGTAGAAAAAATGTGTAGGTGCTGGAACTGTAACTTTCTATCGGTCTCCAATGTTCACCTTCCCATGCCTTACAGTGAAAACATTGGTTTGACTCAAGTGTTTAGAGGGCAATCAGTCATTCTGCCCATATAATTAAACAGAAACTTCATAGTATGTGCCAAAGGCTTTTCATTCATGGCTGACAATATACCTTAACAAGAAGGGCAGCCAACCTATGTTTCCCAGATGCTGAACTGCTTTTCCCATCAGTTCTAATTAGCAAAAGCAAATAGTAACTAATGTTGGGAGCTGTCCCCAACAACATCAGCAACATCTGAAGAACCAAACACTGCCCACTCCCAACCAAACATTTGCAGCCCAAATGCTACAGTGATCAAGATTGCAGGTGTCCAAACCAAAAAACAAAAGAAAGAGAAATGATGGAAAAAACCACTGGTGACCCGGCAATTAATAATCCCTTTTGCTAGCAAAGGTCCCATGCACAAATTTCCTGGATGCCTCCAGTAACTCTGGTAAGAACCATGGACCAACATAATCTCCCCCTTTCAGAAATCAATCATAGCAGAGACCATTCCAGAAAAACAACCCATTGGGGGCAGCCTGTTCAGAAAGCAATGGCTTCCCACCCACAAGCCCACCTCTGTTGGCATCATTCCAGGAAGCACAGTCACAATCCATGTGAGGAATCCAAAGCAGTTGGCTCAACATCTGTTTCTGTTACAAGTGTATAACACCATATTCTAGCAATGGCAACCTTGTTGAGCCAGCTAATCTTTCTCACACTCAGTCAGGTGAAAGGAACTGCAGAATGAATTCACAAAAAGGTGGGTTCATTTTGGCAGTTGCACGTCTGAATTATACATGAAAGAAGAAGAGGGGGAGGGGGAGGAAGAAAACTGGGCCAGCTGCTCCTAACAGCCTACAGGTCCATCATAACTTCATGGGAATGCCTCCAGTAGGTTCCCCGCAGAAGTGTTCTCTATTGTTCAAAATCTGGATGTGACAATAAGCCCAAAGTAGAGACAGTCCCAAGCCAGGAGAAGAACATGGGCCAGACGCCCTGTCCTCTTGATTCGTCTTGTTCATTTCAGGGCCTGGACAGAGTAAAGCTAGCATCGTCAAGCGCCCTTTCTTTCTCTCCCTGCCTTCCAGGTCCTTTAGACTGGAATGGCAGCCTTTGCCTGGGCGTGCCACCACCGACAATGGCGTCAGGAACAACCTGTCAGTTCCTGCTGCCTCACCAAACAAACACACACACCCCAACACACACACACGCACGCACACAGCCCGAAGCCTTCCAAAGGGCTTTCTTTCATTCCTCCTCTGGCTGCCTCCAAATCGCGCCTAGTGAAAAGGTCTTCCCCCTTTAAAAAGAGCCTTGCTTGAGGTCTCAGATCCCCCCCCCCTCGTAGCCTCCAAATGCCCATGGATGGGCCGGAGCGGGGGGGGGAGGGGGGAGAAGTTCGCCTTCCTGCCACACTGACCTAGTAACAGATTAGATTTGTTACCGGGGGTGGAGAAAGAAGCAGACCAGGAAAGGAGGGGAGAATAATAATAACAACCCATATTGAAAATGGATTGAGGTGGGGGGGGGGGGTCGGGAGAAGGGAATCAGGGCTGTATAAGGGCGGGGGAGAATCCCCGGTCGGCTGTGCTGCCAACTCTCCCCCCACCCACCCCCCAAATCATTGAGGGCTCAGGAATGGGGCTAACAACCATACACAGAATGCAAGGCCGCCCGTGGACCAGCCAGAGCCCCGGCTTCGGGGGGCGGGTGGGAGAGGACTGGAGGACGCAGCATCAGCCGGAGGTGGGGGAGGGGAGGAGGCAGCCGGGGGGGGGCAGATCCTTCGCCCCCGCGACTCGAGCAAAGGCGAGGCGGGAGGGATCGACTGGATCCGGAGGAGAATAGGAGGTCGCAGGCCCCGAGAGGGGATCGGGCTGGGGCTCCCGTCGGGCTTACCCTCCGCGGTGCTTCTGATCCATCCGCTTCTTCTGGCGCACCGGCTGCAGGGGGATGTTATCGGTCATGGCCGCGGGAAGCCCAGGCTGGGCGCAGCCACGGGCGGGGGGGCGGGGGGGGAGGAGGATCGGCCCTTGGCCAGGCCAGCCAGGCGGCGGCGCTCCCTCGCTCGGCCCTGCCTTGCCCTGCCCGATGACAGCTTCGTCGCCGAGCGCGCCCGGGCAGGCGAGCCGGCTTTGGGGCCTGGGCGGAGACGCGCAGGTAACGTGGACGCTCACGCCGCCGCCGTTCCTTCACACACACACACATACCCACCCCTCCTCCGTACAGCCCACCCATTGGGTGGTGTTGGGTCCCCCCACCTCTTGGGCAACGCTGCCTTTACGCCTCCTCCTCCTCCTCCATCTTGCGGGTCCTGCGCTCCTTGGCATCTCTTGGCGCTCCGGTAGGTTGCTCATTTCTCGGGTAAGGGTGGCTGGTATCACGGCCAGTCCCCCAACCCCTCCGCCCCACCATATGCTTCATAGGCATGGCTTCTCACGGGCCCTTCTTAGTCACCACCCGATTCAGGGTGTAAAGGGGGGGGGGCTGGGAGGAGGAGATTCCTGGTCACCATCATCACCATCTAATAATAACTGCATGTCCTCAAGTCTCTCCGACTGATGGCAAGCCTTACTAGGATTTGCTTAGGTAGAGTATATACAGGTTTACCCTTCTCTTCTTCTGGGGGTGCCCCAGGACCAAAGCCACACAGGTTGCGTGATGTCCAGAAGGAGGGAGGTCAGCAGTTCGAGACCCAAATGCCGCACAACAGAGTGAGCACAGGGCCGTAACAATGGGGTGGCGGGGATGGATGGGTGATCAGCCCACCCCCCTGAGCTAACAGCCTGCCCACCCACCCTGGGATGCCAATGTTATATGTGTGCGTGAGACATAGTTGCCCCTCCTAAAAACATATCCCCCCTCCCAAATCTAGAATCCTGGCTATGACCCTGAGTGAATATCTGTCGACTGTCCCAGTTCCTGCCAACCTAGCAGTTAAAAAGCAAGAAATTGCGAGTACTGTAGATAAATAGGTACTGCTTCTGTGGGAAAGGTAACAATTTTTTGTGTGCTCCTGTGTCTAGTCATGCTTTGCACATGATCACGCAAACATCTGCAGATGCAGATAGTGCTGGCTGCTCTTTTCATGTAAATGGAGATTAGCACCATCCAATAGAAGAGTCAGACAAAACTGGTTTTTGCAAGGGAGACCTTTACCTTTAAGTGTAAAAATAAAATAAACAATAATATTTCCTGTCTCTGTTCACTGTCCCATTTCTAAAAGCATAAACTTTCCCATTCTTTTTTTTTTTTTGTGTGTGTGTGTGAGGAATATCACATTCTCTGTCTTTTTCATGGGGCTCATGACTCTGCCACAGGTTATCTTAAGGTTCTGCGTAAAATTGTCCAGCCTCCAGAACCAATTCCCTAGCCTAGAACAATGCTTCCTTCCCTGGTTCCTTTAATGGGTGGTGCTTCACGCAAGATGGTGTTTCTCCATACGCTTTATCTCCTACTTCCCCTGAAATATACTAGTTGGGAGGCTTCAAGAGAACTTCAGGGATAGAATGCATCTATAGACCACCTACTGTTCTTACAGCTATGGCAAATTAGGCTGCATAATAAAAAAGTAGACACATCAACCTGTCACAAAAGTCCACATAAAGTGATGGTCTTCCCAGTAGTAATGTATGGCTGTGAGAGCTAGACTATAAGGAAGACCAAGTGCAGAAGAATAGATCCCTTGGTATTCCTCCCAAGTGTCATTTGTTGTAAGAAGACTTTACAACAAGTTTTTAAAAAAGTTTTTAAAATATTTCTAATCTTTCATGTGATAGAAGGAAGAGCTGTATCTTTACTGTCCCCCTCTTAAAGGACAGGCGTCAACTGAAGCCTTGTTATGCCATCATTTATTTATTTAGATTTATATCACCGCCCACTCGCCATGGCGACTCAGGGTGGTTTACAGTCAGGAAAAAAACCCACACACACAGCACAAACATCTAAATACCATTCCTCCTCCCGGCCAGAGGTTGTTAGTCTTATTCTCCACTGGGCAGGTAGGGCCCAGGATTAGGAAGTGGAAGCTTCCATCTAAAAACCTTAAAACTGTTAAAATTTAAAACTAAAATCTGAAAAAGATTAAAAACATTAAAAACACACCAGATGCTACAACTACTAATTTAAAAGTAGAGAAAGAGAGGGGCTCAGATCATCCAATGTGCTGGGGTCATTATACCTTCCATACCCCATATCTGTCCCACCAGCCATGTTTTTAGATTCTTCCTAAAGGGCAGCAGCTCTGTCTGGAGATGTAGCTCCGTTGGCAGGAGGTTCCATAGGGCCGGAGCGGACACAGAGAAGGCCCTCTTTCTAGTGACAGAGAGATGTGCCTCCCTGGCCGATGGAACAACTAGGGAGCCTCTCTGGTCCACTCTGGTGGGACGGGCAGATGTTCTTGGGGTGAGGCAGTCTCTTTGCAGGTGAGCATACATGGTTCCATACCGGTAGTATGACAGGCATCTTCAACATATGATACACAGGTCACAGAGTCCCTGAAATCTTCTTTTTCACATATCTGAATGGGTCCTGCTTTTGCCTTCTGATCTAGTTGGCTAACTCGTGTGTGTGTGTTTGTGGCAATCCCCATAGGAATTTTCACAAATGTAAGATGTTCAGGAGTGGTTGCTTTTACTATCCTTCCAAGAAGAGATTTGAATCCAAGCCCGCTTACTCTCAACACTCTTTCCACTACACCAGGAGTTCTCAACCTTTTAAAGCTGGGGGCCAGGTCATGGTCCCTCAGACAGCTTCGGGGGCCAGATGGTCATTTTGCTCTTCCTCCACCACATAGCACTTCCTGGTGTAGTGGAGGAGGTGGAGGGTGCCACCAGCTTCAGGTTGAGAATCCCTGCACTACACCATACTGGCTATCTAATCTGTCTGATTTTTCTAATCCTCCTCCAATTGCTAATTTGCAGGTTTTACCCCAGAAATCACTTCCTCTTATCAACCTATCTACTGGTTCTGATATCCCTCAGTTGCCCACTCTTGCCGTTGCTCAGACAATTCTTTCCCCCAGACAATTGGATTAAACGTCTTTCGTTTTTCCTTTCCTTGAACTAACTTCTGCTCCCACAATGTGTTGACAGTGAATAAAGCTGCATTACAGCTTTTACTGGACCTGTTTTGCCCAAGATCCTGCTAGCATGCAGCATACACAGTGTAATGATTAATGCAGCTCTGCCCTTAGTTCTGTAACCTGGAAATTTTCCAGGTGTGTCCTAATAAGATAAATATACCTCTAAAAATATGAAGAAAGAGAAGATCTGTGGACAAGGATAATCCTATTTCTCTATTTGATTGGGCAGTTTTAGAGGTGGAACTTAAGGCTCGGTATATAGAAATGGCTGTGTAGATTTGGTGAGAAGAATAATCAGCCAGGTAATAACTAGGATCTAGCTTCTGCTCTCAGAAGAATTCAGGGACCATAGGCATCATGTAGCACACCTGCACACATACAAAGAAGATTCAGAGACCTCCTCTTCTTGGTTAGACTTCTTCTGTGTCTAGGCCAGATGCGAAACTGCCAAAATGAAGTCACCTGTGGGGAGTTCATTTCACAGTTCCTTTCGCCTGACCTAGTGTGAGAAAGATTAGCCAGTACAAGATGGCCGTTGCCTGGGGTACACCTGATTGCAGTTCAAACATACCACAATCATTGAGTAAGCTCTTTTGTGTGTGCCCCTTTGGTTACACTGAACTCGAGTGGAACAATGGCAACTGACTAGCACAATTGGTGCAGTGAAAACAAAATGCCTCAAATGCCCTCAAATAGTAACTGTGGAAGGTAAGCATTGCTCATTAAACCAATACAAAATTCTAGTTTCCACACCCAAGGTTGTGTCTGATCCAATCCAAATATTTGTTGTACAAATTGCAACTGACCTACAATTCCGAAGTGCAGAGAACCAATTTGTATGTTTCTGGGGAGGTGGGGCTTAGGCTATGACATGAGATGGGGGATGCTATGCATAATGGAATGTGATAGACCTTCAGATTGTAAATAAAGCACCTATAAGTTCCCTCCCTCATCCCCCCCCCCCTGTTCTCAGGGAAAATGTGTATTAGAGGTTGTGGAAATGTCCCCTTAGTGTTGCCAATCTGACCTTACTTAACAAGTGTGGCTATTTAATATCTAGGCCAGTAGTTCCTATTGTGGTGTCAAGACCCCACAAGGTGACTTCAATTCCCAGAAGCCTAAGTCAGTACATTGGCTGACCAGTGCTTTGGAGGATTCACTTAAGCTTCTGGGAATTGAAGTCCAAATACCAAATGTTGGGAAATACTGGTCTAGGCCAAATCAGAGTGCTACACCCACTGAAATACACTTAAACACATACACTAAGGTTGGAAAAGACTCCCCTTCTGCTGTCAGCAGCTGGCATAGGATGGAGTCAGCAGCTGGCATAGGATGGGGAACTCCTTAAGCTCTAAAGAGAGCAGCTTTCTAACGTAAACAAGATCAACAGATAGTTTTGTTTAACATGGTAAAACACAGTGGGATAGCTAAGGGGTCCCATGAGATTTCAGTGAGATTTCTCTCCAAATTGATCTGGGAAGAGGAAAATGTCAGGGAACAAAGAAAAGGGGGACCCACTCTCCCTTCTTGGAGACAATGAAAGAATGGGAGGTTCAAATCCCTTCTACATCCACACACCTTTTAAAAAAATAAACTCAGGACTCAGGGTTGCTACCAACAAGCAAAAGCAAGGAAATTCTGGAATACAACCAAACTGGTAAGCAATGCATCACTCTCTCTTACCATGTCTGGATATAATAGCTGCCTGATCAGCTGAAAGAGAAATAAATATTGTTCTGCAAGTCCCAGGGCTCCTCCTAGGAGAGGTTTTAGCTTTCATTAGGGCTTCAGCTGTCAATCTTCCGCTTCCTTCTTTTGCTGCAGCAACTGGCGCCAGGTTGCTTGGTTCAAAGGTCAGCATTTTAACTCCTCAAATGCCAAAGCAAATGAGTGGTTTGTACGGGCACCCCAACCAATTGAAGCATGCCTGGGGTCTTCTTGAACTGCCTTGTTATCTGTGGCCATCACATACAGATATCCCTGTTTTGACTTAATTTCAGCACTTTTCATGTCCCCAAGATCTTTTCCCATTGAAGTGGTCCCTTTTTATCTACTTGCAATTTCTTGCTTTCGAATGGCTAGGTTGACAAGAGGTGGGACAGAGATGGGCACTCATTCTGTCATACAGTACTCAGGTCTTGAACTGCTGACTTGCCGACCTTCCAGCTAACAAGGCAACCTTCTTAACCACTGAGCCACTGCAGTCCCCCGCACCCTGCTATAAATCACTTATTGAATGCTTCTGTTTTCATTGGTTGTGTGAGAGTTCCAGCAGAGGTTTCCCACCCACCCCACCCACCTGTCTCTTCAGATTAGTTCTCTCATGCAGTGTTTTCTATGTTTGAATGGAGGAGGTGGCTCTTATAGGAAAAGGCCACTTCCAAAGGCAAACAAAGCAGATGATTATCCCTAGATGTCAACAGACAACCTGTGGTCGCTTCGCAAACCAACATGAAGGGATCTCAGTGGAATGGGAAGATTGAATGGGTTGCAATGCTTCTAGCGTCAAATAGTCAATGCAAACCTTAAATCAGGAGTTCTCAACCTTTTAAAGCTGGGGGCTGGGTCACCCCCCTTCTAGACAGATTCAGGGGCCGGATGGCCATTTTTCTCTTCCTCCACCACATGGCACATCCTGGTGTGGTGGAGGCGGTGAGGGGGCCACATGAAATAGTGCTGTGCACTGCATCCAGCCCACGGGCCGCATGTTGAGAATCCCTGCCTTAAATGTTCAAATAGCCACAACCATCTACACAACCCTTTCCACAAGTAAGAGTGTAGCACACAAAAGGGAAAGCTTAGCTCATGATCAACATAGGTTCTAATTTGCAAGGAATTTGTTTTTATGCTAGTTTTTTTTTAAAGGGGAGAGTCCCCACTCTATTCTGCACTGGTGTAATCTATTCTGCCAATATAGAATTCTGCTGCCATGTCCTCACCTTGTTCTGCTACATGAGAGAGTAGACCTGATCACAGATGATGAGTTTGCATCCTGTAGCACCCAAAACGCATACAAGGCTCCCAAAGACAAACACCCCCCCCCCCGCCCCCAATGATTGTGGAGGTACTTTTCTGTTCCTAGAAGCTTCCAGGAGCAACAATGATGCAATAAAATGTAGTGTGGGGCCCTTTAACCCCTCCAAATCCTCCCCAACAGAAATGAAAAACAAAACTGGAAATAAAATCCTAGAAACCAAATCTTGACTTTTATCATTTTGCAGCCTGATGTAAGCCACAATAAATGCTAGAGCTGGCAAATTAGCTTCCAGATTTCCTTGCCATTGGACTACCTGAATTTGTATTTAAGCACCTGTTTGATAAGTTATCAATTACATCCATCCTTTTACTGCTAAATATTTCACATCTTGAGCTGACTGCTTCATATCCTACATTCAATTCCTAGTCTTTTCTGATGAAAAGGAAGGGCAGGTTTTGTCTGCTTAAAGCGCTTCTTGTTGTTGTTCTCCTGTATTCAAATCTGAATATTGGTGATCCTCATGACAATCATCCATGAAGACTATCCTGATAATATAATCCAGGTGCCTTTCAGCTGCCTTCCGCATCGCAGCATGACACCCATATCACTGATCCAGTTCCGTGAGTCACTTTCTGGTCCTGAGCATTTTTGGCACACAAAGTCCTCATTGGACCCAGGCCAGTATTGATGAAGCTGCTGTCCTCCATCAAGATGGATTCAAGTGGGATTTAATCCACTTGGGGACCATCACCCATCCCTGTGGACTTTGGCATCCAAGCTGTTAGTCCTCAGGGTTGTCAGGTTAGTTAACCACTACCTGACACTTGGCGTTGAGTTGCTGTCAGTATGGTCTACTACTCTATTACCATAGCAGGATAATTTAGCCAGACATCTGCTTAAAGTGCTATGAGGTGGTATATAAGTGTAATTGCTATTTATGTTCACTTCTTGCAGAAAGGAAATAAAAGAATAGCCAGGAACAGATGTGAAGGCAGGCAGTTTCCATGGCTTAATGGGCACAAGGGCATTAAATATTTGTGCACAACACAAAACAGAAACTTTGCTTTTTATAACAACTACAGTTAAGTCTTGGACATCAAGAATGAAATAATAGCAATATTATGTGTGTTATAAATCTATGCAGAATAAATTTATCTTTTTTTTTTTTGGTGTCTGGGTTCTGACAAAGCTATTTCAATTAATTGGCCAGTTAATCACTACCAGCCTGTCATAAGCTGTTAGCACCTGTATCACTGATTGGCTAGGATGGCTTTGATTTCTGTTGTTCTTGTTCTTTTCTCCCACTTCTTGACAAGTGGGTGATAGCGGATATCCTTTAAACATACATTTAATGAAGCCCTTCATAAATCCATCAGCAGTTGCTAACGGAAATGACAATAAAACTCACACTGCTGCAGGCTTTTATGGAGAGGCTGTTTGGCATCACCTTGGTCTACTATGCAGACTTTTGAAAACTATGTAGCAAAATTAGAAGGATTTGGGGAAGATAAACATATTGTAATAAGAGCAGGAGAGAACACAGAAAGAGACTCCTTGAAGATTGTGGTAGTTTTAAACCACAATCGGGCATACCCTGGTAACGGCAACCTTGTGTTGCCAACTAATCTTTCTCACACTAGGTCAGGTAAAGGAAACTGCAGAATGAACTCACCAAAAGGTGCCTTCATTTTGACAATGGATCAAACCAAGATGGTAGAGAACCTGGGAAATCACTTTTCTTCAGGACTTGGCAATTCACGATCATATATATAATTCTTCTTGACAAACCCCCAGTTTACATAAGATAATGTATCAAGACTATGATAATGTATGCAAGACCGTGTTGCTCAGAAGGTGGATTCCTCCTGGAGCTACTCTAGCAACTTGATTTTAAATTCTCGGGTGCCTGAAAAATAAAATAATGATGGCTACCTTTTTATAGGAAGAGGCAAGGGGAACCCTTCATTTTGACAGTTTTGCATCTGGCTGAAGTAGTAGTAGAAAGAGCAGGGAGGAAAAATATGACATTACTGTCACACTTTCTCCCATGTCTTGATAAAGCAGAGCCACATTTTATCTTTGTGATGGTGCTGTACACATAAGAAACATAACCAAATTAATTTCAAGATAGATAGCTATAAAGAGAAGATGCAGCTCATGGCTGACTTTTTCCTGCATGGGGAGTGAGGTGATTATCTGAAGTCAAGGTAACAATAGTTCAAGTTGTATCTTAGCAGATACACTATTCTTGGTGTCAGCATCTCAAACTGCACTGTTTGAGATGAATGAGTGATCTGGGCAGTCAATCTACAGGAATTTCTCCACTAGAAAGCAAAGTCATAAAATGTGTGGACTAGAGCATGTCAGTGTTAACATCTTGTTAACACTTTCAAGATGCCTTTGAATTGTGGTGCTGGAGAAAATTTTTGAGTCCCCTGGATTGCAAGGCGATCAAACCAGTCTACCCTGAAGGAAATCGACCCTCTTTGGAAGGACAAATACTGAAGCTGAAGCTCAAGAACTTTAGCCACCAAATGAGAAGAGGACTCACTAGAGAAGACCCTGATGCTAGGAAAGATTGAAGGAAAAAGGAGAAGGGATATCAGAGAATGAGATGGCAAGACAGCAGGGTTAATGCAATAGCCAATAGGCATAGACTTGGGCAAACTACAAAGGCTGGCAGATGACAGAGGAGCCTGGAGTGCTGTGGTCCATGGGGTCGCATCGGGTCAGACTCAACTGTGCGACTGAACATCTTGTGTCTGATATGGAAAAGAATGGGGAGCCAGTGCAGATTCTCCAGGGCTGGGGAGATAGGTTTGAATTTCTTTACCTGTTATCAACCTGGCCACTGTTTCCGGACCTCAATTTGTGAGGCTAACAATGAATGGATCAGTTGTTAGGGATCACCTGTCAAAGGAAGGATGCAGCTGAGCAATTTGAGAATGTTGGAAAAAAACCAGCCTTACAGATTGCTGTGATTTGCAGCTCAAGGTTGAGGGCTGGATTTGAAATGACCTGAACTTGCAAACCTGGTCCCTTGGCGTGAGAGCCACCCCATCTAAAATGGGGAACAGGTCTCCTAGTTGGGCAGATGATATCCCTCCAACACTAGGACCCCCTTATTGTTGGGATTCAGTTTCAACTTTTTTTTTGTTTCTGCTGTTGGACTCTATGCTCTAGCCCAGTGTTTCCCAATCTTTGGTTTTTGGACTTCAGTTCCCAGAAGCCTACGTCAATTCCCCAAAGTACTGATCAGCCTTAGGCTTCTGGGAATTGAAGTCCACCAGTGTTCCACAAAACAGTTTGGGAGACACTGTGTCTAGCCAGGCATAGGCAATTGAGACTGATGAGAATTGAGATCCAGTAGTATCTAAAGTAGGGGTTCCCAACCTTTTTACGCTGCAGGGCTGACCACACCCCCAAACAGCTGGTCATGTGGCTCCATCATAAACACTCTGTAAAACACGTCTGTGGCTGTTGTAAATGCGTTTACAAGAGCTGCAGGAGTGTTTATGCAGGCACGGGCATGTTTTACGGCTGTCATAAACGTGTACTCTTCCACTTCTGGTGCAACAGCAGCCCGGTCCACATGAAATTGTGCTGTAGGTTAGCCACCACTGATCTAAAGGATTGTCAGGTCATCGTGGGTATGTGGAATATATATAACACAAAACAGTAGTAGTTAAGTCATTTAAAAGTTTTGGATTTGGCATCTGAGAAGCCAGACAATGGTTTCAAAAGGTTTCAGCATATCAAACACAGCATTTCAACCTAGTTTAATTCCTTGCCCATAAAAAAACTGAAGTACAGTAATGCCTCATATAACATTAGTATCGAATAACACGAAAATCGCATAACATTAAGGAATCTGGGGGGAAGAATTGCATCAGATAACATTAAGATCCTATGGGATGCTTCAGATAACAACCGCGAAAGCCTGTGTGGTTACAATGTATCTCTATGGATCCCATAGAGGATCAGATAACACGAAAAATCATATAACACGAAGACTTGTGGAACCAGGTTTTAGTGTTATATGAGGTTTTACTGTATGTTAGATACTGTGGAATTCTTTTTGTTTGGCTCTTTGGTTGCATAATTATGGGATATTTCTATCTGCAACTATTAGGCAGGTTACAGACCTATAATTGTGCAGACTTTTTCTTTTAGCACAATATATAAACAAGGTTTCAATGGAACTTGTACTGTATATTGAAAGTGCTTACATCAATGTTAACAAAAAACAAGTCAGATGCATTATGTCTGAAAAAGTCATCCCAAATTTATTCTGATATCATCAACAGAAATGCATCAGTAGATAGGCAAAAACAAAACATAACACTACACAAAATTTTGCTTTAAAAATTCATACATTCACAATGTTAAGAAGAGACACGACACTTGGGATGTACCTTTGGCATGTTCCATGTAACAAGATCCATTTTTACAGTGTAAACAGATTGTGTTCTTACTTTACAAAGTCCAGCAAGAAAGGCACAACTTGGCAAAAGAAAAGAAAAACACGCCATTCTAAGTGAAATAAAATAAGCTAAAACAATTGGAGATACATTTAAAAATGTTTCAGGTGCAACAAAATTACAAAAGGGGGAGGGGAGAAAATAAATGCACATTTTCTTGGGCCTTCCGCATGAGTAAAGCTGGACTCTGAGGTGAGAAAAAAAGACACATCTTTATTCAAGTCCTTTTAATACCAAATGGTCAGCTACATTTTCCAATGTAGATTTACATCAGCACACAAAGATATCCTGCAGGTGCAAACGGAAGAGTTGAGGGATGAGGAAACCAAAGAGAAAATACTCCGTCCACCCCACAACACACGTGACAGAACAAATTCAGATATTCGTAACAGTATATCATGTTTCGATTCAAATAGTGCACAGTAGCCCCCTGGTTGGATCTCAAGTTCAATACAGTGGTTATTTTATACAAAAATACACTCAGCACTACAAAAGAACAAAATAGTAATAATAATAATAATGAGGTAGATAACTTGAGAATCCAAAGGGCCATCCCAGTAACCTTCATACAATACAAATGCCATCAGGTTTTATTTTGGTTCTCCCACTTCTCCCGAAATGGAAATATTTAAAGTCCAGAGGAACCTGAGGGCCCTCAATAATCTCTCCTGCATTCACTCAGTTGAAATGACTTGGATCTAATGCACAAAAAGGTGAAGTCTTGAGCAAGTTAATGATATGGGTAGATCATGCCTCCAATTTCCAAAGTGGAAATGCTGTAACAAAAGAACATACCACCTCCACGTACTTCATTTCAAATATAAGTTTAGAAAGATTCATCCCTAAAGGATGAAGATGGAGGTAAGAGCAACCTTACCAAGATCAAAGACGCAAGTATGAAAGAAAGATTTCTTCACAGGAAGTGAAATGTTTCCAAAATGCAGTCACCTGAGATTCCTTGGCAGAACATTCAAAAGAACATGGCACTCCTAAGGATTTGATTCCCTTTTGATAGTATGCCAAAAATAAAATAAAATAAGTCCATCCCCATAGTTGATGCTGTTTCTTGGTTTCAAAGCTTTTCCATCATGTCACCCCCATTCTGTATGTATATTGGTGGAGAATCTCTGACATTCAAAGAATTTTGACACAGTTGTATAGATGGTGGTGCGCATGTAGCACATGCCCACGTAGTATTTAAATAAGCAGCAATCATCAAGACAGCGTTAACTAAGATTTCTCATGTTTAACACAAAGAGTCAGTTTCAAAATGTAACATTGCTTTCAAATGGCATCCTTCCAAATGAATTAGATGTATGGGTTCAACAGGCATTATATTACATTCAAAACCACATTTAATAATAATAAAAAAAGAATTCTCACAAACAAAAATGGACACTACTCTGTAAGGGTGGCATTCTAGGATATTTACCCGCATAATTAATTTCAATGTATCAGTCATGAATCCCAGGAGTGCCATATCCCCCCCTTAATGACCAACAAATTTGAACCACCTCTGCTCAAAACTACAAATAGTTTTATGCAAGCAACAACCTCCCCTCACCCCCCAAAAAGAACAACCCCAAATGTGATAACCTTTGGGACGTCATGTTGCAAAACTTCTAAGGTTTTATATATTAAAGTCACCCATGTAAGTAATTCTTTGCAAGACCCGCATCTCCTCAACAATCCTAAATTAGCTTCACTTTTGTTCTGCACATAACAACAGCATGATTGTACTCTGGGCAACTTGTACAAAGAGAACCATAGAATCTTTTGCACATCAATAGGAAAATAATGATACTTGAGGTGTAATCTCTTAAAAATATATATTTATATATACGCTTCTATACCAATCTTTTTTAAAAAATCCATTCTGTCTCCTCTCAAGTCTTCCTAGCTTCGACTTCAGTTGACAGCAATATTATTCTCTTCCATAAAGTGAGGAAACTGGCATTTGGGCACACTGTCTGCAGCAGTGCTACTGGGCTTCTCCATTTCTGAGCCAATGGCAGACTGGGAACCATCCATTTGAGAAACTGTGGCAGAATTCATTGCTACGTTGATTGCTGGGCCTCCCCGAATTGTGGTAGGAAGAGAAGGAATGCCTCCACTCTGGATTACAGATATCTCATTGGTTTTCATGGCTAAGCCATTGCTGAGCACTGCAGCGTACTGGTTCCATGCTGCAGGATCAAGGTTGACTGAGGCAGGCACAACCTCTTTAGGGAACATCTCTGATACCTTCTTGGGATCACCGCTGAGAAGAACCATTGGGTTATCAACAGACAATCTTCTTCCACGTCGGGGAGAATTGTTCCACATGTGAGTTCCCACATGGACCTGCAGAGAAGCCATACCAGGAGAAAAGAATGAATGAATTTATTTATTTGCTTGCCAACTCTGATCTGGGAGGTGTTCTCACTCTGGGCAGTTTACAAAATCATGATAGGAAAGTACAAATAGATGGTTCAAATCATCATGACAATTATAAACAACTCCACTTCTTTTGGCAACATTTAAAAAAAGACAATTCTTTAACACAAGATTAATTCCAAACCTTGAACAGTACTCGGAAAACCCAATGCCAATCGATAAAATAAAGCTGGAATTATCTATTTATGCTAATCCTATAATATTCAATGAAAAACCCCAAAGGAGCCATGATAAAAGCCTTTAAACCTTGAACTGTAGATCTTGATTTCAACTTTCTTCTTAGCCATACATCAGCATCCACCTGCTTGAGTTTTCTCAGCACTTGGTATTCAAAGAGGTACGGTATCTCCGATACCAGGAATCATGCAAGTCAGAATTCTGGGAGTTTAGAGCCAAAATGTCTTAAATCTACAGAGGAGTTCTTCAGCACTCACTAGTAAGCCTCAAGAAGTCTCTGGAGAAACCATTTACCTCTGAAGGAGGAGAAAATGCCTTCCAGTGGCTAAGCAGCAGGGGTGCTGCAATGCATTGTGGGACTGGTAGTCTCTTTTCCATCAGCCTCTGTAAAGGGTGCCTCGACAAAAATTACTGGTTCCATAATCCATTGCTGTGCCTCTGCAGCTTAGCCACTTCCAAAAATCCCCTTTTTCAGAGGCAAATGGAAACCATGGAGTCTTACTGGGTCCTATGTGGGAGAGGCAGGGGAAAAACCCTCCTTTGTACATTTCTTGGCTGATACTGAAGTTTAGGCCAATGGCAGCTGGCCAAGTGCATTGTGCCACACAAACACAAGAGATGCTACAAATGCAAGAACATTTTTCATCATCAACCAGTTTTCATTAATCCAAACAGACTGTTCAAGGTTGGAAGGAAGGAAAAGTTTATGGGGAGAGTTTATTAATTATGTATTTGTTAAAACTAAAGGGATAAAGCCAGCACAACTTTTTGAAAGAGCGGATAAAAGTAAAGGAAAGTTTTGTTCAGATTATATGGATAAGATAATAACATTCCATTGGTGATGGGTGGACATATTTGTTGATGTAATGTTATTTTTATTAACTTTAGTGTTGTATTTCTGTTTTTCTGTATTTTTTTCTGTTGATATTGATTTAAAAATAAAATAAAAATAAAATAAAAAATAAATTAACATTTGAGAAAAAGGTAAACATGGATTAGTAAAAAATGAGTTGAGATACAGTAATACCTTGGATAACGATGAGACTTGGTTCCACAAGTCTCATTGTTATCCGGTTTTTAACGTTGTGTGATGCATTGATCGCACAAGGTTAAAAAAAAGCCCTGTTCCCTTTCCAAAGAGGAAAGGGAAGAGGGGGGCGATCAGCCTGCCTCTTTGGAAAGGGCAGTGGGGATTCCATGACTGGAATCCCCCCCCTGCCCTTTCCAAGGGGGTCAGAGAGCCCGAAATGGGTGAAAAAAAATGTCCGTTTTTTCACCCACTTTGGGCTCCCTGACCTCCCTGACGGCTCCAGGGTGGGAGTGGGGGATCCGATCCGCACTATTTCCGAAGTTCCTCCACCTCCCTAGAGGCTGTAGCAAGCCAAAACGTCGGGATTCGAATCCCAACGTTTCGGCTTGCTGTAGCAGCCAGAGAGGTGGGGAAACTTTGGAAATAGCATGGATCTGATCCCCCAATCCCCCGGAACCAGCAGGGGGGTCAGAGAGCCCAAAATCGGCTTCCCCAACCACCCCACAGCTGTGGATCAGGTACTCTGACCCCCGGGAGCCGGCAGGTGGGTCAGGGAGCCCAAAATGGGTGGGAAAAAATGCTATGGGGTGGTATATAAGTGCAATTGCTTTGCTTTGCCAGAAAATACACACCTTTTAATAAAAACATGTAGACTCAATTGCTTTCCATATGCTCACCTTGAGATTCCCTTTTGTAGTGAATGCCCTTCCACAGATGGTGCAAGCGAATGGCTTTTCACCAGTGTGAGTCCGTTCATGGATCTGAAGAGCGCTTGCTGAGGAGAAATTCTTGCCACAGGTTGTGCAGAGGTGTTGCTTCGCAGTACGGCGAGGGAGTGGCACCAAACCAGGGGGCATGGCAGGTGACAAGGAAGGGGCCCCAATAAAATGGCTTGCAATAATGGGCCGGTCGCTGGACACTTCCATTTTGATAAGGGCTGGAGATGCTCTAACAAATGCAGCATGGAGACTGCTTCGGCCTAGAGAACAATAAGAGGGACAGGTTGCACAATGGTAAATAGTTCGTACCAAAAAGTTGCATGGGTACCTAAGGCTACATAAAATCCTTTCAACAGTAACACAAGGATTTCATTAAAGCTTTGTCTAATCTAGACCAGTTTCCCAACCTTTGGTTTTTGGACTTCAATTCCCAGAAGCCTAAGTCAATTCCCCAAAGCACTTATCAGCCAATGTACTGGCTGAGGCTTCTGGGAATTGAAGTCCACCAGTGTTCAGTGGAACATAGTTTGGGAAATGCTGGTCAGTGATGGCCAACCTCGGCGCTCCAGGTGTTCTTGGACTTCAATTCCCCGAAGCCGAAGTCAGCAATCCTGCTGATCAGGGCTTATGGGAATTGAAGTTCAAGAACACCTGGAGTGCCAAGGTTCACCATCATTGGTCTGACTTTAGACAAATAAACCAAATTATGCAGTAATACAACAGTCTGGAAGCTAAATGTTCCTAACAGAAATCACTGAGAAAGATTCTTGGCATCACATAATTGAGAGGTTTTACATCGAAGGGAGACATGAAGCCTGGAACTCATTACAGCAAAATGAAGAATGAGGTTTGCAGGGGACATCTCGAGATTGCTTGAGCACCAGCACCAGAAAATAGTGATGGACTAGATGCCACTAGGAAGTAAAAGGTAACCAAGTAGACCAAAGAAAACATGGAGAGCAAGCATTAGAGAAGATATGAATAATATAAAAGTCTCCTGGGAAACAACACTGAATGCAGCACCAAACCAAACTTGTTGGAAGAAACTGACCACCCAATATGTGCCCTCCTATGCAAAGACAAGAAGATACAGTAATATGCTTAGACTGGGAACAAAGGAATACGCTCAGGTATCAATCCTTTGGAAAAGCAGTCACTGACTGTGGTATGAACTTTCATTTCATTATTTATTTTCTGTACTGAACTACTTCCCTGCCCCTCAACACTTTATCAGAGAAGGCACCGAGACAACAATGTGGATACAATAGAAAACAGAAACATGTATACAAAGGGGGGACGACGACACATGAAAATGTCAATTTATTTCCACATATATTTTCTCTTCTGAACAATGTTTATATTTTCATAGACCTGATATTGGGTGGATAAGGGGAAACACAAAATTCAATGTTTAAAAAACCCTTTGGCGTGTTTTGCTTAACACTCAACTCTTTTGGAAAGAGCCTAAATCGGGGGTGCCCAAACTATGGCCCATGGGCCACATCCGGCCCACGGTGCCAAATCATCCAGCCCATGCTGCCCCTGAAAGCAAAATGCACATGCACATACAGCTGCCATAAATGACCCATGGCTGTTGTAAACGCATTTATGGCAGCTGTGGGTCATTTACAGCAGCGCTATGCGCGTGCACATTTTACTTCTGCTTCTGGTGGGAAGAACCACCATGTGACTAGCCGATGGCCAGAAAAGTTTGGGCACCCCTGGCCTAAATACACAGGTTTTACAACACTTCTGTGAAAATATTCAGAATACCACTTTTAGAATGAGGAAGTTGTTTCTTTGTAACCCATTCCTTATACAGTTGTACCTCGCTTAAAGAGCATAATGCATTCCATAAGATTGCTCTTTAAGTGAAACACCATCGTAAATGACCAATTGTGGGGGGGACTGCGAACCCAGATATATTTGTTAAGCGAGTTTTTGGTTGGTTTTATTTGTTCAGCGAAGCAACCATTCAGAGAAAATTCTGCTCTTTAAGTGAGTTACTCTTTAAGTGAGGTGCTCTTTATGCGAGGTTTGACTGTACTGGCTTTTAGGAAGGGCCTGAAAACCTGGCTGGCGGGAATGGTGTCGGGTAGTGATGGTTTACTGACACACACACACCCCCGCGCTGGCTTATTTAACTTCCTACATCTACCCTCCTATCCTGACTCCTATTCCCATTCCTTTTAGGCTAGGGAATGGGAGGTTGTTTTAAATGGGTTTTAATTTTTATTGCTCTTTTAGTGTTTTTGTGGTATACCATATGCCTGTTGTGCTCCGCCCTGAGTCACTTGTGCGAGTAGGGCGGAATATAAATTTGATTAATTATAATAATAATAATAATTCTACCCACAATGCAATGCAAGGATGGTATTTATGACCATTTCCCTTACTACCACCAACAAGGGAGAAAAGAGGAGGACTGATGCAAGACGGAACCTATTGCTGATTTCTAGGTATGACACAGAATCCAACCGTAATGAAACAGCTTTGTGGCAAGGTGAAGAAAACCTTAGGAAGAAACACAGTAAAATTATAGCCTGGGGACATCTCCTGGAGCTTTCTCAGAAACTCTCTTGCAATCTGTGTGGGTCTTTTCCCTCCACCACCAATTTGGATGTTCTCTCAGCCAAGGTTGGCAGAGGGGAAAGAAGCAGCAGGGAAATGGACCTAGTGGACTTAATGGGTGGTGTGGAGTTTGAGATTTTTGTGAACTGTTTAAAGTGTTTTGGATGGGTTTTTGAAATGTTCATGATGTCTTAATTTTGTAATTCGGATGGTGGATTTCTTGTAATTTTTTTTAATATGTGATACTTTAATATGTTTTTGACATGTGATATTTTGATATTTTGTGATGTAATATTTGTATTTATTGATATGTTTGTGATACTTTGATATTTCACTGATATGTGATATTTTGATGTTATTGATATGTGATACAGTCAAACCTCGCATAAAGAGCGTTTCGCTTAAAGAGTAGGATTTTCTCTGAATGTTCGCTTCGCTTAACAAATAAAACCAACCAACCAACCAACCAACCCCCCCCCGGGCTGGTGTATAACTGCCTGTCCTTGGGGAAATACACTCAACAGTTGAATTTCATGCCCAATTAATAATTTCATGCCATGCAGTCAACAAGAAGGCATATTCTGTATAAGCAGGGATAACAACACACTGACTTTGTATCAGTGAAACAAACTTATTTAATCATACAGTTTGGGTTAAACAATTTTAAGTAACTTGGTGCAGAGGAAAACAATTTTTTTTTAAGTTTCCCCATTAAGAATATTGAACTTTTCAAGACAACCTCAAATTTCCCAAATGAGACTAGATTTGTAGTACAGTCAAACCTCGCATAATTAGTGTTTCACTTAGCAAAAAACTTGCATAATGAGCAAGTTTTTTGCTAAGCGGTCCGACTCGCATAATGAATTTTTCGCTATGTGAGTTGGACTTTTCCCTATGGAAAAACTCGCATAACGAGTGTTTCTAGGGGGAAAACTCGCATAGCGATTTTTTTTTGCTATGCGAGTTTCCCCCCTTGAAACACTCGTTATGCGAGTTTTTCCATAGGGAAAAGTCTGACTCGCACAGTGAAAATTTTGTTCTGCGAGTCTGACTCGCATAGCGAAAAACTCGCATAGCGAGCAGCCTCGCAGAACGAATTAAATTCGTTATATGAGGTTTGACTGTACTTGAACAGGGTGCTACATACTGTTTGCTGCGGCATTATAAGCTTCTGGAGATCAGTTTTACTGCTTTCATCTCTCAATAGAGGTGGGTAACATGCACATTTTGATTTCTACGAAGCCCCTTGGCGGTTTTTAAAACCTCTTCCTATCACAAGTAATGCCACCAAAATTCAGTGACAAAAAACTGTTAAGTGTTTAAAGCAGGGGTCGCCAAGCTTTTTCCACCAGAAGGCTGAACGGGCCGGACCATGTCTACCAGAAGCGGGTGCATTTACTATTATCCTAAATGCACCCACTTTCTCATTTATGACAACTGCGGGCACATTTGTGCATGCATGCTTTATGGCTGACATAAACAGGCCTGCTTCCACTTCTAGGTGCAGCAGAGGTGGCGATGGGCCGGATGGAATGGCGTCGGGGGGGGGCTGGCCTGACCCACGGGCCGTAGGATGGGAACCCAATTTAAAGCAAGGTTCATGGAGAACACTTACTTTGTTTTCAAGCTAAATAATAACAGTACTTCAAAGCTCTATTCACTTTGAAAACAAGGTGTGTATACTTCATGTGCTGAGGGGGGTTTTTTTTGGGGGGGGCAACAAATTCAGCTATGATAGAATAGGGTGCAGTCTGCAGTTCTATAGGAGGCCAGTGTAGCCCCTTTGGAAGTTACCCTCCCTGTCCCATACATGTTTCTACCATAAGAGAAGAATTTGAGGTCTTCAGTGATTGTGTCTGCAAAGGATTCAGGGAATCAAAGGAAAGCAATACATATCCAATGTAACTGCTAGAAAAAGGAAGTCAGAAAAATTCAAGATTACCTTCCATATCAATAGCTGTTATTTTTGCCAAGACAGGCAGGTTCTAGTTTTTTAAAAAAGCAAGAATGCCCCTGAACAGCAGATGCTAGAACAGCCTTCTGCAGGTCCATGTATGTCAGAGCTGTTGGACTACATGTCCCATCACTCGGCCAGCAATTACTGTGCTTGCTGGCGACAGTGGGGATTGTAGTTCAATATACCTGGAAGGCATCACGTTACACAAGGTTGTAAGTCAGCGCGACTATTGGTAGAACTGCTGTCTCTGTGTACTTAAAGCAAAGCCAGCACACTTCTATATCACCCCATGGCACTTAATGCACTCTCTGGGCAGTTCACAAGTTAATTAGCATTTTGCCCTCAAACATGCCGAGTGCTCATTTTACTGACCTCAGAAGCATGGAAGGCTGTCAACCCTGATTCCTGGTCAGGATCAAACTCATAACCTTTTGGTGGCAGTACAGCAGGTTTAATGATTTCATTTCATATTTATACCCCGCCTTGCTCCTAGTAGCTAGTAGTCGTCCTGAATGCATTAATGTATCCATTGTCAAATAGGATGCTCAACCCTTGTTCAGTGTGAGTGTTCTTACATTCTTTTGTTGCTCCCCCAGAACTTGAAAAAAAAAACCTAGGGCATTTTGATAGTGCTCCCAATGAGATGCAGAACACCCTTTGAATGGCAAGAGAGCGACCACTATTTTAGATGTTGGTAGACTGCAGCTGCCACCATTTCTTATTAGCTATGTTGGCAAAGGCTGGTGGGAACTGTAGTCCAATGGCATCTGGAGGACCACGCTACCCCCGCCCTAGTTTTCTATAAGCATTCGTAAGAACTGCACACCATCAAGTCGATTACAACTTATGGCAAAGCTTTCCAGGGTTTTCTTGGTAGAGAATACAAAGATGTAGTCTAGCATTCCCTTCTTCTGGGGGTGCCCTGGGACTGTGTAGCTTGCCCAAGGTGACACAGGTTGGCTCTTCTCCCAGAAGGCACAGTGGGGAATTGAACTTCCAACCTTTGGCTCTGCAGCCAGATACTTAAACCACTGAGTTATCCAATGAACCATTATCTCAGCCAAACTCAGCTTTGGACAGAGTACCTGAATTCCACAAGCAGGTGTGTCCAGGGTGACAAATGTGTGAAGTTGCAGACATAACTCGTTTGGGTGCTGGGTGAGGAAAGGCTTCTAGACATAATCCCAGTGTGTACATGATTCCTTTCATAGCTTTCATTGTTGTAGACCACACCAAGATAAGAGTAAATAACGTGGGATAGAGCCTATAAAAGACTTTAGCTTGGGGAAATCTGGCTCAGAATCCTAGAGGTCTGCACTTGTTCGGAGTGACACAACCAGCAAGCTTTTAACCCCAGATACCTGCCCATCGATTTAAACCAAGCTCTACAATAAGCTAATAACACTTCTTCATATGACTCACCGTACTCTCCATTTGAGAAATGTAACCCAGGTTCCTCTTTGATAACCTTGCGACTGATATTTCCATATGTTAGATCTAAAGCACTATCCTTTTCCACAGGATGAATTTCAGGACCCTCAATCTTACTTCCTGATGCAGCATCTTCTTGGATGCTGAAGCCCGGAGACTTAGATAGGGTGCTCTCTGCTTGACTGTTAGTGGGAGACAGTGCTGGAAACGAAACAGAGTCAGAGACCACAGGACTACGGCTGCCATTCTGATAGTCTGCATCACCTGCCACTGAAGAAGAGTCGTTGGTCATACCATCGCATTCTGTGGACCCATTATCATTGGACTTCAGGCTGCTTTGCTGCTGTAAAGTCAAAGCTGAATTCACTATTTTCATCTGGTTTTCAAGCACTGAAATAGTGGGAAACACTGAGCTTGAAGTATCACCATGAGAATTGCAAGGTGCAGGTGGTTTAGAAGACTGATGTGGCCCTTCCTGCGACTCCAGTTCTCCTTCCACTTCCATATGCTCTACGTTACTTTGCGAACAGCACAGATCTCCATTTTTCTCTGCTGTAGTAATCTCCGTGTCAGTATTGTCATGGGTGTTTTCTGGGAGGGGCGTGTTAGGGATTTGCCCGCCCATGTGCATGCGGATGTGCTGCTGCAAAACGACCGCATTTGTGAACTTCTTCTGGCAAATGGGGCAGGAGTGCTGCATCTTCAATGGCGTGTTTGCACGGTGCACTCCGTAGTGAGTCTTAAGGTTGCCTTTGGTCGAGAAGGCACGGCCACATATCTTGCACTTGAATGGCCTCTCACCTGTGTGGGTGCGATAATGCATTTTGAGGGAACTCTGACAGCTGAGAACTCTGTGGCAGATCAGGCACTCATTGGGGTCCACTGCAGATTTGTCAATGTTCTCCACTAACTGCTGGAGTTTCGCCGTTTCCGAACTTTGCTCCCCAGCTTGGCCAACATGCAAAGCACCCGAACTGCAGCTAGCTTGTGGGGAATTCTTGTTCTGCTCAACCCGTGACTCGTGACTTGATGGACCTGATGAAGGACCTGATGAAGAATCCCCTTCACTTTCTGGAGAAGGCCTAGGCTGCACGTCACTCAACAGTGTGCCAGTAAAAGAATCCTTGCTGCTTGTTAGGTTGGAAGTATTAGGAGGTAAGCTTCCAGAGGTAGGCAGTGGAGTCAAAATAGGCTTGGTGTCTACAATGAGGTTTGATTCATCCAGTGGTACAGACATCCCGTGGGGTATGCCGCTCTCAGTAGGCACGTTGTCTAGTTCTTCGGCGACTGGATAAGGATTCATTTTGATCTCAGGGTACTTGTCTTTATGTCTCTGGAAATGCACTTTCAGGTTACCTTTGGTTGTAAAGCGATTGCCACAAATGTTGCATTTGTAGGGTCTTTCTCCTGTGTGGGAGCGGAGGTGGATTTGAAGGGCACTGTCATTGCCAAAAACCTTTCCGCAATACTTGCACTTGTGTTTGAAGAAAGACTCTTCCGTGGTTGGCTTGATTTCAGGCACATTAACATTGGATAACTTTCCTTTCCCTTTTTTAGAGGGGTCAGCCATGGGGGAGAGGGCAGAAAGCGGGTTCTGGAAGATGACTGAGCCAGATGGTTGAGGTAGCAAAGGGTTTGCAAAATGGGACTTTGCATTTTGCAGACCTCGGTTGGCATCAGGTTTCAAGAGGGCAGAAGATGTGAGCCCACTGGCCACAGAGACTGCTGGAATGCCAATGTTCGTATGAGGTAGTTTGCCTTGCTTCAAGGATTCCAGGGATAGGCTTTGGTTCCCAGCTTTCTGCCCAATTAATGCTACAGCAGCTGACAGTTGTTGGGACATATGAGCACCCAAAGTTTTGAGGGGGTCTGCCACTACTGAAGGATGCAAAACATGGGGGGCCATCATGGCTATCTTGACACGGATTTGCTCCGTCAGCTGGATCTGCTGCAGCTGCTGCTGCTGCAGACTCACAAGCTGCTCAAGGATCATAGGAATAGCATTAAGGCTAGCTGTTGATGGAGAGATAGTCTCTGAAGTACACTGGTTGACTGCCACTTTAGTGCCACGGATAGTTTGCAAAGTCACATTAGTGTTTGGTACCTTGGGTTTTGGTAAATAGCTTAGCCCATGGGTTGTGGGAGGACCAGAAGACTCAGTTTTCAGATATATCCCTCCCATTGTTCTGGTGTCAACTTTATCTTCTCTCTTTTTTACAGAAGAAAAGCAACTCTTGCCATGATTCTCCTTGGCTGTTCCGCTGTCCATTCGATTCCTTGGGAACGTCCCTGAGGAACTATCAGGGAAACCTTCCAACGGCAGAGTTCCCTCGCTGTCATTCATGATTAGGACAGGTGGTGTTTTAGTGCAATTTCTCTTATGCTCAAGAAATTCAGAGAGGCCAAAGAACTCTGCACAGCATTTCTCACAGATGTTGGTTTCCTCTGTCCGGCACCTTTTGGAACTCATTTCATCACACCTGTCACCTGGGGCATCTTGTGGATTCCCTGAAACAACAGAAAGAGAAGGACACTCAGATAAAATTTACAACACTAAGAAAAGCATGGCTGGAGATCTCGGTTAGAAGACTTTGGTAGACCAAAACATTTCAAGAATGGAAATGAACAGACAAAAATACTAAACTATGGCTTCCTCCACAGGGATGGAGTTTTTTTGAACCAGTTTTTTTTTAATTAGAGCAAATAAAACCATTACTAGAGAATAATCTTGACTGCTAGCTTGGTTTGTAAAACAACAATAACCTCCCCACACACGCACACAATAAACACAGAGAGAGTTCTTGTTTAGTATGAACCATAGAGAGGATGGCTTCTGAAGACAACTCTCACTATTCTTCAAGGCCGTTTTCTGTCCTTCCAAACTTTTCTATCATCAGCAAGGCCAAGACACTAACCCTGCTGCTCAACAAAGTCAACAAAGTTAGGGAGCTAGGAGGAAAGAGAATAAAACAGGACAAAAAAGTTAGTTTCAACCCAAGACAAACTGTTGTTTGTGGAGAAAAGATGGCAGCTCTACTCATGCGCAGGAGCCACCGTGACATGTGTCTCTTATTTCAATACTGTTGAAGGGAGTGCACCAGTGGTGGAGCTTCAGCAGGTTCACACCAGTTTGCCAGAACCGGTAGCAGAAATTCTGGCTGCCCCTGCTCATCCCAGTTTTGAAATAAAGTAGACCTAATTCAGGTGCAAATGCAGGGCTTTTCCCCTGGCCACACCCAGTATACCAAGCCCACAGAGTAGGTAGTAAAAAAATTAAAATCCCACCACTGGAGTACACCCTCCAACCATCACAGACATAAAACTAGTTTAGGTAAACAAGTTGTGAGGCAAAATGGAACAGCTATGGAACCCTGGAGAAACAGATTGGAGGTTGCCATGGCAAGCCTCCAGCAACTGCTGGCTGAGGTGATTAACTTATTGTGGACAACAGTAAGGTGGGCCCTGAAGGCAAGTAGAGGTATGTATTCTTTGTTATCAAATTGATTCCAACTTATGGCCCTATTCAGGGTCTTCTAGGTAGGAAAACACAGATAAATGGTTGACCATTCCCTTCTTTTGGGACTGTGCAGCTTGCTCATGACTGAAGGAGCCCAAGAAAAAGTCAATCAAAGCAAAGAACAAAAATAAATTATAAAGTGATACAAAATGAAGAAGCTCTTTATGGAGCCATGCTGAGACCCTGTGAATTCACAACTAAGCCATGCAGATCTTGGGAACCTTCTTCGCTGATGATTCTATTGAATTAGCTCAGATCCGCATAACAAGGTCTATCCTTTTCTTTGCAGAATGATTTTCTTAATGGCACTTAGAAGTGAAAATTTACCTTTACCAGTTACAATGATAGTCTGCACCAGTGGTTCCCAACAAGGGGTACACAGCCCACAGGGGGACTTCAATTCCCAGAAGCCTAAGTCAGTACATTGGCTGATCAGTGCTTTGGGGAAGTGACTTAGGCTTCTGGGAATTGAAGTCCAAACACCAGCATTTGGGAAACCCTGGTCTACACAGCTGTTAACAACAAATCAAGAGGAAAGGAGGAAACTCAAACTTCGGAAACCAAAGGGCCACCAACAAAACAAAGAGTTTCAGAAAGTGTTGCACGCAGCCCTACTCTTAGGTAAGACGGAAGGGCTTCTGATGTCAATGGAAGCCTCCGTTAATGGAAAATTTGGGAGGAAAGAATGATAATTTTTGACTTTTCTTCCTCCTTCTGAAGCACCAATATTATCTCTTATGCTGTTCCAGAGAAACCCACAGCACTGGAACACTGACTTAGGGTGAACTGCAGAGGTACTCAGGAAAAGGCATGTAATTGATATAGGGAAATCTAAGATATATTAATCAACAATATTATTTGTTTGTTTTATAGGTCACCTTTCTCAATGGGAAACTCAAGGGAGCTCACAATATTAAGATCAAATTAAAACTCAGTTTTTGTACAATGAAAAAGCAGTTAAACTAGAACATTTAAAGTATATTTAATGATTAAAACACTGAATTTTTAAATACCCCCCTAAACTCACATGTAATATAAAAGTTGGGAGGGGGATAACTGGCAGAGATGTGTTTATACGCTTATGGGTATAATTTCCATATACTTAAGGCAAGAGAAATGAGGCTCCATAAAGGTGAAGGGTATAGGCAGTTATTCCCAAGTGATCTCAGTGGTAGAGGAGCACTGTGTATATAGATTTTCTTTTTATTGTTTTACTATTATTAAATGTTTATTAGATGTTTTATTATCTTTGTTTGTACAGTATTTATCTTTTTATTAGTTAAGTAATTTGAAAAAACCTTCTTGTTTACCGGTAACTACTTTTTAGCTGTATTGAAGTGGTCTAGCGTTCCCTTCTTCTGGGCATTGATAGCAAGTACAGCCAAGGAAATACAACAACACCTTTATATCCATGAACCAAGAATATAACAAATAATGTGAGAAGACTGAGGTAATGGCAATTGGAAGGAAACAGCATACTCTATTGAGATAGAGAGGGAACAAGTACAGTGGTACCTTGCTTAAAGAGCATAATGTGTTCCAAGGGGTTGCTCTTTAAGTGAGTTGCTCTTTAAGCAAAACACTTGGAAAAAACGCTGGTGCTGCCATTGTAAGTGAACAATTGTGACTTCTGGCGGGGGGGGGATTGCGAACCCCATTTAATTGTTAAACGAGGTTTTTGTTGTTTTTAGTTGTTAAGCGAGGGCAACCATTCAAAAAAAAATTCTGCTCTTTAAGTAAGTTAGTCTCTAAGCGAAGCACTCTTTATGCAAGATTTTACTAAATAAAACAAGTGGCAGAGTTCAAATACCTAGGATCAACATTTACTGAAATAATAAAATGGATTAAGAGATTAACAAACAGTGCAGTAACTCAAACCAAATACAGTCAAACCTCACATAAAGAGCGTTTCACTTAAAGAGTAACTCGGTTAAAGAGCAGGATTTTCTCTGAATGTTTGCTTCGCTTAACAAATAAAACCAACCAAAAGCTTGCTTAGCAAATAAATTGGGGTTTGCAGTACCCCCCACAATTGGTCACTTACAATGGTGTTTCGCTTAAAGAGCAAACTCACTTAAAGGGCAATCCCGTGGAACGCATTATGCTCTTTAAGCGAGGCACCAATGTACTGTATTGGGACAGTTAGCTCCACTCTTACAACACAAGGCAATACCAATCAACACAAAACACACAAACAGAAAACCCCAACTACCTCTCACCTTATGTTTTATTTATTTATTTATTTATTTATTTACTCATATTTATTATCCCGCCCCAATCAGGTAAAACCCGACTCTGGGCGGCTTACACATAAGTTAAAATCAGAAATTAAACCCATAATAATATAATACTAGTTCTAATTTAAAACTTTAAAAGTTCACAAAGAACATTAAAACAAAACAGAAAGGGTGGCTGTCCCTTAGATCAGCCACCCTACGTTCCCGAGTCCCCACACTTGCCCTGCCAGCCAGGTTTTTAGGCCCTTTTGGAAGGGCAGGAGCTCTGTCTGTAGTCGCAACTCGATTGGTAGGAGGTTCCAAAGGGCTGGGGCGAACACAGAGACGGCCCTCCTCCTGGTGCCAGTGAGGCGTGCCTCTCTGGCCGATGGTACGACAAGAGAGCCTCTCCGGTCCGCCCTGGTGGGACGGGCCGATGTTCTTAGGGTGACGCGATCTCTTAGGTATCCTGGCCCACTACCATATAGGGCTTTAAAGGTAATGACCAGCACCTTGAATTGCACCCGGTGAATTGCGGTGTGGCACGAGTATAATGCCCGCATCCCATCACTACCCGGGCTGCCGCATTCTGGACCAGCTGCAGCTTCCGAATGGTCACCAAGGGCAGCCCCATGTAGAGCGCATTACAGTAATCAAGTCTGGAGGCGACCAAAGCATGTGTGACCATGAGCAAGGCGTCCCGGTCTAGGAGTGGGGGTAACTGGCGTATTACAGGAAGTTGTGCAAAAGGCCTCCTGGCCACGGCTGCCACCTGCTCTTCGAACAGTAGACGTGAGTCCAGGAGGACCCCCAGATTACGTACCGGGTCTGTTTGGGGCAAAACTGCCCCATCCAGAACCAAAGCTGGCAGCTCCCGTGATAACGCAGGACCCCTGACCCACAGCCACTCAGTCTTGCCGGGATTCAGCTGTAGCCCGTTCCCCCCCATCCAGACCTTAACAGCCTCCAGGCACCTGGAAAGGACTTCCACTGCACCGCTTGGGTCCCCACGGGCTGAGATGTACAACTGGGTATCATCTGCATATTGATGATACCTTACCCCGTGGGAACGGATGATCTCACCCAGTGGCTTCATGTAGATGTTAAATAGGAGAGGAGAGAGTACCGAGCCCTGAGGCACCCCATAATGAAGGGGCCTAGGGCTGGACTTCTCATTCTCCAGCCACACCAACTGGATCCTGCCCCTCAGAAATGAGGAAAACCAGGACAACACAGTGCCCTGGATTCCCAATCCTTGGAGCCTTCCTAGCAGGATACCATGATCGACGGTATCAAAAGCCGCTGAAAGATCAAGAAGAGCTAGAACAGACGGATGACCTCCATCTCGCTCTCTCCAGAGATCATCCACCAATGCGACCAAAGCAGTTTCTGTACCATATCCGGGCCTGAATCCTGACTGAAAAGGGTCCAGATAATCCGTTTCGCAGGACTTCCTGTAGCTGCTGTGGCATTGCTTTTTCCAAAACCTTACCCAAAAAGGGTAGGTGCCAATCATGGACACTTACAATAAAACATAAACAAAAGTTGGTCACCGCGGAAATGAGATGTCTGAGAAAAGCTGCTGGAGTGACCAGAAGGGATAAAATCAGGTATGAGGTCATAAGGGGAAGAATTGGAACAGAACCAATCTTAAACAACATACAGAGACAGCAAATAAAGTGGTTTGCCCATCTGGAGAGAATGTCTTGGAATTCCATACCATACAAGGCATATGTGGGAAGAGAGGGGCAAAGACCATGAGGCAGACCCAGAGGAGGGTGGAGAGATAACATGAAAGAAACATTACAAGAACAGCAAATAATGCAGGTGGAGGCCACTAAAAGTGCCAGAAGAAGAACCATGTATCTCCCTCGACACCCAATGGGGTAAAAGGGGAAGTGAAGAAGAAGAAGACTGGACAATGCTTTCTACTGGTGTGTACCTGAGTTTGCCTGTCTGTCTATCTAATTTTTATTTCATCTTTCTCCCTGAGAAACTCAAGGCAGCTTACAAGGAGGTAAAAATACAGATACAGTACTGTATATAAAAACAATCCTTTATATTAAAATTACAGTATTTTTTTAAAGCCATTAAAACACAAATTAAAAAAACATGGGCTAAAATCTAGAAAAAACAAGTTTAAAACCCATTTTTAAAAAGAGAAAAGACTGTTCCCTTCAAAAACCCGTCTCCATCTGTAGTTTATCTATCAAAAGCCTGCCGGAAAAGGGCAGAATGGAGGGCCCCAGCCTGGTTTCTCATGGAAAGGAGTTAAATAGCTGTGCATCTAAATGCCAGACAACCACCAAGAAGCAACTTGGGAGATGGGAGATGCTGAAGGGATTGAGACAGCCTTTCCAGCCTGAGGACTCTTCAATGGGAGTGCCAATTCCAATAATAAACTGTGCCCCTTCGTGGCATATTCATAAAAAAGAACCCCAAACAGAATCTTTTAGCAGATTTAGGACAGCTTTGGGAGCCCGAAAATAGTTTCTGTGGGCCCCACAATTCCTGCATTTGACATACAGCAGAGTTGGCGAACCTATGGCATGCATGCCAGAGGTGGCACACAGCCCTTTCTGTGGGCACAAATACTGCTGGGGGCAAGCCCCACCATGCGTCTGCTTCTAGGGTGGATGATCATGTTCCAAGAAGACTCCTGGACTGATGATCTAGTTCAGAAGAAGGTGCCTCTGGAGGAGGCCGAATGCCTGGCCATGGCCAAGATAACCCCAAGACATCATATTGGGTGATAGGAAACATTGGGAGCCATGCTAGGCAGACATTTGCAAGGCCCACCAGATGGGCTCGGTTAGCTGGCAAGCAAGAGAAGGGAGATGCCCAACATAATGCCCTTACTGCCAATAGCATAAAGAGACTAATGACAGACTTGGGAGTGTGGGCAGTGAAGCAACTGTCAACCCCTCTTCTACATGTAAACCAGGAGTTTTCAATCTTCATAAGCTGGGGGGGGGGGGCTGGGTCACGCTCCCTCAGACAGTTTCAGGGGCTGGATGGCCATTTTGCCCTTCCTCCACTACATGGCACTTCCTGGCGTGGTAGAGGCGGGGGGCACATGAAATGGCGTTGTGGGCTGCTTCTGGCTCGTGGGCCGCAGGTTGAGAATCCCTGATGTAAAAAGTTATGACTGAAACAAATTTATCAGTGGAGGAATGTATATGCAAGTTCAGCTTTTGTTATAATTAAGTAAGAGTCAGTACCTCCATCAGCAAAAATGTTGTGAGTTCGATCCTGACCAGGTCTCAAGGCTGACTCAGCCTTCCACCCTTCCTGGGTTTTTAAATGAGTACCCAGCATGTTGGGGACAAAAAGATAATTAACTTGTGAACAGCCCAGAGAGTGGACTAAGCACTATAGGGCCATATAGAAGTATAATTCATTTGCTTTGTGTTTAAAGCAGCTTGTAGCTGCCTGTTTACTTATACTGTACAGTATATCCACAGACTAAGACATGTTGTTGCAATTCTGAAATAGAATCACTGCACATTATGACAGGGATTCTCAACCTGCGGCCATTTCACATGAGGGCCCCAATGCCCCCACCATATCAGGAAGTGACATGTGATGGAGGAAGAGCAAAATGGCCATCCGGCCCCTGAAGCTGTCTGAGGGAGCATGAACTGGCCCCCCTGCTTACAAAGGTTGAGAACTCCTGCTCTATCTATTACGAAAACTCAAACATATTTTAGACATTCTGAGCTGTATATTTGGAGCCTATGCCAGCAAGTTAAAAATGTGGGAAATATATTTTATTTCCCTAACACTGTACTATAGATCAACGTACAAGAAGCTTTATGGGAATGTTGTTGCTGTTACACACCTTCAAATGATTCCTGACTTATAACAACCTCACAGGGCTTTTGACGTGAGATATTTAAGGACTAGTTTTACCATTTCACATCCCAGTGACTTTCTATGGCTAAGCAGGAATTTGAACCCAGGGTTCTTGAGTAACAGTCTGTTACTCTGTCCATTTACCACAATTGGATACTCTGTTTACAGATGAGAAACTGGATGAAATGTTTCCTGCCTGCCCCACGTCTATAAGAGTTTACAAAAGAGAACACATTTTAATATATGCCTCAGTCAGACATTTTAATCATCATCCAATGCCTGAAGATTAGGTTCAATTCCCTACCTTCTCTCCCAGCTTACTGGAATTTTATCTTTCAACATCTTGTAAACTTACTGAATAAATAGAATGCAGTAAACTCAACAGGGAAGTTTAGACTCAATTTCAGCACAATGAATTGAAAGAAACTCCAGAGGTGTGGATGAGATCATGCCATAATAAGATCGAATGCCATAAACTGGACCTTAATATTTATCCCAAGTTTATGCATTTTCCCCAGTGGCCCTTTGAGAACCTGGTTTAATTTACCCAAGTTTCTGCATGTGCTAAAGTGATCAATTTTGTTTTTAAAAGTTTTCAACCTACACGGCTTATCCTTGTCCATTTCAAGGATCTGAATTTAAAACATGCTTTTACAAAGCTGCCCCACAAACCACCCTTGAACAGGGTGAGATTCAGACAAAGTTGAGCATTGTGAAGTTTCATTGTATTGTATTGCAGCTGAAAGTGTTTCAACACTAGTCTGTGAATTAATAAAAAACCTGCCTAACTTTGACCAGCTGTAATCTACTGTCTCCTCAAAATCAAAATGTGAAGCATATTCATACATGCATGTCTCTCTTCCTTACTTCCCAGCACATATTTAAAAATACTGTAGATTAAAATAAACCTAACTTTTAAAAATTTGCTGGCACTAATTGTCTCTACTGCTATTAATATTGTTCTGGTTATCGGGACAATGATGCAGCCAATTAATACAGGACCCACGATTTCATGGTCTAACAACGACCTTAGGTATTCCATCAGTTATGAACCACACAACATCTTCTTCTTCCTCTGACAATGCATGCTTTATGATTAATTATCCATTCTTTAAGTTAGATCTGTTATTCCCCTACCTTGATGGCAGGCCAGGAAGAAATACTTTGGGCATGTAATTTTGCATTTTAAGAACTCAATCAAATTATAACAACATCATAACTACAGAATTAAAAATTAGTTTGCTTCCCCTGCCCTCATGCTTAAACACTTCACTCTGGGAATAAGTACAGCTTTGCACCTCAAAAAATAAATGCATTTTTTAAAAACGTAAACATGTCATTAAAGAGTTTAGGAGCTCCTTAAAGTTAAAGATAGTAACAGTATGCCATCAAATCAATGCTGATTTTGGGTGACTGTTTATTGGATTCCTACAGTGAACAGATTGTTGGACATGATGGTCTCATAGGTCCAACCATCTGCTCAGTCATTCTCTTTCCAGGTTTATTTTTAAGGTAGAGAATACACAGAAGTGCTTTCCCATTTCCTTCTTCTGGGGGTGCCCTGTGACTTTACAGCTTGTTCAAAGCTTTACAGACTGGTTCTTCTCCCAGTAGAGAATCAAACTTCCAATCAGATACCTAAATCATTGAACTATCCAGCCAGATCCTTTTAAAGATAAAGGTTACTCTAAATCAGGGGTTCCCAAACTTTTCACACCGCAGGCTGGTCATGTGATTGACGTGGTTCCTCCTGCTGTAAAACACATCTGCGGCTGTCGTAAATGCATTTTACAGCAGCTGTGTGTGTGTTTACAGTCACATGTATGGGCACACAGCAGGAGGAACCACGTGACCACTTCAAGTAGCTGGAAAGGCTTTGTAGACCACATGAAATGGTCCCATGGGCTGCGTCTGGCCCTCAGGCCATACTTTGGCCACCCCTGCTCTAAATAAAACCTGTAAGAAATTGTTGTTGTTGCTCTAACAGGCTAACCCAGCTACACCCTGGGAATAATAAAAACAACAGCTGCTATGTGTTGATATATGGCCCTCCAGCTACCTCCACTCACTAGGACTTGAACAAATTTCTTTAAAATAATAAGAAAGGAAGTTGTGGTAAACATTTATTTTTGGTGAGCCCAAACACAGGATGCTGGCTTGGGCAGCCACTTGCACATCACCCAAAAGGAGAACAAAATAGAACAACAATTTGCCTATAATTGTTGATGCAAAATTAAAAATTATGACTGCAATTTAAACAGCTGGGAAGACCATGACTAGTGTATCTTATGCAATGGCTGCCTAGATGCTAATCTGAGGTTGATTCTTGATCTCCCTCTAAAAGATTTTTAAAATAATCCTTGGACTGGACTGATCTTCAAAAAGAAGACTGGTCTGGTCTCCACTAGAGAGGACACATGGCCACCATAGCATTGGTAGGAAACTTGTCTGCTGCTATCCTCCTCCTCCTGCTCAGTGCCCATTCAGCCCTTATTCTTGGAACTATGTCTCACTTCACATTGCTACTTTTTAGAGGGGCTATGTTACCCGTCTGGCCAGGTTATCTTGCTATGGTAATAGAGTAGACCATACTGCTAGTGAGTGTCAGGCGGCAATTAACTAACCTGACAATCCTCAGGAACATCTTTGGGTGCTGAAGTTCACAGAGAAGGGTGGTGGTCACCAAGTGGATTAAATCCCACTTGAATCCATCTTGATGGAGGACAGCAGTTTTACCAATACTGGTTTGGGGCTGATGAGGACTTTGTATGCAAAAGGGCTCAGGAAAAGAAAGTGACTCGTGGAACTGGATCAGTGTCACACTGCAATGCAGAAGGCAGATGAAAGGCCACTGCATTATATTCTCAGGACAGTCTTCATGACGGATCACCATGATGATTGCCTATATTCAGATTCGGATACAGCAGCAGAAGAAGGGGCTATGTTATGGGGCCTTGAGTTTCATCTCTAGTCTTGCTGTATAATCAGAAATCATGCCAAGCTCACTATACTGTACTTAATTTCTCCTCAAAGCAAGGGAAGGGGAGGATGACAACTTTTCAGGCAATCTACAAAAGAATCACATGAACCTCTAGTTGGCAACTCTTCTGAGTAATTTTTTAAAAGTTGCATATTTCACCCTGTGTTCCATTAACATGCTAGAGCTTGTTTTTCTTCTTTCCCATTGTTTTTGGGTTAAACATTTCCAGTATTCCAACCATGACTGAAGATAACACCATTAGATATAGTCAGAGTTAGATCAATACCAATTAGTTACACATGTGGGTCAGGGAGAAGCTATGTGTCCCACTGTAACAAAACAAAAAAAGAATTTTTAAAGAAATGTATGAGGTTTTTTATTTTGCTTTCAGTAGTCTGTTAAACCAATCAAGCTATCGCAGCAATTTGCAAGTATTGCACCACATGCCAAGTGGATGATTTTTTAAAAAGCTTGTAATTTTGAAGTTTAATGCTGTTTTACAGCAAATACAAAAAACTTTGTCCAGAGTTCTGCAGTGAGATCCTAAACATATTTATACTACTAATAATTATCTTCCAAATAGGGTGTTTAAGGAGACAGTCTAAGAATGTAATTTTATATTACATGTTAAGCATTTGAAGTAAATTTAGATATATTTTTAAGAGAAAGGCACTGAAAGCTAATAGATCTTTTAAAGAAGTCCCCTAGCTTAATTGTTAAGGCTTAATTTTTTTTTAAATCCACCTTTAGTGAAAATCTTTTTCAGTGCTATGGAAAACAAATTTTAAACCAAATAGACAAGGAAGAGATTTAGGATTTAAAATTGCCATTCTGTGAAACTAACAGATCATGTCTGAGGGATCAAAAAAAAATCTGCATACTTTCATTATCAGAATGAGTTGCCTTAAAAACAAAAAGCTAGATAAAGCAAAAATGATAGCATTTCACTAAAACAGAGTCACAACTGATGCCTTATCTATACATAAACAAGCCACTACTTTATATGATTGACCAATACCACATTCCTGTCAGACAAATAAGTTAAGTAACATTCCATGTATCTATGCAACATATAGCAAGAACCATAAAGAATTAAAACCAAGTTGAACTTTAAAATACAGTATTTAGGGGTGTAGTTAAAAATAAACAGCCTACTAGAGATCCTATACAAGTAAGAAAGGGTGGCAGAAGGAGAAGAGTATTACCCAAGTCATATTTGATAGTAATAACTTGCACCTAGAAAAGAAAGCAAGAAATGAATAAAGACTGCTTGCTTCTACCTTATTCAAGGGTCATTTCTTCTCCTGCACAATCAGTTGGTTCTACCAGCAAGTCCCTTAATTATAAACAAGGCAACTCCAGACCACATTAAACACTACTACAGTGTTTAAGACCAAGCTAAACGGCAGAAAACCCCGCTGCCAAGGTCAATTGCATGAGAGTCCTAATTGTAAGCTTGACATCAACTTACCACCCACAGCAGGCAGGAGCAGGCAAAGGTTAGAGCAGCAGCTCTGTCAAAACCGTCACAGGCGGCTGGGGCTTTGCAGGGAAGGCCCAATCACTACATCCTATATAGTATTTCACTTGCATTGAAGGAAAGGGGTTGGCAGGAAAGGCTGACAAACCACCATGCATCCCACTCCACCTTAACTATTGCTCTGTAGCAGGGGTGCCCAAACTTTTCGGGGCATGGCCCAATCACATGGTTCAGGGAGCCAGTCAGTAAGGCCCAGGGGCCAGATGCGGCCCCTGAGGTAAATTCATCCGGCCTGTGAAGCCCTTGTCGCTCCTGGAAGCGAAGTAAAACGTGCCTGTACGGGCACGTTTTACTTCCGCTTCCAGGAACGACGAGGGCTTCATGGGCTGCATCCGGGCTGTGGGCCATAGTTTGGACACCCCTGCTCTATAGCAATACTCTATGCCAGCCATTTGGTTACTGCATCATTGAAAGGGGCTAACAGGCCTTTATAGAGAGAACAGTGGTGATCAAACAGAAGATTTTTCAAGCAGTTCAAACATCCTCAGCAGGTGAATACGAGACATTTTGTCTACAGTTTAATTAACTATAAAATAATCAAACAAGGTCCAAGGGCAGTGCTCCAGTTATAAATTGGGGAAAGAGTGTAGTTTTCTACAGTGCTCCATACAAATGAACAATGATGACAACAACAGGACTCCCTAGATATTTGGAAATTTGGGGTTTATTGGACTTGAACATCCTTATTTTACAGAAAACAACTTTACTATGAACTGCCTATGTACTTAGATGTTACCTTAACAGTTCTTAGGTTCTTGGGTTAGGTCTTGATCTGTTAATTTTATACTAATCTTTGACTGTGAATCTAATGGCAGGTTTTTATAATACATTTAACCTAAAATCTGTTACCAAACAATGAATACTGTAATTGATTTCTTTAGAAGTGGTAATTTGCAGCATTTAGCTGTTGCTCACAAATGACCCATCAGCCTTTTTTTTCCTGCTTTGGAGAAAACTTTTTCTCCAAAGCATATAATATGGCTATGCAAGATAAACAATATGTTTTAGTTTTGCCATTTTGCCATACCTATACACCAACTCCCCAAGAAGGCTTCTAAGGATTTACCTATTAAATTTTGCAATACAGTAATACCTTGGATAACGCTAAGACTTGGTTCCACAAGTCTTGGTGTTATCCGATTTTTATTGTTATCCGATGCATGTCAAAATCTTATGGGATGGATCGGAAAACGTTAACGCTCCATAGAGATACATTGTAACCGCACAGGCTTTAGCGGTTGTTATCCGATCCATCCCATAGGACCTTAACATTATTCAATCCAATTCTCCTCCCCAGATTACTTAACGTTATGCGATTTTAGCGTTATCCGAGGTATTACTGTATAGGCGTACCAGAGTTTCTTCTCAAGGCTTATGAACATTGTGTGTTGCATCAACACACAACGTTTACACCATTCATCCTATACAGTAATTTATCATCGCAAAGTAGTTCTTTTCTACCATTCCTTAAAAAACTGAACTTCCAAGCCAATTAATTTTGACCTCACAATAGTAAACAAAGCACAAAAGGATCCATGTTTCTTAATCACACTTATTGTCCTCTACTTTGAGAAAGTCCCTACATCCAATCTTTTGTGTTAGCTTAGCTATGCCTGGCTCTAGATTTGAGAGGCACAGAGCCAAATCTTGACCACCTTTGGGAAGGTCACCCTTCTCTTATGGTGCTTCATAGTGTTGTTGGAGGCTGAAAAAAGGACATTTTTCTCCTGGTGAGCTGTGCTGAAACTAATATAACAGCTACACTCCTCATGGATCTATATCTGTCAACAGATACAAATCTATATCTGTTTAGGATACTCAGTGTAATGCAGTGGATAGAGTGACATATTAGGACTCATAACGCCTGGGTTCAAATCCCTGCTCAGCCATGGAAACTCACTGGGGGGGGGGGTATGGAACCAGTAAAACTACTCTTTAAATATTTCATTTACCTCAAAAGTCCTATTAGTGTTGCCATAAATTGGTTCTGATTTAGCAACACGCAACAAGAAAAAACAATGTCTATAAAGTGTTTCAACTAGGATTTCTAGCCATCCAACCAATTCACATTGTGTTTTTGCCTTTGATATTTGGAAAAGGCAACATAAAACCAGAGTTTGATTCAAAGGCTTACAGTGGCCCCACCAAAATCCACAGGAAAAGTTCATTTCAAATAAATTAACTCCCTTTTCCCCCAGAGGGCCTGGAACAGGCACAGATATCTAAACACACTGAGTTGAAAGGGATCTTATAAGTCTTCTAGCTAGCCCAATCCCTCACTCAGTCCAGAAGCTATCTACTGTAAGTATTTTAATGAATCACTTTAATTGGGTTATAAGGATTAACAGTGTAAATATTTTCTGTGAAAGAGTGTTAACCAGAGTCATCATCAGCAGGTATGCTGGGAGCATAGGTGTCACAGTGTTTCTTGGTTTCATCAAAGACCACAAATAAAGAAAATTTTGAAGTGGTAGCCATGTTAGTCTATGCAAGCATATACGAGAGCAAACAAAACAAGAGAAAGACATTATGACACCTTAAAGACTAAATTCTGTATTTTAATGTTAGCTTTCGTGGAGCAAGTCAACTTCATCACACATAAGAGTGAGACTTCACAGCGTCAATTTACACTGACAAGCCACACTAATTTGTAAACTTATGTTATGCCAACCAGCCATTGTGTACCTCTCTACCTGATCTGTATAAAATGACACCATGAAGTTTCACTCTGATGAAGTGGACTTGATCCACAAAAGCTAACACTGAAATACAGCAGCTTGTCTTGGGACTGCGGTGGTTCAGCAGTTAAGAAACTAGCCTTGTTAGCTGGAAGGTCAGCAAGTCGGCAGTTCAAGACCAGAGTACTGCATGATGGAGTGAGTGCTCATCTCTGCCCCAGCTCCTGCCAACCTGGCAGATCAAAAGCAGGAAACTGCAAGTAGATAAATAGGGGCCACTTTAGTAGGAAAACATATTGGGGACAAAATTAAAGAGGAAACACGAATTTTCTTCCGCAACAATACACCGCATGCAGCGTCCCCTTGGTGGCGCCAGCGAGCAATCGAACTGTCCCACAACACGCACGAGAAAGTTACCTTGGAGCGCAATTCAGCGCGGTTTAAAAGAACGTGCCGTTTGTAACTAGATTGGTCACACGTCGAACTCTCTTTCGCGTTCCTTTTCCTTTAGCCAGCGCTGAAATAAAACCAGGCAACGCCAAGGCGTCCTGCCGGCCACAAATGCGTGCAGGTTGTACTGAAGTATGGGAGGGGGAAAAAAGGATGCCCAAATTTGGGATCCAGGTGATGGCTACATAACGAGCGCACAGAGGCGAGCTAGCTGGAACATCGAAGTAATTTTCCGACGGCTCTCTCCTTCCCCTCCTCCACCTAGGGCGTTATTAACCCTTTTGTCCCCTGGCCATCCCCAGAGGTAGTACTCCAGCTGCGGAAAAGAAATTTACATGTGGAGACATCGACTCAGCCCCGCCCGTCCCGTCCATCTCTCCATCTTCTTCACTAACCCAGATGCACAAAGGAAAAACAGTCATGCATTAAACATGAGATTTGCGGCCTTCTGGCCTGCTTGCCGTGTTTTTTTCCCCCCCTTCTTAAATCACCAATAACCCGGCCCGACAATTGCACATTTAAGACTCCAAAGGAAGAGAACAGAGAAAATTGAGGGAGGGGGAACGCCCCAAACCCACCTATGGATCGCCAATCGATTCGACCGACTCTTCCCCCCCCCCCAAATATTACATTGTGATTGACCCCTGCCATTTATTTGAGGGGAGTTGAGGGGGGGGGGAATCCTTTCATTTTAGTCCACCCCACCTTCTCACCCATCCACCCCAGTTAATTCAAATAAAACTGGACAGAGGATGAAGGAGCAATCTGATTGAAGCCAAATATTTCACCTTAAAGTTGTCTTTAACTTTTGCGGGCAGGCAATTGTTTAAAAAATCCGTGCCATGTATTTATTGATTAGGAAGAAAAGGATTTAACTACAGCTCTCTCCAACTCTTTCAGAGAATCCTAACTTTTAAGACTATTTTCTCTCTTTCAGGATGATTTTCTCCCTCCCCCTCTTTTCTGCTACTTTAACGATTCAGGGCTTAATTGCGAAATATCCAAACCTTCCTTTTTTTTTTTTTTTTTTTTTTTTGGTGTCCATTGCTTCCCTCCTTGGCTATTTAAATATTTGACTCCCAACTTTCAAGAATCTATGTCCCGTGTGGCTACCGAAGTAGGAGAAGGGGCTTTGAAAAAAAACACTCCTCACACCGCCCTGGAATTTAAAACCCTCGTTTCCATTCTAGTCGCGACCCCTCCATCGGTCTGCTTCGAAACAATCGCCTCTCCTCCCCAATCAAGTAAAATCTGGGAAAAACTAACGCCAACTCGTTCCTCTCTTTACACTTAAACATGAGGAAGAGAAAGAAGTAACTCGCCACCAGGTTTGGGATATTTTTAAAAAAGAGTTCCTCTCCCCACCCACACACCATATTAGCTCACCGGAGTTATTTTAGGAAGTCGGAAATCAAAGATGGCTGGAGGTCAGGCTACAAAGGGTCCGGAGTGATTGCGATCTCTCCCTTTCTCATCATCATCATCAATCCCCCACCCTCAAGAGAGCTCCTAGTTTTGGGGTGAGCGAGAGAGGAAGTCCTCTCCATGCACACCAGGCAAGAGACGGAAGGCTGCAGCGCAGAAGTGCATGCGGGTACAGGAGATACAGCAGCAGATACAAAAGTCGTTTCCCATTTCTGCATTACAAAAGATGTGTCCGCCTGCCCCCTCCCTCCCTCCAATATTTCCTTAAAAGGGGGGGGGGTGTAAAATAAATTTACCATTCTGCAGCGTCCATCGGAATATAAGCACGCGGTTGTCCCACGTTATGGGTTGGGTTTTGTTTTTTTTGCGTGTTTTTCCCCCAAAGGATGCTAAAATAATAATAATCCCGGAACCTACTTGCAAACAACTATTTATGGGGAAAGGGAGGGGGGGGAGAGAATCCCTCAAGCCAAACAATCCTACAGTTGGCTTGTATTTAAGCAAGGATTCTGGTGAAGATTTTTGCTCCTTGCAAAAAAATAAATAAAATAATTCAAATTCAAAACCTGATCTAAGGGGATCTGAGAAGGCTGGATTTTATTTTTAAAAAAGAAAGGAGGGAGAATTAAAATGGAGAAACAAAAACCCAACAACTCTGGCTGGTTAAAAAAGAAACGCTTAAATTAACATAAAGAAATAAAGAACCACGTTCCCCGATCTTTGGCCAGGGAGAAAGAAAGGTGACATTAAAAAGTGGTCCAGATTGGAAGGGGGGAAATGCCTCAGGATCCCGACTCCCCAGTGCGTGCAAGGGATGAGCGGGTGGGAGAAATAACCACACACTCGCACACAAAAGCGAGCAACTCCCACCCCCCACTCGACTTGCATTTCTTTTGCCCATCAATTAAAGTTGCTAATTGCTCGGCGCTTCTCCTGGGCTTCGGCTTACCATTTGCTCCACCCGTGAGCTGCTGCTCGTCGGAATTGATGTGCTGGGGCTTCGCCTGCTTGCGCCTCGACATGGTGCGGAACACGCATCAGGGGCAAAATAGTGGCAATTATTTTCTTCTTCTTCACAACAAATTCCTAGAGTTGGGAAATTGCTCCCAGGGACTGGAATGCGCATGTCAGAGTAATTATGATTATCAATAATGCATTGCGATTTATCATGGTCCTGACAGCTGATTGGCCTGAGTCCAAGAGCTCACAGATTATTTAAATAAGGTCTATTGATCAGGGAGGAGAAGGGGACGCTGGGTGTTGTAGTTTCTCGGGGCGGCTGCTCGGCTGGTGCATGTGATTGAAGCGTGTGAAGCCTCTAAAAGCAGAGAGGTGGGCGCTGCGCGTGTGCATGAAAAAGTTTTTTGCACGACTACTTCGGCTGCTTGGCTCGGATGATTATTTTTCTCCAGAGAAGGGAGGTGGGGGTGAAGAGGCGAAAATGCACCGAACAACCCAATCTTTGAAAGCAAATAAACAGCCGGGCAGCTTTGCTTGCTTGATCAATGGAGAAAATCCTTTCTCATCTCACTTTCTCAATTATCCTTTTCCCCCAGGGGATTGATATCCAGGAATATTTATGCCTGGATATCAGCTGCGAGGAACGGCATTGGAAGTAAAAAAATTTTTTTAAAAAATTCTCTGTTCCCCGCCACACCTCAAGACGCATCCTTGAGCCGCGATCCTTATGCCTTTTGACTGCGTAATAGTCTCCTTGGGGGTTAATACTAATAATTTCGTGTAAGATATTATTCTGGGTTGAAAGGATTTTTGGTAGAGAAATTCCACTCGGAGGACGTCCCAGTAAGGCTCTTTTCATGTCCCCAAGATCTTTTCCCACCGAAGTGGTCCCCATTTATCAACTTGTATTTTTTTGTTTTCGAGCTGCTAGGTTGGTAAGAGCTGGGACAGAGACGAGCGCCCAAGCCGTCATGCAGTACCCGGGTCTCGAACAGCCGACTTGCACGCCTTCCAGCTTGCAAGGCGAGCTTCTCTGAGCCACCCCTGCCCCTTATTAACTCAGTAAGTAAGTTTTGCTGAATACAGCGGTGCTTGCTTGCGAGGAACTGTTCGTGTCACGACAGTTTAACGCACACCGCAATCCTGTACATGTCTACTCAGAAGTAAAGGATTTCAAACCCACTTAACTCTCGCATCAGTGAACATAAGATTGCAACTTCTGTAAAGAAGGCCTTTTTTAAAAAAAACCTATGATATATATCAGAGATGAGCAAGGGTTGGGTTTTGTTTGGGGTATTTGGACTTTAATTTTCACACATGTCCATTCAGCATGATCACAGGGATTCTGGGACTTTTCATCCCAAAAAGTGACTTCCCAAATCACTGATGTATTAAAAAGAACTTTTTGTTTATTTGTTTGACACTCCTTGGTGCTTCAGCTTCAGATCCTTAACTCAAGGAAATAAGTTACAGTATCTGGCAACTTGTAGCTTCATTTTGTAAATTTCTTCCTTTATACAGTTTAAAAGGCAGCAAGTAGAGTTAGATTTTAAACTCAGATTGCAGTGTCACTGGAGGCGGAGCAGCAAAGACTCATCAATAGTATGCATAGATAGGCTTATTTTGAATGCCTAAGGACTTTACAAACACTGTCCCTACAATATTATATTATATTTGCAAAGTATAATAATTGTTCAGAGATAGGAAAATTGTTTCTTAAACCTAATCCTTTTTTGTTAGGTCACAGCACTCCAGCAACACAGCTTGTTAAATTTGCAAAACAATTTTAATTGCATATGATCCATCTGCTGTTTCCTATTGCATTATTATTCCTGGGGAGAGAAATCCAACTACAGAAAGAAAAGAGCTTAATGTTTTGAAGAAAACATATCAAAACATTCCAAGAAAGCATTTTTGGCCCCTAAAAATAACAAGGGGAGGAAATGTGTAATACTGTACCTATTTATCCATTGGACAGGGGAGAAGACTAACGTTATTTTATATTTTGAAAAGGAACATGTTTATGCCTCCTCCCCATGACATGCTACAGGTCAGGCCATTATTGGTCACATGTTATATCTCAGCTCTGCTATTGTTTATTTTCTTGTATATTTTTCCTGCCCATTTCCCCTGCAGCTTAGAGACATATACCTGGTTCTCTTCCTTATATTTTCTCTAGAGTTCCATTATACATTAGGTGGAGGCTAACTCAAGATGACTAGCCCCGAACAGTCAGGTGCACAAGAAAAAGAATCATTTTCCAAAGTTGAGGTGCACTTTCTCCATTATAGAATATCCCACAATATCCTTTCTCCTTTTTTGCCAGTTTAACTTCTACTGTAATGAGTTACATCAGAGATCCTCAACCTAATGCCCATGGGCCAGATCCAGCCCACATTACCAAATCATCCAGCCCACACCCTCGCTTCTGCTGCCTCCACTGCCTCTGCTTGGCTTGGCGTGACCCTAATGGCGCTCCATAGCAGGGTGGATGTTGTAAGAGGCCAAGCAGAAGATAAAAAGATTGAGGTGATGGTGGAAGTGGCGGTGGGTGCATTTCCGGTGACTGCGGGGGCATTTCCGGCAGTCACGGGGGCATTTCTTTCACCCACTCGACACAGCTTCTCCAGGCATGGGAGCAGGGGTGGTGGCTTTGGGGTGGGTGTGTGGTGGGCTCAGAGTCGGTGGCAGTGAGGGGACCACCAGTCTGGCCCCTCAACAGTCTGAAGAAGCATGACCCGGCTCCAGGCTTTAAAAGGTTGTGGACCCCTGAATTAAATAAGCAACTATTTTTCTTGCCATCTCATTATCTTGGAAATCACTTGCTCAAGAGAGTAGATCCAGCCTTACACAGTAAGCATTGTGGCTAGCTGGTCATCTGAACCCAAATTTACCTACGACGTTTTAATACTTAACAGTCACATCACACCAGCTCACCCCTTGAACCCTTTTGCAGATGTGGGATGATGCATCTAAAAAGCTTAGTTTGGTGACTTTTCCTAATCATCTAGTAAGTTTAAAAGGGGAGGTAAGTTTCAAATTCACAGTTTTTACTGCTGTCTATCTCTAAAAGGGAATGTGGTGGCCTAGTGGTTAAGGTGCTGAACTTGATGACCAGAAGGTCAGCAGTTTGAAACCTGAGTTCTGCATAATGGAGTGAGCTCCCATCTTGGTCCCAGCTCCTGCCAACCTAGCAGTTCAAAAGCAAGAAACTGCAAGTAGATAAATAGGTACCACTTTGATAGAAAGGTAAACAACGTTCCATGCACTTCAGTGTCTAGGCATGCCTGCCACATGACCACGGAAACATCTGTAGACTCAGCGCTGGCTCTTTGGCTGTAAATGGAGATGAGCACCTCACCCTAGAGTCAGATACAACTGGCTTTTGAGCAAGAGCAACCTTTGCCTATCTCTAATTTATCACAAATGTGTTGCCCCTTTCTTATACCGGATGCGTAAAATACTTATTCCTAAGATCTTCTGTTCCTCTGCCCTCTAGATCTTTATATTGTTCCCAGCTGCATTGAGTGCTATAGTGGACGAATTCCAACTTTTTCTGGCATAGAAAAAGCTTCTGTTTTCTATAGAGAGAAATGCCTGTTGAATTTCTTTCTGCAATGCAGTTGTCAAATATACCGTACATACAACATAACATAGCACACAGTTACTCAAATAGCAGCAAATGTTTGCTAAATGGGATAATGGCTTAGATGTTGGTAAAATTCCCATCTGTGCCATGGGCCCAGTCATTGGTCTTCATCAGGCCAATATCAATAACAATTAAATGGTAGCATGGCTAAACTCATTGACTTTTGATAGAAGAAAAAGTCTGTGCAATAAATATAATACACTAGCAAACTGTCATATTGGGACTGTCAGTGAGAATAGGCACAATGAGTCAGTGGCACTTTGAGAAGTCAACATCTATGTAAAATAGGTCTACTTTATTTGAAGTTGACAAGTGAGAACCATAGGTGTGATTTTCAAATGGGGCTGAATCCATCATTTTGTGTGTGTGTGTGTGTGTGTGTGGGGTGTGTGTGTGTGATGCCACTAGAAAACAGATATTCTTCAAATTTCTGTGCTTAGAACAGCCTACACTTCCTCTTCACTCTGAATTATATTTATTTTATCCATTTATTTCTTATAATTGCATACCGTCCTATTGGCCAAAGCCATTCAAGGCAGTTAAACATGCATAATTAAAACCATCATAGAAAATACTAACATAAAACTAGTTAAAATAACCTAGTAAAAACAGCAACAAATTATTAAGCAGACAGGCCAATTACAATCAGTACTAATGACCAGAACCATATACCACCTATGTTGTGTTGGTAATGGGCAAGATGGTATAAAATACTTCTCTGTGCAGTTCAGCTATTACAGATTTCTAGAATTCTTGGAGTTTTTGTACTACAAAAGTATAAATACATTTTAAAGGGCAAAATATTTGCATAACACTATTTTTATTTATTTCAGACTGTTTCTGTTTTGCCTTCCCTTTTAAAAAATGAATTTAAGCTATCAGCTATGAATGATATTAATTGGTCTTAAAGGGATAAGTTCTAAGATTATTATTATTTCTTCCATGATAAACACTGATATAGCAAGTTAGAGAGAATCAGTTCTGTGTTTTTAGTTTATCACAGGGTAGTTTGGACAGTTAAAAATTTGTTCCCTACACACAGTTGTGTAATTAGTATTTTGTAATTGAAAGTCCTGATGATTTAAGTAAATTAATTGGCTCAAAACACACAGCAATAACTAAAAACCCAGAGCATAAGTCTTCACTAGAATTAGTATGTCATCATTAAGAGTCTTGGGAACTGTAGTAAGGTAAAGATTATTCTCAAGAAGTAACATAGGTAAAGGTAAACTTCACCCTTGCTTGAAAGCCAATTGTATCTGACTCTAGGGTTCAGTGCTCATCTTTGTTTATAGCCAAAGAGCCAGTGCTGTCAACATCTGCAGATGTTTCTGCGGACATGTGGCAGGCATGACTAGATATTGGAATCCATGCCTATTTATCTACTTGCAATTTCTTACTTTCGAACTGCTAGGGTGGCAGGAGCTGACAAATCTACCTCATGGTAAGTTTTCCTCTTTTCCTGCTGCTTTCAGCTTTCCCCATTATTTTCTTTTCTAGTAAGTAATGCCTTCTTATTAAATGCCCAAAGTACAATAGCCTAGGAGGTTTAGACTTTTTTACTTCCAGGCGGAGTTCAGAGTTGATTTGATCTGGTATCCATTTATATGTTTTCTTAGTCATCTATCATATCCATAGAAACAGAAATGGACATCTAATACCCTGCCCAACTACTTTCTTGCAATTTGGGGCAGCCTATGTTACTTCTTAGGGACTGCAGTGTCTCAAGTTGTTGATGCTGACTGGAAGGCAGCAGATCAGCAGTTCGAGATCCGAGTACTGCTCAATGGAATGAGCTCCCCTCTCTGTCCCAGCTCCTGCCCACCTAGCAGTTTGAAAGCAAGAAATTGCAAGTAGATCAATAGGTACCACTTTGGTGGGAAGGTAAACAGTGTTCCATGCACTCTGGTGTCTAGTCATGCTTGCCACATGTCGATGGAAACGTCTAGCTCTTTGGCTGTAAACAGAGATAAGCAGTGAACCCTAGAGTCGGATATGACTGGCTTTCAAGCAAGGGTGACCTTTACCTGTGTTACTTCTTGAGAATGATATCTTTTCATACGTCTCCTTGAATAACCTGGTTGCTTCTGCACAAAACAACTCCACAATGGTTGGCATTCACACACACACACCTCAGAAAAACTTAAAAATAAAATTGTGAGCATGGCCATACAAATGAACATATGTAATACACAGAAACTTGTACTGTGTGGGAAATAGAAAAATATTTCTATTTGCATTATATATTTTTTTTACTTTTGAATTTTTTTATTTCCCAATGAGAGTTGAGTGCATTGTTCTTGACTGGGGGAAATCAACATCGATATAGTTGGAACAAAGCGCAGTTCTAAAGAAGTCAAATTTGAGGGGTGTGTGTGTCTTTGTTAGTGTAATCGACAGTTCAATAGCATTTCTAATATTTTGGTAAACACACTCGCTGACTCCTCCAAAGAATGACAAGTATGCAGGTGAAGCAGGCAAACAAACAAATGCCAGGATGTTTGTTAAAAAGCCCAAGCATTTCATCTCATTCAAAGATAAACATCATCCAGTCTATCTAGATAGATCTCTCTTTGAAAAGAGCATGCCTACCTACCTGATTTAAAAGCTGGCTGGATAGCTCAGTGAATTAAGTATCTGGCTGTGGAAAGACATTATGAATTTAGAATAGAATTAACTCTTATATAAATACCTGGGAATCCAATAAGTAATGATAATATCATAAGGAAGGAGACCTTCTTTGCTGAATGCTAATAGGACCATGCGGCCTGGAGGTCCTTATTCCCAATTTAAGTCAATCTCATTACCATTGACTATCAGCTTTTGTCTTCTTCTTCTTCTTTACACCTTTGGGTGTGGAGGGTGATATAAATTTCTTGCTCTGGCACTTCTACCAGCCTCCACCAGGTTTATTTGGTGTTCTTGTAATATTTCTTTGATGTTATCTCTCCACCTTCCTGATTCTGCTTCGAGCTCTTTGTCCTTTTCCTCTTTCCACATATGCCTTGCATGGTGTGGACTTCCAAGGCATTCTCTCCAAATGGGCAAACCACTTTATTTGTTGTCTGTATATTTCAAGATTAGTTCTATTCCATTTTTTTCTTTATAATCTCATTCCTGATTTTATCCCTTCTAGTCACTCCAGCAGTCTTCCTCAGACATCTCATTTCCATGGTGACCAACTTTCGTTAATGTTTTGTATTTGTTTTGCTCTTGTATTCATTTACATCAAAATTGGGCTAGATCAGCTTTGCTCTCTAAAGGTCCGTCTTGATTAGCAAAAAGTGCTACATTTGTGTTGGTTTTGCCAAGTTCCAAATGTGACCCAAAGCACAATACACTGCTGAGCTGCACATTAACCTGCTGAGGTGCAGGTTATTTCAAACCACCTGTTGGGGTCGTTTATTTTGCACTGGTTCCTGAATTGCAAATGTTATAACAGTTAAATATAACTTTAAAAAACTAATAATTGCTACCAGCTGGCAGGCATGGTGCAGCAGCAATGCAGGCTGCGCCCAACGGTAGTGCAGCTGCAAATTCAGCAGCAGGAATAAGAAAAGAAGAAAACTCTATTGGGGATTGGAAATCAGAGGGGAAAGGGGAAATCAGGAGGCTGCATGGGCAGTAGTAGCTGGAGGGTTAAAAGACGTATTTGGGCAAGGACGTAAAAACTGACATAAGCCCTGTGTGACCTTAACTTGCTTTCAAAAAAATCCCAATTGGAAACCCCATTCTTTTGATAGTCAGGTAAGATAAAGGGTAAAGGTTGCCCTTGCTTGAAAGCTAGTTGTATCCAACTCTAGGGTTCAGTGATCATCTCTGCTTAAAGTGCCCGCACTGACTTCGTCAGCAGACATCTCTGTGGACATGTGGCAGGCATGACTAAACACCGGAGTGCATAGAACACTGTTTACCTTCCCACCAAGTGGTACCTATTTGTCTACTTGCAATTTCTTGCTTTCGAACTGCAAGGTTGGCAGGAGCTGGGATAGAGACGGGAGCTCATTCTGTCATGCAGCACTCAGGTTTCAAGCTGCTGAACTGCCAACCTTCCAGTCATCAAGTTCAGCATCTTAACCACTAAGTCACTGCAGTCTTGACAGTCAAAATCTACCCTAACCTGAGTAGCAGAAAACATGAGTGGCAGGAAATGTTCTGGAAAACATGTCCTGTACTTTATATTATCTGCTTGTGTTTACATGGCTTTTCTGTGTTTGATTCTAAAGCCTGTAAGCCTGATTCTACCAGTAACTTGTCTAAATGGGTGACCTCATAAACAGATTTACTGGAAGAATGACATTTTGTGTGATACTCATAGGGTGTCTATGTAAGGTATGCAGGATTATAGAAATATGCAAATAGTTTTTATAAAAATTAAATCTCCAAATAGCTGAAACAGAACTGTGACTTTTAAGTCTACATGGATTTGTTTAAGGGGCTGGGGAATGTCCCCAAAGAATCTGGAGATAAAAGAGGATATAGAGAAGGAATTAACTTGATTAGTGTCTTTAGGGTCCCAAATGTGAAACGGCAGAACGTTGTTGGATTAGAACTCTCATAATCCCTAACCATGGGCCGTGGCTGCAATTATAGCAGCATTTGTGCATACATGGAGCACATCTGCTTCCGGTAGCAGTGAGGCCTGGATGATTTGACACCATGGCTGGATCTGGCCCACATGTCATAGTTTGGCCAGCCCTGCTTTATAGTGTTGCAGAAACACAAGTCACACACTTCTGTTTTGAGCCAGTCAATCCTGGCACCAGCTAGGAATGGTTGTCTCTGTTTTCTAGCCATTTCATATCCAAAAGGGATTGGGGCGGCTTAGTGGTTAAGATCCTGAACTTAACAAAAGTTGGCAGATCAACAGTTCAAGACCCAAGTGCTGCACGACAGAGTGAGCTCCCGATACTGCCCCAGTTCCTGTGGGCCTGACTCAGATAATTCAGGACCCAACCAGGAGCAGCAGCCACACCCCGGATCTAGTCTTCTTGTCAGAATGGTGACAGAGTGATCTGAGATTACTGAAATTAGTCACAACTCCTGTGCCATGGTTAGATCACTATCTGGTGACTCTGGACTTTCTGGAGGTGATGATTCACTGCAGGGAGACAGGGCCAGTTATATTGGCCTGCCCCCGGTGACTGATGGATCCGGATGGATTCCTGAGGGAACTGGTGTGTTTTCCTCTGGACTGGCAACACGATTTGCCTGAGGCCCTGGTTGACCTCTGGAACAGGGGTGGCGGCCGCAGCCTTGGACATAACCGCGCCATGATGGCTTCTCTGCGCCTGAGGTCATTGCTCATCCCTGTGCTTCACGGAGGAGTTAAGGGAGCAGAAGTGAGCAAAGAGATGCCTGGAGCGCCGCTGGGTGAAGACCCAGAGCGAGGATGCCTGGACACTTGTTAGAGCCTTGATTAAATCCTATCTCGTGGTGATGGAGGGGGTGAAACGTCAATATTTCACCGCTCTTATTGCCTCTGCGGATAATCGCCCAGTGACCCTGTTCCGGGTGACCAGATTCCTCCTTGGAAGGGTGTGTGTGTTGGGCCCTGGGTGGCAGGGATTGGCTGAGGCTTTTGCGGATTATATGACAGAGAAAAATCGCTCACATTCTCTCCAAGTGTAATCCCAGCATGGAGAACATTATTTATTTGTTTATTTATTTATTTATTTATTTATTAGTTCAAATTTATATTGCCGCCCACTCACCATGGCGACCCAGGGCGGCTTACAGACAATACATTACAATACAATATGTTGCGGTGGGCACAGGGTAGAGGTGGCAAAGTTCTCATCCTGCCCTGGCTTCTTCTTCCCCTGGCAGTTGGTATAGGCACAGGGGGAGGGGCAGCAAGGTCCTCATCCTGCCCTGGCTTCTAGAGCTGGGGCTGACTAGAGGGCAGTCTAGCCATGTTATCTGGGATCGGTTTGATCCAGTTGTTCCTAAGGAAGTGGACAGGGGCAGGGGGAACTGTTTGTACCACTGCCTGTGCATTAGATCCTTGCCCCGCCTGGCTAGTGGGGCAGCTGGGTTGGAGCAATTATAAATTCTTCGTCCAAGAGGGTTTTTTTCCAGAAACCTTAAAACATGCCTTGGCTTGTCCCCTCCTAAAAAAAATCCTCGCTTGACCCTACGGTGCTGGCCAGTTATCAGCCTGTCCCCAACCTGCCCTTTTTGGGTAAAGTTTTGGAGAAGGCAGTGGTGCAGCAGTTACAGGAGATCCTGGATGAAACGGATTATCTGGACCCTTTTCCATCAGGATTCAGGCCCAGATTTGGTACAGAAACTGCATTGGTCGTGCTAGTGGATGATCTCTAGAGAGAGCGGGACGGTGGACATCTGTCTGTCCTGGCTCTTCTTGACCTCTCAGCGGCTTTCGATACCATCGACCACGGTATCCTTCTGGAAAGGGTCTGAAGATTGTGGATCCAGGCACTGTGTGGTCCTGGTTTTCCTCATTTCTGAAGGGCTGGACCCAGTTGGTGTGGCTGGAGAGGGAGAGGTCCAGCCCTAGGCACCTCCAATATGGGGTGCCTGAGGCTCGGTGCTCAAGCCTCTCTTATTTAACATCTACATGAAACCACTGGGTGAGATGATCCATTCCCACAGGGTGAGGTATCATCAATATGCTGATGATACCCAGTTGTATATCTCTGCCCAGCGATGCAGTGGAAGTCCTTTCCAGGTGCCTGAAGACAGGGTCTGGATGGGGGACAACAGGCTACAACTGAATCCTGGCAAGACTGAGTGGCTGTGGGTCAGGGGTCCTGCCTTATCTTGGGAGCTTCCATCTTTGGTTCTGGATGGGGCTTCTTTGCCCCAAACAGACCTGGTGTGTAATCTGGGGGTCCTCCTGGACTCGTGTCTGCTGCTCGAGTAGCAGGTGGCAGCCGTGGCCAGGAGGGCTTTTGCTCAACTTCGGGTCATTCGCCAGTTACGCCCATTCCTAGACTGGGACTCCTTGCTCATGATTACACATGCTCTGGTCACCTCCAGACTTGATTACTGTAATGTGCTCTACATGGGGCTGACCTTGATGACTATTCTGAGGCTGCAACTGATCCAGAATGCGGCTGCCCAGGTAGTTATAGGTTGCTGGCATTATGCTCGTGCCTCACCGCTACTTCGGGAGCTGCACTGGTTGCCAGTGTTCCTCTGGGTGCAATTCAAGGTGCTGATGATCACCTTTAAAGCCCTATATGGTAGTGGGCCAGGATACCAAAGAGACCACGTCACCCCAAGAACATTTGTCCATCCCACCAGAGCGGACTGGAGAGGTGCCCTTGTGGTATCATTGGCTAGAGAGGCACATCTCTCAAGCACTAGGAGGAGGGCCTTCTCTGTGTCCACTCCGGCCCTTTGGAACCTCCTAATAACCCACGGAATTGCGTCTCCAGACAGAGTTGCTCCCCTTTAGGAAAGGGGTAATAAAAACATGGCTAACAGGGCACGTATGGGGCCCTGGGCATTTGATGACCCCAGCCTGTTGGTTGATCTGATTCACCTCTAGTGTAATTCTAATCTTTTAAATCTTGGTTTTAACTTGTTGATTTTTAACTCTTTTAAAGTTTTAATCTATGCTTTATGAGGTTTTATGGCCATGGATGAATTTTAATGTGGGTTGTTGGGTTTTTTAGTGTTTTGTTATTGTTGTGGAACCGCCCTGAGGCTGAGTCATCCCCGAATAGGGAGGCATACAAATGCAAAAATAAATAAATAAATAAAAAGCAACCCCTGGTCCCCACCGAGCAGTGGTGGGCAGCAGCCGGTTCGGACCGGTTCTACCGAACTGGTAGGAAAAAACCTGGGTGGTCTCCCGGGGGGTGGGGGTAGTAACCCTCCTGGGAGACCATCCAGGATGGTTACTTTTTTTGGAGGCGACCGGTTTGGTCGCCTCTCTGGCCACCCTTCCTTGCATCCCAAAATGGCTGCTCATAAGTGTGCATGCGTCAAAACACCATTTGATGCATGTGCGCTGAATATCCGAGGTATACATGCGTCAAATGGTATTTTGATGCATGCTCCCTTATAAGCAGCCATTTTGGATTGCAAGGAAGGGTGCAGTGGCTGGCTTTTGAGGAGCGGTGAGCCCTCTTCAGTGGCTGACTGAAGAGCGTTCCTCTTTGGAGGAGCAGTGGCTGTGGCGGCGGTGGCGTTCCCTCGACACACCGCCAGGCCGGTAACCAGTGGAGGTGGTTGTGCAAAGCACTCAAGGACACATTTGACTTGCATGGCATGTATTGCTCACACTCATGCTCCAGAATTACCATATTGCACCACTGATCACACCAATGGATCAGTAATCCAGGTGCCTACGTCTGCCAGGATAATGGGTTTAACAACCCACTACAATAAGCTTAAAGTTCAACATTTAAGTTGCTCAGACTTGCCAGAAAACTAGAGCAAATTAGTAAGCACCACGAGTATACCAGAGGTTGACCAGAGAAGGCAGAGAATTATAATTTCCTGCACTTACAAAGCTTTCTTCATTCTCTCCCCATCTTTTTTTATATAGCTTAGGAATGATATATTGATTTTCCTGGAGATTCTTTCTACAATTACAAAGAAAAACTGAATTGCTCCTTGTAAAAGGGAAAAGAAACCTTTCTTAATGCCTATTTTTAGAAAAGAAGCAGCCTTTCCTATGTTGGTATCTGGAAGAAATAAAAATGCATTAAATAAGAAAAAGAAGGAAAACAAAATGATGTAGGGATCCATACTAACAATCCAATGAAATGCACATCTTGTATTTTTTTTAACTTAACACATTTGGACACTTTTTTTTTTGCTCTAAACTCTTTTTAAGGTGTAAATTGAACCCAACCTAGCTCGTGTGTTTCTTAAACACCTGATAAATCATCTTTGAAAATGGGCCAAGATTATAGAGAATGTCAGTTTACAGAAGATAGGTATTTTCTCTATTGCTTGGGCTGTTCTTGCAATAATTATTAGTGGTACAGAGAAGGGGAGAGAATAGGCAGTATCCTCTATCTTGTGTCAGTGCCACAGAAATGTAAAACAAAAGTGTGAAAAAGTCTTCATTAATTTAATCAAGATCTATAAAGGCAAACTATCCATTGAGCCATGATCAATATGTTGAATACAGAGCATGACTAGGTGCAGTGTACAGGACAGTGCAGTGTAGTGGACAGTGACAGACTAGGACAGGAAGCCTGGATTTGAATCCCCATTTGGCCATGGAAGCTCACTCAGGGTATGGAACTGGCAAAAACATTCCTTTAATATCTGGCTCAGTGGTTAAGAAGCTTGCCTTGTTAGCTGGAAGGCCGGCAAGTTGGCAGTTAGAGACGCAGGTGCTGCATCTGTCCCTGCTCTTGGGGACATGAAAGGGGCCTCATTCAGGCATCCCCTGAGCAGTTTTTCCAGCAAAAATCCTTTCAACCCAGAATAATTTCTGACACGAAATTATTATTACCTTGGAAGCCCTGTTAGGGTCCCTAAAGTAGTGGCGTAGCTAGGGCAGGTTTAGACGCCCAGGGCCCCAGGCCAAACTTACCACTCCCCACCTAGGTAGGAAAGTCCTACCTTCAGGGAGTTTGCCAGGTTTGAAGGTGGGGTGGCCGCACCCCTGGGACCCTGACGGCGTGGGTGAGGCCCAGGGTCTGGGGTGGTGCAGTGCAGGCCCAACGGGGAGCCCACCGTCAGGGTCCCAGGTGCGTGGCCGCCCCACCTCCAAGCCCAGCGGCGGCCACCTGTCCACATTTGGCGGCAGCAGCACCTGTGAATCAAGGGTGGCAGTCGCCGCGACCCAGCGTGTGTGGCCAGAGGACCTCCCCCCGCAAGGCCTGGCCGGTGCTGCTCCAGCTGCGAGCACTGGCCTTGCCCCTCTGGGCGCCGGCGCCACTAAAGGTGGATGAGCTGCTGCCACCAGGCTAGAAGGCAAGGCGGCCGCACACCCGGGATGCTGACAGTGGGCTAACCACTGGGCCCGTGCCACACTGCTCCAGCCCCTCGCCTGCTCCATCGGAGTCACAAGCAGCGTGGCCGCCCTGCCTCCTAGCCCAGCAGCAGCAGCAGCGCCTAGGAAGGTGGGAAGCAAGGGTAGAGGTCATTGTGGCTCAGCGGCCAGAGCAGCACTGGCCATGTGTTGGGGGGGGGGTCCTTGGGCTATCCAGTGCTGGGCTGCGGTGACCACCGGCCTCGCTTCCTGCCTTCCTGGGCGCCTCTGCTGCCAAAGGCAGATGAGCTGCCACCGTTGGGCTCAGAGGCGGGCAGCCGCAGGCCTGGGTGCCTGGGGAGGAGGGGGATGGAGAAGGGGGAGGTGCGCCCCTTGGTCTCCACTTGGCTGTCGGGCCCACGCCCTCCAGCCCAGCGGTGACAGAGGGTCCCGGCGCCCGCCTCAGCCACCAGGAAGTCCGGGGCAGCGGCGGTGTCACCCCCCGCAAAGTGACACCTGGGGTGGGGCCCCCTCACCCCCCCTCGCTACGCTTCTGCCCTAAAGGTCAGTCACTTGGTTTATATTCAGAATCCCTCTAGAAATGATCTGTTAACACCTCCCATAATAGGAATCAGTATAGCAGGGAATCATACCCAAAGAAGGAAAGTTTTGCCCCACTGTGGTGTGTCGGCCCTGGTCCATTAGAAATTAGCAATCACACTTATATCTCGCCCCATAGCTCTTAGTACACTCTCTGGCCGGTTCACAAAGTAATTAGCATTTTGCCTCCAACATGCTGGGTATTCATTTTACCAATCTTGGAAGGATGGAAGGCTGACCCAACCTTGAGTCCTGGCCAGGATCGAACTCACAACATTCTTGCTGATGGAGGAACTGACCCAATTTTTAAAGATATAACAAAAGTTGAACTTTCATATACTTTTTTTTTTCATTTCATTTCAAATGTATACCCCGCCCTACTCAGGTAAACCTGACTCTAGGTGGCTTACATATTATAAAAGTAACATTACAATCACAAATTCCACATTATCATAATCACAATCATCACAGTATCAGAATATATATATAAATATCAATAACTCAGTAACAATCCAAAAGTATCAATATCACAATAAAATGTTACAAGAAAGTATTACAAAAAAACAAAAAACAGCTAAAACAAAAATCACATATACTGAGTCCTGCAATGATTATAAGCAAAATCCTACAGAAGGTAGCTGGGAAAAGTCCAAGAGAAGTCGGAAAAAGAAAGAATCCAGTCCCTGCAGCGTCTTTTTAAGCCAGCCTGGGGCTAGGTGGGGAGCCAGTGATAGAATGGCTCTGGCGTCCCACAGCTCCGGTAGCCTCTCCGCCCGGTGGAGAACCCAGGGGCGAGGGAGAGGAGGCTCTAGCATCCACTGCTGCACTGCTGCAGCGTCCTTTTAAGCTGGCCCAGGATTAGGTGGAGAACCGGCGATGGAATGGACCTGCCGTTCCACAGCTGCGGTAGCCTCTCCGACCTCTCAGCTGCGGTAGCCTGGGGCTGGGTCATGCTCCCTCAGACAGCTTCGGGGGCTGGATGGCCATTTTGCCTTTCCTCCACCACATGGCACTTCCTGGTGTGGAGGGGGTGGGGGACACATGAAATGGTGCCGTCGGCCGCGTATGGCCCACAGGTTGCAGGTCGGGAATCTCTGCTTTAGATATTCTAAAGGATTGATAACCAGACCATGTTTCCTCTTCTCTCCAAGCAGCGCAGTCCAATAGCAGTGCAGCATAACAAAAACCCATTCCCTCCTGAGGCCGGGTCTACCACTATCTTGTCCTATGGCAGTAAACAAGCCAGCAGGCCAGTCTTGGAAAGTCTAAGGACGGGAATATGCTCTCTACATTTAGTAACCAGGGACACAGTCCTATTTTCCTGACCTAGATAAGGACCTGCCTCACCTACCTGCTGCTTTTACTCTACTCACTCCCAACACAGGGGTTCTGATAGACACCTGGAAAAAAATGTAGCCCTTAGCGCTTGAGCTTATAAAATTTCTTTTTTAAGGGTAACTTATAGAAAAATTCCATCCGCATAGCCAATACACATGTTGGCTGCAAGATTCTAGGTGTTGCCGCATAAAAGGTTGTTTCTCCTGGTTCTGCTTGATAAATATTGCTACAGCAGTGGTAACAATTTACACTTGATTTTGTACCTCTGTTTACCTACAGTCCAAATTAGATTCCTCTCTGCCACTAGGCTGTATAAAATTAATATGCTATTAGTAGGTTATAATGCACTTTACAATTCAGCAGGCTAAAATGTCTACCCTTTAGATCTATTGATAAAGTGTCTCCAGTAGGAAAAGTCCTTCTCCAGTAATGAGAACATCACCCTGAACACGCCCGATCTCATCTCTGCCTTTCTAACTAAGCAAATGCAGGTTGGCCGGTAGCATCTCCTGCCTGGGAAGTGCTCTTTTTACTTTTGATCACTGCTTATTAACAAGGACCTCAGATTTCACAATCAAAATCAGAAATAGAGTCTTTCAGTGACACTACCTGACAATAAAATTTTTCATCTATGCGGATGGCACAGCAATCACCATTCAAGGATTAAGCTTTGATGAGGTAGATGGAAAGCTTACTGGAGCACTTGAAGAATTAGTACAGTATTACAACATCAGCAATTTGAAACCCAATCCAAACGTGTCCTTTCCACCTTTGAAACCAAGAGGTAAGGGTTGAGTTGGATGTTACGTGGCAAGGGAACCACTTACAGCATTATTCAGCACCAAAATACCTTGGTGTGACACTTGACAGGAGATTTTCTTTTAAGCAACACTGCCTGAATACTAAAGCCAAAGTTAGTACAAGGAACAACATCATCAGGAAACTCACAAACTATAAATGAGGATCTCAACCATCCACATTGTATACATCAGCTTTGGCCCTGAGCATCTCCATAGCATAGTATGCTGCTCCAGTATGGAGCACATCCACACATGCAAAATAAGTTGACATCGCTGGTAATGAAGCCATGCGTAGAGTGACAGGATGCCTCAAACCTACACCAGTTAAGAAAATATACCCTCCTGTTGGTATTGTTTCACCTAAGATGAAGAGAGATGTAGCAGCAGATGCTGAGAGAACTAAGTAAGAGAACGACCCTTGACACTCTCTGAAAGGATATAAGCCTCAATTCTGCCAGCTCAGATACAGGAAGAACTTTATGGCAAGAACAAACATTCCTGAGAGTTGTTATTCGGTCACACAGTCTAGTCCAACTCTTTGTGACCCCATGGACCACTGCACGCCAGACTCCCCTGTCCTCTGCCATCCTCTGCAGCCCGGCCAGAATTGCATCAATGATTTCATCCATCCACCTCATCCTCTGCCACCCCTTTCTCTTTTTGCCTTCCATCTTTTTCAGCATCAAGGCCTTCTCAAGTGAATCCTCTCTTCTCATTTGATGGCCAAAGTACTTGAGCTTCAGCTTCAGTATTTGTCCTTCCAATGAGCAGTCTCAGTTGATTTCCTTCAGGATTGACTGGTTTGATCTCCTTGCAGTCCAGTGGATTCTCAAGAGTCTCCTCCAGCACCACAGTTCAAAGGCATCTATTATTCTGCACTCAGCCTTCCTTATGGTCCAGCTCTCACAGCCATGTGTTACTACTGGGAACTAGTACACAAGAGCAAAAACAAATTAGAAGATGGAGGAAGGAGCTCACTGGATAAGGAAAAACATTAAAGGAGGATATAGTTCCCCTGCGTCACTTGGAGGACCCTGAATAGGCTGAGGGTTGGAGTGCCTAAATATAAGATGCTGGCAGACAACAACACGAAGTGTGATTGTGAAGAGATACAGAATCCATCTCATTTACTGGTCTGCCAGTTACTGTCAGAAACATGCACCAATGAGGACTTTCTTTAAGTTTGGACAACAACAAAGCAAAGAAAATGGCTTCATTTTGGCAGTCCAGGGTTTGATTGGGACATGAAAGAAAAAGTGATGTTACCTAGGACAGTGAAGGTGAACATTGGCACTCCAGCTGTTCTTGAACTTCAGTTTCCAGAATCCCAAATCAGCACTCCTGCTGATCAGAGCGTCTGGGAATTGAAGTTCAAGAACAGCTGGAGTGCCAAGGTTCACCTTCACTGACCGAGGATATGTTGTGAACTATCCAAATTTCTTCCAGGTGTAACCCAGAAAGAAAGACTTTCACAAACATACAGTAAGGTTTGTACTCAGATTAGTTCACCAAGAGCTTGGAAATGTTATTTTCTGGACAACAATCCACAAAATATCCATGGTTTCATTCTGGCTTGTGGATTTAGTGAGTTGTAGTTCAAAACCAAAGGTACAGAGAGCAATTGACTAAGTGCATTGCAAGTTTCAGCTGAGTGTCATCCCCCATTGTCCCAGTGAACACTCAGCAGTCAAATGGCCCCCGCTCTGCCTTGTCCTGTATGCGAAAGACTGTCAGTGTTTTGTCTTGACTGCTTATGATGTAATGCTGAAAATTCAGTTCAATGACCTGGAATTTTTGTGTGAATATTAACTCTTGATTCCAGTTGAGCCATCTACAGTAATCAGTTGACTGGCTAATCCTATGTGCGGCTCAGTCATGTATTATTTCTGGACACTCAGTACTATGCAAACACAGTATGAAACACTGTTTTTTCTTAAACAATCAAGCCTTATATGGTAACAAGCAGTTTTTGGATTCCAAGGTTATAGAAGACCCTAACACTGTAGCTTTGCTGCATGCTATTATAGTGAACCTGTTTCAGCTTAAAGAGCATAAGGGCGTTTAGGAGATCTGTGTGATCTAGCTCCTCACCCTTTGTCATTGATTAAGGATGCATCTTGATTTGTAAAATGTCCTATATTTGCATCAGTTTTGAAATTTATTTAAATGCCAGGGAATACAAAGCACAGCTGGAGCACATATTATCTTGCTGAAACATGGTTTATTTTAAACTACTCAGCAGGGATCATTTATTTTGTAAATCCTAAACCACCGTATTCTTCTGTGTGCAGGCATTTATCAGTACATATTGTGCCTCTTGCCCAATGAAGATTGAAGGATTCCTCACAGCCTGAAACATAGTCACAGCCGGAAGCACAGTGCTGCTGGTTGTGACGTATAAAGCACGCAAATAAGATAATTTCTCCAGTACTGATTTGACAGAGAAGCCCTTGCATGTCCATACTGTGTAGTGGAAGCAGTTAATGGAGACATCTTCTTATTCTTCTTCCATGTCTAGGCCAGATGCGAAACTGCCAAAATGAAGCCACCTTTTGGTGAGTCCATTATGTAGTTCCTTTGGCCTGACCTAGTGTGAGTAAGATTAGCTGGCAACACCAGATTATTATTACCAAGGTACGCCCAATTGTGGTTCAAATATAACACACTCTTTGAGGAGGCTGATTCTATGTATCCATACAATAAAGACCTTCATACAGTAATCCCCTTCATCTGCCTCCTGCATTGCAGCATGACCCCCATACCACTGATTCAATTCAAGTTGTTATCTGGTCCTGACTCCTTTTGGTACACAAAGTCCTCCTTAGCTCCAGGCCAGTATTGATGAAGCTGCTGCCCTTCATCAAGATGGATTCAAGTGGGATTTAATCGAATTGGGGACCATCATTCTGTTTTTTAGTATTTTGCTAATTATAGCTAAATCTTTTAATTAATTGTGTATTTATTGTTCTGGGTTTATCTAAATTGTGATGATTTTTAATCCATAGCATGATGTTATTTGATCATGTGTAATTTGTAACTGTATCTTGTATCCCTGTAAGCCGCCCAGAGTCGCTTTTGTGAGAGGGTGCGGCATAAAAGTCTAAAAATTAAATTAAATTAAATTAAAAATCACCCAGTAGTGTAGAGTTAGGGGGGCCCTGGGAGGGCGGCCCATCCCGGGTGGCACTTTTGGGGCATATGGCTGTTCTTGGACTACAATTCCCAGAAACCCTAATGGGAGCGGGCACCAGCAGCCTAGGCCCCACCTAGGGTGTGGCAAATTTGGCTTACTCCCCAGGTGCCTGAAACCCACTCTACGCTACTGCCATCACCCTTCCCTGTGGACCTCAGCACCCAAGGCCATTAGTCCTCAGGGTTGTCAGGTTAGTTAACCACTGCCTGACACTGGGCGTTGAGTGGCTGGCAGTATGGTCTACTCTATTACCACAGCTTTCTCTGTGGTCATATCTGAACGATGGAATTCTCAGCCTTGAACCTAGGTTGCTCCCCACTTTAACCATATTGTGACTCATGGCAAAACTTTCCTTACTCAGTTACCTGTAGCTTTATGCCTGGTTACCCAATGGATACTAAAGTGTAGTTAATTTGTTGCACTGCCATTATTTAGGGATCATCTTGTTCTGATTAAGCTGTTTTGGCTAGTGTTTGCTGACTGGAAAAAATGACATAAACAACAAACAAAGGAAGATGTCAGAGATTCTACAAACTATAAAAACTATAGTCATGTGGGTGGGCTAGGTGATGAGTGTATGTGTGTGTGTGTCTTTTTTAAAATGAACAGAGAGTGTTCAGCTTCTTTATTGGGAAGTGACTGTTCTGTATCTCAGCCTTCCACTGGCAAAGTAAAATATTTTGCTTATACAGAATTTTCATAAACATTTCTTGGGATGTATGGGGGAGCATTTCGAAGGATATGCATTAGGAGTAAGCTAAACAGGATGATATAAACACAAGGATACCTTGTAATAGGAGAATAAATGATCTGCTATTGCTGCTTCTAGAAATGTACTTTGCAGAAATAGAGCCCCATGAGCACTTTATGAGAATCAGTGTGGTCCTGTCTCATGGTTACTTCTGTTTAAAGCGACAGCTGTTGCCACTTCTGCGTGGCAAGAGAAACTGACATAGCCTGGGAATTGTTTTCCCAGAGCTTGGAAATTTTGTATTTTTGAGTAACAACTTTCGCAATCCCCTTGCCCACATGGCTATCAGTCATGCTACATGCTGGGAGATGTCATCTAAAAGTATAACTTGTCCAAGTTATACTTAGGACTGCATCCCATAGATAGGCTATGGCAAGTGGTCTTGATACCCAGTGTGATATAGAGGCTACAACCCAGGAGGGGCTGGGTTCAAATCCTGATTGGCCATGGAAAATTACTGGTGAACTGGTGAACCACTCCTTAAATTACTCTCTTACCCTGGAAGCTCTTTAGAGAGTTCTATAGATTAGTTCTGACTTAACCACACATTACAAAAAAATGGCCTTAGGATGAACATGGTGTTAACAAGTGTCTTCTTCAGATATTTACAGAAAGTTAAGCAAACATACTAATCTAAGGCAGTGCTCCCCAATCTTCCAGGATATGGGGGCCAGGCCACCTTAAAGTGCCCAATGCCTAAAGAGAGCCACATCTTAAATCAAAATGTAACATAATTATTAACCTATTGCCAGTGAAATGTTATTGTTACAGGTACCTGAGCTCTGTTGGCTAGCAAAGCACCCAGCATGGTCAAAATGCTAGTATGGAGGATCAGACCAAGAGGAGGCCGACAGTAAAAACCATAAAGACTAGAAGAAGTAATGTTGTTATTGTGTTTTAAGCAAGAAAGGGGCAAGAAAAACCTCAGAAGGTGTTGTTGCTTAAGGCAGAAAGAACAGTGTGAGTCAGAGGAAAAATGTCTTGAGGGAGCCTGGCGTGCAGTGGTCCATGGGGTCACAAAGAGTTGGACTAGACTGTGCGACCGAATAACAACTCTCAAGAATGTTTGTTCTTGCCATAAAGTTTTTTTTCCTGACTGTAAGCCGCCCTGAGTCACCATGGCGAGTGGACGGTGATATAAATCTAAACAAACAAACAAACTAACAAACAGGTTAGAAGACTGCACAGAAAAAGCTCAAGGGTCACATGCAGACCACAGCCTGGGGACTCTTGATCTAAGGTAGTAGTTCCCTACGTAGGACCCAAAAACCAAAGTTTGGGAAACACTGGTCTAAGGGATCTTTTCAAAATGACTAATTTTGAATCATTTAAAATTGTGGCTGCCTCCCTCTGTCTAGTGATAGGACCAGTGCCAGTGCCGTTGAATGGGGTGCCTCCAGAATGAAAACAGTACAGTATTACTAAATCCCTTTTAAACTGAGTGTAGATGATTCCTTTCCCTCCAATAAAGTTGCTAATCAGCTACTTCAGAATCATCCCAGAAATATATCAGTATTTAAATTAAAGGGGGGGGGAGTACATATTTTACACAGTAGTTAATTTAATTCTGTGCTGTGTTTTCCCCAGTCTGTGGCTAGGTGTTAAATTAATTATTGCTGTGGGAATGTTGACTGAAGGAGAGAGAAACAACAGCTGTGGAAGCCATACTCAATCTAATAACACCACAGTGGCATCTCCAATTAAAGCAGGCAAAGCCTCCCCACCTAAGGAGCAGAGTCAATTTCCATTTTAAGTGTAAACAGGAATATCTCCTGTGCCTCTTTTACTGGCATCCCATCCCTGCCTCCCTCTCTCTGCGGGATTATTTTTACTATTATTTGTGCCTGGTTTAGCTGAGAAAGTTCTTTATACAGTTTGACATGACAACCCAAGATGGTGTATTTTCCTTTAACATGCATTTATGGTCTCTGAGGCACCCAGTAAATTTTTGGAGGCTGCTATCAGGCAGAAAATTGTGGGTTTTTGTTTGTTTGTTTTTTGGTAATAGTTGTTGCTGAAGATTTTGCTTCCCTCTCTTGTTAATAGCTCCAGAAATGGATGATTGGGAAACATTTTATTGATTCTGTAAAAAGAATTTAGAACAAAAGGGGCTGAGCTTGTGGAAGGAAATCCTGGAGTGGATTTAATTTTGTTTCACAATGTTTATTTCAATTTGCCTTTGTTGTTATGTGCCACCAAATTGCCTCTGAATTATGGGAACCTTATTAATTTGTGACCCGCACAAGTTTCTATTATTAACAGCCCTCTTCTCTAGGTTTGCAAAGTCAAGACTCTGGTTTCCTTTATTGAGTCAATCCATTTTGTATTTGGTCTTCTTCTCTTGCTGTCTTCAACATTTCCTGGCAGTTTGTCATTTCAGAGTAAACCCCTTCTTGTCTGAGACCAATTCAGTTTGTTCACACCAAGTAATGTGATGGTTGATGGTTCCATTCCTTGTTTTAAATTTCTAAGCTTACCTTGATTCATATTTCTCATGTTCCAATTGTATCTGTTACCCAGTATCAAACATTATCATCTGCCTCTATGCACATCACCAACAGCATACCCTTCTAGCTTTTATCTAGAGCAGTGTTTCCCAACCTTTTTCAAGTCACAAACAACCCTGTTTTATAAGAGCCAGCTGGGAAGAAAGGAAATTTTTAATAAATTTACTGTATGCTGCTCTTACATAATTCAGCAAGGTTTTGGGTGTTATTCATAAATTTTTACACACACACACACACACACACACACACACACACACACACACACACACACACACACACACACACACACACACACACACACACACACACACACACACACTTTAGACAAGCAACACAGCTGTGTTCTCCCTAGAGCCCAGGTTGATCAACTGTACATTCCATGTTGGCACAGAAGGTGATCTAAGATACGAACTGTTTGCAGATGTGCGAGAAAACATGGTTTAAAAGTCAGTACAACTGAATTATAACAAGGGGATGTGAAAGAGGTGAAATTTATTTGGTATAACCTATAGAGGGATTTTACTGCTGAGCTGTGAGTGTTATAAATCAACCCCTCTGTAAGTGTAGTAAAACAATTGTTTAGTCTGCATGATTCATACCCCAAACCTCAGTATTCTGTGTTTTGATCTTATTGCTGCAATAAACTGTCTAGACAGTAATTAACAATCTGCTTTTCCTTCAGATGTTTGGAGTGCTATTGTGGCTTGAGCAGCACACAGAACTAGCATGGCATTCTTCCTCTTTATACCTATTGATTATCAGGTTGAATATTTGAAACACTCAGCCACTTTCTAGGATGCTTCTTAAAGTGAGATGATGTGAGAGAGTGGGAAGGCGGCAAGGAAACCTGACTTCTTCAGTAGCTACAGCTGCTTTTTACATTTCCAAAATGGGCCTCCTTGAATTTTAGGGATTTTGCTTGTGTGTCTCATGACAACATAATTGAGTTAATGCTATAGCAGGTAATTTTCTCCTTCCCATAAACTTTGACACTGCCGGTGTAGAACCAGACACTGCTTATAGGTTCTGGATGTATGGTATCTGTGTGGCATTTGATCATATGTTCTTAAGTTTAAAATGTAACAAGTGTAAAATAGAATCTGTTTATCTATGAATTGTGACCACCTTTTCCACCCATCAAGATGGCTTGAGAAAGAGCCTCCTTGAAGAGTGTGGTATTTTTGAACCACAATCGCATGTACCCCAGGCAATGGCCACTTTGTGTAGCCAGCTTTTTTTATGTAAATCGCAGCATTCCCATAGGGATGCATGGGGGTGGTGGTCTCAAATGGACCAATAATAATAATAATAATAATAATAATAATAATAATAATAATAATAATAATAATAATAATAATAATAATAATAATAATAATAATAATAATAATAATAATAATAATAATAAAAGTACAAAGGGAATGTAAACAGAACAATCTCCCTACCTTTTGTATGCTGCTGCTGCTGGTTCCTCCTGAGCAGTTTGTCTGGCCATTGGGGGAGCGGGAACCACCACCAGCACCAGTGCTGCTGCAGTTCCTGCTGCTTCTACCAGCACTGGTAGAGTGGGGGGAGTATATCCACTCGGTTCTGCTCTTCATCTGAGGTCCCCCTGTTAGTTGGGAATGTGCATTGGATGAAAACAACTCTATCTCGCTCTTTGTCCAAGACACATTCTCAGCTAAAGCGCGCCACGGAGAAACCATGGACAAAGAGTGGGATGGACCAGTTTTCATCCAACATGCATTCCCAGCTAAAGCATGCCACAGGGGGACCTCGGACGAAGAGCAGAACGGAACGGATATGCCCCCTGCACTCTACCAGTGCTGGTAGAAGCAGTGGGGACTGCAGAAAATGCAGTAAAACTGCTGTAATTGTCAGCGCTGCCTCTGCCACCATGGTAAGTGATGTCTTGTGACTTCCGGTGGTGAGGGCGAGTGGTGCGGGATTGGATTTTTAACTCTAAAATGGCGTGGAGCAGCCATTTTAGTTTAAAATGGCAGCGGCACCATATTAGACTTACAAGATGCAAGGAAACCCCTTATTTAAAATGATTTATTTGCATAAAATGGCTCGCATTTTCCACAAAAAATCATTACGTAAGTTGAATTTTACATAAATTGATGCGTACGTAAATAGGGGTTTTACTGTACCTTGATGAACAGGATACTGGCAATGGGTCTCTCCGTTTCCTGCTGCACATTTCCTCAGATTGTCTCAGAGTTTTGTCCTGAGGTAGGCAAAATGCCAACTTCCAGGAATGATTAAACTGCAACACCTATCAGCTCAAGCCAACAGTGTGGGATAATGGAAGTTACAGGCCAACATTTGGAGGCCATATTCTGTATGCTTCCCACTCTATGTTTAATTGTTTGTGGATTTAGACTAGGTCATGTTTTGGATCATCTGAAATCAATGTGAAATCAAACTTAATCCTGTCAAACATCAGGTCCAGTTATTTCCAAGGGATTAAAATACAGTATAGCTACTTTTGTCTGTATACGTTATATTACACTTGTTGCTGGATGGTTATCATAAGATATATTTTTAACACACTGAAAGGCATGAAAAGAAAATTGACCCTAATATATGCTACACTGCAACCAGTACTTTCCTTTTGTGTGTGGTTTACACAGTTTAGATTGTTCCTTTTAGTGCTAGGTAATCTGTCACAATGACAGTTATGTAAAGGCTTGGGAGAAAATAGATTTGTGTTATTGCTAGACTCACATACTTTCCTTGACATAAGTCTTTCTAAAAATTTCCACCAGATACTATAGCTTAAGAAAAGAGTGTGTATGTGTGGATATGTAGATAAGAAAGATGCATTTATACAACTAGGCCTGATGTTTTCTTTTACTGACATCCTTACCAACTGTGGTGAAGCTATGAAATTTTGCATTTCTAACAATTCCAAATGGACTAATCCATATTTGGATTAAAACTTTTGGGATCAAAGGCACAGTCTTTAGGACATTGTTTGTGAATGTTCTTAAACTGCAAACGTGCATTTGGAGGGACAGTCATTAGATTAGTAGGCTTAAACTTTTATTTAGCTGATATTGTGTATCTCTGTCTGTCTGTTTACTGGAAGAATCATGTAATTCTTTTCATGTTTTCTGTACTCAGCTCAACTGGGTCAGGTAACATATGTCTTGAACAGATCTGACAACCAGAGGAGATAGGTGAGGACTAGTAAAACCTTCATTTCCTAATCCTTACCTACTTATAACAACAACAACAACAACAACAACAACAACAACAACAACAACAACAACAACAACAACAACAATGGCGGCGGCGGCACAAAGACAATTCTGATTTACAATGACCTTTTCTAGGTAGAGAGTACTCAGAGGTGGGAATATCTGGAGCTTCCTCTTGACTACTGGGAATATCTGGAGCTTCCTCTTGACTACACAATCTATCTGGTTCATCTCCTATGAGACAAAATGATTTGTGGTTTGATGCATCCATCTAATCTAATCAATAGATGCTGTGAATTTGATTTGATTATCCTACTCAGAAGTTTCCGGGCCATTGTGTTCCATTCTGGTGTGTTTGGGGGTAATAAAATGTGAATCAAAATGTTATCTACGGGCAGGTACATATGCAGATTGGCAAAATTTAAACAAATGCATTTATAGTTCCTTGTATTTATCCTTTGCAGCCTTTGAATGTCTGTCCCTTCCCTGTTTCTCTTTGTTTGTTTATCTTTCTTTCTTCTGCAGTTTAAATTTTCAATATAATCTTTTTGTGACGAGGATCTATCTCTATTAGCCTTTTTCTCTGTTTCATTTTGTACTCCAAGGCCAAATTTGCCTGTTATTCAGGGTACCTTTTGGCTTCCTACTTTGACATTCTAGTCCCCTATGATGATAAGGGCATTTTTTGGGGGTGTTAGCTCTAGAAGGTGTTGTAGATCTTCATAGAAGACTTTGGCCTTTTCTGCTTCATTGGTTGAGATGTATACTTGGATTACTGTGATGTTGAATGGTTTGCCTTGAATTCGGACTGAGATAATTCTGTCAGTTTTGAGATTGGATCCCATTACTGATTTCCTTATTCTTTTATTGACTATAAGGGACACTTCATTTCTTCTGAGGAATTAGTGCCCACAATATTAAATACAGTACAGTAGGACTCCATATAATGAATGCCTCTTACAGCGATTAAACCGTACAGTGATGAGGATTTGAAAAAACATTGTGCCCCATATAACAACTAAAATTGTTATATGATGCAGTGCATCTCTATGGGGAAAATCGTACAACGAATTTTTTTGTCATTGTATGATTTTCCCCATAGAGATAATCATTGTATGATGCATCCCATAGGGCAGTGGTAGAGAACCTATGGCACACGTGCCAGAGGTGGCACTCGGAGCCCTCTCTACGGGCACCCATGCAGTTGCCCCTGCACATAGTTTGCCCCTGCCTTTTTGCCCAGCAGCCCAATGAGAGTGTTTCCTTCCTTCCCTGTTGCCGTGTTGTCCTCAGCTCTTCCACAGTAGCCCATTGGACACCTTCCGACCTGATGGGCTCATCTTCAGGCACCATATCTTTTAGCCTGTGGATACTCTCCATAGGGTTTTCCTAGTGAAGATACAGTACTTGAATGGGTTGTCAGTTCATTCTCCAGTGGATTGCATTTAGTCTGAATTTTCCATCACCGAACCACACAAGCCCCCTCACATGAACGATCCTTGGGGAGGAAATATAATTGTGACCAAAAACTGATGGAACCACAAAACTAAAACTATTTGTTGAAAATATTATAGGATTTCCAGATTATATCCTGGCTCACAACACGTCTGTTTTGACAACTATTGTAAGGAAAATGTGGCAATACCTCGGGATGCTAAAATCCAGGAGAAGGAATTCCAAAAATTGTCAAATTACAAAAACTGAGAAATTGAGATTGTGTTATCATGGCCAAAGAAAACTGAAATTGTTCTGGTTGTAACTGATGCTTTAGATGCAATACCATAAGACCTAGAAAACCATCTTTGTAAATGAGATCACAGTACAGTAGCTTCAGAAGGATGGCTTGACTTGAAGCAGCATATATTTTAAGGAAATACCTGTGAATTCTGTGGGAATGAAACAATATTCAGAGAATTAAGTTCAGCCAATATTTCATAGGCTCTGTATATTACGACTACTAATAAGGAGGAGGAAGATGTATTAATTGAGCTTGTATCCTGCCTTTCCTGTTATGAGATAAGAGCAGTATTTATTTATTTATTTATTTATTTATTTATTTATTTATTTATGGTACTTCTCCACCACACTGCCTCACCCTTTCATCACAACAACAGCCCTTATGAAGGTAAGCTGAAAGAGACTGAATAGCTCATGGTCACCCCAGTCACCCCATGACTTTCATGGGTGAGTAAAGATCTGGAGTTTCTCTAGTCCTAATTGAAAACTAACCTCTTTCCTTCTCTTTCTCTCTCTCCCTCTGTCCATCCATCCATCTGTCCCATTCATTCAATCTATTTTATCTAATCTATGTACTCTATCAATCTATCTAATCTCTCTGTATTTCCTTTCTTTTCCACAGTGCTAAGATGTGGGAGACTCTGCCATACTCTTTCAGTTATACATGGGAGCTACCTTTATCTTCCATTCTTTCTTTTTCTCCCCCTCCCTTCATTTCCATAACCAATATGCACATTTCTCTGAGTCATTCAGGCTACAAATGAAGGCAGAAGGCTAAGTAAATTTGCTTTACATCAATTATATTTGTGAGGTCACAGAGTTAAGCATTAGAGAATACTGCTGGGGAGTAGCACTCAGAAACAGTATGATCTGTGCTGTAAAGTGGACAAAAAAACCCTTTGGCCCAGCAGAATGAAACATTTACTGTGGGGCCTTTGTCTATTTAGGTTAATAGAGGAATAATCCCTCATCCTTAACTTTTATGAATCTTTTTCTTTTCTCTTTCTCTTTTTTCTACTTCATGCCCCAGCTGCATTGCAGTTTTTATGTTCCAGCTTTGCTAAAGCCTGTGCTATGGAAAGAAAATCGAAAGTATTTTTTTTTTATAAAGCCACTTTATAAATGGTGATAGTGGGCTTTTGTTGTGTTTGGAAAAATGGACAATGAACCCAACTCTTTGGCTTCTTTATACAAGTGGATATAATTTTAAAAGGAAAGTGCAGCATGAAATATTCATTCTGCAACTCACTATTGACCTGAAATGTAATGTGTGGTTCCTTTATGGCACAGAAACAGTTCCTGTTTAACACAAGAAGGACTAGGCAATAGATGAGCATTTAGAGCAAATAAGACCCAGAGAGATCAAGGAACTGTAAACAGCATCTTCAGAACCAAACAGCATGTCCTTGGAACCTCTGTGAAGTTCCTTCTTCCCAGAAAAATGGGGCATACTGTGGTCTGGAGGAAGACGTGCCCTGTAATGGTGAGGAAGGGCACCCCACCCCCACCCCAACCAGACTCTTGAGTCATTGGCACAATGGTGGAAAATTCAGGGTCCCTACAAGAATCTCAGTGGTACTGAGAGGACATATTGTGTCCTCTTTGTTGTGCACCTAACTCAGGTTTGGCAATGATGACTTTCACTCTCTAAAGTTCATCATTCTTGATCTCCAATTGTCCTGCCCTACTTAGGGATCTAATGTTAACATTAACACATCTTCTAGTGAAAACAAGATCTCAGCATGGTTGGGAAAGACCACAATCTCAAAGAGCTACCATCAGTCTCTGCCAATAGCACTGGACTATGAGGACCATGAGCTGACTTTATAAAGGCACATCCACCGCCACTACCATTAATAGTATGCCTACAAGGTACTAGTCCAGTGATGGGATGATAAAAAATTTAGTACCCCACCCTGACGTCATCACAGTGGGGGCGGAGCTAACGTCATGACGTCATGGGTGGAGCCAACGTCATGACATCATGACGTTGTAGGCGGGGCCAAAAATAAAATAAATAAAATAAAAATAAAACACACACACACACACCTCAAACCCCCCCCACAAAACCGTTAATAAAATAAATAAATAAAATAATAATTAAATAAAAATACACCCAAACACCCACCCACCCCAAACACAAACCCCTCTTACAATGGGGACCGTTGGGGCTGGCCCCGAGCCTTGGTGCCCGGCGGCGCGCCTAGCCGGGCGGCCCAGCGCTCCCGGCTGCAACTCTCCACGGGCAGCCCCGAGCCTCGGCGCCGCGCCTAGCTGGGCGGCCCAGCGCTCCCGGCCGCAACTCTCCATGGGCGACCCCGAGCCTTGGCGCCCCGCGGCGCGCCTAGCCGGGCGGCCCAGCGCTCCCGGCCGCAACTCTCCACGGGCGGCCCCGAGCCTCGGCGCTCCACGGCGCGCCTAGCCGGGCGGCCCCGAGCTGCCCATGGAGAGTTGCCGCCGGGAGCGCTGGGCCGCCCGGCTAGGCACACCGCCGAGCGCCGAGGCTTGGGGCGCCCGTGGAGAGTTGCGGCTGGGAGCGCTGGGCCGCCCGGCTAGGCCCGCCGCCAAGCGCCGAGGCTTGGGGCGCCCGTGGAGAGTTGCGGCTGGGAGCGCTGGGCCGCCCGGCTAGGCACGGCTCCTCCTCCTAAGCCCTCCGCCACTGCCAGAGCCACTTCAAAATGGTCCGGCTCCGGCAAAAACAAGTGCGTATGCGCAGAAACAGAATCTGACGCATGCGCAATTTAAAATTGCAGCACGCATGCGTCAGATTGACTTCTGCGCATGCGCACTGAATTGGAGCCATTTTGGCTCCAATTTTAAAAATTTTTTTCTTTTTTTCAGGCGTCCGGAACCGGACGCCTTAAAAATAGACTACCCTCTCGGAGAACCCTCCGAAATTGTTCTTACCGGTTCCAGGGAACCGTCTGGAACCGGGGACATCCCATCACTGTACTAGTCCCTTTGTATTTGGCACTAGCTAGGCCTCCTCTAGACTGCCGTGTCCATTTCTGGACACCAAAGTTTAAGAAGGATGCCAACAAACTGAAACTCAAAAAAGGCGAATCAGGGAACTGGAAACCAAGCCCTATGAAAAAAGACTGAAGGAATTGACCATGTTCAGTCTTAAGAAAAGGATTACTGATATGGATATGATAGTATTTTTTAAATACAGTGGTACATCATACAACTATTTCAATCCGTTCTACAGGGCTTGTTGTTGTACGAAAAAATTGCTATATGATGCATGCATCGCATAGTGATATTCCCTATGGGATGCATCGTATGATGATTTTTTTAACTAAGCAGTTTTTCCCATTGAAAAATTGTTGTATGATTTTTTCCATAGGGAAAATTGTTATGCGGGATGCCATTTCCCCCCAAAACCTAATTGTTATGCGATTTCGTTGCTATATGGGCTGATTGTTGTATGAGGTTCCACTGTACTTAAAAGAGAGTCATCTAGAGAAGGAGCAGAATTTATTTTCAGTCATCCCAGAATGCATGACACATAATAATGGGCTCAAGTTACAGGAAGTTAGATATAGGCCGAATTATCAGGGGGGGAAATCCTAACTATTAGAACAGTGTGACAATGGAACCAATTATCTTCAGAGGTGGTAAATGTTGCAACACTGAAGGCATTCAAGAGAAAATTGGACAGACATCTGTCAGATTTTCTTTGATTCGGTTTCCTCTGTTGAGCAAGGGTTGGACTCAATGGCCTCATAGGCCTCTATGCTCAAGTCAGTTCTGGCTTATGAAGCCCCTTTCCAGTGTTTTCTAGGTAGAAAATACATAGAAGTAGTTTACCATTTCCTTCTTCTGGGGGCAACCTAGTACAGTGCAGGTTACCTATGACTACACAGGTTAGCTCTTTTCCTAAGAGGCACAGTGCAGAACTGTTAACTAAATGCTTAACTTGCTGAGTTATTTACTTAGCCTATAAAGCACTTCCATAGTATTCAAATGGATATCAGAAGCAAGTAAAATCACTACAGCTGTACTCTCTCTCTCTGTGTATATAAATATATACAGTCATACCTCACATAACAAATTTTATTCGTTCTGCGAGGCTGTTCGCTATGCGAGTTTTTCGCTATGGGAAACAAACTCGCATAGTGAAAATTCCTATAGAAAAACTCGCATAATGAGCGTTTCTATGGAGAAAACTCACGTAGCGAAATTTTTTTGTTATGTAAGTTTCCCCCATAGAAATGTTCACTATGCAAGTGTTTCCATAGAGAAAGTCTGACAAAAATGTTCATTATGCAAATTGGACCGGTTAGCGAAAAACCTGCTTATTATGCGAGTTTTTCGCTAAGTGAAACATTTGTTATGTGAGATTCGACTCTATATCTATATATATCTATCTATCTCTGGAGGGAGCGGGATGGTGGACATCCATCCGTCCTGGCTCTTTTTGACCTCTCAGCGGCGTTTGATACCGTCGACCACGGTATCCTTCTGGAAAGGCTCCGAGGATTGGGGATCCAGGTTTTCCTCATTTCTGAAGGGCCAGACCCAGTCGGTGTGGTTGGAGGGTGAGATGTCCAGCCCTAGGCTGCTCCAATATGGGGTCCCTCAGGGCTCGGTGCTCTCACCTCTCCTATTTAATATCTACATGAAACTGTTGGGTGAGATCATCCGTTCCCACGGGGTGAGGTATCATCAGTATGCAGATGAGACCCAATTGTATATCTTGGCCCATGGGAACAGTAGCGATGCAGTGGAAGTCCTTTCCAGGTGCCTGGAGGCTGTTAGGGTCTGGATGGGGGACAACGGGCTTCAGCTGAATCCTGAGTGGCTGTGGGTAGGGGGTCCTGTGTTATCTCGGGAACTACCATCTTTGGTTCTGGATGGGGCAGCTTTGCCCCAAACAGACCCAGTACATAATCTGGGGGTCCTCCTGGACTTGCGACTACTGCTCAAAAAGCAGGTGGCAGTCATGGCCAGGATGGCCTTTGCACAATTCGTGTGATTTGCCAGTTATGGCCGTTCCTAGACCGGGACTCCTTACTCATGGTCACACATGCCTTAGTTACCTCCAGACTTGATAATTGTAATGCGCTCTACATGGGGCTGCCCTTGGTGACCATTCGGAGGCTACAGCTGGTCCAGAACGCGGCTGCATGAGTTGTGTTGGGGTGCGGGCGTTATGCCAGTGCCTCACCGCTGCTGAGGGAGCTGCACTGGCTTCCAGTTTGCCTCCGGATGCAATTCAAGGTGTTGGTTATTACCTTTAAAGCCCTACATGGTAGTGAACCAGGATACTTAAGAGACTGCATCGTCCCAAGGACATCTGTCCGTCCCACCAGAGCGGACCGGAGAGGCTCTCTGGTTGTGCCATCGGCCAGAGAGGTGCACCTCTCTGGCACTAGAAGGAGGGCCTTCTCTGTGTCTGGTCCGGCCCTATGGAACCTCTTCCCAATAGAACTACACCTGCAAACGGAGCTGCTGTCCTTCAGGAAAGGATTGAAAACCTGGCTGGCAGGTCAGGTCTGGGGAATGGATCAATCAATTTCCCCAGTTGGCTGGATGGTTTGACACCCAGTGCCTCCTAGCTATAATGCCTAGCTATAATGCCTAGTTTTTAATGCTAAGTTTTAAAGCTTCTTTTAAAACTTTTAATTTCTGAACTGGTTTTAAATTGTTGTCTATGCTGTTGTGTTGGGAATTGCCCTAGGTCCCTTTGGGGAGGAGGGCAATAAACAAATTTAAATAAATAAATAATTAAATGAATAAATATAGATATTGATACAGGTATTAGGATGTATTTTTATAATACAGTATAGTGTAAGCTGCCCTGAATGGTGCTTGCATCAAAAGGGCAGGGCATAAATGAAAATAAATAAATAAAAGCAGTGATGGGATTCAAAAAATTTTACTACCTACTCTGTGGGCATGGTATGGTGGGTATGGTCAGGGGAAAGCCCTGTGTTATTTCAAAACTTGGATGGACGGGGGCAGCCAGAATTTCTGCTACCAGTTCTAGCAAACTGGAGCAAACCTGCTGAATCCCACCACTGAATAAAAAGATAGGAAGATTGGCAGAGCATGAAACTATGAATCTGTTTTGCATTCACATTTACAGAAACTGACATTGAATCAGTTGAATCCATCCTTTCTTCTAAGGGTTGGTTCACACGTGAAAGTTAAACTAGATCATAATACTGTATAATTGTACATTTAACTGTAATCGTTAGCCAAACATAAAAAATGACATCCAAGAAAAGCCCAGCATTGGAGGTAGCAGGACAATTCTCTGGTGAGGCACGCATGACACTGAAGTCACCAACAACTATGTACATTAGGCCAATTCCTTCCTATGGAGCACTTACCAACATAGAAATCCCCTATATACTGACTCAGAGCAGCACTGCAGTGGCTTATTGGTTAAGATGCTGAGCTTGAAGACTGGAAGGTTGGGGTTCGATACCCGAGTGCTGCATGATGGATCTTGGGGACATGAAAGAAGCCTCATTTGAGGGTCTCCTGGGTGGAGTTTCTCCAGCAAAAATCCCTTCAACCCAGAGTGATTTTTGACACAAAATTTATTATTTACTGAGTCAGACCCTTGCTGTTAGTACTGGTAGATGAAGTTTTTGAAGTTGCAACCCACCCAAAAGTTACTTTTCTCATTAATACCTATTGATTCTTCTTCTCTGTCTCTAGGCCAGACATGAAACTACCAAAATGAAGGGACCTTTTCGTGAGTTCATTCTGCAGTTCCCTTTGCCTGACTTACTGTGATTAACTGGCAACACAAGGTTGCCAATACCAGGGTATAGCCGATTGTGGTTCAAAAATACCTATTGATTAAAGCATATCTGTAGTTGAATAATGGTGGAGCCAGCCATAGGGTTGGGTGCCAATGTATGAACAAATGTGCTTAGCACAGCTGTTGCTAACAAAAGAGAAGAGAAACTTTTTTTTATTTTTTATCACAAAATCTACAATCCCTCAGCTGCCATGGCCACTCACTGAGAGGGGCCATCAAAAATAATTTTTATCTAAGGCTCTTGGGTTTTAGAAATAGAGCTGGAGGAGAGGAGCTGTGAGGTTGTAAAAGCATGCCGTGTGTAGAGGCACTCAACTGAAAGATAATTCATTTGCTCAGGAAAAACAAAAATCAAAAGCCTGGCTTTCTGTAAAGACACTTTGATGGACAGCCCAGATTAAGACAAAGAAAAAAGGAGGCCTTCTTCACATGACACATAATTAACCTATGTAAGTTGTTGTCACAGGAGGTGGGCTTTCAAAGGGGATTAGAAATATCTACACAGGAGTGGTTTGCTGCTGTTTTGAGTTCTGGTAGCAGGAAATCCTATGAAATGCAGGCAACTTTACTTTCCCCTTTTCAAATACAAATACTGTACAAAAATTGTACCCAGTTTAAATAGCAGTGTAGTGATTTATAAACTGGGCCTATGTTATCTGTATACAGTATTTTGTGTTTATGCTGCATATTTTAAGACTATGACTTCACAAGGCGGTGTCCAGGAGTAGGGAAGACATACAACAAAAATCAAAGTATAAAATCACAGTATATAAGTTTACAATGGCCACTCCCATGTTTGCCAAACAAAAAAAGAAAGAAAGGGGGAGGGAGAAATTCACCCAGAGGGGTATGTGTGTTTCCTATCGTATTATTTTATCAAAAACTCCTATGTGTTGGCTCACTTCTGTAGTTACATCCTAGGTTACAATTTGTCATAAAAAGAAAGAAGTTGATCGTACTCTTTAGAATCAAAAGGATCTGTTCCTCTTTAATACTGAACTTTGCAATAAACAACAAGGAGAGAGAGAGTACTGAAAAATTTATGTGTGCCCATGCAAAATCAAGAGTGGATTTTAGAATTTAAAGAAAATTACAATCCTTTTAATTTGAGTGGTGAATGCTGTAATTGCTTGATGAGTCTGCTGCCTGTTCTTTTAACTCTGGATGGGTAATTTCTGGTTCTCTGATTTCTCTCTTTATAGCTTTTTGTATTAAAGCAGGACTGGATGACCATTTCATTAGAGGCCACTTTCAAAAAGGTGACTCTTTTGGCATCTTTTCAACAAGACAGAGGAATATTCTTTTTTCTTTTTGGAAAAGTGATCACATGGTAAAAAAAATTTTTTTTTTGTCAGAAATTACTCTGGGTTGAAAGGATTTTTGCTGGAGAAACTTTGCTCAGGGGATACATGAATGAGCCTCCTTTCATGTCCCCAAGATCCGTCATGCAGCACTTGGGTATCAAACCTCAAACTCCCAGTCTCCAAGCGCAGCTTCTTAACCACTAAACCACCATTATCCTGCTAGGTTAAGAGGGAGGAACTTTTTTGGTGTTGCAGCAAAGCTAACAAAGAGATTTGTGGCATCTGGAAGACTAGCAACGTTCATATGACCAAGCCTTGGTGGATTGCAAGCTAAAAATGGCAACATTCCTGATCTTGCTTTCATGAACACATCCTCATTTTCCTGAAGGATGTTTGTTAGGGAGAAGTCCTAATTCAGAATGAAAGCATGATGATTATATGAAATAACTGGGGTTTACTATGGTGACTTTGGCCAGTCACTATCTCTCAGTGTAATATACCTCTCAAAATTCCTGTGAAGATAATATGGAAGGAGGGGGAAAAGTATTTACCTAGGACAGAAATGTAAGAAAAACTTTTTCAAATACAGTAATACCTCAGATAACGCTAAAATCGCATAACGTTAAGCAATCTGCGGAGGGAAATTGCATCAAGTAACGTTAAGATCCTATGGGATGCATCGGATAACAACCGCTAAAGCCTGTGTGGTTACAATGTATCTCTATGGAGCTTTAATGTTATCCAATGCATCCCATAGGATTTTAACATGCATCGGATAACACTAAAAATTGGATAACACCAAGACTTGTGGAACCAAGTTTTAGCATTATCTGAGGTTTTACTGTACAGTAAAACCTCTCATAAAGAACACCTTACTTAGAGACTAACTCGCTTAAATACTAAAACCAACAAAAAACTCGCTTAACAACTAAATTGGGGTTCATAATCCTCCCCCCAAATCGGGGTTCACAATCCCCCCCCTTGCCAGAAGTCACAACTGGTCACTTACAATGGTGTTTCGCTTAAAGAGCAAACTCGCTTAAAGAGCAATCCTGTGGAACACATTATGCTCTTTAAGTGAAGTACCACTGTACATGTATAGTGGTACCTCACTTAAAGAGCATACAGTCAAACCTCGCATAAAGAGCACCTCGTTTAAAGAGTAACTCACTTAAAGGGCAGAATTTTCTCTGAATGTTCGCTTCGCTTAACAAATAAAACCAACCAAAAACTCGCCTAACAAATAAATCAGGGTTTGCAATCTCCCCCACCAGAAGTCACAATTGGTCACTTATAATGGTGTTTTTCTTAAAGAGCAAACTCGTTTAAAGAGCAATCCTGTGGAACACATTATGCTCTTTAAGCGAGGTACAACTGTAATGTGTTTCACATAGGGTTGCTGTACGTCCCAGAAAACCGGGATTGTCCTTGATTTAAGGCCAGAAAAATTGTTCCGGCCAGTTCAATAAAAATCATGTTAAAGTCCCGGATTTTTAAAACTTACTGATTGTGTATTATAACACACCATTAAAATAAATACGAACTCTTGCCATCAAACAAGCAATTGGAGTTGGTGTATACCTGGAGACAAATCTTAATGTCCTCACCTCACACCACCACCCGATAAGTGTGATCAGTGTGTTTCCTGGAACTGAGGACGTTAAGAGTTGACCAAGACGCAACTTCTCAGAAGTACAACAGGTCATCTTACTGTAAGAATTAACTGTTGTAAATAAATTCATTTATACATTGATATATTTAATGTAAAAGTGTTTTATAGCTGTCATTTTATTATGTTTGTTTTTTTAAAGGCTATTTTGTAGATAACCCGCCCATTTTTGTCAAATATACTTCTGTCCCGGTTTTGTGGGAGAGAATTATGGCAACTCTAGTTCCACGGGATTGCTCTTTAAGCAAGTTGTTCTTTAAGCAAAACACTTGGGAAAAGCACCATTGCTGCCATTGTAAGTGACCGATTGTGACTTCTGGAGGGTGGTGGTGGTTGCGAACTCTGATTTAGTTGTTAAGCGAGTTTTTTGTTGTTTTTAGTTGTTAAGCAAGGTAGGACGACCATTCAGGAAAAAATTCTGCTCTTTATGCAAGTTAGTCTCTAAGCAAGGCTCTCTTTATGCGAGGTTTTACTGTATTTCAAAAGTCCCTATTACATGATAGTATACAACTGTAAGGTTTACCTTCTGAGTAAGCATGCACAGGGTTGTACTGTAAAGCCTACTGGGAATTACATCAAAATACACATCTGTAAGTACAGTACTGTACTGTACATATCCATACCGTAATAACAGCAACCCAGCACCAGTACCACAAAATCTTTAATGACTTAATTCAGATAGAAATGACTAAGTAACTGAGTTACATTCTGGACTCAGGAATTTTTCAGCTAGATTGCTTTATTACAGGTTTTGTCACATTTAAGGTTGTGCTGTGATTTATGTCCCTTTTCCCAGGTTTGTCGTTTTGGAATGAAAAGGAAGTTCTCTGAGATCAGACTTGACATTTTAAAATGCCAATGAACTAGACTTAGAGGTATGGGGTTGGGGAGAGAAAAGGACCTTAGGATATTTTCCTAACATGCTGCAAGCCTATAAGAATTTCCTCTGATGTTTCTGGTGGGTAGGTGGCTAGGGAGAAATGTTGCTTGAAAAGAAGTAACAGATCACTTTCCAACTATGGGCTGCTCTAAGCAATCGTTTTAGGAAGAGAATGGGCCACTTCAGGATTTAACATTTGCTCATGCCCTTGTGTATGTCCCAAGATTTAAAACAGGGTTGCTCAAACTATGGCCAGCGGGCTGGATCCAGCCCTGACACCAATTCATCCAGTCCTCATCACTCCTGGAAGTGGAAGTAAAATGCACCTGGGGACATTTTACTTCCATCAGTGACGAGGGTGGCATGGGCCGGATGAATTGACGTTGGGGATGGATCCAGCCTGTGGGCCATGTTTGGGTACCCTTGGCTTAAGGAGAGAAAATAACAGCTTAAAATCTATCTCATCCTGTTGCAAAACAGATTGCAAGGTATGTTTTACTTCTGCTTCCGGTGGGAGGAACCACGTGACTGGCGCACTGTACCACATGACCAGCCCGCTGAACCACATGACCTGCCCGCAGCCTGAAAAGTTTGGGCACCCCTGATTAAAAGTCTGCATTGATTTGATAGTGCTTGGTTGGCATGATGCCTTACAAAGAGAGAGAGGGAAAGAAAGAACAAGACAGCAAGGTCACATTGTAAATGGCCCTTGGTTTGGGAGGGGGGGTAAGAACTGCTGAGCTTCACCATATGGGCTGCTGTATGGCAAAGAATATGCTTTATTGGCATGGCTTGGAGGTTTACAAGCAATCTTCTTGAAGTTTTAATGGTTGCTTGGGTGATTTATCCTGCCTTGAGAGTCATGGTGGTGAAGAGGCACCCCGTTCCTGAGCTTTTGCTTTCCTTTATTATGAAAACCTTTAATCTTCCCTACAATTCACCTCCATCTACCATAAATAACTCCATTATAGGCCACACAAAAGAAATATGTAACTGTTCCCATGTAAGTTTGAACTTTCCACATCTCACATTTATGAGCTATTTTGTGACTTTACAAGTTGAGTTTGGAATCTACAATTATGTACATTTTAGGAGCAGCCAGGAGAAAATTGGTCTGGATCTTCAAAATGCATATTTTGATGTCCCAGAGACCCTTATGTTGAGCATGCATTGACTTAGTAATATGAGGGAAATGAATATTTTTGTGGTGCTTGAACTACTAGAAATGTGTGCTTTTCATATTTGAATATCCTGAGTTTTATTTTATGACTATGATTTGGCATGACATGTAAAAAGTAAATAGATTACATTATCATCTGTGAATGCTCAAAGACTGTTCGGACAGACTATAAAACAAGACAGAATAGAGTTGCAAAATTAATACACTGGTCACTATGCAAAAAATATAACCTTCCAACATCCAAGAATTCTTGGGAATACCAAACAGAAATGCCAGGAAATGACCAAGTCCAGATTCTGTTGGTGCTTCAGATTCAAACTGACAGACATCTTGAGTATAATACACCAGACATCGCGGTAATAGAATGAAGAAATGTCTAGATAATTGGCATTTCAATTCCAGGGTGCATCAGAGTCAAATATAAAGAACTGGAAAAATATACAAAATACAAAGGCTTGTTAACAGAAATAACTTGATTATGGATGAAACAAATTTCAGTAGTCTGCATATTCATTAGGGCAATGGAACAATGCTATGGAAATCTGCAGCTCTCTGAAACAATACTATCACAGCTGCAGAAAACCCAGCAACATGGTTCTATAGCTTGCTCTTTGGAATGCTTTTGGTGTGGGTTGGCTGAAACCAAATTACAATACTGTACAGTGGTACCTCGCTTAAAGAGCATAATGCGTTCCACGGGATTGTGCTTAGCCTTTAAGGGAGTTTGCTCTTTAAGCGAAACACCATTGTTAAGTGACCAATTGTGACTCCTTGCAGGGGGATTGTGAACCCTGGTTTACTTGTTAAGTGAGTTTTTGGTTGGTTTTAATAACGTTGTTAAGAAAGGCGATCATTCAGAGAAAATTCTGCTCTTTAAGTAAGTTAGTCTCTAAGCGAGGCGCTCTTTATGTGAGGTTTTACTGTATCTACATGTATCTTGGCTTAGAGCACTCCATCCCACCCCTTTTTAAATACTCCTGTTCCTTTCTGGTACAGCATAAGGCAGAGGTTCCCAACCTACTCCATTCCATCTGGCCCGTCACCACCTCTGCCACACCAGGAATTGGAAGTGGGTGCGTTTACATCAGCCGTAAAATTCACCCACACACATGTGCAAACACACCCACGGCTGTCATAAGCATGGAAGTGCGCACATTTACGACAGCCATAAATGCACCCGCTTCTGCGTCCAGGATTTGTGTTCTGGCCTGCTCAGCTGTCTGTGGGCGTGGTCAGGCCCATGGTGTGAAAAGGTTGGCCACCCATGGCATAAGGGCTACAGTTTTATTGGTGCAATTCTGTTCCCATTCTGTAGTCCATGCAGATGGTTATTGATGTTCAGTCACCTAGTTGAGTCTGACCCTTTTCAACCCCATGGACCACTGTATGCCAGGCACTCCTATCTTCCATCATCCTCCACAGCCTGCTCAGCTCTTCCCATTGCATCAACAATGCCATCTAGCCATCTCATCCTCTGCTTCCCCCTTCTCCTTTTGTCTTCGATCTTTCCCAGCATCAAAGCCTTCTTGAATGAGTCCTCTCTTCTCATTTGGTGTCCAAAGTACTTTAGCTTCATCTTCAATATTTGTCCTTCCAAGGAACATTCAGGGTTGATTTCCTTCAGGATCGACTTATTTGATCTTTTTGCTGTCCAGGCCCAGGGGACTCTCAAAATTCTTCTCCAGTTAGTTTCCACCAAAATAGAGCTGTGGATGATGTTATCTGAAGTGAGAACCTTTTGACATTTTGGTGAGTTCTAGCATTGGAAAGGGCAAGGGAGACAAAAGAATCTACCCCCTCAACAGCAACTAAAACATTTTCTCTTTTTAAGACAATAAAACAACCTGGACCCCAACATTCACCAGGAAAGACAACAATGTCTGTACTAGGATGAAAGACCAAACCACCCAATGATATATGAATCTAGTTGATCCTTGAGTGGGAGACCTATCTATCTATCTATCTATCTATCTATCTATCTATCTATCTATCTATCTATCTATCTATCTATCTAACTAACTAACTAACTAACTAACTAACTAACTTCATCAATGAGTCCATGTTGGGATCCAAACATCTTACTTTTAACAAAGCCTTTTCTCATGTGAATCTGAAACCTGTGGTATTAACACAGAGAAAACATATTCAAGACAATATAACCCACTAAGGCTAAAACTTAGCACTAGTGCTTAAGATCATTACCTTTAATAAAACTTCTTCATAGAAAAATAACACAGAGAGTCACTTAATACTAAGGCAGGCTTTCTCAAGATTTTCAGGTCACGGGCCTGACCACACCTCCTCGACTGTTGCTCAGGCCTGTCACGTGGTTCCTCCCACCTGGAAGAAGCAGTAAAATGCATGCCATGCATGTGCAGAATGTTCTGCGCATGCGCAGACAGCATTTTAATTCCACTTCTGAGATTGCCGAGGGTGTCGGGGGGCCAGATGAATTGGAGTCAGGGGCTGGGTTTGGCCTGCAGGGCATAGGTTGAGAATGTCTGCTCTAAGGGTACAGGGGCCATCCTGGGTTGGATGAAAGAAACAATGGAGGACATCCCCTCTATGTTCATCTACCGTTCCACTTAGAATTTTAAAAATATGTTTTGGTACTGATATAAAGATTTTCTAGATAAATAAGATACATTGGTTATATTATGAGCACCATGCTGGGTAGATGCATTGCTGTTTAACTATGTCACATATTATTCAACCAGGAACTGCGATGGCTCAGTGATTAAGCTCACCTTGTTAGCTGGAAGGTTGGCAAGTCAGCAGTTCGAGACCTGGGTACTGCATGATGGATTGAGCGCTTGTCTCTGTTCCAGCTCCTGGGGACTCTTTTAGAATACAACTTCATGAATTCCTTGGTCAGAATAATCCAGATTTTGCACTGGTTAAATGGCCAATATCATATTAAAATGTGGCAGATTATGAACTTAATTCCAAAAGACAGCTGCAGCAATTTTATTACCTTGCATAACCGGTTTTACTGTTTCACATAATGACAAGAGGAATTGAGAGAGAGCTTGAGGCTTTATTAACTATGCATCTTTTGTTTCTTTGTTCACAATATGTAAAAGCATAAACTTTGGTCGATACCACAGATACTACCAAGGATCAGTAAACACATTGAAGTTTCATTTTGTAGTTTCATTGTCAAGATTAAGTTTCATTTGTCACTGTTAAGCGTTTTTATGTGTTTCTCACACACAGCATAAAAAGGCTTCAAAGTTTTTAGTCAAAGATTACCCAAAATTAATAGAAACTGCATAACAATGCAGTAACAATGACTAAGGTTTTCTAGATTTCCCTGAGGGAAAATGCAGGCATATATATGTTTGTGTGTGATTTGGGTGAAAAGACAGATTCCACTGTGGGTTTTAGTTCATAGTATGTCATTGCAGATAGCAGCAGTATGGATTTCTAAAAAGAAACAAAACAATTCATTTCCAACATTTCTTTCAATCTCTCTCTTTCTTTCTCTCTCTCTTTCTTGGATAGAGTTCCAAGCTTTTTAAATTAGGTCTGCTAAGTGATCAGTGATAGGGATGTAGAGCTTATGGATTTTATCAAGGCTCTCAAGAAGATCTACCATAATATTCTTGTTGCCCAAACTGGTAAGATGTGCTCTAGTCATTGCTAGATGTATTTTGGCTGGTTAGCAGACTGTAGCTAAAAAGGGCTCATGTTTCCGTGTCAGTCTAAAACAGGGGTGCCCAAACTTTTCAGGCCATGGGTGATCACGTGGTTGAGTGTGCCAGTCATGTGGTTCCTCCCACCAGAAGTGGAAGCAAAATGTGCATGTGTGTGTGCATAACACTGTCATAAATGACCCATGGCTATTGTATATGTGTTTTACTTCCACTTCCGGGATTGGCGAGGGCAGTGCAGGTCAGATGATTTGGCACCACACGCCAGATCTGGCCCACAGGGCATAGTTTGGGTACTGCTGGTCTAAAAAGAAGGGAGAAACAGAGTGTTGTGTGTCAAGTGTTTTTTCAAATTACTATTAAAATGATTTGGATGGAAGGCTAGAGAAGATGCTCATCAAAGTTACAGATGGCAGCAAAGGCAAAGTTACTGCTTCAGAATACAGAATCGGTAGTGTCGCAAAGGGTCGGAATCGACTGTGTGACTGAACAACCGCAACCACAATCAAGGTAGCCATAACAGATTGGAAGAGTGGGACAAAGCAAGCAAAATTATTTTTGACAAGAAAACATGTAGATGTTCTACATCAGGGGTTCGCAACCTACAGCCCATGACTACAAATTATCCGGCCCATGGTGGTGACCCTGGAAGCAGATGCGTTTACAACAGCCGTAAATACACCTGTGCATGCACATGCACAAGCATGCCTGCCATGGTTTACAGCAGTGTTTATGGCAGGGGGAAACCACATGTCCAGCCTGCGTGGCACTGAAAAGTTGAGAACCCCTGTTCTATATTAAGGTAGGAAAATAAATAGAAGGGGTCTCTTCTTTTGTGTCTAGACCAGATGTGAAACTGCCAAAATGAAGGTACCTTTTGATCAGTTCATTCTGCAGTTCATTTCACCGGAATTAGTGGTCAAAAGGTTAGCCAGCAACACAAGGTTGCCGCTACCAGGGTACACCCAATTGTGGTTCAAAAATGCCACAAACTTTGAGGTGGTGTGTGTGTGACAGCTGGCTTGACAACAATGTGTGTGGAAAAGACCTAGAGATCTTAGTACAACATAAGTAAAACCTGACTCAACAGAATGATGTGGCAGGGACCCCCAACAACGCTATTGCAATTCTAGGGTGAGAAGAGAGGACTGGTGGCACAGTGGTTAAACTGCTGTACTGCAACCAAAAAGTTGTGAGTTTGATCCTGGTCAGGGGTTAAGGTTGACTCAGGCTTCAATATTTCTGAGGTTGGTAAAATGAGTACCCAGGATGTTTGGGGCAAAATGCTAATTAACTTGTGAACCTCCTAGAGAGTGCACTAAGCATTATGGGGCGGTATATAAGTGTGATTGCTTTGCTTTGCTTATGGTAGCCATTTTAAGGGGGGTCACAGGAAAGCTGTAATAAGCCTGGGGTGTTTGAGGTTCCAGAATTTAGGCTCTTCTAATAGACAGTGCTGGCTCTTCGGCTATGAAACAGAGATGAACACTGAACCCTAGAGTTGGATATAACTGGCTTTCGAGCAAGGGCAGAGGCGTAGCTACCGCCGTATCTGCCGTATCAATTATACGGGGCCCCCGGGCCATAGGGGCCCCCAACGTGCGTAAGCAAAACAAATCTTTACCCTTCCTAAGGGCCCCCAAACAAATTTTTATACGGGGCCCCGCCAAGGCACGCTACTCTTCTGAGCAAGGGTGACCTTTACCTTTACTAATGGATTCAAATTATAGCAAAGTAATTAAGTTAAATTGGGGGAAAATGGGATAAACATCAGAAAATGTCATGAAAGAAGGGACTGTTGGAAAGTGAGAAAGTCTGTTTCAGAAGTGGTTGATTCTCCTTCACTGCACATTTTTAAACAAAGGTCAGAGGACCATCTGTTAGTAATACTTCAGCTGTGGATTTCCTGCATTGGCAGATAGTTGAATTTAAGAACCCTTGAGGTCCCTTCCAACCCTGATTCTATGACTGTATGGGTCTAATCTCCCACAGTATTTATGTTATGACACAGCTCTGTTCTTTTTGCTGCCTTTGCGCAATCAGTAGGGGCATGGACATCATCTTAAGTCAGTTTCAGGTAAATCAATAAGGCATGATGTCACCTTAACAAATATAATCCATTTATTGTGGCATATGAAAAGTGTTGATAACATTTTAAGACACAATGTGTTTCCTCCCCCCTCTTGAAATGTGATTAACACACTTTTCAAAATCCTCCACTTCCTCATGTTTACTAGCAGAGATAAATAATGGGGACAGAAGAATGATTGGATTATTGATAACAATAGATGTGTCATTAATTTAGTACAGGTTGTTGTTCAGGGTTGATTATGTTGAGAGCAACATGATTTATTTAGATTATTTATCAGCTCTTTTCACAAAAGTGTGTGTTGGTTGATTGTTTAACTCAACCTCACTTGAAATAACAGAAGATAAATACACAGAGTTATTTCTTAGTTCAGTAATAGAAAGTCTTTTAAACTCCTTATCTCAGTGATCCTCATGTGACAATGCAAATAATATTTAGAGCCCTTGAAGCTGTACCACATCACATGGAAAGGATTGAGCAATCTCTTTATTTAATCTATCCTTCCTTTCACACTCTTGAAAAGGTAGTTATTTCTCCACCTTTTCCTGCCTGCTCTAGGCCTACTACGTGCTTTGAATTATTGGCCTTTTGATACCAAATACTCTGTGGTGTACTGTTCCTTCTTCGCAGTATCAGCATAGAAGTAGGTGGGCTTGGTTTCCTCATGACCACAATAACGGGCAACACAAGTTAAACAAGTGAACAGTTTAACAGCACAAAACCCAAACACCGAATCATCTCAGCAACCTTGTGGGCACCTTTCTGTCTGAGGAAGATGTTATCTTCCCACAATCACTACTTAGCTCAACCCCCAAAGGAAGAGATAAGGCAATAAGAGACATCAACCTGTCCTCAGCAGTCAGGTTGCTACCTGTTCTACAAACGGATTGTTATCTAAATTTGAGCAACCCCCCACAGATCATTTAAAAGGGGGATTTTGAGCCACAGTTAGGAAATTTATGAGAGTGGTTAACTGATTCAATAATCTGAAAAAACGAATCAACCCCTTTTAACTGTTTAATTGACTAACTGATTAAATTTAAACACATATAAAATATACTGCTGTAACAGGATGTTTGTGAGATTCATAGAGAGGTGAAGTAAACTTTTCATTTAATAAACAAAATAAACAGATATTTGCTAGAAGGACTGTCCATCTTTAATAGTTTAATAGTTTTTCGTCATCACCTACTACAATAAGAGCCAAAGTAGGCATAGTGCCTTTTGCATATTTGACAATTTGTGCATTGTGTTTAAAAAGTGAATAACATGTGGGTTCATGTGGGACTGATGCAGATAGCAATTGCAGCAGAGTGCAAATGTTTAACCCTACCCACCATCTGAATCCCAATGGAGATTATGGGTCCATGTGCATAATTTATTTATTTTTTTTAAAAAACTGTCCTTAGATTTACTTTTTATTCATGAGTTCTGTTTCATCTAGTTTGACCCTACAAATCTTAAATCTTAAGAATTGCAGAATTGGAAGGGACCCTATAGAATAGATCATCAAGTTGAGTCCCTGGCAAGGAAGCACAGTGGGGATTCAAACTCCCAATTATCCAGCAATTCTTCAATGAAAATAATTTTACAAAGTATGCCTTTAATTTTCTTCCATGTTCTTGACATGTCTAGATTATGCTCAATGATTAATCAACTAATGCTGTAGAGATAATTGATCTACCAATTAAGGTGATCAGAGAATAAACTACATCTTCAGCAAAAAAAAAAAAAAAAAAAAAACCACTTCACCAGAACAACCACAGAAGAACTTCACCCAGACCACCAAATCTGGGAAGGGCTGGAATTACAAAGATGCATATATATTTTCTGTCTGCTGTTTTATTATCCTTCCTTCCTTCCATGCAAATGCACAGATTCTCATCCATCCTTTTTCTGGTCTGGGGTGCAGGGCCATAGCCAGGATTCTAGAGGTGGGCAGGCGAATATTTTTTCAGGATGGGCAACAAAGCTTCTTTTCAGTGCATTCCTGCGGGAAACCACATTTTGCCAGGGTGGGCAAACTGCTAACTCAGGGTGGGCCAAGCACCCCCTGGGCACCCCCTGCTACAGCCCTGCTGGGGTGGTGATGGCTAAATGAAGGTGGTGGTGCTGTGGCTAAACTGCTGTACTGCAACCCAAAGGTTGTGAGTTTGATACTGACGAGGGATCAAGGTTGACTGAACCTTCCCTCCTTCTGAGGTCAGAAATATAAGTCCCCAGCATGCTGGGGACAAAATGCTAATTAGCTTATGAACCTCCCAGAGAGTGCACTAAGCATCATGGGTAGTAAATAAGTGTGATTTCTTTGATTGCTTTGCTATACAGTACATTTAGAAACAGCAAAAGACAGACAATTTCTGAAAAACTCAATTTTTGCTGGTAAAGAAAATAATGCACATCATTAAAAGGAAAGTTCCCTGCAGAGATAGAAAGCTTTCTTTCATAGCACCTGCTTTCTTTGCCTCCATAGACTTAAAATGTGCTTGCTTTGTATTAAAAGGTTTTCCCCATTTTTTCTCCCCCCAAATATCATTGCTCACACATAGAACTTTGTGGGGTCTGTGCCACTGTTTCCACACATAAAAGCAGTCATTCTGTCTAGTTTGACTCTCATTGCCTTCATTTTTTAAATCAATTTCTCTGTTTCATTCAGCAGATTTTGGCTATCATGAATGGGCAACTAACTGGTTAGATATTTGTTGTTAGTGTATTATTCCTACTAGTAACATCAGAGAAAGATTTTTAAGGGATTTCTTGCCTCTTTTGCAAAAATGAGGGGGGGGGGACTCACCCCAGTTTTACTGGATATTTATTTATTTATTTATTTATTAGTCTTATCTTATGATCTTATCAATAACGTTTGATCAAATTTAAATTAATTAATTAAAATACAATACAATACAATATGATGCAGTGCATATACTAGTACCAAAACAGAAAATAAACAGAAAACTGCAGTGATAAAATTCCTATAATACATATGTGATGATTCAACAGATCCAATATTAGGCAAATGAATCTCCCTTATGGGATACCCCAATTTGTTCAATATATTGGATTCTTATAATCGCTGCCTTAGCAATAAACTTAGCAGTTCAACGTACAATATGCACATTTGTTCCCACAAGGAAATAAGACAGAATGTTGTACTTTCCAATAAAGATGAAAGATATTTAAGCCTAATAGATGTATACAATTGGCATTTAAATAAAATATGAAAAATGTTTTCAATATCAAGAGAACCACAAAAACAAGTTTTACTAGCCGTGGGCAGTTGTGTACTCTATGTTGTGTGTGTGTGTGTGTGTGTGCACGCATGTTGGGGGGGGGGGATATTTATCATTTTGTAGCTCTGCACTGAAATGTCTCAGGTTAGCCCTGGATAAACTTGGTTACTTGGTTGATCCATACTTCACATGTCATGTCTAGTTTGGCATGGTGGATCGAAGCATTACCTTCCATGAGATTTTAGCAGCCTCTCACCATTGGAAGGTCCTACCGCTACCATAGCACGGTCTGATGGCATGTGGCAAACTGAGGCCTATGTTTTTGATGCTCCTTTAGCCATTTTAAATACGATGACACAGCTGGCGGGGCTCATGTCAAAGTTGGCCATGTTAGAGAAATGCACTGGCCAGGTGCACTGCCTGGTATCCAACCCCACTTAGCTGACCTGCAGTTCCAGAATGGAGAACTGTTCTGGGCCACTAGTCAACACCTTTGTGGCATGGTTGAACCTGCCTGGGGAATACACCCCCACCACCATAGCTTCAGATGGCCACATTGAGGCGTGAGCTGGGATTTGAAGTTGAACCCTGGACAAAGTTCACTTAAAATGATGGAGAGATAATATGGCTCAGCGCATGAAAGAATGGACAGAAGAAAACAGAGCTCAAAGAAGAATTGTGTAGAAGTACCGTATTTACTGGCATATAAGACGACTGGGCGTATAAGACGACCCCCCAACATTTCCACTCAAAATATAGAGTTTGTTATATACTCGCCGTATAAGACTACTCCCTCTTCCGCACACTTTCCACACACCAAATAAAACGTAAAAGAACATCAGATTTGATTCCAACATGTTAATTTATATTCAAATGCTTATGACATGCAGAAAAACTGTCACAAGGCTGTATGTTATCAAACATGTACAGTAAGCATAAAACAGTCCAAGTGCAAAGTGGCACTTATTTATCAACCATATATACATGAATATAAGCCGACCCAAATATAACCCAAGGTACCTAATTTTGACCTTGAAATCCAGGAAAATAGATTGACCCAAGTATAAGCCAAGAGTTGGAAATGTAGCAACTGCTAGTGAGTTTCAATAATTAAAATACAGTAATATTAATTATTTTATTGATTTTTTAGAACTGTACTTGCACCACCCACCAGTGGTGGCGCTGCAGGTAAAGTGGGTGGGCAGGTCAATTGTACTGAGGCAGGAAGTGTTGCTCTAGTCTAGCCTCTTGCTTCTCCTGCAAGCTTGGTTTTTTCCTCCATTTTGGGCAGAGCAGAGAGATAAGGGCAGAAGGTACCAGTAAATGAAACCCTTTCTTTTTCCCCACCAGTTTGAAAGGGAGACACAATTGTAATGCAGAGCTTCTTTCTTCATCTGGATGGCATGTAGAATGAGGTGGGCGAGCATCGGGAGGCCACTATGGGCAGCTATGTCTATCCCAACTGAAGTGCACCCGGTGTATAAGACGACCCCCCCAATTGGAGGCATGTTTTTCAGGGTGAAAAAGTCGTCTTATACACCAGCAAATACGGTAATACTCATTTTTATGTAATAGCTTTATACTTTGTTCAGTAGCGTAGCGTGGGGGGAAGGGGCCCTGCACACCCTGGGCGGCACCTTCCAGGGGGCGGCAAGATGTCCCAGCGAGAGGCAAGGTGATGCTGTGCCAAGGGCTCAAGCCACAGGGGGCAAGGCAGCGCAGAGCCCAGAGCCAGGTCGGTCTTGCTTGCCCCCTTGCCGGAGTGGGGGGAGAGCAGGAGTGTTTGTGCAGGTCGGGGAAACATAGGCTATCCATCTGAATCTGGATGCCTCCATGGGGCGCCCAGCTGCACATGGTGAGAGGGGAGGCCAGGCTACTTTCCCCCTCCACTCACCCATGGGGCAGCTCGGAATCACCCCTGGGATGGGCACGGATCTTCCTTCCTTCCTCCTCTTCCTCCAGTGCTGAGTTGGCTCAGGGCTCTCCCACTGGAGCCCCCCCCCCCGAGGCTACTCACTCTGCTTTGCCCTGCCGTGCCAGATGCAAGGGTGGGAGAGGATGTCTGTGTCGCCTGGCCAAGAGGAGGCTCCGGTGGGAGAGCCCTGAGCCAACTTGGTGCTAGACGTGACGGTGAGGAACAGATGGAAGGAAGGAAGACTCCTGGGCCACAGGCTCTGGGACTGGCCACCCCTCACCCAACACCACAGCCTCCATGTGAGCACCCAGAGCTCTCCCTTCCCTTTGTCTTCTGGGCCGTGACGAGTGGCAGTCCGGTCCAGGACTGGCTCTGCCCATGCAAAAGGAGTTGAGCTGCTCCTGCGTCCCTGCCTCCTCCTGCCTCTCCCCCTGCCTTGCAGTGCTGTTGGCCATGCGTGGGGGCCCTGGTCCTTCCCACTTCCCCGGGCAGCTGAAACCCGCGCTACACCACTGACTTTTTTATAATGTGCAGTCAAATCAAACCCTAATGGAGTTTTCAGAATAAATTAAATATTTTAAAGGACCAGTTTTACCAGTCCCATATCTGCAGAGAGCTTTCATGGTTGAGCAAGTATTCAATCCCAGGCCACCTGAGTTCTTGTGAGTCACTCTATCCACTTCACTACACTGGATATCTCACATTTTAAACAAGACTTGTATTGAAAAACATCCTGTTGAGTAGAAGATTTCTTTTAGTTTGTCTTAGTGCAATTACACATCTGTTCAAAGACTCATTTTTCATTTTTACAAAATCTTCGATATTCAAGTTGGTCTGACTTCTTCTGAAGATGAAATTTGACAAACTCAATTGGATACTAATGTACCAATCAATCTCAATATGTTAGGAATGTATGCCTTTACATTAAATAAAGTAGATGCTTATTTGGGTGAGCCTGTCTTTCTCAATGCAAAGATTTGTTGAACAATTATGGTTCTTTAAAAATTGTTTCCTTGGTTTTAATTAACTTATCCCATAATGAGCCATGATGACATGGAATTCAGCCGCCCGGGGCTGAACCCAAATTTGCCGCTCCCTGGTGGACACTAGCGCCTGCTTGGGCTTCTGGGAATTGTAGTCCAAGAACACACATAGACCAAAAAGCGCTGCCTGGGGCCGGCAGCCCCATAGCCCCCCCCCCCCCGACACCACTGATTATACATATGTTCAGATTTAAGACAAAAGGTAAAATAAACATTCTCAGCTTACTAAACTAAAGAGACATCAGAGTCTTAGTCAGGCATCAGAAATCCAGTTGTGTTTACCCATGAAGAAATATTCTAGCTGTGTACACCCCTCCTACAAACAATGTAATGGCTGTATGGCTGTGAGAGCTGGACCATAAGGAAGGCTAAGGCTAAGCATAGAAGAATAGACACCTTTGAACTGTAGCACTGGAGGAAGCTCTTAAGAATCCCCTGGACTGCAAGTAGATCAAATCAGTCCATCCTGAAGGAAATCAACCTTGACTACTCCTTGGAAGGACAAATGCAGAAGCTGAAGCTCAAGTACTTTGGCCACCAAATGAGAAGAGAGGATACATTGGAGAAGGCCCTGATTCTGGGGAAGATTGATGGGAAAAGGAGAAGGGAGTAGCAGAGGATGAGATGGCTAGATGGCATTGTTGACAGTGGGTGTAGATCAGGGCGGACTATGAGGGATGGCAGATGACAGAGGAGCCTGGAGTGTTGTGGTCCATGGGGTTGCAAAGGGTCAGACTCGACTGTGCAACTGAACAACAACGACCCCCATGCTGTCATTCTAATCATCTTCTATACTGTATATGGAATGTACCACTGTATAGCAGACAGCTTCCTATAAACTTGATTTAAAACACTGGGAAAACAACATCAGACTTTTAAATCAAGGGGAATCCCTTTAAGTTGGTGTTCATGTCATAATCATCAGCACAATCCAACTTACATAAAACTTCCCAGTTTCCCTCTCTTAAATCCCCCCCCCCCCATGTAAAGTATTCAGAAGCAATGCAATAGACCCTTCTTTTGGCAGCGACCTGAGACTGTGCAGCTTGTCCAAGACTGTACAGGATAGGACTTCATATCTTGTTTGGACCATTTACTGGGAGACATCATGGTGAAATTAATTTCTGGCCCCTAACTTTGTAGCCAAGTGCAAAGACTCACAGATGTATATATTAATCTGATATAATTACAAAGTTATAAAGAGTTTTATAGCTTATTGACAAGTTTACCCAGAGTTCCTTAGAAGTATCTTAATCCAGGCCTGCAACAGGTATTCTTCCTAAACCAGGACGGCAGCAGGAAAAATGTGGCCCACAGGCTATAACATGATCTCTTGGCATTTTTGTGGTCTATCCCCCAAGTTCTGAGCATTCTTAGTGGAACACTTGTTTTGTTTATCAACAAATTTGTGCTGTCCGTGGGCTGCTGCCGACACAGTTCTTTGGAGATACAAGACCAAGATGCAGGCTTTTCACCAGATCACATTACTGTATATACTTGAGTATAAGTCTAGTATTTTAGTCCCAAAATGAGATCCAAAAAGGGGACTTGACTTATACTTGGGTCAACAATCCTGAGGGCCCCAAAACCGCAGTGGTGGAAATTTAAACATGCGGGGGGGGGGGGGGACCTAACACTACTGTAAAAACTCAAAAACATTCCCACACAAATGTCTAAATTATTTTTTTTGTATTTTCATGTATTTTAATTATTGAAACTCACTAGAAGCTGCTGCATTTTCCACCCCCGGCCTATACTCGGGTCAATCTATTTCCTTGGTTTTAGAGGTCCAAATTAGGCACCTCAACTTATATTTGGAATGACTTATAGTCAAATATATACGTTAGTTATTTTTTCTGATTGTGGCAGAAGGGGCAGTATGGTAAAAAACAAAAAACAGAGTGTGAGCTTGCTATTGACAGTGGTAAGTTGTAAGAGCTCCTGCTGGACTTTGTGGCGACTTTGGCCTCTCAGAAGGTTGCCCATCTTACTCCTTTATCCATAGCATTTTCCCAAAATGTAGGTGACAGTTGTATGCTTGGTGGTGGGACATGAACTCATCATAAGCCCTCAATGCCTGACAAATAAAAATAGGTAACAAATCCCTTTGAAAAACTGCACTCAGAATGCTCACTAAAGTTGCTTAATTCATGCTACACCAATTGCTTAGGACTAAGCACTATCTAACTCAGAGGTTCTCAATGTACGGCCCACAGGCCGAACCTGGCCCATGGCACAATTTCATGTAGCCAGTGTCACCATTGGAAACAGAAGTGGAAGCATTTATGACAGCCACAGACATGTTTTACAACAGCATTTACAGTGGTGGAAACCACCAGTCCGGCCCGCTCAGCTGGCTGAGGGGGCATGGCACAGCCTGTGGCTTAAAAAGGTTGAGAATCCCTGATCTAACTCAATGACCAGAAACTTTTTAAGCTTTCACCAGCAGAAAGTCTTGCCAACTTAGTGTTACAGGATTGAGAAATGTTGGCATTGCAGAAATGGTGATGTCCATGAAATAAACCAGCCTACTAAGGCAGCAACACTTGCCCTAATGGCATGAACTCAAGTTACTTACATCATGGATGGAAGTTCTACTCAGTAGAAACTCAGTCGGATACTGCTGACCAAAGAAAACACACCGCTGCAGAGAAATCCTCATCTTCTACCCTCTCTGATGATGATGAAAGGTATACACAACAATAAAAGATGTACAATAAATGCTGTAGTTCACTCAAAACAGAATATAGAAATAAACAGTATTTAGGAATGGGGGTTCACAGAACGAGGGAACGGGAAACAGTCATGTGACTATGAGCAGAGAACAATTATGTTGTGTATTAAATGGCAGCATCCATTTGGGATTAGAAGGAAAATTTACAGGACATAATTATAATAATATTATAATAATTTTGTGTCAGAAATTATTCTGGGTTGAAAGGATTTTTGCGGAAGAAGCTTAGCTCAGGGAACGCCCAAATGAGGCTCCTTTCAGGTCTTAAAGAACTGGGACAGAGATGGGTGCTCAGTCCACCATGCAGGACAGAATTATAACAATACACTAGTACCCCAGATAAAGATGAGACTTGGTTCCACAAGTCTCGTGGTTATCTGGTTTTTAACGTTGTGCGATGCATTGATTGCACAACGTTTAAAAAAGCCCTGTTCCCCTGGAGGCTGCAGCAAGCCAAAACGTTGGGATTTGAATCCCGACGTTTTGGCTTGCTGCAGCCTCCAGGGGGGTGGGGGAACTTTGGAAACAGCTTGGATCGGGTCCCCCGACCCCGCGGAGCCAGCAGGGGGGGCAGAGAGTCTGAAATGGGTGAAAAAAGCATCAGTTTTTAACCCATTTTGGGCTCTCTGCACCCCCTGCCAGCTCTGGGCAGGTCGGAGGACCTGATCCAAGCTGTTTCTGGGCTTCCCCGATGTCCCCGGTCAGTGGAGCAAGCCAAAACATCAGGGTTCAAACTCTGACATTTTGGCTTGTTGCACTGGCCAGGGACATCGGGGAAGCCCAGAAACAGCTTGGATTGGGTCCTCTGATCTCCCTGGAGCAGGCAGGGGGTCAGAGAGCCCGAAATGGGTAAAAAAGAGAAAATAATACATTTAAGTAATACAGAAAAGGGGAATGCATAACCCCGTCACTGAATTCCTAGAAAGCAAAACAAGTCTCTAACTGGAAGGAAGGAAGGAAAGAAGGAAGAAAAGAAAGAAAAGGAAGGAAGAAAGAAAGAAAGAGCATCGCGCTAACAGCATCTGTTGAAGCAATAAATCAGCCTTCAATGGAAAGTCTCCTGCAGATATGTAGACTAATAAAACCCAAGACTCCAGTGTTAGATTTGAAGTATTTATATTAGATAATATTACTACAACCAGTCATGGCACATCTATTGAATGGAACTTTTTCTGGTTTCTGACTCACTGCTGTTTTTCACATCTGAAAGAAGTACAATACAGCATAACAGGATTTCATCAAGTGGAACCCAACTTATGGCAACCTTGTGAATGAGTAATCGTCATAGTTTTCTGTCTTCAACAGCCCTGCTCAGCTCTTGCAAACTCAAACCTGTTGTTTCCTTTAAGGAGTCAATAATCCATCCTGTATTGGGTCTTCTTCCTTCCCTACAGCCTTCCATCTTTCCCAGCATTATGGTTTTTCCTGGGAATGCCATAATTCCATCTTATGATATGTCCAGTGTATGACAGCCTGTTTCATCATTTTTGCCTCCAGCGATAGTACAGGTTTGAGTTTGCAAAGCTCTCTTCCAGAACCATATTTCTAACAAATTAGGGTTCTCCCCCTGTCAGCTTTCTTTCCTGTAAATCTTTCATGCCCACATATCTGCTTCTTCTTCTGCCTATTCGAATCCAAATATAGGTGATCATCATGATGATCAGCCATGATGACTGTCCTGAGAATATAATGCTGTGGTCTTTCATCTCCCTTCCGCATCACAGCATGACACCCGTGCCACTGATCGAGCTGCACGAGTCACTTTCTGGTCATGAGTCCTTTTGGCACACAAACTCCTCATCAGCTCCAGGACAATATTGATGAAGCTGCTGCCCTCCATCAAGATGGATTTGAGTAGGATTTAATCCACTTGGGGATCATCACCCTTCTCTGTGGACTTCAGCACCCAAGGCCGTTAGTTTTGGGCGTTGTCAGGTTAGTTAACCACTGCCTGACACTCGGTGTTTTGTTGCTGGCAGTATCAGAAGCGTAGCGAGGGGGGCGAGGAGGGCAGGCCGCCCCAGGTGGCACTTTGCAGGGGTGGCGATGCTGCTGTCCTGGACTTCCTGGTGGCTGGGGCAAGCTGGAGGGCACAGGCCTGACAGCCCAGTGGAGAACAGGGTGTGCGCCTCCCCCTTCTACATCCCCCTCCTCCCCAGGCACCCCCTCTGCATGGCCTGCCCGGCTGGGGTGGCATGGCATGCCCACAGTGGGGAGCCTGCCGTCGGGGTCTCAAGCATTTGGCCGGCTGCCTCCAAGCCCAGCAGTGGCAGTTTGTCCACCTTTGATGACAGCAGTGCCCAGGAAGGCTGGAAGCAAGGCCGGCAGTCACCGCGGCCTAGTGCTGGCCAGGCCAAGGACCCCCCGCAATGCTTAACTGGCGCTGCTCTGGCTTCTGGGCCGCAACGACCGCTGGGCTCGCTTCCCACCTTCCTTGGTGCCACTGCCGCCACCAGGCTAGGAGGCAGGGCGGCTGCATGCCTGGGACCCCAGTGGCACAGGTGAGGGGCTGGGGTGGCATGGCGTGGGCCCACCAGGAAGTCCGCCATCAGGGTCCCAGGTGCGTGGCCGCCCTGCCTCTGAACCCGGCAGCAGCAGCTTGTCCTCCTTCGGCGGCAGAGGTGCTCAGAGGGGCGAGGCCGGTGGTCTTTGCAGCCCAGAGCCTGTGACCAGAGCAGTGCCAGCCAGGCCTTGCAGGGGGAGGTCCTCTGGCTACGCACACTGGGCCACGATGACCGCCGGCCTTGCTTCCCATGTGGTGCTGCCACCAAGGGTGGATGACCTGCTGCTGCCAGGCTCAGAGACGGGGCAGCCACATGCCTGGGACCCCGATGATGGGCTCCCTGCTGGGCCCATGCCACACCACCCCAGACCCTGAGCCCAGCGAAGCCCGAAGGTAGAACTTTCCTACCTGGGGGGGGAGCTGGGGGGGCAGCGAGTTTGGCCTGGGGCCCCAGGTGACTAAAACAGTGATGGGATGTAACAGGTTTGCACCAGTTCAGCAGAACCAGTAGTTACTTTCCCCCGTGTCCTGGAGAACCGGTAGCAGCTTTTGGGGGGAACCACCTTTGCTGTCCTCCCAAGTGGGGAGGAGGAAGAGAAGCTGCTAGCCTGAAGCTCCCTATAGCCTGTTCCCTAGGGTAAGTGAATCACCTTTGGATGTGGTGTGTCTGTGTGTATTTTAATGTGTGTTTAATACCTTTACCTATATTGATGTACTACCACAGTTCCTAAAAAGGCCTGGCGGCCGGCAGACCTGGCGGCCTAGCTTGGGGTTTTTAAGCAAAGTCTTGGCGTTACCTCATCAATAAGCTACACCTGTGCTGTTCCAATTGCTGTTCCAATTGGAGAACCCTTAAGGAGGTACAGCTGTTTTACATTTACATAAAGGCATATTATCCTAGAGAACCGTGATGACGTCACAGTGGGGTAGTAAAATTTTTGACATCCCACCACTGGACTAAAACCCACCCTATGCCACTGTGATCGGGAATAGAAGACTGTGAATAATCTTGGCATAAATATATATGAATTCCTTCAAGAAATTTGATCCAGGACAATTTTGTTTGACCATTTTTGTCCTTTTATCGACTTCATCTCTAAGTCTTTGGCTCCCTATGGAATTTGTTGGGACAATCTATAGGAAAATTGGACTTAGCTGTCAATAATTCAAGTTCAAATCCTTCTTGTGTTATAAGACTTAAAAAGGAATCCTGGAAGAATCACAATCTCCTAGCTTAACATGCTTCACAATTAGACCCATAGGTAAAATGTGTACAGCTTAAGAGTTCTGTAAGAATTATTACCAACTAAATCAGTATTTTATTTTATATCATAAAAATTAGTCATTTTTGGAAAATGATGTCTTGGGAAGTTTCCTGATGCGCTAGAGAGCAAAAGGAGCTTTGTTCTCATATTGACAGAGCTACACTTTCACTCTTCACATCTACACTAATTATTTAATTTTAGAGCTTTTGCTTCCCTCAATTCTCATTCATTTTCCTGGTTATGATCTTTAATGAAAAATGCCCGCTGTGTTTAGTACAAACCATTTGGTGCCCTTGTGTCAGGAGAGGAAAAGAATAACATTCACTAAAGCGGCAGGTTTTTATTATCACGTCGTAAATGAACAAATGGCATCTGTCAATACAAAGGAGCACAAGGGGGTATGGAAAGGAAGCTTAGTTATTGCACTCTGGGTGTGCTGTCGAAGTGACAAAATGGGATTTTTATTAACATGCTCGTTATAAGCATTTCCCCTTTAACTTTTTCCTTGCTTTCTACAATTTGTTCCATGCTAGGACTACTGTAAAATACAGGATGACATAAGCAGCTGTCAGCTTCAAAATGTGGACATCATTAGGTTTACAGAACCGAACTGTGTTTGTAAGGCTGCGTGGGCAGGTGCATATGCCTTTCTACTGTCTGTTATACCTTATGCTAAACTCAAACTTTGTTTTGGCCCTCAAGCTTGTTGAAATCGCTCTGTAGGGAATGAGACAGCCTTAGTTCTTTTTGTGTGCCAAATCCCATCATCCTTTTTATGACAATATACCGTTTCAAGGCAATAGACCTCTTTCACAGCTTTAATAAAAGGTCAGAGGTGTTCGTGAACAGTAGGAATAGTTTGTGCCAATTATCTAAAACCCAAAGAAGATATGTTTACATTAAACTGGGAATTAACTTTTGTACTATTAAAACGGAAATGGGGGGAGTGGGATGGGGCTGCAGGGGGTGAGAGAAGGGTTATTTGTGGTAGGAGTAAACAGGTGCTGGGAATAGTTTACTGGAAGTTGTTAAAGTTGATTTCTCATAAAATAGGTTTTAAAAAATCACTTGGCTCTTCAGTTTTCAGCTGGTGGGGCCACAAAGAAGGCCAAATAAGAAAGAAAATGTTATTCTATATCCCATGTGCTCAGATGAGCAATAGAAAGTTTAAGGAAGGAAGGTTTCATTTTGGCACATTGTGGATGGATGGCCTTGAATTCCATGGTCTTGATTCGGTTAGCATTGCCAACCAAGGCAGACCCACTGAATGAATGGAATGTTGATAAGACTATCCAGTAGAGTCTTACTAACAGAAAGAGCCTCCTTGAAGATTGTGGAATTTTTGAACCACAATTGGGCATACCTTGTGCCAGCTAATCTTTCTCACACTGGGTCAGGCAAAAGGAACAGTGGAAATGAATTCACCAAAAGTTGGTTTCATTTTGGCAGTTTCATGTCTGGCCTAGACATGGGAGAAGAAGAATTTAAGAAATTACTGTATAACTTGAAAATGAAAAACCATTACATTAGTAGGAGCTCCCCATATTGAAGCCATTTTGGAGTGACTGCTGAGTTCCCATCTGAATATCTTCACCTGATCTTCAGACAATCAAAACTCAGACATCACTGCTGACAATTGTTCCTAAGAATTGTAAGAATATGTTCAGTCTTACTGTTCATGCCCATTGCTGAACACATTTCTTGAAAACAACAATGTTTCTTCTTTATTTCTTTGTGAGTCTTGCCAGGAAAAGCTGTCTTAGCTAGACACAGTTTACCCTTTTCATCCTCTTGATCTTCAAGTCTAAACACTACTTCCCATAACAGATGCAGAGACAAGATGTGTGTGAATCCATTCAGAAGTACACCCATAAAACAGAATGAGAAACCCTGTTAACGCTGGAAGAAAGTCACAGATTCTTTTGCTTTTGCAAAATACAAAAGACCGCACAACGTTCCCATGACATCAAAGCTGGAATTTCAAAAGTTATTGCCACAGCAGTTCCCAGCTTGATAAACTAGAATTGTATGAAAACAAGAATGGGGGTTGTTTAGATAAACCAAATGGAGAAAACTGTTTTCTGAAGGGTGGAACTTAAAACAGTTGGCTCTGGTTAAACTGGAAAGAAATATGGTTACGTGTCAACTCTTTAAGATTAAAAACAACAATGATGTTTAAGCTAAGCACAATGAGCTTGTTATATTTTCCTTGGGAATAGTGAAGGAAAAATAAATCTATATTTATAAGTGCAGTCATTCACATATGCAACAAAAAGAAAAATGCAGTTTATCTGATGTGCCATATTAATGCTTATTCTGCCACTCTTCTCTTCTGGATATCCATGTAATCCATTTACAGATTTTGTTGTTGTTCAGTCGCACAGTCGATTCCGACCCTCTGCGACCCCATGGACCGCTGTCCGCCAGGCACTCCTGTCCTCCACCATCCCCCTCAACTCGCTCAGTTCTGTGCCCATTGTCTCCACAATACCATCTAACCATCTCATCTTGGGCCGTCCCCTTCTTCTTTTGCTCTCGACCTTTCCAAGCATCAAGGCTTTCTCAAGTGAATCCTCTCTTCTCATTTGATGTCCAAAGTACTTTAGCTTCATCTTTATTATTTGACCTTCTAAAGAGCAGTCAGGGTTGATTTCTTCTAAGATTGACTTATTTGTTCTCCTCGCTGTCCATGGGACTCTCAAAACTTTCCTCCAACACCACATCTCACAGGCGTCTATTCTTCTGCGCTCAGCTTTCCTAATGGTCCAGCTCTCACAACCATACATTGCCACAGGGAATACCATTGCTTTGACTATGCGAATCTTTGTTTTCAATGTGATGTCTCTACTTTTCACTATGTTCCCCAGGTTTCTCATAGCTCATCATTCCCAAGAATCAGTCGCCTTTTTATTTCATGGCTGCAATCACCATCTGCAGTGAGCTTAGATCCTAAGAAAGTAAAATCTGTCACTGCTTCTACTTCTTCCCCATCTATTTTCCAGGGACTGATAGGGCCTGTTGCCATTATCTTGGTTTTCTTGATATTGAGTCTCAATCCAGCTTTTTCACTTTCTTCTTTCAACCTCATCAGGAGCTGCTTTAGGTCCTCCTCACTTTCTGCCATTAGGGTGGTATCATCTGCATATCTCAAATTGTTGATGTTTCTCCCAGCAATTTTGATCCCAAATTGTGATTCCTCCATCCCTGCATTGCACATCATGTGTTCTGTGTATAAGTTGAATAAGCAGGGTGACAAAATGCAGCCTTGTCTTACTCCTTTTCCTATTCCAAACCACTCAATCATTCCATTTTCTGTCCTAACTGTTGCCTCTTGATTCATGTACAGATTTCTCATGAGGCCTATAAGGTGTTCCGGTATTCTCATCTCTTTAATTACTTGCCACAGTTTGTTGTGGTCGACACAGTCAAAAGCCTTAGTGTAATCAATGAAACAGAAGTAGACTTGTTTCTGATATTCCTTTGTTTTTCCATGATCCATCTTATGTTGGCGATGTGATCTCTAGTCCCCCTGCCTCTTCTGAAACCTGCCTGCACTTCTGGTAATTCTCTCTCCACATACTGTTGCAGTCTATGCTGTATTATCTTGAGCATCACCTTGCTAGCGTGAGGGATGAGCGCAATTGTTCGATTATTTGAACATTCTTTGGCATTACCCTTTTTGGGGAGTGGAACGTATACAGATATTTTCCAATCCTGTGGCCATTGTTTTGTTTTCCAAATCTGCTGGCATATAGAATGCAATAATTTGATTCCATCATCTTGTAGGGCTTTGAAAAGTTCAACTTGGATACCATCAACTCCACTGGGTTTGTTGTTTGCAGTGTTTTAGGGCCTTTCTGACTTCACTTTCTAGAATGTCTGGCTCATGTTCAATGTTCTCATCATTGTGATTATCAGGGGTTGAAGAAAAAGTCTGTGAGTCATGGTTGGGTACCAAGTTGTTGTAGGAATAAAAATTCACATAAAAAGAGTAGGGCTCATTGATTTGAAACACATTTTTACATCTGCAACGTCTCTAGTCCACATCAATGGGATATAAATTTGCTTCATGTTCTTGGATCATGCCACCATTTTTCAAATTAACCCAAGTCAGATCTGCAAATGGTCCACTCTTATCAGATTGACTGAGGTTCATCTCAGTCACTGCTCAAAGATCTAGGAAGGATCCAGCACTGGATGCACACACATGCATACATCTTATAGGAGGAGGCTGCTATTGATGAAGGGACAACAGCAAAGTTGGGACCACACCTCATGTCACAACTACCAAGTGAACCCCTTCCATCTAGCCTATTTAAGGAAACTGTGAATATTTCCTTATTTAAAGACTTGATTTTTGCCTGTGAATGGATTGCTAGTAACCCTAGCAACACATGGGTTTTGATCCATAAAAGCTCATGCTGAAACAAATATTCTAGTCTTTAAAATGGCTGTCTCTATCATGTTTTTCCTCTTTTACCAAGTTGAAGCAGAATAACATGGTAACCCCAGGTTTGAAATGCAACTTACATTGTTGTTCAGGTGCATAGTAGTCCTCAGATCTTGGAAATCCCTGGAAAATTGGTGGTTTAATGGATAAAAGTGCATTCCTAGATTAAGTGATGATGTTCATTGACAGTTGAGCAACTGAAGGAGACCAAGTCACAGGGGAACTCACTCTTTTTGTTGGGTCAAGTGGCATTTTACATTATTGGTAAATCACCTCTTTCTACACCATCTCTAAGGCAGCAGGGTGGTGAGAAGGAGCAGGAAACACAGATGAAAGAGTAAGGAGTTTTTGTCAGACTCCTGTTCTAGGGATGGAGCAGGGGACTGGGGAAAGTTTTTATTACTTTTGGCTTCAGGCAGCAAAATCTCACAGAGCAGTACTCTTGATGGTTAACACTTCAGAGCAATGCCTTGCAGTGATTTTGTTCTGACCTGACAGAGGCAAATAACAGGTAACCTGTTCACTGGCTTTAAAACAAAGCTTAGAACACCTACCTCTTTAGACTACAGCTGCTAGAATCCCTAGCCAACTTGAATTTAGGCTAAAAGTAACTTCTGAGTGAATTGCTTTAAATTATTTAATACCTGTAGAAATGTTGACAATGTGCAAAAATACTGTCTCACTTAATGCAGTGATTCCAGGATAGAGAAATATTATCTTTTTTAAGTCTTAGGGGGGGAATAGCCTTGTTATTCTTCTTTTTCAACAACTGGTTAAAGTTTTAGTTTTACTTCTCTGCAAGATTTATGGACCAAATGGCCCTCAAGTACAAATGGCCCACCTGTACAACTATGATTTTCAACCTGCTTTTTGTTTAGAGATGTTTACATTTAGCTGCTAACTGAAATGAATTATGGATGTGCTTTTCTTCTTAAAGGTACAGAGATGGATGTCACTCTGGTATTGATCTTATTTTCTCAGATTACTCTTGTGCCAATGGCTCCTATGGAGAGTTAGGAGACAGGATCGGTCACTGGTATGGAGAAAGAGGAGAAAGTTTCACCTGTTGAATTTCTCCCTATTTCACATCTCTGAAAGACCATTGAATCCTCATGCATACTATCAGCAACTTTAAAATATTTTAATTGATTAACTGTCTATCTTGTTATCAATTAGTTCATGCATGAATTTATTAATCAATGTATGTATCAGAATGGTACTCATAATGATAGATGCAAATGGAAAAAAGAAGGAGGAGAGACATTCTGTCTGAGTGTGATTTCCATGACAATGGGGGGATGGAGGAAACAGAAATATGTGATAAAATAGGAAAAATATCCATAGATCATAATTTCACGGTCTCTCAAAACACTGAGAATATTCATGGAATAAGACAATATCTTCATTGTGCCTTCATTTGAAGGAAAGTTATTAGCACAACACTGCCCTACTGTGAAGGTGGTGGTTGTTTTTCTGTTGTTGTTGTTGCTACTGTTTTAAGCTGATACTTAGTTGATTTTATGTGTTTAATTGTATATAATGGTTTTTAAGTAGTATTGGTTTTACTTGATCTTATGGTTTTACGATCAAGTTTGGTCTTATTTGTTTTTGTTCTTTTATGAAGATTGTAAGCTGCCTTGAGACCTATTTTGTAGTACTATAGTGGGATCATTGGCTGCAACTCGTATCCGAGAATGCATTTTTTTCCTGAAGCAGGAAAAATGCCATTGGCATGAATTTGATTAAGCTTGCCATGAAGTGACCCACACACTATGATAACAGCCATCTCTTGTGGCACATATGAAATGAGACATGCAAGATTTAACACCAGGACTGCAATGGATTGCCACAAACAACACAGAGTGTTGGGCAGTGGTAAATAACATAACTCCAATGGCTACAGGCAGATGAGCCCCTTTAGGTGGGGTAATGGTCCCTTCAGTGGAGGAAATGCCACTGGAAACTATCAGATTGGGCCTAACGGCAAAATGAGTGAAGGAGGAACTCTGATTCCCGATGGCCATGGAGGCGGAAGAGGCCATGCCAGATAGACTGGCTGTGAAGGCGCACCTCGATAATATGATGGGATATAAAAGAGGGAAAATAATTGTAGTAGAGAAAGTTACTGATGTGTGTGATCTGGGTCACCAAAGCAGGTAAAGTTAATGATGACTCTATCCACTGTCTCACAGTTGTCAGCTGGAGCTTCCAAAATCAAAAGGGCATCAAGGTTCTGAATTTTTAGATGATTCTTGAAAATAGTTCTGTTTCTTGAGAAGTGAATGTGGGCGTGGTTGAGGAAAGCAAAGCATTTAAGACCTTCATAATCCACTTTACCCATAAACTCTTTTGATGGTTTGTCTACTGGGAAGAAATCCTGTGCTCAGAGGGGGTATTAGAGTTCAGGAGATGTATAGCAAAGGCTTGGTGAAGACTGATACTGTACATGTAAACTGTTAATTAGCAAACTCTCGATGGTTGCTTTCTGCAGTGCCCTTGCCTAACATAACTTTATTATTGATGCTTTCAGCCTCTTTCTCCTCTTGTGCTTTGCACCAGCCAAAGTACATGTGATGATGATGATGATGATGATGATCTACCATATAATGGGGCAATTATTGAAAGTTATGTCTGCAATTCAAGATCTAGTTAGATATTTTTGCCCTATGACCATTGTTTGAGCAGGGATCTATTGTTACATTCCATTTATTTTTGTCAATATTGACATCTGGCTGTGGACACAAAATGACAGCTCTGTAGAAATGTTTGCCTGTACTCGCCTGCCCAACTTTGCATTAGGAAAGCAATTGAAAAGCTTAATGCATGGAGAGTGAATCTTTTGTATCCTCTATAATACCCTTCTCCCCCCCTTTCTTTGGATCTACCAAAGCTGTCCAACAAGATGTAGATTTCTACCCTTTCAGGAGTGAAGAATGGGAACATTAAATGAAATCAGAAGGTTATTTGAGCTGCTGAAAAAGTGAGAGACTGAATTGAAAAGATTTATTTATTTTATTTTTTATTTTTTCAATTTATATCTGGCCCTACTCAGTAAAAACCAACTCAGGGCAGCTCACAACAACAAAACAATAAAAAATATGATACGATACAATACAGCGAAATATAACAAAAAAAAAACCCCTCAATACAGTCGATAATACAATTGGCAATACAATGTAGCAAAAAAATCAAATAATAAAATGTAGCAACACAACTACTGTATGTACTTGAGTATAAGCCGACGCGAATATAAGCCGAGGCACCTAATTTTTATCCGGGAAACTAGGAAACTAGATGGACTCGAGTATAAGCCGAGGGTAGAAAATGCAGGGGCTGCTAGTAAGTTTCCATAATCACTTCTACATGAAATTAAAATTAAGTCAATGGAGACATCAGCTTTTAGAATGTTTACGGCAACGTGCAGGTTTATTATTATTTTTTACTGTATTTGAATTAGCACCACCCAACCAGTGGGGGCACTGCAGGGTAAAGAGGTACTTGGGCCAATAGAGCTGAGGCAGAAAACGTCACTCTAGCCCAGGGTGCCCAATTTTTTTGGCCCGTGGGCTGGTCACATGGTTCAGGGAGCCAGTCACTATGGACCAGGGGTTGGATGCGGCCCCTGATGCCAATTCATCTGGCCCCCAAAGCCCTTGTTGCTCCTGGGAAAGCCATGTGGGTACATTTTACTTCTGCTTCTGGGAGCAACAAGGGCTTCTTGGGCCAGATGAATTGGCATCAGGGGCTGCATCCTGCCCCTGGAACATAGTTTGGGCACCCCTGCTCTAGCATCTTGCTCTCAAGGCAAGCAAATGTGGCTTCCCCTTTCTGATTTGGCTGTCCCATGGAGCAGCAGGTATCGGCAAGTGCAGCCAGACAGCAACAAGAAAGGTTTTTTTCCTCCACTGATGATACCTTACCCTGTGGAAATGGATGCTCTCTCCCAACGGTTTCATGTAGATGTTAAATAGAAGAGGAGAGAGCATCAAGCCCTGAGGCACCACATATTGGAGGGGCCTAGGGCAGGACCTCTCACTCTCCAACCACACTGACTGGGTCTGGCCCCTCACACAGTGCCCTGGATCCCCAATCCTTGGAGCCGTTCCAAAAGGATACCGTGGTCAATGGTATCAAGAAGAGCAAGGATGGACAGATTACCTCCATCCTGCTCCTGCCAGAGGTCATCCATCAGTGTGACCAATGCCATCATCACTTTTTTGGGTGCAGGGCATGATGCATGGTCATTAGTTTCTTTGTTTTTGGGTCTAGGCTGTCTAATTCCATTTGGGTCCAATCAATTATCCCAGATGAATAACATATAACAGGCACTGCCCAGGTTTTAATTGCCTTGATGATATTGCCTCCACTCAGTTTTGACCTCAGGATTTTCCGGACCCTCTTTATGTATTTTGAGGAAGTAGTTCTTTTGACTTGGATGTGTAGTAGGTCAGAAGCTTCAAGAACTCCCAGGTACTTGTATTCCTCTTCTGATGTTATTGCTTTGATATATTCTCCATTATCTAATTCAAATCCATCACCTTTGAAAATTTTGCCTGCCTTAACAGTAATTGTTGCACACTTATCCATTCCAAATTGCATTCCAAAGTCTTTACTAAATGTATTTGTAGTTTCCAGCAGTGCTTTAAATTCAGCTCTTGTCTTTCCAAACAATTTTAGATCATCCATATAAAGCAAATGTAAAACTTTCTGTCCTTTCTTAGCCAATTCATTTCCACAGTTTGTTCTATTTAGAATAGTTGTCAGTGGTGCCAGTGATAGCACAAATAGCAGAGGTGATAGTGAGTCCCCTTGAAAAATTCCACACTTAATTTTAATTTTACCAAAGTCTTCTCCACAGGCCATTAACTTTACTTGCCATAGCTTCATTGAAGCCTTCATGAAACTTTGAATATTGTTGCTTATTCCAAAAATGTCAAGGTATTTCTCAATCCAGTTGTGTGGAATGGAACCATATGCCTTTCTATAGTCAATCCAAGCCATAAACAAATTTGTTCACCTTTTCTTTGAATTCTTCAAAACCAATTTGTCAATTAACAACTGATCTTTGGTTCCTCTGGAGTTTTTGTAGCACCCTTTCTGTTCTACAGGCAACAAATTGTTGTGTTTCAAGTGTCCGTATATTTGATTTGCAATTATGCCTGTGAGTAATTTGTAAGTAGTTGGTAGACAAGTTATTGATCTATAGTTCCCAGGCTCATTTCCCTTTTCTTTATCTTTCTGAAATAACAGTATCCTTCCGTTGTTAACCATTTTTCATCTGCTGGTGTTTCCAAAACCGTATTCATTTGGTTTGCCAATCTTGCATGAGGGTTTGTTAGTGATTTCAGCCAGAATCCATGGAGTTAATCTAAACCAGGAGCACTCCAGTTTTTGATCTTCTTTGCCTGATCTTGTATGGCTTCTTTCATTACCCGAAAACCTTCCATTTTGGATGCTTTCGCTACATTTTCAACCTGCTTGATCCATATTGAATTTTCATCATGTTCCTTATTATTCTCTCACAAGCTTTTCCAAAATTTCAGAGTGCTTTCTCTTTTAGGCTTTTCGTTCACACTGGCTTCACACTTGTTTTCAAGGGTCTTGCACAAATAATGTTGGTTAACTCTAAACTGTGAATTTTGCTGAAACTGCAGTACTCAGTTGTCATATTGCTTGATCTTTTCTGCAATAGCCACAACTCTTTGTTTCAACTCTTCAATTATAACTGCAATTCCCTTGTAGCTAAAGTCATACTTTGTTATCAGACTACTTTTGAGCTTCCTATCTTTTAGATTTCCTTGTCTTAGATTCTTCAGATTACTCTTCCGATACTTACCACAGCAGCAGGAGGGTTTTCAGAGCATTTCCGCTCCATTTTTGTTTTTTTGTGTGTGTGTGTGTGTGTGTTTTGGCACCACCAAAAGCCTACCCTGCAACCAGGAAGTGCCCTCAACAGCTGATTGTTGGGGACTTGTCCTGCAATTAGCAGAGCTGGCCACGAGAGGGCGCTGTCAAAAATATGCTGAATATGCATTATTGGAAACCAAAATAATCAGTTCTAGAGGTCAGAAAAAAGCCAACAAACATCTTTTATTTGTTCAAAACTCTTTCTAAAGTGTACTTTGGAATTTTTTGCTGTGTTTTTGCCACTTTAGAAAGAGTTTTGCACAGCTAAAAGATTTTTTGATGACTAGATGGATTGTTCTATGTTTTATTTTCCTGTTTTGATGTAAGCCGCTCAGAGTCGGGTTCTCCCGATTGGGGTGGGGTAACAAATGTAATAAATAATAATAATAATAATAATTTTTAAAACTTTTTTCTGATCTCAGGAACAGATTTTTTGGTTTTCAATGCATTCCTAGAAACCGTGCTTTGAGATACAAAGTAAATATTTGTGGCCTCTCAAAACCATATCATAGAAAGCTATGTCCCAAACACCTAGTTCTTTCAGAGGACATTTCTTACCATCTCTGCTCTGGAGATGGTAAGAGGGTATATTTGGAAGGTGTATTTGGTGAAGGCCAGCCCAGATATTTTCAAATTGGGAAAATGGGTATAAGGGTCAAACATTTCAAAACTGAAAAGCATGTTTCTCCCCTTCCTGTTCCATTTCTTTATTATTGGTTTTTCTTTTAAAGTGTTGCTGTACAGCAGTAGGCCTGCAAGATGACCAAATAGGGGGAAAAGGCAAGCAGAAACACAGGAAGAGGTTTTCACTTATTTTTATTTCAGCTTCTTAAGATTCCTCTGCTCTTCAGGAGGCACAGTTAGAGTAAAGGTCTCCCTTGCTCGAAAGCTGGTCATGTCCATCTCTAGGGGGCAGTGCTCATTTCCATTTGCAGCCAAAGAGCCTGTGTTGTTTGTGTCTGAAGACATTTATGTAGTCATGTGGCAGACATTTATGAAGTCATGACTAGATGCTGTTACTTTTCCCACCAAAGCAATACCTATTCATCTACTTGCAATTTCTTATTTTCAAACTGCTAAGTTGGCAGGAGCTGGGGCAAACAACGGGTGCTCACACCGTTGTGCAGTACTTGAGTCTTTAGCTGCTGACCTGCCAGCCTTCTAGTCATCAAGTTCAGGGTCTTAACCACTAAGCCACCGTGTCCCCGCTGAGGCTATCAGAGTACAGTTGCCTCCCAATTCCCTCTACTGGTTTCTTATTCTTCTTGTTTCTTTTGGTTACCCTGCTGACCAAGCTCTAGATTAGGAAACCTTTAAAGGGGATGGTGTAGGGGAAAAAAGAAACAGAATAGAATACAATGGGAAGAGAATAGGAAAGCAGACTGAGGTACTAAGTGTGAGGAGGAAAGGATTAAAACAGCAGCCAAACTCTCCTCTGTCTCTCCCACTGCTGCTGGTGCTGGCTGGAATGGCTTCAAATACAAAGGCTCAGATGCCCATATGTCAACTCCAGGGATCATGCCTGAGCCTGATGTAAAAGCATTTGATTTCAAAAAAGGAGAAGACCCAGCAGTGGAAGAAAAAAAAGTCAGATTAGAGAGGAAAATTCCAGGCTGAATCACATTGATTTTTACATCATGGAGACAATGGAAAATAATGCGACACAAAATGTCCCAATCCTGGAGCATTGCCTGCATTATTTATACAGTTGCACTGTTAGTGTCTGATTGCACCATAAAAATTGCTGGATTTGCTCCACTTATACAATGGGCAAATTCAAAAATTCTTTTTACTGACTGCATGACGCTGATTCAAACCCATCAAGCACTTTTTTTCCTTCCCAGCTCATCTCACCAGCACAGGGAAACATGAGCCCCATTCTTTCTTCTCTCTTAGGTGTCCACCCTTTTAAAAAATTGAGATCATCACTAGAACAGCTTTTCCCTTATCTCCGGGCTAATAACTAAGCAATTAGGTAGAAAGAGGGGCAGAATCCCAAGTTATGCCTTGTGTATGTGTGCGCGCGCATGCACACACACACACATGAACATATCAAAGCCCCAACTGTTTTTTCTTAGTAGGACACATCCCAGGATTCTTGGGCTGGTATTAATATGATTGCTAAGGAGGTTCCATTTTGTAATTTTGATGGTTTTCTCTGAATTCACACACAAAACCATCAAGACATAGAATCATGTTGGGAACTTTAAATGAGTGTTTTCCCTCATAATGTTTGATGTTCTAGTGATGCTGTATTTATATTTTATAGTGTAATATTTGATGTTTCATGGTACATATTAGCCACTCTGAGTCGCATCTGTCGAGTAGGGCGGCATACAAGTCCAATAAATGAAATAAATGGAATAGGATTGGCAGTGGCATGGCGAGGAAGAAGGAAAAGGTAGGATCAGGACCAGGAGATGGACAGAAAGAAGAGAGGTTGTGGGCTGGAATGTCAATTGTATCCCATCAAGTGTAAACAATCAGCTCCTGATTCGATACACAAATCCAGTGCAAGCATGATTATGATTTCAAACTTAACAAAGGCTGAGATCAAATTGCAGCAAGGCTGAATCTTTCCAATCCAGCTTTCCTATGCAACCATATCCTTAGAACACTAGCCATGAGTCTTCTGATTCCTTAAAGATTAACACACTTTGTAGATTGAAACCCACTTCAGCTGCATTTGAAGAACTGGGCTGCAGTTCACAAAAATTTAGGCTAGCTATAACTTCTTAGTCTTAGCTGTCACATGATTCTTTGTTGGTTTTCCTGCAGTTGAAATCAGTGGGACTTTAGATAGCTATGACTGACAAGTCCAGTGTACTTCAGTGGGTTGGCCTTAAGACAGGAAAACGTCAGCTATAGCCCTAAACTTTCACACACACACAAATTTGACAGCAATGAGGTGGAATTTCTTTTGCAGTGCACTGAGCTCACTTCTATTAAGAAAAACAATAGTGTAGGAAACAGAACTGTTGTGCTTCTCTGATTCTTTTGTTGTTGCACATTAGGACACCACTTTTCTACTTTTCAGTTCTTGAGCCACATATTACTCAAATGACATACTGCTACCTAATTATGCACATATTTGCCCCACTTGAGCCAAATAGCCAAAGCTCCAATTCCTTATAAAATTATGAATTACTGCTTCAGTGGACTGGGGGGCGGGGGGGGGGGATGAATGGCAAGTATTTTGCATTGTCATTCCAATAAGACTGTAGCTGCCTAGAGACCTTTCTTAGCCTTTACAGATAACATTTGTGAATTGATCCCTCATTAGTATGCGCCAGGCATGGGAAAATGATAAACTCCTATTAACACTGTCATGGCAACTGAAAAAAATGGCTGCTTTCGAAGAAAAGCCATGGGCCTCTTTCTTTTCTTTTGTTTGACATCTGCTGTTTAACATACAAAATTGTATTATGGTAATGCACACTGCTGCAGAATGAGTGAGAGAGAGGTCCTATCGGTAGTAAAAGGTCCTGTGTGTAGGCTCACTTCTGTAGTTACATCCTAGGTTACAACTTGTCATAAAAAGAAAGAAGTTGATTGTACTGTTTAGAATGAAAAGGCAGCTCCCAAGAATCTGTTCCTCTTTAATACTGAACCTTGCAATGGACAACAAAGAAAAAGGAGCAAAGCAATTCTAAAGTGAAACTTTCCACGGACAGGAGCACTAGATACGTATTGATGTTAATCCATCCTGTGTTGTTAAATACAAGCCATATCCTGTCCACAGGTAGGAATATTATCAGGATGGTTAAAAAAGAATAATCAGAATGGAAGCATTAGATCAGTGGTTCCCAAAGTGGGCCCCACACCCGACAGGGGGTCTTCAATTCCCAGGAGCCTAAATCAGTACATCGGCTGATCAGTGCTTCGGGGAATTGACTTAGTCTTAGGCTTCTGGGAACTGAAGTCCAAAAACTAAAGGTTGGGAAACACTGCATTAGATGCATAACAGAAGACAAAATTAGTACTGCCTGCTATTTAAAAGTCATAGGGGGAGATGTTTATTATTTTCTGCTGCTGATCATGTATAAGTGTTGGGATCAGGGATCCCTCTTCAGGAATGCAAATAGAGCTGCAAAGGATTGTGGGAATTTCAGTTCCAAAAAGGGTAGCTTTTCTAAGCTTCTATATATCAGAAGGCTTTGCTCCCACCTCCTTCTCACCTAACCTAGGCTGGTCACTTACACATCTATAACATGGTACCAAATAAGAAGACAAGGCACTGTACAAACATTTCCATGTACTATTTCATTTGTGTAAAGCAGATTTTAAACCACCTTGTAAATGGAGAAGAAAAATCTAGGACGATTTAAACAGGGGGTGCCTTTAAACTGAGGACTGTTCTCTGACATAGCTTCATGTTAGGGAGGACACATAGGACACCATCATGTTGGATGTAGGACTCTCCAAAAATTAAGTATTATCTACCTCTACAGCAAATACCAGAAGCGTAGCTTACCTTGGCGGGGCCCCATATAAAAATTGTTTGGGGGCCCTTTATATGCGGGGCGGAGCCAACGTCATGACATCATGATGTCGTGGGGGGAGCCAACATCATGACGTCATGACGTCGTGGGCGGGGCCAAAAATAAAAATAAAATAAATAAATAAAATTGAATTAAAATAAACAAACACACAAACACCTCAACCCACCCACCCACCCAAACAACCACAACACAAACCCGTAAATAACTTAAATAAATAAAATAAATAAAGAAATAAAATAAAAATTTAATAAAAATCCACCCACCCTCCCAACACACACATAAACCACCCACCCACCCGAAACACAAAACCCTCACTTACCCTCCCGGCTCCATCCTCGCCCTCTGCCCCGGGCTCCGAGGCGTGCCTTCCCGCCCCGCCGAGCCCAACCACGGTGCCCTCCGACGGCGCCGGGCTCCGAGGCAGCCGGGCTCCCGGGAGGCAGGAGGCGCATGAGCGGGCAGTGAAGAAGGCGGAGAGCCCGGTAGCCGGCCGGGGGAGGGGGCAAGGTGCGCGCTCCCGACCCGCCGGCTGGGTGCGCTACCGCCTTCCCCGCCCGCTGCCGCTGCTCGCGAGTGGGCTGAGCTTCTCCGGACCCACTGCGGACAAAGGACGGGCAGCAGCAGCGCATCCTCTGGAGGAGGCGGTGGCGCACTCTGCCAGGCGTCCCCAGGCCATGGGGGTTCGGCAGCAGCGGACAGCCCGGGCAGGCCTCAACCTGCCCGTAGGACTCTGGGCGGCCCCAGGGGAGGTGCCCTCCTCTGAGGGCCATCATCGGAGCCGCTCTGAGAAGCTGCGACTCCGACTCCGAAATTTTATTTTTTTAAAATTGGAGCCAAAAATGGCTCCAATAAAGTGCGCATGCACAGAAACTCAATCTGACGCATGCGCAATGCGTCAGATTGAGTTTCTGCGCATGCGCAGTAAATTTTTGCTCTTTTTCTTTTTCTTTTTCTTTTTTTCTTTTTTGCCGTTGGGGGCCCCCGTAGCCCGGGGGCCCCGTATAATTGATACGGCTGATACGGCGGTAGCTACGCCTCTGGCAAATACAGTCTTCATGTTACCTAAATTCCAAACTATACAGCCAGAGTTCTCAACCTTTTTAAGCCGGGGCTCGGGTCACACTCCCTCAGACAGCTTTGGGGGCTGGATGGCCATTTTGCCCTTCCTCCACCACATGGCACTTCCTGGTGTGGTGGAGGTGGTGGGAGGCCACATGAAGTGGCATCATGGGCTGCATTTGGCCCACTGGCCACAGGTTCAGAATCCCTGCTGTACAGGTTTTTAAAGGTACAGTAAATACTTTTGCAGATTTCTGAATTTCAGGTAAAAATCCTTTTAGCTTCATTTAGAAGTTCAGAAACCCACAGAGGAGAATAACCAGGGCCATAGCCAGGGGGGCCAAGAGAGGCAAATACCCTCCTGAGCTAACAGACCCCCCAGGATGCCAATGTTATGTGTGTGTGACATTGTTGCCCCCCCAATAGAATCCTGGCTATGGTCCTGAGAATAACTGCAAGTCTCCCAGATTCCATCCTTTTTTCACTAACCAGAATTCAAAGTCTCAATAGCTCACTCCAAGACATTTGTATGAGAAAGAATAAAAAGGATTCTTTACTTACAGTTACTTGAATTTATAGACAAGTTGCTTTCTTTACTGCTCACATGCTAACAAGCAACTGAACAGACCAACAGCAACAAATAGATGACATGACTGGGGAAAGAATACAGAGGAGAGAATTCGATTCAGAGGCAGAAAGGAATGATTATTTAATGCTGGATAGACAGACAGTAATCCCAGCCCAGAAAAGTCCCTACATGCAGTATGCAAGGTTGTAAAACTTCCAACTACCAGTATGTTCAGACACCCAATGTGGTGTCATTGATAGAGTAACAGATTAGGGCTCAGGAGACCTGAGTTTGAATCCCTGTTCAGCCAAGGAAACTCACTAGTATGGTGGAACTGGTAAAACCACTCCTTAAAAATATCTCACCTATTACGGTCAGTATAAGTCAATTCCAACTTGATGGCACTTCACAATATAACAACCAGTACTGCCAGTTGTTCTGGGAAATAGATTGGCATCCAATTAAGCTGCATAAGGGTGGTTCCTACTCCCGGGTTTGCTTGCTTGTTGATCTCAAAGATTACTCTGGGTTGAACAGATTTTTAGGGGACACCCGAATGAAGCTCCTTTCATGTCCCCAAGTGCAGCTCAGAGTAGCGAAACCCAACCTTCCAGTCACCTGCTCCGTGTCTTACCACTAAGCCACCGGGGGAGTTGCTACTCCTGGGTGATGGATTAGTCTGCAAGAAAATGGCTTGTGATTAAACCTCATGGCTGAGTCCAGGATCCCCCCATTCTGTCAGCTTCACCACAGGCTCTCTATCTCTCCTTCATTTGCAAAAATGTAAGACAGGCATTAATGAAAGCTTTTGATAAGATAATAATTCCTTATTATATACTGTTGTACTTTTACCTGTCATGGTTATGACATTGCTTTCCATGTGAAAGGAGAGGCAACTCATGAATCAGTCACTTACCCAGGACTCCTGTAAATTACTTACCATGACAGCTTTCTGTCAATTAAAAGTTAAATGATTTATTTAAATCAGAACTATCTTACATTTGTTAGTTCTTTTTTGTATTAAAACAAAAATGTGAGTTTCCTTTTTTTAAAAAAGCATGTAACCATTTATTGTATGGTGACCCAAAATATATCTTTTAAGCAGTGCTGGGTTTTCAAGTCCTCCCATTTTATCGTGCTAAAACGAAAGAGATGAAACTGACCTTGGATGGGAATATTGCAGTACAGAAATATGGAAATGTAGTAAATGCGAATTTTTAAATGGATAATTTGCAAGGGCCACCTACTTTTAAAATAGCTGTTTAATATAATGCAAGATGAAGAGGTCTCCATAGTCATCATGAGTCTTATGAAACACTCTGCTCATTTGCAGCTAGCCTTGCAGTCTCAAAGACCAAGGACCAAAATGAGGTTGTCTGAATCAAAAGCAGCTCTGTAGAAAACTTGCCGTTTTACACACTTTCCATTTAAAATTACACAATATTGGCTCTAAGGAATTTGTAAAGGTTAGAGTATCTTAATGACGCACTTCCAGCCAATAGAAATTGAGCAACAAGAAGAGTTTTCACTCAGCAACAAATCAAACATTTTGGACTAATGGTTCCAAAATGTAAATTACAGTTTCATTAATTTTTTGCTGAGTCTATTACTTGTTCCTCTGAGTTCTGCTGATAGCCAAGAATAGAGCAGCATGCATTTGTTATTTATTTTGCAGATGAATGTTATGAGCGTATTGTAAAACTAAATTATAGTCCTGGAAGATCATCCAGGCTTATAAACATTTCTTGGTATGCATCCAGCTAGATGCAACTCAGGAACAAAAGAGGGGAAACATTCTTCTCTGTTTAAAAGTAATATAATATTAATATATTTAATATAATGTTAATATAAAGAACCACATACAAAGAGCAGCCTTTACAAAACACTTAGGAGTACTGTACTCTAATTTGACTATAACCATGGCATGTGGCTCTATGCAGGTGGTTCTAAATTCAATCCCTAGGTCTGTGATGGCATACCTTGGCACTCCAGGTGTTCTTGGACTTCAATTACCAGAAGCCCAAGTCAGCAATCCTGCTGATCAGGGCTTCTGGGAACTGAAGTTCAAGAACACCTGGAGTGCCACAGTTCACCATCATTGCTAAAAGATAAACTGACAGGTGAGAAGAAAAACCTCTATCTCGGGTTCTGAATAAATGCCACCTGTTAGAGCAGGCAATATTTGGCTAGCTGCAGAAACAGTTTGATGTGGGGGTCACACTCTTAATCATATGTAAATTATATATCCCTGCAGTTCTGGACAACATGTGTCTGCGGTGTGCTGTAATGCACAAAAATTCATGTGATAATAAATTTGCCTTTAAAGGGCCACTAGTATTTCTGTTATTTTTGCTGAAACAGATGGATGCAGTCTTTAATCATGAAAATGTCTGCATTTAGCTTTGGAAAGGTTGCTGATTCATATGTCTCCGTGTTTTTATTAATGTGCATACAACTGATCCATGTATAGCACATAACAGCAGCCACCTAGCTGGAATTACCAGTCATGTTCAGGCCTTTGTATGTGTGATGAATTATTTATTTGTTGTTGTTGTTACATCCTGTCAAGTCATTTCTGACTTATGGTAACCCTGTGATCGAGACATCTCCCAAATGTCCTGTCCTCAACTCCCCTACTTAAACTTTGCAAACAGAAGGCTGTGTTTTTCCTCACAGAATGCAACCGTCTCATGTTTGATCTTCCTCTTTTCCTGCTGCGTTACATTTTCCCCTGCATTATTGGGATTTCCAGAGTGTCTTACCTTCTCATGATCTGTCCAAAGTAGGACAGCCTTAGTTTCATCATTTCTTTCCAGAGATAATTCTGGCTTGATTTGCTCCACAACCAGTGGTGGGTTGTCAAAAATTTTACTACCCTAACATCATGACATCATGACTTTGTGGGCAGGACCAAAGAAAATAAATAAATAAAGTAAAAATAAGCATGCACACACACACACACACACACACACACACACACACACACACACACACACACCTCAACCCATCAGCCCACCTACCCACAACACAAACCCATAAAATAAATAAATAAATAAATAAATAAATAAATAAGTAAGTAAATAAATAAATAAATAAATAAATACACCCACCCAAACATACACCCACCCAAACATACACCCACCCAAACATACACCCATCCCAAACACAAATCCACCCACCTCAACACAAACCCGTCACTTACCTGTTAGTATAAGGGCTTGGGCAGCACCATGTTGTAAGATGGATATGGTCATCGTACCAGTTCTCTAGGATAATATGCCTTAATGTAAATGTAAAACAGCTGTACCTCCTTAAGGGTTCTCCAATTGGAACACCAATTGGAACAGCACAGGTGTAGCTTATTGATGAGGTAACTCCAAGACTTCGCTTAAAAACCCCAAGCTAGGCTGCCAGGCCTTTTTAGGAACTGTGGTAGTAGGTCAATATAGGTAAAGGTATTAAATACACATTAAAATACACACACACACACCCCACACCCAAAGGTGAGTCACTTACCCTGGGGAGCGGGCTATAGGGAGCTTCAGGCTACCAGCTTCTCTTCCTCCTCCCCGCTTGGGAGGACAGCAAGGAGGCCGCGCTTATGCACCAAGCACTGTAGACGTGAATGCACATCAAGTGCTTGGCACAAATGCACAGTGAAAAGGTAAGCCCCGAAGGTGGTTCCCCCCAAAAGCTGCTACTGGTTCTCCGGGTCACTAAGAAAAGTTACTGCCGGTTCTGGCGAACTGGTGCAAACCTGTTGCATCCCATCACTGTCCACAACACACTTATTGCTCTTTGAGGATATCCTCAAACAATCCTTCAGCACCATATTTCAAAGGAATGCATCCCCCCTCTGTCTTTCCTGTCCAGCTTTCACAACTTTACATGGTGACTGTGAACACAATAATGTGAGTAGTCTTGGTCTCCAGTGACACATCTTTATATTTGACTATCTTTTCACCTTCTAGTGTAGAGATTTAGAGTTTATAAAAATGAAAGTTTTACAGAAATTTGTGTCTTCGTTTATTTATTTTTTGTTGTTCAGTCGCACAGTCAATTCCGACCCTCTGCGACCCCATGGACCATTGTCCGCCAGGCACTTCTGTCCTCCACCATCCTCCTCAACTCAGTCAGCTCTTTGCCCATTGTGTCTAGAATACCATCTAGCCATCTCATTTTGGGCCGCCCCCTTCTTCTTTTGCCCTCGACCTTTCCAAGCATCAAGGCTTTCTCAAGTGAATCTTCTCTTCTTCTTTTATAATGATGCTCAAATAACTATCTTAACAAAAAGGCTTCTATAGGGACAATCTGATCACATTTCCAGGTACAAAAAATAGCAAATACCCAGGAAACTTTGTAAGTAAAGCAGAACTTGTGGGATGATGTAATTAGGTAGTCACTACTGCTGAGTTAGGGATCTTGTCTTTCCAGCTACCTGAAGGTGTTTCAAATCAGGTTTGCAGCTTATGCATGCATGCATGCAAGGATGCATGCTTGCATCTATCTATCTATCTATCTATCTATCTATCTATCTATCTAAAAATTTCACCCTTCAAAAATATGCCTTCAAAATGGTCAACAACAAAAAGGTGCATTATGACATGTAAATAACCAATTAAAATAGCTGAAACCATATGATATAATTTAATTTAATTTAATTTAATTTTTTGATTTATATCCCGCCCAATCAGGAACCGGACACAGGGTGGCTCACATGACAATACAATAGCTATGGAGCCACAGAACTGTAGAACTGGAAGTGTCATCGATTTACTTGATACTTTGCAATTTTTCTGGCTCTAAGCATTGGAGCCTCCCTGAGAAGTGTATTTCAAAGTTGGGGACCATTATTTATATTTTCAGCATAGGAGTAGCTGTTTATAGAAGCAGGTGTTCCTTCAAGTGTTGAGGCTCAGAAATAAGCCCTCTTCCTCCCCAGTTCCATGGAAATTGGTTCAGGTGTACTGTAGTATCTTAAAATAATCAAAATAAGTCACAAGTAAAACAAAGAATCTAGTTTTACCCACATGGCTAAAATGTAGCCTGAAAATTTGATTCTCCAAAACTCTATATCCCACCCATGGTGCAACTTTGGAATCTGCTTTGTCATGCATACTGTTAAGCATCTGAAAGCCTGTTTGTTTCATATCTCTCATGGGGCATATCTAGCTACAAGAGATAACATGAGTTGCCAGCTATCAACTTTTCAGGAAGAGACGGAACATTTGACATCAGACCTCTTTGGTTTTTTCCTTTGGCAGTTACTGTGCACCTGATTCCAGCTTTTCTTTCATCTGCATTTGTAGTTTGACGTGCCATTCTTGTGTTCTGTTGGATCAGAACCACTGCACTCCACCATATATGTGTGTTTATTTTTATATATGCACCATATATGTGCATATTTTTATTTTTATATAAGGACCATATATGTGTGCTTATTTTTATTTTGTTTTGTTTATTTTATTTTCTGATAAGTCTGTAGTGTACTACATTTTAACTTCTTATGATTTATCCTTATTTTTGAACAAACCTTGCACTCTCTAGTGCAAGGGTGCCCAAACATTTTGTACCATGGGCCTGACTGCAGCCCAGAACAGCTGAGCAGGCCTGACCACAGCCCTGGAAGCATGTTTGTGCATGCACTGTCACATCCTGAACCACTTCCGGGAGGGGTGTGGATGCGTTTGTGCATGCACTGTCACATCCTGAACCACTTCCAGGAGTGGTGTGAGCACATTTGCGCATGTGTGGGCATGTCCCCAACCACTTCTAGGTGCAGCCAGGCACGCATGCGCATTGGCAGGTGCAACCCCATCCACTTCCGGGAGTGGTGTGGGCCTGGTGAAATAATGGCTTCAGGGGCCATATCCAGCCCACATGCTGTAGTTTGGGCATCCCTGCTCTAGTGTATTTCAAGACAGATTTGTTGAAACATCATTTCAAGCATTTAGTCCAGCCAGCCACTCCTCCAGTTTTCTTTCTAACAATGAAAACTCCCCCCCCCCCGCCTTGTTATGACAGTTTTACAAGCACTGGAGTGCATTGCAAATAGCTAGGTATATGTCTTTCTGAACAATTAATTTATTACAGTACTCCAGAGTTGATCATATTTGCTTCCCTTGCATATTTCTGAGCCACCTTTCTAATTACATAAATTTCTTTTTGTGTTTTTAGAATTGGGTGCAGACAAAGGAGTCATATCAGTGATTGCATTTACAGTCATTCAAAGTGCTGAGCAGGCTGGTTCAATTGCTCCCTGGACTTTTTAATTATATTTTTAAGTCTATACAAAACTGGACTCCAAATTAGTAAATCCATCACATCTCAGGAAGGAAGGCAGATGTGATGGGAAAAGGAAGCTTATGTAAGCTTTGGCACCAGTAGGGCAATTCCAACATTTTCCATATTTCACCAGTAATATGACATGCCGATACCAGTGAAGGGGATACTGCTTCAGTTATTGAGCAAGCCTGATCCTGTCATTAGGTAAAGATGGGATGGTTAGCATGGGGTGGGGATTCTGGGGAATAGGAAGCAATGACAAAGCATTAGAGGACATAACTGGAATTATTGCATAGGTTGTCCTTCTAGGTGGAGTAGAATGGGGGTGTGCAACCTATGGCCCATGGGCTGGATACAGCCCATTGTGTCAATTAATCCAGCTCATGGTGAGGACCCCACTGCCACCTGAAGCATCAAAAATGCACCGAAAATGTGCCAGAAATTCCAGACAGGGAAACACACCAGAAGCTGGTGAAAACAGCCAAAGAGAAAAGCAGACAATGTGCTGCACTCACATCTGCCACCACGGGAAGCGGCGAAAACAGCAGAAAATGCACAGCGAATGCACCCACTGTCACTGGAAGCAGGAGGAGGAACTATGCCTCTGGCCCATGCAGCTGTCTGAAGGGGCATGGTCCGGCCTGTGGCGCAAAAAGTTTGGCCCCTTCTGGACTAGAAGATGCCCTCCTGTTGTCAGTGCTGAAGTGAAATTTAGTAGCCAGGTTTCTCAGTTCTTGTATGTGAAGTGGTGCTGCTGGTGGAATCTTGTCTTTTCTTTTTTGAGAAGCTAACATGACATGATCCAACCTTGGCTTTTCAAACATCCATATCCCATGCAGAATGAATACATTTAGCATGTGGGAAAGGTCTATCCCCATCCTTTCTGCCTTTCTGTATGCAGAGCCCCTGCATGCATGTTTAACTGAATGCATGTACGATTAGGCCCATGCAGTCAGGAATCCCAGAAAATCTTTGTGACTCTCCTCCATGCCTCAAGGAAGCTGCCCACTATGTAAAAAACAAACAAACAAACAAACAAACAAACAAACAAACAAACAAACAAACAAACCACTTTTTCTTTCAAAAAAGAAGTGTTGACATTTAAAATAGATAGGGCTGTAATGGCTTAGTGGCTTAGTGGTTAAGATACTGAGCTTGACAACTGGAAGGTCAGCAGGTCAGCAGTTTGAGACCCAAGAGTTTTGCGATGGAATGAGTGCCTGTCATCTGTCTGTCCTGCAAACCTAGCAGTTCAAAAGCAAGAAATTGCAAGTAGATAACTAGGTAATGCTTTGGTGGGAAAGGTAACAGTGTTCTGGGTGCTTCAGCATCTAGTCACGCCTGCCATCTGACCACAGAAATGTCTGCAGATACAGACAGCGCCAGTTTTTTTGCTGTAAAATGGAGATGAGCACTGCCTCCTAGAGTCAGACACGACCGGCTTTGGAGCAAGGGAGACCTTTATCTTTAATATCTATAAAATAGAAACTGCTTTTAAAAAGTACTAAAGAGCTCACTGTATCCATGACACCAGTGGCCTGTGTTCACGTAACATCTGAGATGTGTCACAAAGCACTTGGGATGCTAACTTCTAAAGCAAAGATAGCGAGGCCAGGCCGTGTCCTTGAGCACAAACCAAACCCCAAAACCTATAATTTTATCTCAATTCCAAGAAGTAACCTTCTCAAGTTCTGCTTTTGAATAGCATGTAGCAAAGATCCTGGATATTTATTCATTTATAATGTTACAGGTAACATCAGGATTTCATGTTTTCAGAAGTAGAGGATAAGCCAGGTCGAGGGCAAAAGAAGAAGGGGGCAGCCCAAAATGAGATGGCTAGATGGTATTGCAGAGACAATGGGCACAGAGCTGAGTGAGTTGAGGAGGATGGTGGAGGACAGAAGTGCCTGGCGGACAGTGGTCCATGGGGTCGCAAAGGGTCGGAATCAACTGTGCGACTGAACAACAACAAGCTTATGACTATAGCAAAGGATGCTGTTCCAGAGTATATTGAGCTTGAAAGCCTGCTGTCCACAAGCCAACCATTGGAAGCCCCTTGGTGGAATATGAAATCATCAGGGCACTAAAAAAAAACCCTAATATGAACATCTGTTAATGTTTCCCTCATTTCATCTTTGTACTGTACTGAGTGCAGATTTCATGGCTTGAAACATCAGATGGTCTTCTCCTTATCCCACCTCGAATATCATCTAGCTTGATAAAGAAATTGAGACAACCTGAAAACTTCTTCATTGTTTTGAGTCCTTTGGTTTATACAAATATTACCCTAATACATTTTCTTCTTATGCTCAATTACCTTTCCTGCTTGACTAACAAAAGGATTCCCACCTCTTCTTATTAATAGTGACCTTGAAGCCAGAAATAGGTGAGATAAGATATTTGGTTACATTGATGTAAATGTACTTTTCCCTTTATCATTATGCAAACATCACTCTAATCTATTTCTCTCCTTCACATTTTATTTGCAAGTCTCTTTTGTCTTTGAAGATTGCCTTTAAGCTTCATTCCAAGGGTAAATAACATATTTTACGTGCATTAGCCATTGTTCCATTCTCCCCCAGGCTTTCTGAAAGAGTTGTCTGCATTGTATTTTCTTGATTAGTAGAATGCTTATGGCATATAGAATGTAAAATGGAAAAGTAAATAAAAAGAATTAATGCATCTGGTTTCATTTTGCATCTATTTGAAAAATGAGCTCTGGATTAAGCAAGATTTGCACAGTCTTTGAAGAATGCAAGTTAGCTCAATAACTAGACTCTCATCATCTGCTTTACTCATCCCACAATTATAGGTACATTGATATTGCACTATGCTCTGACACCAATAAACAAGGAACACTTACTATTTTTATTTAAAATATTCTTATTCTCGAACTATTCTAAAGATTAAGATTGGGAGTCTCATTTAATACTCACAAAAGCTTTCTGAAGTTAGTCATACATCACAAACATGCATTATGCTTATCTCAGGCTAACTACAGTTTTGTCCAAAATCTGATAGCCTGGCTATCGACTGTGCGACTGAACAACAGTCATAGGGCTCCAGCCCTATGGAACCTCCTGCCAACAGAGCTACATCTTTAGACGGAGCTGCTGCCCTTTAGGAAGAATCTAAAAAGGTGGCTGGCAGGGCAGGTATATGGGATGCACAATGACCCCAGCTCACTGGATGATTTAAGCCCCTCTCTCCCTCTACTTTTTATTCAGTAAGATTAGTAAAATGTAGCAATTTGGTGTGCTTTTAATCTTTTTAGATTTAAATTTTAAATTTTAATTTTAACAGTTTTATATTTGAGGTTTTTAGGTAGTATTTGTGTTTTCTTGTGATGTCTTTTATTACTTGTAAACTGCCCTGGGTCACATTGGTGAGAAGGGTGGTGGATAAATATGAACAAATAAATAAATAAATAAACAATAAAATAATATGCTGAGAAACGTGTGTGTGTGTGTGTGTGTGTGTGTGTGTGTGTGTGTGTGTGTGTGTGTGTGTGTGTGTGTGTGTGTGTGTGTGTAACATCTAAGTGAGCCACAAATTGTATCAAACCAAGAAAACCTTAAGTGATGTCAATGAAAGGATGTACTGTACTTGTATTTGAAAAATAGGGTGATTATTTGGTGGTAACTGCTGAGGGCCAGTTCCTTACACCAACCAAATTTATGGCAGCATTGGAAAACAAGCAATATACTGTACAGTAATACCTCGGATAACGCTAAGACTTGGTTCCACAAGTCTTGGTGTTATCCGATTTTTAGTGTTATCTGATCCATGTTAAAATCCTATGGGATGGATCGGATAACGTTAAAGCTCCATAGACATACATTGTAACTGCACAGGCTTTAGTGGTTGTTATCCGATGCATCCCATAGGACCTTAACTTTATTCGATCCAATTCTCCTCCCCAGATTACTTAACGTTATGTGATTTTAGTGTTATCCGAGGTAAACGTTATCCAAGGTATTACTGTAATCGAAAACATAAAGTGATAGGAAGTGCAAGAGTATAACATTGGTTGAAATCCTCTTGTGCTGTTATGAAAATGGCACCATTTTATAGCTTGAAGCAATAGGAACATGGCACAAAGTCTTTTATTAGGTTGGCTTTGTAAATCCCTGTTTGGTTTACCTTTGACTACTTGATGGTTGTTCATAGGCATTTATAAGGATGACAGGACAGCAACCACTTTAGATGGCTTTAAAGGGAAGGTGGTCAATGGGGTCGCAAAGGGTCGGAATGGATTGTGCAACTGAACAACAACAGCAAACACCAAAAAGGGAAGGAAACCCGCAAACAAACTCATGGATAGCTAACAAATGCAATCTGAACTCAGCATTGTGGAAAGCTGAAGGGCAATAAGGAAGAGAAAGGAACTTTTTCTGCCAGCTGATTTCAGAGATCTGCTGAAGGAGATGGAACTATTTTGCTGACTACAGTGAGCTAACAAAATATGCAATAAAAGGATGGAGAAGCAGTGAGGAGCTGAGTTACCTCAAAACAAAACTTCCTGTATCCCAGGAACTAGGATGAAGTTAGCCTTTGAATCACACTTAGCCTAGAATGAGCTTCGATTCAGCACAAATTCAGGTGGCCTCATGTCAGCTTATGTGACTCTTAGCCATTTGGCCAGTTAGGATTGCATTCTAAGGCTTTTGGTGCATGGTGGCAATGTATTCGTTGTTGTTGTCTGCTACTCTTATCCAAGTATCCCACTCTCCCCCAAATCATTTTCACAGTTCATGGATGTGTCGCTGGTGACTCGCAGGGAAAATGCCACTGGCATGAATTTGTTTAAGGTGGAGCCCAGCTTGCCATGAAGTGACCCACACACTGTGATTACCATCTCCTGCAGCATGTGTGAAATGAGACGTGCAGGATTTAACAGAGGGACTGCAAGGTGCACCTTCACAGCCAGCCCATCTGGCATGACCTCTTCTGCCTCCATGACCGTTGGGAATCAGAATAGTGAAGTGGTTCCTCCTCTACTCATTTTGCCATTGGGCTCAATAGGATGGTTTCCATTGGCATTTTCTCCACTGAGGGGGCCATCGCCCCACCTAAAGAGGCTCATCCGCCCATAGCCATTGGCAGCAATATTGCTAATGTTAGTGTTAAAGGCTGAATAAGTGGATACCAGTTGCTACATTGCAAAGTGAGTCACAAACTAAAAGTAAGAGTGAGTTTTAACAACTGAAGGGGGTACTTGTGAGAGTCTATTTCAAGAACATCTGGAGTGCCAAGGTTGGCCATCACTGGCCTAAAAGGTCCCTTCCAACCAGTGGTGGGATGTCAAAAAATTTACTACCCCACCATGACATCATCACAGTGTGGGCAGAGCTAACGTCATGATGTTGTAGGCGGGGCCAAAGGAAAAAAATTGAAAAATAATAAAATAATATAAAAATAAGCACACACACACACCCCTCAACCCACCCACCCACCCACATCACAAACCCATAAATAAATTAATTAAATAAAATAAATAAAATAAATAAATAAAATTAAATAAAATAAAAATTACAATAAAATACACCCATCCACCCACCCACCCACCAACATCACAAACCCATAAATAAATTAAATAAATAAAATAAAATAAAATAAAAATTACATTAAAATACACCCATCCACCAAAAGACCCACCCATCCTAAACACAAATCAACCCACCCACCCCAAACACAGACCCATCACTTACCTGTTAGTATAAGTGCCTGGGCAGCAACATGTTGCAAGATGGATATGGTCATTGTACCAGTTCTCTAGGATAATATGCCTTAATCTAAATGTAAAACAGCTGTACCTCCTTAAGGGTTCTCCAATTGGAACAGCACAGGTGTACCTTATTGATGAGGTTACTCCAAGACTTTGCTTAAAAACCCCAAGCCAGGCCACTAGGCCTGCCGGCCACCAGGCCTTTTTAGGATCTGTAGTAGTATGTCAATATAGGTAAAGGTATTAAATACACATTAAAATATACACAGACACATCACATCCAAAGGTGAGTTACTTACCCTGGGGAGCAGGCTATAGGGAGCTTCAGGATAGCAGCTTCTCTTCCTCCTCCCCATTTGGGAGGACAGCAAGGAGGCCGTGCATACGCGCCAAGCACTATAGGTGTGCATGCACCCCAAGTGCTTGGCACACATGCACAGTGGGGGAACCAGTGAAAAAGTAAGCCCCAAAGGTGGTTCCCCCCAAAAGCTGCTACCGGTTCTCTGGCACACTGGAAAAAGTTACTACTGGTTCTAGCGAACTGATGTGGACCTGTTGCATCCCATCACTGCTTCCAACCCAGTTATTCTATTATTATCCTATTATAATATATCACTGGAGGCTGAACCCTGCAGAAGGTACTTTATACCTTTTAACTGGAATACTTTTTATATAGACTTTTTCTATGGTGATATTAACATTAAACTGTCAAGTATTGATCACTGGGTGATTAAAAAAATCCTGTAGTGTACATGGAAATGGGAATCAGCATTAACCTTTTTATTGCTATGAGATAAAATATCAGGATATCTTGGGGAAAATATAGCATCATAGTATAAAGCCTAGTTGTGTTCTTGTGTTGATAAATGTTTTCAAAGGCTATCATCTTATTGCTAGCAGCTTCCCCAGTGGCTTAATGGTTAAAGGCCCAGAGTGGAGACTGGAAGGTCAGGTTTGGATACCCGGGAGCTGCAGTTGGGGACATGAAAAGAGACTCATTCAGGCATCCCCTAAAAATCCTTTCAGCCCAGAGTAATCTCTGACAGAAAATTATTATCATCTTAATCGTAGACTCAGTTGAAAGGCAGACTTCTTAAATTACTACTTAAATGGTAAGACAATCTTTATGTAATTCCCATTGAGTCAGTGGGTGTATAGTGCTCTAATTGGGATATCGCCCAAGGTTACTTTCCCCAATTAATCTATTTCAAAGCAAATTTAATAGTCTGGATTTTTTTTTACATCCACCAGTTATGAAAATATAAATGAACATATCATTTCTAAGTTAAACAGAAAACTTGTCTTTTCATCCAAAAAGGGCTATGTCCTTCACATGAAACTCTTTGCAACTTCTAATTGCATTCATGTAAATTCATTAAATAAGCAGACTGCCCAATCAGGCATTTAAGAATCAGACTACTGCATACTACAAAATTACAAGTCTAGGGGTCAGTTCAATACTGTACAAGATTTCTCTGGTAAAGCAAAAGCAAACTGATGGCTTCTGCTAATGCAGATATGCAAATGTTATAGCCTTGTTATCCAGCAATAATTTCAGAGGTTCAATATATTTTGGGAAGAGAAGAATGCTTTTAAAAAGAAGTTAAAGATAACCCCTTCTAATGCCCTGTAGGAGGAGGAACACCTGGCTTTAGTAACATTTTTGTAAAACCCGCTCTTCATCTCCTTGCTTGACAAAAAGATGTAGTCATTCTTGCCCCCTCCCATCTTTTTGTCATGACCTTTGCTTTCTGAAATGAATTAAAGGTTTATGCACTGGAATGCAATGAGACAGGAAGACAGGAAATAACTTGGGAAATGGCTTTCCTGTCTTGTTTTGCTGGTTTACGTACTGTAATGTCATCAAGGACAGAACCTGAGTTGATGGTGGCATCAGACACTAGGGTTGTAGTGGCAACTGCACCAGCACTCAAAGAAAAGAAGAACGAACAAATAAGATGTGACAATGCATTTAGCTTGTTTTCATTTCTAACAGCACTATGTGATCCATATGTGCTCAGGTACTCAGGAATAAGTAGAGTTTGTTGAGTTCAAGGGGATCTCCTTCCATGTAAATATGTACCAGGTTCTAGCCCAGAAGGAGGACCCATTGATTACTTGTGGTTACATAAAAGTGGCTTACCATTCCCTTCATTGTGGTGTGTGTGTGTGTGTGTGTGTGTCCTGAGACTATGCAGTTTGTCCATGGCTACACAAGGTGGATCTTCTCCCAGGAGGCACATCGGGGAATTGAACTACCAATCACTGGCTGCACAGCCAGATACCTAAACTATCTGTTGTAGAAAATGTGTAGTTGAATGAATGGAGATAGATAGTGTCAAAATCTCCTGTGTAGGTTATCTGGTAATGAACTCTAGGAATATTTGAGGAAATGATAAGCTGTAACAACCATTTTTGTTGTTCAGTCGCACAGTCAGTTCTGACACTTTGCAACCCTATGGACCATTGCCCGCCAGGCACCTCTGTCTTCCACCATCCGCCTCAGCCCACCCAGCTTTGTGCCCATTGTATCTACAATACTACCTAGCCATCTCATTTTGGGCTGCCTCCTTCTTCTTTTGCCCTCCACCTTTCCCAGCATTAAGGCTTTCTCAAGTGAATCCTCTCTTTTCATTTGATGTCCAAAGTACTTTAGTTTCATCTTTACTATTTGAGCGTCTAAGGAGCAGTCAGGGTTGATTTCTTCAAGGATCGACCTATTTGTCAAAATTCTCCTCCAACATCTCATTTCAAAGGCGTCTATTCTTCTGCGCTCAGCTTTTCTAATGGTCCAGCTCTCACAGCCATACCTTACCACCGGGAATACCATTGCTTTGACTATGCAAATTTTTGTTTGCAAGGAGGTGTCTCTACTTTTAACTATGTCCCCCAGATTAAGATAGTTCTTTTGGGGGTATTTAACAACTACTATCGATAGTGATGGTCTAAAATTTCTTGTTCATTAACAGCTGAAGAAAAAAAAATATTGCTTCGTGCTAAAATTCTGTAATAATGCTAACATTAAGACAAGAGAATAAATCTACAGTAGTTGGAATGTGGAATGCCTAACTAAAATATTTTATAACTTTTAATATTTTAAAAACCCGCACCTAAAATTGTTGTAATTAAACATGGACTTTATTTATAGCACTTTAGAATGGTATTTTTGAATAAAGTACTGCTTATTTACTTTTGTTTAAATAATACCTAGGGCTGCTTATTCTCCTTTATGGATATAATAAAACATGGCAATTAAAACTTGCTTTTTGATTAATGTTAATTTTCCACCTTCCATGTTCAAATGTTTATGATTTGTTCCCTCACCCACTTTGGAAAAATCCCCATTGCTAGTGTAGTCTGTGAGACGGAATACTGATGTGAAATCTGCTATCAGATAACTGCTAAAATAAAAAATTTAAAGGGTTCCCCCCCCATCCCAAATTAGTTTCAGCAATATCTTAAATCCTTAATTGTTACCAGGCAGGGAAAAGTAGGGCATTAAGAGATAACATAACTAGCCCAACCTGACCTCAAAAGGTCAAAACAGAACTAAACAATCCTGCCACAACACATGCTTACTTAAGGCACTGTGTTTTATACTTTCAAGTATTACTCTGTTTGGCAAATGCAGACACTCACCCCACCCCATCTCTCTCTCTCTCTCTGTCACAGAGAGAGAGAGAGAGTTACTTTCAAGCATAATTACTTGAAAAGGCAAGAACAAAACAAACAACAACATTTGAAGTACTTGGCAAACAGAACGAAAGCCAATTAAATCCAAATGTCATCCAGAAAACACTATTCTAAAATGCCCACCACATTATATTAATTTCTAACAAGATTTATGGAGGTCATTGCTTATTGAAAACTGTGACTCAATAAAGTTGGGGTGCTCTCTTTTAATCCCTTTCTTGCTGGACCTTTGCAGATATTAAATGTATTGCACTTTTAATTGAGAAGTCTGCCACAACTGCTTTCAGAATATCTGTCCTTTCTGAGGTAGCAGTGAGGAATTATTATTTCAGTGTGTCCTTCCTTCTCCTCTAACATTGAGAAAGACCAATTGTTTACTGTCTGTCCCATTTCAACTTATGGTTGGAATTACATTCTAGGCAATTTAATTTGTGCAATTTACTCAAGGAGAGGAGTCCCCAAAGGAAGGGGGGAAGGAGCTAGACCGGGGTGTCCAAACATTTCAGGCCTCAGGCTGGTCCCATAGTTCAGGGATCTGGTCACTATGGTATGGGCACATTTTACTTCCACTTCTAGGAGCAACAAGGGCTTTGCGGACCAGATGAATTGGCATCAGGGGCCAGATCTGGCCCCTGGGCCATAGTTTCGGCACCCCTGAGCTAGACACAAACAGAGAAGAGAAAGAAAGAGAAAGAAATACAGCTGATTATTATTATTTGGCCAAAACAAGGAGGGAAATCATATGAAGAACAAAATGGGTGGTGTTTATTCTAAAAGGTACAAGAGACAAAAGACATGTGTTGGACTACATGATTTACATACAAGCAATTCTAGAGAGAAGATTAGTAGACGGAATTTCCCATCAGGATGGGACAAAATTCACATGAGGTTTGTAGCCCCTTTGATAGTAAGCTGTGATTTTTTTATCACTTAAAAGATTGGGGGAGGGGGGAATGATGCTCCTTTAGTGACAAAACAAATTTGCCACAAATCATTTTACAAAAGAACAGCAGGCCTTGCGACTAAACTGGGGGGCCTATTCCTTTTCATCATTCATTTGTTTTGGAAACTCCACCTTCTGCCTGACATGTTCAATATCTAATTGGTATTCTGACACTTGGATAAGTAAGTGTCTGCTGTGTGGATGCTTTTGTCCTGCCCAAAAAAAAAAGTTAGAGTTCAAGGGATCCAACTTAGCCAATGTGCGAGATCTATGCCATTGTTTGAACAGTTCCTCTCTGTGGAGGGTGGGGTGGGAGGCATGAAGCCTGCAGATAAGCATGAAGCCTGCACACACCCCTCCAAAATACCCAAGATCTGTTTGCTTCTAGCCATGTCTACTTGCTGGAGGTCTTTTTGTGGAATTGACATATTTTAGAATTGATTGAATGCTGATTGTGTGGGTCTTAAAAATTATGTTAAGAGTGTAACCCTATCTACTCAGAAATAAGTCCCACAGTGTTTATTTCCAATCCAACCCGGGATGTAGGAATGAAGCTATAGATAAGGCTAATTAATTCAATAGTTTACTTAAGAACAACACAATCAAGCTCTTGGAACTAAAATCTGTGATGGACATAGTCTACTACATTCACTGAGCAGATTTGCAATGCCATTACATCTTGGAACTAACAAAAATGCAAAAAGTATTTCATCTTGAATTATTTATTCATTTATCTATTAAAGTACAGTCAAACCTCACATAAAGAGCACCTTGCTTAAAGAGCAACTCGCTTAAAGAGCAGAATTTTCTCTGAATGTTTGCTTCGCTTAACAAATAAAACCAACCAAAAACTCGCTTAACAAATAAATCAGGGTTCTTAATCCCCCCACACAACTGGTCACTTACAATGGTGTTTCGCTTAAAGAGCAAACTTGCTTAAAGAGCAATCCTGTGGAACGCATTATGCTCTTTAAGCGAGGTACAACTGTATTTCTAACATCTCAACATATCTAAGAGTGTGACACGGTCAATACAATTGCATCAAAATTGTAAAACAATTCAAATAGCCCAGAAAAATTTAAAACACTCTGAAAACAAAACAATTTAAAAACAAAAGCCAGAGCACTGAGCACAGTATGTAAGGCCAGTATGTAGCACATGACCTGTCTCTCAGTAGTATTTATAAATTTTAATTTTAGGAGTATTCAGTATATTATATCACTCCTTACATTAATACAGCGGATTCAGTGCTCCAAACATGGATCTTTAGGTAGCCAAAACAGTAAGAAGCTGGCACAGCATAGGAAACGTTTTAGAACAGCTATGTATGGACTTAACCATAGTCAGGTGGGAGGAATGTGGACTATTTATCTGTCAAAAGGAAGGACAAGTGAAAAACAAAATGGAGCCTCCTGAAAAACAGCACTATAGACCACAACATTGTGGTTGGCTGCAACTGGTATCCGAGAATGCATTTTATCCTGAAGCAGGAAAAATACCACTGGTGTGAATTTGTTTAGGGTGGATCCCAGCTTGCCATGAAGTGACCAAGACACTATGATCATGGAACCATCTCCTGTGGCACATATGAAATGAGACATGCAGGATTTAACACCAGGACTACAATGGACTGCTGCAGCATTGAGGATATTATCAAGGTGCACCTTCACAGCCAGTCCATCTGGCATGGCCTCTTACACCTCCATGACTGTTTAGAATCAGAGTTCCTCCTCATTGGGCCCACTATGATGGTTTTCATTGGCATTTCCTCCACTTAGGGGCCTATCCCTCCACCTAAAGGGTCCATCCATCCGTAGCCATTGGCCCCTATAGGGAGTCAGGTTATTTACTATCACCCAACACTTGGCATTGAGTTTTCTGGCTGTATAGTCTACTCCATTACCGTAGTGGGATGTCTGGCCAGAAATTTAACCATAGCACACAAGCATAAAACTAAGATTTTTGTGTGATAGACAGATACAACTATATAATGTACTCAGTTCTGGTACTGAAAAGAATAAAAATACTTTATGTGCTGAATTTGCAGTGTATGATGTTTTATTTATTTATTTATTTATTCTTCAAATTTCTGTTGCCAACTCCCTTTATTTTTCAGCGGAGTCTGATGGGTCTGTGAACTCATTAAACCCATATTCCCTGGCAATCTGTTGGGCAGTCAAACTCAGGGGAAGCAGAAGCATGTAAATCTGGATGGTGGCTATTAAGGACACAAAGAGTGGATACACTAGGTTGCCGCCTCCATTGCTGCTTTGCTTATGAGAAAACAATACCTTGAAGAAGGGACATTCTTTTTCCAGTGAAGACTCTTTCCGTGAGCCAGCACCATAATTTCTCCATGTGAGCCACGAGACAATAGAGTGGTGGTGTGGGGATTAATGCCTTCCCCTTCCTAAAGGCTGAATACACACACCATTTTAAGGAATGAATAGGGCTATCATTGTAAACACAGGTTGATATTTGTTACATTCCCATTATAATTCTCTGTAAAAAAAAAAAAACAAACAGATCTTTACACTGACTACCCTTCCAACGACCAGACATGGCTCCTTTCCCCCACATGCTATCAGAGCCCCATAACTATTCTATTAGAGCTGTGTTTCCCAACCTTTGGTTTTTGGACTTCAATTCCCAGAAGCCTAAGTCAATTCTCCAAAGCACTGATCAGTCAATGTACTGATTTAGGCTTCTGAGAATTAGAGTCCCCCTGTGGGGTGTGGGCCTCACACTGGGAACCACTGTATTATGTTTTGTACCACAAGCTCAGCATATTTTTCTTGTCTTGGAAATATACAAAGGGCATGAAAGAAAAGGAAACAACATCCTTCTCTTTTCCCAGTTGATGATACCAGGATTGCTACTACTGCTGCTTTTTTCTCTCTCCCTTGTTGAATGATGATGTACATTGAGGGTGGGGGTGAGTCACAGGAGATTGGTTGGTCTGGCAAATACAAAAGGAAGATAGGAACAAAGGAAGAACTGAGGAATTTTTCCTCTTTTATGGTTTAGGGTAAATGCCAAAGAGTGCATGTAACAGAAGAGCTTCAGCTAAGACTTCCTGTAAAATACTCTCAGATTACAGATAGATAAATAGAGAAGCAGAGAGACAATCCAAAATGTGAATTTTATATCAGGTTTATATTTTTATTAAACATAAAACTTGTCCCTTGAAAAAAATAGATACAAAAATAGATAGAGAACCACCTATGTAGTTTTATTTCAACTGGGATGTGTCACATAATTAAATTCAGATGATTTGCATTTTAGCCAAACCTATTTAATCTATGGCACAGACTGGGAAATGTTGTATTGCTGTCCTAAATGTAGGTACCAATCTCAAGTTACATGGGACAAGTTTCATGGTGCCTGTCTGTATTATTTCCTTTATTTATGACAGTATCAGATCACTTTTGTGCCACAAGATGTGCAAAGTTTTCTACAATTTCTAAAAGGCCTATCAGATGCTTTTTTCATGAACCCTCACCAAAACTAATAACTATTTTTTTAAAAACAGGATGTTTATATATTCTGTGATTTCTTAAACAAGCATACACAGAACACACATCCAAGAGAGGTCATATGAACTGAATCAGTTTAATACAATGAAGAAACAAGAGCCTAAAAACACAAATATTTTTTTTAAATGAAGTTATGGGCAGGACAGAATGAGCTCCCATCTTTGTCCAAGATCCTGCCAACCTAGCAGTTCAAAAGTAAGAAATTGGAATTAGATAATAGGGACCACTTCGGTGGAAAGGTAAACAGTGTTCCATGCTCTCTTGTGTCTAGTCATGCCTGCCACATGACCACAGAAACGTCTGCAGAAGCAGACAGTGCTGGCATTTCAGCTATGAAACAGAGATTAGTACTGAACCTTAGAGTCGGATACGACTGGCTTTCGAGCAAGGGTGACATTTACCTTTATATTTATTCAGATGTAATACTTCAGATGAGATGTTTCACCTCAATGTTCTCCTTCAAGATCAAGGTGACTCTTGCTTTAAAGCCTGTCATATCTGACTCTAAGGTTCAGTGCTCATGTGGAGGGGCTTCAAATTTCTCAGAATATTGTGATTCCACCTGGCCCTAAAACGACAGCTTTTCCTGGACATGATTGGTGGGACAGGGTCCCATTCACCCTAACCCACTTTCTCTTTCCATTTTTTATTAGAGTTGGGAGTACAATGACCATTAGAGTCAGTAAAACCTTGACTTACATAAGCCTCATCTGAAAGGATTCAGGTTTTCAGGATAATACGTACATGTGATTAAACATTGCCAACAACAGATGAAAAAGCTTCTGCAGTTAACTCCATTGAAGTGCTTCACTGAAACACTTCCAATTTTAGGAAGATCGATGGAATATAACTTTTAACATGCATTTATAGTTTTGGATATTAATTTAAAGCACCAAACAGATAGCTTTACAGGGACTCCCCCCTCCAATGCTGCTGTGATTCCTTCAACCTTCCAGTCCCACCAAAATTTAAAGGTATTGTATGCTTGAGTGGACATGTCAAACTCTATCACATAATAGAATCTCATCATCATTGCAGCTTCATTGAGTACTCTCTTTTTTACAACATATAATCCTTGGAGGACAACATATAATTCTTGGAGGATCCACATGAGTTTCCTAGTACAGCTAACCCAGGATTGTGCTAGCCATTAAGGCATGAGCCTTTTCCTAACAGCTTCAGCACAGGGAGACTGAAGAAAATCTCTGCATTTCAGAAAATCCCACAGAATATACAAATCACATTGGTATGATGGATACAAGGCAATATACCATATTACAAATTTGACATCACCAGGGCCAACAAAATAGCTTGCTGACTGTTACTGGGTTTTGCCTTCATGAAGCAGAAGCCCAACCATGTACTCTTGGTACATGGAACTACTTCTATGGTTCTTTGGGCCTTATTATTGCACAAGGCAAAATATTGCTTTACCATTGCTTTACCCCACTTCTATTTTTTTCCTAAAGTTTTCTATGTCTTTTTCTAAGGTTAATTCCAGTGATTGGTGGCAATCCCTATAATTTTGTGGGGGTTCTGAATGATCATATCTTCTACTCATAATATTTCCTCTTCTTTTTGCTTCTTCTCTTTCATGTTTATCATGAAAAAATGATAGGGAGTGGACGGGAAAGTTGAGATAGTTACATAATGACTTTTCACTAGATACTGCTCCTTAAGAATCAAATTTTATCTTTTGTAAAAGATGAAGCAGAAATCAATAGGAAAAAATTGTTTGGGAATACAACTCCCAGAATACCCTATCTATCTATCTATCTATCTATCTATCTATCTATCTATCTATCTATCTATCTATCTATCTATCTATCTATCTATCTATCTAGTATGTCACAATCTCTTTGTTTGATGGTAATGTAACACCCAGGTGTTAGGTCTCAACTACACTTCAAGTATTGTTTATTGCCATTGCTCGAATTAATCCCTCCTGTCAGCCCTGTTCAGGAGATGTTCTCTGGAAGAAAGATCTGCAGAGCATCAGAAATGTCACATCCTGCAATACATGAAATCTTCCCTTTAAACATCCTATGACTACTTTGCCTGCTATGCTTAAGAAAACTTTGGAAAGATGGGAGAGCGAATATTAGCAAGAGATACCTAATTTATTTCTCTAGTCCTGCATTATTATTTTCCTTCTCCTTTCCGCTTTTTCCCTCCCTCCCTGTTTTTTTTTTTTTTTTTACAGAAATCGTGGATCTGATAAGAATTTTAGGATATCCAGTTGCAAACTGCGTCTCCCAAGAGTCGTTCATTCATTAGTAGTTATGCTAGTGTTACAGGAAGTAAACAGCTCTTTCGAAGTGCCTATTGCATCCAATTACATCCACATTTTACTGGCCTTGTTAAAGGTATTCTGTATTTAAAGATACATTGAAGATAATCAGATTTCAGTGGTCTCTGGGAGGTCCAAATTTAGTAATTAGCTTACTAGCCGATGGGTTAAAATAACAACCCAAAACTCTCTCATTTTGACAAAATGTGCATATAAAATGATTTTAACTGTGCATTTATTCCAGGAAAATTTCTAATTCTGGCAAATTTTATTGGCTTGTATTCAAATTCCTGAATCTGTAGCGGCAAGACTGAAAGTCCTAGTAGGAATTTATTTTATAGGATTTATTAGAGAATGAGCTTTCACTGGGAACAATAAAATAATCCCAGTGAATTTATACTTTTAAATATATATTGATACATGGTTACTTGGACCCATTCAACAGTATCATGAAATAATGCCGTAGACCAGGGTTCTCAACTTTTTAAAGCTGTGGGCCGGACCATGTACCCTCAGACAGCTTAGCGGACCAGACTGGTGATTCCCCCCCCCCCCCGGTCATAAACGCTGCAGTAAATGTGCTTCCAACAGCCGTGGGTGCATTTATGGCTGTTGAAAAACTCGTCCACTTCCGCTTCTGGTGGTGGCAGCAGTGACAATGGCCACATGAAATGGTGCCACAGGCCAGGGCAAGCCCATGGGCCGTAGGTTGAGAACCCCTGCCATAGACTATGCTGGTTCACTCTCTACAGATGAGGAATGCTAGTTTTTGAAGGCAATCTTCATTTTAAAAAAATCTTAATCTTATAAGTAAAACCAAGGAAATAGGGGAAAGAGGTTGGTCCTGGTTCAGCTTGCTTTCTTCTGTGCTAGTTTTCTTTTTGCATGGAATTAAATAAACAGGGCTTAATCCGATACAACATAGAGAATATTCATTGAATCAGCAGAAGCTTGGCAAATCAGCATTGGACCACGTAAAACATATTTTAGGTTATTACATGAGAAAGAAACATGTGAGGAGAAGAAGAAAGCAGCTTTTCTGTATATCAGCAGTGTGATTTCCAGTCTTCCTTAAAGTTGTCCTACCATTGTGTAGCAATTTCTTTCCTTTTCCTTTTTGAAAGTTAGGCAGTGCAATCTCTTCTTTCCAGCATTTGAATAGAAGCCCCATTTAAACAACAACAACCCCATTTTTAAAAACTAGAAAATGGTATTGGCAATAATGCTACAATAATAAATTAATAATTGCATGTTGTCAAATTGATTCCAACTTACTGTGAACCCTTTTCAGGGTTTTCTAGTTTGAGAATATGCAAAAGTGGTTTCCCATTCCTTTCTTCTGAGAATGCCCTGGGAGTTTACAGATACTTAAACCAATGAGCAATCCATCCAAAATTTACCATAATTCTTCTTACAACTAGGGCTGCTGAGGGTCTTAATCCAACTATTAGTCCCAATTAGAGTAGAACCATTGGCCAGAATCATTTTACTTTTCAGTATATGGAGGCAGAAAATTAGAAAAGCCCATGCTTTTTGTGTGGCTATTTGATGACATGTCATGGACTGCAGTGGTTCAAGTGGCTAAGATGATGAATGGAAGGCAGGAGATCAGCAGATCGATTCTCGAGTACTGCAGGACGGACTGAGCTCCCATCTTTGTCCTAGCTCCTGCCAACCTAGCAGTTTGAAAGCAAGAAATTACAAGTAGATAAATAGGGAACACTTCGGTGGGAAGGTAAGCAGCGTTCTGTGTGCTCCACTGTCTAGTCATCATGCCTGCCACATGGCCAAGGAAACGTCTGCAGAAGCAGACAGCGCTGGCTCTTCGGCTTTGAAACAAACGAGCACTGAACCCTAGAGTCTGATATGACTGGCTTTCGAGCAAGGGAAACCCTTTACCTTTACAAGCATTTGACTAAGCCATGACCATGTCCTATGACTCTACAGAACCTCAGCTTCTAAAATGTTAATTGCATGTAATTGTTTATTTTAAATAAGTTTAATAATTAATTATACATTTTTTTAAAAAAAATTCTGATGTTCTACCTATCTGGAAAAAGAAATCACACTGCAAGCCTATTTAGATGTCAGGTCCCATAAACAAATTTGTGTAGGTTCATAAATTTAGTGCCAAACCATTACCCAAGCTAGCAATTTTGTGTCACTCTTTCTACTCATTCTTTCTCCATGTAATAGCTAGCGCCTCATCCAATTTTGAGTCCCGTCTGTAACAGATCTGCTTAGTAGTTGATGAGAGAGACTTACATAAATGTTGATGTACCCAATTCCCAGTGATTTTTCCAATGTTCTGTAAATAGTACTTCAGCCCACAAGACCGGCAATTCACATTTTAGAAACTAAGGTTTTTTAGATGGATAGGTTTATTTTGAGTGACACCAATCACCCTAAAGTGTAGATTTTGACCTAAAGAATGTCTTGGTCAGGGGTGCCAAAACTATGTCCCGCAGGCCACATCTGGCCCATGGTGCCTAACAATCCAGCCCTTGTTGCTCCTGAAAGTGGAAGTAAAACACACCTGTGCATGTGCAAAATGCTGCCATAAAGCCTCCACAGCTGTCGTAAACACATTTATGACAGCCACAGGTGCATTTACAGCAGCATTTTGCGCACGTGTGGGAGCATTTTACTTCTGCTCCTGTTGGGAGGAATGACATGACCAGACTGCTTAACCACATGACTGGTCCACAGCCCAAAAGGTTTGGGCACCCCTGGTTTAAGTAATGAGAGAATATTAAGCAGATAAAAAAATAAAAAATTTCAGGTTGCATTACAACATATTTCTTTCATATTCAAGGCATAACTAAATGCCGGGATGGGAAAGGAACATGTTGTCAAGAACACAGAAGTTAAAACATCACTTGATTCATTATAACATTTAATTTAGCAAGTGGAATTTAGTTTGTTTGAAAAGGGATTGTATGGATCATAACTAAAGCTTTGTTAACTTGGAGTGAGTCATGTCTTAAAAAAAAAAAACACCACATGTTCAACTGCTGCTGATGTTAGATAATACGTAAGCAAAACATTCCTCACCATTTGTTTTTCAGCTGAGTGTTGGAATATGAAAAGTACATCATTGCACTCATTAGCTGGTGTGCTAGTGATTGATCCACTTATCTGATCTGCAGGAAACCTGAGAACCAAGGAAAAGATAACAAGAAACATGGAAAAGAGGGGGAAGGGGAGAAAATGCATGTTTTCCTCTCCAAAGAAAAGGAGGGATGATTTGATAAGTTGTTCTATTACTGTGGTTTCTACTTTGAATCTGATCTGGGTTGTTTCTAAATGTGACACTGCTTTAATACAGGTAAGGACTATGTACTGTATATACATAGCTAGCTGGGATTTTATTTTTTGAAATACTTGCAACAAACATGGTTTCCTTTCCAATTTATGGAATCCAGAAGCTGGGGTTCACAACCCTTTGTCCTATGACTGCACGCTATTTCAGTTCAGGGCACAAGCTCCACCTACATCAAGGTTTCTCAACCTTGGGGCCCAAGATGTTCTTGGAGTTCAACTTCCAGAAGCCCTGATCAGCAGGTATGCCGACTTGGGCTTCTGGTAATTGATTCCAAAAACACCTTGGGGAGGGGGGGTGAGATTGAGAAGCACTGAGATACAACACTCAGATACATAATTATTGGTGAAACTGGGGTACACAGAAAGCGCCTCCTTGAAGATTGTGGTGTTTTTTAACCACAGCTCGGCATACCCTGGTAATGGCAACCTTGTATTGCTAGGTAATCTTTCTCACACTAGGTCAGGCAAAAGGAACTGCAGAACAAACTCACCAAAAGGTGCCTTCATTTTGGCAGTTTCATGTCTGGCCTAGACATGAAAGAAGATTGATGACTTTTTAGATCATAATTTAAAGAAGCTACTGGCCAGTGACAGCCCCTTTAGGCATTAAATCCCACTTGAATCCATCTTGATGGAGGGCAGCAGCTTCATTTATACTGGTCTGTGGCTGAGGCAGATTTTGAGTGCCAAAAGGGCTCAGGACCAGAAAGTGACTTGTGGAACCAGATCAGTGGTACAGATTTCATGCTGCGATGCAAAAGGCAGATGAAAGGTCTCTGCATTATTTGCTCAGGACAGTCTTCCTGGCTGATTGCCATGAGGATCACCAATATTTAGATTCAGATATGGCACAACAACAAGAAGGAAAAGAATGCAGGGCTTCATCTGTATGTACACATCATAGACATACATGAACATATGTGCACACATGAACACACACACAAACACCTAAAAAAGAAAGAGAAATGGAATGAAGGCAGAAGACTAAACCAACAGAAGCCTCACACTTCACATTGGTGTTATAAATACACTTTTTCAAAATGCAGGAACTACTGTAGCCAGGTGACCTCACACAGACAACGTCCTTAGCATATCAATGGCTAATGTATCTAGCCCCATCTAGGGCTTAATGGAGACAGAGGCCTCAGCTGTCAATCTTCCACTCCTTTGGTACCTGTTACAGCTTTCCTGACAATATATATTTACTGCATTTCCATTTCATTTTATTTGTCCACTTTTAACATCAAAAACACTGTATTGAAAATGATAGATCCATTTTCAGGGTACTGCTCTGTCCCAAGAGCAAACAAGCTACTTACTTCATCCAATGTCTTTGATTAGATATAAATTAAGACTCAAGAAAAACTTTTATTAGGACTTTTATTAGTTGAGAGAGTGCATAGGAACTGGAATAGGTATATGTGTAAATATAATCTTAATATGCTCAATTAAGATTATGTTTGAGTCTCTTTATTTGTTTGTTTGTTTGTTTGTTTGTTTGTTCATATTTCTCCACCGCCCTTCTCACCAAAGTGACTCAGGGCGGCTTACAAGCAACAAAAAAATCACAATAAAACACACACACCACCCAAAAACCTCAAATACAAAACTGCCAAAAACAAAATCCAAAACTAAAATCTAAAAAGATTAAAAGCACACCAAATGCCCCATTTTTAGCACTCCCATCCATCCATCCATCCATCTCATTTCCAGGGTGCCTTTCTCCATTAAAAAAGACTAAGGCAGCTACCGGAATTAAAACATACACAGTTAAAAGGACAATGAATGTCCAACCAAAAATACAATTATATAATGTAATAATTTGTTAGAGTTTTAATAGGAAGGGAGTTAAATATATCCAATAAGATAATATGCAATTTGATGTTATTTAATTATAAATAAAATAAAAGTTAAAAATTAATGAGCCAATGGTTGGCCACCCACATGTTATATTTTCTAGAAGATATATTTCTGAAGTATTCCTGTTGAAGCTCCATTGAAATGCATGGGAGATTGATAAGAGCGCATGTTAGTCAAGGAATGAAATCTCCAAGCTATTCTTAGCCAAGCTGCTTGAAAATAAATTAACCATTTCCAGAAACAGAAAATGACAGTGAGATAACCTTGTTTGCCTCAAGATGAGCTTTTTGCAAAGAAGGCTAGTGGGATATCAGATAGAAAGATAAGCCAATGTCTTTCTGCTGCTTGAGCTTACGGTGCAATTGTCTGCTAAAGAACATTTATAACATTAATTCAGAAGGCACAGTTCAACCTTTTAGGAGCCTGGACTAGAAAGGATGACTTAAAAACCTTTATCATCATCACAACAATTACTGTATTTGCCAGCGTATAAGATGTATCAGAGTATAAGACACATCCCATTATTACAAAAATAGCCCACTATAGGCTACTATATACAGTACAAGATGCACTCCGTTTTTCCAGTGTATTTTAAGAGGGGAGGGGGTCTTATACATCAGCAAATATGGTTTTTACAATTTACATGCAGACTTGATTGTGATGAATAAATTGGCTTGATTCAACAGATTAAAGAGTATTGGTATGACTGTTGTATTTTAATTGCAAATCTTGTATATGAGCTACAGGACACTACTGTACTATCTTTCCTTTCTGGACTATCTCTATGCTGGGGATTTTAGCTCCTACTAGCTCTTTTATAATAAGAGTCTTAGAACTGTAGAGTGGGAAGGGACTCTATAGTTCATTAAGTCCAGCCCCTGTAAAAGGAACACAGTTGGAAATTGAACTTCCAACCTCTGGGTCCACCTAAACCTCTGGGCCCATACCTAAACCACTGAGCTATCATAAGAGCATTACAGTATCTAATTCAGAGGTGGGTGATCTCTAAGGTCTAGACATAGCACATGTTCATATCTGGATCTCAGACAGCCATCCTATTGCCAAATCCACATGGTTTTTCTTACAAAATCCTTGTACCATCTGGTGAAAAAAAATAAGAGAAGACTCACTCAAAAAGGCCTTGATGCTGGGAAAGATGGCAGGGAAACGGAGAAGATGGCACCACAGGATGAGATGGCTAGATGGCATTGTTGATGCAATGGGTGTAGAGCTGAGTGGGCTGTGAAGGATGGTGGAGGATAGGGGTGCCTGGAATGCAGCAGTCCACGGGGTCACAAAGGGTCAGACTCGACTATGTGACTGAACAACAACAAAAACCACAGAAAATGTTTTAGTTTTGGACAGGATATATGGGTGGTGAGTGTCCAGAGGTGCTGGCTTATGGGCACTTTTTGCCTATGCTATAATTTGATAGATTAGTAGAGACTGATAATTCCAGTGTTAGGGGGTGGGAAGGAAATCTACACTGAGTTTTAGTATGACTTTTAAATACAGTCATACTTTTTGTTGTTGTTGTTCAGTCGCACAGTTGATTCCGACCCTTTGCGGCCCCATGGACCACTGTCTGCCAGGCACCTCTGTCCTCCACCATCCTCCTCAACCCGCTCAGCTCTGTGCCCATTGTGTCTACAATACCATCCAGCCACCTCATCTTGGGATGTCCCCTTTTTCTTTTGGCCTCGACCCTTCCAAGCATCAAGGCTTTCTCAAGTGAATCTTCTCTTCTCATTTGATGTCCAAAGTACTTTAGCTTCATCTTTACTATTTGACCTTCTAAGGAGCAGTCAGGGGTGATTTCTTCTAAGATTGACCTATTTGTTCTCCTCGCTGTCCAGGGGACTCTCAAAACTTTTCTCCAACACCACATCTCAAAAGCATCTATTCTTCTGCGCTCAGCTTTCCTAATGGTCCAGCTCTCACAACCATACATTGCCACAGGGAATACCATTGCTTTGACTATAATATGAATTTTTGTTTGCAATGTGATGTCAGTACTTTTCACTATGCTCTCCAGATTTCTCATAGCTTGCCTCCCAAGAATCAGTCACCTTTTTATTTCATGGCTGCAATCACCATCTGCAGTGAGCTTTGATCCTAAGAAAGTAAAATCTGTCACTGCTTCTACTTCTTCCCCATCTATTTTCCAGGGACTGATAGGGCCTGTTGCCATTATCTTGGTTTTCTTGATATTGAGTCTCAAGCCAGCTTTTTCACTTTCTTCTTTCAACCTAATCAGGAGCTTCTTTAGGCCCTCCTCACTTTCTGCCATTAGGATGGTATCATCTGCATATCTCAAATTGTTGATGTTTCTCCCAGCAATTTTGATCCCAAATTGTGATTCCTCCATCCCTGCATTGCACATTATGCGATGCTGCTTGCATTGCTATGTGAGTTTTTCACTATGCGAGTCAGACTCGCATAATGAATTTTTTGCTATGCGAGTCGCACTTTCCCTATGGTAAAACTTGTTTAAGGAGTTTTTCAAGTCGGGAAAACTCGCATAGTAAAAAATTTTCACTATGCGAGTTTTCCCCGTAGAAACGCTCGTTAAGCGAGTTTTTCCATAGGGAAAAGTCCGACTCGCATAGCAAAAAATTTGTTATGCGAGTCAGTCCACTTAGCAAAAATCTTGCTCGTTATGTGAGTTTTTCACTAAGTGAAATGCTCGTTATGTGAGGTTTGACTGTACAGTAAAACCTCATTTAAAGTATGCCTTGCTTAGAGACTAACTTGATTAAAGAGCAGATTTTTTTCTGAATGGTATCTCACTTAACAACTAAAACCAATCAAAAACTCACTTAACAAATAAATCAGGGTTCACAATCCCCCCCCCCCGCCAGAAGTCACAATTGGTCACTTACAATGGTGTTTTGCTTAAAGAGCAAACTCGCTTAAAGAACAATCCTGTGGAACCAGTGATGAGCTGCTCCTGGTTCAGACCGGTTTGCCTGAACTGGTAGCAGCACTCTGGAGGAGATCACAGAGGGGTGGGGTAGTAAACCCCCAGGCGACCAGTTTGGTCGCCTCTCTGGCCACCCTCCGGATGTCTCTTCCGGGCAGCCCAAAATGGCTGCTCGGAAGTGTGCATGCGTCAAAACTCCATTTGACGCATGCACACTGAAAAATAGAAGTGAGCATGCATCAAATGGAGTTTTGATGTATGTGCACTTCCGAGCAACCATTTTGGGCGCAGCAGCTGGGGGAGTGGCGGTGGCAGCAGTTGCCTTTCCCTGGCGTACTGCTGGGCCAGGCCAGACTGGGCCAGGCCACGCTGCCAGGCTAGGCTGCGCTGCGCTGCTGTGCCGGGTCAGGCTGGGCTAGGCTGTGCTGCCAGGCTGCTGCGCCATCACGGCACATTGCCACGTGCACCGCTTTGCTGCTTTATTATTTTATTATTTTATTACTTTGGCTCCGCCCACAACATCATGATGTCATGACATTGGTTCCACCCACAACATAAACTTCGCCCCACAGTGTAGTAGTAAAAAATTTGACAGCCCACCAATGTGTGGAACGCATTATGCTCTTTAAGCGAGGTACCACTGTATACTATCCAAGGTACAGAACCAGTGTACTCTGAGCTTAGCTTCATTCCAAGATGGAGATTTCTAAGCATGGGGGGGAAGTTGTGCCACATTCCTTGGAGAGATTGTTCATCAAAACATGCTACCCTCTTGGTTTGGGAGAATTGAAACTTAAAGTCTGATAGACATGTGATACTGTGTGGTCATTGGATGGATTCTTTTAGGGGAATGACAATAGGGTGGAACATGTGCGAGGAGATAAAACCGAGAGGGAGGAGCAGAACTTTCTCTTGATCCTGTGCTTCATGCTGAGGGAGAGCTGTGAACTTAGAAAAGCTAGAAAGGAGGCCCTCTGGGCTTCCACAATTAGAGAAGGTTTTGTTTTGATGTGCTTTCTGCACTTTTGAAAAACTTTCTTCTGTAACTTTCTTTGATTACAATATACTTTTAAATTACCAAAAGATGACTGGAGTATTTACCTTATTTACAGCAAGCTAAAATCCTGAGTTGCTTAGCTGGGGGGGGGGGGGTTTGCAGCTCAGAAGCAGGAATCCCAACTACTTGTGGACCAAGGTCCTACTTTTGAGTAAAGGCATTCCTGACACCAGTTTTGGAGATAAGAGGTCCTTTAAAGTTATGACTAAATTTTGTAAGAAATTCACTACCACTACAAAAAATAGAGTCATCAACTTCCATTGGGATGGATGATTGATTGGAATGCTCTTGCTCTTATGCCTTAAAATTTTCACTGCTCTTTCACCCTGAATTTCACCAATCATTAATGAAGGAAAGACACAGGATAAATGTATTGCTTCTGCAATCTGTTGTCCCAAACATCTGCTTTACACTTGCACACAATAATTCCTCTACTGTCCAAAGAGCAACCTCTCAGATAGGTAAATGTACATGAGATATTGCAGTGTACAAGAGCAATTCAGACTGTTGGTCTGGGGTGAGCAAGATATAGCTAGTTCACTCACAGGGAACCTCTGTAGTATTAATTTGAAAATACAGAATTCCATACTATTCAACAAATACAGTTTATGCTTAGGGCTGGTTTTTCACCCATTTATGTTAATTGTTTATGACTGCAGTATAATGTAATGATCACTTCCACATGTAAAATAGGCATAATGGATCAGATTCTGCAAGCAAAGTTTCCCAAATATACATTAAAACTGAATTTGGCAAGAGATAGTCATTCAACTTAAAATAATAGGGGCTGTGGTGGCTCAGTGGTTAAGAAGCTCGCCTTGTTAGCTGGAAGGCTGGCAAGTCAGCTGTTCAAGACCCAGGTACTGCATGACATATCTGACCCAGCTTTTGGGGACATGAAAGGAGCCTCATTCAGATGTCCCCTGAGATGAGTTTCTCCAGCAAAAATTCTTTCAACCCAGAATAATTTCTGACACAAAATTATTATAAATTAATAATAATTTTGTGTCAGAAATTATTCTGGGTTGAAAGGACTTTTGCTGAAGAAACTCTCCTCAGGGGACACCCAAATGAGGCTCCTTTCATGTCCCCAAGATCTTTTCCCACCAAAGTGGTCACTATTTATCTAATTGCAATTTCTTGCTTTCGATCTGCTAGGTTAGCAGGAGGCAGGAGCTGAATTAATGGGACTGGGTTTGATGGGGCCAATTTGATTCAATGGGAATTAACTGCAATTAACTTTTGTTGGATTATGTGAGCAATGTTTCTTTTAATAGGGTGAGTCAGCTATTGTGAGTTGTCAAGTCCTGAATAACCAAGGATTATGAATTCAGGAGATTTGCGTGTATGTGTGGAAAATTCTGTAACTGTCTTTGTCTTGTATATTTTTTGACTCCTGCTCTACCTCAATAAAAAGAAAAGTGAAAAGTATTATAATACTTTTAAGAGTAATAAATTTGTTTCAGAAGAAGCATTCATGAATACTATCCACTTCTTCAGACGCATATTTTAGTTGTTGCTGAAACAGACTAACACAGCTCTCTCTCTCTCTCTGAAAATAGCAAGACTGTGTTTTCAGATTGCAAGAACTTTGCAACTTACTTTGTAACTAAGAATAGTACACTAGTACCTCGGATAATGATGAGACTTGGTTCCACAAGACTCATCGTTATTCGGTTTTTAACATTGTGCGATGCATTGACCGCACAACATTTTAAAAAGCCCTGTTTCCTTTCCAAAGAGGAAAGGGAACAGGGGGGCGATCCCCCCAACCAAAGCGCTGATCCCACACTACGATCGCAGCACCCAGGGATGTCTGGGGAGGTCCAGAACAGCACGGATAGGGTCCCCTGACCTCCCCAGAGCTGGCAGGAGTGCTAGAGAGCACCCCTGCCAACTCAAAGGAGGTCGGGCCCCCCGATCTGCACTGTTTCTGAAGTTCCCTGACCTCCCGGCCGGTGCAGTGAGTCAAAATGCCAGGATTCAAATCCTGGCATTTTGACTTACTGCACTGGTCGGGGAGGTTGGGGAATGTTGGGACAGTGTGGATCGGGTCCCCCGACCTCCCCAGAGGTGGCAGGGGTGCCAGAGACCCCAAAATAGGCAAAACCTGGAAGTTTTTTCACCCATTTCAGGCTGTCCGGCACCCCTGCCGGCTCTAGGGAGGTCGGGGGACCCAATTTGCAGCTGCGGGGTGGGTGGAGAAGCCAATGGGGGAGGCAGGCGCAGGGTGGGTGGGGAAGCAGACAGGGGACTCCCCCGTTGGTTTTCTAGCCACCCTGCCCCAGGCTTTTTAGCTGCAGGGTGGCTGGAGAAGCCGACAGGGACTCCCCCGCTGGCTTCCCCACCTACTCCACAGCTGTGGAGGCAGGGGTGGGGTGGCTGGGGAAGCAGATGGGGGACTCCCCCGCCCCTGTTGGCTTTCCAGCCACCTCGCCCCTGCCTCCACAGCTACAGGGTGGCTGGGGAAGTCGATGGGGACTCCCCCGTTGGCTTCCCCACCTATCCCGCTCCTGTCTCCACAGCTGCGGAGTTGCTGGGGAAGCTGAGGGAGGGGCATTGGCTTTCCAGCCACCCTGCCCCTGCCTCCTTAGCTGTGGGGTGGCTGGGAAGCCAAACAGGGAGGTCTTGTTTAGCTTTCCAGCCACCCCGCCACCCCGCTGCTACGAACGATTTAATCGGATAATGCTAACAGATCATTATCTGATGCAATTTTAAATTTTTTTTTGCATCATTATGTGATTTCAGCGTTATCTGATGCAATCGTTATCCTAGGTATTACTGTACCTAGGTTTGTATTTCCCCTCTTAGCTCCTTTTCTCTTGTCATGTAATTTTAATTATAAGCCTTATTTTTTGGAAACTACTTTGAGAACAATCAGAGGGTACTAATTGCTATAAACATACAAACAATAATGCATAAAATCAGACCAGGATATTATCTTATTTAGGTTGATCCTAGGTCTGCTAATTGGGAAGTTAGTCTGTTTGAGTTAAAGAGACTTCTTCTGAAGGAAGCATGTGCATAAGATTGCACCCTCCTAAATACAGTTCTTTTGTTTTCTTTCCCAAGCATAAGTAATGCAAGTGTTTCCTGTAGAATGCTTCAGTGAATCACAACATACACAAGGCATGTTAGAGGATTTCCAAACCACCAAGGCTGGTAGCATTGTGCTGCATTGTGTTCCTCTTTATTATCATCCTCTAATTCTGCACATATGGCCATCTTCCATTCATCTAACTGATTGTAGGGCCTTGGAATTCAGCACGACCCCTAAGGGCTATTCTAATGCAATCAGTAGGAATACTATAGCCGAAGCTAGGCCCAAATCAAAGGCCAGGCCAAAACTCAGTATAAATTACAGCTGCTATAAAGAAAGCACCTTTTCACCTTGGCCCTCTCATATTCTTTCAGTTTACAGTCATAATTCAACAAGCCCAACAGCAATTGTCATTAATAAACCAGCTCAAGTAAGCAAAATTGATGGATTAACAAGTTACAAGTAAAGAAATTTGAGAAAGTAAAAAGCTGCAGACAGAAAGGGGGGGGTTAATTTTTAAAAAGAGATATTCAGGGAAAGTGAGATATTTAAGGAATTCCATACCTCAGTGAGTTTCCATTGCTGAGCAGGGATTTGAATTCAGGTCTTTTGAACTCAAAACTCTTTCTACTACAGCAGCACCCATTTTCCATTCAGTATTATCAATTAATACCTTTCTCCCATTTGTGAGAGGAAAAAGTTAGTCTTCAGGGAAAAAAATCTAAGGTTTCTTAAGGTTATATGCAGACCCACTAAGATTTTTTTTTTTACAACCTTCCCCCTAAAAAAATAACTTGCAGAAATAATATATTGTCAATACTGGATGGCCCCAGAAATGGCAATTTACCATCTAAATAGCTTCAAGGCCTCTTCTGCACAATTTAATACCATCCAACATCATTTTAAAAAAAGGCAGGACCACCTTCCAGCATTTTTGATAGTGAGTATAGTGCATGGAGACTCAAAAAGAGTAGAAAATTGACTCCCAGACCCCTTTGATCCAAGAGAATGCAGAACCTAGTACAAGGAGATGCACACACTGTTCAATAGATGGGGTTTGTTTATAAATAAATAAATAAATAAATAAATGGGGTTACAGGAAGGCTGGGCAGACTTTTATCTTCCTAAATTGATCTGATGTATGGACTGCATGCAAGCCAAAAAGACATGGGTGGGTGGGTGGGGAGAAAAACCCTATGGGCAATATGATAGATATAGACTCTATACCAACATGCTTTTAATTCTGAGTTGCTGAAAAGTAATTTTAAAAATCTGAAAAATTTAATATGGTCATGAACATAGCTCACTGTTTTGAAAATGTGTGGTTGTTTCTGCAGTTTTGTGCGTCTCAGAGAACTGCCCGTTTTGCAATACGAGGAGTTTGGGAATTTGATCAATATTTGTCTGCCAAAGATGAATTATTCCTCTTCATTTCACAAGTAATTACATCAAGAAAGAATTAGTAGCTTCAGTCTTTGAAGTGTATCTGTATTAGGAATCTGCATTTCAAAGGCAAATGGCTTGTCTGAATTCATGCATATAGATGTCTTCTACTTACCTCAAGTATTACCAGCTATGTGATAATACAAGAAAAAGAAGGGATGGGAGGAAATGAAACAATCTATTTATTCTCAAATCCTTGCTCCTGAATAGGACCTAATTTAAGATAAGGCTGATTTGAAGTCCAAGATCAGCCCTGTAATATATGAACAAACAGAGTGCTCCTGTGAATTTTTTCAGGGCATTTTCTCCAACAGAAAGCAACCTTAGGCTGTGCCTTCCAGCTATAGTTGGAGAAATGAAGTGGACTTGATCCGTAAAAGCTAATGTTAAAATACAGTAGTTAATCTTTTAGGTGCCTTTTTTTTGTCTTTTTTGTTTTGTTTTATTTACTATCTGGTAAAACTAAGGCTGTGACTATGTGGTGAAATACTGTGTAATTTGGTCCATTTATAAAACAAATGATTTTAAAGTATTTTCACTAACCACATGGTGCAAAGGCTGATTTGAACTGATCCAACCCTTTGTACTCATAAAGCAGCTTTTTAAAAACTCTACACCCAGGGAACTCTACTTTTTCAAGCTGGAATGATTTGAGTAAGTTTGTCTCCATGTTACTAGTTATGGTATGCTCTTGTAAAGACAAGGGGGGGGTGTCTATAGGTCATATTTTGGTAATGTAGTAGTTAAGAAATGATGTTGATGATTTCTCCCCTCTTCTTGGATCATCCTCTGGTTTTTATTTTATTTATTTTTTTAAATTCTTACACATATGAGATTAGTGCTAGATCACCTCATCACAGAGTTCTCATTATTTTCTATTGTTATGCCCCATAAAATGATTGGCAGAAGTGGATCCAGAGGAAGGAATGAAAGAAAAGAGGTTGTGGACTGGAATTAGGACTCTCATCACATCTAGTGTGTGAGCACTAACTGTAATTTCAAAGGTAATAGAGGCTGTGAATCAAATCCAGATTCCGTGTAGTCACACCCTAATGTGAGCATTCTTTGAACCACTGAGTCAAGCTACTGCTGGTGAACACCAAATCAAAATCACATGTGACATACAGGAAATCATTGGTAAGATCTGATAGCTGGGAATTGTAGGGAGGGGTAAGTGTTTGGTATTGCCCAGGGCAATCAAACACAACACATCCCCAGTCTGAAAATGTTGGCCAACACATTGAGAGAAAACTCATTATCATGGTAAGATATCTGTGAAAATGATGGAGATAAAACTATTCAAAAACACAATAGATTGTTGTATTAGGGGGCTTGCCCCTGCTCTGTGGGTGACAAAAAATGTTTTCTCTCAATGTGTTGGCCAACATTTTCAGACTGGGAATATGTTGTGTTAGGTTTCCTTAAAGTCAGACTTTGCTCAGTGTTTCATTAGATTTGAATAAATGACACAGTGAAGATATGTTGTGCAAAGTTTGTCATATTCAAAAATCACCACTGCAGTCCACCTTACCTCCCTAGGGACCACCTGGAATTAGTATTGGGGTGAGCCAGGACCCGTTGTAAGACTATATGAACAGAGAAAGTCTAAGGTAATCCTGTGAATTCTTATCTGGAGTTTGATAATAGCCAATATTATATTTTTGTTTCAAAGAAAACCATCTCCACCAGATTTATTATTTAGGAAAGAAAGAAGTGAGGAGTTAAGACAGGGATGCCCAAATTACAGCCTGAGGGCCAGATCTGACCCACAGCACCAAATCATCTGGCCCATGCCGCTCCAGGAAGCAGAAGTAAAATGCACCCATGAATGCTCAAAACGCTACCGTAAATGCACCCGTGGCTGTCGTAAATGGTGGGAGGAACTACATGACCAGCCCGCAGCCAGAAAAGTTTGGGCACATCTGAGTTAAGACAAAGCAGTAACATACTGATGTCTGTGAAGGTGACTAACTAGACCAATATGAGCTCAGAGGGTATGGGGACAGTGATCTTGGACGTGTTGGGCATTTGAGAATTTACATCCTTGTATTTTCATTTCGTCCTTCCTCTGGGTATTCTTGACTCTTTTTCTTTACAATTTTTCAGCTTCTTGTTTGGTAGTGTTTCACCAAACATATCTGCCTTGAGTGAGAGCTTCCCAGTTAACACGAGCAATATTAAATTCCTGCAAAGTTGTCTTCAGTGTGTCCTTGAATCGTTTCTGACATCCACCATGCAAGTTCTCAATAGAAGATACACTATAAAGGTAAAGGTTTCCCTTGCTCGAAAGCCAATCATATCCAACTCTAGGGATCAGTGCTAATCTCTGTTTCAAAGCCGAAGAGCCAGTGCTGTCTGCTTCTGCAGACGTTTCCATGGTCATGTGGCAGGCATGACTAGAAACTGGAGTGCATGGAACGCTGTTACCTTCCCACCAAAGTGGTCCCTATTTATCTACTTAGAATTTCTTGCTTTTGAACTGCTAGGTTGGCAGGAGCTGGGACAAAGACGGGAGCTCTAACAACATGGCCAGCCCACTGAAGTGGTTGTTTCAAAATTTGGTAATCACCTCAAACCAAAGTAAAAAGCCAGTTCAAAAGTAGAAGGGTGTAATTTTTAATTGATGCAGTACAAAATAAGGATATGATCCAAACAGAATTTACTTAGAAATAAAATCAGTGGAGCTTTCTTCCAAAATGAGAGCCATGACGGTAAAGATTAAAGGTTCCTGTTTGTGCACTACTTTGTTTCTTAATATGAGATATTTATTTGCATGTCACAAGAAGTTATGAGTGCAGAGAAGTTATTTGAGAAAGCCATTATCTTAGTTTCTATGCCATAATCTCATCGAGCATACAAGAAATTTGAAAATACAACATTCACTTTAGAGGCTGGGGAAAGGATGCAGTTCAGTGATAGGGGCCATGCCTTGCATTCAGAAAGTGTCACATTCAGCTTGTTATTATTTCTAAATAAGACTGGGGGGAAATTCTGCTTTAAAACTTAAGAGACACTGCCTGTGATTGTCAATAGAATTGGGGGGCTGGCGGCTTTAAAAACCACGGCCCTGGCGCTGGCAGACTCCCACCTGTGCCTGCCTGGCCAGAGGGAAGTTGATACAGTGGTGGAGAGCCAGTTGCTGTTATTTTTTTTCCTTTTCTTCTCTGCAATATTTTTTTTGTAACGTTTCTTTAATGCTTTTGGAATGTTTTTGTAATTTTTACGATGTACGTTGGGGGCTTTATACTACTGTATTGTATTTTATGATATCTTATTGTTTTGTATTATTAATGTATTGTGATTGTTGTTAGTCGAGTAGCTGAGTTGGGCAGCATACAAGTCCAATAAATCAAATCAAATCAATCAAATCAAACTTGCTAGATGAGCCAAAGGTCTCAAGCAGCATAAGGCAGCTTTCCTATGTATGTAGCTTGGTGTGATGATGATGATGATTTTCATTTCTTTGATACCTTTTATTCTAAAAGTTCTTTAAAAGGCTCTAGGCCTCTTATAAATAAGATACATGAAAGTTATAAACAGTTCAATCACATATAATATGAAGGCTCAATCATTCTGCCACCAGGCTTGCTGGCAACAATTATAGCGAGTTCTCTGATTTAATCGACTAAAAATTCTTCAGCAGGGATCACACACCTCACTTTCATGTTTTCTGGAACCCAGAAGAACTCTGTGCCTTGGTTCATTTAAAGCAGCGGGTCCCAACCTAAGGCCCATGGGCCGTATCCAGCCTACAGCACCATTTCATGTGGGGGGGGGCCCTTCCAAGGGCATTCAAGAAACAAAATGGTCATCCATTTGAAGCCACCTCCATCATTGAAGGCAGGGCAAAATGGCCACCCAGCCCTTGAAGTTGACTGAGAGAAGGTGACCCGGACCCCGGCTTGAAAAGGTTGGGAACCCCTGATTTAAAGAATGGATTGAAAACGTATATCATAAGAACAATTTATAACACTGATTTAATGCAGCTGCCATTATGTACCATCTCCTCTTTAATTAATATACTGTATGTTTATTTACATTTAATGGGTACTGCAGTGGCTTAGTGGTTAAGATGCTGAACTTGACAACTGGAAGGTTGGCAGGTTAGCAGTTTGAGGCCCAAGAACGGCATGATGGAGTGAGCTCCCATCTCTCTCCCAGCTCCTGCCAACCCAGCAGTTTGAAAGCAAGAAATTGCAAATAGATAAATAGGTACCACTTTGGTGGGAAGGTAAACAGCATTCTATGCACTCTGCCATCCAGTCATGCCTGCCACATATCCAGAGAAATGTCTGCAAACACAGACAACACTGGCTCTTTGGCTATAAACAGAGATGAGCACTGAACCGTAGAGTTGGATACGACTGGCTTTCCAACAAGGGTGACCTTTACTTTTATTTACACTTAATAATCTAAAAATAGTATTTAGTGTATATCTTAAGATATGTGAAGTAATTGTTTGTCATCATCTACTGTTTTTTTATGATAGATTTTTTAAAACCTGTGTAAAATTTGCCAAGAATGAACTAATGTTATCAACGTTTTATAGAATTATTTTGAATGGACTGGTTGACATGTTGTCTTCTCTTTTGTAATACTAAATCACATAATCAGTCCAGACACTATTTGCTGAGTCATAATACATTATGTCCACACTGTCTTCAGGATATGCACCATTCATCCTACACTTGAAAGAGGATCTTGGGCTATCTATCTAATTTTTAGATTGAAATGACCTTTTCCTGTGTACAAATTATTCTCTTATGTAAACATCTCTCCCATCGCTTGCTTCACAAAATACCAGGGTGCCTATTTGTGACTTCAGCTGCTGCAGCATACCCTTTGTGTTTTCAATGTATAGCTTCGATAGCTCACATTAATGTGGAACGAAATACGCCACTTGTGTATTTGGGAAGCAGATTTTTCCTCATAAAACCTTTGATAGTTTAGCCATCTGCTCAGAGTGAAAGAGGCTCATAAAAGAGGCCCAAATAAGGTTAAAGGTCATTCACTGCATGGGTCAAGGGGGGATGGGAAAGGTTGGCTATAGTGGACTTTACTAAAAACTTGCCAGTAAGGTTTTTTTTTTTTTTGACAAATTATGGCACATTCCATGGCTTTCTGAGGAAAATATTTAATTACAGTGGGGGCAGAATCTACTTGATATTTTTGGAATTTGAAAGAACATGCATGCTCTTTTAAAATCCTGGGAAAATGTAAGTATTCCATAGCAATGCAAACATGAATGTAGATCAGACCTCTTACTTGAGTGAATTTTATACTGCAGTTCAGTATGTTATGTAGAAAACACACAGAGTTTGAACTTTGAACCTGGCCTTTTTTTAAGTGGTACTGAATGAATATGTTTTTTGTAACCCCTGCCCCCCCTTTCCTTAGTTTTAATGTTTAGTTCCTCTTACCCCATACCGATCTATCTTGTTTACTACTTTACTTGTAAATGGCTGTGATAGTCAACAACACATTGAAATGATGTCTGTATGTGGTAAGACAGCACTGTCATCAACTGCCTACAACTGTGTATTTGGAAATCAGCACAGATTGCCCTGAAGAAGAATTGTTCACAATGTGAAATTCCTTCCTTGCTTTCTCTTTTAGAAAGATAACTGGCTATTGGTATTTATTATTATTAATTACAGTAAAACCTCACATAAAGACGCCACGCCTAGAGACTAACTTGCTTAAAGAGCAGAATTTTATCTGAATGGTCATCTTGCTTAACAGCTAAAACCAAGAAAACCTCACTTAACAACTAAATCGGGGTTCACAATCCACCACCACCACCCCCTGCCAGAAGTCACAATTGGTCACTTTCAATGATGTTTCGCTTAAAGAGCAAACTCACTTAAAGAGCAGTCCTGTGGAATCCATTATCCTCTTTAAGCGAAGTACCACTGTAATTGGGAACTCTAATCAGGCAACAGTACGCAGAGAAAAAGATGATTTTGTCTTAAAACATTTGTATTTGATGGCAAACTTTAGCAGTGTACTGTATTTGGATGTTTTCAAGACAAAATAGGCTGATAGTTGTCTACTCAGGGGTAGACCCATTGAGGTTAAAAGGACTGGCTTCTATATAAGTGTTAATTGGATACTTCTTAGTACTTATTGCTGACTTCCTATACGTAGGATTATAGCCTGAGTGAGAGACTTACATATTGCAAACTCCTTAACTGACTTGTGAAGTATTTAAAGTAGTTGTACAAAATGAACTGTTGATGTGCTTAAGCACACTGAAGGGTTTTTGCAATTTAGTGGGCATGAAAACTTTGAGACTACTCTATTTCATGATAAATATGATATGTCTGCTTTTGAATATAGAGTAGGCTGCAATCAGAGTACTTGGCAACCTATGGTCCAATGATCCTTACTTGCAATGTGGCGAATGTGCTTACTGGTATATTTCAATACCACCTGAAAACTAGTTACATCTGTTCTTTTTCTTTTGTGTCCTGATCAAACCCTGGACTGTCAAAACGAAGTCACTTTCTTGGCATTGTTGTTGGCCAAACCTAAGTCCCCATCGGTGCACATTTCTGGCAGTAATTGGCAGGCCAGTAAATGAGCTGGATTCTGTATCTCTCTACATTCAGACAGTGTGCTCTTGTCTGCCAGCAGGCACCACTTGAGGATGTTGGTCTTACATTTAGATGCTCCAACCCTCAACCTATTTAGAATCCTCCAAGTGACATAAGGGAGGTTGAGTTCCTCAGATATATTCTCCTTTAATGTTGTTCCTTGTCCAGTAAGCTTCTTCCTCCATTTTCTAATTTGCTTTTGCATACCCTCAAGAATGTTTGTTCTTGGCATAAAGCTCTTCCTGGATCTGAGCTGACAGACTTGAAGCCAGTGGCGTTGCGCGGGCTTCCGCCGCTCGGGGCGAAGACCAAACTCGCTGCCCCCTCCATCAAGGCTTGCCGCTGCCGCCCCCACCCAGTTAACCCTTCGCTACCTTTTCCAAGGCCCCCGGGGCTGGACCTCTCATAGAGCCCCTCCAGCCCGCCGTTCCCCTGGGCGGTGACTGAGAAGGAGGGCGTTTTGGTGGGGTCTCGCCAAGGCCGGCAGACAAATCCGGAGCTACTCCGGAGCCAAAGTGATGGGCTGGAGGGATGAGAGGGAGGGAAGCCAAGGGGACGGGATGGGGGAAGCAGGCAGGCAGGCAGGCAGCTAGCCGCCGGCAGGGACAGCCCCTGATGGCTAGCTGGGTAGGTGGGCGGGCAGGTGGAAGTGAGCAGTGCGCGCGCGCAGGGCGCCCATCAGGGAGGCGGCGGAGGAGGCAGAGCAAGGGCAGCCACAGCCAGCAGGAGGTAAAGAGGGGGCGGCCTAGCCGCCAGCGCAGCAAAAGGGCTGCCTTCTGCCTGGGAAGTCCTGCTCCCTAAGCCCAGGCAGAGGGAGGCCAAAGCAGTGGGGACATTTTGCCGCCCCTTGAAAGGCGCTGCCCAGGGCATCCACTCCCCCTGCCCCCGCGCTATGCCACTGCTTGAGGCACATATCCATTCAGAGAATGTCAAGGGTCATTCTCTTGCTTAGTTCTCTCAGCGTTCACTGCTACTTCTCTCCTGATCTTAGGTGAAGGGATACCAACAAGAGGGTATATTTTCTCAACTGGTGTAGGTTTGAGACATCCTGTCACTATATGGATGGCTTTATTCACAGCAATGTCAACTTGTTTTGCATGTGTGGATGTGCTTCATACTGGTGCAGCATGTTCTACTGCACAGATGCTCAGGGCCAAAGCTGATGTACGCAACGTAGATGGTTGAGTTCTTCGTTTATAATTTTTGAGTTTCCTGAAGACTGATCTAAAGCTGCCCAAATTGCTAAGGTGACTAAAAACGCAATCACAGGCAAAAATCAAGTCTTTAAATAAGGAAATGTTCACAGTCTCCTTAAATAGGCTAAGTAGAAGGGGTTCATTTGGCAGAGGAACTTTGCTGTTGTTCCTTCATCAATAGCAGCCTCCTCTTAAAAGATGCATACATGTACAGTATGTGCATTCAGTGCTGGATCCTTCTTAGATCTTTGAGAAAATGAGGTTATAATGGAAAACCCAAGCTATTTACAGTAAAACACCGGATAATGCTAAAACTTGGTTCCACAAGTCTTGGTGTTATCTGATTTTTAGTGTTATCCAATCCATGTTAAAATCCTATGGGATGGATCGGATAATGTTAAAGCTCCATAGAGATACATTGTAACCGCACAGGCTTTCGCAGTTGTTATCCGATCCATTCCATAGAACCTTAACGTTATTCGATCCAATTCTCCTCCCCAGATTACTTAATGTTATGCGATTTTAGCGTTAACCGATCCAATCATTATCCGGTGTTTTACTGTATCTTGTTTCTATTTTTATGCTAACATTAGTAAAGGTAAAGGTTTCCCTTGCTTGAAAGCCTGTCATATCTGACTCTAGGGTTCAGTGCTCATCTCTGTTTCAAAGCAGAAGAGCCATCACTGTCTGCTTCTGCAGACGTTTCCCTGGTCATGTGGCAGGCATGACTAGACACTGGAGTGCACTGTTTACCTTCCCACCGAAGTGGCCCCTATTTATTTACTTGCAATTTCTTGCTTTCAAACTGCTAGGTTGGCAGGAGCTGGGACAAAGACAGGAGCTCATTCCACCCTGCAGTACTCAGTCAGCATTTTAGCCACTTGAGCCACTGCTCACTGCTAATGTTAGAATGCTGATATATAGCTAATATTCTTAAGTTTTGTTGAAGATGTAAGTTAACTCCCCTTCAGCCAATAGGGCAGTCATCAAACAAACAGTTCTTTAAAAGGCTGCTAAGGTTGGAGTCCTCCTTTCCAACCCCTCTAAAAGCAGAGGACTTTATCCATCTTTGGTCTCTGAATAAGCTGGTCAACAGGGTAGTACATGCATGTCACTCTGCATGAGTTGACCCCTCTTCCACATGTGGAACTTGTTATAATATACCAGTACCCTGGATAATCTGGGACTATTCTTGGCAACACAATAATTTATAAATAATTTAAAGCAGGGGTGCCCAAACTTTTCGGGCCATGGGCCAGTCATGTGGTCAAGTGGGCTGGTCACATGGTTGGTCCCATCCAGAAGCAGAAGTAAAACGCACATGCGCGGGTGCCGAATGCACATGCACATGAACAGAATGCTGCCATAAATGACCCACGGCTGTCATAAACATTTCCTGGAGTGGCAAGGGCATCAGGGGCTGGGTGAAATGGCTTCACGAGCCGTATCCAGCCCAAGGGGCATATTTTAGACACCCCTGCTTTAAAGGAAGCTAGCAAGTACACATGCATGCAGTAGTTTCCAGTATGGAGTTATTAACCCTGAGGACAGAAGCGCATGTGAAACATGCCTATTTTGAAGTTAATGTTAGAAAGATTCTGAAGTACAGCAATGATGCTAGGTCACACCATGAGCAGGAGGAATGGAGACTGGGAAGTTGCTTGCAAATATTTATTTATTTAATTTAATTATTACATTTTATACTGCCCTTCTGGGATGTTTCCCACTCAATAGTTATGTTTCTTGAATCTACTACTTCAGTGGTCATATCTATACTACAGAACATCTGAGCTTAAACAAGGTCAGCCTTTTAATCTTTCCCTAAAAACCTGGGCATGTGTATTTTGAGAAGTTGCTGAGGATTATTTGTAAGAGTTGCCAATGGCTTCCCCAAAGAGCTGCAGTTATTTTCAGGGGTTCTTGGGGAGAGCAACTGACTATGAAACCAGATATGCAATGACTGTGATAGTTGTCAGATACTAAGAAAATACAAGACAATAAAATATCTTAATCCTGTGCTATATTGCCTCCATTACAAATGAAAAGTCTCAGGTTCAGTTTGTGTTTCTTCATTATTATTATTTTTTAAAAAATGATTGCACATATAACGGCAAAGAAACTGACAAAGATACTTTGCCAGCAATGTAGCAGCTGAGCAAAGTCAACCGTCAGGACATGTGTTATATTATTATTTAAATTATAACAAAAAGAATGAGTCTTGCATTACAGATTTATTTTAATATGGATTACATTTTTTCCAGAAGTATGGTGTCTTCTTCGCACCTCTTCTTATTTCTTCTTTTATCCTTTCCGTTGTCAAGGAAGATACAAGGCTATTGCTCTGGCACTTCTAACAGCCTCCACCAGTGTCATTTGGTGTTCTTGTAACATTTATTTGATGTTATCTCTCCACTTGCCTCTGGGTCTGCTTCATGCTCTTTGTCTTTCTCCTCTTTTTACATTAGCCTGGAATTCCAAGACATTCTCTCCAAGTGAGCAAACTACTTCAATAGTTGCTTCTGTAAGTAGTTTAAGATAGGTTTTCTTCCAATTTCCCCATTATAATCTCATTTATTTATTATTTTAATTTCTATACCGCCCTACTTGGTGCGACCAACTCAGGGCGGTGTACAACATAATAATATACATAATAATATAATAATCTCATTCCTGATTTTATACCTTCCAGTCACTCCAGCAGCCTTCCTCAGACATCTCATTTCCGTGGTGACCAGGTTTTGTTTCTGTTTTGTTGTAAGTGTTCATGTCTGGTACTGGTAACATATGGTGGGAATGAATATGCTTTGTGCCGGTATGTGATGTATGGAGTAGCAATGTTTCCCAAATGCTGGTTTGTGGACTTCAATTCCCAGAAGCCTAAGTCATTTCCCCAAAGCACTGATCAGCCAATGTACTGATTTAGGTTTCTGAGAATTGGAGTCCACTTGTGGGCTGTGTTATACCCCCCTGTTGGGAACCACTGGAGTAGAGCATTCTAATTACAGATTTATATACAAGTGGTCACTTTTATTGGGTGGAATCAAAGTTCAATGCGGTACGGTAATCTCATCAGTACAGCCTTCTTTAACTGTAGCCAAATACAACAAATACAAAATGGATGGACTGCGGGTGTTCATTTAAGATAATATGTACTTCATCCTTTAATGATAGTGAGCTCTCAAAATAAATGTGTTTTCTCCCTCTCTTTTTGCATTCATACATGTAATCCTTAAAATCCTCCTAAAGCATTTGCCTTGGTAAAAATATCCATGTGCAGTAAATTCCTCAGGTTAATAATAAACTTGGTGAAAAATTCTTTGTTTTTATCCATTCCTCCGTTGATTGCCTTTCAAATTGAGTCAAACGACCCTTTCTCTAGTTTTGTTATTTCTTTGTGCTCTTGGTAAATTTGGGTACATACATTTTCTGCACAAGTGCAGGGACCCATGCACAGACAGATCCCTACAGGTCTCAATATGATTAATTAGAATTAATTAATTAAGATTTATATTCCATTAATCCTAATTTCCAGTCATGAAAATGAATTGCCAGCAATTAATTACCTTTGCCACTCATTCTCTCCTTTCTCTTCTCTCTCCCTCACTCCTCTCTGTTCTTTCTTCCATTGTCTGTGGTAGATAGTCATTGTTTCCTTATTTTTTTCTTCAAATGAGTGCATCACCTGAATCAATGGAACCTGTAAGTGCTTAATTTGGCTTTCATCTTTTAGCCATTTAGGAGAGTGCCATCAAGGAAGAACCTTCATGTGTGAATGAAGTACTGTATTTACAAAGCTACTCTCACAGTCAGAACTTTCACAGTAATTCCTTAACACAAAGGTTTTTTAGTCCAGTTAATTCACACAATCAACTGTAAATCAAACATTGGTTAGCAGAGTGGTGAAATCAAGTGACATGGATATGGGTTTGTGTGTTTGTGAATTAGTTTCTCTCCTGCTCACAGCTTACCGTAATTAATTCCCTCCAAAAAAACAAAATGTTTCCATAAATGGATTAATTTTATTATTTTGTTTTGTTATGTTTGTTCACCAGCTGTAAGCCAGCTGTGTCCTAGATAGAAGTGGAGCAACTGTGCTGCTGAGATTGTTGAACTGGATTTGAGAAGTCTAGGTTCTATTGTGTTTTGAGTCCTGAAATGCATTCAGTGATCTTGGGTGAGGCATGACCTACCTTAAAGGGGTGTTGAAAGGGAAAATGGGGGAGGCGATATATAGCTGTTGCCTCCTACTGAAAAACAACAACACACTATAAATATAACTGGTGTTAATAATTATTCTGAGTCCACCATTATTTTTAACTCATTGCTTAAACATATTTGACAAGCAACTCACCTCAAATGCAAAGATGATAATAACTAGCTTAAAAAGCACATTTTGTCTGCAGGTACATTTTCCTGTACATCCCCTTCCCACCAATTCTTTGGTTAACCCCAAAGTTGTTTACTCAAAGGTTACCATGTAGGTTACTGTATAGTTAAAAGTGGAAAAGGTGATGGTTGGATGTCTCGCACCAATCAATCTTCATTTGTTACTTGGGAAGTCTGATGAATTAGCCCACTTTGTCATCTGTGGAATATTAGTTAGCTTTGCCATTTTGCCTGCTCAATCCGATTGGTAGGTGCTTATTCTTGCACTTCTGACCTCTGGATAGGATTATTGGGATTCTTTGCTGACAGCTCTTCCTGATAAGGTGTTGTGTAGGATTTTGCTAACCCAGCATGCAGCAGGGCCTGGGCATAGTGGCTCTAGAAATACATGGCCAGGCTCCCAGCCCTCACCATGACCTTTTCATAAATACCACTAGTAGGCCTCTTAAAACTATCATAACATGCTATCCTGTTTCAAGAAGCTGCAGATGCAGACAGTACTATGTGGATTCTTAGGGCACAAACCCATCAGATAACAATCCCATAGGCAGGTGTTTAGTTGCAATGAGTAGGGCAAAACTAGGAAGAGATGTACACACAAGCTTCCTTCTTCATACCTCCAAGGCTTTCCATGTTTTTGCACATTTTGTTGGAAGATCTGAACAAGTATTTTTATATGGTAGAAAGTGTTTGTGTATTCCTGGAAGAAGGAGCCCATATAAGGCAAGAAATTTTGAGCTTTTTCTTTCGTGTCTAGGTATGACTTTAAACTGTCAAAATGAAGCCATATTTTTGGCTTTGTCATTGGCCAAACTTAAGTCCTCATTGGTGCATGTTTCTGGTAGTAACCAGCTGGATTCTGTATCTCTCCACATTCACACAGCGTATTGTTATCCGTCACTTGAGCATGTCAAGTTTCTCAGCCATATCCTCCTATAATGTTATTCCTTGTTCAGTGAGCTCATTCCTCCATCTTGTAATTTGATTTTGCTCTTGTCTGCCCTCAAGAATGTTTGTTTTCGCCATAAAGCTTTTCCTGGATATGAGTTTCTGATCAAAAGAACTTAGTAATCACCTATAGCAGTGACGGCTAACCTTTTAGATATCAAGTGCCCAAACTCAACAGGCTGCCATCCGTGCCACAGAAGGGTGGGGTGAACTCTGTGCTGGGGGGAGGGAGGAAGCACTCCAATTGGGCAGCTGGGCAAAGGGGCGGGGCAAACTTTGTGCTGGAGCAACAGCATGCGTGCCGACATGGAGGGCACTGCCCCCTCTGGCACACATGCTATATGTTTGCCACCACTGGTCTATATCTTAATTCAGTTGAAACCACTCTCCAGATTATATTTATAGTTCATGGTTTTCCCCAAGAGATCAAGACAGTGTACTTGATTTCCTGGTGCTTTATCTTCACAATAACTCTGTGAGGTAGATTAGATGTAGAAACAGTCCAAGGTCATTCAGAAAACTTCATGGCTACATTGAGATTTGGACATAGGTTCCCCAGTCCTAATTCAACAATCTATACCAGTCATATGAAACCAGCTGGCCTCTAGCTTCCACCTCAAAACACCATCACATCGCTTGAGAAAAGACCAAGCATGCGTTGTGCTCCATTGCAATTTGTGAGTTCAAAACTTTTCCTTTTGGTAAAACAGTTAATGGTTGCAAACAACCATGTTGTGCTGTAAACTGGAGGGTCCCACTGTTTTGTTAGACTTAAGAGAAAGAAAAAATAGTCCATAATGCTGTGATAAAATAACTAATTTGAAAGTGCAGTGAGAGGTCATAAAACTATGGATTACTTAAATAATTTGTTTGTGAGGAGTGTATTTATTTATTTATTTAGACTTATTTAACGGCCCCTCACCAAGGCGACTCCTGGAGGTTTACAATGCAAGAAACCACACTGACATAAAACACACATAAATATAATATCATAAAACTCTAAGGGAGGTCCAGTAGAAGCATCCCACACCCACTGGGCCAACCATGTCTTTAAAAATCTCTTCTAAAGGCCAACAATTCTGGTTGGAGGTAGAGGTCAGTTGGCAGGAGGTTCCAAAGGGCCAGAGTGGATACCGAAAATACCCTCCGTCTAGTGCTGGAGAGGCGAGCCTCTCCAGCTTTTGGCACCAGTGGTGGGCTCCAGCTGGTTCGGGCGTACTGGTAGTAGAACTGGCTGGCCACACCCACCTTCCCCCCCTGCCCACCTCCGGGCTCCCGGACCCAGCAATCCCTCTGACAGCAGCGCCGACCCAGTCTCGCCAGGGCTCAGGAGCACCACAGGAGCCAGCAGAGCCTCTGCTGGCCTCTCATCATCATCTGCCTGCATGCCTTCCTTCCCCCAGGCGAGGTGTAGCATGCCCTGGTTGGGGGCTTGGAGTGAGGATTCAGCGCCCACCCGCCACTTATAGCAGCAGCAGCACCTGTAGTTCATGCTGGGAGAATGGGTAGACAGTCAAAGGATGTAGGCCATGCTCACAGTGTAGACCATGGCCACAGTGTGTTAGTAATTTTTTTTGAAGCTCGCCACTGGTTGGCATGCTTAGAGAGCCCCCGCAGTTCGCTCTAGTGGGGCGGGCAGATGTTCTCACAATGACACGGTCTCTTAAATAACCTGGCCCACATCCATGTGGGGCTTTAAAGGTCGTAACCAGCACTTTGAATTGTACCTGGAGTCACACTGGCAACCAATGCACCTTCTGCAACAAGGGTGTGGCATGGTTATAGTGACCACATCCCATCACCGTGCGGGCCGCTGCATTTTGTACCAGTTGCAGCCTCCAAATGGTCATCAAGGGCAGCCCTATGTAGAGTATGTTTCAGTAATCTAACTGGGAGGTGACCAGTGCATGAGTGACCATGAGCAAGGATTCCCAGTCAAGGAACGGGAGTAACTGCCGAATCACTTGAATTTGAGCAAAAGCCCTCCTGGCCATGACTGCCACCTGCTCTTTGAGCAGGAGCCTTGAGTCCAGGAGGACCCCCAGATTATGCACCACGTCTGTCTAGGGCAAGATAGCTCCATCCAGTTCCAAAGATGGCAATTCCTTGGACAAAACAGGACCCCTTATCCACAGCCACTCAGTCTTGCCAGGATTCAGCTGTATCATGTTGTCCCCCATCCAGACCCTAACAGCCTCCAGGCACCTGGAAAGGACTTTGACTGTCTGTATGATTTTAACTTCCTGGAAAAGGAAGGGTGGGATAGGTTAAAATGTACGTCTTTTATTATTTTATTTTCAGGGTTATGGATACATAAAACAATAGCTTCTTCAGGAGGACAGGAGCTTTGGGATTAACCTTCCCACACATTTGTTAATAACCTCTTGACCCAGTCAAAGATTTTTTTGCTGTTTGCTCTCAGTATGTCAACATTTCACCATCTATTTCAAAATGAAAACTAGAAAATAATCAGCTGCCATTATAACTAGTTGTTTGCCCTCTGTAAACTAACTAAGCATTACTGTCAGAATTCTTGTGCACCAAAATTGAGTGTTTCAGGTTCAGGTATTGTGATGTGACTCTTAAAAAGTTCAAGCATTTTGGAAATAAACTTATAACAAAAATGCATGTTAGAACTCCAGATATAAAGGATGACAGAGGTGGAACTACAGTAAAGTTATGGTGCTGATGTTAGAGTGGTATGATTACTACTATAAAGATTAGAAAATTGGAAGCTGCCCTATATTGCGTTGGATCAGATCTCCAGTTTGTTTAGTCTAGTATCAGTGATGGGATGTCCCCGGTTCCAGACGGATCCCTGGAACCGGTAGGACCAATCCCGGAGAGTTCTCCGGGAGGGGAGTCCACTTTTGAGGCGTCCGGTTCCGGACGCCTCACCGAAAGAATTTTTTTTAAAAAAAATCGGAGCTAAAATGGCTCCAATTGACTGCGCATGTGCAGAAACTCAATCTGACGCATTGCGCAGGCGTCAAATTGAGGTTCTGGACATGCGCACTAAATTGGAGCCAAATGGCTCCAATTAAAAAAAAAAATCTTCCGAAGCTGGAGCCGCCCCTTTTTAGAGTGGCTCCGGCAGCAGCGGCGGCAGCCCTAAGAGAAGGGCACCTCCCCTAGCCGGCCACCTGGCTCCCACGGGCACGTTGGTGCCTGGCCGCGCCGTCCGCCCACGCCGCGCCCTCCTAGGGACTTGGGCCTGACAAACCCCCATGCCCTGGGTAAGCCCGGCGGGGCCGAAAAGGCAACGGCCCGAGGAAGCAGCAGGCGCCCGGCAGAAGACGATGCGGCGGTGGCGAGCCCCGCCGGGCTTACCCAGGGCACGGGGGTTTGTCGGGCCCAAGTCCCTAGGAGGGCGCGGCGCGGGCGGACGGCGCGGCCAGGCACCAACGTGCCCATGGGAGTTCGGTGGCCAGGCAGGGGCTGCAGGCGGCTGTGGCGGCCGTGGCCGGTGGATGCAGGGCCGCGGCCTTCGTAGGAGGAAACGGCCACAGTTGGGGGCAGCGTGCCTTGCCGGGTGGCCCCGGGCCACATGGAGGTTCGTCGGCGCCAAGGAAGGTAAGTGAGGCTTTTATATTTAGGGTGGGTGGGTGATTTATTTGTGTTTTGGGTGGGTGGTTGTACTTTTATTTAATTTGTATTTTATTTATTTATTTATTTTATTTCTTTAAGTTATTTACGGGTCTGTGTGCATGTTTATTATTTTTATTATTATTTTTTATTTTTGGCCTTGCCCACAACGTCATGACGTCATGACGTTGGCTCCGCCCATGACGTCATGACGTCATGACATTGGCCACGTCCATGACGTCATGGCGTGGTAGTAGAATTTTTGACATCCCATCACTGTCTAGTATTGTCAACTTTTAATGGTAGCAGCTTTCCAGGGTTTCAACAAGTACACCACACAATTTACTCTGGTGTTCTCCCATCCACATACTAACTAGGTCTGTCTTTACTTAGCTTACAAAATTAAGTGAGCTAATGAGAAACAAAGCATTGAGTATGAGTTGTACCATGTATGGGGAAACTGTTTGGGATAGGGATATTAAACTAACTGGAGGTATGGATTGGCATCAGAGAAGGACAAAGGTAAGTGTCAGATTTGGCAAGAACTTGATAAAATGCTCTCTGTTGTCTTTTCCACATTTATGTGTAAGGTAAAGGTCACCCTTGTTCAAAAGCCAGTTGCATCCAACTCTAGGGTTTGGTGCTCATCTCTGTTTACCAGCACTGCCTGCACCTGCAGACATTTCCATGGACATGTGGCAGGCATGACCAGACACCTGAGTGCATGAAACACTGTTACCTTCTCATCAAAATCATACCTATTTATCTACTTGCAATTTCTTACTTTCAAACTGCCAGGTTGGCAGGAGCTGGGACAGAGATGGGAGCTCACTCTGTTGTGTAGTACTTGGGTGTCAAACTGTTGACCTGCCAACCTTCCAGTCATCATGTTCAGCGTCTCAACCACTAAGCCACTGCAGTCACCCAGATGTGTTTGGAGGCAGTTTAGGGAGTAGTGGTGCCATTTTAAAGCTACAATTTAAATTATCAGATGGATTTGGATTGAATGAGGTTGCAGTGCAAGTGCTTAAAATGGTGATTGACTCTGAGACCTCATTATTTTGAGTGGGTGCATACAGGGTAACAGTGAATTCTGCCATGTGGGCCCTGGGCCTAGTAGCTTCCAAAGAATTCTTCCTGATGAAACTGGGCTTGATGTTATGCAGATTCCGGAGGATCTTTGCTTTGGAGACATAAACCAGAGATGTGGCAAAAGACAAATCTATGTAGACTGGAGTGTGTACACATACAAATCTAACACTTTCACAAGCACGATATTATAGGAACTTCAGGAAAATAAGCCAGTCAGAATCTCTGGGTCATCTGTCTTCTTTTATAGATGGTACCTCCCTATTTGAATGTATCCTCTGTCCTAGAAGTGGGGAACCTTTTCCTGATGGAAGGCTGCATTAATTACCTATAATCAAATAAGGCCCCATTCAAGAAACTTTAATTAGATATACTGTACTAAAAATGTACATTGTTTTGTAAAAATCTAACTACTGTGTACTTAATAATTAAAAAAAAATCAAAACCATGGCCGCACTTAAGGACCTTAAACAGGGATGCCAATCTTGGTGCTCCAGATGTTCCCAAAAGCCCTGATCAGCAGGTATGGTGACTTGGGCTTCTGGGAATTGAAGTCCAAGAACATGTGGAGCACCAAGATTGGCCATCCCTGACTTAGAAGGATGCGTATAACTTTAAGGCTACAGGCTCCCCACCCCTGCTCTATCGGAAGGATGGTCTACACCACAAGTATAATCTAAGGCAAAGAAGGAGAAATGGATAAAGGCCATAAACAACTAAAGGTGGCCATCACCAGCTGGTTTATAGACAGATTAATGAGACAGAACAGAGAGCATGCTGCTATCCATATTTCCAAATTTGCTCCTATACAATTAATATTTGCAGATATTATACGCTGTGTTATGCACCAAATTCAGGGATCAAAGGGAGAAGGGTGTGTTGCATAAAAACCATGCCTGTAAGTTTCACTCCTTGTCTGAAGAAGTGGACTTGATACACAAAAGCTAACAATAAAAATATAGCAGTTAGTCTTTAAAGTGCTACAGTGTTTTTTATTTTGTTTTATTTTGTTTTGTTTTCTGATATGCCTGAACCACAGACTAACATGGCTACTATTCCAAAAAAATTCTAAATATTGTAATAATTTATTGTGGTTTACAATTTTCTTATGTTTGTTTTAATAGTACATGTTGCCTTGGGTCCTTCTGAGGAGAATGGCAGGATATTAATGTTTTAATTAGCGTGTTTTACTTCCGCTTCCAGGAGCGATGACGGCGGCACAGTCTTGATGAATCGCAGTAAGCCCGTTCATGTTGATTCATGGAGGCTTCTGGGAATTGAAGTCCAAGAACATCTGGAGTGCCAAGGTTTGCCATCATGGCCATAAGGGAATGGATGATGAGGCAGAACAAACTAAGAGACCAGCTGGCTTCTAGGCAACAGATATGGACAGAGATCTAGATTCTAGATGAACAAAAGCTGTCTGGAGATTTCAACCATCAGCTTTCACTCCTAAAATTTTTGGATGTCTTCAGAACTCTCTTATTAGATTTCCTTGGAAGCTAGACAATTGAAGCAAGCTCTCACACATTTGTGCCTTTCTGTTCTTCCCTCTGTGACTGAAGAGTGACTAATTTGTATCAGGGAATCAGCATGAGAGGGAATTAAGCCCTCTTTCCGTGCCACACTGTTCATCCAACTCCCCAATCCCAACTGCTTTTAATAACAAAAGGAAAATACATGGAGAGATCTAAGCAGAATCCTCTGTTCCACATGTGGTTTGGTCCTTAATTTGGCGAGGCATCCTGTAAACAACCAATACATGCAGAAAATAACATCTACCATTTGTAATTACTGGCCTGAGGTCATGATTAGAAATCAAGGCAGTTTGGTTACTAATGATAGATTTTAACAAATTGATTGATTAAAACCATTTATTTGGGAAGCAACTATCAGAATTTAGGAGACCTTACCTCACTAGACATTTTATTGAAAGCTGTTTTATTTTGTTATTATACCTAAATTACAGTGCCAAAAATCTGTACTTAACTACACTTTAAAGAATAAATACATACAAAAATGTATTCTGAAACAATTAGATTTGAAATCAAGCTAGTACGTTAAATACCAAAGGAAACATCTGTCCATTAATACTGGGTATTCATATCAAATATATTCAACATTAAATACAACTTGATCTACTTCAACAGACATTTTAAAAATAAACTTATTATTTTTTTCATTTATAATAGTGATCCACTGACCCCTTTCACCCATAAAAACCTGATATATATACTGCAAGGCCTGATAGCTCTTTTACAAGTTTACAGATACTAGATATCAGCATTTCCAATACACACCTTACTGGAAAAAGGAAAAAGCCCTTTTAAACATGCATACCATACTGTGGCATGCTAAATCCAACATCAAAAGCAGCCTTATCTCCCAAAGCCAACAAATATGTTAACAAGTTAAAGCTTAAAACACAAAGAAATGACTTGACACTTCACTTTTAAAGAAGAAAATGAAGTTTATAACATCTATGGTTAATAAAACAAATGCTTTTATGAATTTCCAGAGTGCAGCCGGACCAATTCAATAACTGGCACTGGATAACTGGGGGTTAAATTTATGCAATTCATATTCCAAGGAAATCTTATTATTCAAATGTCCAGCTCCCTACTCCTATGTGCACATCTGCCAGAAATTTTCTTCCAATTTTTTTTCTTTTTTGAACTTTGAAAGGTGGCCAGGTGGTGTTATGATGTCTTAAAATAATCACTATAAAATGCTAGAAATCCAAAGGACATGTGGATATTGGCAGCTCTTTTGCATTGTTAAATGACAGAATGGTCTGCAAAGGGTAGTCCATTCCAAAGTTTGCTGCTAATTCCTGCAGATCTGCATCATAATTGAACAGCCAGATCCCTATTTACAAAAGAAGGATGTACCTAAGAACAAACAGTACTTATGAAAGTACCCATCATACACCCCAAGACACAGAAGAAGAAAGTCCAGCAGCTTCCCAAATAATTACTGAGAAGGCTGTTTGCCAACTTCAAATTTATTTTTATGTATTCATTTTTCAAAGTGTTACCCATATCCCCAAACATGTCTTGTAAATATTCTTCCTGGTCAATTTTTTTGGGTTTATTTGCCAGGGGAAGAGTTACTGGTAAATCTTCCCTCTTTAAAAAAAAGTTGCTTAGCATAAGCTTAGCTATAATAACCCTTTGGCAGCCCCCCAAAAGAGGTCAGTGGGGGTAAGAAAAAAGGCAGAGGGGGAATAAATTTGACACAAAGAAATTAAGCCTTCCATAATGTCTGTGTTTCATGTTAACAGCCGGCTCTATCCTGCTGAGTTGGCCATAATGCTCTATCCCAAGTACTGTCAGGAGCCCATGCTGAGTAGCTAATTAAAACAATTACAAAGACAAAGAAGGTATCGATGGCATTTGATGCCCCAAACAAAGAGAGAAAGATAAAGAAAAAAATTATAAATCGTTGATCTCTCCAGTCCCTTTTTTTAAAGGTCCCTCAGAAATGAAAGAGAGGAAGGAGCTCATGCTTAAATGCAATCTAGAGGTTGGTTCAGTTTGGATTGGACACATTTATGAGAATATGGCAATTCTGCATATATTTGCAAATGAAAAGAGAGACAGCTTATGCTATGTTTGTGTGCAAGATTAGCTTGTCATTTCTGGAACTAGGGGCTGTGGGGGCTCAGTGGTTAAAAAGCTTGCCTTGTTAGCTGGAAGGCCAGCAAATAATTGGCAGTTTGAGACCTGGGTACTGTCCTAGCTCCTGCCAACCTAGCAGTTTGAAAGCAAGACATGGCAAGTAGATAAATAGGGACCACTTTGGTGGGAAAAGATCTTGGGGACATAAAAGGAGCCTCATTTGGGTGTCCCCTGAGTGGAGTTTCTCCAGCAAAAATCCTTTCAACCCAGAATAATTTTTGACATGAAATTATTATTATTTCTGGAACTGAACAGCAGTGTATAGTGCAGTACTATATATATTTTACATGCAAATATCCCATATTTGGTCCTTGATATTTCCATGTGAAAGGATTAGGTAGTTGGTTAATATTGACCTGCAACCCTGGAGACTGGGAAGGTCTACAAGATTTTTTCCGCCTGTGCCAAAATAATAAAGAGCATCCCTGTCCAAAGTCAGGGTTTATGGTAGCCCTGATCAGTCAAACTAGCTTGGCAACTGTAGTTGAAAAATCTCACAAACATCTTCTGATATTAAGAATAAAACCATAATGGTTTACTTAACTGTTTCCTGCCCTTTCATGATACCTAGTGTTTTCTGGTCCTGTCTGCAGAGTTGCTGAGTAGACAATACTCCTTGAGCCAAAAAAAGTCTCATTAGCTTAGCATGAAAAGTTTTGATGGGAAAAGTGGAGTTTCAAATAGGTATAATAAATTCAGATCTTTAGGTTACAGTGAGGATGGATGACCAACTTTGTCAAATCTGGTTGTTTAGTGAATAAGAGTGGGCTCCTTGAATCAATGGGGATTTGGAAAATCAACTCCTTGACTGATTTCTGCCACTAATTCACACACACATATATAAAGATATTGAATGTTGCTTCATGTGGTGGTTTTCATTGAATACTGGCGTAACTCCAATTTCATTTTGAAGTCACAGAGATCGTCGCCGTCACCATCAACTGCAACTCGTATCCAAGAATGCATTTTTTCCCTGAAGCAGAAAAAATGCGATTGGCATGAATTTGTTTAAGGTAGATCCCTGCTTACCATGAAGTGACTCACACACTATGATCACAGAGCCATCTCGTGCAGCACATATGAAATGATATATGCAGGATTTAACAGTGGGACTGCAATGGACTGCTGCAGCCTTGAGGATATGGACATGATGCGCCTTCACAGCCAGTCCATCTGGCATGGCCTCTTGTGCCTCCATGACCATTGGGAATCAGAGTTCCCCCTCTGCTCATTTTGCCATTGGGCCCAATAGGATGGTTTCCAGTGGCATTTCCTCCACTGAGGGGGCCATTGCTCCACCTAAAGGGCTCAGCTGCCTGTAGCCATTGGCCCCTTTAGGGAGTTAGGTTATTTACCGCTACCCAACACTTGGCAGTGAATCGCTAGCTGTCCGGTCTACTTCATTACCATAGCGGGCTATCCGGCCAGACAGGGATTCTCTACCTAGAAAACCATGGAAAGGAGATAAATCTGTACTATTCTGAGGAGAAACAAAACTTCTGTGTTTTAAACAGTTTTGCAAATACAATAAAATAACAACAATGAACAGCCCAGGCTGTAGAAATACTTTGACAAACATGCTCATCTGAATTGTGAGTAATCTCTCTCTCTCTGTAGGTATTTTAAAATCTAAATTGACTCAAAAGAATCTTCATTAACATCAGGCCAGAGTCAGCAACAAAACCCACATTTAAAAAATCCTTTGAAAACAGTCTTGTTTTCTTTTTACTTCATTGTCTTACTATTATCACTTGTATTATTTGTGGAGGAGCTCACTTGGAATTACACAATAACATGGGGTTGAATAGAGAGATATTCATTTGTTAAATTAATCAGTGTAAACTAAACAGCAAAGATTATCATGAACCGGGTGGGCCAGATCTTTGAGTAGACTCTGCAATTCCTAGTCAGCTGTGCTTTTAATCATCTGTGCACAAATGAGAGAAAAGCTCTAATTACCCAATAAATAGTGGAATAACAGTGCCTCTATGAAGATGACTATGACTGTAATTCTATGCCACTATTCCTGGGAATAAGCCCTAGCAGAGTTTAACATAATTGTAATTTACAAGTAAACATGGGGAGTATGATGCTGTAGTGATAGGAAGAGCATTATGTCCAACACTCAAAATGCAGTAAGTCATTTGTACTCACCAAGAGCTGAGGATGGCAAAGAACTCCTACAGGAGAAACAGACAGCAGAGGAAGAAAAGTATAGCTTGAATGACTATATTAAGAAAAATGAAGAGCCTATGCTTCAGGATGTTAATAAAATAGGATTGTTGAAAACAGTAAAGAAAGCTGAATACAGAATGGAAATGATTGGAAGTCAAGTTGCAAACTGGAAAAACAAGCCTATGCATGGTCAATACTTGAAAAACAAAGAAGGCAAGGCTGACCCAAAGCTGACTTGGGAATGGTTAAGAGTAGGAGTTTCGAAGAAGGAAACTGAATGATTGGTTTTGGCAGCTCAGGAACAAGTTTTGTCAACAAATTGCATGAAGACTAAAAAAACAGCATGTATCCAACAATGGCAAATCCCAGGTCTGTAACGAAAATGATAAAACAATAGATCATCTGATCAGCAGATGCAGTAAAATTTCACAGATTGATTATTTGCAATGCCATGATAGGGCTGCAAAAATTATTCATTGGAAACTTTGCCAGAAGTTTGGATTTGAAAGCAGTAAAAAGTATTGGGAACATCAGGTAGAGAAAGTTTTAGAAAATGTGAGAGTCAAGATCTTGTGGGACTTTAAAATTCAAACAGATAAGCCATCAGACTCACAACACACCTAATATAACTGTTGTGGAAAAGAAGGAGGCCTGGTTCATTGACATTGCTATACGAGGAGATACACAAATTGAGGACAAAAATAGCCTCATATTTTTTGCATTTAAGTATAAACTGTCTACATCACCTTTTGGGTTTGATTATATTTACACCATTTAATTTTGATTTTAAAAAATTTTCACAGTCTTGAACTCCCTTTTTGTCAAATCTTTAAATTTTGTCTACAGAATGTTATCTGCTTCTATTATTCTAAGCTATTTATACTTGTTGTCAGGAAATGAACCTATTTCCTAAGACTTGAAATTGCCAATTTTCAAATAGGCCTCAGAAAAATCCATTTCTCTCTCTCTGAGCCTCAAGGCTGTGTGACAGCATGTTTTTCCACCATGTTTTTAGTGTCAGTGTACCCGTCTTATCTCTTTAGCAGAGCAATGTTATGACTAGCCCCAGTTCATTCTGTGTACACGTGTGTAAACAATGTACTGTTGTTTTGAGAAAGTTTTCTCTCTTGCTTGTGGATACTTGATTGGCTGAAGCAGTCCCATCTGACTGCAAATTCTCCATTTTGGAGAGAAGAAGGAGTTCGTCTCTGTTTCTTCATGGATTAAGACCTGTTTTTGATTAGAGAGCTTTTGTTTCTGCATCTCAATGGGCTAGAAATCTTTAGCCTAGGAGCTAAGCACTTTTGCTCCTTAAAAATGGTTACCTAGATTTACCTGTGGACTTTATTGGACTGACCTATGCTACTGACTTTTATGCTTTATGAACCTGATCAATAAATCTTCATCATTTTTCTGAACAACGTGTCTTCATTGGACTAAAAAGGGTAAGAGCTGCCTTTCACACACACGAATCTTTGAACACGCTACCAAATAAAAACCCCTTAAGAGCTGATAAGCAGCTGAGAGTTGGATCTCTGTTCTAATTAGCCGTCCAGCTCGCCCTGTGTAGGTTTGTTTTGGTTTCCAGGGGTTATCCAGAAGAGTGGGGGCCGGCTGGATCGTGACATGTTGGCCTAGCGGTGCGATAAACGAACCCTGAAGACGTTTTTTGTGTGTGTGTGTGCATGCTCTACGTCTCTGCAAGAAGAAGCAAGCTTCGTTTATTTTGGCTGAAAGCCTGCGTGTGTGCGTCTGCAGCAGAAGCTAAGAAATTGCATCCTTGGAATGTATTTTCCTGAGATAAGGGTGCTGAAAGGAAAGCAGGATCGCAGCTGTTTGCTTCTTCGTTTTGAGTTTTGAGTCGGATTCTCAAACTCCCAGGGCCGAGGGCCGTTTCCAGTGCTGGCAAGACTGAGATGTCTTCCAAGCCTACAAGATGGAAGGTAAGCCAGTGGCTGATGAATGTACCCCCTCACCACAGTTAGCACCCCAAGACAGACTCCATTCCAGATGGGATCTTGGAGAAGGTGCCCAGATGATGTTTAGCCAAAAGGAAGGGCCCAGGGTGGGTGAAGCTTGTCTAGATGACTTCTGAGACTTCCCCAGACGCCCAGCAAGCCCCAAGCCCTAAATAAGACTCTTTTGTGTTGAATTGGAGTCAAAACTCCACAGAGTGCCTATTTCACTCAGAAGCAGTTCCCTGAAGTAATTTTCCCCCAAAGCCAAGAAGAGGGAGTGGAACCCTTCAGATAAGATTTATTTTCCTGCATTGAAGTTCCTAGTTGCTGATTACATGTGCTGTTTTGGTCTTTGAAATTGAAGACCTGGAGAGGTTGCAAATTGCCTCATTGTGTTTGAGATACCAGCGTAAAGGTGGAAGAGCTCCAACGGACTCCTCCACGTGTCCAAGGAAGAAGTTTGCTAGAGTGGGTGGGCCAGATCCACCACTCTGAAAAGTGTTATCTACAGGCTGTTACACTACGCTGTTTTGGTCAGCTAGTGGGAAGTGGGAAAGAATTGCCGGATGCAGTTTTTCCCTAGTTTTACTGCCCTTCGAAAGCCAAGGTGGGAGTGCCAAGAGCTGAAGAGGGGGGAGTACGTAAAGATGGCTGTGGGAGCCCAACTAGCGGTTTCAGCAATAGCAGAGGCCAGATCCAGATCCAGATTCCCGACGTACTGAGGAGAGTGAATGGAACCCTGCGCGCTCTTGAGTTGAGAAGCTAGTCAAGCCATCAATTCTGTTGCCTGTTTAGTTCCCAAACCTCACGGGGATGAGGATGCGGGGTTGTTTGATTAATTCCTTTGGACTGTGTTCTGATAAATACCTTAAAGGTTGTTTCTTGAGTTTGTTTTCTAGGAGATGCACGTGTTACTGTCTGAAAGAAGTGCTGATAACGGAACTCTGAGTGGACTTTGTTCAACTGGTTGTTTAATTGTTTGCAGGTGCAACATCGAAGAAGACGAAGAAGGGGGGGAAATGTTATTGTTTCTTGCTAATCATCTGTTTATTTTTCCAGAGGCTCGTACAAGCGGCCTCTGTGACATGTGTGGTGTTACTGACCTGTTTTCTGAGTTAAAGGTTGTTCTGTTTGGGCAAAATGTGTTTTGGAAAGGGAAAACCTTTGGTACCTAAAAATGCCCAAGTCTTTTGTTCCAGCAAGGTTTTATACATGAGTTTGCTTGCAATGCAGAATGTAACTTATGTAACGTGTACCTCCAGTAACTAAAACTGGAAGAAGCTTTAACGCTTGATATCCTACATATATAAGGGATAGCTTGTTTGCTCAATTGCTTTGCTCACATTAGTAAACAATGCCTTTTGGTAAAGTCAAACCCCCGGTTTGCCTTTCCAGAAAGGAGGGCGTGTCAGGAAATGAACCTATTTCCTAAGACTTGAAATTGCCAATTTTCAAATAGGCCTCAGAAAAATCCATTTCTCTCTCTCTGAGCCTCAAGGCTGTGTGACAGCATGTTTTTCCACCATGTTTTTAGTGTCAGTGTACCCGTCTTATCTCTTTAGCAGAGCAATGTTATGACTAGCCCCAGTTCATTCTGTGTACACGTGTGTAAACAATGTACTGTTGTTTTGAGAAAGTTTTCTCTCTTGCTTGTGGATACTTGATTGGCTGAAGCAGTCCCATCTGACTGCAAATTCTCCATTTTGGAGAGAAGAAGGAGTTCGTCTCTGTTTCTTCATGGATTAAGACCTGTTTTTGATTAGAGAGCTTTTGTTTCTGCATCTCAATGGGCTAGAAATCTTTAGCCTAGGAGCTAAGCACTTTTGCTCCTTAAAAATGGTTACCTAGATTTACCTGTGGACTTTATTGGACTGACCTATGCTACTGACTTTTATGCTTTATGAACCTGATCAATAAATCTTCATCATTTTTCTGAACAACGTGTCTTCATTGGACTAAAAAGGGTAAGAGCTGCCTTTCACACACACGAATCTTTGAACACGCTACCAAATAAAAACCCCTTAAGAGCTGATAAGCAGCTGAGAGTTGGATCTCTGTTCTAATTAGCCGTCCAGCTCGCCCTGTGTAGGTTTGTTTTGGTTTCCAGGGGTTATCCAGAAGAGTGGGGGCCGGCTGGATCGTGACACTTGTCATTACTTGATAACTATTTTATAATATCATTATTTCTTAGTTCTATTTTTTTTTCCATCTTGTCAGGTCATATACAGAACCATCAGCTGGAAAGTGGCTGCTATGGCTGTAGCCCCATTTAATTTAAAATTTAATTTTCACATTTATATGCTGCCCTATCAGGAAACCCGACTCCGGCCGGCTCACATGATCATTGAACAATATACATAGTAAACACAATATGCACAGTAAATTAAGCAATATACATGAAACAATAAACACAGTAAATACAAGGTCACTAAATACAAGTCATATAATATACAAAATTCAGTCAACAGAACAGCATATAATAATGGACCCCACAATACCCTACTATAATGGCCTCTCCACCATGGCCACAGACAAGTTCCAAGGGCAGCGGCAGCATTTTGAGGAGCAAAATGTTGTCTGGATACAGGGATCATGCCAAACAGCATTTTGCTCCCTCCCTCAATCTCGAGTTATTTTTAAAAAGCTTGGCTACACTGGGAGTGCTGGTGGAGACAAGCGTTTCATTCCGTCAACACAAAAGGAACAAACTATTCTATTCATTTCAAAAGGGATTGTACAGGAGAAATTCCTAATGAACATAGCTAGAAAATTGGGTGTGTGTGTACATTTGCATTATTTACTATCTTGAATTTCTGTCAAGCTTTTTAAAAAGTATTGAGAGATTATTCTTATAGTTCTTTTAATTGCTTATAAACATCAGGCTCCAATAAAAAGTAGTACAAATGACTCATCATTTCTTTATTCCTTATACTGAAATGTGTATATTATAGCTCTTTGTCAGCAAGGTAAGATTTTTCCCCTGACATATTCCTGGATTTAATATATCCTATGCTAAATATTCATTACTTTTAATGTGAAAATTGGCAATATTAAATGACACAGCATATTGTAATTGTTTGCGTAAGCTTTTGACTTATTTTTCTTCCCAAAATGAGAGCCAGTGTAGTGTAGTGTAGTGTATAAGTCAGGGGTGGCCAAACTATGGCCCATGGGCTGGATCTGGCCCGTATCTCCAATTAATCCGGCTTGCACTCCCTTACCACTCCCAGAAGTGGAAAAACGCACATGCACATGTGCCCACACATGCACATAACGCTGCTGCATATGATCCACTACTGTCATAAACTAAGAAAACATGTTTACGACAGCCATGGGCAATTTACAGCAGTGTTATGCACATGTGCAGGCATGTTATGCACACACACATGCATGTTTTACTTCCACTTCTGGTGGGAGGAACCATGTGACAGGCATGCTCAACCACATGGCTGGCCCACAGTCCAAAATGTTTGGGCACCCCTGGTATAAGATTTCAAACTAGGATGTAGAAGACTTGAATTCAAATCCCTAGTCCCATTGAATACTCATTGGGGGAGTGTGGCAATGGTTAAACGTTCCTGAAATATCTTACATCAATGGTGGGCAGCAAAAATTTTCACTGCCACACTGTGGGCAGAGCCTACATCATGGGTGGAGCCTATGTCATGGGCAGAGCCTACGTCATGGGTGATCTAGTCATTAATGCCATATGGCCATGTATACATATGCAAACGCAGGCAGCCCTGGCTCTTTGGCTGTAAATGGAGATGAGCACTGCACCCTAGAGTTGGATATGACTGCCTTTTGAGCAAGGGAGACCTTGAACCACTTTCAGGGACAAAATCTGATGTCAAATTTGAATACCAATCAGGGATCTTCTTTTATTAGGTAAAGGTTGCCATTGCTCGAAAGCCAGTTGAGTACAGAATAAAACTTTTTAAATGGTAGCTGTGTTAGTCTGGGCAAGTCAGGGAGGTGAATGTGGCCATCCAATTTCACTCCCCCCCGCTGGTGTGTGTGCGCAAACCTGTTACTGCCCACCACTGTCTTACATATCTTGGAACCACTGTTGAGGGTGCTATAAGGCATAAGGGCATTGACAGCACATAATATTTTAGCCAATTGCTTCCGATTACTTCAATAAGCATTTATAGCCAGATTTGATGAAAAATAAAGCAAGCATGTTAAAGTTTATTTTCTAAATGATAAGATAGGTCAATTTAAATTTTTAAAGTTTGTAGCTGGAACCATTCTGTTTTCAGGAAGCATTTGAAGAACTACTACTAAATTTGACATCAGCCATGAGAAAAAGGTAGGGAAACAAGATTGTGGGGGGTAGGATAATGAAAAACAACAACAACCAGACATTACAACTTCAAAAGTATGTTCCAGCCTTCTCCAGTCTGGTACAGACCTATGGAGTCTACTAACATTCTGCCAAATAAGTTTTGCTTGGACTGCAAATTACAAAAACAACTTATTCAAGTTCTGCTTTAAAAGTGAAGTTATCAATATTGGAGCCAACTCTATGAAGGAACAAGAAAAGCTGGTTTAGAAAATATCATCTGGCTATTTGTCCCTTTATCATCTTCCTCTGGCAGAAGTTCTCTGAAGAGTATTGGGGGAAATCTGCCATATCACTTTACGCTTGATCCTTTTGTAGATGCTGAACAAGGGACTTTGTTCATGTTTCACCATTGCATTACACCTCTGCTTCACCTCTGAATTACAATTATCCCCAGTGTAGTCTAATAACCAAAGGTAACATGGAAAATTTAAAGGGTTAGTTATGTATGTCATTCCATCATGTGACCATTTTCATTAAAGAACAAGCCATCAATCTATCATTTATTTAGGACATGTTTTTAAAAGTTGGATTCTTTTATGCATTGCATGTCTACACAGGAGCTGTTTCAGCTAGATGGACGGGGTAGAACTATAGATAGATAGATAGATAGATAGATAGATAGATAGAAAGATAGATAGATAGATAGATAGATAGATAGATAGATAGATAGATAGATAGATAGATAGATCCACCTTTATAGAGGAGGGATCCTTGGGTAAGATGCTGTCAGTGAGCCCACCTTCTTGAACAGGTATGCTTCCTCCTTGCTGAGATTACCACTGCTATACCCATTTTTATACCTTTTCCTTGGGTCCATTCTACATATCACCATTCAGGCAAGGTGTAGGATGAACACCTTGGATTGATGCTTTCTCTTACATCTGTCATTGCTTCATTGAACAGATGGTGATAAGAAACAGCATAAGGTTCAACATCCTCCTCCTCTTACTGGGATATCAGCCATGGCCAAGTGACCAACAACAGCAATGTGTGACTTTGCCTTTGGATCTAGACAGAATTTTCATCTCATCAAGGGCAATGCTGTTCCATGAAGTGTTTTGACATATTCATCTGACAGCCATCATGCAGGTGAGGAGGTCCTGCTTGCTTTTCAACTTGTGAGTGACAATGTGAAGGGGTTCTTTCAAGAGTTTCTAAGAGTTCTTTCTTGTCCCTTTTTAGATTTGTAAGATTTTTATAGGCTTATTTTCTACAAAACCAATTTGCCCTTTTGTCATGCAGAATGATTCATTACTTCAGCATGGCTTTGGGGAGGAAAATGCCTGTTCTTATAAAATGCAGCAGGACAGCCACTCAACAAGATGAGTCATTGGCAGACAATTCTGAGACTTCTTCAAGCATTAAAATGACTAAGCTGCTGGGCATAAGGGTACAACTGGAACTCAGGTGACTAGTTGAATATGTGTATCAATTACTTACATGAAAGAACTTTGCCAAGAGTAGGAATTTTACGCACCTTCCAGAAATTGTTTAGACTCATGATCATACTCTACGTTTTAATCATTTACAGGAACTCATTTTCATTTGTATTCCTTTCAGTTTTTGTTACTAAACATTCAGTTGTCACGTACTCCTTGCTCGGTGGTTAAGAAGCTCGCCTTGTTAGCTGGAAGGATGGCAAGTTGGCAGTTCGAGACCTGGGTTTGAGCACCTGTCTCTGTCCGAGTTCCTGCCAACTTAGTGGTTCGAAAGCAAGAAATGGCAAGTAGATAAATAGGGACAACTTGGGTAGGAAAAGATCTTGGGGACATGAAAGGAGCCTCACTCAGGCATCCTCTGAGCGGAGTTTCTCCAGCAAAAATCCTTTCAACCCAGAATAATTTCTGATATAAAATTATATTACGTAATACTGTAGAAATGTGGTTACACTCCAAAATTCATGAGCAGATTTACTAAGCTCCAGGATTGGTCCCCTATATATTTGTTCCTCAAGATGAAGAATCAGTCAGCTGAGGGTGCTTACTTAAGGGGAATAATAATATATGGGTATTGTTGCCTCTAATTACCATGTTTCCCTGAAAATAAGACACACCCGTAAAATAAGTCACAGCAGGATTTCTAAGCAGTTGCGCAATATAAACCATAACCCAAAAATAAGACATAGTGATAAGCGTGGCTATGCAACGTCTCGGAGTGGAGCGGTAAAGAAGACGGGCAGCCATAGTGATAGGCGTCGCTATGCAGCATCCCGGTGCGGAGCCAATGGCATAAAAAAAAAATAAGACACCTCCTGAAAATAAGCCATAGCGTGTCTTCTTGAGGAAAAATAAATATAAGACGGTGTCTTATTTTTGGGGAAATATGGTACTTCCCATGCAGCCAAACAGAGCTTGCTGTGAGAACATTCTTGGCTTCAAGAAGGCTTGAGCAGCTGGATGGAGCTACCAGTCATATGATTTCCCATAGTGCCCTGGCAGCACTATGGAAATACAGTATAAGAGTGGCCAAATGCAGAGAATACCAGTACTGATTTCAAGAATGCTGTTATCCCTCCTGCTTTCCACACCAGGAATGAAGGATCCTACCAGACATTCTTTTTCCAGGGGCTTCTCATGTCTGGAGTACATCCTGACTTATCGCATGGCCAAAACAGGCATTTCAATAATTTATTCATTTGGTGGTGCAGTGGTTAAACTGCTGTACTGCAATCAAAAAGCTGTGAGTTCGATCCTGACCAGGACTCAAAATTGCCTCAGCCTTTCATCCTTCCATGGTTGATTAAATGAGTACCCAGCATGTTGGGGAAAAATTCTAATTAACTTGTGAACCGTCCAGAGAGTGCACTAAGCACTCTGGGGCGGTATATAAGTGTGGTTAAGTGTGATTGCTTTTATATGTGGTTTCATTAGTGCAAACACTACACTGGACAGTTTACAGATTAAGTGCTCACATAGCAATGTACATTCCACAATACGGTGATACATATAAATGCAGTCTAAAATTCATCATGAGCAAGAAAAAGAATTAACAGCATCTGGGAGACTTTGTTTTGAAGACAACTTTAAATATTTCTTTTTAAATCAATTTCCTAAACACAAGAAAGAAATAACCTGGTGCATCTAAGTTGGTAAATTATTCCAGAGGCCAGGGGTCACCACTGAAAAAGGCTGATTTCTTGTAATTATTTTTTTGGCCTCCTTCATTGTGGTTACTTTAGCATCATGGATTGAGCATTGAAGGTAAAAGGAGTAGCTGATTTCTGCATTATATGGTCTGCAGCAATACCTGTTTTTGTTTTGTTTTTAAATTAGTACCGTTCAGTGTTTCTGGCAAGAAATTTGCCCTAGAAAGGGCAGGGCGCTAACTTGCACTGAGTTACAGCCCTTCTGCATATGGTTTTGCATATTTTAATTTCCATTCAGAATGAGATAAAGGTACTTCATTATTCTTCTGCCATATCTGAATCTGAATATTGTTGATCATTATGACGATCAACCATGAAAACTGTCCTGAGAATATAATGCAGTGGCCTTTCATCTGCCTTCCGCTTCACATCGTGACACCCATACCACTGATCCAGTTCCATGAGTCACTTTCTGGTCCTGAGCCCATTTGGCCTGCAAGTCCTCCTCAGCCCCAGGCCAGTATTGATGAAGCTGTTAGTCCTAAGGCTGTTAGGCACCTAAGGCTGTTAGTCCTCAGCATTGTCAGGTTAGTTAATTGTAGGCCAACACTTGTCGAGTTGCTGGCAGTATAGTCTATTTGATTACCATAGCAGGATAATCTGGCCAGACACTGCTTGAAATTTACCTATTAGGTTATCATTTCTTCTTTCAGGTTTGAGACACGATCAAAGCATTTTTAATAACTACAGGTTTGCATAAAGTAATTGAGTATGAATTTCCAGTGGTTGTTTGTTTACCCATGTTAATTTGTGGCAACCTTATTTTTCAATAATCTTTTTATCTTAATTCAATTTCATTTTCCGACAACAGGAACTAGACACCCAAGCAAACACATGCCCTACGCCTGGCTTTGCAAACACAAATTTGGGAAAAGAAAAAAGAAAAAGAAAGGGAAAAAAACCATACTCACTGACAAGTATAAAATATACACAGAAAAATGATTTGCTCCATCAGCATTTATTCAAAATATTTTCTCAATCTGTGGTATCTTTTTTTAAGATGTCAGGGACGTAATTTTGCAGACCGTCTTCATGCAAAGTGCGTGCTCCGACATATTTAAAACATTAATCAATATGATTTTTTATCATGTTAGAAACACACAAAGGTGCTTTCTGGGTTGAAAGCCTCTTTTGGGAGTCCCCTGAGCAGAGTTTCTCCAGAAAAAATCCTTTCAACCCACAAATAATTTGTGACATAAAATTATTATTATCTCCATTTCTATCTTTATGTCTAAATAGATCCAAGTTTTATTTCAGTCAACACTAAAATGCACAACCAGTCATGGCACAAAGACATGAAAAACATTTACCTCACAAAATGCAGTCAGACATCTGGTGGAGGAAATAGTATCAGTACAGTACTTGATAACTGCAGCTTATTTAAATGTTTACTCGTCATTCCTTTGTAATACAACCTTACCACTAGCACAGCTGGCTCTCTTTGTTTTCCTGTTTTGCTGTTGTGTGCCATTTTTAAAATTTATTTCAGAGACTAACTGACATTTGGGGTGAAACGGAGTGGGGTTTGCATTTATTTTTATGCCAGGTGGATGCTGAAGTAGGAAGTACAAAGTACAGCCGACTCATAAAATTAAGTAGGCTTAATAAATGTCTGTAAGGCCAGTCAACTGACATCCGCACCTTCTCTTTCATTCACTGTAGGAAGTGGGAGATGTGTTAAGAACAAGAGTGTTTCCTCTTTGGCTTTCCTGGCCTCCAAACAGCTGTTGAGAAACCTCAAGGCAAGTCAGTTAGTGACATCTTAAGGTGGAGACTAGAACTGGTAGAATGGCTGGGTTTAGGACTCAGAATTTGAGCTCAAAACACATTGCTGCTACACCACATCTGTAGCTGGAGGTAAACCGAGAACAGTTTCAAATGATTTATTATTACCCTAATAAATTAATTTCTAGGAGCAGCAACAGGCCCTATCAGTCCCTGGAAAATAGATGGGGAAGAAGTAGAAGCAGTGACAGATTTTACTTTCTTAGGATCAAAGCTCACTGCAGATGGAGATTGCAGCCATGAAATAAAAAGGCGACTGATTCTTGGGAGGCAAGCTATGAGAAACCTGGGGAACATAGTGAAAAGTAGAGACATCACATTGCAAACAAAAATTTGTATAGTCAAAGCAATGGTATTCCCTGTGGCAATGTATGGTTGTGAGAGCTGGACCATTAGGAAAGCTGAGCGCAGAAGAATAGATGTCTTTGAGATGTGGTGTTGGAGCAGAGTTTTGAGAGTCCTCTGGACAGCGAGGAGAACAAATAGGTCAATCTTAGAAGAAATCAACCCTGATTGCTCCCTTGAAGGTCAAATATTAAAGATGAAGCTAAAGTACTTTGGACATCAAATGAGAAGAGAGGATTCACTTGAGAAAGCCTTAATGCTGGGAAAAGTGCAGGGCAAAAGAAAAAGGGGGCGGCCAAAAATGAGATAGCTAGATGGTATTGTAGAGACAATGGGTACAGAACTGAGGGAGTTGAGGAGGATGGTGGAGGACAGAAGTGCCTGGCGGACAGTGGTCCATAGGGTCGCAAAGGGTCAGAATCAACTGTGCGACTGAACAACAACAACAACAAAGGAGCAGCTATTTGTGCATTCATTTGGTAACAAAAAATAGCTTGTAAGCATATCAAATGGGAAATTAAACAAAACAAAAATCAAGACAAAAACTTTGTGGCACCTTAAAGACTAACTGCTATATTTTATCAGAGAATAAACAAAACAAAACAAAAATTTGTATCACTTTGAAGACTCTTATATTTTAATGTTAACGTTCGTGGATCAAGTCCACTTCATCAGACATAAGAGTAACATTAAACTATAACAGTTAGTCTGCAAAGTGCTACGTTTTTGTTTTGTTTATTCTCTAATATGGTTGAAACAATGACTGACACAGCTACTATTCCAAAAAATTCTGCAATATTTTAAGCATATCAGAAAGTAAACATAACAAAAAGACAAAAAATGTTGTGGCACTTTAAAGACTAACTGCTGTATTTTAATGTTAGGTTTTTGTGACTCAAGTCCACTTCATCAGACATAAGAGCAAGACTTCATGTCATCAATTTATACACATCAGTTACAGAGGTACAGAATGTTTAGCTGGTAATGCCCATTCTTCAGATTAGTGGCGAAGCTTCACCCTTTTGAATTGCAAATGGTTTATATATTTATTTTAAGGTGAGCTTTTATAGATCAAGTTTACTTCTTCAGCCATAAGAAATATCTGAAAATGTGGACAAAAATTTCAACACTACCCCTGGACCAGGTGAGGACACAGAACACAATGGTTGGTTAGTATAGTAGATACAATTGCAAATCATGGGGAGTCAGGGTGGCTTTTTACACTTGGTAACTCCCGAAGAACCACGGCGGCTTAATGGTTAGGACACTGAGCTTGACGACCAGAACATCGGCAGGTCAGCAGCTTGAGACCAGAGTACTGCATAGTAGAGTGAGCTCCCATCATGTCCCATCTCCTACCAACCTAGCAGTTCAGAAACAAGAAATTGCAAGAAAATAAATTGGTACCGCTTTGGCGGGAAAGGTGTTACATGTGCTCTGGAGTCATCATGCCTGCCACACGACCACAGAAATGCCTGCAGACATAGACAGTGCTGGCTCTTTGGCTGTAAACAGGGATGAGTACTGCCCCCTAGAGTTGAACTAGAATTCGAGCAAGGGAGAACTTTACCTTAATGACCAAAGATCTGATTTATATTGACCGATTCTTCTGAAGTTCTGTTCTATAAGAAATGAACTTGTCTGATCATTTAAAATTTCCCATAAAGTGTATAGGGCTTTTAAAATTATTTATTTAGAAACCAGTAGTTTATTGACATATCAATGAAGCTCAATTGGCGGCAACAGCAATAACAACAGTATATAACAACAGAAGGCTGGAGAGACTGATCTCAGGAGTTTGAATGCCTCCTGGAAGAAAGGTGAGACCACCTGGAGCATGTGTGGCTCTTTGGGATATGTGTCCTTCCACCAGGGTGGCCTTGGCCAAGTTGAACCACCATTTCAGACACAGACACTAGGAGGGATGGGAAACCACATCAGAGTACTTTGTACCTGGGAAAGCCCAGAGTGGTCTCCATAAGTAAGAAACAATTGATGGCATGTTGTCATAATCGTTGTTGTTGTGATCATTTTTCAATGAATTTTATCATGAGCAAAAACCACTACCACCACCAACACCATCATCAGGGGTAAGGTAAAGGTTTCCCTTGCTCAAAAGCCAGTCATATCCGACTCTAGGGTTCAGTGCTCATCTCTGTTTCAAAGCCAAAGAGCCAGCACTGTCTACTTCTGCAGACGTTTCCGTGGTCATGTGCTAGGGATGACTAGACACTGGAGTGCATGGAGAAAGACAGGAGCTCATTCTGTCCTGTAGTACTCAGGAATTGAACTGCTGACCTCCTGCCTTCCAGTCAGTGTCTTAGCCACTTGAGCCACTGCAGTCCATCAAGGGTAAAGAACCCTCAAAATTAAGGAAAACATTTCACAATAACTCTTCATGTGTTATAAAACTTTTCTAGAAAGCAGTTATTAATTACTAGTGTGTTAGCTGGTTTATCTTGATGGATTCCAGAGCCTGGAAGAAAATGACTTGTAATTAAACCATTTTCTTAATAACAATGATATAACTATTGCATTATAATTGCTACTAAACAAGGTTCTCACTTCTTTTGCCAAGCAACAGTACCTTTTCATTACTTTTATAGGTATCTAAAGGTTGTCTCCCGAGACTGGCCAGGTTATCCTGCTATGGTAACAGAGTAGACCATACTGCCAGTGACTCAACGCTGATCATCAGGCAGTGGTTAACTAACCTGACAACCCTGAGAATGGCCTTGGGTGCCAAAGTCCACAGAGAACGGTGATGGTCCCCAAGTGCCCTCTTGATACAGGGCAGCAGCGTAATCAATACTGGTCTGGGGCTGAGGAGGACTTGCACGCCAAATGGGCTCAGGACCAGAAAGTAACTCGTGAAACTGGATCAGTGGTACGGGTGTCACGATGTGAGGCGGAGGCAGATGAAAGGTCACTGCATTATATTCTCAGGACAGTCTTCATGGCTGATCACCATAATTATCACCAATATTCGGATTTGGCTATGGAAAAAGTAGTAAAAGAAAAGTAGCCTCACTAAATGGTAGAGCAGGGGTAGCCAAACTTTTTGGGCCGTGGGCCAGTCACATGGTTCAGCTGGCTGGTCACGTGGTTCCTCCTACTAGAAGCGGAAGTAAAATGCACCCATGCATGCGCAAAGTGCTGCCATACATGCACCTATCATAACTACGGGTCATTTATGGCAGTATTTTGCCCACACACATTTTATTTCCGTTTCTGGGAGCAGTGAGGGTGGCACAGGCCAGATTATTTGGCACCACAGGCTGGTTTGGGCACCCCTGTGGTAGAGGAGGAAAAATCACATAGTTCAAGTGAGGCTTGACATCCACTCCTGCACTCTACCTTATGGGTTACCATAATATATGCATTTCCCCTGAACACTAAAAGCATACATACCAAAAAAGCCTGTTGTAATGGATACTGAAAGAAGTTTTTGTAAGGAGACACTGATTAATCATGCTGGATGTGAGAAATAATTAATTTTAGGCCTTTAGAGGAAGGCTTACTCTCCACACATTACTAAAAGCCACCCCCCCCCAAGATGTAAGCATTCGCCCTCCCCTGGCCCCCGTCACCGGCCGGGAGGTGGATAAAAGGAGCCTCCCTGGGCCAGGGGAAGCTCGAAGACGCTGCCGCGAGATGCCGCCGCCGCCGCCCTCCCCCGGCCCCCGTCACCGGCCAGGAGGTGGATAAAAGGAGCCTCCCTGGGCAAGGGGAGGCTCGAAGACGCCGCCGCGAGACGCCGCTGCCCTCCCCCGGCCCCCGTCACCGGCCGGGAGGTGGATAAAAGAAGCCTCCCTGGGCCAGGGGAGGCTCGAAGACGCCGCCGCGAGACGCCGCCGCCGCCGCCCTCCCCCGGCCCCCGTCACCGGCCGGGAGGTGGATAAAAGGAGCCTCCCTGGGCCAGGGGAGGCTTGAAGACGCCGCCGCGAGACGCCGCCGCTGCCGACCCCCCGGCCCCCATCACCGGCCGGGAGGTGGATAAAAGGAGCCTCCCTGGGCCAGGGGAAGCTCGAAGACGCAGCCGCGAGATGACGACGCCGTCGCCCCCCCCCCCCCCAAGGTCTTGTTGGACCTTGTTGGACTCTTCCTCGACCAGCCGGCCTCAAAGGGAGAGAACCTGGGGATCTTGGGTGGCGATAGAGGACTCTGGGGGGGGGGGGTCCTTTGGTGGGATATTGTTTATTGTCTTTTGTTATATTGTTCTTTGTTTACTATGGAAGCTGCCTAGAGTCAGGTTCGCCTGAGCGAGGCGGGGTATAAATTTAAAGAATAAATATAAATAAATAATAAATATATAAATAAGCATTTTAATTTGACTACAAGCAAGCCAAAGAAGAAGGGGACGGCACAAGATGAGATGGCTAGATGGTATTGTAGAGACAATGGGCACAGAGCTGAGCGAGTTGAGGGGGATGGTGGAGGACAGGAGTGCCTGGCGGACAGTGGTCCATGGGGTCGTGGAGGGTCGGAATCGACTGTGCGACTGAACAACAACAAAAACAAGCAAGCTGTTGAGAATTATGCAGTCTGCTCTGTTATTTTACTTCATATCAGTTTGCCAAAGCATCAGCATTTACATATGCATATAAAAGTGACCTGTCCATCAAATGGCTATAGAGGCTATTAGCAAGGAAAGATATGGAATATTTCCCCACTGAGCATTTTTCATGCGAAGTCATCACCAGAGAGCAATTTTACTACCATATATTCATAATCATCATGACCATCACACTCCAGTGAAAGCCAACATTGTTTCCCCATCAAGTTGGATTTGCAACTTGGAGACAAAAGTGCTATGATACATTTTTTAAAAAAATATGTCAGAAGCTAGGGCCCTAGCTCTTAAACAGTCTGATATAAATACTGTAGAGGCATAATAGAGGTATTATTAGTTGATTTTATAGCAGTGCATTTGTGCATTTTCACCCAGGTTATCTTTCCTGTTTATCTGGTACAATTGTATGCAAGCCAATGTTTTACAGGCTAGCCATCACAATGGCGTAAACAGACTGGTTTCCTACTATTCAATAAGTGCAATACAGCTTGCCCTGAGAAAGTGAGAAGCAGGTAGTGTGGTTAGAGAACCTCACGCTGTGGCATTACATTCCTGTGTGGGAGTTCAGTAACACATAGGCACACATTTGGGTAAAAACTCTCCCCCACAAAACACAGACACATCTAGTTATTGTGTCAAATACTGTGTCAAACATCCTGATTTATTGAAACCTCTACACTCTGTGGGTAGCTGATAGAAACAGGATAACTATTTTCACACAAATGCTTCTTCAATGCAGCACAAAGCAAACCAGTTATGATCTGTAATGATTATACCACTTTGAGACTTAAGATTCTTAGAAATATCAGATTAGTGGAATAGTGAGGCAGAGTAGAATAAGAGTACTTCAGATGTTACAAATGATTAAAACTTGCGGTCTTAGGAAAATATTCACTCACAGTGGCCAAAATCCTACTAGTAATCACATAAAGTGTACATAACTTGGCATGGCTAACAGAGGCTAATGACCAGGTGCAGGGGTGCATCTGACTAAGCATGCAACCCTGAAACACACATCTTATCCATTAACTGCAATTAGCCATGACAAGTTACACAAGCCTTAAAGGTCACCCTTGCTCTAAAGCCAGTCGTATCTGACTCCAGGGTCCAGTGCTCATCTGTTTATAGCCAAAGAGCCAGTGCTGTCTTCGTCTGCAGACATTTATGTGGACATGTGGCAGGCATGGAACACTGTTTACCTTCTACATAGGCATTAATGCATTCTGGCAAGTGAATTTAATTGTTTTCTAAGATGAAACATTTTAATTTTACTTTTAGTAAACTCCAAACATATTAATTAGCCTCACAGGATACTTTCTTCATATTTATGTTAAGAAATTGACTTCTTTATACATGTGCCTGGGTCCACTTAAGACATGCCATGAATCTTTTTAAAAGAGCTACAGTATTTCAAGAAAAAGTGCCTTGTCTGCTATTTAAGATGAAACACTCAATTGCATTTAATTTGTCATTGTTTCCTGGTGGACATCTTAGCATACCTTTCATTATGGAAAAAGTTGCTTCTTTCTTTGAAGTTAATGCTGAAGCTAGAAAGCTGTATGTAGGTTATCTCTCTCAAGGAAAGCACCCATTAGACATGTTTCAGCTGAAACCTCAGCTTGAGTTCTAGCACCATCTATAGATCGCACAAAATACTTCAACCTCTTTAGACCCATTATATTATTGGCAAAGCACCCTCAGCTCATTTACATGGGAAGACTGTCCTCCTGGTCATGGGAAAAAGATAACATAAACAAAACAATAAATCTGTCTAAAGTAAGTGGGTTTATCATGCTGGAGGATGCAAAATATGACTTCCCTCATTCCCAAAATAGTATATTTTAGCTGTGGTTTAACATCCCTCCACTTGCCACCAGCCCTAGTGGCCTCCACCTCTGTGGTCCTCAATTTCCATCATCCTTGCCCACTGAAACTGGCCAAAACATCAGACTGCAGGTAATTGCATTAGATTATACACAATGGCTGCAGTTGTTTGGGAAGCTTGAAGATAATTATTTCCTTCCTCCCTGTTTGACTATCTTTTCAGTGCTACTTCTTGCACTAGCTATTTCTTTAAGGCTAAAACTTCTAGGTAGCACAAGAAGAGCTGAAGATATAGTATTTGCCATGATTTTTCAAAGTTTAATTGCACTGAAACATCATTGTTTACTCAAGGTTGGCTATAGAGCAATGGTTCCCAAAGTATTTCTGTGCCCCACCTAAGCATCTCTAAAATCCTGACCTCGGCTCCCCCATGACATATAATCTTATTATTCAAAAAGTGAAGTCATATTCATGTGGGTGAAGCCTAAAGGGCCATTAACTTGGTCTAAAGACCCCCCCCCCAGGCTAATTCTCAACAACAACAAAAAAAACAACCCTTAAAGAACAAATTGTCCCACTGTGGTATGTGTGCTCCACATTGGGAACCATGGCTCTAGAGCAGTTCTCATCCTTTTTAAGCCAGAGGCTGGGTCATGCTTCCTCCGACAGCTTCAGGGGACGGATGGCCATTTCCCCCTTCCCCCACCACATGGCACTTCCTGGTGTGGTGGAAGCGGTGGGCACATGAAATGGCACTACGGGCCGTATCCACAGGTTGAGAATCCCTGCTCTAGAGTGAGAAATGGCAAAGATGAGTCACATGTATTGAGACTGTCACCATGAGTGATAACAATGCACAAAATCTCATACTCTTCCTTCCATGGCCAATCCTGACCTCAGCAATACTACTGGGATTGTTACACACATGACCTATTCTATGTAAGTGGATATGTGCTGTTTCCAGGAAGGCAAAAGGAATGGAAACACTCAGCTCACCAAGCCTGTTCTACTCGATATCCTATCTAGAATGCACCCTAGAGCTGAATGGTAATCCACTGAGTTGGAAGGGGCCTTATAGGCCATCCTACGCCAAGACAGTACCGAATAAATGACTAATCTGGTATGGAGTCTGCAGGACACAGCAAACTTGTATGACTTCCACTTTGGATGATGGAGAAAGCTTGCTTCGGTCCATCTGGATGAGAAGAGGAGGAAAATATAGGTGGAGAGGGAACTGATGCTGATGTAACGATGCTCTGGTCCTCACCGCTCACTACTGTTACTTCCCCTGCCCCTTCCTGAATCAAAGCATTAAGCCTGTCCAAGTCTGAGCAACTGATCCCAGTGCTACTGATGAAAGCTTGACTAGTTGAGACATCATGACTGCCCACTGGAATGGTGGGAATCAGAGTCTGGTTTAATGCACTGGCATCTGCTTGGTCATGGGCTGTGAGAAGGACAGCTGGTTGGCCCATCGAAATCCCTTCTACTGGAGACCTTGAAGGGGCCTGCGGAGCAAGCAAGCTCACCTGCTGAAGTATTTGCAACTGGCTGTGGCCAGAGAGATCTTCCTGGCTCTGACCAATCAGAGCTGGAGGCATAATGTTGACCGAAGTTGACTGCACAAGGCTGCTAGCCTGAGGCATCTGGTGTCCAACAATGATCTTGACCTGTCCTTCCCCATAAGATGAAGCATGAAGTGGCACCTGGAGATGACTGACAGTAATAGGAGTCCCAGCCTGCCTAGTTGGGTCCACCTGGAACTGCAAGACAGCCATCTCGCCATTTCTCGTCCCATTATACTCAATGTGCTGCCTCTTATGGCTCCTCAAAGAATCCTCACGAACAAATGAAGCTTCACAGAGATCACATCTGAAGGCTTTCTTGGCCTCCAACTTGGCCACTTGTCTGGAGCCGCCTTCCTTCAACCAGTCTCCTTCCGTCTTGTCAGCCATTTTCTTTTTGATCCTGACCTTGTCTCGGTGCACTTTCCTCATGTGCGTGGTTAAGTTGCTCCGCTGCTTGGTATCGAAGCCACAGAATTCGCATTTGAAGGGGCGGTCCTTAAAATGGATCCTCTCGTGTACCCGGAGCGTGGCCTTGTTGGAACAAGAGTAGCTGCACTCGGAGCATTTCACTGGCTGATCGGGTTGGTGGGTCCGGAGGTGATGCCGGAGGCTCGTCTTGTTCCCACACTGGAATTCGCACTCGAGGCACTGGAAGGCATTTTCCATGTTGTGCTTGATGCGGATGTGTGACTTCAAGTTTCCTTTCATGGCACAGCGCACATCACAGAATTCACATTTGTAGGGCTTCTCTCCGGTGTGTACCCGCATGTGCCTCTTCAAATCCGAGTTGATTTTAAATTTGGCATTGCAGAGACGACACTGGAAAGGTGCATCTCCTATGTACAACAGAAGTATTTTGAACTGGGGTTAGGAGACACAGTTTAATGGAGACAAACCACATTTTTCATTCTCCCCTCTTAATAATTATCCAATGAAGCTGCGTCTGCTTACCAAAAGAATTACCCCCTTAAAAAGTATAGTTGTTGTATCCTGGAACATCTCTTCCAAAGAACGTATGTTCATTGGATCCTGAGCGTAGTTTATGGTTATGGTGTAATTATCAGCTCTGTTATGTTTCTTTTTTCTTATTAAGATTACTGAATTATTTGATTGATTTACCATGTAGTTGCCATTTTAGTTTTTATCTTTTCTTGTATTGTGTTGTGATTTTAATGAGGTAAACCATCCAGAGTGGGTGGTATATTAAATACACACACACACACACACGTATGTACGTATGTAGTGGCATAAATCATGGTGGCAAATTACCAATAATGAATTAGTTGCCACTTGCATTCTCAGTCATGTGCTAGTCATGCAACTGTGTGTGACCAAGAAGCAAGCAGCAATTTGTTTATTAGTGGCAACTCACCACCCTGATTTATATTACTATACTTATGCCGCACATAAAAGATTCTGATACAAAAATAACAGTACAGTGGAACCCTGCATAATGAATGCTTCATAGAACGAAAAATTTGTACAATGAAGTGTTCGTCTGCTCTGTGTGATACCCCGCTTAGCGTAAACTCCATATAATGAACTTTTTTTTGTTATGCAGGGTATTGCCCATTTTATCTGCTTTAACAAAAAAACACATAGCGAAGAGCTCCGTGGAACGGAGCTTTTTCGTTATGTGTGGTTCTACTGTACTAAGGCTCTATTAAATACCGGTAAATCATCACATTAAAACAAGTACAGAATCCGTACAATTTAAAAGCCACTTAAAAATGTGCCCAACTAACAGAACAATGATCTGTTGCATAATAATTCTGTGACATCAAGTTAATTCTGATTTATGGTGACCTTTCTTAGGGTTTTCTAGGTTGGGAAAACAGAGGTGGGTTTATCATTTCCTTCTTCTGGGGCTGCTCTGGGACTGTGCAGCTTGTTCATGACAAGGAAGGCTTTTTGCCCAGGAAGCACAGTAGGGAATCAAATTCCCATCCTCTGGCTCTGTAGCCAGGTATCTAAACCATTGAGTTATCCAGCCAGCTAACCTGTTGCTTGTAAAGGTTTCCCTTGCTTGAAAGCCAGTCGTATCTGACTCTAGGGGTCAGTGCTCATCTCTGTTTCAAGTCAAAGAGCCAGTGCTGTCTGCTTCTGCAGACGTTTCCATGGTCACGTGGCAGGCATGACTAGACACCGGAGTGGACAGAACGATGTTACCTTCCCACTGAAGTGGTCCCTATTTATCTACTTGCAATTTCTTGCTTTTGAACTGCTAGGTTGGCAGGAGCTGGGACAGATGGGAGCTCATTCCGTCCTACAGTACTCGGGAATCGAACTGCTGACCTTCTGCCTCCCAGTCAGTGTCTTAGCCACTTGAGCCACTGCAGCCCTTGTACTGCCTTGCAAAACAGCATTTCTTCTTGTTTCTAGCTACTTTGAACAACGTGCTGTGCCGTTATTATTTCATTCATTACACTCACACACACAGAAAAGAATGAATAAACCACAGGGGGTGCTATTTAAGATAGAAATAAAATGTAGGGTGGTCCTTCACACAGCAACGTTGCTGTTCTTTAATAATCATGACACATGTGGCTTAATTTACTTTACCCGTTAATATTTTATAGATCTACGTTAATGGAAGATTGTAAAAATGAATGCGTATCTTGTTTAACCATCTAGATATTTCATTGATCCAGCCAAAGATTTTTCAAATCATGATGTAGCGTACTGTGCTAAACCATGTGTCTGCTTAATAATTGAGACTCTTGGTATAAAATGTTTATTATGCACATTTTATTAATGAAGACACACGGGATACAAGTGCAGTATATATTTTCCAGGCTGGCACTACAAGGATTGCATGTATCATAAGAATCAGAAAGTGGACTGTTACCTTCTTCCCTCAGGCAGGTAATAATGGATGTCCCTAGAAGGCAATTTTAGGTACCAAACTGTACTGAGATTTCAACTGAGTCAATATATATATATATCGGGGTTCCCAACCTAAGGCCGGTAGCCTGCATCCGGTCCGCAGTCCCATTTTATGTGCCCCCTCCAAGGGCATTCAAGAAACAAACTGACCACTCCCTTTGAAGCTGTTGGGACAAAATGGCCACCCCCATTGTGCAGGCAGGGCAAAATGGTCGTCTGGTACTCAAAGCTAACTGAGACAGCATAACTTGGCCTCCAGCTTGAAATGGTTGGGAACTCGTTATATATCATACATGCAACAAATTTTGCAGAAAGAAACAAAATACTGATTAAGAATGGGGGATCTTAACAGCTGCAAGATCCCAGGTCAAGAAGAGAATAGAATGTTAACTTTGAGGACTATAGTTAGAAACACAGTTGTGTGAAAGAGCAGAATTCAGAATCTAACAAATTCAAATCAGGAATAGAAGTGATTTGGATGTATAATTGGCATTTCTGTTTGAGCATATGTAGTTTATATTAACCTTCTTTTTCCAGGGTAAAACACACACAACCACACACACAACCTTGCACTGTGGATCATTTTCTAACCTTGTTCAAATTGCAACATTGTTACCAAAAAGATTATGGTTAGGGGTCAGGTTCAACATGCTTTTCTTCTTCTTCCGTATCTGAATACAGTATAGGCAATTATCGTGGCGATCACCCATGAAGACTGTCCTGAAAATATAATGCAGTGGCCGTTCATCAGCCTTCTGCATTGCAGCAGATGAAAGCACCTGCACCACTGATCCAGTTCCGAGAGTCACTTTGTGGTCCTGAGCCTTTTAGTCACGCAAAGTCGTCATCAGTCCCAGGCCAGTATTGATGAAACTGCTGCTTCCATCAAGGTGGATTCAAGTGGGATTTAATCCACTTGGGGACCATCACCCTTCCCTGTGGACTTAGGCACCCAAGGTCGTTAGTCTCCAGGGTTGGCAGGTTAGTTAACTCCCACCTGACCCTCAGCGTTGAGTCGCTGACTCTATTACCATACTAGGATAACCTGACCAGACTGGTGTGCTTTTCTTGGACTCCCTAAACCTAGTAAGGATTCTACTGCCTTCCTTACATAGAATGAAGCCAATCTACTAACACACAGTGAATGTGGCTCCCCTCCCCCCCCATACATTATATTGGTGATGACAAAAAAAAGTGGCAGGTAGAGTCTAAGGACACTACCGTCAGGGATTTAGTGCATGAATTCAATGTGTTGAATTATGCTCATTAGTTCCTTTATTTCTTTTATTTCATCCATTAGTTAAGGGAGATATTTCAAATGGGGGAAAATAAAGACATTATGTTCATAAAATTAAGGTTTTCATAAAATGTTCATAAAATCTAAGGTTTTCTGAGCTAAAGTAAAGGTCATCCTTGATCGAAAGCCAGTCATATCTGACCCTACGTTTCAGTGCTCATCTCTGTTAGAGCCAAAGAGCCAGCGCTGTCTGTGGCTGCAGACATTTCCATGGACACGTGGCAGGCATAGAACACCGTTTACCTTCCCACCAAAGTGGTCCCTATTTATCTTCTTGCAATTTCTTGTTTTTGAACTGCTATGTTGTTTTAACCCAAAACCAGAAATCCCAATTTCATTTGTGTTTATTATTTTTTTATATTTTATTTTTCAATAAAGATGCTTTTAACCTTTATTTTCCATTCTCCCCAACTCTAACCACTATGCACACGTGTCCATAAGCACACGTGTCCATAAATGAAAATTCACCGCAGGTGAATAACTGCAAAGGACCTATTTTTAATAAATATTTCAATAGTCAAACTGCAAAGAAAAAAGAGTTTTTCCTTCACGTTTCCTTGAAAGCAGTTCTTCAATAAGAGGGAAAGCCCAAAAGGAAACTGGCTATAACTTCAAAGGAGAAACTTCCTACATTGGAATGGAAAGGTTAGAAAAAGTGTTTTTTGTTTTAAACCTTCACAGAAAATGTTTCTGAAGTCCGATCCAAATTGTATCAGTATCAAAAGAAAGGTTATTCTGTCCTCTTTCAAGCACACTTTACATCACTTGTATCGGTCCATTGATTTTTTTGTTGGATCACTGCCAAACACCCACGGAAATGTCATTTCAAAGTGTCACATTTTTCCTCAATATCTTTTTTGTGGCTTCCTGCTATGGCGTCATTTTTTCTTCCACATGTTGTATGTGAACTGTATCCACCTTGGGAAGTTGTCATATTCACTTTTTAAATTGATTTCTCCTCTTTTTGGGGGGTTTGTGCGACCTCTTTTTAGGGTTTTTTTTTTTGTAAAATGCTTTATAGATTATGTTTCTGAAGTCCAATTCCAAATCTGAAAGTGTCCCCAGAAGGTTAATCTTTCCTCTTTCAAATTGGTTGGGTAGTTTTTTCGCTAGCCCCATGACAACCGACCCCCCCCCCCCCAGCAAAACTGTCACTTTTCAGATGCTACTTCCAAAAGTGATGACGTCATCGCTTTGTAATGATTTTCATTACATTGCAAGAGCTATCAGACCAGCCAACCGAAAGGTAAGACGTTCATAGAATTGACTTCAATCAAGTATCCTGACGGTAAAGTCAAATTTCTTAGCAAAACTTTCTTTCTCACAGGGGGGCTTTTTCGTCTACTGGGGGAATATTATCTAAAATTCAAGGAGATTTATTGGTCACAACAGTTCAAGTGACACTGCCACAGAATCTCTATCTTGCAGGTCTAGTTCTGTATGGATTCTGCAACTGTGTGAATATGGCATCTTGCTTCATAAATGCTAACCAATATCACACTCAGGCAACTTGAATGCTCCAAATGTTTTTGGCCTACAATGTAATTACTACCATTTTACTATGCTGGTCTGGACAGATGGACATGTTAGAGCCAGAAAAGCCAAACCCTCAGACAGTTTAAACCTCATATACTAGGAAGGGAGGGATTGTGGTGGCTTAGTGGAGCTTGATGACTGGAAAGTTGGCAGGTCAGCAGTCCGAGCTCTGAGTGCTGCACGATGGAGTGAGCTCCTATCTCTGTCCCAGCTCCTGCCAACCTAGCAGTTCAAAAGCAATATACTACAAGTAGATAAATAAGGTACTACTTTGGTGGGAAGGTAACAGTGTTCTGTGCACTCTGGTGTTGAGTCATGCCAGCCACACATCCACAGAAACATCTGCAAATGCAGCCAGTGCTGGCTCTCTGGCTACAAAAAGAGATGAGCACTCAACCCTAGAGTCAAATGAGACTGGCTTTTGAGCAAGGGTGACCTTTACTAGGAATTTTTGGGAGAGACATTCTGAGTACCCATCTCTCATGTATATGCTTAATTTATGACTGTTTAATTTTTATCTGCTATCATAGCAAACTGATTTTATTTCTTTTCATTCTCTCTCACCATATTGTAGTTTGTTAAAAAAAATCAAAAGGCATTTTTTCCTTGCATACTTTTAAAATATTCTTGCCCACCTCCTGACCAAAGGCACCATATAAGGATATGCCCTTAACATACCTGTATGAGATCTAAGATGAACAGTGAGCTGGCTGGAATTCCGGCTTGCGTAAGGGCAGATCTGGCATTTGAAAGGGCGCTCATTGGAATGGATGCGCTGGTGTTTGTTCAGGCTGCTGCTCTCGGCAGCTGCGTAGTCACAGTGTTTGCACTTGTAGGGTTTCACCCCACTGTGAGATCGCATGTGTGTTTTCAACTTGTCTTTGCGGCTGAAATTCTTACTGCAAACTTCACATTTAAAGGGCTTGTCACCTAGAAAGAAAATTAAGAGTGGTGGTTGAGTTGGAAGTATAACAGGCAAAACACAGGAATGCTGAACATAGAAAACAGCATTGTAGGCTAAAACATAATTATGTTTTCCTCCCTGAAGAGAAACAATTCATCTGCATGTTATGTTCAAAAGAGGTCTAAGGTACCAGGTTGTCTAAGGTACCAGGCTGAACCACAGGCATTTTAGGTAAAAGGCATCTCAGGCAGGAGGGACAGAAAATATTTCCATCTGAGATCTTGGAACACCCATTGCTGGTCAAACTCTTGAGTTAGATTAAGACATGGGCTGCATGGTCCTCTGGATGTTAATAAAGGTAAAAGTCTCCCTTGTTTGAAAGGCAGTCACCTCTGACTCTAGGGGATGGTGCTCATCTTCGTCTACAGTCAAAGAGTCAGTGCTCTCTGTATTTGCAGACATTTCCATGGTCATGTGGCAGGCATGCCTAGACACCTGAGTGTACAGAATGCTGTTACCATTCCGGCCAAAGTGGTGCCTATTTGTCTACTTGCAATTTCTTGCCTTTGAACTGCTAGGTTAACAGGAGCTGGGACAGATGACGGGAGCTCATTCCATCCTGCAGTACTCAGGAATCGAACTGCTGACACACTGTGTCATGCAGCACTCAGATTTCAAATTGCTGACCTGCCAACCTTCTATTTGTCAAGCTCAGTGTTTTAACCACTAAGACACCGTGGCCCTCTTCTGGATTATAATTCCCATCAGCTCTACTACATAGTTAAAATGACAATGGGACCATTGAATTGGGATTAGTTACCAACATGAGATTTATGGTTAAGAATATACTAGACAAACATACACCATTCTTGAGCTAGACTGGTCAACAGACTGACCTGATGTAAGACAGCTTCATACCACATAAAGGTGATTTACAATTAGTAATGGTCAGAAACCTATTGCTTATTCATACCCGTGTAAGTGCAAGGGCTTGAGTCACAGTGGCAAACTGCAATTTGAATCCCTCACTTTGTGCCATGTCAATTGATGTATTCTCAGGAAACTGACGGCAATGAAAGAATCAACCAAACCCCATCTAAAATTTAATCCAACAAAATAAAAACTGAATCCAAGCATGAAATGTTTCACTGTTTTATGCCTGATTAGGTCAGTGATTGACTGTGCCATAGGCTGTAAATGGGCTTTGTTTGCTGCCCTCCAAAAGAAGCCTGAAGATGCATTCTTTGTCCTGCTGCTCTTTCATTTTGGCAATTTTCACATAAAGGAAAGGTGCAGACAGGGCTCGGAAAAGGTTACTTTTGGTGACAGCAACACCTAGAATCCCCCTGGCAGCATGAACTGTAACCAGAAAAAGAGAGAATATTTTCAAGAACTGAGTTTTTGAAAAGAAACTCTCCGGTGGTCTGTTCCCTTTGGCTGGAAACCCCCTCCCCAACCCTATAGGTTTTTTGACTTCCAGGAATTTACTTGCCTGTGTGAGTCCTTGAATGCCGTTCCAAGTCTTTCATACCATAGGATGTCTTGAAATGACAGCCTGAAGGGGGGTAAAAATAACAACCCATGATTCATTTTTATTTAGGAGGATCGTTTTTTATGTATACAGTAAAACACCGGATAACGATTGGATCGGATAACGCTAAAATCGCATAACGTTAAGTAATCTGGGGAGGAGAATTGGATCGAATACCGTTAAGGTCCTATGGGATGGATCAGATAACAACTGCTAAAGCCTGTGCGGTTACAATGTATCTCTATGGAGCTTTAATGTTATCCAATCCATCCCATAGGATTTTAACATGGATCAGATAACACTAAAAATCGGATAACACCAAGACTTGTGGAACCAAGTTTTAGCGTTATCCGGTGTTTTACTGTATATAAGTCCTGCTTCTCTGAAGAGCTCACGGCAATGCATATGGTTTCCTCTTCTTTAAAGCAAACCTTTTGAGGTAGGATACACTGGAGACACTGCATCCAGCCATAGTATAATGGTTATGTGTAGACCTGTACTTCGTTAGGACTAGTACATCACACTGGTATTTGTCAGGAAATTAAAAGGGGGTCTTGATTTTTAGATTTAAAATGTATTCTGTCATCCTTCCTGCTTCAGAGGGGGTTCATTCATGGAGAAACCAGAGGGGTGGAATTTATCCTTGAAGAGCATGCCAAGGTGATAATTCTTGTCCTTTGGAGATAGTTAAAACAATCTGGGAACGTGAAAGTTGGAAGGGAGTGGGTGAAAAACACTAAAAGTTGGAATCCTATTGATTAACTTAGGAAAAAGGTGAGACAAAGGATGGAAATGTTAATCTTAGGATAGAGGAGAGAAACACCATGCTTAAGCAGGGATGATAGTTACAGTGACTTGTGAAAGAAAGTAAAGAAATGTAATTCTTTTAGCTGGCTAAGCAGGGTACATAGAACGAGCCTCCTCAAAGATGGTGGTATTTCTGAATCACAATCGGGCGTACCCTGGTAATGGCAACTTTGTGTTGCCAGCTAATCTTTCTCACACTAGGTTGGGTGAAAAGAACTGCAGAATAAACTCACCAAAAGGTGCCTTCATTTTGGCAGTTTCACATTTGGCCTAGGCATGGAAGAAGAAGATGTTGGCTAGGCCAGGAAATACAGTACATAGCAATCTCTTTCTTGTTTTAACAAGGAAAAGAATGTTTTTTTTATTTTTATAACATTTTGTGTTCATGATTTCTAATCCATCTTTTTTATACATAATAAAGTTTTTTGACTTTTTACAGAAAGTCATTTGGATTTTTATTTGAAGCCTAGGCTGATGGGAGTATTCCTGTTCCCTTTGAACCTTTCTGGCAATTGCTACCTAATTCTGAACGTCCTACCTGATCTGGTTGGTTTGCAAGTAGAAACAACCAGGGTTTGAAACCTATCACAGATTTCTCTAGCCAAGAACAGAACATAGTGTACTATGAAACAGCAAAGGCCTTATACTTGCTTCCTAAATGACTGGAGGTCTCTGTCAGGTGGAATGGGTCCTGTGATAGTGGGATAATGGGTTCAGTTATCCTTACAGTATTCACTAAAACATGGCCATGTCACATCACTTGGTTATTGTGGGAGCTGTACTCTAGCTCACCTGGAGGGCACACAGTGTGGGAAACCTGATTTCTCCCCAGTCCCATGGGTCTAACCCTTCAGTCTGCCAGAAGTATTGGAATTCCCGCTCCCAGAAATCCCTCACCAATGACCACACTGCCTGGGGCTTTGGAAGCTGAATTTCAAAAAACAAAAAAACAAAAGTTGAAAACTACTGTGTTATACTATGATATTGATGCATTTCATGGACAACTGAATTATGGATGACATATGAAATTATAAATGAAGGAGAAAGGAATCTCACACATACTACAAATTTTAGTTAAGATTCTCAAACAAAGACAAGTTCTGAAGCAACGGCTGTTTATCTTCTAACGAATCTAACTGACCTAATCATAGAAGGAAGGATATTTTTCCCTTTCATGACTTAAGGCCTCCATGATCAATAGCCATATAAATTAATTAAAAAGCATTCCATGAATCTTCTTGGAACTTTGAAGCAATGTCACTGATTAAAATTAATTTAAGCATTGCCAATTTATTTCCTCATTCCATCTCTGGAAGCAGCCAAGTGGTAAACAGAATGTAAATATGATTTGGAGAACAATTTGCATGCTGCAAAGTTTCTTGCAGTCTCTGAGACTTTCGGTGGAGGGAAGGGCAGAATAAACAGCCAGTTAAAGAAGGACCCCCCTTCCTCCACAAGACCATTAAATTTGCTTTGTGTCTCTGCACACCCTCTGAAAATTGTACTGTATTTGCATGCAGAAATTTCACTCAATTGGCCAAAATCTGTTGGCAGAAGAACCAAAGGAGGAGGATTGTGAAAGATGAACCAAGTTAAACCACATCAAAATCTCCCCTTATTCACAAACAATGGATGACCTTCCTTTCAACATGTGGATTATATCACCAAAGACTCCAAATGACTGAAGCGGGGACATCTATCAACCTCATATGACCAAATTCCTACAAATTGAAACAAAAGCTTGCATCGAATGTTTATAGTTTCATTAGCTATTAACACAGAAATTACTTTACCTGGATAGCAGCAGTTCAGTTTCTTTTGTGCCACAGATGTGCTGGATTTTCTGGTGCGAGGTTTTGATGGTGTAGTGACCACGGTATCTGTTTGAGGCACACTATTTTCTCCAGGTAGGTAGGTTTGGTAGCCATGCTCAAAAACAAACTCAGGTGCAGAAACTAAAAGATGCATATATATACACATAAATATATATAAAAGTGAATTCCAACCACAGTTGATTTTACATTATTAGTTTATCTTCCATTTTATCCACTTAAAGAGTTTTGATAATTTAGGTCAGTGGTGGTGAACCTACGCCACACATGCCAGATGGGGCACTCCTAGCCTTCTCTGTTGGCATGTACGCCATCATCCCAGCACAGAGTTTGCCCTGTCCCTCTGCCCAGCAACCCAATGGGAGTGCTTCCTCCCTTCCCCCAGCACAGAGTTTGCCCCACCCCTCTGTTTGGACATTCAGTCTCTAAAAGGTTGGCCATCACTGGTTTAGGTAATTATTTAGGTTTAGATTTTGAATTAAGACAATTTAGGTAATATTTCCCAATTTTTCCTAGTCCAGCATCTTAATATATCTGTAGAGTTGTTAATATGGAATTTTCCTAATTGAATGTCTTATCCCTACCTAAGAAACAGCCATGAGCATCAAACAGGACAAAGACACACCAAAATTGAAAGCTGGATTTTATTTTTGCAATAATGGAGGCTCTATAAACTCTCTTTGTGTTTTTGCCCCCAGCTAAAAGAGCAGATACTTCTGTTACAATTTAACGCCAGCAGGCTACCACCTGAAGGATTCATATCTAGATACAGTCAAACCTCGCATAACGAATGCCTCGCTTAGCGAAAAACTCGCATAACGAGTGGGCATTTCAAAAACTTTCCGACTCACATAACGAAAATTTTCCCTGTGCGAAACGGACCTTCCCTATGGAAAACTCGCATAACGAAAATTTCTATGGGAAAGACTTGCATAACGAAATTTTTTGCAATGTGAGTTTTTCCATAGAAATTTTCATTATGTGAAAAAACTCGCATAGTGAAAAACTCGCATAGTGAGCAGCCTTGCAGAACAAAATATTTTCGTTTGACTGTATCAACTATTTTTACTCTGCTACAAAATCTTAAGATTTTGGACTCTGTTTACTGGCTGCTTATGTGTTCTACTTGACTTTATTGCTACTTTATATTTTATGTTTTTAATTTATTTGCATGTTGCCCTGGGAAATTTGTTTATTGGACGGGATATTTAAAACAGAGAATAAAGATTTTTAGTAAGCAAAGCAATCACACTTATATACCACCCCATAGCACTTAGTGCATTCTCAGATGGTTCACAAGTTAATTAGCATTTTGCCCCAAACATGCTGGGGACTCATTTTACCAACTTTGGAAGGATGGAAGGCTGAATCAACCTCACACCCTAGTCAGGATTGAACTCACAACCTTTTGGTTGCAGGACAGCAGTTTAACCACTGCACCACCAACCTGTCTCCACCTAACAACGGCCTATGTGTGTGAAATAGGACAAAGACCAGCTTGAATTCACAGCTGGACTTTATGTCCACCAAAACAGAGCATCAAGATTCTTCTCACTTTGTTCTCAGTATGAACAGTGGTTACAACTGCAGCTGTATCTCACGTTTGTTACCTGCTATTTCTCCCTCCTGTACTATAACTTGGAGGGGAGGTATAAAGATCTAAGATCTGGTTTGTCTCTGCATTCTTTATCTCTTTCCTTTCACTATTTTTCTCCATCTGGTCCCACTGGCTTCTGTGATGTGCTGCTGAAATCTAGATGTGCCATGTTAAGATTCACAACGTCATTAGGTTGAAATCTTTTGTTTTCATTGGAATGTTTCTGCTTATAAGCATGTATCCTACCGATTTCCACTACAAACCTGCACTATGGTCACTTTGCTCAGGCCTCTCAGCTGTCAAGTATCCAAAGCTAAGTTTTCTGTTCCTTAGAAAAGTTATTTTTGGAGGAAACAATATCATCTAGAACAGGGATCAGCAAACTTTGCTCTCCAGGTGTTCTTGGACGTCAATTACCAGAAGCCCAAGTCAGTACACCTACTGATCAGGGCTTCTGGGAATTGAAGTCCAAGAACATCTGGAGAGCCAAGTTTGCTGACCCCTGATCTAGAATTATCCAGCCAACCTGATCACTGGGAAAGTTTAGGTACCGTAACCTCTAAAAATAACTTTTTGCAAGCATTTCCCCCTTTCCTTTCTTTATTCAGCCAATCAGAAACCACTTTCCAAATTTCACCGGAAAAAAAAATACCTGTGATGGTTTGAGACTCTGAAGTAATGGTTCTTGTAGTAGTTTGTGTTGCCGGTATTGTTTCTTCTGCCACAAACTGTACTGTATTAGGGTCTCCAGCTGTTGGGCCCGACAGTTGACAGCCACTTCTCTTGTGAGCAACAAAGGCATCTAGATTATTGAATTGCTGCTTGCACAGACCGCAAATGTGGATATCTGGAGTGAGCTCTACTAGGACAGTGGTGCCTCCTGGAACTGCCAAAAATGCATACAAGATTAAAGGAATGGTGCCATTAAGATATACCATATTTGCTGGCATATAAGATGCACCCTGTTATTACCAAAATAGCCCACTATGTCACTATGTACAGTAAAAGATGTACTGTACTTCATTTTTCCAGTGTATTTTAAGGGGGGAAATGGGTTCTATACACCAGCAAATATGTTATATTCTAAATACTACTGGTTACAAGTTATTGGAAAAAACTTTTTAGTGACTATATAGCAGTTGAAGATGCTTGGGAGAGGGAAATTGGATTAATGGCAGATCATATATTACTACTACTAATTATAGTAATAAATAATATGTTAATAGTAAAAATATTACTAAACATAGATGCCACTGCAGCTTATGAAGAGCTCAAAACCTGCGTTGGGAAGGTGCCCTACATGAAATAAAAACTCTCACACAGCATATTGTTTAACGTAATCTAAGAAACGTATTTATACTAGACAAGATTCACCTGTTTTCTCCCCTCAAAGATTTAGTTTCTGGAGCTCCTAGGAATGGGGCCCTGAAAAATGTCTAGTTTAGCAACTCATATTTTGGGTAATATACTTGGGATCAAATAGTAATAACAGTCCTTGACAATCATGGAATTTATTTTGCTCTGGGAGGAGGGGGTTGCAAAAGTGGTGCTTAGTGTAAGATGCTGAACTTGACAACCAGAAGATTGGCAGGTGAGCAGTTTGAGTCTCGAGTGCTGCACGATGGAGCACCCGTCATCTGCCCCAACTCCTGTCAACGTAGCAGTTTGAAAGCAAAAAATTGCACGTAGATATATAGGTACAGCCCGGGTGTGCTGGGCACCTTAGGAGGGCAGTGGACAGGAAGTGATGGGGCACCTATGGGGGAGAAATCCCATACATTCCCATTACCTCTGCCTGCCTCTGGGGGGGCACCAGTCACTGGGGTGCACCGGGATGAGTTCCTGTATCCCAGCACACCACTGGCTAGCTTTGGCAGGAAAGGTAACAGCGTGCCACGTGCTCCAGCATCTAGTCATGCCTGCCACATGATCACGTAAACTTGCACCCTTGCTCGAAAGCCAGTCATGACCAACTCTAAGGGGCAGTGCTCATCTCCGTTTACAGACAAACAGGCAAAACTGTCTGTGGCTGAAGACATTCCCATGGACAAATGGCAGTCATGATTAAATGCCACAGCAGATGGAATGCTGTTACCTTTCCTGCCAAAGTGGTACCTATTTATCTACTTGCAATTTCTTGCTTTTGAACTGCTAGGTTGGGAGGAGCTGGGTGGGACGAAGTCACTGCGGCCCTCTGCTGAAATCTTAGGGAAAGGTAGCCATTGCTTGAATGCCAGTTACCTCCAATTCTAGGAGACGGTGCTCATCTGTTTACAGCCAAAGAGCTGGAACTTCCCCACCCAGTATATTCTACTGATATAAAACTTTCAGTTTCTATAAAGGTAAAGCTCTCCCTTGGTTGAAAGCCAGAGCACCAGCGCTGTCTGCAGACATTTCCACGGCCATGTGGCAGGCATGACCAGACGCCAGGGCGCATGGAACACTGTTACCTTCACTGCAGAAGTGGTCCCTATTTATCTACTTGCAACTCCTTGCTTTCCAACTGCTAGGTTGGCAGGAGCTGGGGCCAGACAAAGCCACTGCAAGTCCTCTGCTGAAAAATGTCAGCATGCCCCAAATGCCGGGTGAAGCCACGGGCGCGTTGGCACATTTTGTGCCAATCTCCGATCCGCTTCTGCACCTCCTTCTCTAGGGCCAGGTGGCCTCAAAATGGCTTCCCCGTCGCCACAAAAAAGCTTGCACCTGCCCCAGCAAAGCCTTCCTCTGGAAGCAATGCAAGCTTTCCCGCCCGAGGGACCAAGCAGCCTCCCCCGGGGGTGCCACCACTGCCACCGCCTCCCACCCACCCAGGTTCCCGGGCGCCCTCCTTCGCTTCCCAAGCCAGCTTCCCGGGTTCGAGACTCCAGCCACTTCTTCTTCCCTTCTGCCGCTACCCAGGTTTCGGGGCCGGCCGGGGCTCGCGCTCCCGGGCGCTCTTTCCAAGGCGCGGGCCCGGGAGCGCGGATAAAGAAATAATAATTACTTACATGGCGCGGGGCTGCTGGCTGGGGCTGGGTTCATCATCATCATCGCCGCGTCTTTCTACGCTCTTTCTCCAGGAAAGCAAGAAGCCAAGGGGGGGGGGGGAGCGGGATAATAATAGGGGAGCTTTGCAAATAGAAAAGCCTCCCCCCCCCTCCGTAGCCCAAAGGGCGGGGTCGGATGTGTGTAGAAGAGGCCGAGCATGCTCTGTCTTGGTTACTGAAGCCACCCGCGGGTTGCTTTGCCCACAGTGTAACATTGAGATGATGATGGGGTCAAGACTAGAGTTGGGTTCGTTTTGGTTTGGGACGTCATGTGGGTTTAGCCTTTGGAACACGCCAACTAAGTTTGGTTGGGTTTCCTCCCAAGAAAATGAATTGTACTACAACAGATAAATTGGGAATAGCTAGCTTTGTGTGCCCCTTGTGGCCAAAATATCTATTTATACTGTAGCTATAGCAAGAAGCAACAGTTAGGACAGAATACGGAATGACAGAGTGGTTTGGAATAGGAAAAGGAGTAAGACAAGGCTGGATTTTGTCACCCTGCTTATTCAACTTATACACAGAGCACATAATGCGCAATGCAGGGATGGAGGAATCACAATTTGGGATCAAAATTGCTGGAAGAAACATCAACAATTTGAGATATGCAGATGATACCACCCTCATGGCAGAAAGTGAGGAGGACTTTAAAAAGCTCCTGATTAGGTTGAAAGTGAAAAAGCTGCCTTGAGACTCAACCAAGATCATGGCAACAGGCCCTATCAGTCCCTGGAAAATAGATGGGGAAGAAGTAGAAGCCGTGACACATTTTACTTTCTTGGGATCAAAACTCACTGCAGATGGGGATTGCAGCCATGAAATAAAAAGGCGATTGATTCTTGGGAGGCAAGCAATGAGAAACCTGGGGAGCATAATGAAAAGTAGAGACATCATATTGAAAACAAAAATTCGTATTGTCAAAGCAATGGTATTCCCTGTGGCAATGTATGGTTGTGAGAGCTGGACCATTAGGAAAGCTGAGCGCAGAAGAATAGATGCCTTTGAGATGTGGTGTTGGAGGAGAGTCTTGAGAGTCCCCTGGACAGCGAGGAGAACAAATAGGTCAATCTTAGAAGAAATCAACCCTGACAGCTCCTTAGAAGGTCAAATAGTAAAGATGAAGCCAAAGTACTTTGGACATCAAATGAGAAGAGAGGATTCACTTGAGAAAGCCTTGATGCTTGGAAGGGTCGAGGGCAAAAGAAGAAGGGGACGGCCCAAGATGAGATGGTTAGATGGTATTGTGGAGACAATGGGCACAGAGCTCAGTGAGTTGAAGGGGATGGTGGAGAACAGGAGTGCCTGGCGGACAGTGGTCCATGGGGTCGCAGAGGGTCGGAATCGACTGTGCGACTGAACAACAAAAAGCTATAGCTAGGCTTAGTGGTTAAGACATGGAAGTTGATGACTGGAAAGTCTGCTTCAGCATTTCGAGACCCAACTACTGCACGACAGAGTGAGCTCCAGTCTCTGTCCCAGCTCCTGCCAACTTAGCTGTTAGAAAGCAAGAAACTGCAAATAGATAAATAGGGACCACTTCAGTGGGAAGGTAAACAGTCTTCCGTGCACTCTGGTGTCTTCTTGTCATGCCTGCCACATGTCCACAGAAACGTTGGCACATGCAGACAGTGCTGGCTCTTTGGCTGTATACAGAGATGAGCACTGAATCCTACAGTTGGATAGGACTGGCTTTTGAGCAAGGGTGACTTATAGCTCTAGCTTTATCATCTGTCTATCAGGGACCCTTTTGATCCACGAAAGGTAACATTTAAACACAGGAGTTAGCTTTTGAGGTGCCACAAATTTTGACCTGAATTCTATGAACGTCTTGCATTTCGGTTGGGTGGTCTGACAGCTCTTGCAATGTAACAAAAATCATGTACTTAGGCCAAGCTGCAACACCAAAACTAAGGCACCCACGAAAATAAGGGTTATGTAATTTGAAAGATCATCTCAGTGACTTTAAGAATTGGTAGAAACCAAAAACCAAAAATGCAAGGCAATTACATCATCGCTTTCGGAAGTAGCATCGGAAAAGTGACAGGTTTGCTTGGGGGTTGGTTGTCAGGGGTCCAGAGGAAAAACTACCCAACCAATTCAGATGATCCAAAGTGCATTTGAAAGAGGAAATATTAACCTTTGTGAGGACACTTTCAGATTTGGAATTGGACTTTGGAAACATAATCTATGAAGCGTTTTACAAAAGAACCACTAAAATGAGGTCACACAAACCCCCCAAAAGGAGGAAAAACTAATTTAAAAAGTGAATGTGACAACTTCCTGAGGTGGATACAGCTCACATACAACATGTGGAGAAAAATGACACCATAGCAGGAATCCACAAAAAAAGATATTGAGGGAAAAATGTGACTGTTGAAATGACATTTCCGGGGGGGAGGGGTGTTTGGCGGTGATCCAACCAAAAAAAAACACGATTGACCGATCGAAGTGATCTAAAGTGCACTTGAAAGAGGACAGAATAACCATTCTTTTGATACTTATACAATTTGGATCGGACTTCAGAAACATTTTCTATGAAGGTTTAAAACAAAACAACATACTTTCTTTCTAACCTTTCCTTAAAAAAAAAGATTCTCTCCACAACAGAATAGATACATTGGTGTGAGAATGGATACAGGAAGTTTCTCCTTTGAAGTCATAACCAGTTTCCTTTTTGCCTTTTCCTCTTATTGAAGAACTGCTTTCAAGGAATCATGAAGGAAAAACTTTTTCTTTGCAGTTTGACTATTGAAATATTTATTAAAAATAGATTATTTGCAGTTATTCACTTGTGAATTGTTGTTTGAAAAGTGGGCTGCTTATGGACATGTGTGCATAGTGGGTAGAGTCGGAGAGAATGGAAAATAAAGGTTAAAAGCATCTTTATTGAAAAATAAAATATAAAAAATAATAAAAAATGAAATTGGGATTTCTGGTTTTTGGCTAAAACAACGTAGCAGTTCAAAAACAAGAAATTGCAAGAAGATAAATAGGGACCACTTTGGTGGGAAGGTAAAGAGCGTTCCATGCCTGCCACGTGTACATGAAAATGTCTGCAGACACAGACAGCGCTGGCTCTTTGGCTCTAACAGAGATGAGCACTGAAACGTAGGGTCAGATATGACTGGCTTTCAATCAAGGATGACCTTTACTTTAGCTCAGAAAACCTTAGATTTTATGAACATTTTATGAAAACCTTAATTTTATGAATATAATGTCTTTATTTTCCCCCATTTGAAATATCACCCTTAACTAATGGATGAAATAAAAGAAATAAAGGAACTAATGAGTATAATTCAACACATCGAAGTTACGCACTAAATCCCTGATGGTAGTGTTCTTAGACTCTACCTGCCACTTTTTTTGTCTTTTTTGTCTGTTTGTTTTGTTTACTATCAGATAGATAGATAGATAGATAGATAGATAGATAGATAGATAGATAGATAGATAGATATGGGATATTCTACCACTGGGTGGCGTACAACAAAATAAAATATTTAAACAGAAACAACAAATTATGGGCCAAATAAAAAAAGGGAAAGATCTGGGATGGCTAAAGTCTACATTGGATTGTGAAGAAATGGCAGAGAAGCTCACCTTTTAGGCCCTTCCAGGACTCAGCCTCAGATGATATAAAATCCAGGGAATGAGGGGGATGGGGGGGGGGAGGAACAATTTGAAAAAACTGTAGAAATAGTAACTACTGCACTTGAAAGTAGGCTAATAGTAAAGGGGTTTAGATCAGTGTTTCCCAACTATTATTTTGTCTTCAATTCCCAGAAGCCTAAGTCAAACACTGATCAGCCAATGCACTGACTCAGGCTTCTGGGATTTGAATTCCCCTTATGGTGTATATGCCTCACATTGGGAACCACTGGCTTATATCCTGTCCGAAGTTGTTGTTGGGATTAGTTTACGCCTTTATGAGATCTCAGACAGCTCAGAGTGTGTGTTGTTCTTGTGTGCCATTGAGTTGTATTTCACTTATGCTGAACTCAAGAGAGATTGTCAAAATCTCCTGTCTCCAATAGCCTTGTTCAGCTCATGTACGGGTGCGTTTTACTTCCACTTCCGGGAGCGATGAGGGCGGTCCGGGCCAGATGAATCGTAGTAAACTCATTCGTGTGGACTCACAGGGGCTTGAGCTTCTGGGAATTGAAGTCCAAGAACATCTGGCATGTCAAGGATCGCCATCACAGCTCTAAGTCACTGCGGCTCTTTCAACAATTTCAATTTTTTCATTTTCAGCATTCTGTAATTATGGTTTTTGTTTTCTTTATGTTCAACTGCAATCCTGCTTTGGCACTTTCACTAAAAGTCCTATTTTCTGTCAGTCATATAGTGCATTTATGATAGGTTTACACTGGCATTCCTTTCTCACTTACACTGTTAAGGAGCTGCTATCATCACAACATAATATAGAGTAATATTGCAACCAGAAAACAATTTTAGGAACTGAAATGTTCTGTCCTGCCAAGTTGCTTTTGACTGTCTGTGACCCTAGTAAGGTTTTTGAGGTACGTGAAGTGGTCAAGGAGTGAGTTACTATTGAGTTTCCATGGTCAACCAGTGATTTGAACCCAAATCTGCTTAGTCCTAATCTGACATGGTACCCGGTACTCTAGCTGTCTGAAATACATGCAAATCAGAACATCCATTTTGTCCTGGCACACGTGCCAACTGCAAATGTAGGTCCCAGGCAAACAGTGGTAGTGAACCTATGGCTTGTGTGCCAGAGATGGTACTCAGAGCCCTCTCTGCGGGCATCCGTGTAGTCACCCCAACACAGAGTTCACCCCATCCCTCTGCTCAGCAGCTCAATGGAAATGTTTCCTTCCTCCCTGTTGCTGTGTTGGCACTTTGCAATAAATAAGTGGGTTTTTGGTTGCAGTTTGGCATTCAGTCTCTAAAAGGTTCACCATCACTATTATATAGCAATGACATTCTGCGGAGAGGGAAGTGTTTCCATTCTAGCCAATCATGAGTGATTTATAATATTTTCATCTCCTTAGAGGGTGCTGCCAAGCTGACCCGTAAAGTTCCCCTTTTGTGCTGGCTTCATCCAGCTATGAGTAGTCTTCTCCTTCTGAAGACTCAGCTGGGGGAGACATGACACCTTTGCTGGCTGAATCTTGCACAGGGAAGATGCCATGCTGAGCAAAAATTGTGATAATCTGAGAGGAGAAGAGAATGAGATTTCACCCTTCAAGTTCTCTTGAAGAATGAGAAAATACTGACAGCTGTGCTGGCTCATATCAACAATCCCATTCTAAGTGTTTTCCATCTCTACCAGAAGCAGATGTTTTGCAAAGCTAATGTGTCTCAGTTGCCTCAGTCAAGACCGAGTCATGCCTCAATACAGTAAAATCTCAGATAATGCTAAAACTTGGTTCCACAAGTCTTGGTGTTATCCAATTTGTAGTGTTATCTGATGCATGTTAAAATCCTATGGGGTGCATTGGATAACATTAAAGCTCCATAGAGATACATTGTAACCACACAGGCTTTAGCGTTTGTTATCCAATGCATCCCATAGGATCTTAACGTTATTCGATGCAATTCTCCCTCCCAGATTGCTTAACGTTATGCAATTTTAGCGTTATCTGATCCAATCGTTATCCAAGGTATTACTGTACTTTTATTTCATTAGGGAATGTTCACAAGCTTGATTTTGCTGAAAAAAGCCATTTAATGTAATTGTTCCTGCTACTTTTTACCCCAGTGAGTTTTGGCTCCACTACTCCCTGTTAGAAAATATAAATCTAACTTTGAGGCCGAGATTGCTCATGGACCAAGCAGGGAAAATTGCTAACTCTTATGTGTTTGGGAAATTTCCCAGTGTTGGCACTTCAGGTGTTCTTGGACCTCAGTTACTAGAAGCCTAAGTCATCACTCCTGCTGATCAGGGCTTCTGGGAATTGAAGTTCAAGAACACCTGGAGGGCCAAGTTTTACCATTACAGGCCCTATGCTCTGAGGTTAATCCACATCAGCACCTCCACCGAGTAACCCCCTCCCCCAACACACACACACACACACACACATATACAGAGGTGCATATTAGCTATCCATTCTTGGGTGCTCAGAAATATGAACCTAGAATCAGAGCTTAGAAAAATTACTCTCAACTTTTTTTTTTTGCAGTATAGCTTCTGCAATTGTCCAGCCAACAGGGGAATCTTGATAGTCTACCAAGAAGTTTGTCTTCTTTATTCCCCTGCTGCCTTCTTCTGTTCTCCCATTGGGGAATTGATGCTTGCCATAACTGTACCAATTTTGCTTTTGCAGATGTTGCTTGCTGCCTGCTGTGCTGTAGTACCTCCAAGGGCAAGAGTGAAAAGGAGTATACTGTGTACATGAATACTGACTGATGCCTTGTAGGTTGCAAATACTGTCAACTCTGATTGCTAGCAAGGAAAATCAGGGCGATGCAGGGCTTCAATCTGGGGGCACCTCACCGTTAGAGAAGATCACGGCTAGGAAATTATGGAGGAATTGATTCACCAAATCCCCATTGATTCAGTGAGCCTACCATAACGTGATTTACCATACTAAGCAATAGAATTTTGGCCCCTGAAGTCCAAAACTATATCAAGTTGACATGCCCTTGTAGCATTAAAAACTATATCAAGTTGATGTGCCCTCGTAGCATTAAAATCAACAGGCAATTAAAATAACTAAAAGAAAAGAAAGGAAGGAAGGAAATAAAAGTGTATTTATTTTTATTTGGAGCTCTCTGAATATCTGAAGCCTTATAATGTACCTTGTTTAGCTTATGCGATGAGTATCTATTCTTAAATAGTAATTAAACTGGCAAGAATAGTATGAATACTTGCCACTCCTTAGTTGAATTGTATGTGAAAACTGGTTTAGGCTTTATTTCCAACTTAACAAAACAGGAAAGAAAGAGAATTTTCAGGAAATCTACACAGTGAATTCAAAGCATAAGATGGCATCCAGTGAGTTGCTGATGTAGAAAAGTGAAGGATAAAAATATGGAGAAATCAACAGGCAATTAAAATAACTAAAAAGATTCTATAAAACAATTTTTAGTAATTTATAATTATATTGATGAATAATGACAAATACTACAAACAAATGCATTGTGCATAAAATTAATTATGTTAAAAGAATAGCTAATCTGTCTCTGCATTGATAACATATAATTATGAAGATGCCTTTCTCGCATGTTTTTAAGTAGTGTCATTTTGATTCATAATTCAGAGTAGGTATTTTGACATTTAATACATGTTGCAATTTATATAATATTATCAATCTAATTGCACTGTGCCGCCCTGAAGAATCGCAGTCTACTCAGAGATGTTTCTTGCCATTAAAATATATGTTTCTGAACATTAAAATAATAGTATGGAAACTTGTTATTCACAACAATAACCAAAATGACTACAGAAAATCACCCTCACACAAAGACTCCAAAGGAATAACAGTTTCTGTTAGTCTTTTTGTTGCACCAATAGCACTTCATAAAAAAGTGTACAGTATTTTTAAAATAAAATAAAAACTTTCAGAGGATTGTGATCTGTGGAACTAAATGACTAGTTTTCACGAGGAGTCAGGATGTTTGCCACTTAAGAAGTTAGTTTTCTATTGGTATTTGTTTATCTGTGCATGGCCAACATAGTGCTGGGATTTTCAGATTCTGATATTTGTAGACATAAAATCCCCCACAACTTTTCACATTTGTATTTGGCTCATGCAGTACAGCTCCTCAAGTTCTGTAAAATGGGATTATGAAAAAGTTACTTCTGCAAGACTAAGAAAGAACATCTGAATCTTATTTGCCAGAAAGATGTCTTGAGAAAAACTACAGGTCACCTCCCCATATCTTCAGGCTCGGTATCCATAGGCCACTAGAGGCAAACTATGCATTGTAAAATATAGAGTTCACTGCTATCTGTGGTTTCAAGTAGATCTTGGAATATATCCCCAATGGATATGTTTAGATGTACCCATCTAAGCACAAGTAGAATAATGGCGGTAGTAAGGTGAGCTTTATGCCAAGATAATTAAAGAGGTGCATTCAGAGCAGGAAGTGAAAGTGTCACAAAAACTCTGAGGCAAGCCCTGATCCGGATGAGCAAACTGTAGGTGTCTGAGGCATGGCTTTGTGGGCTACAGCTGCCAGAATCCTGCCTAGGAAATTCTTGAATATATTTTGGGAATGTAAACAGCAGCAATGGCAATAAAAGGAATGGTACTATGTACAGTTCTACCTCGCTTAAAGAGCATAATGCGTTCCATAGGGTTGCTCTTTAAGCGAGTTTGCTCTTTAAGCGAAACACCATTGTAAATGACCAATTGTGGGAGGGACTGTGAACCCCGATTTATTTGTTAAGCGAGTTTTTGGTTGGTTTTATTTGTTAAGCAAAGCGAACATTCAGAGAAAATTCTGCTCTTTAAGCGAGTTACTCTTTAAGCGAGATGCTCTTTATGCAAGGTTTGACTGTATTGTAGGATGGATAGATATTACTTTAGAAGACAGAACAAGGAACTGAGATGACCTTGACAGACTGGAGAACTGGGACAAAACAATCAAAATGAGTTTCACAAAGGAAAAATCTGGAGTTTGGTCTTCTGGCAGGAAATATTTACTGAATAAATAAGTGATAGATGATGCATAGTGCATGTGGGGAAAAAAATCTGAGAATCTTACTAGGCCATACACTACCCATTAGTCAACAGCATGGTGCAGCAGGAAAAAACCTAATGTATTTCGACCCTATATCAACAACTAGCTTGTAATAGAACCCTTGTGGTTTGATTATTTCTCATTTAGAATACTGTAACCATGTTCAGGCCTTATAGGCTATTGTTTAATTTGGCTCTTTGTGGTCAATCAGCCCGTCCTTTTGTGCCTCCTGTGCATGTAGAAATGGAAAAAAGCACTATTTTTGTGCAATGACATTCACACACGCAGCCCACAGTATTGGTTTGCTGTGTTTGCAACCTGCATAACTTTTAAAACAGACAATTTATCTTGTTGGCGGAATGTGACAACTAATGAGCCACATCTGTGATAGATTTGTCACATCTGGGCAAACTCCCTCCGCCTAAAAAAACTAGTTATCTCCCCAAATTTATACCAACACATGTTTCTATAAATACAGCTTCAAGGTGAAATGCTACTGGGAACATGATAACCACCAAATGTATGGCAGACTCAAAAAGCCAGACAGCTCTGGATTAATATTTACTCATTTTTATTGTAATGTTGGATACCAAATGGAAAGCAACACCAGCAGAGGGACTCTTTGAATGATCAGTAGAGTTTTGCATTCGATGGGTAATTCTATTCCAGAAGCCTTTGAATGCTTTCCTAGTAATAGAAACCAAGTGGGAGAAACCTATTCAATATTTTAGTGATGACATTTTCACAACAAATATGTATTTATATATACATTCTTACATAGAAAGGAATGGCAAGGGAATTCCACAAAATACCAGAAAATCTTTAGATACTGAATTACATCCTAGTTGTCTTTTTCCTTTGTGTTACACACAAATGTATGCATGCGTGTGTGTGTGTATGATATAAAGCAGGAGTTCTCAACCTTTTAAAGCCAGGGACTGGGTCACGTTCCCTCAGACAGCTTTGGGGGCCAGATGGCCATTTTGCCCTTCCTCCACCACATGACACTTCCTGGTGTGGTGGAGGTGGTGCCCACCCCTGAAATGGTGTTGTGGGCCACATCCTGCCCACAGGCCACAGGTTGAGAATCCCTGTTATAAAGAATGAGAGAACACAAATGGATATGCACACATATACACATTTATATACATGTAAACATTAAAGATTTCAGACTGTTTTGCTATGATTCAGGACCTGAATCCTGTCTGCTGTTTTGCAGAATTCCCCAGGGGTGAATAAATGCTTCTATGCTAGAGGTACCCATTCTAGCTTGAGTCACTTATACCAGTTTATCAAACTAACGAGCCATTGAGTGATGCTATTTCCAAGTTCAAGCTCCACCAGGGAAAGAATGTGGAAAACAAGACTGAAATTTTAGACAGAACTGAATTCCTAAGGGCCAGGACAACTAGAATTTATTAACTCGCTCACGCCAAAGCACACTGAGAATAATGTTCTCCAAGCTTTTTCCTCCACAAATCTTACCATCTTTCATAAAATTCAGGGACGTAGGCAGGCTACATCATTCTGGATTTGGCAAGGCATTGTGATTTAGCTTTCTGCTAACCAGCTCTGGTATGTGCGTATGTGCGGGCCCCTTGGATACAAAGAGAGAGAGAGAGAGAGAGCAGGGGAGCAAAGCTCTGAAGGAATGTGAAGAGGAGAGAGGGAGTTAGGTCATTTGCATGCATTTGTTACTAAAGGCTTCACACTCATAGTATATGAAGAGGCAATGTGCATGAATGAGCCACTATTAGCTTCAGTTCCACTAAGTTTATGCTTTCCCTTGCTTGTCCTCCAGTAGCTGGCATTTCATTGCAGCTGAGTAGATAACACCCATTCTATTTGGTTTAGTCCAGGGGTGTCCAAACTTTTCAGGCCACAGGCTAGTCATGTGGTTCAGGGAGCCGGTCACTATGGCCTATGGGTTGGATCCAGCCCCCAATGCCAATTCATCTGTCCCACGAAGCCCTCATTGCTCCTGGAAGCGGAAGTAAAACATGCCCATATGGGTGTGGGCCAGATGAATTGGCATTGGGGGCTGGATCCAGCCCCCAGGCTGTAGTTTGGGCACCCCTGATTTAGTCATTTACTTGAACTACTACTATTCATGTTGACCTGAAGACTGGATAACTTAAGAAGTAGGAACTTGGTCTGTTCTCTTCTTCCATCCTCATCCCACTTTCCTTTTGTATCCTGTTTTAAGCTAGTAGCAATGCAATCCAAACTATAAAAAAAGTACCAGGTGTAGATGGGTAGGATGAGGCACTAGCTGCTTCTACAGACAAAACTTTGTTCTCCCAGCTGAGCTCAGAGGTCTGCCAACAGAGGACTCCACTTAGCAGGACTGCTTGACTGACCAATACAGGGGTGACTAATAATCTGGCCTGTGTCACCTTTGCTGCTCCTGGAACTGGAAGTAAAACAGCTGTCGTAAATGCATTTATGGCAGCGTTTTGCACATTCACGGGCACATTTTATTTCCCCTTCTGGTGGGAGGAACCACGTGACAGGCCTGCTCAACCACATGACTGGCCCGCAGCCTGAAAGGTTTGACCACCCCTGGACCAAGACTTGTGAGCAGTATAGGCAAAAAAAAAAGCATAGAGAAAAACTTTCATATTTGAATCTCCTCCAGCCTAGAGAAACAGCTATACAGTAGTACTGTACTAGCATAAATTAAAGCCACAATGAAGGCAGTCTTAAGTACATTCAGCTGATATGGCACTGGATTCTTGGCAGCTTCAGATTGCTCAGTTACAGATCAACCATCCCTTGGTCAACTAGGAGTCCACTCTTTGTGGCATATGCTGCTCCTTCCCTGATCCCCTGTCCAGTCTAACCAGCACTCGAGAATATGCTCTTGTGTCCCCGAAAAAGGTCTTTACCAAAACAGAACACATTTTATATGTGTATTTTAACTTTAAAAAAACCCCAACCATTTCTCATCAATATTTTGCATTGTTCTAAGCAGCATAGCAGCTCGAAAGCAATAAATTGTAAATAGATAAATAGGTACCACTTCAGTTAGAATTTAAACAGTCTATGGAAACATCTGCAGATGCAGATAGTGCTGGCTGTTTAGCTGTAAACAGAGATGAGCACTGAACCTTAGAGTCGGATATATCTGGCTTTAGAGCAAGGGTGACCTTTACCTTTAAATAGCCTGAGCCTTTAGGGGTTCAGTGATGGTAATTCTCTCTCTCTCTCTCTCTCTCTCTCTCTCACACACACACACACACACAAAGCATCTCTTGCAGCTTTTGTATTTTTGATCATGAGATGCCTACAAAATGCTATGTTTCCAGATTTGAACATGCACATTCTTGTTGGATGGCCTTGTCCAGCAGAGGGTGCTGCTTGGATGTGTATGTCATTTCCTGCTGTTTGTACAAAAACGAAAAGATACAATTGAATGTAATATATATATATAAAGCCTCATTAGTGTGAAATTCCTTTCCAAAGAGCATAGCCTAGCTCTGAAAACTTCAATACCAGCATAAGTTCCACCTCAGCTATATTAAGCAAAACACCTAAGAAGTATAAATTTCAAGAACTCCCCTGTGTCTCCTGGCCAGTTGTCCCCTCTGCCTGCTGGTATAAAGGTAACTTCAGAGTAATGCAATACCTGTCCCCCGGGGCATGCATAAAAATGAGGTGTACCTCTCAAGAGGCCTTTTCCCACTGAACTCACTAAAACAATTCAAAGAAGGAAATAAGAATATGTTCTCAGTAAGAATACTGAGCAGTGTTTTTTTGCTTTGTGATGTCTTGCCTCCCCCTCCACTTCTTGTCAAAAGCATTGAACAAAGATTAACTCAAGGATTAATTCTTCCTTGCTCCCTTAAAGATGTTATGGAAAAGAAATGCACCCTCTTAACTCTAAGCCGTATTTTTTGGGGTACAGCTGTCCTGGGGATCATCCTCTGTTACAGGGCAGAACAAAGCAGAGGGTGGGACCAGTGGGGTTTTGCACAGTTCCCTTTCCACTTGGAAGCAATTTATACCTTTTAATTCAGGTAGGCTTTGGGCTAAGGAAGGGATTTCTACTGCTGCGATTCTTTGAAATTTTAGTTTGAAATTTTAGAAAATATTAGTTCTGTTTTAATACAGTATTTCAATTTGTCTCATTGGATTTTAATAGTGTAGCTCTTTGTGCCTTTAAAAGAAACCTGTACCTTTCAAAAATTGTCATAGTTTTGGAGATGAGTAGAGTATAAATTGAATGAACAAACAACCCCAGGGAGGTGTAAATTGACTACCCAAATGAGGAATTAAGGGTGATGTAGCACCACCAATTTGAAACATACAAGGTTGGGCACCCAACAGGCTATATCCGTGGGGTAACAGTTAAAACTGGACAATTTGTTCTATTGTCAATTTATGCATGTTTCACCTCTATTCACTTATTAATCCATTCTTCCCATTTCTTCACCATTTAAGGATGGATTTCATCCTCTCCATGAAGACACAAGAAAACCCATGTTTTTAAGGCCATAGCATACACATCTGTATGAAATTGTGTCCACTATATTTATTCTGGTACACAATCTCACCCCGGATATGGTTTTCATTAGAATATGCAGAGTTATGCAATATACTCTGTACACTTCTTTTAAAGATAAAATCTGCACCCCAAATTTGGAAAATGTGCACAATCTCAGGATGCGTCCTGGTCGTCAATGTAGTTCGGGAAACATGAATTAGGTCTATCTGTTTAGCACTGATCAAATTAATCATGCACACATCCATCCATCTTGAATAACAGTCCCCAGGCAGTCTGAATAGTTGATATCACAACCATTCAGGCCCGTGGCCAGTAACTGTAGCTGGAGTGATCCCATATGTGTTCTATACATATTTTCTTTTTTCTGTCACAGCACAGTAACAGTAAGTAAACCATGATCATATTGGTGCACAGGAGTCAATTATATTTGCTGTGTGTTTCATTAACACATTCATAGGCCAGCATCCTATTGATTACTTGTGCAGGTGTAAATGCAGTGGCATAAATCACAGTGATGAATTGCTGCCACTTAACAAGTCGCTGTTTGTATTCCTTGTTGCATGCCAGGCCATGTGACTGGCTCACAAATTGAAGCCACAACTCACAAACTAGCCTCAATTCATTATAGCGATTTATGTTGCTACACTTATGCAAGTAAAATGAACCAATAGGATCCTTCCCATGGAAACTGTAGGCTTCTAATTACGTAAGGTTTAGCTGCTGCAGTCTATTATAATTCCTGTGCCCTTAGTAAAGATAGAGTTCACAATTACAATAATCCCTCTTCTAGAACCCAAAACAATATTGGCCAGGGGGTGGGGGTGGTTGTAATAAATCTCCTCAGCTCGCTCTTCTGGAAATATCTTAGAACAAGTAACATGGCCAAGCAGCTGAATACTCCAAGGTCCGCTTTTGTGTCAGTTCTGAGCAGCTTCCCAGAAATCACCTTCATATTTTCTACCCACTCATTACAAATCTTTTTCTTCTGTGTCGAGGCCTGATGTGAAACTGTCAAAACGAAGGCACCTTTTGATGAATTCATTCCACAGTTCCTTTTGCCTGACCTAATGTGAGAAAGATTAGCTGGCACAAGGTGGTCATTGTCTGGGGCATGCCCGATTGTGGTTTAAAAATACCACACTCTTCAAGGAGGCTTTTTCTGTGTACCCCACTCATTACCAATTATCAGGAATGAAGAGAGCAATAGTGGGAAACGTGTGAAAAGCACCAATTTGAATTTTATTACAGTATTTGGGTTTTATCCTTTCTTTGTGGTACAGTGGTTAAGCTGCTGTACTGCAAGCAAAAGGTTGTGAGTTCAAGCCTGATCAGGGCTCAAGGTTGACTCAACCTTCCATCCTTCTGAGGTCAGTAAAATGGATATCCAGCATGTTGGGGCAAACTGCTAATTAACTAGTGAACCACCCAGAGAGTGAACTAAGCGCTATGGAACGCTATAGAAGTGTGATTGTTTTGCTTTGCTATAGCGAGGGACTCTTTCTGCTAAATAGAAAATACTCTAAATTATTATATGTATTGGAGACACTTTGTTCTGATGGCAATTTCTTGTTGCCCCCAGTGAAGCTATAGCTGTGGGAGGATATGTCAAGAACTGCTAATTCAGAATTTTCAGCACCCTACTCTACAATTACCAAGAGAGACCTTGGCACTTAACAGGAATGAGATGTGCTCACCACTTGGGGGTGTATAATGTTTGTTATGATATGTAATCGCCATCTGGGGGCGCTGTGTGTCTTTTTTAAATACAGAAATGCTGGACACAAATATTTTATGCATAAATAAGTAAATAGCTAAATTGCATTCTACTGATTGATTGATTGATCGATCGATTGATTTAAATGTATAGTGCATTTTATCCTAAAATTGCCAGCTGTAAAGCAAATGGGGAAAAAGGGACCAGCAAAATATCATAAAACTACATTTTGGGTATTATAATAGGATCTCTCAACCTAGTGAGAATTGGTCATGAGACCAAACCACGTTGAGTCACTGAATGCCCATCTGTCGGAATCTAATATGGATTACTTGTACAGTAAACATGCATAGGCTGGATAATTTGTTCACATTTACCCTTAATCTGTTCTGTTCACATTTGGATACTATAATAATACTAGTGTGCTATCAGGTCAATTCTGACTTAGGGTGAACTTTTCCAGGATTTTCTAGGTAATGACAGTGATGGGGCAGCTAAAAATTTTACTACTACACTGTGGGCGGAGCAGGCATTGTGGGCGGAGCCAATGTCATGACATCATGGGCACAGCCAATGTCATGACATCATGGGCACAGCCAACGACGAGGGCAGAGCCAAAGTTAAAAAAAAACCCATAAAAATACAGTACACATAAAAATACACATTAAATACACATTAAATAGACATAAAAACACGTAAAATATAAATTAAAGTACAAATTAAATAGACATAAAACACATAAATACACATTAAAATACACATTAAATAGAAATAAAAACACATAAAAGCACACATTAAATACATATTCCACCCACCCACTCAAAACACAAACCAGAGTCACTTACCCTGGGGAGCAGGCGCCAACAGCAACAGTGTGGCGGTCACCTAAAAAAAAAGGTAACCACCCCGGGTGGTCTCCTGGGAAGGTTACTACCCCCCAGGAGACCACCCGGGATTCTTACTACCAGTTCTGCTGAACCGGTCTGAACCGGCCCATGCCCACCACTTGGTAATGAATACACAAAAGTAGTTTACTATTCCCTTCTTGGGACACCCTAGGGTTTTACAGTTTGCCTAAAGCCTAGTAGGCTGTTTTTTCTCCTGGGAGATAGAGTGGAGAACTGAAGTCACAATCTCTGGCTCCGCAACTAGATGTCTAACCCACTGAGCTATGCAGCACAGTATAGATGCTATACATGTATATATTTTTCAGAGCCTCATTCAGGCATCCCTTAAGCAGGATTTATCCAGCAAAAATCCTTTCAACCCAGAGTAATTTCTGACATGAAATTTATTTATTTAGTGTGGCAGAAAAGTTAACTCCAAGATACCACAAAACCCATCTTTTCTGAGAAGCCTTGTGCTAAATACTTAATATTTAACTTCTATCAACATTAAGCCTTAAGTATGTGCAACTGCTCTGTTTGTGCTCATCTCTATTATTTAGTTTACCTTTGCCTCCATAGGCCCTTGTATTCACTTCATTCTATAGAACCATGCAAATGAATAGCTCTAGTTAACGAAATAAATAGGGACTTGCTAAGATATTGTTCCAAAGTTGAAGAATTGATATCCTGCAGGTCTATTTGGAATATCTGGACAATATGAACCACTATTTCACATTGAAACCTCTAATCTCATTTCATAAGCAGGATTGGGTCCCATTAGTACAGTAATACCCCGGATAACGATTGCATCGGACAACACTAGAATCGGATAACGATGCAAGTTTTTTGGAAAAACCTTGCATCGGATAACGATTCTGGATAATGATTCTTAGTGTTATCCGAGGCAATGGTCTGCGGGTGTGAGGTGGTTTGGGTAGAACTACCCAATCCACCCCCCACCCGCAGCGGTCTCTGCGATTGCAGTAGGGTCGGGGAAAGGCATGCGCCTTTCCCCCAACCCTACTGCAGTCGCAGAGACCGCTGCAGGTGGGGGGTGGCTTTAAAGGCAGAGAGGAAAAGAAAGAGACCCGATCGCGTATCTTTCCCTGCCTGCCTTTAAAGCAGTTTGTCCCTGAAGTCAGGTTGTTTTTTTTTTTTTTTGCGTTGTTCGATGCATGCATTGGACAACGCTAAAAAACGGATAACGTCATGACTTGTGGAACCAAGTCATAACGTTATTCGGGGTATTACTGTACCAGGAAATCTCCAGGCAGTCCTAGGAAATAATCCTGCCAGAAACCCAGGAGAGTTACTGCTAGGTCAAAGTTGACAAAAGTGCTAGATGTATCAATGGTTTAGCTCAGTTTAAAGCATTTTCTGTGTTAACTATCTTCTTTCTTTAGCTGCATGTATATTGGGTTATTTAAGGATTCAGAAATCACATGTATGTGCTTAAATACTTCTGTCTGTTAGTCACTCTTAGAAGTGTGCATGCGTGCGTGCATGCGTGCAAAACCAATAGTCAATAAGTGCAACAAGACATGAGCTTTCATCTGCTCATAAACTATAGAAATTCAGGCTATAGTTGATAAGCTTATCTTGAAGTAAGGCAGAAGTTGGGCTGTTGAATTTCTTACCATTTTGCTGCTGTTATATGGCTGAAAGTCAGGACCTGTCATATTACATGAGTAATAGCTATCCATAAGGGAAAAGGGAGAACTGTTGACAGTTGTCTCTCATCCCTTCTTTTCATTCCATCCTGCATGGTTTCAGAGCCATTACTGCTAAAGCAAAGCTTGGGCCAGATACCGCCACATTCCAGATAAGATGTTCCAGCAGACTATACTGGGAGAAACTGGTGTGTGTGAGTGAATGAAAGGAAGGAAGGGAGGGAGGGAGGGAAGAAACCAACCAACCATCAAACCAACAAAGCAAGCAAGCAAACAAACAAACAAACAAACACACACCAAGTACAGAAGTAATAAAAGTGACAATTCTCCCCCTGGGATTTCATCAAGAAGACAGCAGTAAATGTGCTGACATTGTTGAGGTTACAGATGATGAAGTAAAGGACAGTGTTGGGTTGATTTCCTTCTTTCTCTTTCCCCTCCTTCTTTCTTTTTCTCCCTGTCTTTGCAAAACAATCACATTATATCTGCTTATAAGATATGAGCAAGATTGTTATCTAGCATAATGAAAACCCAGATGACAGGCCAATAAAACTTAGCAGCTGTTTATAAAGTCTTGTAAAGGCACTCTCAGAGGTATACAGATAAGAAAAGCACATAACTGAAATGACTTTGGGGGAAAAAAACACCACTGGCAAAAGAAAACGAGGCAAGCTTCATGTTATTTAAATCCTGGATAGCCAAGGTGGGGTTGGGCAGAGGCACAAAGACCCTCTAGGTCTCAAATCCTGGAACTCCATGCCCCATGACCGCATTCACTGCTCAAGTTCCATCCTCTGATTTTGCTTTAAGAAGCAGCGTTGGGGGGGGGGGGGAATGATTGGCAGATATCTTTGAGTCAGAACTGAGAGTATTTTATGTGTTCTCTGCTTAATGCTCTCCCCTTCCAGCCTTATCTCAAAATGCAATTCCTCTCCCAACAAAGGGTCTTGCATTTCTAGATAGGATGGTTTTAGAGGGCTTGTCATTTCCACCTGTGATGGGGCTCCATTAGGACCAAAGTTTGGATATACCCCCATACCTTCAGCACAGCTGCATCCCAGGGTTAATTTCTCCTGCCCCCTCTTCCCTAAAAGATACCAATGGGATTTCTGGCAATGGGGGCACTGATGATTTGGACAATGATGGTGAACTTTTAAGAAACTGAGTGTCAAAACATAGGGGTGGGGTGAACTCTGTGCTGGTGGGGGAAGGTGGAAGTGCTCCCATTGGGCTGCTGGGCAGAAGGGTGGGGTGAACTCTGTGCTGGGGGAGGGAGGAAGTGCTGCTACTGGGCTGCTGGGTAGAGGGGCGGGGTGAACTCTGTGCTGGGGAGGGAGGAAGTGGTCCCATTGGACCACTGGGCAGAGGGGCTGGGTGAGCTCTGTGCTGGGGGGAGAAAGCAAGCAACAGCATGCATGAGAGCTGGGAGTGCCCTCTGACATTTGTGCCAAAGATTCACCACCATTGATCTAGGATGATCAAAGGAGCCCCGGAACTTAAGGAAAGCACTGAGACAGCTGAGGCTCAGGTTAGAGCTGAACCAGAGGAAGTGCAAGAAATTGTAAGACTATGAAAGGAAAAGGAACCACGAGGGTATAAAAGCAAGAAGCAAAGAGAATGTGGGAGTAGCAGCACTGGGTTCCAAGAATGATCAGGTGACAGAAGACAAGGGTAAGCGGTGTAAGAGAGTAGAGAGAAACAGAAGAGGATGAAGGAGGAGAGATTTGGGATGTGGCATTAGAATGTTTCCACCTTAAATCACCAAAAGAAGCCCTCCGGGCTTTCTTCTTCCCTTGCCTTTGTGATGCCATCACCCAGAGGATTTGCAACCAACAAACCTCTGATCTTGACCCTAGTGGAGATGCCTGAGTGTCTGTATTGTTTGGAGCAGAGAAGCTAGCCATCCCAAGACTGGTACTCATTGTGGAGCTGTAGGCAGAGATGAGAGCAGAACCAAGACTTTGGGGGAGCATAGTAAACTTAAGGGAGGCTGAAGTAAATGTTGCCCATTTTTGCACCACTGTTCAGTCCTTAGAAGCAAGAAAGACAGTGCTGTCAAGTTACCAGATTATTGAATAAAGTTATGTTGGTTCATAATCTTGAATCCTCTCTTTATGTCTAGACCAGCTGAACCTTTGATGTCTGTTACCTCCAGAGAACTGGGAATAGGGAGCACATATAACATCTTTTAAATATATTTCTTATTATCAGCAAAAAGTTTTCTGTTTCTTAATCAGAAGACCCAGTTTACATTATCTATTTCTGAATGAGCATCTATTCCCTTAACTTTCATTTGACAATTCAGCATTGCTATCAGGGTTGCAAGGTGTCCCAACTCTGCCTTAAATCATAATAAACCCCATATCCTAATGCAAGCCAGTCTTATAAGCCCTGTGTCAATGCACTATTTCACTAATTAAAAGGGTCACAAGTTCAAGTCCAGATGGAATTCTTGTGCTTTCTCTCTCTCTCTCTCTCATTAGAGAAGAAAAAAGAAGAATGAAAAAAGTGAAGAAGAAAAACCTTAAATAAATACCCTTCACTTTAATAATTGTGCTAAATTGGAATTTAAGAATTATGTCTTCTGGAACAGAAATAAAGATTTTCATGAAATGTGGGGATAAGAACGTGCAACTTTTATCCACTACAACTCAACACTAATTAGGGACAGATGATCAGATCCTATATATTTAGTGCAACATGCTCTTTTTCCATCGAATAAGGATGAATCAGTTAATTATGTCTATCTGTTTCTCATTTCTCAATCTTAGATACATTTCAGCCCTTTTCTACATTGGTTTAAACTTTTAAAAGGCTTAATTAGCATGTGTTTGTGCTTGATGCGAATTTCCTTAGACATATTTTCCACTCTGTTTTTACCTCCTATATGTATGTGTGACAAGCTGTTTCCATACTATAGTGCTTTCTGATGTTAGTTCTATTCCAGTACAGTTCTTTTCCCAACATACCCAGTTTGATTTTTTTTAAAAGGGTATGCCAGTTTGCATTTTGACTTGGGAAGAATAAATGAAGTTGGTTCACAGCAAGATATGAACCAAACTAATTTCTCCCCCATATTGGTAGACTGGGTCATCTTTTTTACAGCATGGAGTTACATCAGCTTCAAATGAATTGCAGCTCATTATCTCCTTCTGAGAGTGATTTCTGTTGGTCCCCTCTGGCTGTCACATTATAGTGGCCAACCATATGAAGTCTGGCAAATACAATTCATGGAACTTGGTTCTCCACCATACAGCAATGGAACAATCTGAATTATTTAAGTGACTGATCCAGTTGGATGCAAGAAGGTTTCTTTTGTTTTTTATTATTTTGAACACCCTTATTCTCTAGCCCAGGGTTTCCCAAGCTTTGGTTTTTGGACTTCAATTCCCAGAACCCTAAGTCAATTTCCAAAAGCACTGATCAGCCAATGTACTGACCTAGGTTCCTGGGAATTGAAGAAAGAAACCAAAGGTTGAAAAACCCTGCTCTAGCCTCTGGTGGAACTTATAGGAGAGCGTTATTTCTCTCAAGCCATAATGCTAGATCAGATCAAAGGTTGGTCTAGTTTAGGGCTTAGCAAACCTGGCTCTCCAGATATCCTTGGACTTAAATTCCCAGAAGCCCTGATCAGCAGGTGTACTGACTTGGGCTTCTGGGAATTTAAGTCCAAGAATACCTGGAGTGCTAAATTTGTTAACCTAGTTCAACATATTCTTACAGCAACTAGCTTATAGAACACTTATAAGCAAGACATATGTGCAATAGCATCCTTCTGCTTATATTTCTCTGTAGTTATGATGTACTGTATAGTGCAATGGCTTTGTAGGTGGGGATCAGGAACAAACCTTCCTACTTGGCCTTGTAGAAGAGCCAGCCTATGTTCTCAGGGGCAAGCTGCACAGTCCCAGGGCACTCCCATAAGAAGGGAACGGTAAACTACTTCTGAGTATTTTCCATGTAGATAACTGTGCATTATGAATTATCGATGATTACTTAATTACACTCACTATACATGCCAAGTGCAAGGGAAGGTAAGCTTATTTCAAGATGACTTCCAAAGGAATGTTCTTAAAGAATTAAACACATTAGTTGCTTGCCCTCCTCTTTAACACAAAAGTAGCTATTTTAACATTAAAGTGTTAGATCTAATGCATTATTTCCCACTTCTGATTAAACTTGTATTGCAACTACAGTATAACATTCTGAATTAAACAGGCTTGTGTCTGAAGAAACAAAGTGTGTAAAGAAATAACGGGACAGTTCCGCATACTATCACACTTCCTATTGTTAAAAACCTTCCTCTGTTATCTGAATGATCTCTCCCTGATTTGGGGCTTTATTAATGAAATGAAAAGGCATCTATAACAGATAAGTAATATATCATATAGGATTAGCACACTGTTTATAATACAGATCACTGACGCCTGCTGTGTAAGATTAAATCTGATCATGCATATTTTGCCACATCTGTGGCTTGTCAGTCTCTGAATTCTTGTTAATCACTAAACCAGCTACATTTTGTTTCACAAATAATAAAAAAAAGAATGGATATCATTTGCTAGGCTAGGATATAAGACTACAGATAAACAATTCACCACTACCTTTTTAAATCTTAGAAATAAAAGGTCAAACACATATCTCTGTACCATGGCACACTTAGGTCTATATTCTATACATATATTCAAGAAGCAATGCACTTATCTTTTGTCATGTGTGAGGTCTTAAAAACAACAATAGCAATTCCTATGCACACCTCCCAGCATTTTGCCAGGCAAAGCAGAATCCATGCGTCTAAGTAACATTACAGGAGAAGGGAAAAGGCAATGTTTCCCCTTACATCAGTGGTAGAGAGATGTCAGATTTGCAAAATCTACTTTGCTTTCTTAGTAGCAACTCAAGGATCATCAACCACACACAGCCAGACCCAAATTAGTGGTGATGGTGCAAAAGGTAGTGGTGGAAGCGGCAAAAACTCCCAAGTTGCACAATGAATTCATGTGGTGGCGCTGTCTGAGGGGGCATGGTCAGGCCCCTGGCGGGAAAAGTTTGGGCACCTTTGCTGCCCTGGTGTAGACTACTAGGTTTAGCCTGGTGGCTAGGGAAATCCTTAGCAAAGCACTTATAAAGTTGCACTGTAGAAAGAGAGAGAGAGAGAGCTGGAGGCCAAAAAAGAGTTTCTGTTTTCTTGGAAGCAGAAATCAGGCCTTTGTCACCTCAAATTAATGTTTAGATTTTTTTTCTCTTTGGAACTACACATCTTTGCACCTTCAGTCATTTTTACAGTGAGAAGATCCTGTTGTCCAGATTAAAGAGACCTTGTGGACATTTTCTCCAAGCAGCTCCTGCTCTGGCAGCTCACGGGTGTATATAGTATTTATTTAGGTCAGGGGTCAGCAACCTATGGCCCATCGGCTGAATCCATGCTGCCGCCAGGAGCAGTTCACAGAGTAATTAGCATTTGCCCCCAACATGCTGGGTACTCATTTTACCACCCTCAGACAGAAGGAAGGCAGAGACAACCATGATCCCCATCAGGATGGCTGCAGTACAGAAGTTTAACCACTGTGCCACCAGGACACCTCCTGTTTGGTTGTCCGTGTATGATTATTTAAAACTTAGACTCCTCAAATGCAATGCACAGGTATAAAGATAGCCTGATAGAACCAAGAGAAGGCCACATGTGCAAATAAATGCATGTGGATCATTCCCCTTTTGTGGCGATTGTAATTATGCATCTCTAACACTTGCAGCAAAATGGCAGGATTCAGACAAAGTGATCTAATTTTTTGTTCATAAGGTGTTTATCTATTTTCACTTTGGAAATTTAAGTTATCTATTTCCTCGTTGCTGGCTAGATAGCTCAGTGATTTAGATAGCTAGAGGTTGGGAGGTTGATTCCCCTTTGTGTCTCCTGGGGGAGACACCATCCTCTGTGTCTAAAGATATGGGCAAGCTGCAGTCTCAGTTATTATTAATTATTTCCACATTCCATTTTTTAAACTGAACCTATTCTTTGTTGTCTCTAATTTAACTTATATCTCCCATAGTAGTGTGCCTGATCTTGGGACAGATTGCTAAAATGGACCAAATCAGAGTATTTGTGCATTCCTAGGTTCTTTCCATATCAAGGTGTCTATCCAATGAGTTATTTTTGTTTATGAAAGGGTCGAGAACAGATTTATCCCATCTTTTACTATACAGTGAACCCACGCTTTACAGATAGTCCGCTTACTGGAAAACTTGTTCCACTGAGAGAAATCCATAGGAAATGATCATCCTCTTCATGGAGAAAAATTGTGATATGGACCAGGTTTGCCCAGGGTGCAAAGTTTTTTTTTTTTTTGGGGGGGGGGGGCTTCTTTGGCCCTCCCTGCTGCTTTCCATGGCAGTGGGAAGGTATTTGGAACATTTCTACTCTGTTTCTGCAATTTTTCGTCGTGTTTTTGATATGATTCTGCAGCTTAAAAGTAGCATTCCACACTTCCGGGGTGGGGTGGGGTGGTGGAAAAACAGCGGACTGTCGGTCCATTACCACAACTGGACATGAGAGGGCACAAAGCATGATTTCCCATAGGAATGCATTGAAAATCAATTTCTTCTGAAGGTCAGAAAAAAAGCAAAAAAACAAAAAAAAAACCAGCCCTATTTTTTCTGTTCAAAATTTTTCATAAAGTTCACTTTGGAAATTTTTTTTGCCACTTTATAAAGAGTTCTGAACATTTAATCCATTATTTTTGGCTTTTACCCCCTGAGCTCTGGGATGGTCCCCCCATGGGAAACTGCAGTTTGCTTTAAGGACAAACTGGCAGAATGGATTAATTCCATAAAGCGGGGGTTTACTATACTTGGTTACTTGCTTGTTCCATGTTTCACACATCAGGCTGATGTGGCAGATCAAAGTATCGTATTCTGAGATTTTAGCAGTCTCTTGCCATTGGGAGGTCCTACCGCTACTGTAGTTGGGTCCGGTGGCACACAGGGGACTGAGGTCCATGTTTTTGATGCTCCTTTAGCCATTATAATATGACAACACAGCTGGCTGGGCTCATATAGAAATTGGCCATATTAGAGCAGAGCACTGGCCAGATGCAGGATCCGAGTACCAACCCCACTTAGCTGCAGTTCCAGAATGGAGTGCCGTTAGCTGACATGATTGAACCTTCTGGGGGAAATACACTCCAACCACCATAGCTGTTGGACTGCCAGGGTCACTGCTGTCCCACATTGAGGCATGAGTGGGATTTGCAGCGGCTTTACTATATGTTCACGAAAAGGATTTTCTTTGAAGTATGAAATGTAATCCAAGTGTGGGGCATTTGTTTCTAAAATGAGACCTGGGATATAGCTGATCCAGCACCCTTTTGGAATGGAAGCAGGAGAACACTCCAAAATGGAAGTTACAGATTGGTCATCATTCTCTGGCCGAGGGGAAATCTAAAGCACAACTGCATCTAATATTGTCTTACATTTTCCCCAATTGGCCTTTTTCAAATTTTCCTTTTGCAGAATAGTGTAGATTGTGGTTGGATGGTTGAGTAGATATGACATAGAATGGGTCTTTGCTGAGTTTTTGGTATTGACTCACCTTTGCTCGTAATGTATTGTTGAGATATAAGCTCTTTTTCTTCTTGTGTGGTATCCAATTCCAAATATTGGCAATCATCGTGGCAATTAGCCATGAAGACTGTCCTGCAAATATAATGCTATGGCCTTTCATCTGCCTTCCACATCACAGTATGATATCCGTACCACCAATCCAGTTCCACGAGTCACTTTCTGGTCCTGAGCCCTGTTGGCATGCAATGTCCTCTTCAGCCCCAGGCCAGTATTGATGCTGCTGCTGCCCTCCATAAAAATGGATTCAAGTGGGATTTAATCCAATTGGGGACCATCACCCTTCCCTGTGGACTTCATCAAGGCCGCTAGTCCTTAGAGTTGCCAGGTTAGTTAACCATTGCCTGATGCTCAGTGTTGAGTTGATGGCAGTATGGTATACTCTATTACCATAGCAAGATAACCTGGCCAGACTTGATATATATGTCTGAGATCCTGATAGTAGCCTTTCTGCCACCTGCCATTGTTAAATGAACTGCCATTATTAGTGTGCCTCTCTTTTGAACAGGCATGCCCAAACTACGGCCTATGAGCTGGCCCTGGCCCCCAAAGCCATTTCATCTGGTCCCCGACACCATTGCCAAACCAGGAAGCAAATATGGACACTTCCGTACATGTGTAAAAAATGACAATTTTGTGTTATGGTTTGGTGCAGGGCACAAAATAGCTGCTTTCGCACATGCGCAGAAGTGTCCATGCCAATCCAGGAAATAAAATGGCTGCTTTTGCACATGTGCAGTAGTGGCCATTTTGTTTCCAGGTTTGGCGCAGACACTTCTGAGCATGTGCAAACATGCCATGTTCTAGGGACGTGGTCTGGTTCACTCAGCTGCTTTGGGGGCGTGGTCAGTCCCCTGACCCCAAAAGTTTGGGTACCCCTGCTTTAGAAGAAGTGCTTCCTTAATAGGCAGATTTAACTAATTTCTCTGAGTACCCTTTTTCCTGGTTCTCTGAGTTCCAAATTAGCCTGCTTTTGTTTTGTGATCAGTCATCAGGAGACGGGTGACTGTATCTTTGAAGGGAAAATGTTTTTCATCATCTAATTGTGAAGCTGGCTTCTCATCTAGTTCATCTCTTAGAAGTGTTTACTCCATGCATCATTGCCCTCATGATTCTTCACAAGTCTCTGTATTTCGTTTGCAGTTGTTAAACATGGTGGTGAGAATTCCTGATGTCCTGGCAGCAGGCTATATGGCAATCATTTGTTCGTTTCAATACAATTGAAGGGAAGAGGACAACCCAGTGCACAGGCCAGTATGCATGCACATGAAACTATAACTGAGGAAGCAGTTGTCATGATCTGACAAGGCTCTGGTGTGTTTCTGGTTATGCACAAACAAGTTTTTGTCAGAGTGCTGAAGCAGCTTATGTAGTTGGAGCTCTAGATAAAGGTAAGGATCACCCTTGCTCGAAAGCCAGTTGTATCCAGCTCTAGGGTTTAGTGCTCATCTCTGTTTATAGCCAAAGAACCAGCATTGCCTGGTTTGCAGACATTTCCATGGTCATGTAGCTGGCATGACTAGATGCTGGAGTGCATAAAATGTTGTTTACCTTCCCAGCAAAGTGGTACCTATTTATCTATTTGCAGTTTCTTGCTTTCGAACTGCTAGGTTGGCAGAAGCTGGGACAGAGACGGGAGCTCACTATGCCATGCAGCTCTCAGGTCTCGAGCTGCTGACCTGCCAACCTTCCAGTCATCAAGTTTAGCATCTTAACCACTAAGCCACCACACTCCCTTTGAATAAAGGAGCTCTGCACATAGGTAAATATTGTGGAGGATACAGATCTCCACATCATGTGTTCACCATTCCTCAGCCAAAGACTATGATAAGGAAAGTGTGGCACACGCACACACACAGACACAGACACAGACACACACACACACACAGAGAGAGAGAGAGAGAGAGAGAGAGACATACCGTAAAGTATAACTCCACACCAAAGCAAGGAACAGAGGCTTTCTGAATTAACAGAAAATTGTATTTCAGTCTAAGGATGTCTGGGTCCCTAGGAAGGTCATGGACACTGCAGAAACAGCTTTGGGAGGGCTATTGTGTATTTCTAATCCCTGCTTTGAAAAACTTATAAATACCTGTTTTATAAATGGTGCTTATATCCTAGACCCCCTTATTTCATTTATGGACCACTAGCCCTTTTCTTGTGGCATACTACTATGCCTCTGAACAAGGTGTGAGAATTGCTGCTATCAGTTCACTTGTGCCCCTTGATTATTATCATTTTAAAAATTGATATTCATAGTGCATAAGAAACCTATAGGCGAAAGAATAGTCTGACCGGAATTAGCATCACAGAGCAATCTCAGGCATTTTGCTAAAACAAAGACTTAAAGATGATGGTTTTCGGAAAGCTAGAGGAAGGAGGGGTGGGGAGGACGGGATATAGAGAAAAGAGGGGGTGGGGAGCGGGAGCTGGACCACCATGCCGCTTTTAGAAAATAATTAGTGCTCTAACATAAATAGATGTCACTGACTGTAGTAATGTCTACAGGAAATAAATAACAGTGGAACACAATAAAACTCCCTGTAATGTACTCTGTTGTAATATTGATGGTAGCATATGGCAACCATCTGACAGCTGTTAAACAGATGTGGCAATTAGCAAACCTTATGGTCATGCTGTTAAGATTATTATGCAACCGTTCCTTAGTAAAATTAGATGACTTCCTACTTTTTAAAGTTTTACACATGTGGAGAGTTGTCTAATGTCCCATTTAGCCTTTGTTGTTAGCTAATGTCTCTCATGAATATACTATATACTATATAATCTCTCTTTGTGTGCTTACACTCCCCAACATATACGTTCAGACACGCACACATATATACACACAAAGAGAGAGATGTTGCCTCATGGAATATTCAGGGAAATTCAGAATTTAAACAAGAACAATATCAATTCCGCTGTGCAGCAGATACTTCAATTATAATAGCTAATGGACAAATTGAGAGATAAAAAGACTTTTCTATCATGTTGAAATTCAATGAACAGTTTTCAATTAGGCACCAAGTATGAAGGGGGGGAGGAGGAGAAAGAAAGATACTTTTCCTTGATGTTAACATTGCAGAGAAAGATGAGAGCAGACTAGCATTTCCATTATACAGAAGAGATGCAGATAATGATGCATATTTAAATTATAAATCAGGTCACTATCTGCCAAATGAAAGCAATATCAATTAGAGCGAAGGTGGATCAGGCTTTAAAACGCCTTATATTTAATGACAAAAGTATGATTGTTAATCTTGCCAGGGCAACAAAGAGATAATTTAAGGCAGCAACAAATCAAAGAATAATGTCACAAAAATAAGCCCTTGTAACTTTTTTGTGTGGGGGGAGCATATTATTATAATTAATAGACTTCAAATGACTTTTTTTGGTGGGTTATGGGCTTCACGAAAGCATTTAGGGCAGGCATAAAATATGAAACTTGAAATAGTGGGTTTGACTGACATTGATTTGAGGGTCCTTAAAGCTTTTTCCACTACACTAATTCCTGTAAAATAATAGTTTCATTTATAGGCTTAATTTATAATGTTGAATTTATGCCAGTTCATCTGATATAAATCATGATTATGGCATGATCTATTGTATGTCACTTGAGCTAATGTAAATTAAATATTGTTACATTTTTAGGGAAGGAAGGAACCCCTCCATGTTAAAATAACACTGTCTGACCCATAAATAGCGTAGCGAGCTCTTACTTAGAATGCAAATGTAGTTTATGTGAGTAAGATGGTGTGATGCTTGAAGCTCTGGGGCATAGCCATAGATCTCGTTATGAGTGAAACGATATCTGGCATAATGAAGTGTGGGATGAGTGGAAAGAATATGAGAAACCCCGCTGGGCTATGTAGCCTATAGAGCCTGGTGTCACAATTAAATAGCGACCTGTCACTAGTGTCAATTGTACTGGAGACAGCATTCACTCTTATGACCAGTTGTATCTAAACAAATATAAATGGATGATCAGCTACACCAAAGCAGCTGTTTTCAGAATATGATGCTCACTGATTATTATAGGAGTATAATCAGACATAACATTCTTAGAGTCGTGATGTCTTCATGATTAAAAAACCAACAACAACCACTTCAGAGATGAAAGAGAATCTCATTCTATTACAACTCCCAGAATCCTGCTACCTGGGGGAAATCTAAGAGTTAAAGTCCAAGAAGTACCTAGTCCAAGTTCTTCCTTTTTCTCTCTCTCTACTTGGGACAAGTGCTGAAAGTTTACATTATGTCTGCTTAAATTAGGGAAACATAAGTTATGCAGGACACCTGTTGTCTAGTAGTGGTGGCGAACCATGGCACTCCAGCTGTTCTTGGATTTCAGTTCCCAGAAGCTCAAGTCAGCACACCCACAGATCAGAGCTTCTGGGAATTGAAGTCCAAGAGCATATGGAGTGCCAAGGCTCGCCACCACTGGTCTAGAATCTATCACTGATATACAATACATCCTCAACCACCACATACAATTGTTAATCAACAGCATACCTTTTACTAAGAGCAAGGCTGGCGGTTCCTTGTGATGTCGTAGGTAAGGGCAAGCAAAGGTTGGAGGAAATAAAGTCAGCACACATAAAAATACATTTATGCTGAATCAGTGGAAACAGGCATCAATTGTGAATAGGGGGAGGGAGTGGTCTTTTAAAGCTGTATTTTACACACAGATAAAACTCTTACATTTCCATGAGACTTGACTCCTCAGAAGCAGAACCATTCCTCAAGACATTGTTTGGCACCCTAAGATCTGGCAATCCCCTCAGAGCAGTTTTGTTACCAATTTTAAGGAATGTGTTCCTAGATCAGGTGACACACAAAGATAAGAATTATATGTACATATGGTGCTTTAATACCCATTAAACAAACACCATATGTTACCAGTGCCAAACACAGACACTTATAAAAAAACATAAATTGAAGTTGGTAACCACAGAAATGGGATGTCTGAGGAAGGCTCTGGTGTGACTAGAAGGGATAAAATCAGGAATGAGGTTATAAGGGGGAAATTGGAATAGAACCAATCTTAAATTACATACAGAAACAATAAATAAAGTGGTTTGCTCATTTGGAGAGAATGTCTTGGGATTCCTTACCATACAAGGCATATGTGAAAAGAGAGGAACACGGGAGAACAAAGAACACGGGGCAGAGCCTGAGAAAGAAGGAGAGATAAAATCAAAGACATATTAGTAAAGGTATTACAAGAACACCAAATAATGCCAGTAGAGGCCACTAGAAGTGCCAGAAACAAGAAGTGGATTAGGTTGCGAGCAGGTTCTCAACCTGACCTTTCGGACTATCAAAGAAAAACAGAGTGGGTGGTGATGGTGGGTGGTGAGGATCACATTGACCCATCCCCCTCCCCCTTAATAAGTAATGCAACACATCAGTGCTACTCTAATATAGCTGGGGAAAAAATTAAATTATTCTGCCCCTCCACAAAGCAGATGAAGTGTTGCATTTGCTAATATCATGGAGTGGCACTCTTTTTAAGCCACTTCATGATGTGGGAAATTGTTAACGGAAAGAGGCAAAACAAATAGGGCTTCTTGAGTTGTGCATATGATTTAGATGTGAGGATCTCACCAAATGGCACAACAGACCTCTGATTTAATTTCTAGTCACCCTATTTTAACCTAACCTAGGTTTTTCCAATGAGCCTATGTAGACAAGCCTTCTGGGTTTCCGACCACGAGCTTCTCTCACCTCTAAAGATAAAAGGTCTCCCTTGCTTGAAAGCCAGTCAGCCCTGTGCTGGCTATTTGGGACACAGGGACAAGTCCTGGTGTGCCCCAGTGACTGGCCTCCCCCAGAGGCAGACAGAAGTATGTCACCTGCCTGGTACACCAGATTTCCACCACAGCTCCCCACCAAGCCAGAAACTTCCAGGCGGTGGGGCACTGTTTTTGTGGGGTGGGTATTGCCATGCACCAACCAGCCCTGCCCCCCCAAATGGTTGGTTGGTCGGCGCATGTTGGGTATTGCTGTGCACCAACCAATTCAACCCAGTGCTGCCGCTGCTGTTGCCATGGGGAGGCAGGGCTGGTTGGTGCATACCCACCATGCACCAACCAGCCCCAGCCCCTCATGGCCTTGGTGGATGGGGAAGATGCACGGGGTTTCTTCACGGCTTGTGGTAGTGGCGACAGCAGTGGCAACGCTGGGTTAGATTCTGAGGGAGAAGGTAGGGGGCGGGAGGCAGAAGTCTCATCCCAGCAGCCAGGGCCCACCGTGCCCGAACCAAAATGCCGGGGAGAGAGGGGGGTTGGTGGGAGAGGCATCTGAAGCAGATTAAAGGTCTCTCTCTCTCTCTGCTGGGTGCCGCCTCTTCCTTCTTTCCGCCCCTGCCCATTGTCTGGCGGAGGTGGGGGGAGAGGAAGGGGAGAGAAGCGCCTTTCTTTCCAGTTCCCCTCCATCCATTACTCTCCCCCTCCGTGAGGAGGGTGAATGAGGCTCCTTTCATGTCCCCAATATCTTTTCCCACAAAAGTGGGCCCTATTGATCTAATTTTAATGTCTTGCTTTTGAACAGCTAGGTTGGCAGGAAATGGGACCTGAGATGGGCACTCAATCCATAACATCATGCAGTACCCCCCCATAGGTGTCATCCCCTCCCTCACTGTCCAGCACGCACCTGAAGCCAGCTGTGTCCAACTGTAGAAGGCAGTGCTCATCCCAAGAGCCAGCACTGTCTGCATCTGCAGATGTTTCCATGGTCATGTGGCAGGCATGACTAGATGTTGGAAGGCACGGAATGCTGGCAGGCATGACTAGATGTTGGAAGGCATGGAATGCTGTTACCTACTTGGAATTTCTTGTTCTTGTATTGCTATGTTGGCAGGATCTGGGGCAGACAATAGTTCACTCGGTTGTGTAGCACTCGTGTCTCAAACTGCTGACCTGCTAACCTTCCGGTCATCAAGCTCAACTTCTTGACCACTAAGCCACTGCAGCTGCTTTCCCTCACCTCTACCGTAGGAGTATGCAAATTTGATTGCTTTTTGCATTATTCATCATAACAGTGTTAAGCATGGGATTCCTTTGAAATCTCATTTAGCATAGCAGAAAAATGGTCTCAGTTCAAATTTCAGTCTGCTGTCTCCTCTTGGAAGAAGGAATATTCACTTAATATAAATAGATAAACTTATTTAGTCAAGAGGAGCCGCATTACATATGACAGGCAGATTGCAGAATCAGCTTCACAACCTGGGTAAAGGCATCAACACTCAAATGCTGGGAACAACACACATTGCCTCCCATATCTGATTTCAGTTATCCAAGGGTCTAAAAATATCCAATAAAAATCCTGATTCATTATCAGATCTGGCCACTAGAGGCCATTGTCTGCAATGTAAATGTAGGGTTCATTGTTATCTGTAGTTTCAGGTATCTGTGGTAGGTCTTGGAACATATCCAACACAGATTCAAGGGGTGACCTGTCCCTCTTTCTCCACAGACCAAGCAAAGCAGCAGTGAACAATGTTACAAGTACATGGATGAACATTTCCTAAAATGTAATAGGATAAGTTCTTAAACTGGCAAAAAGAAAGATCCTGTTAGAGTAATATACAGAGACCCCACCCCACCCACCATTTACTTGCCAGACATAAGTGATGCCACCTGGAATATCATTTACAGCCTGATCCATTTATCAGGAGAGGAGAACAGAAGAAAAATGGAAGAGAGGCAGGGAAAATAGCATCAAAAGTGCCAGCACAAAGAAAAGATGAAACCCAAAATCAGTATTCAAATTACATGCATGTCTCAATTTTGCTTTGTTATTGTGTCACTATTTTGAAAAGCCCAAATTATGCTCATAAAAACTTAAGCTATGCATACATATGTATGAAAGTCTTCAGCTTTAGTATGACTGAGATAGACACGCCTGGTAGTAGGTTTTCTGCTCTGAACGTGGAAGCAAATAATAATCACATATATCTGAGCTGCATAAGATCTGGGGGATTCCAACACCCGCCTCCACTGTCTCTTTTTAGAATCACAAAAGAGTTGGTTAAATATGTAGCACTCTTGTCTTCTTTCTGGATGTTGGGCCCTCTTCCTGTCGAAACCAATAATGACATTATTGTTGACATTATTAAGCTAAAACATGAACCCATTAAATAAATACTTATTAATGGCTCTTAAATGGCAAGAGCCATTTAAGAGTCTCTTGCCTTTCAGATAAATATATTCAAGTGCTCCAAATGGTTCACGGACATTATCTTGGCAGTCTCTACAACAACCATACGAGGCAGACCTGTATTATAATTCCCATATTTTGAGTAGGAGGCTCAGGGCGATTGGCGTTTGGTATTGTATATTTTCCCAGAGCTATTAGCTTGCAGAAACCACTCCTGTGAATTATTGGCACATGCAAGATTTTAATGTGATTGATAGCTCAATCTCTTAGCTGGTGCAATACTTTAGTTCTTGGTAAGTTCAAATATACTTTAAAGTGACAGTCATTAATAAGCAATTAATGTGAAAGCAATTATGCAGTTATAACCATTCCACTTAAAGTAAAAGTCTGGATAAAGTAGTAGAGTAATAGAGGTAGCTTACTGGGAGCCAGGGACTGCGGTAGCTTAGTGGTTAAGAAGATGAACTTGATGACAGTGAGTGCCCATCGTCCATCCCAGCTCCGGCCAACCTAGCAGTTTGAAAGTAAGAAATTGCAAGTAGATAAACAGGTACTACTTCAGTGGGAAGGTAATCAGCGTTCCATGCACTCTGGTGTTTAGTCATGCCTGCCACATGACCACAGAAACTTAGGCAGATGCAGACAGTGCTGGCTCTTTGACTGTAAATGAAGATGATCACCGAACCCTAGTATTGGATACAACTAGCTTTCAAGTTAGGGCAATCTTTACCTTTACTTTACTGGGAGCTAGGTTCAGATTTTCCCTTGCCATTAAACTTGTTGAATAATTTTGGACTACTTAGAGCAGGGGTTCACAACCTATGGCCCATGGGCTATTTCATGTGGCCCACCACCCTTGCTTCAGCTGCCACTGGAAAAGGCAGAAATGACAAAAACAGCCAAAAACATGCTGTAAATGCATCAGAAAATTACCAAACCAGAGCGAACATGCTCTGAAAAGATTCCTGCTGCCCTGGGAAGTGGTGGAGGCTGTGCATAAAGTGACAAAAACCGTGTTATTCCCACTGCTGCAGCTGATGACGACAGAAATGCATCCACAACTGTCGTAAATGTGTTTACAACAGCTGCCCATGGCACGAAAGCTTTGAGTACCCGTGACTTAGAGACTCTTAGCCTTACCTATCATAGAATATGTGGATTAAACGGTGATTTCCAGAGTCCATTTTCAGCACTATTCACACCAGATCAGAAGCTGCGTTGAACTTTTGGTGGGTTTTCGTACTAAATGCAAAATACTTACTTTACGGTTAAATACTGATTTAACCACAGTGAACAGTGGAATTGGCCTTAAATGTTTTCTGTTCTTAGTATACACTTATCATAATGAAAGAAGTTGAGTAGTAGACTCTCTCTTAGGGACTGTCTGCATGAGGATTTGGTCAAGTTCATCTACTCTTTTTTTCTCAGCATCCACATGTATTGCAGAATGGAGTGGGTCAATCCACCCCAGTGTGTGCCTTTTTGAGCCCCTATCAGGAGGTTCTACTGATTTGGCTCGCTCTCTTGTAGTCTGTTTTCTGTGAGTGTCAACACAAGAAACTGTCTACAATTCAGCCTTGCAGCTGTCAAAAGCTGTTTTTGGTGTCAGCTTCCGGTATTCAAGTGGCTAACCAGGCGCTTCAGGATTTCTGAAACTGAACACTTGCCTGATCATTTATGGGCAGTCAGGGGAAATTATTATTTTGTTGAGTCTGCTAGACAATTGCTGTCACTTTTAGAGGGCAATAAAACAAATAACTTTTCTTTCCCTGTCTCTGTAGGACCGATTGAGAAAATCTCTGCCGCTCTGGTTTTGATTGACAAAGGGAAATAATTTCTTTCTTTTTACTATCATCACTAAGCAATTCAGTACATCATCTCACAGAATTCAAAAAATCACTTCCACTGACTCTCCACAGACAATCAGGGAAATGTTCAATTTCTGATATCCTGAAGTGCCTCATTAGCACCTTCAGAATACAGTGGAACCCCAGGTTAGGAATGCCTCAAGTAACGTAATTCTTGTGATACAAAAGCAAATCCATTGAAAATGACACCTTGATTTACATTTTTTTTCCTGCCATAGAAACAGTCTCTGCCACTTCCCACAGTGATGGGAGGGTATGGAGAGCATTTCCGCTCCATTTCTGGAAGTTTTTGTCACATTTTTAGTTTGTTTTGGCAGCTAAAATGTGGCATTTTTGGCACTTCCGGTGGTGGTGGGGGAGCTTACAGCTGATTGTTGGGACCTAGTGGCACATTACCAGAGCTGGCCACTAGATGCCACTACGGTCGGAAGTGTTGAAAATGCATTGAAAACCAATTAATCCCTTCCAGATGTCAGAAAAAAGCGGGAAAAACATCTTTTATTTGTTCAAGTATCTTTATAAAGTGACTGGCGAGACAAGCAACACCTGTGCCTTAGCTGCCTACAAAGGCAAGGCCAGTGTTGCCACCTGCCACCACTTGCCACTTACTGCTAGAACTCCCTGGGCCGGGCTGGCAGTCACCATTGCCACCACCTCTGGACCTTGGGCGTGGCTGGGGCAGGGAGGCCCAACAACAGCACCACTCAGCTGGCCTTGGGCCCGCCCTCCTGTTATGAGGTAAATGCCACAGACTGTGCCGGGCAGCCCAACAACACCGCCTCTCAGCTGGCCTCGGACCCCACCCTTCTGGGACCAGGGAAGGATCCCATTGCAGCTGCCATTGCCAAGCACGGCCCCAGCCACCCCAGCTGAGGGCAACATTGAGCCTTGGGCTCCGTAGCAGATGTCAAGCTTGCTTGTTTGGGTTTTGATACTTTATTATACTTTGTTAGCTGCCCTGAGTCGCTCTGCGAGTAGGGCGACATACAAGTGCAATAAATAAATAAATAAATTCTTATGGGGAACTATGCTTCACTTCACAGAAAAAAGCGGCAGGTAGAGTCTAAGGACACTACCGTCAGGGATTTAGTTTGTGAATTCGATTTGTTGAACTATGCTCATTAGTTCATTTATTTCTTTTATTTCATTCAGAGCATAATTCAGAGCTTAATTTCTCTCTTACCTTCCTTCCTTCATGAAATGAACACATTGCCAGCCTGTTTATTTCCACATCCAGCGAGAAGGCGAGAGTTGGAGAGAGACTTTTTTTGAAGGAAGGAAGGTTAGAAAGAAAGTTTTTTTAAAATTTAAACCTTCATAGAAAATGTTTCTGAAGTCCAATCCAAATTGTATAAGTGTTACAAGAAAGGTTATTATGTCCTCTATCAATCACACTTTGGATCACTTCGATCAGTTGATTAGTTTGGTCACTGGCTCGCTACCAACCGACACCCCCCCAAATGCCTTTTCTATGAGTCACGTTTTTCCTTAATATTTTTGTTGTTGATTCATGCTTTGGTGTCATTCTTCTCCACATGTTGTATTCAAACTGTATCCACCTTGGGAAGTTATATTCAGTTTCTAACACGTTTTCCCCTTTTATTTTTGTGTTTTTGTGATCTCGTTTGAGTGGTTTTCTGTAAAATGCTTCATAGTTTCCCCCTGAAGTCCAATTTCAAATGTAATAGTGTCACCACAAAGGTTTTTATTTCCTCTTTCAAATGCACTTTGGGTCACCTGAATTGGTTGTGTGGTTTGGCTGCTGGACCATCAAAAACTGACCCCCCCCCAGCAAAGATTGCATTTTTTTCAAGGCAACTTTCAGAAGCAATGATGTCATCACTTTGTATTTTTGGCCAATGACTCTTTACATTTCTGAAAGGTGCTGAGATGAGCTTTCAGTTGATGTAACCATTATTTTCGTAGGTGCTTTAGTTTTGTGGTGGGAGCTCATCAAAAGTACATGATTTTCGTTCCATTGCAAAAGCTGCCAGACCACCCAAGCAAAACGTAAGACATTCATCGAATTCATGTCAAAATTGCTATAAGGAAAATCCATCAGAACGGATTAATTCTGTAACCCGGGGTTTTACTGATTTTGGTTTTCAATGCGTTCCTATGGGAAGCCGCGCTTCTAGATACAAAATTTTCATGATACGAAAATCCCTGAGGAATGAATTAATTTCATAATTCAGGGTTCCACTGTACTGGAAATAGGGTCACTTCAGTTTGCTGCTTGGGTGTGAGGGTCATGCAAAAAAGCTCATTCCCATGAGCTCAGATAACCCTCCTTATCCTCGACCACATCAGACCTAAATGACCAGTGTATCCAGTGATGGGATGACCCCGGTTCCATCCGGTTCCCTGGAACCGGTAGGAACAATCCCATAGAGTTCTCTGGGAGGGGAGCCCACTTTTGAGGCATCTGGTTCCGGATGCCTCACTGAAAGATTTTTTTTAAAAAAAAAATGGAGCCAAAATGGCTCCAATTTACTGCACATGTGCAAAAACTCAATCTGACACATTGTGCATGTGTCAGATTGAGTTTCTGCGCATGCGCAGTAAGAGGCAGCCATTCGCTGCCTCTTTTAGCCGGAGCCGCATCTTTTTGGAGCAGCTCCAGCGGCGGCAACGGCAGTGGTGGTTCCGGCAGTGGCTCCGGCGGCTCCGGCAGCAGCTCTGGCAGCTCCGGCAGCAGCTCTGGTGGCTCCGGCAGCAGCTCTGGCGGCGGCGGCAATGGCGGCGGTGGCAACGGCGGCGGCGGCAACGGCGGCAACGGTGGCGGCCTGGGCAGGCAGCACCAGCCCTCAGAGGAGGGCACCTCCCCCGGGGCCACCGAGCCCCCCTCTAGGCAAGTTGAGGCCTAGCCTGCCCGTGCTCTCTGCCGCCGCCGAGCTCTCCCAGGGGTAAGTGAGGGGTTTGTTTTAGGGGTTGTATTTTTATTTAATTTTATTTCTTTTATTTCTTTAATTTATTTATGGGTTTGTGTTGTGGGTGGGTGGGTGGGTTGAGGTGTGTATGTGTGTGTATTTATTTATTTTAATTTAATTTATTTTAATTTGTTAATTTTTTTTATTTTAAGGCCCCACCCACAATGTCATGATGTCATGACATCAGCTCCGCCCATGACGTCATGATGTCATGACATTGGCCACGCTCATGACGTTCGTGACATCATGGCGTGGTAGTAAAAAATTCTCATCCCATCACTGAGTGTAACCCATCTTTATTTCTTCCAATCTTTCTATCCTGAACACTTCAGTCTTGTCTTGTAAGGTGAGTGTAAAGGATGTAATAAATTAATAATAATATATGGCACTTTATAATTCCAAAAGACTTTAAAACATTACACCAATTAAATCTCACAGCCCAGGCTGCTGGGAGGCAAAAAGTTTCCTATTTGGTTTTCATGTTCATTCTCCTGACATGCCTTGCATTATATTACTGAGTACTTTGTCCAAAGTCAATTATATTGTACCCTGAGTCACTTACACATTTTCTGTGCAGTACTCTGTCCCCACCCTGCATGCATTGACTGATTTTATATAGGTGCAGAAGTATTCTTAAATAGCAGCATTCCAACTCTCAATTCTAACACAGTTTATCTGATGCAGTATTTCTCAACCTTTGGTTTTTGGACTTCAATTCCCAGAAGCCAATTTCCCAAAGCACTGATCATCCAATGTACTGACTTAGGCTACTGGGAATTGAAGCCCCCCCCCCCCCGTGGGGCCTGGGCCTCATGTTGGGAACCACTGATCTATTGTATGTAATTACAAAGACATCTGCACAGATTCCTTCTCCCCACCCCATCTTTTGGTTTTATTATGCAGGAATGTGGCAATAAGCTTCCCATGTCAACTCTAGTCACGTCAAGTTCTTCAAATTGAAGGTGACTGATCCTTCTGACAGTAAAGGAAACCAGAGGGTTTGTGAATAGCAGAAAAGGGCTGTCAGCCATCGCAATATCCTTACAAAAGCCTATTGGTGAAATTTTTCTTAGCTGACTAAGGGATTTGGCCACACAAAATAAGTAAGGCAAATGTTGCTGAAACTATTATGGCTAAGGTATGCTACAGGGAAACTATTCGTTGCAGATTACCTGAGAACAGGTGGTGATTCAAACACACCATGAGCATTTTATAAGATGTCTTTTTCCCAGCCACCCCAGTTTAAAATAAGTGTAAGAATAAATGATATTTATATGCAGCCGAAGTCAGTAGCCATGCTCCTAACATGATTCCTTCACAGTGTAATTTCTAAGTAGGAAGATATGTGGACACAAATAGTTTGGGGCTCAAGTGCCTGAAGATCTGTGTTCCGTTCAGAACCTGGGTCCCCTCACTGTCAGAAACATGGCCTACAAATGATAATATATATATATATATAAAATACATAAACCTGGAAATAACAGATTACATGTAATGACATTACTTGAGGGAGGAGATAACAACAAGGGCACAGAAGGACTTTTTGTGTGTACAGACAATTTATTTATTTTATTTTTAATTGCTTTTATACCCCGCCCTTATCCGAAGACTCAGGGCGGCTTACAAATTTAAAAACACAATTAAAAACATCTTAATTACACTTTAAAAATATATTTAAAAGTTTAAAAGATTGTTGTTGTTTTGTTGTTCAGTCGCACAGTCGATTCCGACCCTCTGCGACCCCATGGACCACTGTCCGCCAGGCACTCCTGTCCTCCTCCACCATCCCCGTCAACTTGCTCAGCTCTGTGCGCATTGTCTCTACAATACCATCTAGCCATCTCATCTTGGGCCGTCCCCTTCTTCTTTTGCCCTCTACCCTTCCAAGATTAAGAAGTAAATATTTAAAAATCAAAAAGAATTAAAAATAAAAATGACAGGGAGAGAGGTGGGGATTATTCAAATGAGCCAGCCAGCCGAACTGACTGTCCGGCCTTCACCCCACACATGCCCCGCCATCCAGGTCTTTACCAGCTTAAAAAGGTTGAGAACTCCTTATTTGCACGTCAGAGAAGTACTCTTAATCTCAACTTTAACATCATTTTTGTGTGAAGCAATGACCATCACCATGCATTTTATTATATTATATTGTAATTACTGTTTATTTTATTCTTGCAGCATTTTATGATTCCATTGTTTTAAAATAATTTTACGGCACATTGTCCTAATCCTTCAATCAGCATCAAATCAGTACTATGTTAACATGTTGTTCATGGTCCCTTCCATTCTAGTCACTGGTTGATGCTGGGAAAGAAAATTGGTAAATGTTATGTTGTGATGGTAATAGTATGGAACAAGATTCCCTTATAAAAGCCACAACCTCAAAGGGTTGCTTTTAAAGAGGATAATACCCAGAATTTCCTAGTCACAATGGCAACAAAGAGAATTCTGGGAACTCTAGTCTGAAGAGAAAAAAAAATACTACAAGTTCTAAATAAAACCATGTCTGTGACCACAAAGGAGAACACATGTCCAGAGTTGCCATTTTTCATGGGAAATGTAAATTTATTATGGACAATGCATATTCTGTTTGAAGGGAGAAAAGGTCATGTGACTTTGTCATCATGTGGTGGAGACAAAACAGTGACTAAAATAAAGCTAATAAGCACGTATTGTAGTTGGGCTATCTACAATCACAACCAAACAAAAGATGGTAATAGTTATGGGTGAATTTTATAAAAAAAATTTCTTTTCTTAGAATAAGTTTTTTAGCTCTTACATATGGACAACTTCTGACTTGTAATAACCCAAATTTACTTTTAATATCAAGTGTGACACTTGGCACCATACTCAAGATAGAAAATATTCCGCTTTCTTGCTCTAATATTTTTTCTACATCTTCATCATCCCAAGCTATTAATTCTGTTTTGTGCTCATAGGCTAGTTCACAGATGGACTAATATCCAAAGTTCACATGTTTAAGTCCATTTTTTTATTATTATGATTCTATCACACCTGTTCTCTAAGAAGCTCAAGATGGCATACACAGTTCTTCTTCGCCCACACACAGAGAGATATATACATGTAGAAATATATAGGAGAAATATACAGTTCTCTGTTTCCTCACAATGTTTCCATAAATTAGGCTATTGAGAAACAGTGACTGGGCCAAAGTCAGGCTTTATGACTGGATGTGGATTTGAATCTGCATATCCTCTGTCCCAGGGGGAAATTATATGTTGAAGACAGTATGACTTTAGAGGTTGAAATCACCTTAGTATTCGAAAAGTGTGATTCTGACAGATCTAGTTGTCTGAGCAATCATACTGACAAAGAAAGCCATTGTCGTTGGCTACAACTCGTATCTCAGAATGCATTTTTTTCCAGAAGCAGGAAAAATGCCATTGGTGTGAATTTGTTTAAGGTGGATCCTAGCTTGCCATGAAGTGATCCACACACTATGATCATGGAGCCATCTCCATGAATTGAGACATGCAAGATTTAACACCATGACTGCAGTGGACTGCCGCAGCCTTCAGGATATTATCAAGGTGCACCTTCACAGGCAGTCCATTTGGCATAGCCTCTTCCGCCTCAATTACCGTTGGGAATCAGAGTTTCTCCTCCGCTCATTTTGCCATTGGGCCCAATACGATGGTTTCCAGTGGCATTTCCTGCACTGAGGGGACCATCACCCCACCTAAAGAGGCTCTTCTGCCTGTAGACATTAGCCCCTTTAGGTAGTCAGGTTATTTACCACTACCCAACACTCGGCGTTGAATCGCTGGCTGTACAGTCTACTCCATTACTGTAGTGGGATGTCCAGCCAGACATACATATCTCCCCATATCTCCCAATGACACTAAGGCAGGAGCAACAAGCTTCTGCTGTGACAATCAGATGTGTTGTAGCACCTGAGTCTTCTCCTAAAAGCCTATTTTCCATAACAACTATTTTGAGCTCTAGTTGTATACTCTTAAAAGTTTTAAATTTAATTCTTCAAAGCTGGCTGAATAGCTCATGGTTTAGGTATCTGGCTGCAGAGCCAGAGGCTAGGAGTTTGATTCTCTGCTGTGCCTCCTGGGAAAAGAGCCAACCTATGTAGTCCTGGGCAACCTGCACAGTCCTAGGGCACCCCCAGAAGAAGGGCACAGTTAACTTCTGTGTATCCTCTACCTAGAAGACCCTAGATAAGGTTACCATAAGTCAGTATTGACATGACTGCTCATTATTATTTGATATATTACTTCTGATGTCGTCTTCTTCATGGGGGAGCTGCATGCATAAAGTCTGTGTTGATGGCCAAAGCCATTGTAATACTTGCCATAGTCCCTTACATTAGAGGCAAAAGGCAAGATGGGGGCCTCATTCATTGTACAGCGGGTACCTGGGTTGGCAATTGAATCTTATGGCACTGGTGGTAGGACAGTGCTGTTCAGTGCATGTGGTGAGTGCATTTCAGGCCATCTCAGAGAATTGTAGCTGACTTCCAACATCTTACTGCCATTGCTCACCCTGGCATTGGCCAACTACCTAACTATAAGTCTGGCCTTGCAGTCATACCACATGAGTAAGGATCTGCCATGTCTATACTTTCAGCAAGGAAGTTCATTTCAACAGCCTTCGATTATATCTGTACAATCAGTGGTGGGATGTCAAAAATTTTACTACCCCACCGTGACGTCATCACAGTGTGGGCGGAGCTAACTTCATGATATCATGATGTCGTGGGCAGGGCCAAAGAAAAATAAATAAATAAATACAAAATTAAAAAATAAAATAAAAATAAGCACACACACACACACACACAGGTAGTAGTATGTCAATATAGGTAAAGGTATTAAATACACATTAAAATACACACAGACACACCACATCCAAAGGTGATTCACTTACCCTGGGGAGCAGGCTATAGGGAGCTTCAGGCTAGCAGCTTCTCTTCCTCCTCCCCACTTGGGAGGACAGCAAGGAGGCCGTGCATACACGCCAAGCACTGTAGGCATGCATGCACACTAAGTGCTTGGCGTGGATGTTCAGTGGGGGAACCTGTGAAAAGGTAAGCCCTGAAGGTGGTTCCCCCCAAAAGCTGCTATCGGTTCTCCGGGACACTGGGAAAAGTTACTACTGGTTCTGGTGAACTGGTGCAAACCTGTTACATCCCATCACTGATTATACCACATCACATGTGATGGTATTAGAAAGAGATCAAGTGGATAAATGCTGAGGATGACATCAGAAAGAGAGATCACATCGATCTATGCTTATTTATTTATTTATTTATTCAGATTTATATTGCCGCCCACTCGCCAAGGCAACTCAGGGCGGCTTACAGTCAAAACAGCAACAGTACAATAAAAATCATAAAATATAACTTCACAAAATACAAAATACAACCAAACCATGCTAACCATGACATTGGAAAGATTGATCACAGAGATCAATGCTAGATGTGGAATAATAAGGCAGAAGATAGAAACAGAGCTTAAAAACTCCATCAAAATCACACCAATAATAAACAAACTTTATTTTTGTTTGTTTGTTTGCTTCCTGGCTTGCTTACTTACTTAGCTTTGATTGTGTTAATTCCAAGAAGCATATCAAAATGAAAGATATGGCGCAACATTAAATTGAATCCAACTTGTCTCTTTTGTACACAGTTAGCAAGCTAAGGGTTTTCTTCTCCCTTCACCTCCCCAAGCTGAGTTGTCTTTACAATATCAGCACAAAATGGAAACGTCTTAGCGTCTTTCATAACTAACAGGGTTTGGCCTGCACCAGACAAATCTTATTAAACATGGCAGAGTAGTACAGATGATAAACTGGAAGGTGGTTCCCCCCAAAAGCTGCTATCGGTTCTCCGGGACACTGGGGAAAGTTACTACCAGTTCTGGCGAACTGGTGAGAACCTGTTACATCCCATCACTGTGTACCATGTCAAGAAGGATCTATCACCTCCATACCTCTACCACAAAAGATCAGCCATTTTTCGTCTTGTCCAGTACATGGGGAAAACAGATATTGTCGGAAGGAAGGAAGGTGTTAAATACTGCTGACAGATAGGGTACTTTCATACATGTGGCACAAAGTTTGAAGAAGAAACTGGCAGGCTTCTAATGGGGGGGGGCATCTTTTTTATAGTAACCACTGTGAATGGGGCTGCCTAAAAACTTATCATGACACTGAAGCAATTTTAATTATTTCCTCCAACTGGCTAAACTTCACTCTACCCGAATGCAAATAAAACTTCAGTACATCTCAAGTTATCTGACAGTTCTGATGTATTTTAAAATAAAGCTAGAGAGATTTAATGATGTGAAAGTTCATGACTCAGTAAAGATTACTGTCAAAGCAGGGAGTCTTAGCATAGACACCAATACAATCAAATTATTATAATCATATGAGCCTAGAGGAAAAGGTACACTGCAACGAAGCCAGTGCATTAAGTGTTTACATTTGTTATACACCCACCTAGTTTTAAAGGAATGTATTAGGCTTAAATTTCCAAATATGTATTTTCCCTGGAGGATATTTTAGCTTTGCTGTGAGGAACTAGGAGGAACTAGGTTTGCATGCTATGAAGAACTGAGAAGGAGCAGCTAAGCTGTGAAAATTGTATTATCTGGGTACATTAGAGATGGGGACCATCTGGAAATCAGGGGACCACAAATTTTTTTTTGCGCATTATTTAGCTGAAAAAGTTCCTGTATCCACCTAGGGACAAAACGTGTAGTGGTTGCTGGATATATTTTAATATACAGTAATACCTCGGATAACGTTAAGACTTTTAGCGTTATCCGAGGTAAACGTTATCCGAGGTATTACTGTAGTAATACTTCAGTAACGATTGCCCTGGATAACGCTAAAATTGAATAACATCAGGGAATTTGAGGCAAACATTTGCATCGCATAACGTTAACATAACATTGTGCGATGCAAACTTTTGCCTCAAATTCCCCAACATTGATCTCTGCCCTAAAGCCTGCAGGGCTGGAAACCACCTCTGTGGGCTTTGGGGCAGAGATCTCCTCTCAGATCAGCAGTTTGGTTGGGGGAGAGGGAGTGCACACCCATTCTCCCCTGAACAAAACCAGCTATCCGATCGCATGCTGGGACTGCTGCGGTGTTGCAGGAGAAACTGTGTGCTAGTGTGCCGATCTCTCCCCCACACCCTAGCAGTCTCATTGAGCAATCGCTGTTGCGACAGAGGTTTTTTCGCCCATTTTGGACTCTCTGCCACCCCTGCCGCCTCTGTGAGGGTCGAGCGACCCGATTTGCACTGCTGGGACTGCCGGGGTGTTGGGGCAAAGATCGGCATGCACGCACATGGTTTCTCCCTTAACACCCCGGCAGTCCCAGCATGTGATCAGATCACCAGTTTGGTTGGGGGGACAATGGGCGTGCATGCCCTCCCCCCAACCAAACCACTGATCTGAATGGAGATCTCTGCCTCAAAGCCCGTTAACGTTGTGCAATGCAAATGTTTGCCTCAAATTCCCTGATGTTATCCAATTTTAATGTTATCTGGGGGAATAGTTATTGTGATGGAGTTTTTTCACCCATTTTGGGCTCTCCACCACCCCTGCCACCTCTGTGAGGGTCAGGGGACCCAATCTGCACTGTTTCCTGTGTCCCCTGACCTATCTGGGCAGTGCTACAAGGCAAAATGCTGGGGAATCCCCCCCCCCCCATTTTGCCTTGCACCTTCACCTAGGTAGGTTGGGTGGCAGGGGTGGCAGAGAGCCCAAAATGGGCAAAAAAACCTCCAGCATGACAGAGTTTTTTCTGCCCATTTCAGGCTCTGTGCTGCCCCTGCCGCTTCTGGCAAGGTCAGGGGACCCGATCCGCACTGTTTCCTATGTCCCCCAACTTACCCAGGCACTGCGATCGCAGCGCGCTATCAGCACTTGGGTTGGGGGGTTTAACAGCCACGCACCCCAGTTCAACCTCCAACCCAAGCGCCGATCGCATACTGCGATCCGCCTGCCTCTTTGGAACGGGCAGCGGGGATTCCACTTACCTGAACTGTACAGAGCCCAGAAAATAATGGGGAAAATAATATTTATATGTAAGTGGTAGCGTGTGACTTATGGTTTAATTCTTGTCTTATCCCCCTTTCCAATAAACAGACGCTGTTGATGAAATAAAAGATGTTTATTGTTCTCGAAGCATAATGTAGAAATAGCAGTTCATTCGTTGGTTCAGGATACAAGAAAATCCAGCAAAACAATACTAATTAAAAAGTACAGGTAGGGAAATCCACACTCTGGCCTTCTCCAATGAAACAAAAGGAAAATCGGACTAATCTATATAATCATGACTAAGTTTGAGTTGGGGTCAGGACTTGGTATTAGAGTCCCCCTCTCCCTTCTGAGGTGTAACTCTCAGAAACCTCCAGAATCGAATTGATCTCCAAACACTTGTGTCTAAAAGAAAGTACATGAGCTTGGCTCTCCTAATTAGCATACAGTCAGTTAGGGCCCAGGGATTGTATAAACGCACCCTGGTTCCCATAACAAATGTCTGGTGTTGCCAGGCTTGGGATGTTGACACAAGTGAACATTCCAGACCTGGAGGAGAAGACAAAACATAGGCCCAAAGCTCTGAGAAGCTTCTCCTAAGCACACCTGCTTGATAAGCGAGGCAGAAAAAATTATGAGGCCTTTGCAAAGAAGCAAAGCTACATTCTAAGAGAGTTTAAAAACCAAAGAGACTCCATATTGAATAACTTGTGACCCATCCCATCAGACCCCAACATTAAGCAGATGGTTTGCCTGGCAGTTTTTGCTTGGGGGAAAAAACGATTCTGTGCAGATGGCTGGCTTCAATGCTTATTTACATGCACAATTGTACTTAGGAAATGTATTTATTTTGCCCAAATGTTTAAAGTTTATTTTAACTAGTTGTATGCAAATGATTATGGCTGGCAAATAATTATATCTCGATGTTGTTGCAAGGTGAAATTATAGAAGAAAAAAGAGCAGAAGAAGATAATCTTGAGAGATCCTAAGACCTTTTGAAAAGAATATTGCTGTTCACTGCATTTTGTTTCAATAGCTGAATAACTGTTGTGAGGTTGTTTGGGGAAAGGAAAGCGGATTTGTCATGTTACAGCATCAACCTTCATGAAACATCTCTAAAGTACAGCTTAGATAAGTTACTCTTTGGGTTAAAAATCACAGAATCAGCCCAACGGGAGGGCAGATGATTTTGGGCTAGCTAAGGTGAGCTTCATCCAAGCTATTCCCAGGGTGGGGGTGTTGGAAGTTATTTAGAATAATTTTGGTCCTGGCCTTTCTTTGTGCTGGCTTGAAGAGTATAGCTCTGGGCTCAAGAAGGTTTTGATCTGATATAACATGGCTCTTTTTCTGCCCTGCCTGGCCCATTTTGGCCCTTCTGACAGCTGTCACACAACACGTGAACCTATCCTACATCTTTACAGCTAGTGGCTCTTGGGCTTTCGCTCATACTGTCTTTATCATGAGATGTTCATAAATATTAAAGTGAAGCTTCAGATGCCACTGGAATGGGACTGCTATGTGGGCATGAGCCTAGAAATTGGGTTCCGATGGGACAGATTATCCTGCTATGGTAATAGATTAGACCATATTGTCAGTGACTCAACGCCGAGTGTCAGGCAGAAGTTAATTAACCTGACCACCCTGAGGACTAATGGCCTTGGATGCCCCAACCCAAAAGGGCTCAGGACCAGAAAGTGATTCATGGATCTGGATCAGTGGTATGGGTGGTATGCTGCGATGTGAGAAGCTGATGAAAGGCCACTGCATTATTATCAGGACTGTGGAACTTTCTGGCTATTGTAATGTGTGGTTTTATTATTTGTAATTTTTAACTTTTGATCATTATATGACTGGTTTTATGATGTTAGCCACCATGAGTAGGGGTAATTCCCCCCCCCCCCCCTAGAGGAGCAGGATATAAGTGTAAATAATAAATAAATAAATTAGAACAGTCTTCATGGGTGATCACCATGATGATTGTTGACTATATTCGGATTCAGATATGGCAGAAGAAGACGGGCTCTAAAATGCCATTTTGTTGTGTCTCTCACCTACACAGTTAACTTTCCTTTTTCTTTCTTTCTTCTCTTCCATGTCCTGCGACACATTCTCTCCCTATCTGCACACCTGTGGTTCCTTCTCTCCTAATGCATTTTAGAACGCCTTCCTTCCTCATGTGAAACAGTCTCTACCTGCATTTCCTTTCTTCCTCCCTCTAAACTTTCTTTGTTACCTTCTCCATCTCCGATGATTTCCACTAAGTCATCAAAAAATGACTCTACTTTCTGCCAATTAGCCTCTGTCTGTCAACACATTCATCAGCAACCTGAAGAGTGATCGTGAATGGCAGAGCACACAAATGCTCTTTGAAATGCAGCTGTGTGTCTCTGCACATAGATACACCATTACTGATGAAGTGGTAGGTAGTGTGGATTCAGATTTCTGAGTGACAAACATACATATTTCACAAAATCTGGTGAGAAACAGGTGCAGTTAACAAGACTGGAGAGGCCAGGATTGGTTCCCCCTGCCGGCACATTCCATACCTATTAAACTATAACCCTCATTGTCTCCAACTGATTAGGTTTGCTCTACTGATTGTGGAGGATGGGAGTTGTTGTCCAGCTGCCAGGTAAGGGGAATGATTCTGTGATCTTGATTATCAATGGCTGGGATGCGCTTCCTTGTGCCCTGCACGAGAATCATTCCACAGAGCTGACAAAAGATTTCTATTATTAATGCTGCTCTCCTGTGTAATGAGAGTTATACAATAATGTCTGGCCAATTCTTTTTAATAAAAAGTATATTTTTAAAAGCAAGCACAGCTGACTGTTCTGCATTCTAGTCTTGCAAACTGCTAACCAAATGACCCAAAGTAAGTTGATGTTTTCTTGTTCTGCCATTTCTGAATCTGAATATTGGCTGATCGTCATAATGACTGTCCTGAGAATATAATGCAGTGGCCTTTCATCTGCCTTTTGCATCGCAGCTTGACCCCCGTACCACTGATCCAGTTCAGTGAATCACTTTCTGGTCCTGAGCCCTTTTGGCACACAAATTCCTCATCTGCCCCAGGCCAGTATTGATGAAGTTGCTGCCCTCCATCAAGATGGATTCAAGTGGGATTTAATCCACTTGGGGACCATCACCCTTCCCTGTGGACTTCGTCGTTAGTCCTAAGGGTTGTCAGGTTAGTTAACTGCTGCCTGACACTTAGCGTTGAGTTGCTGGCAGTATGGTCTACTCTGTTACCATAGCAGGATGATCTGGCCAGGCTCTTAAGCTGATATATGGGAGAAAAATGACTTTAACATGTTGAACAACACTTCTTTTTTCAACCTCCATAAGCAGTTGCTTAAAATATAAAAACATCAGGGTTAATTATTAATAGTGTTGCTTGAGCCAGACCTTTCCAGAAGCATTGTTGCTAAGGTTTGGCTTTGAAAAGAAAGAGAGAGTGCTTTGGATACATTTGGGGTACTCAGAGCTGGGAAAAGATGGTACAAAGATATTAATCCTTTCTCCCCACTGCAGTCTCAACTGGGAACTGGTTCCATCACCATGTCTGCTAGTGAGGAAATATTTGAACCTGGCCTTGGCCTCAAGGTAGACCATTCTGTGTGTTTTTTCTTACCACGAAAGGCCTTGTCTCTTATGCCCACCTGTGTATATTTAACAAGTGGGAGTTGGTAACTCTGATTTCTCAGGGGAATTGAATTGGCTCTGGGTTTTAGTATGAACTTTAAAGGAGCTATTCAAGGGGCTGAATGCATATTGACAATGTCCTGGAGCACTTTGGATACCTGCTGTAAAGCTTAGCCTAAAAGTTGAACCTGATTAAGCTGACTCACTGAACCTGATTCACCATGCCTGCAAAAGAGCAAGAATTCTTAAGCTGCACATATGGCAGGTCCATAAAGAATAAGATGCCTCTTAAAATGTCAATTTGCAGGTGTTAAGTTCTTTCTATTGAACACCAATTCATACCAGCCTGTCTGTATCTCTCCTCTCCCCTTGTGTTTCACATTCCTAACTAGGAATGACAACCTCAAGAGAATGTTAAACTGGTTCCATTGAACATGTGGGTATGTTAGTGGCACCCAATAAATACTTTCACACTTCAAGCAGTCAATAGAAAGGCAGCTATCTCTGTTTCTGGGTGGAGGAGCCTTCAATCTGAAATGTTCAAGGGGGGGGGGGACTTTTACTTACTTACTTACTTACTTATTTATTATTCAAATTTATATAACCCCCCCCCCCCCAATCGAACAAGCAACTCTGGGCAGCATAACAACAGTGAAAACAATTTCAATAATAAAACTTTAAAAACCTTAAAAAACCCTCGATAGACCTTAACGATTACCTTTTATACCAAGGTCACATCAAACAGGTAAGGACATTCTGCCCCTTCTAATAGGTTTCTCCAACAGCTGTAGATTGGGTTGGAAAGTAAATGCCATTAAGAATGGGGAGGTTAGTATGAAGTGTAGCAATTTGTTCCTACAGCAGGTAGACTTCTCTGTGTTGGCCACAAGAGAGAATACTATCAGATGAAATGCTGTTGATGAGCTGTGCTATGGCTCATCTTTATCACAACTAACCTAACCCAACCATGGGCAAGTTCTCTCCACACACCCTAAGAAACCCTCTAGATCAGAGGTTCCCAACCTTTCTTTGGCCATGCCCCACCTAAGCATCCCTAAAATCCTGATCCCCACCCCCATGACGTATAATTCTTATTATTCAAAAAGTGAACTTCTCACATGGAGGATGCCTAAAAGGCCATTCACTGTTAATTACTCATTATCTAATTGCCCCCCTTAAAAATCAAATTGTTCCCCTGTGGGGCATGTGGTTGGGAACAATGGCTCTAGACTTTCTGAGCTAAGAAAATGAAGACAATTTCAGAAAGCAGTGGCAATGGCTTCCTTGATTTTGGTGTTGGTACAGTAAAAAGGGAATGGCTATTCACAAGTACATTCATAATTCAGATTTCTGTTTAAAAGAGCAGATTGTATCGCACGATGGGTGTCACACCTTGCAAAGTTTCTGGCTTGCTGTTGTGAGTGCAGAGAGATCGCCTTATTTAAACAAATGGGGCTTATGTTTGCACAAGGTCCTTGCAGAACCTTTGGGAATCTCCAACCATTCACACAATAGGCTTTTGTTTGAGTGGAAGTAACAAAGAGTTGTGGAAATTGAATGTTTTCTGTTGTCCCTCCACAAACAGAATTGTCATATAATGATTCTTTTGCCACTTCTTTTATGAAATATTTAACACAGATTGACTGTTGATTAGTAGTGAATTTTATATCATTTGGCAGTGCAAGTACCCAACTATCTTGGGACATGATGCACATTCATGGAAGATTTCATTGCCTTTGTGGATGCTTTGCCTGCCTCTTCTTCCATGGAATGTTGATGAAATGTTCACCCTCTAATTTTACTGCCTGGATGGTAACCAGGGCTGTTTGTCTGTCTCTGTCCCTACATAATTTATTGTGTGGCTTTGTTGATACATCAGGTACCAACATGCCACTTTCCCCCTCATTGGTTTACTCCAAGTCCTGACCTCAAAAAATCGACCACTAGGCTGACTGGTGGTCATACATCATCACACTTGAGTGTTTTTCCCGCTTTCTTGATCAATATTAACTTGATCTCATCCCCAGCATCTTCCTTCCAAATGAGGACATACAATGTGCTTTAGAAATCATGAAATGAGAATGAAAGCAACTGTCATATGTTTTTAAAAGATTAAAATATGTGGAGAAATTGGACATAACACTCATGGAAAGCAATTTGTTGCTCTGGTTGCATACTGCCGAAAATAATAACAGAGACAAAGGGAGATTTTCAACAGACAAAACAATCTGTTTTCTAGTCATTGAAGCAAGACCTGTGTCTGGAGATGATTTGGTGCTAGGGGCTGAAGACCGTAGTGTAGAATGATTGTATTGTATATGCTAGTCTAACACTCTGCCAGTGCAGAAAGGCCACAGCTAAATCATTCTTGACAGATGGTCATCCAGCATGTGTTGAAACAACTCCCCCAAAAGGAGAGCCCACCAGCCTCTAAGGCAGTCCATTCTACTATCAAACAGTTCTTTACCACCAGTATGTTCTTCCTAAAATTTAGTGGAAATTTCTCTTGTAATTTGCATTTATTGGCTTGAATCCTACCATTTTGGATCTGCAGAAAACATGCATTTTCCATCTTCTACATATTTGAAGGCTGCAAGCATATCACTGCTCCTTTATTGTAAGACAAATTTGTCTATCTTTCCCAGCCATTCTTCACAGAGCTTGGTTCCTAGAGCCTTTACAGTCTTGGTTATCTTCCTCTAGACCAGTGTTTCCCAACATGGGGCATATGCCCCACACAGAGGGACTTTAATTCCCAGAAGTCTAAGTCAGTACATTGGCTAATGAGTGCTTTGGGGAAATGACTTAGGCTTCTGGTAATTGAAGTCCAAAAACCAAAGGTTGGGAAACATTGCTCTAGACACATGATTAGTCAATATCCTTCATAAACTGTCCTGCACATAACTGGACACATTATTGCAGCTGAGGTCTGACAAAAATGGAATGCAGTAGTATTATGACTTCCTTTGATACAGATACTATAATTCTTTCAATGAAGCCTAAATTTGTGTAAACTTCATTTTTTAAAGAACCAAATCATACTATTCACTCATGTTCAGTGATGGGATGACCCCGGTTCCATCCGGTTCCCTGCAACCAGTAGGAACAATCCCAGAGGGTTCTCTTGGAGGGGAGTCAACTTTTGAGGCATCCGGTTCCGGATGCCTCACCGAAAGAATTTTTTTAAAAATCGGAGCCAAAATGGCTCCAATTGACTGTGCATGCGCAGAAACTCAATCTGATGCATTGTGCATGCGTCAGATTGAGTTTCTGCGCATGCGCAGTCAATTGGAGCCATTTTGGCTCCAATTTTTATTATTTTTCTTTTGGAGCCGGAGCCGCACTTTTCAGGGTGGTGGTGGTGGCGGCGGCGGCGGCGGCACCAGCCCTCAGAGGAGGGCACCTCCCCCGGGGCACGTTGAAGCCTGCCTGGGCCGTCCGCTGCCGCCAAGCCTCCCTGGGTCGTCTGCTGCCAACAAGCCCTCATACCCTGGGGACGCCTGGCAGGGCGCACCGCCGCCGCCTGCAGCCTCCTCCTCCACCAGGTGCCTGTGGCCTCCTCCTTGGGCCAGTGCCTTTTTGGCCCGGCTCTGGCTACGGTCAGGGGCGGCCAGGGGCTGCGGGCAGCAGTGGCTCTGGCGGTGGCTCCGGCTGTGGCCGCCGAGCCTCCCTGGGCCGTCCGCTGCCGACAAGCTCCTATGCCCTGGGGACACCCGGCGGGGTGCACCGCCGCTGCCTGCAGCCTCCTCCTCCACCGGGTGCCTGTGGCCTCCTCTTCCTCCTTGGGCCGGTGCCTTTTTGGCCCAGTTCTGGCTGCAGCCACGGCCAGGGGGGGGGTCAGGGGCTGCAGGCAGCAGTGGCTCTGGCAGTGGCCCGCAGCCCCTGGCCGCCCCTGGCCGTGGCCGCAGCTGGAGCCGGGCCAAAAAGGCACCAGCCCAAGGAGGAGGAGGAGGCCACAGGGCTGCAGGCAGCGGCAGCTCTGGCAGCAGCTGTGGCCGGCGGCTGCTGGTGGTGGCTCCTGTGGCTGTGGCCTTCGGAGGAGGAGGAGGCCGCAGTCAGGGGCGGCGTGCCTTGCCGGGTGGCCCCGGGCAGTGGGGATTCATCAGCCCCAAGGAAGGTAAGTAAGTGAGGGTTTTTTATTTGGGGTGGGTGGGTGATTTATTTGTGTTTTGGGTGGGTGGTTGTATTTTTATTTTATTTTTATTTTATTTATTTCTTTATTTTATTTATTTAAGTCATTTACGGGTTTGTGTTGTAGCTGGGTGGGTGGGCTGAGAGGTGTGTGTGTGTGTTTATTTTTATTTTATTTATTTTTATCTTGGCCCCACCCACAACATCATGACATCATGACGTTGGCTCCACCCATGACGTCATGACATTGGCCACGCCCATGACGTCCGTGACGTCATGGCGTGGTAGTAGAATTTTTGTCATCCCATCACTGCTTATGTTAGCTTCTTGTGGCTGACTAAGGCCCCCCTTTGTCAGTCAAACATTTACAATATATTACTGCCAACCCAGGTGACAACCATTCTATATTTGTGCAATTTATTTTTCTGGCCTAAATATAGAACTTAATGTTTATCCCTGTTAAAATTCATCTCATTTGTTTTGGCCCAGTTTTTGATCTCTTGAATCTTGATTTCTGCCTTCTGAATTATTAGTTTCTCTTCTAAATTTGGTATGATCAGCAAATTCGATTAGCATTCTCTCTACAATATCAAGATGGCTCAAGTGGTTAAGATGCTGAACTTTAAGACTTGGAACGTCATAGTTTGATGCCTGAGTACTGCACGATGGAGTGAGCTCCTGTCCCAGCTCCTGCCAACTCAGCAGTTCAAAAGCAAGAAATTGCAAGTAGATAAATAAGGACCAACTTTGGTGGGAAGGTAAACAGCATTCTGTGCACTCCATGAAAACATCTGCAGACACAGACAGTGCTGGCTATTTGGCTATAAACATCGATGAGCACTGAATTCTGGAGTCAGGTTCAGTGGTTTTCAAGCAAGGGTGACCTTTTACTTTTACCTAAGATCTGTTTTGGGCCTAAACAGGTGTTTTCATAAAGCAGCAGTGAGCATCTGGTCATGTCTCATTTCACTGAAAGGCTAGCAGCCTAGTAGAGTTTAGTAGTCCCTTCTCCCTAACTTTCTATTAAATATTATACTTAATCTACAGTAGTTGGCTTGGAGGCGTCACTTCTCTGATTTTTCAGTTGTGTGCACCATTTAGAATGGAAGACTATCTCTACCATCACCAGATGTATTTCGTGTCAGAAATAACAGCACTGTGGTGGCTTAGTGGTTAGCAAGCTGAGCTTAGAGACTGGACGGTTGGGGTTCAATTCCAGAGGCCTGCATGACGGATCTTGGGGACATGAAAGGAGCCTAATTCGGGCATCCCCTGAGTGGAGTTTCTTTAGCAAAAATCCTTTCAACCCAGAGTAATTTCTGACATGAAATGTATTTATTTACCAGATGTATTTCTTTTACTGCATTTTAAAAATATTAACATTGAAATTCTGTACTACACTTTATTGGTATGTTTTCAGCTTAGTGGTTAAGACGCTGAACTTGACAACTGGAAGGTCAGCGGGTCAGCAGTTCGAGATCTGAGTGCTGTATGATGGAGTGAGCGCCTGTCATCTGTCCCAGTTCCCGCCAACCTAGCAGTTCAAAAGCAAGAAATTGCAAGTACTGTAGTAGATAAATAGGTATTGTTCTGTGGGAAGGCAGCAGAGTTCTGTGGAATCTGGCATCTAGTCATGTCTGTCACATGACCACAGAAACATCTGCAGGCACAGACAGCTCTGTCTCTTTGGCTGTAAATGAGCACTGCCCAGTGGTGGGCAGCAAATATTTTCGCTGCCACACTGTGGGCAGAGCCTATGTCATGGTGGAACCTATGTCATGGATGATCTAGTCATGCCTACCATATGGCCATGTATACATCTGCAAACACAGGCAGCACTGTCTCTTTGGCTGTAAATGGAGAAGAGCACTGCACCCTAGAGTCGGATATGACTGGCTTTTGAGCAAGGGAGACCTTGAACCACTTGCAGGGACAAAACCTGATGGGGCGGGGCAGGGCAGTGAGGTGGGCGTGGCCACACAATTTCGCTCCCCCCCTGCCTGAAGGCCACCCAATTTCACTACCTCTCCTGCCCAGAGGCCACCCAATTTTGCTATCCCCCCTCCCAGGGTGTGTGCGAACCTGTTGCTGCAAGGGTGACATACCTTTCCCTTCAACCTCCTACAATTTTCTACATTTCACACCATCATGAGATGGGAATGTGCCAGACTCCTAGAGCATGCACATTTTATTTAAATTTAGACTGAAAAGAGAAGTACATTTGGCTCTCATCACCATATCACTGGCACCAAATGCCAAAAGTAAAAGAAACCTCCGTGATATTCATGTCTATATGAAACAGGCAACAAAGGTAAGTTGGCCATAGTATGGCCGCTGTGTGTGTGTCTCTCTCTCTCTCGTACACACAGACACTCATGCACACATATACAGAGAAATGAAGGAAAGGAAAAAAATTTTGTGACCCCCATCTCAAAATCATTTCCAGTTTTGAAAAGTAAGACAAATACAGGCATTTATGTGTTATGAAGAGGTTTTATCAGTAATTTCTCGTAAGGTGAGACACAAAGAAGAGAATAGGCAGTTGCCTGCTGATGGAAGAGTGAAAATTGCCAATAAGGTTATCTGACTTGCTCGAAAGCTGGATTCCACAATAATACTGATGACAACAGCCACTTCTCCTATTGACTGTACTAGAGAGGAAAATTGCATGAAGGTTGCTCAAAAAAGCAAGAGAGGGACGCAAGAGAGAAGTGGGAAATCTCTTCAAACATGCAATCTTAGGTGCCATTGTATATTATTGGCTTATGGAGATGACAATATGGATTTTGGAGAGAGGGAGGTGAATGCCCCTCACCTAACAGTTCTTCCAAACACCTTCTTGGCATACCTCAATTCCCCTAAATTTATCCTGAGTTTAGAAGCACAGAAGAACTCTGTTATACATATAAAATAACATCAGACAATGACATAGAGACCACTTCTGTTGACCTGTGAAATATTCCCAGGAGTGGACTGAAACTTTAGTAACTTCTTAACAGACCTTTTGTGAATAGCCAGGTTTTCTCAAGTAAATTCACAGCTAGTAAAAATGTTTTTACCATTGGAAAAAAGCTATTTTAATATATGTAAAAGTATTAGAAGTATTACTTTAGCACTCTTGAGATCAGCAGGGCTCCTCGCAGTCAATGTATCATTGACAGATTATAATTATAAAATACAGGTTTAAAAGAGTTGGTTGTTTAACAGAATATTTAAAACATTCTCTAAAAGTTGATTTTAATCATTCTTTAGAAGCTGAATTTTAAACAAATCTTAGAACCAAAGGCCTTTCAGGACAATGCTATTTTGGCTGCCCAGTAGAAGCTCATCAGGAATAGAACCAGCATGACTTCCCTTGGGAGAGAGCTTGATAACTGAAATACAGTACTGCTGCAGAGAGAACAGAGCCAGCCCTATCAGTAGGTAGAGTAAGATGGCTATATTCTGCAACAAATACAGGACTTCATAAAAATATAGAAAATGTTGGAGCATCTTGGAGTGAGCTCCTGTGCACAAGGACATATATGCACAGAGCTGCTCCTTATGAATAGCAACCTTGTGTCATCTACATTTTGTCTCTCTGCATACCGTGTATGTGACTAAACTCCTTTCTGATGAAGTCTCACAATGTGGGTGATGGTGATATGATCACATGACAATTACTGAAAGAGTTACTCTTGTGGACTACAACTCATGAGCTAAGCCAACCATAGGTTATATTGCTTTGGATTTCTGAGAGACATAGCCAAACAACTATTTTCCCCCAAGCTGGGAGTCACAATACGGGACTAGAGTTGAGAGCCTCATGACTCTTCTCTCATTTCCTGTCACTGAACAAGGAGACAGATGTTCATATGAACTTACCTCAGCTGTTTAGATGCCTTAGGAAAAGCAGTAGCATGTTTTCACTTAGGAGGGCATTTGAAATCTGCTGTTTGGTTTTCATAATTTGCTTTTATTTATGGTTGTCAGTTGACTGAGAAACTTTTAAAGGTGATCAATCATCTACCTCCAATTAAGTTTCACTGAATTTGCATATGATCTCAATCTCAGCCTAGGTGTCATTTAGAGATACTGATACAAAAAATGTGAGGTTGAATAAACAAACACTATGAGTAGCTGTTGGAAGGCTTTTCTCTTGAGCATTAGCAATAGCAATTACATGTATGTACAGTTCCATAATGTAGTGGCTCAATTTCAAGCAAGGGCAACCTTTACCTACTGTCCTGTAGCACTTAGAGCACGCTCTGGCACGCACACACTCTCACACACAAAAACCATGCTGGGTACCCCTTTTACTAGTCTCAGAACGATGGAAGGCTGAGTCATCCTTTCATCCCAGTCAGGATTGAACTCACAACATGAGCAGTTTTGGCCACAATACTACAGTTTAACTGCCGACTATGAGGGCTCATACACTTTTAACAAGAATTTACTTTTAAGGTACAGTCAAACCTCGCTTAGCAAGCAACTCGCTTAGCAAAAAAACTCACTTAACGAGCGCGTTTTTCAAAAAGTGAGCTGACTCGCATAACGAACATTTTCGCTGCGAGTCAGACTCGCATAGCAAAAATTTTCGCTATGCAATCAAACTTCCCTATGGAAACACTCGCATAGTGAGCGTTTCTATGGGGAAAACTTGCATAATGAAAAAATTTCGCTATGCAAGTTTCCCAGCTAAAAAAGCTTGTTATGCGAGTCTGACTCGCATAGTGAAAAACTCGCCTAGCGACCAGCCTCACTCTGGGTTGAATTCCAGCTGGCTCGAGCAGCCTCACAGAACAAATTAAATTCATTATGCAAGGTATTACTGTATTGTTAGCAGTATTTGGTAACACAATTTTCTTATCAGTCTTAAGTAGCAAAGGAAATACTGTACAGTACATTGCTTTGAGTTGTATTCTTTTGTAAATATTTTCAATGTACAATGTCAGAAATGTCAATGAGAGAACCATACTGCATTTCCCTTACTTTTCTGGCATTCTTGGAACCAATGTGTCGATAGTGTAATGTGTCAATAGTCTGTAAGCAGTGAGTAAGGTCATTTGATTGCATGAAAAATATGGGGCTACTTGACAGTTCCTTGTGGAGAGTCACTTTCCAAGTTCTTCAGTGATTCACTTTCAAATCTAGTCCACAACTGTACCTGGAGTCTGAGTGGGCACTCTCTGGTCTTTGTCTGAGGCTGCAAAATGTTCTTTATGCAAAAAGGCAGTATAAAAATATGCTAATAAATAAAACTGCAGAAATGCATGACCTGCGGGTACATGTATCCTTGAATAATAATAACCACATGTGAGGTACAAAGTGTAGCCCCTAGCAATCTCAGTAATGAAAGGTTCCCCCTTTTTTTCTATTGGCTCAGTCCTTACCCAAACATTTTTGCAAAAGCCTAAAATCTGCCTCAGCAAAATGACAGACAGATGGAGTTGATGGATATGAACTGATAATATTTTGTCACAGACTTCAAGGTGGTTTTAGCATGGAGTTCCAGGCCTTCAAACCATTGCCAAGTCATCTGTTAAGCAAAATATTTTGTTGCAAACAGAGCAACTTATGTTCCTAAGTAAGCAATTCCCTTTTTAGCGAATTTTGCTGATAAGACAATCTTCAATTCTGTGTTGCTTGCTTGCTACTCCTTGCCGGTTGCATTTGTTATCAATGCCTGGGCTAACAGCAAGCACCCAATTTGCATTTCCCATCCGTATTCAAATATGAAAACTCTGTCACAACAAATACATAGCACGGTGGAATTAAGTAATGAACAAAGCATTCCTAACCCTCTGGACCTTAAAGCCCAGATTCCCCTGGGAATTCTTGTATTCGTCTACATCACACGTGCCATTAGAGGGCAGTCAACACCACTTCCAGGATTCCAGTTTATCATCTGTACTACTCTGCCATGTTTAATAAGATTTGTCTGGTGCAGGGCAAACCCCATTAGTTATGAAAGAAGCTAAGATGCTTCCCTTTTGTGCTGATATTGTAAAGACAACTCAGCTTGGGGAGGTGAAGGGAGAAGAAAACCCTTAGCTTGCTAACTGTGTAAAAAGAGACAAGTTGGATTCAATTTAATGTTGCGCCATATCTTTCATTTTGATATGCTTCTTGGAATTAACACAATCAAAGCTAAGTAAGTAAGCAAGCCAGGAAGCAAGCAAACAAACAAAAATAAAGTTTGTTTATTATGTGATTTTGATGGAATTTTTGAGCTCTGTTTCTATCTTCTGCCTTATTATTCCACATCTAGCATTGATCTCTGTGATCAATCTTTCCAGTGTCATGGTTAGCATGGTTTGGTTGTATTTTGTGAGGTTATATTTTATAATTTTTATTGTACTGTAGCTGTTTTGACTGTAAGCTGCCCTGAGTCGCCTTGGCAAGTGGGCGGCAATATAAATCTGAATAAATAAATAAATAAATTAACATAGATCGATGTGATCCCTCTTTCTGATGTCATCTTCAGCATTTATCCACTTGATCTCTCTTTATAATACCATCACATGTGATGTGGTATAATCAGTGATGGGATGTAACAGGTTCGCACCAGTTTGCCAGAACCGGTAGTAACTTTTCCCAGTGTCCCGGAGAACCGGTAGCAGCTTTTGGGGGGAACCACCTTTGGGGCTTACCTTTTCACAGGTTCACCCACTGTGCATGCGCGTCAAGCACTTGGTGTGCATGCATGCCTACAGTGCTTGGCGTGTATGCACGGCCTCCTTGCTGTCCTCCCAAGTGGGGAGGAGGAAGAGAAGCTGCCAGCCTAAAGCTCCCTATAGCCTGCTCCCCAGGGGAAGTGACTCACCTTTGGAGGTTGTGTGTCTGTGTGTATTTTAATGTGTATTTAATACCTTTACCTATATTGACATACTACCACAGTTCCTAAAAAGGCCTGGCGGCTGGCAGGCCTGGTGGTCTGGCTTGGGGTTTTTAAGCAAAGTCTTGGAGTTACCTCATCAATAAGCTACACCTGTGCTGTTCCAATTGCTGTTCCAATTAGAGAATCCTTAAGGAGGTATTGCTGTTTTACATTTACATTAAAGCATATTATCCTAGAGATACGTACGATGATCCTATCCATCTTGCAACATGGTGCTGCCCAGACACTTATACTAGCAGGTAAGTGATGGGTTTGTGTTTTGGGTGGATTGGTTGATTTGTGTTTGGGGTGGGGGGTGGGTGTAAATTTAATTTAAAGTAAATTTTATTTATTTTATTTTATTTTATTTTACTTATTTAATTTATTTACAGGTGTGTGGTGTGGGTGGGTGGGTTGAGGGGTGTGTGTGTGTGCTTATTTTTATTTTATTTTATTTAGTTTGGCCCCGCCCATGACATCATGATGTTAGCTCCACCCACACTGTGATGATGTCATGGTGGGGTAGTAAAATTTTTGACAACCCACCACTGGGTATAATCATGGTATCATCAATATCATGCAAGTTACTTCTGCATGCTTGAAATAAATGGCAAAGAGGGAAAATAACTTCATGGTTGGAGAGGGTAAAAAAAATGGTATCATGAATAGCATCACAACACCAAAATGTACATGGCTTCAAAAATGAAATGAATAGACATGGGTTTTTTTACCTCTAACTTAAAGCATATAAATACCATGTTTTTATTTATGGTTTTGGCAAGCAACACAATACCTACTTGTGATGGATGGATTCTAGGCATTCTGGCCAAAATGCAGTGGCACAAATCCATGTGTGGAAGGGGAAATTTAATAGTGATTCTTCTTCTCTTCTGGGCTTGCATTTCCTTGTCCAGTTGGATGCTTGATTGTGCAACCAATGTGAGATCAGCTGTGGTGACTCAGTGGTTAAGAAGCTCACCTTGTTAGCTGAAAGGCTGGCAAGTCAGCAGTTTGAGACCTGGGTACTGCATGACAGATTGAGTGCCCATCTCTGTCCCAGCTCTTGGGGACATGAAAGGAGCCTCATTTGGGCGTTCCCTGAGTGGAGTTTCTCTCACAAAAATCCCTTCAACCCAGAATAATTTCTGATACAAAATGATTATTACCAATGTGAAGGATAGTATGGAGTGGGGTAGAGTGATGGGAAGCTTATACACTTACAAAAAAAGAAAATATTCTAGATACTACAGAGAGCTCATTACTAGAAGTTGCATTAAAAGTCATGCAAGAATCAATTTAAGATCTGAGAAGGGTCATATTGGTCCCAGGGTCCCAAGCGCCCTAACCTTACTGTCTATAGTTATGGAATTAAAAATGAACCTTTCTCTGGAAGATTTTTGCTAGGGATAACAAGTCCACCAAAAATGTTGGGATATTTACTTTGGTTTCCATAAAATAAGCCCAGTGCAAAGGGTGGCAGGATGTACCTCAGCATGTAGCATGTACCAACAAAACATATGGAAGAAAGGGAGGGGGTACAAAATGGCCACTAAACTGCTTTAGGGCCATAACAGCAAAAAAATCCCCAAGAGGTCTCAAACTGAGCTGTTACTCTTCTGCCATCTTGCCTCCCTCTCCCCGCCACTAAACTGAAATAATGCAAACACCTGTTTAAACCCAAACAAATTATCTTGCATTTTCGTGTTTAGGTTATTGAGGCAATCAAATACATCTGCAATAAAAGTGGGTAATACAGAATATAAATTAGAAACAGATGGAGGTGGGTACGGGTGCAATTTCATGACACTTGCCCACCTTCATATCTGTAGTCCAGGTTATCATTCATCCCAGTTTATCTCTCAGCGTTCATTAAGGAGCTTGCTTTTAAGTAGGCTTCAAATCCACATGCTGTATGCTGTGGATGATAGAAACAGGAAGCTATAAAAGTTGAGTAGTGCCTGAATACCAAGGAGTGACAGCATTATGACTTTTATCAGTGCATGTGAGATATAAGTGCAAGATTCGCAGAATAACATAGTCCTGCTTAAGTTAAACTAATCCTTCTGTGTTTACTATAGATTTATAGCTCAGAGTTCATACTCTGAAATGAGACTACAAGCATACTCTGAACATTTTTGTTCAGGGAATTTAAGCTGTTGGTAGTCACATATGAAAAGATAGGGAAACCACTCACATTTTTCTTAGCACCTTTGGTTTGGATTTTTTTAAAAAATTGGTCAAAGTAGAGTTTTCATGTTCAAGGACACCCAGTCCTTGTTACTGGTTTCCTGATTTTTACAAAAAATAATCTTAAAGTCCAGAATCCTGTTCACTTTTGGAAAAGCTAAGGCTGTATCCTTCTCTGGCCAGACATTCTGCTTGGGTAATGGAGTAGATCATACAGCCAGTGACTCAACGCCGAGTGTTTTGCAGCGGTAAATAACGTGACTCCCTAAAGGGGCCAACAGCTATGGGCCCCTCAGTGGAGGAAATGCCACCGGAAACCATCATATTGGGCCCAATGGCAAAATGAGTGGACGAGGAATCACTTTACTCTTCTGATTCTCAATGGTCATGGAGGTGGAAGATGCCATGCCAGATGGACTGGCTGTGAAGGTGTACCTTGTTAAAATCCTCAAGGCTGTGGCAGTCCATTGCAGTCCTGGTGTCAAATCCTGCATGTCTCATTACATTTGTGCCACAGGAGATGGCTCCATGATCACAGTGTGTGGGTCACTTCATGGCAAGCTGGGATCCACCTTAAATACGGCGGCCAACCGTCCCGCAGTCTGCGCGGCAATCCCATTTAGGGAGGGGGAATTTCGACTTACCCTTGTTTCGAAAATGGTACCGGACCTCCCCCGTTGCGTCACGGAAGCACCGGTTTCTCTCCGACCGGCAGGCAGTTAAAGAGAAACGGAGCTGAAATGGCTCCAATAAACTGCGCATGCGCAGAAACCAAGACGCACCTTGTCCATATCCTCAAGGCTGCGGCAGTCCATTGCAGTCCTGGTGTTAAATCCTGTGTGTCTCATTTTGTATGTGCCACAGGAGATGGTTCCGAGATCATAGTGTGTGGGTCACTTTATGGAAAGCTGGGATCCCTCTTAAGCAAATTAATGCCAGTGGCATTTTTCCTGATTGCCTCGGAGGGCGAAGGTAGCCCAGAACCATGCTTGGATGGAGTTGCGGCCAATGAACGAATGGATTATTACTGTGCTAGATCAGCATAAGAGCTGCCAGCTGCATGACTTTCACACAGCATACTCATTTTATGAAAGAAAGATCTTGCTTCTTGCTATTTCTTTCCATTTTCAGGTACACTGAGGTGTGTGGAATCTCTTTAGTTAGTAAGTTGATTTAGTTTAATTTAACTAACTGTCATTGACAGATCTATCCACTATGAAATCTGACAATCAGTAATGCATTTCAGGTCTTTACAAAATATTGTTAACTGATTTCCAGATAATTAATTTTGATTATTTCTAGTGGGGAACTATGCTAGTCTGTGGCAGGAAATAAAAATCAGAACATCTTGAGGATCCTAAACTTACAGTTCTATGCCTATGTTCTTAGAAAGAATCCTCAGTGCAGTACTGTATGTTTCAAACCTTTAAGACACCTTTCAGTTCTATATGTGTACAAAGGGTCGGAATCGACTGTGGGACTGAACAACAACACTTTAAAAAGTCCACAAAACTGGCATTTCAAACAAAAAGCCTCTGTATCCCGTATCTTCTCCTTTCTCTTTAAATACTTTTTTCATTTTAAAGAAATTTAATGCATAGGATATTTAAATGCCTTTAGATACCTATCTTTAGTCACTGATGTGGAGGTTGGTGACAAAAACAACCAGGATTTCAACATGGCTTGCCAAAGAAAATCTGTTTTCTTTCATTGCTGAGCAGGATTATTGCAAACCTTAACTCCATCATTCATTTTCGTCTGAGAACCTGTGAGCTGGATTTTCCCCATCCATGACACAAACTTTCATGGATTTGAGCCCACATACCAGATGCAAAATGTATTTTCAAAGCTGATGCCTATATATCTTCCTGGTTTGTAATTGTGTGTATAAATGTATGGGTGAATAAAATCACAAGTGGTAAGAGCTTACAGGAATGAAATGCAAAAATTACAACCAAAGCTAAATCATTAAACTTTATATTAAAGTGAAAAATTGGCTGAAATCCTATTGATTAACATAGTAAGTCACATAAAAGGAGGCACATGAATCAATAGGGACTTGATAAGTCAACTCCTTCAGAAGTTCCATTGATTCAAATGGGCCTGCTCTAGCAGCAGCTTACTGTGCTGAAGTCACAGCTAGAGTTGAATCTATGAAATTTAAGGAAGAGTTGACTCCCCAAATTCCCACTGTTTCAGTGGACCTACCCTAGTGCACTTTGCTACTTTGCTGTCACTGCCTGTTTGCTTATTTATTTTCATTCATATGCCGTACTTCTGCCTAAAGACACCCAACACCCTACAATACAATCATCTATTATATATAATAAACACACAACCAAATACAGTAATAACTTATTTCACATCTTCTTCTTCTTGTTCTGCCATATCCAAATCCGAATATTGGCGATCCTCATGGCAATCAACCATGAAGACTGTTCTGAGAATATAAAGCAGTGGCTTTCCATCTGCCTTCCACATTGCAATGTGACACCCATACCACTGACTAGTTCCCCAAGTAACTTTCTGGTCCTGAGCCCTTTTGGCACACAAAGTCTTCATCAGTCCCAGGCCAGTGTTGATGAAGCTGCTATCCTCCATAAAGCTCGACAAAATTTCAGCAAATAGTTTAAACTCTTATCAAAATGTTATACTGACTATTTGCAAAACAGTGTTGATGAGAAAATGGAAACCCTGTCGGCTGGAAAGTGATTAGCTGCTTTTCGGGACATATATCCTTTTATCTTGATTGGGTCCACAGGTGATCAAATTGAACTTATTGATAACTGTATTTCTCCAGTGACACATTGGAATCTTTTTTGTTCAACAGGAGGCACTTAAGGTTAGTAGACATCTTTATTCAAAGGCTGAATTTCAGTTATAGCTACAAAAGACCAGAGACAAAGAAGGAGCAACCTAACTATTAATTTCCTCTCTGAACTCTTAAGACAATTAACACTTAAGACATGGATAGCAAGCATTTGACAGTTCAGATACTTGGTTTCCTTATTATACAGATCAGCTTGCTTTGTTGATTGGTCTTTAGCACTTAAGTGCAAAATTCCTTGAAGTTTGATTTCACAAAGTCAAAAACCTGCCTCAGACACCTTTCTACAACATTAATGTACTTTCAGCTTTTATTACAGGGTCATCTCTAACTTTGGTTTCTTGCCTCAGCTATATCTACTTCTGAAGGGCCGTTGAAAGGATAAAATGAGAAGTGAGAAGAAATGAACTGTATATGAACTCCTTTAAAGAAGGATAGAAAAGTGTAAAAATGATTAATATCCTCAAGGGCAGCATACTTTATCCAGCAACTTCTCTAGCTTCTGAAATTCCATAAGACATTGTTTAACTGGCTTTTGGGGGTGGGGGGATCATAAGAGCTAGAAACTTAGTTTTGCTGCTCTGTTGAGCTCTGTCCCCTCCATAGGAAAGAACACGTTTAAACTTGAGGCATCTATCACTGAAGAGACACAGACAAACAAATCCACAAATCCACCCTAGCTAGGCAAGGTGGTACTGGATCAGTAGGATGGACCAGGTGAATCTGTGCAGGATAAGAACTAAACACATTTGTGCAAGATGAGACACATGGAACAGATTGATCTGTACAATATCAGGAGGAAGGGCTAGGTCTGTCAGCAAAGTATCAGGACCCAGGAACAAGGAAGTCAGTACAGGATCATATGACAACAATTCTAACCACCTGTCTAAATTTCCAATCATCCAATCTACTGAAAATTTCAGAGAGAGGGAGCAAGGGGGGGGGGAGAGACTCTAGTTTCTCAGGTGCCAGCCCACCTGATCTAAAATCTCATTTTTTTTTAGGCTGACATTCCTGTCAATCTTTTTCTGTGCTTGGCTAAGAGGAGTCCCAGTCCTCATACTTCCTGATGGCTCCCCCTAGTTGAGATCCCAGAATGGTGTCTTTGTCTAGACTGGAAAATTCCTTTTTAAATAGTTGCCAACTTCTCTCTCCCATATCATTGCCTGGCTAAAATCCTCTCTTTGAGATGGGTGATTTTGCTGTGCTCTAAGCTTCTGCAACCATTGTAACTGTTTTCCAATTTCCCCTCTGTCTGTCCTGACTGACTACTTTAATGGTGTCTTTGCAACAGGTAAAATCATAGAATAAATGAGTTGGAAGGGGCCTTTTAGGCCATTGAGTCTAATACCCTGCTCACTGAAGGAGTAATTGTTGTTGACTGTTACTTGTATCCAAGTATACATCCCCCCCCCCCAAAAAAAAAAAACCAACAACACCATTTTCATGAGAGATGCCATTGGCATGAATTTGTTTAAGGTGGATCCCACCTTGTCATGAAGTGACTCACACACTGTGATCACAGAGCCATCTTTTATGGCACATATGAAATGAGACATGCAGAATTTAATACAGGGACTCCAATGGACTGCCACAGTCTTGAGTATACTAACAAGGTGTGCCTTTACAGCCAGTCCATCTGGCAAGGCCTCTTCTGCCTCCATGACCGTTTGGAATCAGAATAGTAAAATGGTTCCTCCTCCACTCATTTTGCTGTTGGGTCCAATATAATTGTTTCCAGTTGCATTTCCTCCACTGAGGGGTCATTACCCCCACCTAAAGGGGCTCATCCGCCCATAGCCATTGGCCCCTTTAGGAAGTCAGGATATTTGCCACTGACCAACACTCACTGTTGAGTTGCTGGCTGTACGGTAGATTAGAAAACAAAACAAAATAAACAAAACAAAATAAAAAACACTATAGCACTTTAAAGACTAACTGCTATATTTTTATTGTTAGCTTTCATGGATCAAGTCCACTTCTTCAGACAAAGACCTGTCTGAAGAAGTGGACTATATCCACGAAAGCTAACAATAAAAATATAGCAGTTAGTCCTTAAAATGCTACAGTGGTTTTTATTTTATTTTATTTTATTTATTTTGTTTTGTTTTCTGATATTCCTGAACCACAGACTAACACGTTTACTATTCCAAAAAATGGTTGTACGGTGTACTCCATTACCATAGCAGGATGTCCGGCCAGACAACCCAAATCACAGTAGATATGACAGCCTATATCTAGCTTCCTGTAGTTTCAGCCCATTATTATGTGTCCTGCACTCTGGGATGATGGAGAACAGATCCTTTATGATTCCCTTTTATTATTATCTTTCAGGTATTTGAAGAGTGCTATCATATCCCCTCTCATCTCCTTTTTCCATGCACAGTTCCTTCAGCCTTTTCTCATATGGTTTGGTTTCCAGTCCTCTGATCATCCTTGTTGCCCTTTTCTGTACCTGCTCTAATTTGTCTGCATCTTTCTTAAAGTGCAGTGCCCAGAATTGGACACAGTACTCTAGATGTGGTCTAACTAGTGCTGAACAGAGGGGGACTAGTACTTTGCGGGCTTGGGAGACCATACTTCTTCTAATGCAGCCTAGAAGCTCTGGTCAGATCTTTAGTAATGACTGGGGTGGAGGTTGTAAGAACAGTGGATTCCCCATGCTCTGAACATCTGTAAAATAACATTTTCAACAACTTGTATTTTGTATTCATTCTCAGGAATGGTAGAAACGTTTACCTTGTCATTGTTAAAATGGGAGTAGCAGGCCAACAGCTGTGAGCAGACCACATGTTCTCAACTCCATCTTTTACCTTTTCTGCACTTTTATAGACTTACGGCCAGTGGTGGGCTGTCAAAAATTTTACTACCCCACCGTGGGTGGAGATGACGTCTTGGGCAGAGCCGACATCATGACATCATGATGTCATGGGCGGAGCCAACATCATGACATTGTGGGCGGAACCAAAGAAAAATAAATAAAAATTAAATAAAAATGCACATTAACATTAAAATAATTAACCCACCCACCCCAAACACAAATCAACCCACCCACCCACCCCAAACACAAACCCGTCACTTATCTGGCTTGGGGTCGGGGAGCAGGCACTAGGCAGGCAGGCAGGCACTAGGCAGGCAGCAGGCAGGCAGGCAGGAACTGCGGTGGTGCGGTGGCAAACTGCTGCTGGGGCAAACCACCGCTGCGACAAACCGCTGCAGCGCAGCGAGGAAAGGCCGCCACTACCATTGCTGCTTCTCCAGGCACTGCCTGTGCCCTTTCTTTCTGGGCAGCCAAAATGGCTGCCCAGAACTGCGCATGTGTCAAAAGGAGGTTTGACGCATGCGCAGTTCCAGGCAGCCATTTTGGCTGCCCAGAAGTACACTTTCGGGAGAGGGCTGGAGAGGCAACCGAATTGGGTCACCCAGGGGTTTACCCCACTGGCAATCCCCTCCAGATGGGCGCTACCGGTTCGGGTGAACCGGTCTAAACTGGTAACAGCTCATCACTGCTTACGGCTTCAATTCAGCTCTGGTCTTGTCCTCCTTGTGATTCTCCCCGCTGCTGGGAACCCAACAGTTTAACTCCGTAGACTTTTGGTCTGAGTAACAAGGAAACTATTCTCATTTATCTGTCATCTAAGTCTCATTTTACAACTTATTCTGGATTTCAGAAAGTAAGCTATACAAGGGAGATGTTGGTTTACTTTTACAGGAATGACTCATCATTTTCTCACAATTATTGTGCCTGTGTGTGCATGTGCATGCACATGTACATACACTTCAATGCAAAGCAGACTTATCTGCTTTGACAGAATGATACGGAATAAACAGAAAATACTAAATTTGTATTGGCAGCTACCACTGTGTTGCAGTTATGAGTAATGCAATATAACTAGAATGGAGACCAAGAAATCAAAACAGATTATGGTTGCTGGAGGACTAAGAGGAAAATAAAGGGAAAAATAATGCCTAGTACTTATTAACAAACCTTATCCCCCCCCCCATTTTATGAAACCACTGGACAGTAATTGTTATAGCTATGCTTTCCTTTTATTATTCTTCAGTTTATTGATTGTATTTAACATGTGCTTACATTGTACTCACACAGTGGCAATTAACTGTGCTCCTCTTAACAACCCAGAATCCTCTGTTTCTCCTTTATTTTTGGGTCAGGCAACCAACCCACAACAAGCAATGCAGCCAAACCAGGGCACTGTTCAAAACACAGGACACTGTGAATTTTAATCATTGATTCCATCTAGCTCAATATTGTGAGCTTGGATAAGCAGTAGTTATCTAGAGTTTCAGAATGGTTTACTTCCTAGCCCCACCTGGAGACTCCTAATATTTCCTGATTGTCCCTTTGTTCATCTTCTAAAATCAAAGATCAGTGAGTTCATGGTGGCATAGAGCCTTGTTAGAAGACCACTACAGCTTAACCAATTAATGCATGGGTGCCCAAACTTTTTGGGCCGTGGCCTAGTAGCGTGGTTGAGCGGGCCAGTCATGTGGTTCCTCTCATCAAAAGTGGAAGTAAAACATGCCCATGCATGCACAAAATGCTATCACAAACGCACCAATGGCTGTCATAAACGTGTCATAAACACGTTTATGACAGCTGCAGGTCCTTTACGGCAGCATTTTGTGCATGTGCATGCTTGTTTTACTTCCGCTTCTGGGAACAGCAAGGGTGGCACAGGTTGGATTAATAGGTGCCACAGGCCAGATCTGGCCCATGAGCCGTAGTTTAGGCATTCCTTAATGTGTGAATTCCTATATCTTTTAAATGAAATGTAACCACTTTCATCTTGTCAGGAGGAGATCTTTCCTGTCATAGCTTTTTTGTTTTGCAACACCTGCTCACAAGAGATATACCTTTTTGGTGTCAAGAAATGACCCTTCCAGGCTTTCAGGGTAGAGATTTATCAGAAAACAAAACAAAATAAACAAAACAAAACAAAATAAAAGAAAATAAAAAACACTGTAGCACTTTAAAGACTAACTGCTATATTTTTATTGTTAGCTTTCGTGCATCAAGTCCACTTCTTCAGACAGCAGTTAGTCTTTAAAGTGCTACAGTGTTTTTTATTTTATTTTTATTTTGTTTTGTTTTCTGATATGCCTGAACCACAGACTAATTCAAGGGTTGAGATTTGTCACTTTAACCCTTTAACAGCAAAATAGATCATTCCTCTGACCTTTTTTTTTATTGATGCATAAAACCCATTTAACTTAGTAGGGCATACATCTGAGTCAAAAGTTCAAAGTGACATATCATCCTCCCAAGCCAAGTAAATGTAGAACCAGCCCTTTCCAATGAACATGACCACTTTCTTACTATTCTTTGAACTCACCTTCCAGAAATCTAAGAGAACTGTACATTCAACAGACTTAACAACAGAAAGCAGAAGCTTTTAACAATTTATCCTCTGTGTTCTTTTGTTTTGCTGAACAAATTCAATTTCTCAGAGCATCAATTAAGCTCCCAGTTAATCTTCCAAATACTTGTAGCAAATAAAATGGATCTTGACTTTTTTGGGAAAGCCCACTGATATGCATAATATCAGATTCTGGATATGTTTCTTTTTTAGACTTGTTGTTGTTCAGTCGCACAGTCGATTCCGACCCTTTGCGACCCTATGGACCACTGTCCGCTAGGCACTTCTGTCCTCCACCATCCTCCTCAACTCGCTCAGTTCTGTGCCCATTGTCTCTGCAATACCATCTAGCCATCTCATTTTTGGCTGCCCCCTTTTTCCTTTGCCCTCCACCTTTCCCAGCATCAAGACTTTCTCATTTGATGTCCAAAGTACTGTAGCTTCATCTTTACTATTTGACCTTCAAGGGAGCAATCAGGGTTGATTTCTTCTAAGATTGCCCTATTTGTTCTTTTGGACTACATCTCCCAGAATCCCCTTAAACATGAATATTGCCCAAGCGCCTCTTTTTAACCTGCTTCACATTAATTTTTTGTACCTCTCTTCATTTCTATGGGTTTTTTTTTGCTATGTCTGCACTGTTTGTAGGCTGTCTGCAAACCCAAAAAAGGAGGCCCACCACACATTTACATGCAAATTGGTAGACAGTGAATCTTTCATTTGTAAATCTTTATGAATCTATCAAAACTGGTTCTAAATTGAAGCCAGCAATGGACTGGATGAGGATGAAGAAACTGAATCTCAGTCTCCACAAGACAGAGGTGTTCCTAGTCAGCTGAAAAGCAGATCAGGAAATAGGGACTCAGGCTGTGCTGGATGGGTTTATCTTTCCCCTGGAAACACACATGCTCACAGTGGGTGTTCCTGGACTTATCATTGAGTCCAAATGCTCAGGTCTCCTTTGTGGCCAGGAGTGCTTATGCACAGTTAAAACTAGTGTGTCAGCTGAGCCTGTTCCCAGAGATGTCTGATCTGGTCATGGAGGTACATGCCTTAGTTGCATTGCTTAGTTTAGATTGTTGTAACACACTCTTATGTCAGGCGGCCTGTGGAAAGTGTTCAAACACTTCAGCGAGTTTGAAATGCTGCTGCTGCTGCTTCTTTCATGTCCAGACCAAACTTTAAACTGCCAAAATAAAGCCACCTTCTTGGCTTTGTTATTGGCCAAACTTAAATCCTTCTCCGTACATGTTTCCACCAGTAATCGGCAGACCAGTAAATGAGCCGTATTCTGTATCTGTCCACATTCACACAGGATATTGTTATCTATCAGTAGCCCTCACTTGAGAATGTTGGTCTTACATTTAGGCACTCTGACCCTCAGCCTATTCAAGTGACACAGGGGAAGTTAAGTTATTCAGCCATAACCTCCTTTAATGGTATTCCATGTGTTGACACTCTGTGTTGACACACGCGCACACGCATGCACACATGCACACGTGCATGCACACATGTGCACGCGCACGCACACACACGCGTGCGCACGCACACACACACACCATTCTCTGAATGGATATTAGCCTCAAGTCCATCAACTCAGATCCAGAAAAAGCTTTATGTCAAGAACAAACATTCTTGAGGGTACGCAAGAGCAAAACCAAAATTGAAGATGGAAGCAGGAGCTCACTGGGCAAGGAACAACATTAAAGGAAGATATAGCCGAAGATCTCAGTCTCCCCTATGTCACCTGGAGGACCCTGAATAACCTAAGGGTTGGAGTCCCTAAATGCAAGACCAACATGCTCAAGTGGAGACTGTTGGCAGACAACAATGTATGGTGTGAATGTGAAGAGACACAGAGTCTCAGAGCCCATTTGCTGATCTGCCAATTGCTGCTAGAGACATGCACCGATGAGGACTTGCATTTGGGCAATGGCAAAGTGAAGAAAGTGGCTTCATTTTGGCAGTCCAGGGTTTGATCAGGACACGAAAGAAGGAAAAATCCATGTCTTTCTCTGAAAAAGCTTTAATATTTATCTACCACAGTTGTTACTATGTTGACTGGTATAGGTTCTCATTTGTTGTCTGAACCTTTGGTTTTTCAAGCAAAAAACTCCAGGCACTGAAATATGTGCCTCTTTTTCAGCATAGTCTTCAAGAATTTTTAACAAAGGATATTCCAGTAGTTTCATGCTACCAAACAATGCCCCAGGTAAGATTTTTAAAAATGCATTTCAGTGAACAAATTGTTCTAGTATTAAATTATTTTATCACAACTATTTCTTTTGCAGATACCTGGCAGCATATGATTCAGGTTACACGTTTTTACAAGGTCAAGAAAGTCCTGGAACTGGGCATTTCTAATTCTTACCTATTTATCTTCGGAAATTAGCACTAATCACTGGGTAAGATGGGAAGTCAACTTTGATTTTCATTTTTTAAAAAGGAGATTGCTTTTGTTCTTGCTATTGGAGTCTTTTCTAATAAGGAATAATGAACCTCAACACCCAACTTATTCACTAAACCCATGCACATAAGCAATTAAATTAAATTAAATTAGCACAACCAAGCAAACAAAGAAGCAGTCATTCAAGTCATCCCTTTAAACAGTAGACACAACAACAGATTAAATGGTAACAATAGATTCCGTATGAAAGGCATTTAATATTATTGTATTTTTTTCCAGAGAGCCTAGGAATTTACAGCAAACAAATCTCCCAATAAAAGACAATTTCTTCACAATCAGTTCAACCATTCCCTCTGAACAGGACAAATTCAGATGAAATTAGCTTCTTCTCTATGCTTTACATGATTTCTATATCTTCAACACTGTACTTTATATAAGATTTAAGCTATAAGCCTTTGGGGAATATTCTTTGCTTTCTTTTACTATACTAACATAAGGATTGGCCTGTCCATAGTGGTAAAAGATGAAAGCATTAGCAAATGATCTTTGGCCAAAAATTATGATTGCCAGAGGCCTTCAAAACCTAGTCATGAGCTTCAACAAGCCCTATGGGCTCTTATGATAATCCTTTTCTTCAGTATTATTGTTACATGACATTAAATCAGTCAGATTCATGAGCAACAAGAGGTCAATGTCTGATTGAAATTCATAAGGTCAAAAAGGAAACTAAAAATCAATTTATAAGATATGAAGATTTAGGTTCAAACTATATCCACAAGCGATAAAATTTCACATCCATAAATGTAAGAAATCAGTTATTAAACTTGGGAAGGGGGAAAAGACGAGTGGGGGAAAGGAAGACTTATTAAGTTTTATGCACACATAAGGCAGCTAACACATAATTTTATCAGACATTACTAAAATCCTGTGTGTAATATAAGAGATGATGGGCTAAAATGCTAAATGGTTTAGCACTAAATTATTAAGTGATGCTTCCCTGTGGTATTGAAGACATGAAATGCAGAGCAGGTGTGTCTCCTTACTAGATCCTTATCACTAGTTTAAGTGCACATGGATAACAAATGCACTTTGGAGACAAAATAGCATTAGTAATATTTTTGCTGTACGATCACTGCATGTCATAATGACTAAAAGCTTTTACCTTACAATGAAATATTCCTTGCTGTCTTTAAAGAAGTGTTTCAAAAGTTAGCTCCCTATGGACTATAAGGCATGGAAATAAACACAACAGATGGATATCATATATATGTATACATATAAGCACAGTTTAGACTAGAAATCAGATGACAGTTTAAACTCATCATAAGCACAATTATCTCCATTCTGGGGAAAACACAGTATTCTTAGCATGAAATGCTAATTATTTTGTTAGGTTTGACGGGCAGAAAAGAAAAAGAAGGAAGGAGTGAATCAGTAGCCACTGCAAGGCGCTAGCCATCTTTTATTTATTTATTTATTTATTTATTAACTTTTTAATTTTTAAAAACTTATTTAAATTTTAACTTTGTAACTTTTTCTTGAAAAGGGTGGGTATTTTATTGTTTGTTTTACTGATGATTATGTTTTAACTGTTGTTAACCGCCCTGAGTCATTCGTGAGGAGGGCGGCATAGAAATATGATTAAATTATTTAATTAATTCAGTGTGCCTACTCTAGTTGTGACTTACTTCTGGATTTCAGTCTATGTGTACTTATTAGAGCTGGTTGGATAGCTCAATGAGTTAGACAGAGAGTGGAAGTTCAATTCCCAGCTGTGCATATCAGAAGAACTAGCTTGTGTGACCTTGGGCAAACTGCATGGTCTGATGATGCCCTTGGAAAAAGGGAATGGTAAACCACTTTTGAGTACTCTCTACCCAGAAAACCCTGGACATGGTCAGTATAAGTTAGAATTGACTTGATGGTGCTCAATTATTATTATACTTGCTATGGATTTAGAAAAGCCTCACTTATTTTTGTATAGACATGCATATAGCTGCATTCTTCATTAGTTCTGAAATTCTCAAGATATAAAGTTGTTCTGAGTGTACTTTCAAACCCACAGTATATTTATCAGATGAAGGGAGATCAGCATTCATTTCTTAAATATTCAGATTTCAATCAAACTTTCTAATCTTTAGGGTTGCCAAGAATATTGGCCATGATTGTCTCAGGTCACCAGGGCACAGTGTTGTTGTTGTTTTTACCAGAAGAAAATAATTTAATATTACCAAGTTTTTTGATAAACTAAAAATGCCCTTTGCCTTTTGTGTTAAGAGAATATATGGAGTTCTAACCAGAACAATACCACTATACTGAATGACAGTTGCCATAGTGTTGACTGACAAGTCATGCTCATTTTGGTGGGGCCATTCAACTTGGGGCTAAAATCAGGGCTATATCATACCTTAGTGTTCCTGCCCTCTGGAGACCTTCTGAATACTAAAACATTTAGTATCAATGAGACCTTTGTTGCCTTCATGTTTCATGTGTGAAGGTAAGGCACTAAGAGAAGACAGAATGGAAGGAAAGCTTAAAGTCCTCCTCTCCCATACCATGGTTCCAGTTTCCTTGCACCCATGTTACTAACTGGTTTTTTTAAAGCCAAGAAAATCTGGGCTAACCACATGCCACCTATCATATGTAACATCACCCTCAGTGTAAGCTCCACATCCTCATAGCATGATAAAATACAGTACAGTCCTCAGATACCCCTGGTAGGGTCTGTGGTATGATCAACATATTATTTTTCAATGCAATTTAGAAGCCATAAAAATAGTTAATTATTCATGGCAAGTTAATTTATTTTTATTTAATTTTCAAATTTCTATCGCCACCCAACTCGATAATGACTCTGGGTGGCTAACAGCATTAAAACAACAATACACTTTTTAACTAAAATCCTTTTTAAAACCCATTAAAAATACCCACAAAGTTACCCGTCCCACCCCATCAGTTAAAAGAGAGAGGGAGCAATCTTGTTATATGAGCCAGCAGGTCCCCTGGTGCCCCATACCTGCTTTGCCAGCCAGGTTTTTAGCTCTTTCCTGAAGGGCAGCAGCTCTGTCTGTAGCCACAGCCCGGTTGGCAAGAAGTTCCATAGGGCTGGGGGGACACAGAGAAGGCCCTCCTTCTTGTGCTAGAGAGACGGACCTCTCTAGCTGATGGCACAATTAGAGAGCCCCTCCGGTCATTTCTAGTAGGATGGACAGATGTTCTTGGGGTGACATGGTCTCTTAAGTGTCCTGGCCCACTACCATGTAGGGCTTTAAAGGTCATTACCAGCACCTGGAATTGCACCCAGAGTCACACCAGTAACCAGTGCAGCTCCCAGAGCAGTGGTGAGGTACGGGAATACAACCCGCACCCCATCACCACTTGGGTGGCTGCATTCTGGACCAGTTGCAGCCTCTGAATGGTCATCAAAGGCAGCCTCATGTCCAACGCATTACAATAGTCATGTCTGGAGGTGACCAGAGCATGTGTGACCATGAGCAAGGAGTCCCAGTCTAGGAGCGGGCGTAATTGGCATATGACACAAAGTTGATGGCAGGAACACAAGAAATTGAAAGAGTGGATAAAATTGTCTATTTGGGGAGGATTTTAAATGAAAAGTGGGATCATGAGGTAAGGATTAAAATGCAAATAGAAAAAGCAAGAGCCACCTTCATAAAAATGCAACATTTGTTATGCAGTATAGATCTATAAAGATCCAAATAGTGAGATGTTACATATTCACAGTGTTATTATATGGAGTCGAAGCTTGGACATTGACACTTTTCATCTGAAAAGAAAATCAAAGCTAAAGATGGCTGCTAAGGATATCATGGGTTGTACAAGTGTTGCACTGGATGACTAAAGAAGAAGAACTGTTTAAGACAATTAAACTAAGAAAGCTCCATACCTTGGACATAGCAGGAGGAATGACATAACTTATTTTGCAAGAGAAGATCCTTGGGAAGAGAGGCACTGTACATAGACAGACCTTGTGACTGAAGAACCTAAGAGACTGATGTGGAATGTCCCAGGAAGCACTCTTCTGAGGAGTTAAGAACAGGAAGACTATCACCATGATGACAGCCAATATTCAGAATGGATATGGCACTTGAAGAAGAAGAAAGAATAGTTGTTGCCTCCAATAATTGGCTGCTTCCATGAGTTGGTAACCTGCAGAGATAAGGGCCAGGAGTTCAAATCCCCACTATGCCTCCCTGGAGGTAGGTCAACTGAGGTCACATACACTTCATGTGGCAGAAGGAAACATGCCATACTACCAATATGGCCTTGGGCAAGCTGCATGGTTCTGGAGCATCACAAGAAAGGCCCTGTAAGCCACTGTAAGCATACCTAGAAAAACCAGGAAGCATTGCTATGTTAGGTCTGACTTAGCAGCACATGATTAATTTTGCCTACTGAAGTTTTTTTTCTCCTTGATTTTAGCCCCAAGACACAAGAAAGCTTCTCTAAGTGTGATTAAACATTTTTGTTCTTGTTGTTTGTTCTTAAGCCAGCAACATGAAAATGTATGTGCAAACATACTTACGCAAAGCATTATTGAGAATTATGGGATGTGTTATGGCATGACTTGCACTAGATTGTTTTAAACCATAATTTAGATTATGAGACATATAAATTGTTGTGGAAAATTATGCATAATATAATTCACAGGAAGGCCAAATGCAACTATTAAAAATGAAATAAAAATCTATTAATGTCGTAAACCTACTTAATAAAAGTTGCTTTTCCATTCAAAATAAAAAAAATTAAACTCTCACTCTCTGTCTCTCTGAATGACAAAAATGAAGGAATAAATTAGCAAAGGTTAAGAACCTTGTAGTATCTGACTAGGAAAGCTCTGGGGGATTATAAAAATTTCATGCTTTCATAATAAAAAAGGATAAAAGCTTTGGTAGAAGACTAACAAAAGTTGAAATAAATAACATAAAGGCAATGAAGGGGCTTGACACGACAGAGCTCTCAAATGTGGAAACACCAAAGGCAAAGTTTTGAAGCACTAGAGACTCAATTTAAATGCAAAGTGAATATTAGGAGTAGATTAGTAGAAATTGACAAAAGGTAAAGGAGCCCTGCTTTATGGTCACAGACAACATTTTTATAGTTCATTATTTTCTGTCCTCAGCAATTCCAAATATAGATGCAGTGGAAGTTCAGCATTCATTGAGATCTGAAGTTAGAGATCCTTTTAAAATTATACCTTTTCCCCCACTGGCAGACTTAAGAGCTTTAGAGATCTGCATGTATTTAAGTGCTTACACTCCAGAGAAGCAAATGTTACTAAAATAGATTACTAAGCATAGATTGCTTCTATGCTTAGTGTTTGTAGCAACTCCCTTCCAAAGATAAATGAAGATAAATTAACCCTAGGGCAGACCAGGTATGCCAGTTGAGAAGCAGTTTGTGCTGTAACACCTCATAAAACGAGGAACACTAATTTTTCTGCTCTTAATCCAGATTTTCTTTCACAGTGGGCTCACACCAACGGCCAGGGAAGAAGCAGCCCGGGCAGGTTGAGGACTTCACCACCCCTCCCCCTGACCCCCATCAACATATTGTAATGTAATGTATTGTTTGTAAGCAGCCCTGAGTCACTATGGTGAGTGGGCAGCAATATAAATTTGAACTAATAAATAAATAAATTGAAACTGGTGATCTAAGAAATACCCAACAATATAAGGAATAGATATTATTTCATTTGATTTTATGTTACTTTATCTCCACATTATGATTTCCAATTCTGGATGTCTTGTTGGTTACTTGATTCTTGATTCTTCATACACAAATAATACTTTGGACATGAGGCATTTTGTTATGATATATGCTGTTGGGGTGAAAAATATCCTACTATTCCAACTATACACCAGAGATGATAAGTCATTTAAAAAGGAATTTCCTTCAAAGTGTCTTATTGCCCTTACATGGGCTTTTCATGTCTTCTGTACTTGTAAATTTGCTTGCTTTGTTTTGTGATTGGTCATCAGGAAGTGATCTTCATTTCAACTGTGGTTTCAACTGAGCTCCTCAGTGCCTCAGTGGGTAAAAGCCAGGGATTCTCAACCTGAAGCCCATGGGCTGGATGTGGCCCAAGATGCCATTTCATGTGCCCCCCCCATCTCCACCACCACTGGAAGAGCCATGTGGTGGAGAAAGGGCAAAATGACTGTCCGGCCCTCAAAGCTGTCTTCCCCAAGGAGGAAATTGTGATCAGGCTTAAAAAGGTCGAGAACTTCTGGTAAAAGCACTGTGCTTCGAGACTGAAAGGATGGGGTTCGATTTCCTGAGAGCTGCACGATAGGGGGCATGAAAGGAGCCTCAGTCAGATGTCCCCTGCAAAAATCCTTTCAACCCAAAGTAATCTCTGACACAAAAACACACAACTGTGGTGGTTCAAATACTCAGATCTGCTGGAACTCAAACCTGATTTCAGCTTCTAATGATAAATACCTTTACAGCCAAAATATCTCGAGCCTTCTCCAGAGTTTTGTCTTGGTTAAGCCACAGATTTGGTTTGCATGACTCTGTTGCCTTTGTGTCCTTTTGCTGTCCATGTAATTCTAGAGTTTTATCATGCCTTTGGAACTGGGTCATAATGTTGTACAATACAGTAATATCCTCAGATGAAGAACTAGATGTTCATTTTTTAAAATCCAACTAAGAATTCTGGGTGACCTACTGTTTTTAACCTTAGTTAGAATCTGTTAAGCTTCTTCCCAAGATATATCCTTTTTAAGCCATTCTTTTTTGTGAATTTCCTTAATTGAGCTAGTTACTATTTCATCCTGCCAGCTACTGATGTAAGCAACACCACAAATGGGTCACACCACAGAAGGCTGAACAATATGGAGCATTTCCCTAGTTCCAGAGTTAGACTCTGGATTTAAGCCTGAATGATTAACAACAGCAACAACAACAACAACAACAACAACAACAACAACAATGGCGAAGAAGAAGAAGAAGAAGAAGAAGAAGAAGAAGAAGAAGAAGAAGAAGAAGAAGAAACTATGGATCGCTATGGATCGCTTCCCTTGTGGGGTGGGGTGGGTTCTGCGTCTCTTCCTGTGGAGCCTCGTGCATTTAAAGCTAGCCCTGGGTGTGTGGGGGAAAATACCCACCCCCCCTGCAAGGGCAGCTATGGATCGCTGCCCTTGTGGGGTGGGGTGGATATTCCCCCCCACCCCACCCAGGGCTAGCTTTAAAAGCAAGAAGGTCCAGAGGAAAAGAGAGGTGATTCATGTCTCTTTTCCTTTGGACCTTCTTGCTTTAAAGCTAGCACTGGGTGGGGTGGGAGAAATACACACCCCACCCCACAAGGGTAGCTATGGATCGCTGCCTTTGTGAGGTGGGGTGGGTATTTCCCCCCCCAGCGCAGTGCTAGCTTGGAATGCAGGAAGGTGGGGGGAAAGAGGTGCGAGATCAAGCCTCTCCCCCCCCACCTTCCTGCATTCCAAGCTACAAGCGCTGTGAATGAAAAAGGGGTGAGGGTATCCCGAGCACACGCGCTGGGGATTTCCTCACCCCTTCTTCATTCACAGTGACTGCAGAAGGCTCAGGGGAAAGGCGCACGCCTTTCCCCGACCCTACTGCAGTCGCAGAGATCGCTGCGGGTGGGGATGGATTGGGCTACCCAATCCACCCCCTCTCACAGCAATCCATCAAAACTGCGCGGTTTGTCCCTGAAGTCAGGACTTTTTTTAGCGTTGTTCGATGCATGTATCGGACAACGGTAAAAATCGGATAATGTCATGACTTGTGGAACCAAGTCATAACATTATCCGAGGTACTAGTGTATTCATATTCAGATATGGCAGAAGAAGAAGAAAATATATCTTACATGTATCCTTTGCAATATGCAGGTGGCTCACAACATGAATTTCAAAAACAGGTATAGGTGTTGTTGTTTTTAAGTCACAACCATTTGCAGTGTTAAACCACAGGGTAAGAGTGGCAGGGTGGGCAGCCATGACTGTTACCTTTCCTGCAGAAGTGGTACCTATTTATCCACTTGCAATTTCTTGCTTTCAAACTGCTAGGTTGGCAGGAACTGGGACATATGATGGTCGCTTACTCTGTTGCACTGCAATTAGGTCTCAAATTGCTGATCTGCTGCTTTCCCCTTCAGCATCTTAACCACGGAGCCACTAAACCCCCACAGTGGAGGATCAGGATACAAAAGAGAGTTGCGTTGGACTCCTTGTCCCAACAGTCCATGCGGAGCTTAGATGATTCCATTAGGATCTTTGTTGACTACAACACCCAGTCAGAGTGGATCAGAGATATTTTGTTTAGAAGATGTGAAAATTGTTCTCAGTGGGCCCTCAAATTGTCTTCTATCTCATCTTGTTGATCAGAGTGCAGCAGGTTGTTCATTCGATGAGAAAGCTCCTTTAGATGACTGTGTAGATACAGTTAAGAAGGGGCAGATGATGGCCCAGACTTTGCCATAATTTGTACCTAACACATCATTTGCTCACTTCTTGGTTAGAGAACTCTTTGAAGGCCAGGGCGAGTTCTGAGTTTCATCTATAGCTATCTATGCCTGTACCTGCAGACGTGCATAGATACAAAACTGAACGACAAAGAGTTTGGAGTACACACTTTATGTGAGTGTTCTGTAGTATGGCGCATCTCAAACACTCATCATTAATACGTCTTCTCTTTTTTCCCCTCCTTCAGAACAAAGCTAACACATCAATCTAATGCCCATTTCTAATGAGATATAGGATAATACTGTGTGGCCCAGACTTGCTGTCAGCCACTGCCTAATGGGTTTAGAGCAAGAAACGATCCTTCATTAATTAACCTTCAGGTTCTATGTAGATTCACTCATTGAGATGCAGGTAATTAAACCAAGGTCATTTCAAGGACTAAGAAGAGACTGGGTAGGGTGAGAAACAGCCTTACAAAGACAGTGCAGTAGTTCAGCTCCAGAGGGCTTTGACTACTATTTTAACTAAAACCTTCTAGGTAAAGCTGTTGTAGAAAATCTGTTCTTGTTTGAACAACATTTCCTTTTCTCATGAGACCAGAGATAGCAATTCTTTTATGCTGTGTATTTTTAAAGGTAGTGTAATCTCTCTCTCTCTCTCTCTCTCTCTCTCTCTCTCTCTCTCTCTCACACACACAGGAAGGAAGGCTAAAGATGGAGTGGAGCCTGGTTTGGTTTTGATTAGTCTGGTTGCAAAGATAGCGTGGATGATGCATTAAGCTTTCAGAGGAGAATTTTTAAGCCCAGAGAAGTACATGGAAAAAGGAAAACTGGCCCATTTCCTTTGCCATGTTAAAAATGTGCATGTGAATAGGCCCATTGCAACATACAACAAAATGTTATGCATGTGCAATCTGGAAATAAGCTCTGGAGAGTCATGCGAAAGTAGGTTAGGAAAGATAATAAGGGCCCTGGCATAGTCCAGATCATTTCACTTTGTGCAACCTGTTCCACACATAAAAGCCAAGGAGACTGCAGTTGAAGTATACAGTACTTCAGTGCTGGCAACAAAGGTTTAATCTCTGAGTAACCTCTACTGAGTGCTCTTTATGCTACCAATCAAAAATATTTGTGTGGATATACAATCATACAAAAGAAAGCTTGTGTGAAAGCACCCTAAATGTTGACATCCCAGTAAAAACAGTTCCCTTAACCTATGCCATTTCACATTCAATATATTCTGCTTCAGTAGTTCTTCCCCAGTGGTGTGCTAGAAACTACAAGGGAATGGGGTGCCAAGTCATAGATATGGGCTCTTGTGATGGCGTGTCATTCTTATTTCACACAGTTTAGAAATGTAAGTTCTAAATGTGCCTCCATTAACCCACCCCTGCAACAGTACTTCTTTTTTGCTACCAGAAATGTGTAGTAAGGGATCCTCCTCCTCCTCTTTGCCTCTTCCATCCGTGGATATCATCATGGGTCTACTGATGTTGGATGTGGCTGATGTAAAAAATAGTACTGTGTAGCATAGCATCCCATACAGTCTCCTAGCTTTTTTTCTGCCAGGACATTTTTCTACTTCCTGCATTCTTTCTTTCTTTCTTTCATCTTGAATGATCAGTTGTAACAAACAGTATATTTTATTGCTTCATTACATAAGCAAAATATTCTCATTTTCTGAATTGTAATTGTTTTATAATTTCTGAAGGGTTCATTGCTCAGTTTTATTAAAGGACCACAGTGGCAATTAATCCTCAGTTCAAGAGAATGGGGAGAATAGCATGGTGTGATCCACTCAATATTTAAACTAGATTTTAAAAGAATGCAACTCAGCAAAAACCTTTTGTTAAATAACACAATAGCTACTTCTCATTGATGCAGCAATTCAGATAAGGTATTAAACGTTCAGAACTCTCAATTCATTCCTGCAAGATGTTCTGATTGAAAGTGTTGGTGGGAGATCATAATTGAAAGTTCAGGGCTGAAGGAGTCTAGGAACGGTAGTCCAAAAAAGTCTGCTTTCCATAGGGTGTCCTCCATCCCCAGTATCAAGAATCATGGAGAACTGGCTTAAAGAATAAAAAAATGGCCATAACAATGAGTATGACATTGAGTCACAACAACTTGACTGGAACCAGTGATGGGATGACCCCGGTTCCATCCGGTTCCCTGGAACCATGGCGCAGTCTAGCCATGTTATCTGGGATCGGTTCGATCCTGTTGGCCCTGAGGAAGTGGACAGGCTTCTTGTATCTGTTCGCGCCACGACCTGTGCACTGGACCCTTGCCCTGCCTGGTTAATTAAAGCATCCAAGACCGTGGCAGCTGGCTGGATCGAGGCGATTATCAACGCTTTGTTAAAAGAGGGGCATTTTCCAGCACCCTTCAAACACGCTCTAGTGCACCCCCTCGTGAAGAAGCCGTCTCTCGATCCCACGGTAATTTCCAACTACCGTCCAGTGTCCAACCTACCTTTTTTAGCTAAGGTTTTGGAAAAGGCTGTGGCGCTGCAGTTACAGGAGGTCCTGGATGAAGCGGATTATCTGGACCCGTTTCAGTCAGGATTCAGGCCCGGATATGGTACCGAAACCGCACTAGTGGCTTTGGTGGATGATCTCTGGAGAGAGCGGGACGGAGGGGAGCCGTCAGTCCTTGCTCTTCTCGATCTCTCAGCGGCTTTTGACACGGTCGACCATGGCATCCTTCTGGGAAGGCTCCAGGGTCTGGGGATCCAGGGCACTGTGTTGTCCTGGTTCTCCTCATTCCTGAGAGGCAGGACCCAGTCGGTGTGCCTGGAGAAGGAGAAGTCCAGCCCTAGGCCCCTGCAATACGGGGTGCCTCAGGGCTCGGTACTTTCTCCTCTCCTATTCAACATCTATATGAAGCCGCTGGGCGAGATCATCCGTTCCCATGGGGTTAGGTATCATCAATATGCAGATGATACCCAGTTATACATCTCTGCCCGTGGGGACCCAAGCGGTGCGGTGGAAGTCCTTTCCAGGTGCCTGAAGGCTGTTAAGGTCTGGATGGGGGACAACGGGCTACAGCTGAATCCTGGCAAGACTGAGTGGCTGTGGGTACGGGGGCCTGTGTTAACACAGGAGTTGCCATCTTTGGTGCTGGATGGGGCAGCCCTGCCCCAGACAGACCCGGTGCGTAACCTGGGGGTCCTCCTGGACTCACGGCTACTGTTCGAAGAGCAGGTGGCAGGCGTGGCCAGGAGGGCTTTTGCACAACTTCGTGTAATACGCCAGTTACGCCCCCTCCTGGACCGGGACTCCTTGCTCATGGTCACCTCCAGACTTGATTACTGTAATGCGCTCTACATGGGGCTGCCCCTGATGACCATCCGGAGACTCCAGCTGGTCCAAAATGCAGCAGCCCGGGTAGTGGCGGGGTGTGGGCGTTATGCTCGTGCTTCGCCGCTACTCCGGGAGCTGCACTGGTTACCAGTATGTCTCCGGGTGCAATTCAAGGTGCTGGTTATTACCTTTAAAGCCCTATATGGTAGTGGGCCAGGATACCTAAGAGACCGCGTCACCCCAAGAACATCTGTCCGGCCCACCAGGGCGGATCGGAGAGGCTCCCTTGTTGTCCCATCAGCTAGAGAGGCACACCTCTCTAGCACTAGGAGGAGGGCCTTCTCCGTGTCCGCCCCAACCCTCTGGAACCTCCTGCCCACCGAACTGCGCCTGCAGACGGAGCTCTTGCCCTTCCGGAAGAGCTTGAAAACCTGGCTGGCAGGACATATTTGGGGACCAGGGAACATGGGTTCCCATATTAAGTGGCTTATTTAAGGAGTGCCACTTTGGATCTGGACCATGGGGATACTGGCGTGTAGTTTGTACTGTTTTTTTTTAACTTTAGATAACTTCAGATAATCTTTTAAACTTCATGATTTTATATGTTTTTATCTTTTACCTCTGTTTTATTATGATGTAAGCCGCCCAGAGTCGGGTTCTCCCGAGTGGGGCGGGGTAATAAATTCAATTTTAAAAAAAAAAAAAACAAATCCTGGAGGGTTCTCCGGGAGGGTAGTCAACTTTTGAGGCCTCCGGTTCGAGACGCCTCATCAAAAGAATTTTTTTTAAAAAAAATCAGAGCCAAAATGGCTCCAATTGGCTGCGCATGCGCAGAAACTCAATCTGACGCATTGCGCATGTGTCAGATTGAGTTTCTGCACATGCGCAGTCAATTGGAGCCATTTTGGCTCCGATTATAATTTTTTTTCTTTTAGAGCTGGAGCCGCACTTTTCAGGGCGGTGGCGGCAGTGGCAGTGGCGGCGGTGGCACCAGCCCTCAGAGGAGGGCACATCCCCCAGGGCACGCTGAGGCCTGGACCGTCCACTGCCGCTGAGCCTCCCTGGGCCGTCCTCTGCCGACAAGCCCCCATGCCCTGGGGATGCCCGGCAGGGCGTGCCACCACCACCTGCAGCCTCCTCGTCCGCCAGGCGCGTGTGGCCTCCTCCTTGGGCCGGTGCCTTTTTGGCCTGGCTCCAGCTACAACCAGGGGCAGCCAGGGGCTGCGGGCAGCAATGGCTCTGGCGGTGGCTCCGGCCGCGGCGCCTCCCAGGGCCGTCTGCTGCCGACAAGCCCCCATGCCCTGGGGACTCCCGGCAGGGCTCACCGCCGCCGCCTACAGCCTCCTCCTCCGCCAGGTGCCTGTGGCCTCCTCCTCCTTGGGCCGGTGCCTTTTTGGTCGTGGCTGCAGCCAGAGTCGGGCCAAAAAGGCACCGGCCCAAGGAGGAGGAGGCCACAGGGCTGCAGGCAGCGGCAGCTCTGGCGGCGGTGGCTGTGGAAGGCGGCTGCAGGCGGTGGCTCCTGTGGCTGTGGGCTTTGGAGGAGGAGGAGGCCGCAGTCGGGGGCGACGCGCTTTGCGGGGTGGCCCCGGGCCATGGGGTTTCATCGGCCCCAAGGAAGGTAAGTAAGTGAGGGTTTTTTATTTGGGGTGGGTGGGTGATTTATTTGTGTTTTGGGTGGGTGGTTGTATTTTTATTTAATTTTTATTTTATTTATTTAAGTTATTTACAGGTTTGTGTTGTAGCTGTCTGTCTGGGTGGGTGGGCTGAGGTGTGTGTGTGTGTGTGTGTGTGTGTTTATTTTATTTATTTTTATTTTATTTATTTTTATTTTTGGCCCCGCCCACAACGTCATGACATCATGGTGTCGGCTCCGCCCATGACGTAATGACGTCATGACATTGGCCACGCCCATGACATCCGTGGCATCATGGCGTGGCAGTAGAATTTTTGTCATCCCATCACTGACTGGAACCATGAATTTCTCAGACATTATGAATTTAGCTTAGGAGGCTGCTCTCAACTTAGAAAGTATGATCTGTCCTTGACAAGAATTCTCCCAGTCCCTGGGAGAAGGACACATAATGTTCACTGATAATTTGAACGTTTACAGGGCCTACTATTAATTTTGCTAGAAATAAACAATCCCAACCATTGAAATATTTCAGTGTCATGGGATATAGAAATACTGTATGCAAATGGACGTGATATATATACAGTATATTAGAAAGCAGGGAATAGCTCCTGCCAACCTAGTAGTTCAAAAGCAAGAAATTGCAAGCAGATAAATAGGGACCACTTCGGTGGGAAGGTAACAGCGTTCTGTGCACTCCGGTGTCTAGTGCTGCCTGCCACATGACCACAGAAACATCTGCAGAAGCAGACAGTGCTGGCTCTCCGGCTTTGAAACAGAGATGGGCACTGAACCCTAGAGTCAGATACAACTGGCTTTTGAGCAAGGGAAACCTTTACCTTTACCTTTACTAGCTCCCAAATAGCAAAATTGGTTATTGATTTATATATTCATAAGATGTATGGATCAAAGCCTAAAATTTTAGACCCATGATAGGGGCTTATAGTTTGTTTATTTTTCCACACTAGACCACAGTCTAAATCATTCACCTGATGATAAGAATGGGTGCCATTAGCTGTATAGTCTTCTGATTCGAGGGGAAGAGGACCCAGAATTAATGAAGGTGTCTGAGCCTCTGGGAAAGACTTGAATTCACAGTGCCCTGAAATGAGGTTTTTGAAATATGGCATCAAAGATATATTTGGAGAAAGGAAAAGGAACAGGGCAGTTCTTTATAAGATACACTGGAGCCACACAAATATTATTCATCTGTACTGTACTCACATGGAAGAATAGAGGCACCCATGGGCAAAAGTGCACTTGGTGAATTAATATCTTGCGGCTTCCCTCTGTGTGGTTTTCTCTCTATCTGAAGCACACTAAACCTTGCATGCCAAATGAACAAAAGTTTGCCACAGGGGTGTCCAAACAATGGCCTGTGGGCTGGATCCACCCCAGGGGCCATAGTTTGGGCATCCCTGGTTTAAGCAGAGAAAATGACAGCCTAAAAAATCCATCTCACCTTTGGAAAACATCCTTCCAGAGGGAGGAACCATGTGACCGGCCCGCAAAACCACATGACTGACACATGGCCTGAAATGTTTGGGCACCCCGTTTTACCAGGTTGCCATTTGCTCATTTTCATGTTTTATAGCCACCATTTCTGTGCTTCCCCTTTACAACAGCACCAGTGGAGATCCAAAGCCTCTTAGTTAACTCTTCAGGATATTAGTCTCTGAAAAGGCAAGCTTAGGCAGGCCATGTGTCTGGAGGACAGTCTTTATTTGAAGGGCTGCTTAGTTTGTTCAGTATAAAGGTAATGAGTTGTACAAAGAGAAGCTCTGAAGTAGTTTATCTACATCTCCTTCACAACAGTGAAGAATGGACATCACCCATCAAGTGACAAACTTGTGCCTCCATGGTGGATTCTGAGTGTGCTTCCCCTTTCTTTGATGTGGCCAGGAAAGTGCATGCCTGGACCTTGTTTGATATATGGCAAACCCACTTCCTTTTTTGGGCTGTCACTTCTGCACTTGAGTACACAACCCCTTCACCCTTGTTGTTAATTAATTAATTAATTAATTTTTATTAGTTCAAATTTATATTGCCGCCCACTCACCGTAGCGACTCAGTTGTTGTTGTTGTTGTTGTTGTTGTTGTTGTTGTTGTTGTTGGTGGTGGTGGTGGTGGTGGTGGTGGTGGTGGTGGTGGTGGTGAGTCATCACTGCACGCTTCTCCTTGGCTGGTGAATGGGCACATAGGTCATCTGTGTGGTACCACATTTTCATTCTTGCTGTGTAGATCCTTCTAGGATGGATGGGGAATGATGAACATGGGTGCTACTAATGCTGCTGCCTTGTTCTCTGTTTTCTTCTTGGATATGTGAGTGAAGCAGCTGTTACATTGTGCTTGAGAATTTGGGGAAGAGCCATTGATGATGTTTTGACTCAATGGTGGAGAGAGCACATTACTTCCTGGTAGTAGTGGCAGGAGATCATTAGCCTCTCCTGCCATGATTTTTGCGTGACTCAGGTAGGTGTTTTGAGCTTCTGATGGGGAACATGTTGTTAGTATCCACGGGCACTGATGTCTGGTACAGGTCTACCAGCCTGGTAGTTGCACTGGTGGCAACCATCTTGGAAGCGGACCAGCATTTCCAACAATTTTCTAGAGTGGTGTTAAGTGAAGATAAGATGAGTAATCAAAATAGATTGCTAATAGTATGAGCATTGGTTTGAATTTGAAACTGACATCAGAGGATACTTTAGCAGCTGCCTTATTCTCAGTAATATAGGGGAACTATATATTGCATAAGTCAAAACATTGGTATTTTATAAATTTTAGGGATTATGACATAATCTTTCCCACAGAATCAGTAGCTATTTATCTACTTGCAAATTCTTGCTTTTGAACTGCTAAATTGGCAGGAGCTGGAACAGACAACGGGAGCTCACTCCATTGCACAGCACTTGAGTCTTGAACTGCTGACCTGCCAACCTTCTGGTCATCAAGCTCAGCATCTTAACCACTAAGCCACCATTTCCCTATGATAGCAGGTACACTGATTTAAACTAATCCTTCAGTTTTTCTGGTTTGTGTGAACCAAGTCTTCAGGAAGAGAAATTGCAAGCATTATGATGAGAAATGGGCAAGCTCTTCTTGAGTTCACGTTTGATTGGCTCTGTCCAATTTTGTCCACTTTTTTCTATTCTGCTCAGCAGTGCACACATGAAATCTGCAACACCATCACAGTTATCAGATCACATTGGTAGTAAATTGACACTTTTTGTGAAAGCAAATTCTTTTATTTGCTATTTTAATGAATATGTCTTCCTTTGCTTCCCTGTGAGATGTTTTCTAGACTATTCCATCAACAGGAAAGGGTGAGGAAAAGGTATGAGCACAGCAGGAATCAACCAATGTTTTTGTTCAGCACAGAATTTGTGGGAAATGTTTTGGAGTCTTCTTGTCTCATTTTAATCATTACTTGTGAGACATTGCAGAAATCTGATCGTAACAGAAATCATGAAATCTACAAGCAATTAAAGAAGCTTGATGAAACAAATAAAATAGGATTCCATTATGTTCAGAGTCACAGTAATTTGGAACACTGAAAACTGAAAAGAGGTGGGTTGGATAGACTTTTTAAAAAATAACTAGGCTGGTTTTTTTTTTCTTGGGAGATTGTGATGGTTTGTTGCAGGTACTGTATAATTAATCTTCCTTGGTTTGGTTTGGTTTTGAATCAAGACAGCTGTATTTAGTGTCATCTAAAAAACTTGGTGGAGAGAGGGAGAGGGTATTTGAGGGACCATTTTTACTTATTTATTAAGGATAATTTCACATACACACACACACATTAGGAAGTACAGTGTGATATGGTGAAAGATTTGTGTGTGTTGGTGAAACTGAAGTGAGCCATGGCATATGAAGACTAAGGTAAAGGAAAGGCCTCCTTTGCTCAAAAGCCAGTCTTATCAGACTCTAAGTTTCGTTCTTCATCTCCATTTATAGCCAAAGAGCCAGAGCCCTTTGCATTTTCATCTCACCTTCCATCATGTGGAAGGCATGACTAGACACTGGAGTGCATGGAACACAGTTTACCTGCCTGTCGATATAAGCAGGTAGCAGAGTTAGCAGGCTGTAGTCTGGCACGCATCTGCTGAGATTTGGTCCCTTGTGCAAACAGACAGACAAACAGGAAGGCAGGCAGGTGCAGAACAAACTTAAAGGCCAGTTTACTTGGAAGTAGAGTGCAGAAGTATTTATAGTGCAACAAACAAAGGTCTCCGTGGTCTCTCAGTTACATCCACTGGTTTAGTTCACAGGCACTATGTACAGATTCACACAGTTCAGGTTCAATGGTTGCAAGTTAGCTGTGGGCAAGAAACAGTCAGAGTTCCATAGCTTTAGTTTCTCAGTTGGAGGTTTACCCAAGTCTATTCAGTGAAGACAGCTTGCCAGGTAAAGCCAGAACCCTGTCCCAAGTCAGTAAGTGCAGAAGTCTCTCTGCATACCTGGCAGCAATCAGTGCAGGCTTTGAAGTGGGCAAAACAACATCTGCAAATGGTAGGCTGGTAGCTGTAGGGTTGAACAGAGATGAAGCAGTCCCTCAAACACAGCTCCAGACATCAGCCTTGGAGCAGCTATTCATATGGTGTCAAAACCACTTCTGAAGACAGCAGCTCATGGAGACAACAGCTCAAAAGAGTTCTCTGTAGCTCCTGACTATATACACAGGCTGGCCGCATACAACAAGACAGAGTCAGAATATCTGTGTGCTCCTTTAGCTAGGCCTTAAAGAAACACTGCCATAATACATCTTGCAATCCACCAGAGTGTTGGGCAGGCACTTACACACTCTAACACTTCCCACCAAAGTGGTCCCTATTAATCTACTTGCAATTTCTTGCTTTCGAACTGGCAGGTTGGCAAGAGCTGGGACAGAGACAAGAGCTCACTCTGTCATGCAGCACATGAAGACTAAACTCCTTCACAAAACTAATCTAAAAAAGTGAGTACAACCACAATACTCACTATGGTCAAATGCATTCAAATTCTGTTATATCATTTTTACTATGCAATTTGTAATTTAATCAGGTGCAAAACAAGCGTCAACATTGATTGAGTTTGCAAGGCATCAGTGGGCCGGGCATGTGTGCCACTTAAAAGATGGCAGATGGATGAAAGCTATCACAGAGTGGATTCCACTTGACATAAAGCAACCACTAGGAAGGCCAGCAATTAGATGGGAAGACCAGTTCAGGGCAAAGTTTCTGAGGTCCTGGATTAGACTAGCATGGGAACAGAAACAGTAGACGACAATGATTTGCTCTTCCATGTCAACCTGACGTATACAACACATATCAACCAAGTAAGTAATTTAATCAAATTATAATAATTGATTCCAAATAAATATAAAACAGTATGCAAATAAGTATCCAGTTAGTCTTTCTAAAAAAACTTGGTTGGTTAGTTATATGATTCTTAGAAATAATGATGTCTACATAGCCACCCCAGTGTATTCTATTTTAGTCCTACTGGGATTACAAGAAGGGAGCTGCAAAATCTCAGATTAGTTGATCCTAATTTGTTTGGAGGGGGTCAAGGGCAGAGAAAGTTAGTTTCTTCACTAGAGACCTATTTTGTCATTCCTGACAAACCTCAAGTAACCGTTCATAAATTTAAGAGAATCCTGCTAACGTCTCTATAATTCCTCCAATTAAAGCACCTTTAACATTTCAGCCACTCTCTAAGTAAAATAGGACGGCTTGGGTATTTGCATAAATATTTGCACATCTGGTTGTGGGAGTTAAATGCCCAGAATATCCCTCTTGTCCTGCGATAGCTGCCTAAGGGGGAAATTGCCCCATAAGGAATTAACTCAATATGTTAGGGTAATGTTAGCATTTGTGCGGAAATGCCGCCCCCCACCCCTCAGCACCGGTGCTGTTTATTGTTTCAAGTGGGATTACAACAGTCTTAAATAAATTACTCCCAAAAGTACAGATTATGTTCCTACACCACATCAAGTTTCAGCCTGGTGTTTTACAATTGACTTTTTGAGCACAGCTTTCTTGGTAAGGAGTGATTTGCCCTGACCCCTCAATTGGCGGAGCTGCACCTTGTAATTGAAAGCAAAATAGAACCAATTTTCTGTAATCTACTGTATGTACCAAAGCAAATTCTTGAGGGGCTCTGTGGGGGGGCTTTTTGTAGAAAATATTTCCCTGTCTTTCTTCTCTGTGAAATGCTTTCATTTCAGAGTTCAGTTTACAGGGTTCCATTTGAAAGTTCTCCCATTTTAAAGATCAGATTTAGAAATGTTTTCACTGAAGACATAATTGGGAAATTGCAAAATCCAATTACTAACCCTGTTTTTTCCCTTAACCCTTATTTGCCCCAATATTAATGGAATGATGAATCATCCCAAATGATTTTTGTTATTCATGGACACTGTAAACAGGATTATATATATCTTGTTTATACATATAAATAAAACATTGAGTGTCAGGTGGTGGTTAACTAACCTGACAACCCTGAGGACTAACGGATTTGGGTACTGAATCCACAGGGAGGGGTGATGGTCCTCAAGTGGCTTAAATCCCACTTGAATCCATCTTCATGTAGGGCAGTAGCTTCATCAGCACTGGCCTGGGGCTGAGGAGAACTCTGCATGCCAATAGGGCCCAGGACCTGAAAGTGACTCACATAACTGGATGAGTGGTACAGGTGTCATGCTGCAATGTGGAAGGCAGATGATCACCATGATGATCAGCAATATTCGGATTTGGATATGGCAGAAGATAATGAAGAACATATATACAGTAAAACCTCACAGAAAGAGTGCCTCGCTTAGAGACTAACTTGCTTAAAGAGCAGAATTTTCTCTGAATGGTCACCCTTGCTTAACAACTAAAAACAACTAAAAACTTGCTTAACAACTAAATCGGGGTTTGCAATCCCCCCCCCCCCCAGAAGTCAGAATTGTTCACTTACAATGGCAGCACCAGTGCTTCTTCCAAGTGTTTCTCTTAAAGAGGGGGTTGAGGTTCAGGTGTACCTGGAGCATGGGTTTATCCACCCCTTGCTTAGACTTTCAGATCATTTCTTCCATTATACATTTTTTATGTGTTGCACATTGTTAAACTTCTGGCCTAAAAACTCAGGAAATTCTGTGCACACATAAGAATTGCATTTTGCATGCTTGGTCAGTCTGGTCAGGTTATCCTGCTATGGTAACAGGGCACAATGTGAATTGTCAGGCACTGAGAAGTAACAGTGGCAAAGACCACAGGGAAGGGTGATGGTCTCCTAGTGGATTAAATCCCACTTGAATCCATCTTTGTCCATCTGCCCACATCACTAGTTCCTTCCAGACAGTGCAGCTCCAGGTGTCAACCCCAAGATTAGCAAGAAAGGCTGGGATTTGGAAAAGAGCTTTCTCAGCAGTGGCACCAACTTTGTGGAATTCTTTTCCAGCTGAGCTGGGCAAAGCTCCATCTCTACCTATATTTTTAAAACTTCTAAAATCATTCCTCTATAAAGAGGCTTTTAAGGATATACTGCCAAAGGCCGAATAATATGGGTTGATTAACTCTTTTCATCACCAAGATGTGTTCTTTGTTGATGGTTATTTTAATAGGAGTGGTGGTATTATTTTTTGTTTTGTTATTCAGTTTGTTTATTTTTTGTTTAATTTATTATTGTGTAGAATTTAAAAATGTGTTGTTAGCTGTCCAGAGTGATAGAATATCCCAGATGGGCAGGGCACAACCAACCAACCAACCAACCAACCAACCAACCAACCAACCAACCAACCAACCAACCAACCAACCAACCAACCAACCAACCAACCAACCAACCAACTGACCAATCTTGATGGAGGGCAGCAGCTTCATCAATACTAGCCTGTGGCTGATGAGGACTTTGTACGTCAAAAGGGCTCAGGACTAGAAAGTGACTCATGGAACTGAATCAGTGGTATGGGGGTCACGCTTCGATGTGGAAGGCAAATGGAAGGCCACTGAATTATGTTTTACCCAGGATAATCTTCGTGGCTAATTGCCATTATTATTTATCGTACGATGATTATCTACATTAATGTTGATATAACAGCAAGTACAAATGGACCATCTCAAGGTCCTGGCTAGAGTTCCACATCCAAATTTGGAAGCCATTGAAAGGCTTCATCTGTGACACTATGCAAATTCTCCCATGTGCCTCCAAATGTGTGTAAAGGACACCTAAATATAATGTGGTCCATGGTTTGGTCTTCTTCTCCACAGTCACATTGGGGAGAGGACTTCTATCCCCATGTGAACAGAGTGGCTTCTCATCTACCACAGTCAGTCCTTATTCTGTTCAGCATCCTCCATGGCCGTCTTAGAAGGGAAAATACAGCCGGCTATTTGCAGGGATTCTTGATTATGTGTCGATGGGGAATCAGAGATAGATGTTACCAGAGTTCCATCCAGGCATCTGAGATATTAAAATAGTTATTCTGTAGGTTGAGTGCAGTGCACCAAGCAGGGTGCCTAGATTTTAGTAGTTGGGCTGAGAGGGCAGTTATATTGGCTTGGATTGGTAGGAGAGGATTGTTTACTATTTTTATCTATAGATTTAATAATGCCAGTGGTCTTAGTGGTGGTGGCAGAATGTGGCTCAAGACAGGGAGCCAGTGGGTGTTTGTTGGTCGAATACAGCCTGTGATGATACACACTGCCTGATTCAGCTGAATATCTATTTGTCCTGTGTGTGCACTATTAAGCCAAGATGAACAGCAGTATTCAGCGACAGAATATGATAATGCTAGGGCAAATATGTAGCCAATATGTGGAATCAGATATGGCACTTGAGGAAGAAGAAGGCCAGCTTTCCTCTAATGAGTCTTAGGTGCCGGGTTACAATATGCATTGCCAACTAACCTGCTGCCTAGAGATGATTCAAGATATAGGTTTGCAACTCTGAACTCAGCTTTTGTTTAGGGATGGCTCGTATGCCGTTATGTGGTGCTGCTTATTAAGCCTGTGGAAGAATAGAGATGTTTTACTGGAAATTGCCTCTTTTTGCACTCTGTTGAATCTGCATGTAGAGTAGAAATCTATACATTCCTGTGCAAATGTAAAGCCCACTCTGGGCAATCTTTTCAGGCATTAAAGTGTGATCACCAAAACATTAATTTGGTGCCTAGTCATGGTTTGGGCAGTAGGAGTAGAGGACATGATTTTGAGAAGAGTAATGAGTTTGTCACGTGTGTCCCAAGTCAGAACAATCTGACAATAGAAAGAAAAAAGATGGTAAATGCATAAAACGGCTTCTAATTTTAAGTTGCAAGAGATTCTTCTTCTTCTTCTTCTTCTTCTTCTTCTTCTTCTTCTTCTTCTTCTTCTTCTTCTTCTTCTTCTTCTTCTTCTTCTTCTTCTTCTTCTTCTTCTTCTTCTTCTTCTTCTTCTTCTTCTTCTTCTTCTTCTTCTTCTTCTTCTTCTTCTTCTTCTTCTTCTTCTTCTTCTTCTTCTTCTTCTTCTTCTTCTTCTTCTTCTTCTTCTTCTTCTTCTTCTTCTTCTTCTTCTTCTTCTTCTTCTTCTTCTTCTTCTTCTTCTTCTTCTTCTTCTTCTTCTTCTTCTTCTTCTTCTTCGGGAACCTCACCTAGTAGGACTACACCTCACTCTGACAGTGAGGGGGTAGAATCAGAGACAGGAGTAGAATCAGGTTCAGAATTAGATTCTGAAATGGAATCTGCGGTGAATGAATTAAAGTGATGCATTGTGGATTTTTTAATGCAACAAAATGGATAGTAAGGACCAGAGCATGGGTGCAGCTTTTTCGCTCGCTACGTGGAACGTCCACGGTTTGAGGCAGGCGAAGAGATCTAGAGAACTATTGTCTTCTTTAGCCTCTTTAAATGTGGATGTGGTGGCAGTACAGGAGACCAATTTCATCTCTGAGCAAGACAGAAGCAGGGCACAAAAAGTGTGGACCTGGGGACCATCCTTGTGGTCGTATAATGAAACGGGCAGAGGAGGAGTAGGGGTGTTATTTCGACAGAGACATGATTTGAAGATCGTCAGGAAGGTGGAAGCAGCACCAGGGCATCTTCTTGTGGTGGATTTTGATTTGGAAGCATTTAGCCCTAAAGGAGTAAAACAAGCATTTTGTTGTCGCCTGTGCATATTGTATGCTCCAGTGAATGCTAAGTTAAGGAGAGAACTGTGGCAAACATTGAAGGACTATACAAGGACGGGGAGAAAAATGATAGTGATGGGTGATTTTAATAACAGAAGCCGGGTGGTTCGGACAAGGACAAAAGAAAGGTTGATAGGAGGAGAACACGCTTTAACAGCAGAAGAGAAAGAGTTAAACCAGATGTTGGCACAAGATCTCGGTTTGGAGGGATGTTGGCTTGGAGAGAGAGAATGAACTGGAATATTTTTCCCAATATGGGAAAAGCGGGCATTTCACAAAAATTTCCCAAAAGTGGATGGGGTCTCCTATACGTTTTTTCATCCGCTGTTCGCCAGTCGCATAGACAGGGTGTGGGCCGTAGAGGAACTTTGCCCTGAGCGGGTAAAAGTGGTGCTCACCCCTTGGTCAGATCACGGACTTTTGGTGGTGCATTTGAGAAAAGGAGAAGCAGTCCCTCAAGGCAAGCCTGGCTGGAGGATGCCTGTGGTGCTGTTAAGGAACGTTTTCTGTAAGGAGGAGCTTGAAAAAGATTTGAAGACTATGTTGGCGATCAGAAAAGGGGAAACAATGGAGATAGGTTGGTGGGAAGGAGTGAAAAAAGAGCTCAGGAGACGAGCGACAGGGCTCCAAATGGGGGCAGACAGGAGGGACCTGAGAAGGTACCATGAGGCCTTGTACAGATATCTAAGGGCCCATTCTTTGATGTCTCAAGGATTTCCCGTGGAAGCCAGGAGAGTGAGGGATTTGAAACAGGAACTTAGAGAGTTTCAGCAATTGCAAAGGAAGAAGAGGATGGAAGCAGAGCAGGCTAGGACCAGGGGCCCGGTGATAGAAAAAGGGGAATGGGAAAAAGACAGGATGCCAAGGGGGAAACGGGAATGCATGGCTGCGTTACGTGACCCCCAAACGGGCGAACTGAGTTCAGATCCACAAGCTATCTTGGAGGTGGTGGGACGTGCTTATGAAGATCTGTATCGAGGGAAAGTATTAAATGCGGAGGAGATGGAAGGATTCTTGAAGAAAGTAGACAAGCATAGGTACGGTGAACTTTCAGAGGAGGAAGTTCTAAACATGACTGCTCCCATCTCTCATGAGGAAGTGGCAGCTGCTGTGGCAGAAGGCAGGTCTAACTCTACTCCAGGACCCGATGGGGTGCCTTATGCGTATTACAAAGAATTTAAGGAGCCCGTGTCAGAAATCTTGGCGGCTTGTTTCAATCATGCTCTGCAGAAGGGAGAACTTGGAGATACCTTTTACAAAGGAACTCTGGTTCTGTTGCCTAAAGAAGGAGATCTGACTAATCTGGCTAACTGGCGACCTATAACCTTAACTAACGTAGATTATAGGTTGCTGGCAAAGGTGTTGAATAGAAGGTTGACTAAGGTAATGGGAAAATTGGTGGCGAAGGGTCAAACGTCATCTGTCCCCGGGAGAAAGATGACAGAATCCCTGGGGATCATTCGGGAATTTTTTGAAGGAGCAGGACAGTTCAGGGAAGAAAGAACTCTCCTGCAGATGGACCAGTCCAAGGCCTTTGATAAGGTGGACCAAACTTATCTATGGAGGGTGCTAGAGCTGAAGGGAGTTCCGATGCAATTTGTGGCATGGCTGAAAAATCTGTACAGTCGGGTCACGGTGCAGCCACAGGTGAATGGATGGAAAGGGGCAGAGATCCCCATTCGTTCTGGGTTGCGTCAGGGCTGTCCGCTGAGTGCAGCACTGTATGTGCTGGCATTGGATCCACTTTTGACACTGATAGAACAAGACAGCCGGATCGGGGGATTCCTACCTTTTAGGAGGGACCTCGATGGTAGGGAAGCAGATAGGAAAATCAAATTTGTTGCCCACGCTGATGACGTTTATGTTTTTACATTGGGAGAGCAGGAGTTGGATCCAGTGGAGGAATTATTAGAGGGTTATGGGAAGGCTTCCGGAGCTCTCATCAATGCCACAAAAAGCAGAGTGTATATTTTGGGTGGAAAGACTGGAGAACTCAGGGGAAAGACACTAAAAGAAGCTTTGAATGGGGATGGAGACAATATAGGTAGCAGGCAAAGTTCAGTCAAGATCTTGGGCATCCTGTTCACTGTTGACCCCAATGGATGGGAAGAGAATTGGAAAAGGTGGGAAGAGGGGGTGGAGAACCGACTGGAGAGGTGGAAACCCTGGAGGCTGAGTCTCTACAAGAAAGTACAGTTCTTCAAAACTTATTGTATACCGGTGGCAAATCATGTGGCGGCTGTGTATCCCCCTCCTCAGAAACTTATGGATAGGGTGATGGGAAGAGTTTTTGTTTTCTTGTGGGGAATGAAGGTTTTCCCTCTCCCTAGGGCAGTGGCGTACCGCTCGGTAAAAGAAGGTGGGTTAGGGTTGCCGGCTCTCGGACACCTCTTTTCCTAGGTGCCTTTTTGGCCAATAACTTGAAACAGAAGACTAATGAGGGAGAATCCCGACTGATCGGTGTGCAAGGTGACCTATGGCAAAGCAGAGGTTGGGGGAAACAGTGGTGGGAGGAGGAACTCCGTTCTCCCAGATTGACCAGTGCTTCGAAAATGGGAATGAGGCCGTACATTAGAGATATGGCAGAGGGAGTTCAATCGTTGGGCGGTGAGGGCAAACACACTTAAGATTGCAGATACAGTGAGGGAGTCAAAACGGGTTATTTACACTGAGGCCGTAGAGGAAAGAATCGCTAGGCCATTCAGGGAGAAGTGGGCTTCTAAAACTAATCTGCCGGAATATCTGCAGCCAGGGGAGGAGGACTTGTCTGTGTTTAAAGATGGGAATATACCCCTCTGTCTGTGGGAAACAAGGTGGAGGGCATATCATCAGGTACTTAATGTAGGAGCGACCTACCCATGGAAAAAGGAAGAGGAGCAGCAGTGCAGGAGGATAAGATGCCAGAATGTTAGAGGTGGGATAACAGACCAGAAACCCCCCGAGAGAAACCTGTTCGCATTTTGCAAATGAATGTCCTTCATCGCAAGAAGTCTGGGGAGCTCTGGCAAGTAAATTGGACTGGCCTTATTTAAAGGAACAGAAAGCAGAGACGATTCTATCGGGGACAGAGCCAGGAAAGGGGTGGAAGGGGCCGAGAAAGAAAGGGAAACTGGAGAACTGGAAAGTGCCCTGGTCCTTGGTTCGATTAATCAATCTGTTTGCCTTAAGCGCTCTGATGTTCCAAAGGGGACAGGAAGGGAAGACGGGAAAGGTGGCAGATCCCAAACAAACGGTGGGCAGTTTGGTGGCAAGGCTCAGAGTATATGCTAAAGAATGATGGTGAGACAGAAGGAACCCGACAGATACAAATGGTGGCAGTGGTTGACAGAAAGAAATTTGGGAATAACTTAGAATGTTAAAAGTTAAGTTTCATGTAAATGACAGTATAATTGTAAATATCGTTCTTTTGGTATTGTATATAATGTATATTTCCTTCCACAATCACTATGTATGTAACTATGTTTACTGAGCTAAGTATTTGAAAGTGATGACAAGTTTATGTAGTTCACCTCGACAGATGGCTCTGTAGTAAGAATTTTATCAATAAAAAAAAAAAAATTTCCTTCTTCTTCTTCTTCTTCTTCTTCTTCTTCTTCTCTTCTCTTCTTCTTCTTCTTCTTCTTCTTCTTCTTCTTCTTCTTCTTCTTCTTCTTCTTTCTTCTTCTCTTCTTCTTCTTCTTCTTCTTCTTCTCTTCTTCTTCTTCTTCTTCTTCTTCTTCTTCTTCTTCTTCTTCTTCTTCTCTTCTTCTTCTTCTTCTTCTTCTTCTTCTTCACCAAACATGAAACTGCCAAGAGCTGACATATTGCAGTGCATTAAGAATACTGTATTCTAAATGTTTGATAATTTTTGTAAAAATGCAATTGATTCTCCAAACATAGAATATAAAAAAGCAGCGCTGGAATCAGAGCAGAAGCTTGTCTAATTCAGTATTCGAATCATTTTACTTACACACACTAGAAATCCCAAAGTTGGAAAATATTCTGTTTTTGGACTACAGCTGTCAGGATACCTGATCAAGTACAGTTACTGGATATTCTGCCTGGGGCATTTTGGCAATTGTATTTCAACCAAGTAATTTTCCTACAACTGGGAAACTCCCAAGCTGGACATAAAGAAGCTGCAATCTGTGTCTTCTGCTGAACTGTTAACTACATCGATTAGATTTTATCTCACTGAAGACTGACTCTTCAGAATCTCCGTCCTAAAACTTAAGTCTAACAACAGATTTTGTAGCTTTAAACATTCACCAGGATGATATTTGAGGGGTTGTCTCTTCAGCAGCCCCAAATTTTGTAACATTTTGTCCATTGAAGAGTCTGGTAAACTCAAAAACTGACCTTTTTTATGTTGTAGTTTTGAAAATCAATAAAAATATTTTTTAAAAAAAGAAAGCAAGAAATTGCAAGTTGATAAATAGGTGCCACTTTGATGGGTAGGTAAACAGTGATCCATGCACTCTGGTGTCTGGTCATGCCTGCCGTATGTTCATGGAATCGTCTGCAAATGCAGATAGAATTGGCTCTTTGGCTATACACAGAGATGAGCACTGAACCCTAAAGTCAGATATGACTGGCTTTCAAGCAAGGGTGACCTTTAACTTTACCTAAGACCGAGGAAGAGAAACAGTGTTCCTCAAAATGCATACCGGTAGGATGGAGAAACCCATACTTCCTAGGTAAATTTCTTTCCCTCTGGTACCAATTTTATATCAGTTTGTTAGCTGATCTCCAAAGGAGATGAAAGTCTGCAATCACACATTCTGGAGTTGTCTGGAGTCCAAGAAATATTAAATGGTGGAACATTTTATCCAGTCGTGGGATGTCACAATTTTTACTACCCCACCATGATGTCATTACAGTGTGGGTGGAGCTAACATCATGATGTCATGGGTGGAGCCAACAAATGACATCATGACATTGTAGGCAGGGCAAAAGAAAAAAATAAAATAAAAATAAGCACACACACCTCAACCCACCCACTCACAACACAAACCCATAAATAAATAAAATAAATAAATAAAATAAAAAATACATTAAAATACACCCACCCACCCAAACATCCACCCACCCACCCCAAACACAAATCAACTAGAGCTTTTAAACAAGAGCTTAAAGCTTATTCTGGCTAATCTTTCTCACACTAGGTCAGATGGAAGGAACTACAGAATGAACTCACCACAAGATGACTTCATTTTGGCACTTTTCAACTTTTCAACAGTTAAAGAAGTTAGGTACTAAGTCTTTTCCTAACCAGTTATCTAGGATAATATGCCTTAATGTAAATGTAAAACAGCTGTACTTCCTTAAGGGTTCTCCAATTGGAACAGCAATTGGAACTTTTTAGGAACTGTGGTAGTACGTCAATATAGGTAAAGGTATTAAATACACATTAACATACACACAGACACACCACACCCAAAGGTGAGTCACTTACCCTGGGGAGCAGGCTATAGGGAGCTTCAGGCTAGCAGCTTTTCTTCCTCCTCCCCGCTTGGGAGGACAGCAAGGAGGCCGTGCATACATGCCAAGCACTGTAGGCATGCATGCACACCAAGTGCTTGGTGCGCATATGCAGTGGAGGAACCAGTGAAAAGATAAGCCCCGAAGGTGGTTCCCCCCAAAAGCTGCTACTGGTTCTCTGGGACACTGGAAAAAGTTACTACCGGTTCTGGCGAACTGGTGCAAACCTGTTACATCCCATTACTGATTTTATCACCTTACCATGGAATAGTTTAGAGGATGGCCATATTAGGGGCACACATACACATTAATCTTGCATCATTGAAAGACTAATCAACTACTGAGTCCCCATAAAATAGCTCTTAGGAGCAAGGACCATCAGGCTGTAGATAATTGTTTAGATCAGAAGGTAAGCATCCACTCAAAGACCATAACAGACTTTGAGAGGCAGCATATTTTGAATTTCTCATTGATCCTGGTCCAAAAAAGTAGGTTTTCCAAGCTTAGGCCTTGACATGGGGTATGCAGAACATCACCTTATTTTCTTGATATTCCTTACAAGCCAGTATGGAAGGACATCCTGTTGTAGTGAATACTTAAGATTATAGAGTGTAGTGACTAATTGTGGAATACGTGGCAATTATAGAAAATAACCTGTCTGGAAAATTGTGTGAAATATACAAAGAGAGCTTCCAATTTATAGATTTCAATGAATTTCCCTTATTAATACTACAGGCAGATACAAAAACAAACAAACAAACAAACCTCAATGTAACTATAGATCTCCCTCAAGCTGGATTTTGTGTTTATTAAGATGCTGCCCTATCTAGCTAAAATGGAGGTGAGAGGAATCAGAAAATGAAAAGGAAGATGAAGGGAGATTAGAAAATGGAGGAGGAGGAGTACAGAAGAGAACGTACAAGGAAGCAACTAAGAGTGATAGTCTAGGTTCAGATTTTGAAGAAAGACAAGGGGAAAGCACTCATGTTTTATTTGTCTATCTCTAGCCCCATACTGGTTCAGGTGACTTATTAAATGCATTGATGCTATATTCTAGCACACTTGGGCTAGTATCCTGTTGGTGGCAAATGTGCAGCAGAGCAATCTGTTCATTAAGTACTTTGAAAAATCTGTTAGGGCCATAAGTTTTATATGACTTGGCAACACATAACACATACATGCACAGCCTAAGATACGGATTGTAATCTTTTGGTAGCATGTTCTATAGGACAGTAGTTCTCAAACTTTACACAGCCAGATGTTCAGATTTCAAAACCCAGAATCCCCCACCAGCATAGTCTATATTAGTGATGGCCAACCTTGGCACTCCAGATGTTTCATAAACCCTGATCAGCAGGTGTCGTGATTAACGCTTCTGGTGATTGAAGTTCATGAACACCTGGGGCACCAAGGTTGGCCACCCCTGGTCTATATAGTTAGAAATTCTGGGTATGGAAATCCAAAGTCTCTCAACTGTTAATGTTGAGAATCACTTTTGTACATCCGCCAGAATCTAATAGAATATACCATATATGCCAGTACAAGTCCAGTAGTGTAAGATGCAGAGAGAAGTTGGCAGTAGTTAAGAAGTGGCCGTTTGCATTCTTTGTTGCATGTGAAATAGGAATAGGATTTAGGAACAGGCCCCGTGCTGGGGAGCAAATTTACCAAGGCAGGCAGCGACGCACCTCTGCTCAAAACCCATACCTTAAAGGGAAACACCATATCAGCAGTTTCTGCTTTGGTTCCTCCCACCAGGCTCTGCTCTGCTCTGTGGGAGAAAGTCAGAAACTCTTCGGCAGCTTTGGAAGATTCTCTGACTTTCTCCCATAGAGCAGAGTCTGGTGGGAGGAGCCGAAGCGGAAAACTGCCAAGGTGGTATTTCCCTTTAAGGTGTGGGTTTTGAGCAGAGGCGCATAAATTCTCTCCCCTGCATGGGCCTATTTAGAAAATTCAACTGCCAATTTCTGGACTAGCAGCAAGTCTCCACCGAGATTTCTGCCGTTGGACTAACACCACTGGTGTAATAGCCATTGTATGAGGGGCTCCTGAATCAATTTCATGGCATGACCCAGAGTTCTAGTCAGGGGAAATGGCTTGCATGTTAAGATAATTACTGGATGCTGTGAGGAAATAACATTTTGCTAGTTTGTGAGTCACAGCAGGATCTCTACCTTGACAATTTTAAAAACTGTTCCCAGGTGATGACACCTGTTTATTTCTAGTATAGTTGGCCAAGGTTAACTGGCCAAATTTACTAATTACAAAAGTTGCTGCAGATGTTTTTTCCTGAGAGAGCCAGTACGTATGCCAGGATTCTGGAATGTCCTGTCCTTTATGGCTTGTGATTGGCTGTTGGTTTACATCAATGTTGCTGTAGGTCATCCTACAAATGCAATTATGTCTCTTTGTGTCCTCATGTTTGTTCCTTGCCTTGATTGTAACTATGTTATATCCTGCTAGAATCTAGATGGTCCTCATAAGTGGGACCAGTATATACTCTGTTTTTCAAACACTGACTACCCAGGTTTTGTAGCTTAAAAGCATAAGTTTCTGAAACTGGCTTTATATGTTTTATCTCAATATGTGTTTCAAAAATTAAAAAGCTTCTCTGATACAGCAATGTAGTTTGGCTTTCATTCTGTATTATGTTAAAAAAATAAGGACATGTGTATTAGTATAGCATTCACTTGTATGAAATCCATACCCCTTTGTTCTGGTGGCTTGCTACTGAATTTAGGATTTGCCTATGATTCTGGGAAAGCTGAGGGTTTCAATTTTTTAAAAGTTTTAATTAGTCCCAAATGCAGATAAGCAAATTAGCTCAAGTGTGATGAAGAAAGGTCTGCTTCAATGATCAGAAGAGAAATATTCAGATATACCAAGTTTGTAAATGATTGAGCTGAAAAGGGCCAGGGAAAGCAGGAGGCAAAAATTACAAGTACAGAAAAGTATCTGAAAATGTCACCAACATGACTGCTGAATGACTCTTTAAGGCCACCATTGAGATAATCATGATACTGGCATCTATTGTATTTGTATTAAATTTCACACCTACACCCATTTGTCTGTAGAATTGTCTGCCTTCCAGATTTCACTATGGTGAAATGGATTGCATTTCATTAAAAAACTGAAACAAGATATGCAACAGACTTTAAGCTACTACAAGATTCTTTGTTGCTTGTCTATAATGTGCCTCAGTCCCTGGAAAAAAGATGGGGAAGAAGTAGAAGCAGTGACAGATTTTACTTTCCTAGGATCAAAGCTCACTGCAGATGGTGAATGCAGCCATGAAATAAAAAGGCAACTGATTCTTGGGAGGGAAGCGATTAGAAACCTGGGGAACATAGTGAAAAGTAGAGACATAACATTGCAAACAAAAATTCATCTAGTCAAAGCAATGGTATTCCTGGTGGCAATGTATAGTTGTGAGAGCTGGACCATTAGGAAAGCAGAGCGCAGAAGAATAGATGCCTTTGAGATGTGGTGCTGGAGGAGAGTTTTGAGAGTCCCCTGGACAGCGAGGAGAACAAATAGGTCAATCTTAGAGAAGAAATCAACCCTGACTGCTCCCTTGAAGGTCAAATAGTAAAGATGAAGCTGAAGTACTTTGGACATCAAATGAGAAGAGAGGATTCACTTGAGAAGGCCTTGAAGCTGGGAAAGGTGGAGGGCAAAAGAAAAAGGGGGCAGCCAAAAATGAGATGGCTAGGTGATATTGTAGAGACAATGGGCACAGAACTGAGCAAGTTGAGGAGGATGGTGGAGGACAGAAGTGCCTGGAGAGCGGTGGTCCATAGGGTCGCAAAGGGTCGGAATTGACTGTGCGACTGAACAACAACAAAAGAAACTACAGGAGTTGTTCAACCCATAACCAAAACTGGCCTCAAAAGTTCGGACTAAGTTGATCCACCTCTCTCTCATACCACTTCTCATACCACTGAGCCTGATTACTGTTTCATGAAAGAGAGCACAAAATGTGCCCTATTACTTCTTCAATAAAAAGAACATTAGAAAAATCAGAATTTAATAATTACAATCCATAAGGGTGAAATTTTATGGGTAATTTTTTTCAATGAAGCATGCAAGGATTAAGCTAGGCGTTGGGTCCCCAGTGGCATTTTCTAGACTTCTGCAGTTAATTTCCCCTCTTTTTAGCAGAACACTAGAAAATGAACAGTAGGTTACGTGCTTGGATCTGGCATTCTGTGCTAAATAGTGTAACATCCTACTTAAACATGGCAACTCTAATACCCCTTTTATCGCAGCTTCTGAAGCACTCCTGTGAAGAAGAAGAAAGGCAAGGCATTTCAAACCATTCAGACAAGGAGAGAGAAGTGATCCACAAGACTTGGAATTGTGTTGTTAGCAGAAAAAAAAGACACTTCAGGGGTTGTCCTTTCAGAGTAATCCAAACTGTTATGATGTATCTTGGTGGCTAATTATATGGGCATGATGAGGATTACACAGGACTGTGAAGTACAATTAGCTGTCACTGCATGCCTTAAAAGCAGTGAATGCTATCACAAAGTTTAGATGCACAACTACAGTCTTTGGATGTTCAGGCATCAATTTAAGGACACAAGGTCAGATGGAAATCTTTGTGAATGTTGCTGCGGGTGCTAACAGAAGTTTTGTATATTGTGGGTTGTTTCTGGACAAAGTGATGAAGCCTTTAAGGTAAGGACACTTGATCAGGTTCTCAATTCTGGCTTTTTGGGGAAGATGAATAATGTTTCCCCTTCTGACTAAAAGGAAAGCTTTATATAGACTGAGTGCAGGGGTAGGACAATCAAGGACTAATCTGAGAAAGTGGGTTTTCCCTGTAGATGGTACCCTGTGTGAATTTGGAGAAGAGCAAACAATCGCCCATATGATACAACACACATGATGCCCTTCAAGGTGCACTGAGGAGGACCTTATATTGGCAAGAGGAAATGCTGTTGAGGTGGCCCAATATTGGGTGGATGTCATCTAGTCCTTTTAATTCCTTTTTGTTTAAAATATTTTAATTTTAGCTTTGTATGTTATTATATGCAGTGAGAGACTTTACATTGTTAGGATCCAAGATCACTGCAGATGGTGATTGCAGCCATGAAATAAAAAGGCAACTAATTCTTGGGAGGCAAGCTATGAGGAATTTGGGGAAAGCAGAGACATCACCTTGCTGACAAAAGTCGGCTGAGTCAAAGCAATGGTATTTCCAGTAGTAATGTATGGTTATGAGAGCTGGACCATAAGGAAGGCAGAGTGCAGTAGAATAGATGCCTTTGAGATGTGGTGCTGGAGGAGAATTTTGAGAGTACCCTGGGCAGGAAAGAGAACAAATAGGTCAATCTTAAAAGAAATCAACCCTGACTGCTCTTTGGAAGGTCAAATATTGAAGATGAAGCTAAAGTACTTTGGACATCAAATGAAAAGAGAGGATTCACTTGAGAGAGCCTTGATGCTGGGAAAGGTTGAGGGCAAAAGAAGACGGGGGCAGCTGAGAATGAGATGGCTATCTGGCATTGTTGACACAATCGACACAAATCTGGGTGGGTTGAAGAGGATGGTGAAGGATAGGGGTGCCTGGTGGGTGGTGTCCATGGGGTCACAAAGGGTCGGAATCGACTGTGCGACTGAACAACAATATGCTGGTGGTGAGTGTCTGGCTGGACATCCCTCTATGGTAATGGAGTAGACCGTACAGCAGAGGCGTAGCTACCGCCATATCTGCCGTATCAATTATACGGGGGCCATGGGGCCCCCAACGTGCATAAGCAAAACAAATCTTTACCCTTCCTAAGGGCCCCCAAACAAATTTTTATACGGGGCCCCGCCAAGGCACGCTACTCTTCTGCCGTACAGCCAGCAACTCAATGCTGAGTGTTAGGCAGCAGTAAATAACCTGACTCTCTAAAGGGGCCAACAGCTATGGGCGGAATAGCTCCTTTAGCAGTGGTGTCACGTGGGGGCCCCAGAGTGGTGGTGCACTTTTTGGGCTATGGGTGTTCTTGGACTACAATTCCCAGAAGCCCTAGCAGGAGCGGGTGCTGGCATTCAACAGGGGGCGGCAAATTTGGCTTAAGCCCTGGGCGGCTGAAATCCACACAATGTTACTGTCCTTTAGGTGAGGTGATGGTCCCCTCAGTGGAGCAAATGCCATTGGAAACCATCATATTGGGCCCAAAGGCAAAATGAGTGGAGGAGGAACTCTGATTTCCATCGGTCATGGAGGAGGAAGAGACCATGCTAGATGGACTGGCTGTGAAGGCGTACCTGGATAATATCCTTAAGGCTGTGGCAGTCTGTTGCAGTCCCAGTGTTAAATCCTGCATGTAACATTTTGTATGTGCTGCAGGAGATGGCTCTAAGATCATAGTGATTTTGTTGTTGATATCGTTCAGTCACACAGTCGATTCCAACCCTTTGCAACCCCATGGACCATTGCTCACCAGGCACCTCTGTCCTTCCACCATTCTCCTCAACCCGCCCAGCTCTGTGCCCATTGGGTCTACAATACCATCTAGCCATCTCATTTTCTGCCACCCCCTTCATCTTTTGTCATCCACCTTTCCCAACATCAAGGCTTTCTCAAGTGAACCCTCATTTGATGTCCAAAGTATTGCAGCTTCATCTTTATTATTTGACCTTCAAGGAGCAGTCAGGATTGATTTCTTCTAAGATCGACCTATTTGTTCTCATTGCTGTCCAAGATACTCTCAAAACTCTTCTCCAACACCACATTTCAAAGGCATCTATTCTTCTGCGCTCAGCTTTCCTTATGGTCCAGCTCTCACAACCATATATTACCACTGGGAATACCATTGCCTTGGCTATGTGAATTTTGGTTTGCAAGGTGATGTCTCTACTTTTTACTATGTTCCCCAGGTTTCTCTTCGCTTGCCTCACAAGAATTAGTCACCTTTTTATTTAATGGCTGCACTCACCATCTGCAGTGATCTTGGATACTAAGAATGTAAAGTCTGTCACTGTATCTACTTCTTTCCCATCTAGGGAGTGATAGGGCCTGTTGCCATTATCTTGGTTATTAAGTTTCAAGCCAGCTTTTGCACTCTCCTCCTTCAACCTAAGCAAGAGCTTCTTTAGGACTTCTTCACTTTCTGCCATTAGGGTAGTGTCATCTGCATATCTCAAATTGTTGATTTTTCTCCCAGCGATTTTAATCCCTTGGTATTGCTATTTAAATTGTGAATAGCTAGTCTCATAATATGTAATTACACAATTATCAATGTGACTAGCCTGGCTTCTTGAGAAGTATAGAAATGGTCTATTTTGAGAACCATTGTATTCTCAAAATGCACACATCCTACCCACTAAAACACTATGATCCCCCACCCCCACTCCCTAGGGCTTGTTCTCTCCACATCTCTCCAACTATTTTGAATTTAGTATCCAGGTATTAGGTAAATGTAGGGGATTGCTCTCCTCTGCTTTGAATTCAATTTCCATGTAATGCTGTTTTCTACATGGGTGAACCCTTTTAATATTTGTTTTTAAAAGTGAAGGAAATCCACTGCTAGCACAGAAGCCATTTGTTCCCATTTTCTCTGTGGAATCAGCTACATTCAGCAGCACAAATCAAGTTTGTTTTTTGTGTGCATTCATGTGCATTTGTGTTGCTTAAGGACAGAGAAATAATGAAAAATGTTGGCACTTGGGACAAATGCTACCATCTCATTCAGCCCTGAGGTACAGCAGTGAGACTCCACCAAGAAAACATAAGCAAATGTGGTATGTCCCAAACGAAACAGGAAGTTGTTGACACATGATGTCAAGTCATCTTTAAGTTATAGTGACCCTATGAATGAGAGATCTTCAGAATGACCTGTCCTCTACAGCTCTGCTCAACTTGTGCAGGAGGTTCTCCTCTCATATATGATATTCATTGTTTCCTACTGCCTTCTACACTTCACAACATTATTGTTGTTTCCAAAAAAATCATGCCTTCTCTTGGTGTGGCCAAAGTAGGACAGCCTCAGTTTTATCATTTGTGCCTCCAGAGATAATTTAGGCTTGATTTGCTCTAGGACAGTGATGGTGAACCTTGTTCTTGGAACAGTGATGGTGAACCAGGTGTTCTTGGACTTCAATTACCAGAAGCCCAAGTTAGCACTCCTGCTGATCAGGGCTTCTGGGAATTGACATTCAAGAACACATGGACACTAAGGTTTGCCATCACATCTCTAGGACTTACTTGCTTGTATTTATGGCAGTCCAGGATATCCACAGAGCTCTCCTCCAGCTTCATAGTTCATATGACTCAATCTTTCCTCCTTTCAGTTTTCTTTACTGTCCAGCTTTTGCATCTGTACATAGTGATTGGGAACACAATAGTGTGAACTTTCTTGGGTTTCATTGAAACATCCTTACACTTCATGATTTGGACTGGGTGTCCTAAAAGGCCCCTTTCAACTTAGTTATTCCATGATTGTATGTGCTTTCTAATTTTTCCATTGCCCTTCCAAGTTCTTCTGATTTGGATTGATCACTGAACCAAGGTGTACAAATTCTTTCATTAGTTCCATTTCTTCATTGTCAACATTAAATTTATGTAGTTCTTATGTTTGCAAAGTGATGTCTCTACTTTTCACTATGTTCCCCAGGTTTCTCATAGCTTGTCTCTCAAGAATTAGTCACCTTTTTATTTCATGGCTGGACCATTAGGAAAGCTGAGCGCAGAAGAATAGATGCCTTTGAGATGTGGTGTTGGAGAAGACTTTTGAGAGTCCCCTGGACAGCGAGGAGAACAAATAGGTCAATCTTAGAAGAAATCAACCCTGACTGCTCCTTAGAAGGTCAAATAGTAAAGATGAAGCTAAAGTACTTTGGACATCAAATGAGAAGAGAGGATTCGCTTGAGAAGGCCTTGAAGCTGGGAAAGGTGGAGGGCAAAAGAAAAAGGGGGCGGCCAAAAATGAGATGGCTAGATGGTATTGTAGACAAAATGGGCACAAAGCTGAGTGAGTTGAGGAGGATGGTGGAGGACAGAAGTGCTTGGCGGACAGTGGTCCATAGGGTCGCAAAGGGTCGGAATCGACTGTGCGACTGAACAGCAACAAAAGTTCTTATGTAGCCATGATTTTTGTCTTCTTAACACTCAGCTGCAGTCTTGCTTTGGCAGTTTCTTCTTTCACTTTCATTAAACGTCATTTCAAGTCATTGCTGTTTTTTGCCAGTAAAATAGTGTCACTTGCATTTCTTAAATTACTGCTTAGAAAGAAAGAAAGAAAGAAAGAAAGAAAGAAAGAAAGAAAGAAAGAAAGAAAGAAAGAAAGAAAGAATGGGGTGGAAATCATTGATGTTTATTTTCCCAAAGCCCGTTTGTAACTTCATATCTAGATTTTGGCATCCTCAAACTTTTGGTGCCCTGTGTTAAAGCCCTAGGCCAGGGGTGCCCATAGTTTTTGGGCCACAGGCCGGTCATGTGGTTGAGCAGGCCAGTCACGTGGTTCTTCCCATCAGAAGCAGAAGTTAAATGCACCCACACATGTGCAAAATGCTGCCCTTTAGCTTCTGGTTCCAGGAGCTGCAAGGGCGGCGCAGGCACATTTAACTTCTGCTTCCAGGAACGGCAAAGGCAGTGTGGGCCAGATTATTAAGTGCCATGGAGCAGATCCAGCCCATGGGATGTAGTTTGGTCACCCCTACTCTAAACTGTTTATAGTATAGAGCTTTAAACACTCTTAAACAGTCATATATGATTATATGATATTTTGACATGCTTCCCTTTAAGCATAAATTGGCAATATTTCTGAAATCTGTCACTCTCTTGGGAACACATGCATACCTCCATAATTCTGTTGTGTGCAAAGATCTCCCCATTTATTTCAATAAAACTACAGTAATACCTCGGATAAAGTATACCTCAGATAATGCTAAAATCGCATAACGTTAAGTAATCTGTGGAGGAGAATTGGATCGAATAACGTTAAGGTCCTATGGGATGGATTGGATAACAACCGCTAAAGCCTGTGTGGTTACAATGTATCTCTATAGAGTTTTAACATTATCCAATCCATCCCATAGAATTTTAACATGCATCGGATAACACTAAAAATCTTATAACACCAAGAGTTGTGGAACCAAGTTTTAGCGTTATCCAAGATTTTAGTGTATTACCATGGACATCAGGTCTGTTCAAAGATGTTTTGCTCCCTGAAGATTTGCCTCCTGTTTCAAAATCTAAGAGGACTGGAAGTTGAACTTTTCTTCAGTAATGATGATGGGACAACCTTCTCCACTGCACTTGAGGACATCAAGCTAGCTTAGGAGCAAAGGGTAAGTCACATGGAATACAGGTCTCTTCTGTATCACTTGGAGCAACCATCTCATTCTGACTAATAGCAAGGCCAGTCCTGAACTGTATGCAAAGGAATGAGAACAGGACCCTCCACTAAATGGCATGAGAAAGCATTTCTGAATATTAAAAAAGTTCATTGATCAGACACCTACAAGATAGGTAAAGGTAAAAGTCTCCCTTGTATCCAACTCTAGGATGCAGTGCTCCACTCCATTTGGAGGCAAAGAGCCGGCACTGTCTGTATCTGCAAACATTTCTGTGGTCGTATGGCAGGCATGAGAGCACATGGAATACTATTACCTTTCCCGCTGAAGCAGTACCTATTTATCTACTTGCATTTTCGTGCTTTTGAACTGCTAGTTTGGCAGGAGCTAGGACAGAGACAGGAGCTCATTCCATTGTGCAACAATTGGGCTCAAACTGTTGACCTGCTGACCTTCTGTTCATCATGTTCAGCATCTTAACCATTAAGCCACTGCACTTACATAGGGGGAAATGAAGTGGTATAACAAGCAGCAGGAAACTGCCACTTGTTAACAGGTTGCTCCTTGCAACTTTTGTCATGTACCAATTGTATAAATTGATGGACAATGAGAGTGGCAAGTGGCAGCTTGTTAGCCAGCATCAATGCCACCATAACAGATCAAAAGGATTTGGGCAAAGATATGTACTGCTGCATGTCTACACAACATTTTGTTTGGTCTAAGATCAGATGATTCACTTCCCATTTCTAGGAATTTTTTGGAATAGTAGCCGCGTTAGTCTGTGGTTCAGGCATATCAGAAAACAAAACAAAATAAAATAAAATAAAAAACACTGTAGCACTTTAAAGACTAACTGCTATATTTTTATTGTTAGCTTTCATGGATCAAGTCCACTTCATCAGACAAAGAGTGAAACTTACAGGCATGTTCTTTATAGACCAAATTCAGGGGGCTCAAAGGGAGAAGGGGTGTGGTCAAGCAAGATGACAGACAAGCATGCACAAGTTTCACACAGCCATTAGCAACAATAGATTATTCAGATAAACTCTAAATGACTCCCTTTCAATCTCAAGGTTGCTGAGAAAGCCCATTATGGTCTCTGATCAACTGATCCCATTTCTAGAAGTGCTGTTTGCAAAACTCACAGAAAAATGAGAATGGTATTCCAAGGAGGAGAAATTAAGCTCTGTTTTCAGCCAAAATATTAATTTTTCTTATCAGGAATGAAATTCAAACTTTAGAAATCCAAATTCTCCCTTCCACACAAACCATGTGCTTCCCTAAGCAACCTGTCAAACCTTAAAGGGATGGAATGAAAATGTGTGTGTATGATCATCAGTATGAATACGCGGCCAACAATATTTGAACAGAAATTCTGCATGTGTATGTATTTTCAATTTTATGTAAAACAGCAGATTAGGTAGAATATGTATCTGGAGGCCACAATTTCTGCACAAACTATGCTACATCCATGAATGAGATGTAGCTGAGATATGAAAGTAAGTCACTTATGCATTCATTTCCTTTCTCCTCTTATGTGTGAGCATGACATTTTAGGTAATATTGTGGAAGCTTTCTGGGTAGCTCAGTGAGTTATGTATCTGACTGCAGAACCAGAGGTTGGGAGTTCAGTTCCCCACTGTGCATCCCAGAAGAGCCATCCAATGTGACCCTGGGCAAGCTGCACAGACCGAGTTACAGCTCCCAGAAGAAGGGAATGTTCTGTGCATTCTGTACCTGGAAAACCCGGGAAAGGGTTACCATGAGTCAGAATCAATGGCACACAATTATCTTTATAATATAATGGATCTTTATGGAAACAGTGCAAAAGCATCCATACACTACAACATGTGGACACAGTTTCAGCAGCATTTGAATAAATCTTTTGCATATGCATTTTGTGTGTATTGCACATGTGATGTCCCTTGGCTATGCAGTCATGCATATGAAGGTATCAAATAGGTTAACAAAACGTAACCTAAAGACAGGCAATTTGAAGACACTTTCAGTCAGTGCACTACTGTTGATGTATTGCCTAGCATTTACTTTCTTGCAGACAGGCATGGGGAAAATGTTCAGTTGTCCAGAACACAAGGTGGGAAGGCAGTGAGCTGTGTGCCATTGCTATGTTTTTCAACATATTGTCTGCAGTGAGTCAGGCTGGCCAAAAGCAAGGTGTGTCATCTTTTACCAAAAGTTTGACAGGGTGCTTGGGTAGTAACTGCCAAAATGATCTTCCTTTAACTAGCTCATGTTTCTTTCTGCTTTCCAGACTGATGGCATTTGTACCTGGGGAAAAGCAGGACACAACTTTACTGGTAAGTCCAAGAATTATTGTAGGGGGCAACATCATACCTTCTCCTGGTTCTATAAACCCACTGGGAGTGGGACCCTTCAAGGGTCTCCACTGTGGCAGTCACTGCAGGCAACCCACACCTGTGGTGGCATCCACACCTGTGATGGCATTACCCTCTTGTTACCTATGCAGATAGATAAGATGCACCCATCCTAGCCATTTGCCCCAGATGTGAAATGCACTTGGATTCATGTGTGCTTGTGCAGGGATTCAGCATGCCTTTCCCCCTCCTTTTTAGCATGCTCCCTCCCTGCACAATGAGCCCTCGTGTTTCTCTTTGTATCATTTCGGCTCTTAGTGCTAAAAGCCATATCCTGTTATGTTTGGTTGCTAGGTGGAGAAATGTTATCATGGGCTTCGGCAATAATTTATCCATAGAGCTAGAGGAACTGTCATGTACTTCTGACAGTGAGCTGCAGCACTTTATCAGCTTGCCTGTAAATCAACCGTGTGTGGGTGAAGATGCCAGCAATGTTTGATCTCTCTCAGACACTCTAATAATCTGCTTTTGTCTGATTGATTCCTTCATATCGCCAGGCACGCTGCAAGTGGAGAGTGAAGTGCCCTCTGTTTATCTCTCTTGGTCATCTGCTTGAGGGCAGCAGGGCAGAAAATGTGGTTCCCTACGCAATGGAAGGAGGTTCCCCCCTTCCTTTTTGGTAGAAGGGGCTTTATATCATATCCTGGAGCAGGTTTGGTCCAGTAAATCAATGATAGCAGAATTGAATGCACCATAAATACCTCAAACCATATCTCTTACAAGAATGTAAGAGTAATTCATAGAAACAGGAAAGGTAACTTTGCTGGAAAGAATTACGACCCTCTACAAGCTAGAGACACACAGGTCTTTTATGGTCTATGTTTGCAACTACCCTCTTGAACTCTGAGAAGGACGGTAGTGTTCACAGACATTTGGTTGGAGGGGGGTTCAGAAATAATATGGCAAGGAATATGCTGTCAGAACTGATCACTGCATTTCAACCCACAGCCAACTTTTGCTAAATTTCTGTCAACGGCTTGGACCCAGGGCAAATTTATCCATGCCATGTCAGGCCCTTTGTTCCCTCTGGACTAACAGAGTGCAATGTGCTATTGCATTCCATGCACCGGCATCTCCCTAAGAGAAGAGCTGATTACACAGTTAATTAAAATGCCACTTTCCTTCCATCTGCTTTGCTTCTGTTCTTGGTTCCAAGGACTAAGGTTAACATTTTGTGTTCTCTAAATAATTGCTGGTATGGTTGCTAAGTCTCAGGGTTCCATCTCAAGTCTTAAGGGATTGTTGTGCTTCTCTGGGGCTCTATCTGGGAGAAAAATTGTGCTAGAGGAGAAATAAATTTGATTTTTGTTTGTGTGCATCTACATATCCATTCATCCCTGGTCAGTGTGAAAGCTCATAGCTCAATGGGAAGGTCTTTGCATGTATGATGTGTCTACACAGAATGCCATCACAGAAATCCAGACGTAAAGGAGGCAGAATGCTGTATGCAGTTGGGCCCATCATCCCATGTGGAGCACCAGGGTTCTGAATTATGAGACTTCTTGGTGGAGAAGCAGGGTCAGGTCAAAGTAAGATTCCCTGGACTGGTGCTGAGCATTTCACAAGCCTCAGTAGTAGCATGTCAACTAGAAAAGCGCTCCATGTGTCATGTGTGTTGTAGAGAAGAACAGACAGGAGGCAACTGTAGCTGGAATTCCTGCAGCATTTTGACACCTGCCACCTGCCTCCTCCTCCTCCTTCTTCCACATCCAAATCTGAAATTGGCAATCATCATGGCGATCAGCCATGAATACTGTCCTAAGAATATAATGCAGTGGCCTTTCATCTGGCTTCTGCATCGCAGTGTGGCACCCATACGACTGATCCAGTTCTGTGAATGACTTTTTGTTCCTGAGCCCTTTTGGCATGCAGAGTCCTCATCACCCTCTGGCCAATATTGATGAAGCTGATGCCCTCCATCATGATGGCTAACCCTGGCACTCCAGGTATTCCTGTACTTCAATTCCCAGAAGCCCAAGTCAACATACGTGCTGATCAGGGATTCTGTGAAATGAAGTTCAAGAATATCTGGACTGTCAAGGTTGGCCATCACTGGTCTACTCTATTACCATAGCAGGATCACTTGGCCAGACTCTGCCACCTGCCTGGTTTCTGTAAAATGATTTCCCCCCTTTGCTCTAGATTGTCATGTTAGCTGATTGCTACATGGATTTGGGGCTCTTTTCTCAAGGTTGCCCACATGCCCTTTTCCTTAATCATCCGCCCCTCTTGCCTGTCCCTCCTCTGTGACATCACAAGGAACACAACTTTCTGGTTTCAGGGTTTGCTACTGAAAACTTAGGGCATGTGATTCTGCTGAGCTGCCAACCCTCATTGCAACATGTCTGAGCAAGTAGGATAACTTGTACCAACAGTATGGCATGGGATGGGGGAACAAATCAAAACTTCATTGTCATTGAACGTGAAGCAAGAGCTCATTGTTCAGTGACTTGACACCAGAAGATGTCTTGGAGTGTCAATCAGTATAAAAGGTTGTGAAACAGAATGGGCATGATTGGCTAAATCTATCAAAGGAAGTGTAGCCAATTCTCTGCTCACATTGGAACAAGTTAGAGAGCTGAATTCTTGCTCTGAGCAAGATTGTCAAGGTGCAATGTGTTTTATTTCATTTATTTACGGCATGTACTGTATTTTATTTATTTTAAATTGCATAGTGCTAAATATATCATAAAATAGAATCAGAGTTTTTCAAAACACTGTACAGCAAATGTAAAAAGGATAAGAAAATAATGTTTTTGTTAACACCAACCCACATTCACAAAACAGTAAGTCAAATTTGTTTCATGTCTTAAATCATCATGTTTTTACCATTTCAGTTTTATTGTTCTGCTGTTTTAAATGTGGGTCTATGAACACAATGAAAAAAGTAAACTATAATAAACAAGCCACAAAGATCTTGAATCACATAGTCAATGTAATACTATTCCCCCCTGAAAAATACCTTTATTGGCAACAATCAAAATTCTCATAGTACTTAGGAAGCTCTTCAAGGGCCTGCTATTTGAATAAATGGCTATGGGGGAGAATATTTCTGGTAGAAGATATCCAATCAGTCATTTATTATGGGATGATCAACTTTGAATGGGCAACTCTGGAGGATCTAGGGACCAATTTTTCCACCCCAGAGAACCACCACCAGTTTCAGGGGGGGCCCCATTCAGATTTTAATATATTATGACAGAAATCATTCTGCCCTGTTCCACCTGCAAGATAGGAATAACATCAATAGTAGAGGCAGATTGCCACCTTTAAAAGTCTTCCCTTTGAAATTTTGAGGGTGTGTACAGCTCATATACAATGTTACAAATGGTAAATGTTCCATAATCAAAACATAAGTCATTTCATCAGTGATTATCTGCTGCTGTTCAAACAAGTTCTATCTGTGACTTTTAGGTTGCATGCCGTATAGGCCCGAGAAGAAAGACTGAATACAATTGTTTGGCTTTTTTTTAGAACTCCAGTACTAAGCAAGTACAACATACAGAATACCAATTGTGCACCGACTTAGCGAGCTGTGCTGTCAGCTGGAAATGGTAAAATAGGTGCCCAGGCTTTAGAATGATCTTAACTTGAAACATTCCTGCCAACCTAGCAGTTTGAAAGCAAGAAATTACAAGTAGATAAATAGGTACTGCTTTGGTGGGAAAGGTAACAGTATTCTGTGCACTTTGGCATCTAGTTATGTCTGCCAAATGACCACAGAAACAGACAAAACTGGCTCTTTTGCTGTAAATGGAGATGTGCAACATTCCCTAGAGTCAGACATGTCTGGTTTTTGAGCAAGGAATACCTTTACCTTTACCTACTTTGAAATATCACTTCCCCCTCTTCCAGTAGCTCAGATCATCTGAGCTGGTGCCTCGAGACCAGACAGCCCTAATTTAGGGATAGGGAAGGCAGACAGGAATACTAACTAGAGACTGTTACAGAAGTTTCTAAAACTATTCCAATGCCTGGGAGTGTCCTGGTAAACATCATGTGGATATGATGTTAAGTTTGACTGTGCTCCTGTAGTCCAAGAGGGACTGAAGATTGACTAACTGTGCAATTGGACAGAGAGGCTATTCCCAGTAGATTCAGAATGATTTAAAGTTTCCTACGGTAGTTAAATTGCTGTTACTCTTCATAGAGAATGTTTAATTATCCTGGGAAATGTTAACGGAAAGAATCCATACCATACCTCATATTGCTTTAATTCTCTCTGGGATCACACATCACCCATCCTCTGCTGTTGACATTTCCCCTATCCACATCTGGTACTGTTCTATTCTGCTTTGTTTAGAATCACCTTAAACATTGTGTCCTGTTCTGGACACCACAGTATAAAATAGGTACAGTTAAGCTCAAATGTGCCCAGAGGAGAACCACCAGGATGGGAAAGATTCTGCAAATCAAGTCTTAAGAGTAATTGTTGAGAGACTTCTGTATGTTCAGTTTAGAGAAGACTGAGAGATGATATGGTAGCCCACATTTGAAGGAGTGTCATGAAGAAAATGGAGCAAGCTTGTATTCTGTGGCTACAGAGGGCAAGAGTCAATCTTGGTGTTGTTAGGTGCCATCAAGTCATCGTTGACTCGTTGTGACCCCATGAATGAATGAATGAATGAATGAATGAAATAGTTCCAAAACATCCTGTCCTCAACAATCCCTCTTTTCTCTTGCAAACACAAGCCTGTGACTACTGAAAAAAGGCAAATGCTATTTTAGGCTGCATTAACAGAAGCGTAATCCCAGTGGCTTAGTGGTTAAGATGGTGAACTTGATGACTGGAAGGTCAGCAGTTCAAGACCCAAGTGCTGCACGATGGAGTGAGCTCCCATCTCTGTCCCAGCTCCTGCCAACCTAGCAGTTCAAAAGCAAGGAATTGCAAGTAGATAAACAGGTACCACTTCTTTGGGAAGGTAAGCAGCAATGCTTGCACTCTGGTGTCGAGTCATGCCTGCAACATGTCCATGGAAATGTCTGCAGATGCAGACAGCACTGGTTCTTTGGCTATAAACAGAGATGAGCACTGAACCCTAGAGTTGGATACAACTGGCTTATGAGCAAGGGTGACCTTTACTTTTAGCTTTACCTAATTCCTAAAACCCATGATATACTAGCCCCCCTCTATTTGGCAGTATGAACCACATCAAGAGCACCGTGTCCAGTTCTGGACATCACATTTTAAGAATGATGCTAGCACTCTGGAACAAGCTCAGAAAAGGGCAACAAGGAAGGAGGACCAGGGGTGAGGAAAGCAAGCCCAATGAGAAGGAACTGAAGGATCTGGACATGTTTAGCCTTAAAAGAAAAAGGAGACTGAAGGGAGAGATGAGAGCACTTTTCAAATGTTTGAAAGATGGTCATATACAGTGGAGGGGCTGGATCTTTTCCCAATCATTCCAGAATGAAGGACAGATACTGCCAAGCTCAAATTACAGGAAATAAGATACAGGCCAAATATCAGAAAAAACTTCTTAACTGTTAAAGCAGTGCAACTATGGAACTAATTACCTCAGGAGGTGGAATGCTCTCCAATGCTTAAGGCATTCAAGAGAAAATTGGAGAACCATCTGCTTGCTAGTCTGCCTTGATCTGTATTTTGGCATTGAAAAAGGGATTGGACTTGATGATCTCATAGGCCCTTTTCAAGTCAGTTATACTGTGATTCTCTGATTCTACAATTCACTTGGGGAATCAATCCTTCTCATGTTGGGTCGTCCTCTTTTCCTGCTGCCAGAGTGAGGTCCCATCTCTGTCCCAACTCCTGCCAACCTAGCAGTCCAAAAGCAAGAAATTGCAAGTAGATAAACAGGGTCCACTTCGGTGGGAAGGTAAACAGGATTCCGTGCACTCGTTGAGGCATACCTTCCACATGTCCACAGAAATGTCTGCAAATGCAGACAGCACTGGTTCTTTTGCTATAAACAGAGATGAGTACTGAACCCTAGAGTTGGATACGACTGGCTTTTAAGCAAGGGTGACCTTTACATTTACATCCACCTTTCCCAGCATCATTTTCTTTTCCAGACTGTCTTACGGTTACCCTCTCATTGTTGATTGTTATCTAGTACTACCCCAGCATGCAGTAACAAAAGAGACAGAAAAGACTAGCCTGACCTAAAGGAAGTTGTTTTGCATTGTTTTCCTGTAGCTGAAATTAGAAAAGTTATTTTCTGCCTCAGGGATCACCTGATCCAATTTGCATGTGTTAAGGCCTTTATTTGCTCTGCCCTTCTTTCTCTCAAGTATCTAGTCCACATGTGTTTATTAGCTGAGCTAAAAAGGCGGAGAACAGGGAGATTTGCATTCGAACATAAAATTACCTTAAACCTGCCCCACTTGTTGTGCAGCTGCAACAAATATAACACTCTTGACATGCCCAAAGTTTTACAGTTTTAGCTTCATTATTTTTGCTTCTAGAACAATGGTTTCCAATGTGGAGCACACACCACACAGTGGGACTTCGATTCCCAGAAGCCTAAGTCAGTTATTTGGCTGATCAATCTTTGGGGAATTGACTTAGGCTTCTGGGAACTGAACTCCAAAAACCAAAGGTAGGGAAACACTGCTGTAGAGACTGTTCAGACTTGATTTGCTCTAGGGATCCATGTTTGTCTTTCTGGCAATCCAGGGTATCTGCAAAGCTCTCCTCCAGTACCATATTTCAAATGAATATTTCTCCCTGTCAGATTTCTACACCCATACCTGAGGATCAGGAATACAATAGAGTGAATGATCTTGTTCTTGATCTCCAGTGAAACATCCTTCGGCAAGATGATTTCTTCTAATTATTTCTTTGCTACTCTTCCAAGCCTCAGTCTTCTTCCGATTTTTTGGCTGCGGTCCCCATTTGAGCTGAGGACTGAACCAAGATATAAAAAATATTTCATTCTCTCAATTTCTCTACTGTCAACTTTAAAGTTGTGTAGTGTTTCTTTAGTAATAATTCTTTTAAGGGGCTGAATTCAAATTACAAGAAAGGAGATTTCAGCAAAACATTTGAAAGAATTTCCTGATAGTAAGAGCTGTTTGGCAAAGGAATAGATTGATCAGATGTTGTACTCTCCTTCACTGGAAATTTCAAATAGGGGTTGGGTGATTGTCTGTTGGACTACAATACCTGTGGATTTTCTGCTTTATATAATCCTTGGGATTCTTTCCAGCTCCACAGTTCTGTAATTCTAAATACTGAACCCAGAAGGGTTTACTTCTGAGGACAAATGCATAATGTTGCTCTAAAGGTGGTGCCTATTTCTCTTTGAAGAGGAATTTTTATACAGTAACACCTTGCATAACGAACACAATGCGTTCCACACACTTGCTAACGAGTAATTCGTTAAGCGAAACACATTTCCCATAGGGAAATGTATTTTGCTTAACTTCGCCTGTGGTGCATGCACATCACCTGGGTGTTTGGAAAGGGTATGGGGATCTTCTCCGTACCCTTCCCAAATCCCCACTGATGTGCACGCACCTGCAGGGTGTTTGGGAAGGGTACGGGGAAAAATCCCCTTACCCTTTCCAAACACGCTGCAGGCGGACACCGCGAGTCACCTGGGTGTTTGGAAAGGGTAAGGGGATCTTCTCCGTACCCTTCCCAAAACTCCGCTGACGTGCGCGTGCCTGCATGGTGTTTGGGAAGAGTACGGGGGAAGATCCCCTTACCCTTTCCAAACACACTTTGCGATGGGGGTTTGGGTGCCGGGTTGAACAGGCACGTGCCTGTTTAACCCGTCACCCAAGCCCCCATAGCAGACTAAAGTGTGCTGGCTGGGTGTTTTGGAATGCAGCGGGGAGCCCCTGTCTGCGTTCCAAAACACCCTGTAGCCGAGCCACCTGTCAGCTGGGCATTTTGGAAAGCAGACGGGGGACTCCCCTCTTCGTTCCAAAACACCCAGCCAGCACGCTCTAGTCTGTGGGGTGTTTTGGAATGCGGCGGGGGAGTCAACCGTTGCGTACCGAAACATCCCGCAAATGCGAAGCTTCTCGTTAAGCGAATTCTTGCTCGTTCAACGAAGCAGATCTTTTGGGGAAAGGCCTGCTCATTAAGCGAGTTTTTCGCTATGTGAGATGCTCGCTATGCGAGGCATTACTGTACCTTATGTCCTTTCACCTTCAATTCATCTCTAGAGAACTTTATGAATGTAATAACAGCAGCTCAGTAGAGAAACAAGCAAGAATAATCTTCCTTGATTTGCAGGAAACTAGGAAAAATATTTTGCATGGAAGGAACTAATATCTAGGAAAGGATCCCAAGCACCCATTGTAAAAAAGCTTTGTTGTTGTTGTTGTTGTTGTTGTTGTTGTTGTTGTTGTTGTTGTTGTTGTTGTTGTTGTTGTTGTTGTTGTTGTTGTTGTTGTTGTTGTTGTTGTTGTTGTTGAGTCACACAGTCAAGTCTGACCCTTCGCAACTCCATGGACCATTGCACGCCAGGCATCCCTATCCTCCACCGTCCTCCGCAGCCCACTCAGCTCCACACCCATTGCGTCAATAAGCTAAACTATCTAAATCAGTCAAAGTCAGGAAGCTAAGCTATCTAAATCAGGGATGCCCAAGCTACAGCCCATGGGCTGGGGCCGGCCTCTGGGCTGGATTGCTGCTGACACCAGAAATGACCCACTGCCACCAGAAGTAGTAAAATTTCCACAAAACACTGTGAAAATGCAGTGAAAATTTACAAAAAAACAGCAAAAATGTGCTGACCTTGCTCCTGCTGCCATCGTAAGGAGTGGAGGCCGCAAAAACACCTGAAAACATACAGCAAATTCACGCGCCACTGTCTTAGCTGTCTGAGGGGGTGTGGTCAGGCCCCTGGCAGGAAAGGTTTGGGCACACTGATCTAAATGAACATCTGTATCAAGGACAAGAGTTCAAAAGGGGAGTAAACCAGAAAAGGGGACAAGAAAATGGATGGTCAGATGCAAGTCTGGCTCCCATATTTGGCAGAAAATACTACCTGCCTGGAAAATGGGAAGTTGGGAACAACTCCATGGTGCTGACACAGTTTCTTTGAGGCTGAAACAATGGGCCACGATGAAGATGGATACATAATGCATAATGCTTTGCTGCCATACAGTTGGGAACTTTTAGGCCAGGGGTGCCCAAACTATGGCCTGGGGGCTGGATGTGCCCCCTAAGGCCAATTCATCCAGCCCGTGAAGCTCTCGTTGCTCCTGGAAGTGGAAGTAAAATGCACCCTTATGGGCATATTGGCATTAGAGGGCACATCTGGCCCCTAGGCCATAGTGACTGGCTCCCTGAACCATGTGACCAGCCTGTGGCATGAAAAGTTTGGGCACCCCTGTTTTAGGTTTTTTTTCTTAAAAGTCAGGGCTGGAGATAGATAGATAATATTTTAAACATCTGTTCATTTCATAAATTTTCATTTTGCATCCCACAGATATGCTGTACAAAGAGCAAATTTAGTTTTTTCAGAAGTTTATCTATTTAGACAGCTCTAATGAGAATGAAAACATAGTGTTACCCAAAAATTTGGGGCCCAGGTACGTTTCTCTGGCAGAGGTATAAAGACCCTAAGAACTTACAACGAGACAGATAATTCGATCAAAACAAAATGATTTATTGGGAGCAAAAGCAAAGGAAAGCTATAAGGGATATAGACTGGCCAGACCTATACTCTATAGCTACCTTTCCCTCAATCGTTTTGAAGAAAAACTGCTCGTGATCTCTGCTCACAAAATTTGGTGAACAGAAGATAGCCCCCACCCACCTCTAAAGCCTTATATCTGCTTTCTAAACTAACTTCTAGGTGACAAGGGAGAGGGGACTGAAACTGGGAAGGAGGAAGGGCAATTAACACATTTAATTACAAGCAAATATAAAACACAAAGCAGGGTATGAGGTAATGGGTTTGAATGTAAAGAAACAGCAGATTACAGCTATTGCTGAAAAAACCGGTTATAGAGAGTTTACATTAGGTCAAAGGAGCATATTTGTGGTTGACAGGAATATCTCTTTGTTCTCTGCTGAATGAAACAGAGGCTGGTACGTCTTCTCCAATGGGAGGCGATCTAGCAGTATTGACAGCCAATGGTGCTTTGAGGCGGGAAATTGCAGTTCCAACGTGGGTTAATGTTCCGGACATGAATGAATTACAGTGTTTGACTCACTCTTAAGTAGAAAAATAAAGAAAGGAAGTTAGAATCATTATGTCTTGATTGTTTAATTAAATGGAGATCTCTGGAAGAGGGAAACCAACAATTTAGCCTTTGTTTGCCCTTGTAATCTGGTTGCTACGTTCGTGAGAGACGGGACGTCCACTTGTCCCTTCCAGCCCTGTGCTGTCAGCTTATTGTTGTGTAAGGCTTTTCTTAGGTTCTTGCTTCCCCCCTTTCCCTGATCAATTTTGGGGTTCCATGGTTCTTGTGTTCCCCACAGAATTTTGTTTTTATGTTGATTTCCCTCTTTCGCTATGTTTGTGCTTGGATCAGTGTTCTAAAAATGTTGAATTGAACTTTAATCAAACCAGAGGTATGAGTCATTCAGCTTCCTTTGTGAAGGAATGAAAAGGAATTTCTGCTTATCAGAAAACCCAACAAACCGGTTTTCACACCCTTTGACCCAGTACACAATGGACCTTATTTTTTTTACATTCCTTGCCAGAGTCTATTGACTATTGGGTAATCCCCCTTCCTCCTGGAGAGGCTTCTTCCTTATTTTCCATGTGTGTGTGTTGTGATATGTGGCGTTTAATAAATGCTGTGATTAATTATGATGCTTTATTCAAAATTTCAGGTATCAATAGTCTGCATTGCCAGGAAAAATTCTTACACGTAGCAATTGTTTGATTTTGTGATTGTTATCGTTCATCATGGAATGCTGCTCTTCTGGTTTCTACTTGAACATTTCTCTCTCTTTTTAAACTAAGAAAAAACATTTATAATTTCTCTCTATTCCTTATAATAACTTTAAATATTTTTTCTATTAATTGTAACTGAAACAACCTAGCATTGTATCTGGTTATGCTCATTCCCACTGGGGTAAAAAGGACCTCATTTTCAAAGGTAAAGGTCTCCCTAGCTTGAAAGCCAGTCATGTTTGGCTTTAGGGGGCGGTACTTATCTCCATTTACAACCAAAGTGCCAGCACTGTCTGCATCTTCAGTCATTTCCATGAGTCATGTGGCAGGCATGACCATGGAAATGACCTAACTGCCGAAGCGGTATCCATTTATCTTCTTGCAATTTCTTGCTTTCGAATTTCTGTTGGCAGGAGCTGAGACAGATGACAAGATCTCATGCCATCACAGGGCACCTGAGTCTCAAACTGCTGAACAGCGGACCTCCCAGTTGCTATGCTCAATGTCTTCACCCCTAACCCACTGCGGCTTCGTGGAAAGCATGCATAGGCTTTAAAACACAAAAATGTGTCTTTCATTTGTAGTACCACTTACCCTGAACTATGTTCCCTCTCCTGGACACTTTAAAAGAGATTGCAGTCCCGTGAGACTCCAGCCAGTACCCAGAGGACTGGCAACCTTAAGAGGTAAGTTACTGGATCCCCAGCCCAAACATATTTCTGTTGCCTTCTGCTTACTAGTTATGCTTGGCACAAAGCTACCATTTTTTATGAAGCTGCAAAGTTGCCTTGTATTGAAGTTGAACTTTGATCTAGCCGATCAATATTATGATTTTCTGCAACAATTTTAAAGATTTATATCCCATCAGTCTTCAGACAAATCTCGCAAAGCAGCTAAAAAACAAAAGTAAACCCATAAACAAACAGTTTGAATATGTCAGTTATGAAAACATTAAAACACTAAAACAAAAACCAACCAGCAGCAGCCTTCAAAAGAAAGCACCACCAGAACGAAAACTGGAACAATAGAACTGTTCTCTTCTATGAATGTACGGGGATTGAGTTCAGTTTTCATTTTAAAAGTAACCCAACCTGCTTTGTGCTTGCCAGCTTAAGTTGTTAAGAAATTGGAAGTCAGTTTTGTGTTGGATGGAATATTCATCTCTCCACATTTGTATATTTATATATATGCTTCTTGTGGCTAAAGAAATATATTCCATAAAATGTGTTTAATTAAGGACAAAATCCTTTTGTTAAGAAGTGTGTGCATAAGGTTATAAGGCACAGGTTCCCAATCAGTGGGTCATGACCACTGAGAGGATCGCAGTGTGTTTTTGGGGTGGTGGTGGTTATCCCCACAGTTATGCTACACTGTGTTGAGAAGAGAGTCTTGGGAGAAGGGGGTGGGAGAACTTAGAGAGATGCTGCCATGTTGTGTCTGTGTGTGTGTTTTATTTTTTTTTGTTTACCCTGTTAAAATGCCTTCTTTTGTTGTTGTTCAGTGGCATAGTTGAGTCTGACCTTTTGCGACCCCATGGACCATCGCATGCCAGCCACCCCTATTCTCTTATGTACATATATATAATGTCTGTCTGCTATGGTGATGGAGTAGATCATACAGCCATCGAGTGTTGGGTGGCAGTAAATAACCTGACTAAAGTGGCCAACTTGCTATTGTTAGATGAGCCCCTTTCAGTGGGGTGATGTTCCCCTCAGTGGAGGAAATGCCACTGGAAACCATCCTATTGGGCCCAAGGGCAAAATGAGTAGAGGAGGAACCACTTCACTATTCTGATTCCCAATGGTCATGAAGGCAGAAGAGGCCATGCCAGTTGGACTGACTGTAAAGGTACACCTTGTCAATATCCTCAAGGCTGTGGCAGTCCATTGCAGTCCCTGTGTTAAATCCTACATGTCTCATTTCATACGTACTACAGGAGATGACTCCATGATCACATTGTGTGGGTCACTTTATGGCAAGCTGGGATCCACCGTAAAGAAATTCACGCCAATGGCTCTTTTCCTGTTTGTCATTATGATTTCCAGGGGAAAAAAATATACAGTCAAACCTTGCATAACGAGTGTTTCACTTAGCAAAAAACTCGCTTAACAAGCAAGTTTTTTGCTAAGCAGTCTGACTCGCATAACGAAAATTTTCACTATGTGAGTCAGACTTTCCCTATGGAAAAACTCTCATATTTTTTTCACTATGCGAGTTTCCCCCATAGAAATGCTTGTTATGCGAGTTTTTCCATAGGAATTTTGTTTGTTTCGCATAGCGAGCAACCTCGCATAGTGAGTAACCTCACTTAACGAATTAAATTCATTATGTAAGGTATTACTGTATACTCGGATACTAGTAGCAGACAATGATGTAAATGTGCAAATACAATCACAGGTTTCTTAGCTATTATAAATGGAGTTGTGACTCAAAAAAGGTTGGGAAATATTGCTGTAAGGCTTTATTAAGCGTGAATTGCTTGACTTGCAACTTTTAAATAATCTCCCACAGGGTCTCCAAATGATATCTCCCTTGACTGTGTTCAGTAAAGCCTAGATGTTTGCACAATTTACCATTTTAATTTACCATTTCAGAAATTCCTAGCTTCTGGTTTAGTTCTGCTTCATTCTGCAAAAAGCTGTCAAATTCTGCACAGCATAATTTCCTTTCCAGGAAAATTTCCACAGGGAATATGTGATTTTATGGAATAACTGTAGTTAATTTTTTCAAATTGATGTTTATTTTGAAACAGAAAAAGATCATGACCAATATCCTGTTGTATCGCTCTGGCAGCCTAGCTAATTAAAGAGTCTCTATTTTGATTTTTGCTTGTGCCTGACTCACGCATAATGAGATGAAGCCACACACAATCTGAAATCAAAGAAGAGATTAGCCACAATCCGACACTGCTTCTGAAGTCATTTCTACTAGGGTGATGGGGCTACATAACATGATTTTGCCCATGAAACATCTGGGAGATCCCACAAGATTTGCTACAAGATTTCTTAAACACACACACACACACACACACACACACACACACCTTTGAAGGTGTCTGAGCTTTCTTGTTGAGAGAAAAGTGGCTGTGAGATTAACATTTCTAATACAAGGTATACTGTTTAAAGAGAACATTAAACAGAACATTAAGCAGTGGGGGATAGCTTGGGCTATTTAATAAATAATAATAAATCTTAGAACTGCAGAGGTGGATGCAGACTCTGTGACTCATCAAGTCAAGAAGGCATAGTGGGGAATCAAACTGCCAGCCAGATACCTATACCACTGCTCTATAATGGGTAAATCATGTCTTCATTTTAGTCAGTGAAACATTGGCCTTTTGCCTAGTTTTCTATCACTTATGCACACCTGTTGTAAAATAAGAGGTCTACTTGCTTTTGCAGGAACCTAGTGCATGGACAATTTCTTCTTCTTCTGCTATATCCAAATCCAAATATTGGCGTCATTGCAGATGGTGATTGCAGCCATGAAATAAAAAGGCGACTGATTCTTGGGAGGCTAGCTATGAGAAACCTGGGGAAAATAGTGAAAAGTAGAGACATCACATTGCAAACAAAAATCCATATAGTCAAAGCAATGGTATTCCCGGTGGCAATGTATGGTTGTGAGAGCTGGACCATTACGAAAGCTGAGCGGAGAAGAATAGATGACTTTGAGATGTGGTGTTGGAGGAGAGTTTTGAGAGTCCCCTGGACAGTGAGGAGAACAAATAGGTCAATCTTAGAAGAAATCAACCCTGACTGCTCCCTGGAAGGTCAAATAGTAAAGATGAAACTGAAGTACTTTGGACATCAAATGAGAAGAGAAGATTCACTTGAGAAGGCCTTGATGCTTGGAAAGGTGGAGGGCAAAAGAAGAAGGGGTGGCCCAAAATGAGATGGCTAGATGGTATTGTAGAGACAATGGTCACAGAGCTGGGTGGGCTGAGGAGGATGGTGGAGGACAGAGGTGCCTGGAGGACAGTGGTCCATAGGGTCACAAAGGGTCGGAAACAACTGTGTGACTGAGCAACAACAAACATGGCATATAATGCAGTGGCCTTTCATCTGCCTTCTGCATTGCAGCATGACCCCTGTACCACTGTTCCAGCTCTGTGAGTCACTTTCTGGTCCTGAGCCCTTTTGACATGCAAAGTCCTCATCAGTCTCAGGCCGGTATTGATGAAGCTGCTGCCCTTCATCAGGATGCATTCAAGTAGGATTTAATCCACTTGGGGACTATCCAATGGACAATACAGACATGAATTAATATATGACAAGGATGAGTTATGGGTCAATGCTAGGCCACTGTCCCAAGTTTAATATTTGTCCTTTCAAACTCAACAGTAGTGGATGATGCAGAACTTAGAAAAGACACTTCTTGAACTACAGCTACCAGAATTTGGCAAGCGGTATACGGCCAGTCAAAAAAGGAAAAGTCTATTTGTAAAATCCATAGGCCCGAAACTATGGAGAGGCATTGCCACTCAGCATAGACAAAGAGGACAAAATGAGAGCCTTCAGATTTGGTTCGAGGCATTCTCTTGAGGAATAAAAGGTCTTAGTAAAAGAATAGGTATCTTACTGGTCAAATATTAAAATGGGATTTTTATTCTTCTCCTCTGCAGAGAAACAAACAAAGAGGGACTTGAATCTTCGGAACATGTTCATAAACATTTGAGTTTTATTATTATCGCCCTACATCACTGAGGCATTTTTATCAAAACACATCCCTGCTATTTATGGGTTTATAAATGTAGAACATGCTTTTATAACCCATGTTTAGAGCCCTACAAGTAGCTGATGCAACCAGTTTTCCTTCTTCTCTCCCATCACTTGCTGCCTCTTTGAAATATTATTACATCCTTAAATCTCAATCTCCTTTTCTACCACTTCCTCTTGTTCTTCCTCCCTTCCCTCCTTCCTTCCTTCCCTCCCTCCCTCCCTCTTTCCTTTCTTTAGTGACCACAATGGTAGTTTCAGTAAATAAAGTTAGTGCTTGATAATCTGGAACGGCCAAGAGCTTAACTCTGCCCTTGGAGATCACTTACATCAAACCAGTGATCAAAAAGTGGTGCAGCTAAAATTTGTCATCAGGGATTTCCTACAGAAGAATTACAGTGGAGAAATGGTCTGATCAATACTATGGATTTTCACTGCAGGGGCTGATAGTCCAATTGCTGTGAAACACTCGCACAGATAAAAGGGCACAGCTGCCACTTTGTTACAGACTGCTGACTCAGCGCAAAGCCTGTCAGGTATTTATAGGCTGAAGTGATACAGAATTATCACCTTGCAGTGGCTGGCTCTTGTTAGTTGTGAGATTGCCTCCCTTTATGGGATTGCTAAATGCAGGTGAATGGAAAAATGATGGCTAACAGCTGTCAAAATGCAAGAGAATGAAGTACTTAAATCTCTCTTTTTTAAAAAAAAATCTATTAAAAGGGTAAAATACCAAACATATATCAGTGTACAGACGTTGTAATGATTCTGGGCCCAGTAAAATAAGGATTATAAACAAGCACCTTCTGATCTACGTAGAAGAAGGACTTAGGGAAGAAACAGGAAAATACAGTGTTACTGTTTTAACTTTCCTACTCATAATAAGATGCCAAAGAGCTTAATTAAATTCTTCTCCAAAACGTTCTTTCTTTTCTACATAGACATTTCCCGAAAAAACTTTAAACAGTTGGCCAATGTGACCTTTATGACTCATGTTACACAGCAATCCTTTCCTCAGGATCATCACACATGAAAAGGAAAAAGTATATTTCCTCCTCTTACAATGTTATATTTGAAGGTATGGAAATCTTTCAAAGCTACAAGCTTGGGATGGTCCTGTGCCCCCATTAAATGTTCTGTCTTCAATGGTCAGGCAATGGGTAAAGATATGCCGGGAGTGAAACTCTTCCTCCTTGTTTAACTAACTAATATGGAGACAAAATTGTCCTGTGTTATTTTCTCACAAACTGTGAAGCTATGAAACAGGGGAGACATTGTGTTGTATGATGGAGTTGTTGGCAGGTTCTGTAAATACAAAAAAGTAAATTTAACTGCTGATCAGAAGCAGGCAATAACATACTACAACCAGTTACATCAGGGGTGGCCAAATATTTTGGGCTGTGGGCCAGTCACATGGTTGAGTGGAATGGTCACATGGAATGGTGGTTCCTCCCACCAGAAGTGGAAGTAAAAGAGAAGGGGAGTAGCAGACGTGAATGAGCAATAGGGTGTTAAGCATTTGGGTAGTTTCTCAAAAAGAAGGTCTGATGGCTAGAGAAGGTATGGTGGCTACAGAAACCAAGACAAGATGCCATCTAAAAGCTGGATTCTTCTAAAGCTTTCATCATACTAATGTAAATTTAAACATTAATTTAAAATTAATATAAGCATTACACCTCCTTTCCAATAATGTAATCAGATTTTTTAGTCTGCATGTTTGCTCATTCTTATGCCATACATCTGCCTAAAGAAACCCAACACCCCACAATAAACCATCTATTATATATGTAATGATCAATCAAATAATAACTTATTTCACATAAACTGTAAAAATGCAAATAAAACCTATCAAGCAATTTTTGTCTTATCTGCTACATAGGTGGTAGAATTCACTACTTAGGTGGTAGAAGAGCAATTTACTAAAATCCAAAGGTCAATTAAAACAATTCCCAATTGCATCCCTTCATAAATTCCTGCAAGGATGTCAGACTCAGAAAGGATTCAAGAAGAGAATTCCAAAGCAGAAGAACAGCAACACAAAAATATATATTCCTGATTTAATGAAGCCAAACAGCTTTAACAGATGTCATCGTGGAAAGTCCCAGAATATCTCACTTGGCCTAGGGTAGCCTGAAATCAATTTCCACTGACCAAATCTATTGTTTGGTTGGCATTATCTCTCCAGAAGGATGTTAAGATGTACCAGGTAAAGGTCATCCTTGCTCTGATTCTGATTCTAGGGTGTGGTACTCATCTCCCTTTACAGCCAAAAAGCCAGCACTGTCCGCGTCTGCACACATGTCTGTGGTCATTTGGCAAGCATGACTCGACACCAGAGCATACAGAACACTGTTACCTTTCCCACTGAAGCAATACCTATTTATCTAATTGCAATGCCTTGCTTTCGAACTGATTGGTTGGCAGGAGCTGGGACAGAGATGGTAGATCAGTCTGCCATGCAGAGCTTGGGTCTCAAACTGCTGACCTGCCGACCTTCCAGTCATCAAGTTCATCTTAAGCACTAAGCCACCTCAGTCCTAAGAGGTACCAACAAATAATAAATTAAACATAATGTAATACAGCATGAAACCTGCCCACTTCATGGACACCAACTCTATAGATGATGGTTAAAATCAAGAAAAAGGTTTTCTGCAGACATTTCATGCCCTAAATATGCTGAAGATTGTCTCCTACTACTTCTTGTGCTGTATCTGATTCCAAATATTGGTGATTAGCCATGAAGACTGTCCTGAGAATATAATGCAGTGGCCTTTCATCTGCCTTCCACATCACAGTGTGACACCCGTACCACTGATCCAGCTCTGTGAGTCACTTTCTGGTCCTGAGCCCTTTTGGCACGCAAAGTCCTCATCGGCTCTAGGCCAGTATTGATGAAGCTGCTGCTCTCCATCAAGATAGATTCAAGTGGATTTAATCCACTTGGGGACCATCACCCTTCCCTGTGGACTTTGGCACCCAAGCCGTTAGTCCTCATGGTTGTCAGGTTAGTTAACCGCCAGCTGACACTTGGTGTTGAGTCACTGGGTGTATGGTCTACTCCAGTGATGGCGAATCTTGGCATTCCAGACATTCTTGAACTTCAATTTCCAGCTGATCAGCAGGAATACTGACTTGGGCCTCTGGAAATTGCAGTCCAAGAACAACTGGAGTGTCAAGGTTTGCCGGCACTGGTCTAGTCTATTACCATAGCAGGATAACCTAGTCAGACTTGTCTCCTACTAAGACAGGATTTTGGTTGGACTATCTGGAAGTCATTTCATAGACTTCAAAGTGAAATAGAAATGTCTAAGTATAGTCAAATAAAATGGGGTTACTTAGCTAAGGACAATTCTTATGTGAATTGTATTTATTTTATTTATATATCATCCATCTGGAGTTATATGGTTGCCTTTGTGCTGCAGCAAACATCTACACACTTAAGAAGAAAATTATACTTCCCTTGACATTTGAAGAAGTGTTTAATGGCAGCATGCAGCAGCTGATGAGCCTTTGAGTTATAGTGGCAACATGTGTTGCTGGAGGAGCCAAATGCCACTTGGACATAGGGATCATGTCAAGTGGCAATGTTCTCCTCCCCCCCCTTCATCCCATAACACATCAGTCCAAAACTGACAAGAGTAGACCAGCCCTAACTTCCTTTTGAATGCTTCCATTCATGGAACACTTACCACCTTCTGAGGTAATTGGTTCTACTGTACTGCTCTAACAGCTAAGACATTTTTCCTGATATTCAACTCAAATCTCTCTTCCTGTATCTTGAATCCATTATTATATGCCCTGCACTCTGGAATGACTGAGAATGGATGCAGCTCCTCCTCTGTTTGACAATCTTTAAAGTATTTGAAGACTGTTATTTTGCTGCCTGAGGAAGGTAGCATGGTGTCCTGCTACTTGAACTAATCAGACTTGCAACAGTGCTTTACTTCAGCAGGATAGGCTCCTTTACCAAATTTTAAGGTAGCATGCTAGTTTAGGCAGTACAGACATGTTGTACAGCAGGAAAGGGGAAATATCAGGATAGTGAAGAAGAATATATAGGGAGATACCACTACTGCCCCCCAACATCCATCACCTGAGGCAATTCATTAATGATAGGGCCAGCCCTGGTGGGCAGGCTCCCTTGAATTCTCATATTCTTCAAAGTTTCCAGATGACAATGTTCCTTAGACTAGAGCTTGTGAAGAGTAGACAATGGAGCCCCCACATTGTGGCAGTCTCCGGAGGATACTGGTAAAACAATAGCTGTTATCATTTAAGTGGTGTTGGATGGAAGTTTACTGTCATAAGCAATAAACTGAAGATAAAGGAAAGGGGGATAAAGAAAACAAAAGGGAAGCAATAGAGGAGGGGGATTTAAAATCACCAATTGATGGGGGGGGGGGGAGAAAGACAACCGAGGGAAAGAAAAGATATACATAAACCACTTGTTTTTGTCTCTCTAGTTGCTATGATCTGCAGAAAGGAAATAGACTGTATAAAATCACATCTCAGGAACACCAGCATAAATTCCCCCTTGCTTTGACAAGTACGTAATTTTGTGCAGTGATGCTCTTCACGTCTGGAGAGTTATGAGGCAATTTCATTCCCATCTGACAAATTTACAAAGAAACATTAGAGAGAAGGGATTAGAAAAGCGAGAAATCTTTATAGACTTTTTCCTCGGGCAGTATTTTCGTTCCATCTTTTGGCTCTTCCTAGAGGTACGTGTGGCAAGTGACTCGGTGTGGCTCAAATGGAGCAGCAGCAAAACGTTAAACAGATAAGCACATCAGGAAATGTGCTTTAAATCAACTAATTGTATTTACATTATTGGAGCTAGACAATCTAGCCTGGCTAAAGTTGTCATTGTACTTCTTAACGATAATTTAAAACAGGGCACACAGACAATATTCCTTAGAAAGAGTTAAGTCTGTAGATGTCTCCAAAATAGTAGAAATCAGTACATTATCTTTATCCTAGTTTCTGATTTCATGCTAGAACATTTCCATAATTTATTTATTTATAAATCAAATTTATATCCTGCCCTCATCAAAAGACTCAGGGCGACTTACAAGACTAAAAACACAATTAAACACATTAGTTACATTAAAAGGTCAAAAAAAGTTAAAAGGATTAAAAATTAAAAAGATAACAGGGAGAGAGGTGGAGGTCAAAAGAGCCAAGGTGACCATCTGGCCTGCACCCCACACATGCCCCACCAGCCAGGTCTTAACCCCCTTTCTGAAGGGCAGCAGCTCCGTCTGGAGGAGGTTCCATAGGGCTGGAGCAGACACAGAAAAGGCTCTCCTTCTAGTGCTAGAGAGGTGAGCCTCTCTAGCTGATGGCACAACCAGAGAGCCTCTCCAGTCTGCTCTGGTGGGACAGACAGATGTTCTTGGGGTGACACGGTCTCTTAAGTATTCTGCCCACTACCATGTAGGGCTTTAAACCTTTACCAGCACCCTGATTTGCACTCGGAGGCATACTGGGAGCCGGTGAGCTCTCAGAGCAGTGGTGAGGCATGGGCATAACACCTGCACCCCATCACAACCTGTGCAGCCCCATTCTGGACCAGCTGCAGCCTCTGAATAGTCATCAAGGACAGCCCCAAGCAGAGCACATTACAGTAATCAAGTCTGGAGGTGACCAAAGCATGTGTGATCATGAGCAAGGAGTCTCGGGCATAGCTGGTGTACAACATGAAGTTGTGCAGAAGCCCTCCTAGCCACGACTGCCACCTGCTCTTTGAGCAGGAGTCGGAGGACCCCCATGTTATGCACCGGGTCTGTTTGGGCCAAAACCACCCCATCCAGAACCAAAGATGGTAGTTCCCAAGATAATGCAGGACCCCTGACCCACAGCCATTCAGTCTTGCCAGGATTCACATGTAGCCTGTTGTCCCTCATCCAGACCCTAATAGCCTCCAGGCAACTTCCACTGCATCACTAGGATCTCTATGGGCTGAGATATACAGCTGGGTAGCATCTGCATATTGATGATACCTCACCCCACTGTCGCCCTCTCATTCCAGAGGTAGACAAGCGCCTCAGGCAGATTGCATCGCTGGTCCAGAGAAATATCCCCCAGTTCCCTTTGGAATCCATATGGATCCATCAGTCGCTGGGGGCAAGCCAATTTAATAGCTAATTTATTCAACTGCTCTTAACCAGTGGAATTCCTGCCTAGCTTCTCATGTGCCTGTTATTTTTGTTATTGACTACTTGTTTCCAACATAATCCTATAAAGTGTGTCATCAAGTTGATTGTGACATACAGTAACAATTCTCAGGTTTCTCAGGCATGATCCACCCATCTCTTCTCCTGAGGACAATCAGAACTATGAAATTTGTTCAAGGCTGGTCCGTCTCATGGGAGGCACTGTGGGGAATTGATGTACTCACCCTGGATATGCAGCCATGTTCTCCAATTGTCTCCAGCAGCTCCCCTGGTGGCTTAGTGGTTAAGACACTGAGCTTGGAGACTGGAAGGTTGGGTTTTGACTGCATGGGGTCATGAAAGGAGCCTCATTCAGTGGAGTTTTTCCAGAAAAAAATCCTTTCAACCCAGAGTAATCTCTGACACAAAATTATTACTCTCTCCAGAAGTTTTGGTCATTAACATCCCTGCCTGAGGCTCGCAGACTTAAGTCCACGCCTCCTTTTTTTGGGCCAATTAATCCTGTGTCCCCTTCCACATTTCTTAGAATTATTATCTTTTCCAGAGAATCTTGTTTTCTCATGGCATGGCCCAATCACAGTAGCCGCATTTAGTCATTTTAGCTTCTAGAACCTGTTTCTGATATCCATAAAGGTCTTCAGCAACACAATTTGATGGAATCATTTTTTTCCTGTCAGCCTTCTTATCTTTTGGCATGGACAGCTTTTATATCCATAAACAGTAATTAAGGTGATAGAATTAATAATAGCAAGGACAAAGATGTTGCTGCATAAGAGTGAGTCCTGAGAGACATTAAGCAAATAAAAGAAGGCAGCAGGAGCAACCAGGCCTTTGTTATCACAAAATCATAGAACAATAGAGTTGGAAGTGATCTATAAGGCCATCAAGCCTACCTCTCCCATCCTCACTCAATGCAGCAATCCAAGTTAAAGTGTAAGTGACAAATGTATACCCTTTTGAATGCCTCCAGTATCCGAGGGTCAGGTTTACTTAATGCTTGGATGGAAAGTATTTGTTCACCAGGAAAGTATTCCTTCACCACGGAACAAACATGGTCCTAGGTTTAATTTTAACATCTCAGGCAGGACTGCATGCAAATAGACTTGATTTCTCAAGTCTGTTTGCAAGCATGGTATGTCGTTGCGGAGACATCTACCAATGTGTGGACTCCTTGCTGAATAACAACTCCAAGGTATCCAAGTTATCTAGGCTGGACTAGTAAACAATCCTACCTGAAGTGTTGGAGATTTCCTGCCAGTTAAGAGTGGACAGTAGTAGACTAGATGGGCAAATGTTCTTGCTGGCATAAATTAGCTTCATATGTCTCAAAGGTTAGAACGGGGCAAGTGGCTTGAGTAACAAGCTCTTTCTTTACAAGGAGCTCTCAATATCAGTTGTGTTGGCTGAAAGGAAAACAGAGAATTCTGAGATCTTGTAACCCTAAACACAAGACCGATTCAGATTGCAGATAGTGTGTCTTACAGCTTCTAAGTAAACATCCTTTATTCTTATGAAATTTCCTACACCTCTTACCTCTATGTAAGGCCATAGCAAGTAATGGATGGTAAGGGTCTCCATCTTCCTATCCATTTCTTCCCTTTCATTTTTATTAATGAAAACTCCATGATGGTGTTTGAAAGATTGAAAACACATTGTTTTCTTGGCGCAAAGGTGAAATATAACACATTGCAGATGTCCTCAAATACAGAACACAGATGAAAATGTTTTATGACCCCAGTCAGACATTATGAAACTGAAAATGCACAGTGGGACATGGTTTCATAGGCCCTGGTTGAAAACCCCTAAGCAATCACCACAATAGCTGTACCTGTACAATGACAAGAAAAAGTAAAGGGAGGAGACATTTATTATCTTTCTCATAGGGACAATTGTTAGGACAATTGTTGACCTAACTTATAACTCAAATCTTCATTTTATAATACCTATTTAAAAAACTGAAACTCATATTGGCAGCCAATCTCGACTTCACCAATGCTACATTTTTAACCCATCTGCATTTGCAATCATTCCATCTCTTGTTACGTCTGATTTCTTAATACCTTTCACAGAGTGGTTTTGTTTTCTTCATTAACATTAGCTTGATGCCCCCCCCCCCTTCCTGGTTTCCTTCTGAAAGGCCAAGGTGACATGTTTCTATGGTACCAAGTTTCAACAAGCCTTTGCTTTCTTGGCTAGATGTGGTCATGGATTTTATCTGGTCAAGTTGATTGAAAATGAATGCACAGAGCAACACAGGATAAACTTTTGGGCCTTGGGCTGCAGGAGGAAAGAAAGCCAAAAAAATGTCAACACAGTGAAGAAGTGCAACTTCTTCTTAACCAGGGCTTGTATAATGGCCATTATGTAGAACAGACCTCCACAGCTTGTTACTTATCCAGCAAGAACACATCCCACCAACTGTGTATGGAGAACCTCTCAGGACTTAATGAACCTCCTTTTTTTGCTGTCCTCCATGGTCTGAAGGAACAGGCATGGACTTAAAGTGATCCCCCCAAATGTCTGCCTTAGTAAAGAAGGATTCTTATAATCCCAGCAAACTTTGCAAAATAAAGGTCCGAAGATCAAACTGGATTCCCACCAAACTTGGAACAGTTACAATTTTGGATTACATCTCCCAGAATTCACCACCAGCCAGTATTATAACTGACTGTAAGAGAGGTGAACCACTGACATGGATGGAGTATTACAGAGAATCATTTGAAGTAACCTTCGGGGCTTCAATAGCAGGAACCTGCTGTTGAAACATGTAGGTTTGGTGTGCATCTGTCATTTCTGGTACACAAGGATCCATGTAAGGCTGAGAATCTTCTAGTCTGTGAGTGGAAAGGCTTCTTGACTACACAACTATACCTCCAAACCAGGTACCAGTCCATGCCAACCTTCTGCTCTTACAACTTTAAGGAGTGTGCTGAATGTTTTTCAAGTATTCCTCTGTTTCATAGGCAGTTATAGGCAATTAGAGTGAAACACTTTCATATTCTAAGTGAGATATTGAAGGAGTGTTTTCTTCCATGCCATCCCCTGCCATTAGGTTTCCATGGCTAAGTGGAAGAGTTGAATTCAGGTCTCCTGAGTCTTAATCTACTACCCTATCCAAAGCACTACACTGAGTCTCCATCACACACACACACAACAACAAGCCACACCAGTGGTGGGCATCAGCAGGTTCGCACCACTTCGCCACAACCAGTAGCAGAAATTCTGGCTGTCCCCGCCCATTCAAGTTTTGAAATAAAGCAGTCCTAATTCAGGTGCAAGGCAGGGCTTTCCCCCTCACCACACCCACCATACCACAGCCACAGTGTGGTAATAATTTTTTGGGGGGGAGCCTACCACTGAGCAACACTGATTCTAAAACATGCTTTCCAAATTTTTGAATGACATCTTTATTGAGAGGAGTGTTGTTATTTTAGAGTGAAGCTTATTATTAAGAAATATGCTGAGCTATGAGAAAGTACATTGTTTACTATATGGCCTATATGGCCTAACTATTTCCAAGGAGCACAGAACAACCTAAGAGGAGTTCCTTTCATTTTTCCAAAGCTTGGAAAAGCTACTTTAAAAATAACAATTTACAGGCATAGATCCAAGACTTTCCAGGTAGTTAACATTAATTATCATTACACTTCTAAAAACATAACTCTTATTTGTTTATTTATTTACTTACTTTTTATTAGTTTTATTTCACTTTAAAAACTCAAGGTGGCTCAAAATATTTAAAAACAAACAGTCTAACATAATGATCAATTATAACACTAAAATCTTAAACATTAAATTTTTTTAAAGCATTAAAATAATTACAGGTCACACACAGACACACACACCGTATCAATGGGTTCAATATCCATGATTTCAGTTGTCCCTGAGTTAAAAAAAAAAACACAATAAAAAAAATCTTGAAATGCATGTGTATTTCCATGGTGCATTACCAGATCTGGTCTAGTACTTGGTCTAATATTCTTCCAAATATTTTCTATGATTCAGGTTTGAAATTGCCTCTGTTAAAAAATAGAAGTAGCTAATTTCAAATAATGTAATTACTGTTCCTGTATTTATTTGTCTTGGGCTATTGAGTAATGGTTACAAATTTATTTTTAGGTATTATATGCAACAACTGAGTTACTCAGTTGTAATGAGTAATACCAAGTTATAAAAGATACTTCTAAAGCAGGGGTTCCCAAACGTTTCAAGCCAGGGGACAGGTCATGCTCTCTCAATCAACTTTGAGGGCTGGATAGCCATTTTGCCTTGCTTGCATGATGGGGTGGCCATTTTTGTCCCAACGGCTTCAAAAGGATGACCATTTTGTTTCTCGGATGCCCTTGAAAGGGGGTGGGGGTCCCACATGATATGGCACCAGGGGCTGGATCCAGCCCATGGGCCTTCAGTTGGGAACCTCTGTTCTACAGGGTATTTGAAGATATCTTTAGAAACATGTTGACTGGGGTTTACTCCAGGATTTTGCTTTTCTTTTTTCAGTCCCAGATAGCAAGAGAAATGCTCCCCATTTGTTGATCAGAGCAACAAAAACAGTGACTTGACTGCTGAGAAGAAGTGAATAACACAATTAGTTCTAGTTAAAATTTAACATTCTGAGCTCTAGGGGAAAAATATAGCAGCCCCAAGGACTTGTCTTAAAGCCCCTGCTCAGCTTGTAAACTTTCAGAAAGCAGAATTAAGAAGTGACTCATCTAAAAGCTACAGCAAAAGATGTAGACTAAATTGCTGGGGGGAAATTGTCCCACATGTAAACTATCTGAAAGGGAAATAACAGCTCATGAATGCTTCATTAATGCTTCCATTCTAAACATATCCTGATTTTATTATGAACAGTCTTGATTCCCATTCTGTGGGGATAAGAGCAGTGGAAAATCAATCAATCAATCCATCAATCAATCAGACGATACTGAATGAAGAAAGTACATTTAAGATAAAGAGCTACCTTCCACCACAAGTGTAAGCTTCTTTTGTCTAAGGAGCGGTTTCATCTTTCTCTTCAACTCTTTCTGCTTCTCACACATGTGGATTAAGCATCAGGCTTGCTCCATGTTGCTGTCTTCTACTATCCAAGATGTTTCATTATGTTCAGTAGTGTAAGGGAACCAGGGCTCATAGAGTCTAATCTGTATAAATGTCTGGTTCAGAAGGGACAACGATACCATCCGCACATGACCCTCAAGCTTCCTTGGTCCTTCTAAACTTGTTGCAGTCTTTTCAGTCACTTGGAGAGAAATAGATTTCCTCAGGAAAGGTGCACATGGGCCCACAAAGCTTTATGCATTTTTAACTCTTCTTATTGTGGTGGTGGTTGACCTTACTATGAGGACAGTCTTGATGAACACCAGGACTTCTAATGTATCATGATGCAATTGATTATTTGTTCATAAATGGAAAAAAGAAAAGGTTACAAATATAAGCCAGAATAGTAAAATAACTTGCAAAGGTCAGAATCCTGTTGGATTTATGCACTAAAAATGCCAAATTGTGTAAATTGGTATGTGCAGCCATACTAGTGGACTGCTGAGTGTTGGGGCATATTTGGGATCTGTGATCAATTGAGCACTTGGTGATGTGCCAGTCATGCTACAGGTGGTTAGAAATTTTTGAAAATCACTCCTGCAATCTCCTTTAAGCACATGGTATTTTTCAGTAGGATTCTGGCCATTGATTGTGATAGAACTAGCTTTATAATGCGTGTACTTAGGACTGCAGCCTTGTGTATTGAAGTCCAACACAATCCAAGATTGGGGAAGACTAGCATGATGGAAAGGCTGAATATTTTTACTCTCTCCCCAGCTTGCCAAACTCAATCCACCTTTATCTAGTACATAGGTCCTCAAACAGGGCTTATGACAGTGATGGTGAACCTTGGCACTCCAGATGTTCTTGGTCTTCAACTACCAGAAGCCCAAGTCAGCACTCCTGCTGATCAGGGCTTCTGTGAATTGAAGTTCAAGAACATCTGGAGTGCCAAGGTTGACCATCACTGACCTATAATCTAGTACAGAAGTCAGAAAACTTGGCTCTCTAAATGTTCTTGGACTGCAATTACCAGAAGCCCTGATCACCAGGTGTACTGACTTGGGCTTCTGATAACTGAAATCTAAGAACACCTGGAGAGCGAAGTTTGCTGACCCCTGATCCAGTACAATCCCCACAATATATTTTTACATATTTGTACAGTATTGCTATATTGAGAGCCATATAAAAAATAACAGCCCAGACCTAAAAGCTTTTAATGTATGGTGACTTTATTGTACGCTCCTTACACTTACAGGATTCATCAGTGACATGATCACTTCTTCCAGGACACATGGCAATAATTAGACCCTAAAGAACACTGTACCTACCTCCATCATTCAGGAAACAGGATTCCGTAGCTCTCTGTCTCCCTCTTTTTTCTCTCTCTCTCTCTCTTTACTACTGTGTATCCCTGTGACAAGACAATGCCCTGCTCTCATATACATAACAGCAGGATGGTTTCCCACCTCTTAATGGCTGACTGAATTTCCTTCTCAGCACCTCTGACAATAAGAAAGTACATTACAGGATATGTCTATTTGGAAGAATGAAGCAGTTCCAAGTGCAAATTTGGGGTGGGGGTGGGGATAAGAGAAGATCAAAGCACAAACAGTTTTGAAGACCAAGTTTTCAGAAAGTGCTACATTATTTGTATCTGATCCAGGTAATTTATCCACCCACATGGTTACCCATTATGCGCAGCTTACAAAGCATTGGCTTTGACACTTAAAGCTGACATTGGGAGCATCAATTTTGCAGATGCAAATATCTTTTATGGCATAGCTGGAAAACAACTTTAGTCATGTTTTGTGTGCAACCCATGAATTAGGGATGGAATTGGTGGTTAGCAACTATGGGACAGAGCCATGTCATTGTTCAACAGTCCCATTGGACAGGTGCATATTCAGTACACAAAATGGATCCCAGTGTGCCTTTGAGAGATATGTTTCAATTAAACTTCTATCTACAGTGAAACCTCTTATGTCTTCTGAGAAGCATTGATCCAATTCCATTATTGTCCAGAGCTCAGTTTGAGAAAATACTGTTGCCTTCCTAGAATGTGTCTGCACTGCACACTTACACCACTTTGATACCACTTCAAATGTCTTTAATCCATCCTATTTTATTTTTGTACCCTGAGTTTCTCACTGGCAGCTTACAAAACTGTAAGAGGCAATGTTAAAAGCTAAAAATACAGTACATTATTACAATCATGGCTTCACCAAATGGGATCCTGGGATATGTAGTGTCATGATATAGTTAGCACTCTCCTGAACCATGGTGCTAGAGCTCTCCAAGCAGAAAACAGAAAGTACCTTGATGTTGTTATGTGTTGCAAGTCTAGAGCCAAGTACTGGACCTAACTATAAATTCCAAGGTTCCACAGGATGGGATTGTGGTAGATGAAATGGTACCAAACTTCTAAAATGGCAGCCAAAATCTTGTTGTTTAGCATAATAAACTAGAGTGTGAATTGAATTAATGGGAATTGAGTTAGTTAATCCCACCATATGTTTCTTTGATTCAAATGGGCCTATTTGAATCAATGGATCTTACAGAAGAAGCTCTATTGACTGTTCTCCCCTCTCCCTAGTAATTTTAATTGATGAATTTTAACTTTTAATCTCTTTTTAATTTTTAACCTTTAAAGTTTAACTTTCTGAGATGGGTGGCTATTTTATCATAGGTTTTATTGTTGATTGTGTTTTTAACTGTTGTTCGCCGCCCTGAGTCATTCGTGAGGAGGGCGGCATAGAAGTGTGACTAACTAACTAACTAACTAACTAACTAACTAACTAACTAACTAACTAACTAAATAAATAAATAAATAAATAAATAAATAAATAAATAAATAAATAAATAAATAAATAAGCATACCTTGTGTGATTTTCTGTGTAAGCAACAGAATTTGGGGCAGTATGATGAGTTATACAGGGAAAAGAAACATGGCATTGAGGAAAGTAGAGTTGAAAGATTCATGTGCACACCACATTAAACACAGACTTTAGGTATGATCAAGTGAGTATGAATATGGAGAAAAATGAAAGTGATGGCAAATTGGGAGAGGAAATGAGCATTTAATTCTTGAATATATTTGTCTTGATTTAGTAAGGAATGGATCACAGTGGTCCGCTGAGCTCCACTGAACTGATTTGATGCAGTTTTAAATGTGTAGGATGAAAGTATCTTCCTTTCAGGGAGCATTTTCTGTTCCATTGAATTAGAATTGGTTTGGGGCCATCATTTACTGTTAAACCCTAGTGCTTCAAACCATTTCTCTTTAGTTTGCCCTGGAAGGCATGCCAAACAGAGATGTGACTGCATAAAGCTTTAAGAAGCTTTAAATGTCCTGCAGAAATCCTCAGATGATAAACAACAGAGTGGACCCAAGCCATAAGTGTGGACAGTGACAGGCAGCAAACAAGTTCAAACAGTGAATGCTGGGAAAAACTCTTTGTGCAGGATGTTAACATGTCAGCTATGGTTCACTGCAAGTATTTCACAAAGTGAGAAACACAGAGACAAAAAGCCCTATATTCACATATATAGTAATACTTTCATTCCCCCAACCAACTCTATTAACTACACTCTTCTCTTTTATTTGGTTTTCTCTGTGATACATTTGGCTCCCAGAGTGATCTATGATAGAGTTAAAACATTATAGAAAACACAGATTAAAAGCATTATTTAAATACAAATGTAAAATGTATATGTGTTATTTGCCTGTCTTTGCTTTAATGTACATGTCACCCACCTTTCAGGAACACTTAACAACTACCTTTAATATTTATGTCTTCCCCTGACTGTTATCTTCTCTGTTTCTAGTGCAATCCTCTCAACAAATACATGTGTCTAAAAATCCACCCTCTGAGGCTGTAATCCATGTGTTTGACAAAGTGGGCTGCAATCCACAAAAACCTGTTGAAAATAGAACCTATTGATCTATAAGGTGATTCTAAAATGATAGTGAATAATAAAAGATTTTTTGGTCTTCAGTGAAAAAAGAGGGGCTGTGGTGACTCAGTGGTTAAGAAGCTCATCTTGTAAACAGGAAGGCTGGCAAGTCGGCAGTTCGAACCCCGGGTACTTCATAACTGATTGAGTGCCCATCACTGTCCCAGCTCTTGAGGATATGAAAGTAGCCTCATTTGGGCATTCTCTGAGCGGAGTTTCTTCCACGAAAATCCTTTCAACTCAGAATAATTTCTGACACAAAATTCATATTACTAGTGAAAAAAGCTTGCAAAAGTTGTGAACTGTATGAAAATGGGAAGACAAATATTTTTAGTTAGCAAACAAACATCAAATTTTGCCCAGAGAACCTCATGTTTTGTGTTGGACACACTTTGTAGATATTACAAGCTTTTGTATTTGCAAAAAATATTTTTGGTGCATTTCTCCCAAGAAGATTTCTTGAAATGTGTTCAAAAACATACAAAAATACTCATAATCTCACCCAGCAGGAGAAAACTTTTGAAATTTTTCATTCTCACCTGTGAGAATGAAATATTTGTATCTCTCAGTGCCAAGAGGTACTTTTCTTGGTTTTCCTTTTTTAAAAAAAACCTAAATAAGGCCATTCACTTGATAAGGAAGGCTGGCCATTTGCTTAGACCTGTCTGATTTTCACTTTGTCTCCAGACAAGTAGAAATGTTTTTTTCTGAAATGATGCATTTGTCTCTCATGGCATAAAAATAAAATAAAAAGTCAAAAGCAGCTTTTTAGAAAAATGAACTCACCCTTTGGGAAGATAGGAATGAATTGAACAGAAGAACCACATCACATTCATTTGCTTTCCACAGCTTATCTGAGAGGATAAGTGCTTCTTGTCTTGACATTTAGGGAAGGGGTATCAGTAAGATTGATCAATATGTGCCTTGTGTTTGCAAGGGCTCTGCCATTGTAAACTGCTGGAATACACTAGATCGAAGTCAATTTGAGAATATTCTCTTCATTTCTTAATCTCTCTTATGCTTGAAAGGTACCTTGAAAGCAACAGATAACCCCTACTGTTCTAATAATGTACACATTTGGAAATGTTGCCTATGCATACAATTCCCAGTCCCATTGGTGAAAGACATACTGCTCTGCATAATAGCCCAGAAGTCATCTGGAGCTAACAACCAAGCCAGTTTTCAGTATCTAACATAGTTGGTCAGATGTCACCCAAACACACAATGGCTAAGAGAGAAGCAAGGTCTATTGTCCACTTTCCCTGCTGTCCTGCCTTGTGTATGAAAACAAAGATGCAGGATCAAAGTTATAACTAGTCATTTTGGCATCTGCGGCATGCATCATTGTCTCCACACACTCAGCTGTGCATTATGGGTGCAATTCCCATAAAAGTCCCCACAATTAAAGAGAAATTTACACTTTCCCAGAAAAGGGAAATGAACAGAGCCAGGACATGTTGTCATGTATATCTTACTGAACAGAAGATTCACCTCTAGATTCCAATGTCTTCTACATTCTGGCAACTTGGGTAAGGCCTTAGTTGCTTCACCCTGCAACCCTGGGCACCATTTGTTAAAGATTACGGAAATGATTTCAGGCAGAGCAAGATACCATCAGATTCAATTTTGCCAATGTTTTCTTTCAGATAAGCTGATATGATGTTTGCTTGTGCATGAAATAGAAAGATGGTATTTAGTCACATGCATAATTTTATCTAATTAAAGGTTTGTTTATACAAATTCTCATGAAACAATCATAAACATAGCAGAAAGTTTGTGTGTTTGCCTAACAGATCTCTCAACTGGCCAGAGCGAGAAAGACAGCACTTTTTATGGTTGCTAATAAGTTCTGAGGTTAAATATAGTTTGTTATAGTTTAGATTTGCAATGATTGTGCCAGATGGGACTTCTGGACATTGTAGTCCAAGGAATTCCATTTCTGCCCATGAAGGTTTGATTATTAATGGCCAGGATATAAATGACATTAATGAATTTTTCTTTTTCTCTCTCAAGGAAATTGTCACAAGAAATGTGTTCATACATAACAATATTCAGAGTAGCTTACATAAAATGTAGGGAAAAGCACTTTTCTTTTTCTTTTTTGCCTCAGATACTCACTTCGGTCTTTTGCTAATGAAGTAATTAGTGTTATTATGGTTGGAGGATATGGGGATTTCTTTCATTTTCTCCCAGCCCCCACCTCCAGTTTTTGTGCAAACTCAGTGAAGTGGCAAATTTTGCCACTTTTGCTGCATTTGCAAAATATTTCACTCAGCTCCGTGAAGTAATGTGCTTTCTGAACTCCTGCTATAACTTGCTGGATATAAGTTGCAACGATAATGTGGTGACTTGTGGGGAACATGAATTCAATGAAAGTACATTTATTGCTGACAATTCCAAAGTGAGCTGATGAATCCAGTTACTAACAGGGATACTACTGATAGCACTGTTGCTTACAAGAAAGCGTTGTGATGTCATCACTGGACAGCTGTGATTCAGTCCATTTTGCAACTCACAGGGCCAGAGGATGGGGCAATTCAGTGGAATGTGATTGGAATACGATGCTGGGTTGGGTGCTGACCTTTTTCACTCAGAATGTTTTCCTCACCTAAATTGACTCCTAAGAAAAATTCAGTTGTATCATGCCTCCTTTTGTCCCTCACTGGGAGTTGAAGAGTCATGAGCGGGAATCTCATCAAGTGCCTTAAGAGATGGAATTCTTTTTGCAACTGAAACAGAGAGGGCAGATATACTGCACCTTCCTCATAAATCTCTTTAGGTAAAGGCAGTGGTGGGATGTCAAAATTTTTACAACCCCACTGTGATGTCATCACAGTGTGGGCGGAGCTAACATCACGATGTCATGCTGACATGGGTGGAGCCAACATCATGACATCATGATGTTGTGGGCGGGGCGAAAGAAAATAAATAAATAAATAAAATAAAAATAAGCACACACACACACACACCTCAACCCACCCACCCACCCACAACACAAACCCATAAATAAATAAAATTAAAAATAAAATAAAAATACATTAAAATACACCCACCCACCCAAACATCCACCCACCTACCCCAAACACAAATCAACCAGAGTTTTTAAACCAGAGCTTAAAGCTTATTCTGGCTAATCTTTCTCACACTAGGTCAGATGGAAAGAACTACAGAATGAACTCAACACAAGATGGCTTCATTTTGGCACTTTTCAACTTTTCAACAGTTAAAGAAGTTAGGTACTAAGTCTTTGCCTAACCAGTTTAATAGGATAATATGCCTTAATGTAAATGTAAAACAGTTGTACCTCCTTAAGGGTTCTCCAATTGGAACAGCATTTGGAACAGCACAGGTGTAGCTTATTGATGAGGTAACTTCAAGACTTTGCTTAAAAACCCCAAGCCAGGCCCCCAGCTCTTTTAAGGAACTGTGGTAGTACGTCATTATAGGTAAAGGTATTAAATACACATTAAAATACACACAGACACACCACATCCAAAGGTGAGCCACTTACTCTGGGGAGCAGGCTATAGGGAGCATTAGGCTAGCAGGTTCTCTTGCTCCTCCCCACTTGGGAGGACAGCAAGGAGGTCATGCATATGCGCCAAGCAATGTAGGCATGCATGCACACCAAGCACTGTAGGCGTGCATGCGCAGTGGGGGAACCAGTGAAAAGGTAAGCCCTGAAGGTGGTTCCCCCCAAAAGCTGCTACCAGTTCTCCAGGACCCTGGGAAAAGTTACTACCGGTTCTGGCAAACTGGTGCGAACCTGTTACATCCCATCGCTGGGTAAAGGTCTCTGTTGCTGGAAAGTCAGTCAGGTCTGACTCTAGGGATCGGTGCTCATCTCCATTTATAGTCAAAGAGCCAATGCTGTCTGCTTTTTCAGACATTTATGTGGTCATGTGGCAGGCAGGACTAGACACATGAGCACATAGAATGCTGTTACTTTTCCCGCCAAAGAGGTACTTATTTATCTACTTGCAAGTTCCTGCTTTCACACTGCTAGGTTGGCAGCAACGGGGACAGAGACAGGAGCTCACTCTGTCAAGCAGAACTCAGGTCTCAAAATGCTGACCTGTCAACCTTCCAGTCATCAAGCTTAGTGTCTTAACTGCTCAGCCACCACAGCCCCCATCTTTCTCCTCATGTTCCCTCAAATTCTGCACTGGAAGATTGGGAATTCTCTCTCTGGAGGTTGCAGAGGCAGAAGAGGAGGAAAATGGCCTGTTGTACAAATAGCTTCAATTCATACCACTTTAGTTTTTGTCTGTGCAATTGTGTGGAATTTTGACCAAGGCAACAGTAAGTATTGGAGAGAAGTGAGTTCTTCTCCATCAATACTACTTGCCCCCCATTACAGCCTTAACATTTATTTTCTGAAAACCTTGAAAATGTGAATCTTCTGAATCCAATCTCTTTGTGGATGCACTATGTCATTCAGTGGCAAAGCACATCATGCTTTACCTGACATCTCTACTAAAAAAATGGATCAGGGGACTTCTGCTAGGAGGCAGTCACTGCTAGGGAAAGTGGAAGATATTGGATTAGGTGATTTCATAAAGTAAGGAAATGTCCTAGGTTTTAGCTTTGAGCTGTAAGACTTCTTCACTAAAAAGGCTATTGTATCCAATTCCGAATATTGACTGTCCTCATGGTGATCAGCCATGAAGACTGTCCTGGGAGCAATATAATGCAGTGGCCTTCCATTTGCCTTCCACATTGCAGGATAACACCCATACCACTAATTCAGTTCCATGAGTCACTGTTACCAGACCTCAGTAGGCAACATGGACTAGTGGTTTGATTTAATATAAGGCAGCTTCCTATTTTTGAATCTTCCATATGAAGAAAAACAGAAAGCCACGTGTACTCCCCACCTCTGACACCTGCCTGCTTTTATGCTGAATGGTTTGTTTTTATACAATTGCTTTATTGCAAACACTCCAATGATGGTATAGTGTCACCCCAAAATGTAGGTTGCTCCGCCTAAGCAGCTGTGCAAAGATCTCTAAGATTTTTATTTTATTGCATATTTTTGCTTTTAGAAAGCAAATGTGGTAATGAACCCCACTTGTAGAAGGAAGAACATGTACAATGTCAATCACGCCCTCTGACAAGGAGCAATTAACACAGGATCAAATTGGAGAGAGATGGATGGGACCAGATGGTCAAACTAATCCTGACAAAGGGACTGTGCATTCGGTGTCCTTCAAGAAAGAAGACAGCATTGGTTGCATGTGTGTGCATGAGCGCAAGTGTGTGTCTGCGTGTTGTAAGATTAAGTTTTCCATTTTGCTTTGAGACCTGCACAATAAATAAAAAGAAAGTTAATTAAACCCTACCAACACCACTATTTTAAAAGCAAGCCATATGAAGCAGGTCAATTACAGAACGATTGCCTTAATCCAACCAATAATCGCAACCAGAGTGGACCTACTGAAGCAACTGGTGTATGGGAAATTGTCATTTATGTAAAATCTCATGATTTGACATGGTTAGGTAATGATAAAAGTCAGCATTGCTTGAAATCCAGTTGTATCTGACTCTAGGGTTTGGTGGTCATATCTTTTTACAGCCAAAGAGCTATAAATATCTATGTCTCCAGACATTTCTGTGGTCATGTGGCAGGCATTACTAGATGCCAGAACACACAGAATGCTGTAACCTTCCACCAAAGAGGTATCTACTTATCTACTTGCAATTTCTTATGTTCAAAATGCTAGGTTGGCAGGAGCTGGCAGGCCCATGGTGGGGAGAGAATCTACTGGGACAGATGGGCATGTCCCGCTTCTCAAAGCCCAAACTTTAAAGAGAAACACCACCTTGGTATTTCCCGCTTCTGTTCTTCTCCCCAGGCTTCGTTCCACTCTGTGGGAAAAAGTCTGAAGCACTTCGGCAACTTTGGAAGCTCCTCCTGATGTGCTTTAGACAGAGTTCACTCTGTCATGCAGCACTCGGATCTCAAACTGCTGACCTGCTGACCTTCTAGACGTTAAGTTCAGTGTGTCAATAAGCATTAGGGCATTGACATTTTGAAAAAGTCTGTATTTTGAGAATAGTTTTAGAGAGGCACTTGCTGATTAAAATGCTAGTATCGTTGCATGATGAGCTGTTATTGATGACATTTGACTTGCAAAGGATAACAGTGTCATTGGCTGACTATAAAGTAATCTTTACAGACTATATAAATCAATGAGGTAAGTAACTAAAGCCTCTTACCTTTAAGGACAAATGATACATGATCTTGTAGTCAGTGGCAACACGTAGGGAGGGGGCAGGGGGCACCCCGCCCCCGGCAGCACTTTTTGGGCTATGGGTGTTTTTGGACTACAATTCCCAGAAGCCCTAGCGGGGGGTGGGTGCTGGTGTCCACCATGGGGCAGCAAATTTAGTTTAAGCACCAGGCGGCTGAAATCCATGCAACGTTATTGCTTGTAGTTACAGAATGTCTGAAATTCTGTTGCTTAGAATAAGGAAATCTATAACTTTCAGTCCATTCCTAATCAACAAAAAAGAGTTCCCACCATCACTCTTGGGGTATGTGGGTGCGTACACATTGGTGTGATGCACTTATGTGAATCTAGGCAGTTGGGGCAGGACCTTTTATTTGTGGGTGAGAATGAACTGAACGTTTTGGATTTTCTGATACTAAGCAACAAAATTTGTGGGAATACATTACTGTCACAAATAAAAAGCTGAGGTGGAACTGGTTTCTAGGATTGACTTCAGAGGAAATATTTGAGGTACATGGAATCAGCAAACATCAATCGAACATATTTCATAGCATATGATAGTAATATAATGACTTAGAACTGTTCTAATAGAATCCTAATGGGCAAGGCCTACCCACACTGATTTGTTCAAAGTAACTGGTATTCAGATGTATGTTGCTTCTCAACATGAAAGCCACATTTAAGACAATCTCCTGTAATTTTTCTAGACAGAGTAACATCCAACCGCAAATGGGTGTAGTTTTCAGTTTCTGTTGAATACACTCAGGAAACAACTAAGTGGAAAGAGTTCTAGGGGAAGACATCTCATTATGACACCTGGATTTGTTCTGTAAATCTTGCAAATAAATTAATGCACATGAGAAATAGTTGTTTTTAAAATTTGAACCAAGCTGACACTTTCTTAACGTGCTGGGCTATAAATCATATCATTTTCCCTCTTAGATTGCATGTGGCAGAGGGGCATTATAGTTCAGGATATCTGGGAAGCAAGTCTCAACTGAAGCTTTGTTTATTTGCTAAAGTCTGTATAAATAGCAGAAATTTATTAGTAACTAGCAATAGTGTGAGCTACCTTTGCTGACAGGGTAATATTAACAATCTCACATTGTTACCAATGCAAAGTAGTGAGTAACAGGAGAGTTCCTTTGGAGAGGAAAAATACATTTCAAGATACATCCCTTTTCTGCTTAAGTCAGCAACACTTCTAATTGTAGAGATCTTCTTCTTTTCTGCTTTAAATTCCAGTGTTGATAAGTATGATCTGTGTATGAAACCACAATGGCTTAGGAATCTAATAATTGCTCTTCAGCAATCTAGTTCCACACATGGAGGACTCAACCTGAATTTGTCATATAGCTACTGTTGTGCTCTTTGCTGAATGCAAATCCAATAAGGTTTGATTCTTTATCATGATCCTTGATTCCACATCAAAGAGTGTTCTACATTTTTCATTTTGCCAACAATGAGGTGAAATGTTTGGGGAAACATCTACTGGTGTGGACTTATCTGTGAACATAAGCCGAGCCCACAAAGTTTTCAATTGTCATGATTGTCCTACGTTGATTACATTAGCCAAATCCAAAGAAAGTAATCCAAAAATTACCTTGGGGACATTGCCTGATATAATGAGCACCAAGTGTTTGCTTGTTTTCAAGCAAAGAAATTATGAAATAGATCTAATCAGTATATAGAATATTGCTGTTGAAAATGCACATCAGCATACCTTAACGAAAATAAAATAAATCTTGAAACTTTAATATTCCCTGCTCTTGCCCCTAAATAGGCCCCTTTGGAAAACTGTTTTATTGTTTCTCATTAAATTAGAATTGTGCTGAGATGCTACTATCTACCACTTCCTATTATTATTAATGTAGGAAGAAAATCACTGCATATTCAGCATTTCCCCAGTTAAAACTAAAACAAAGGGGCGGGGGAGAGAAATCCTACTTTCAGTGTTTATCTTCAGGTTTATTTTCCTTTTCTTCAATCATGTTTTTATTTTTATTTTTAAAAAGTAAATTATTTACTTTTCCCTAGTCTAAATCTGTATTTAAAATATCAGCATCTTCTGGTGTCAATTAAGATTTTTAATTTATTGTCTTCTTATTGCCTTTTTGTTTTTGTTTTACTGAGCAGCTGTTAACAAAAGGACCCTTAGAGATATGTGATGTGTGTAGATACTAGTCAGGTTTTTTTGTCCTGATTTCTGGAATAATTTTTAAGAATGTGTGACTTTCTGTAGTTTTTTAAAGTGAAAATCTCACCCTGACTGGATCTTAGGATCTTTTACATAAACATAAAAAAACTTAGTTTCAAACTACAACATGCAGATTCCTCCAACCAGCATAACTAAAGACCATGCTGGTTGCAGGAATATGGGACTACAGTACAAAAATGCAATTTTTCAAAACACTGGCACACCTCCACAAAATGTTTCCCTGAGCCCTGGTGAAATGACTGAAAGTGTGTATGAGAGAAAGTTTTCTATTAAATTTATTGGGAAAGGTCTGCATGCAGGAAGTAAGAGAGGTCAATAGTGTGTAAGACATTACCCAAAACTAGGATTTGAACATAATGTAAAATTTAGAGTCAGCATTTCAAGTGTACGCAACATATTTATGAAGAACAATTTACTAACAGATATTACAACTCATGTTCAGCATTCCAGTGAAAATCTGGGACTTTAACAGCAGTGTTGCTAAAAGTGGAAAATCTTCTGGCAGTCACAGTCATCATCAACATCACTTTCAGTGTCCAAAATCTTATTGGTCTTCTCATAGGATTTGAATAACTTGTCATGGTTAATTGTGGCTGACTGATGAGGAGCCAGTACATATCACGATTGTAGAATCAGTTGCATATGACCAGTATGCAACCGAGAAATAGCCTGACATCTCAGCAATTTGCTGCAATTAGCCACAACAAGCTATGACAACATTATGTGAACTATAAACACCAACAAGACAGGCTCCACGAGACTTTTAAAAAAATTGGTGTGAAAAACCAACAGCTCTACCCAACCCATCCTAAAACCTTTGCAGGTTAACTACTGACTGAGTTGGTGAAAAACAGTTTCCTATTTACCCATCATAAAATCAGGCAGGTCCAGGTGGAGCCCAAAATAAATATCTATTTATTTAATAGTGCAGTCTTATTGCTGAGTTAGAGTGTTAAAAATTCAGGTTGCACAGATGTTTCTAAAGCTCTGCTGAGTTTCTTTGCTTTAAAAAACCCTATTTCCCTCCCCTTGTAAGTGATAGGAAGATATATATTTAGGTAAAGGTAAAGGTCTCCCTTCCTCAAAAGCCAGTAGTATCTGACTCTAGGTTTTAGTGTTCATTTCTGCTTACAGGCAAGGAGCCAGAGCTGTCTGCATCTGCAGCCATTTCCATGAACATGTGGCATGCATGCCTAGACACAGGAATGCATGGAAAGCTGCTTATCTTCCCAACAAAGTGGTCTCTATTTATCTACTTGCAATTTCTTACTTTCAAACTGCTAGGTTGGCAGGAGCTGGGAAAGCTCATTCTGTCGTGCAGTACCCAGGTCTTAAACTGCTGACCTTCCAGTCATCAAGTTCAGCATCTTAACCACTTGAGCCACCCCAAACCCAGGGTTTATTCCCTATTTTGAGGTTAGGAGAGCTCATAAATTCCACAGATGATTTTGGATTCTCAAAACAAGAGCTTTCCCCAATCTGCCCACGCTAAAGCACCCATTTTTAAACCTCTCTAGACACCAGGTATCTCTGATCTTTTTTGTAAGTTGGGGGATTTGATATCAGACTTTGACTTCCTCTGAATTTGGCTCCCTCTCCCTTTGCAAACTAAGGGAAGGCTGGCCAATATCTATTTACCAGTCCCATGCAGAGTGGATCATTAAATTGATGGTTGAAAAGCAGAGCAACACTTATGTAAACTGCATTGGGGTGCTGAATCTGTAAATCCACAGGATTGTCCAATGGATTTTTTGTTGTTCAGTCGCACAGTCGATTCCGACCCTTTGCAACCCCATGGACTACTGTCTGCCAGGCATCTCTGTCCTCCACCATCCTCCTCAACTTGCTCAGCTTTGTGCCCATTGTGTCTACAATACCATAGATGTGTTTCTAGTGACGTGCTCCAAAAACAAAGACAAATAAAGTTCCAGACTGTTCCAGGCAGCAATTTTTAATGCACGGGCAGAAAATAAAATAATATATACATATTTTTTTAAAACCCAAACCCCCAAAGCTGGAAGAGTAATTTCTCCAAGCAGTTTTTAACAACTTTTGTTAAACCATTATTGTCTTTGCCCAAATGTCTATGAAAGTTTTATGGTTGGAAGATATTTTCCCTTATTATGCTCCACTGAATAATTTGTATTAAATTATGTTTTTAATCAGCAATTCTCCTCGAATTAGAAGGGAAAAATCCACCCTAATGTTAAAGTATATGATGGATTATAATACTTTTAATTTACGCAGAAACTAAAAATAAAAATCAGTTTATTGCTTGGCTTCTCTCTAGCAAGGTTTTCTAAAACCAATGGCTAGAAAATATTGTTGGTGCTCACATCACACTTCATCTAATTATACTTAAGCATATCTGCTCTATTACTGGGGCCCATGGTAAGAGATAATCAAATCACAGCCATTCAGAATAAAATAGACACTCAACAGGGGGCTGCTGAGATAGCAATTTAAATGAAACAATTTAGCAGAAAGGGATGAAAGTTCTTGGGTGGCCAATACAAGTTCAAGTATCTGAATATTCAGAGCATTTTTCTTAAACAAAATAACCAGTGATGGGATGTAACAGGTTCTCACCGGTTCGCCAGAACCAGTAGTAACTTTTCCCAGTGTCCCAGAGAACAGGTAGCAGCTTTTGGGGGGAACCACCTTCGGGGCTTACCTTTTCACTGTTTCCCCCACTGTGCATGTGCACCAAGCACTTGGTGTGCATGCATGTCTACCGTGCTTGGCGCGTATGCACGGCCTCCTTACTGTCCTCCTTGCTGTCCTCCTTGCTGTCCTTGTGTTGTGGGTGGGTTGAAGTGTGTGTGTGTGTGTGTGTGTGTGCTTATTTTTAAAAATTTTATTATTATTATTATTTATTTTTTCTTTGGCTCCACCCACAATGTCATGATGTCATGATGTTGGCTCCGCCCACACTGATGATGTTGGCTCCGCCCACACTGATGACAGTGCTTGGCGCGTATGCACGGCCTCCTTACTGTCCTCCTTGCTGTCCTCCTAGCTGTCCTTGTGTTGTGAGTGGGTGGGTGGGTTGAGGGTGTGTGTGTGTGCGTGCTTATTTTTAATTTTTTTTAATTATTATTATTTATTTTTTTCTTTGGCTCCACCCACAATATCATGGGGTAGTAAAAAATTTGACATCCCACTACTGAAAATAACCCTGAGTATTGTAGTGCAACCCCAGCATGCAGTGGGTGTTGGCATAACCACAGGGACAGAAATACTGGCCTAAAGTAAAGGAAATTGTTTTATATTGTTTGTCCTTAAGTAAACAATTGGAAAGTTTCCTGTCTTTTTCCCCCTTAAAGGGGGGGGGTGTCATCTGATCTATTTGCATGTATTAAGCCTGTTAATGCATGTTCTGGCAGGCCTAAAAGACTTAAAAGATCTAAATACCAAGAAGGGGGCAGGCAAAATTGAGATGGCTAGATGGTATTGTAGACACAATGGGCACAGTTGAGGAGGATGGTGGAAGACAGAGGTGCCTGGTGGGCATTGGTCCATAGGGCCTCAAAGGGACAGAATTGACTGTGCGACTGAACAACAACAACAACAACAACAACAACAACAACAACAACAACAACAACAACAACAACAACAACAACAACAACAACACTTCTTTCTAAAACCAACCTCACCAAGAATCCTGAGCACATGTATATTTCTCTGTCCTAATTGTGAGTAAACAATACTTTGTTCTTTCTCTAAGCATTTAATGCAAGTATATTCATTGACTGGGAGAAACAGGGAGAAAGCTTGGGGGAATTCTCATTCAAACTAAGATTATTTCTTTAAAAAAATACCCACCTCCCCTGCTTTACTGGGCTGCTGCTACATATAACTTAACAGTTTTTAGCAAACAGGCTTAGTTCTTTAAGTAGGTACTGGATGGTTCTGTCCTGAGAACAAAAGTTTCCTAATCTTTTGTGAGACTTGTGATATACCTGAAGATCTTGGATTTAAGTATTACATTAGGATTCCAGGAGATGCAACTCTTTCTTTCTTGCTTGCTTGCTGAGCAATGATTCCCTTCCTTCCTTCCTTCCTTCCTTCCTCTGGAGGAGTGGAGTGAGGGCCTACAAAACCCTTGATGGCTATGGATGGCCAAAGAGTAGAACTTTGCCCATCCTGTAGTACAGGCTTCCTGTGTTTGAAGAAATTACTTTAGGAATGATCATTTACTTGGCAATCACCTAAATCTCTCCACCCTTAAGAATTTCATGAGTTTCACTACAGCATAACATCTGTAAAGACTACAAATGGATTATTTTGCATCTTCTAATATTTTAAAAATGTAACATATGAGAGATTTTGTTTCTTTGAATACAGTACTTACATGATAATTCCTTATCTCAGTAACCGAAATCATGAGTTGTACACTCCCAATATATCAAGGCAAGATACAATATTTTTGGCATTTGTTTAATTTTAAGAAAAGATCTAGATAGCCATTTTCCATTTAAAAAAGAGGGAGATTTGGACTGAATTTTTCAGCTACATGAAAAGAACAGAGGAAAACACAGGGGGGGAAACAAGAAGAAAGCAACATGTTTGGGGTTAAAGTGGGTTCTTTGTAGAGAGTTGTTAATAGGTTCCCTGTTGCTAAGGAAACTATTTCCTTGGTAGCTGTGTGCTTGCCATGTCTTGCTAAATTGATGTCATAAAGTCGACAAAGAAGAATGAAAAATATTCAAACTGTCTCTACAAAGTGCTCCATGCAAGGGGAAGTCCTCTAGAGAGCTGTGCTCAAATCAGCTGCCTAGGGAGAGATCACCAGCAGAAACTTAAAAGGCAGGCAGGCAGCTAGACATGGAAAAGTGTAGTGCTAAAGACTGCTCCTGTTTTAGGCTATGGTGTGATATAATACCTAAGTAGCCCATGGGAGGCCATTCACAGATATTCTCATGGAACTCTTAGGTCACTAAGTTTTGTAAGTGATTTCTGTGACCACAAGTTTGTCTACAATGGCCCTCCTGGTTGATATAGAGTGGTTTTTAAAAGCTACTTGGAGTAGGGGGGACACAATTTTGTTCCTCCAAGAGAACAATGCAGGGCTGCTGCAGAGTGGCTATAGCAGCCACTTCACAGCTGATAAGGAAATCACTCCTTTAGCAGTGTTACTGGTGATTGGACTTATCAGCCATATCAAATGCATCAGAGAAGCACTCCTTTAGCCATGACATTAGTGAGCAGCTCAGGAGCTCCATCACATCAGTTCTATGGAGGCTGCTTCTCTCCCATCAGTTGGGAAGCACCTTTAGCAGTGCTGCCAACTTGCTCTATATCCTGTTCCCAGCATGAACATATGCTGGGGATGGGACAAAATACAGTGGCCAAACTTAGTTGAAACCAACCAGAAATGGGTTGGGGTAGATTGGATGTCTACATCTGTACTGACCACCCCACCTCAAAGAGTGGGCTATACAGTAGTGTAGCATGGGATTCAGCCAGCCAGGTATAAGCCAAATTTGCTGCCCCCTGGCAGGGGCCTAGGATGCTGGTGCCTGCTCCTGCTAGGGCTTCTGGGAATTGTAGTCCAAGAACACCCATATGCCCAAAAAGTGCCACCTTGGGCGGGCCACCACCCTGTTCCCCATGCTATGCTACTGGGGCTATATGGCCATAGAGACAGTGTTTTAGTGTTACCATATATTCTCTTTCTATCCTAAGACATCCAGAAACAGGAGTTTTCAATTTTTCAATGGAAAAAAAATGTACAGACAAAAAAAGGGGGTGGGGGTGGGGACACGTGTGGTTCACACATTGTCAAATTTAGGAGATGACACCAATAAAACTCCCACCTTCCCGTTTTTGAAAGAAAAATAAAGACACAGATTAGCAACAAGGATAGAAAAATTCATCAGTATTATGAACAAGCCAAAATCTGCAAAAAGGTAAATATAGGCATTCATTGTGGCCAACTTTTAACTGTCTCTTACAGCTTAAGCTTTTCTACGAGGTATGACCACCCTAGCTCAAAGCACGGCTATGCCAAGCACATTTATCAAGCCCTGTCCAAATTAATGGTGAGCCAAAGGACCCAGCATAGTTCTTGACCAAATGTCCAAAAATCTAATGTACTACTGGACTTCCACAACTACTATTCCTCTTCTCCTCTGTTTGTTGGTCCCTTTACATCTAAATTTTCTCTGGAGGGTTGACCAAACCTCTAGAGCAGATTTTGTGTGTGTGTGTGTGTGTGTGTGTGTGTGAGAGAGAGAGAGAGAGAGAGGATGCACACTGCTACAATTTTCAAACTACCTTTTGCTTCAGGTTCTTCTGAGACTGCGTCTTTCATTTTTCATATTTTTCATGTATCAGTCTTTTTATTTGACATGAAAGGAAATGCTTCTTTCGGATCATTCATTTCACATTTCCCATTCATGTTTTCTGGCACTCTGAAAGCAGGGTGGTGTCTCCCCTTGCCAAATACAGAAGCCAGAGAAGAGTGGAAGTAAAAACAACAAAGTGTTTTGACACATTAAAAGACTGCCATGTTTGATTTGGCATAAGCCTTTATTGACTGCATCCCCCTTCTTCAGATAAAAGGAGACAGTTTCATCATTGTTAACAGTATCTTCCATCATATCTGAGAATATCAGGCAAGCTCAGAGGTATAGGGTCGCATAATATTTGCCATCACATCACACCCCTGCCCTCAAACATCTTCCTGTGGTACATATAACATTCTGCTAGTTGTAGAGCCAGCTCTGCTAAAAGTCTGTGCTGTCCTCTTACAGACAGAATGAGAAAGGGGTCCCAATCAGAAGGCCCAGCTGTTATAGTCATTGTAGTCTTTCTTCTTCTTCTTCTTCTTCTTCTTCTTCTTCTTCTTCTTCTTCTTCTTCTTCTTCTTCTTCTTCTTCTTCTTCTTCTTCTCCTCCTCCTCCTCCTCCTCCTCCTCCTCCTCCTCCTCCTCCTCCTCCTCCTCCTCCTCCTCCTCCTCCTCCTCCTCCTCCTCCTCCTCAAAGTTAAGTTTCATGTAAATGAGAATTTTTGTTGTTCAGTCGCACAGTCGATTCCGACCCTCTGCGACCCCATGAACCACTGTCCGCCAGGCACTCCTGTCCTCCACCATCCCCCTCAACTCGCTCAGCTCTGTGCCCATTGTCTCCACAATACCATCTAGCCATCTCATCTTGGGCCGTCCCCTTCTTCTTTTGCCCTCGACCCTTCCAAGCATCAAGGCTTTCTCAAGTGAATCCTCTCTTCTCATTTGATGTCCAAAGTACTTTAGCTTCATCTTTACTATTTGACCTTCTAAGGAGCAGTCAGGGTTGATTTCTTCTAAGATTGACCTATTTGTTCTCCTCACTGTCCATGGGACTCTCAAAACTCTCCTCCAACACCACATCTCAAAGGCATCTATTCTTCCTCGCTCAGCTTTCCTAATGGTCCAGCTCTCACAACCATACATTGCCACCAGGAATCAGAAGAGTAGCGTGCCTTGGCGGGGCCCCGTATAAAAATTTGTTTGGGGGCCCTTAGGAAGGGTAAAGATTTGTTTTGCTTACGCACGTTGGGGGCCCCCGTGGCCCGGGGGGCCCGTATAATTGATACGGCAGATACGGCGGTAGCTACGCCTCTGCCGGGAATACCATTGCTTTGACTATGCGAATTTTTGTTTGCAATGTGATGTCTCTACTTTTCACTATGCTCCCCAGGTTTCTCATTGCTTGCCTCCCAAGAATCAGTCGCCTTTTTATTTCATGGCTGCAATCACCATCTGCAGTGAGCTTTGATCCTAGGAAAGTAAAATCTGTCACTGCTTCTACTTCTTCCCCATCTATTTTCCAAGGACTTATAGGGCCTGTTGCCATTACCATATCTTGGTTTTCTTTATATTGAGTCTCAAGCCAGTTTTTTCACTTTCTTCTTTCAACCTAATCAGGAGCTTCTTTAGGTCCTCCTCACTTTCTGCCATTAGGGTGGTATCATCTGCATATCTCAAATTGTTGATGTTTCTTCCAGCAATTTTGATCCCAAATTGTGATTCCTCCATTCCTGCATTGCGCATTATGTGTTCTGTGTATAAGTTGAATAAGCAGGGTGACAAAATGCAGCCTTGTCTTACTCCTTTTCCTATTCCAAACCACTCCGTCATTCCATTTTTTTGTCCTAACTGTTGCCTCTTGATTCATGTACAGATTTCTCATGAGGCCTATAAGGTGTTCCGGTATTCCCATTTCTTTAATTACTTGCCACATTTTGTTGTGGTCGACACAGTCAAAAGCCTTAGTGTAATCAATGAAACAGAAGTAGACTTGTTTCTGATATTCCTTTGTTTTTTCCATGATCCATCTTATGTTGGCGATGTGATCTCTAGTCCCCCTGCCTCTTCTGAACCCCGCCTGGACTTCTGGTAATTCTCTCTCCACATACTGTTGCAGTCTATCCTGTATTATCTTGAGCATCACCTTGCTAGCGTGAGGGATGAGCGCAATTGTTCGATAATTTGAACATTCTTTGCCATTACCCTTTTTGGGGAGCGGAACGTATACAGATCTTTTCCAAACCTGTGGCCATTGTTGTGTTTTCCAAATCTGCTGGCATCTAGAATGCAATATAATTGTAAATATTATTGTTCTTTTGGTATTATATATACTGTATATTTCCCGCCACAATCACTATATATGTAACTATGTTTACTGAGCTATGTAACTATATTTTTTCAAGTTTTTGAAAGTGATAACAAGTTTATGTAGTTCACCTCGACAGATGGTACTGTAGTAAGAATTTTACCAATAAAAAAGTTTCCTCCAAAAAGTTTCCTCCTCCACCTAGCCCGTGAATAATAAAATGTAGAGGATTTAAGGGTCCCCCTAGCTATCATGGCCTGATGGCTTCATACTTGCGTTAATCTCAGAGCATGGTTTTACTGCAAAAGGTTACATTTGTACTGTTGCTAGGAAGAACAGAAAAACAGGAGAGAAAAATCCTAAAAGCATCATAGTTTGGGGGTGAAAATGGGTTGTGTGCTGAAAGTTGTCAATAGGTTCCCTGTTGCTAAGGAACTATTTCCTTGGTATTTGTGTGTTTGCCACTTCTTGCTAAATTGGTGTCATAATCTCAGACAGAGAATATCCTATGGTATATTTGTGGGGTGGGGAGTTCCAAATAGAGAATGAAGTTCTATCTAGGTAGGTTTTTTTAAAAAAGCAATCTAAATCATTCATACAGTATATCTATTTAATACTAACAACTTTTGCTGTGGAAATTGGTTCACCCGCTGCCTTGTAAGCAATGCAAAAAGTAAGTATATATTTGACAGAAGATAAAATCTTTGCTGCCATCTCCCTGAAGCATTCAATAGTCCACTTTTAGGAAATCTCTAGCAATGCAAGTTATATGGTAGTAATACAGTATGTTTGAAAATGAGGAGAAGGTAATTGCATTTTCCAGTGACATAAAAAAGAAGATTGTGTTGTTATTTCAGCCTACACGTTATTTTATAGTATCATGAGAATGGATTAGAATAACAGATTATCAAAATTTGTTAAGAATGTTAATGCATTTGCAAAAAAAAAAGAAAAAAGTGCTCGTATAGACCAAATTTATGCACATAATTCATTGCAATTTTGTTAGTGGTTCAGGTAGACTCTTTTTGTACAAACTTCACTGCTGAACACTTTTACTAATAATAGCCAAATATGCCATGATAGAGGTGTTGAAAGGATATTGAAGCCATAACAACTGTTGTCAGAACTGAATCCTCTCAAAGAAATGAATCACAACGTCAGATTTGTGCACAGAGGTATTTCTATCTGCCAGCTGCTACTTATGAAGACCATTAGAGGAGAAGCAAAGGCTTCTGGACCATAATTCAGCTGTATTCATTCTGCTTTATGTACTAATGATGGTGCTAAACATGGATGTACACAGCAAAAGCATTGACTATAAAGTCCAGCATCTGCACATCAATCATACTTTTTGTTCATGTTGGAAGGAATATGATGTTCTTTATAATAGAAGGAAATAAATACAGTAAAATCCCGGGTTATGATAGAGGTCTGTTCCAACAGCCTTCATCATTAAAAAAAATCATAACCTGAAGCGTCCATAGGGATGCATTGAAAAATTAAAAAATTGTCCTAAATTCACCATTGTAACCTGAAACAAATACATTAAAAATTGTAAACCAAGGCAAAATTCTAATAGAATTTGCTATCAGAAACCAAGGCAAACGTTAACCAAGGCAGACGTAACCCAGGGCTTTACTGTAATGGTCAAATCTTACTGGGAATAACTTTGTGTGTAGAGGCAGTCATGTAGCATTTTTTGCCCATTGTTGCTTGCAATTTGTCACAGAAATGAGTGCACAAGCAGCCCTGGTGGAGAAGTGGTTAAACTGATGTACTGCAACCAAAAGATTGTAAGTTCAATCTGAGCAGGGCTCGAGGTTGACTCAGCCTTCCAGCCTTCTGACATTGGTAAAATGGTTACCCAGCATGTTGGGGGCAAAATGCTAATTAACTTGTGAACTGCCCAGAGAGTGCACTAAGCACTATGGGGCAGTATGTAAGTGTGATTGCTTTGCTTTGCTTTGCTTTGCTTTGCTTTGCTTTGCTTTGCTTTGCTTTGCTTTGCTTTGCTTTGCTTTGCATGCTGAAGAGTGTGGTAACTAACTGACAGCAAAGAAGGCTCACATAGGGCCATAGGGCTATTTACTCTCTACATTTTGTGGCCAATAACGTCAGTAACACAACAGTGAATCTCAGAATCATAAAAGTCCAGCCTCCTGCCAGTGCCAGAAATCCACAGCTAGCCCTTCCCTAAGAGGTGGCAACCTAATCTCTGCTTAAAAATTAATAATGAAGGAGGGTCTAGCTATACCCAGAGGTAGTTGGTTCCATTATTGTGTGGCTTTCACTATTAGGAAGTTAAAAAAAAAAGCCTGGTCCATCTTCCTTATGACAGGTCTTCAAATACTTGAAAATAATTCATAGTCATTGTTGGCTGCTACTCGTAGCCCAGCACACATTTTTCCTGGAGGTCATTTTCTTAGTGGTGGATGTGTCTCTGGTGACTCCACACACTGATCCCTGGAATGGAACATGCGACCACACACAGTACACGGAATAGATGGTGGAGGACATGGTTGGGTTTGATGAAGCTTCCATTCTTGTCGCTTAGCCTCTTCATATCTGCGGCGTTCCCCTTTGACGTGATCATTAGCAGCAGAAATAGTTTGGAGCAAAAGTGGGTGATCTTCAGCTGTTGTCTTCCAAGTTTCTGAGTTTATACCTGACACCTTCATGGTTTGTTTCAGCTGGTCCTTTTAGATGATAGCCTAGGATGGAAGCTTCATTGCTGTTTACATTCACTTTCTCGAGAACTGCAATGTTGGTGACATAGTCATCTCACTTGATGTTCAAGATGGACCTTAGCTTCTGTTGGTGAAAGCACTCAAGCTTCTTGATGACTTGGCAGTAGAAGGTCCATGTTTCACATCCATACAATAACATTGAGATAACAGCAGCTTGGTATACAATGAGTTTGGTCTGAATTGTTAAATCTTTGTTCGTGAAGACCCGGTGTGATAGACGTCCAAAGGCAGAATGGGCAGCACCAATTCTCTTCACCATATCTTATTTACAGGGAAACAATTGAAAATAATTGAAAATAATTATTACAGAAGGTAAGGTGTTACTTTTTAAACCAGGGGTGCCCAAAAGTTTCAGGCCATGGGCTGGTTACATGGTTCAGCGGGCCGGTCATGTGGTTCCTCCCACTGGAAGCAGAAGTAAAATGCACATGTACAGAACACTGCTGTAAATGCACCCACGGCTGTAGTAAACATGTTTACGACAACCATGGGTGCATTTATTTATTTATTGACTTAAATTTTTATATTGCTGCCCAAATCGAACTAGTGACTCTGGGCGGCATAACAACAATGATAAAATTACTACAAAAATAAAACATTAAAAACCCTTAAAAACCCTTAATAGACTTTTTTTAAAAAAAATTACTCTCCCTCTTCCCATCAATTGTTTAAAAATTAAGATTAAAAGAGTGACTAAAAGACAAAGAACCCTATATTATATAAGCCAGCAGGGCGGGGTCATCATGTCACCAGTGCCCCACATCTGCTATGCCAGTCAGTGTTCTGCGCATACATGGGCAGCATTCTGCGATAGATAGGTGCCTTTTTACTTCAACTTCTGGTAGTAGCACGGGCCAGATGAATTGGTATCAGGGGCTGGATCTGGCCCATGGGCTGTAGTTTAGGCACCCCTGTTTTAAACATATCTAAAATGGTAACTTTTGGGACCTTGGACCTTGGAGCTATTATGGCAATTAGTTTATTTTCAGAAAATAAATTCCAATATCTCCTCCAAGTCTTCAATCATATTTCACATAGTTCCTGGCTCTAGAAAAATTCAGTCTCTGTGTGAGTACATGGGTGTGCTTTGAGGCATACACACACTCATATTTAAGACAGCTGGCACAAGAAGTAGCATTTCACACTTGCATGTTGGTGACACTGGCACACCTCCTTGACTATTGACACCAATGTCCTCCTAACTGCTTGGAGAGCCCTTGCTGCCTTCTTTTGTATTTGTCACTGTCACTTTGTGAGCATTTTGGCATCACTCAGGAAATCATATGTGTAAAACAAAAACTGCCTGCGACCAACTTCAAGAAGGGAGCTGGCTTGTGAGGATGCTTGAAACTGAAACAGAGGTTTTATGTGTCCTATTATGTGCCCCAGCAAGAGTCATAAATAACAGTGACAAGTTTCCCCCCTCCCCCATTGTTACATGTGAAAGTCCTTGATGGTTCCTCCTGTCTCAAATCCCCTTTCCCTCTCTCTCCCCCATGCACTGGAGCTGCCAAGATGCATGATGATAGATGGCACTATGCAGCAAATGACAGCCGGATAGATTTTTTAGTTTGTGCTTTAGAGGGAATCAGATATGCTGTATAAAGCAATAAAACGGCACACTCACAAGGTGGGTTAAAAATAGCCAGCACAGCACTAACCTACTTTGTTGTTTATCAAAAGTCAACTCTTTACATGCAAAATCCTCGTGGTGGTGATCTTCCCCCTCCTCACTACAGAGTCTGTTGAAGGGTGACATTATAGGTGAGGGTTGTGGAAGAGCACAATTAGGCAAACATTTCATTTCCTAAGGAACCTGTGGTGAGGAAGTACTCAGCCTCACATAAATAATGGTGTAAGGTCAAATTGAGTTGGTTTTTCACCAAGTAGGGCGGCATATAAATCGAAATAATAAATAAATAAATAAATAAATTAGCTGTTACTTCACAGGATTAGCTAGCAGGTTTTACTCCCCCCCCCCCTTTTCCCAGAAGAGTCGGACACCAATGTTGGATAAACTATAGACCATCTTTATTAAAGTTAACACCATGTAGGAAAAAAACTCAACAAAATACAGGGACATCAGTAGTGCGAGTGAGAAAATGGGCCTAAGGGCCAAACCAGAATTCCCCAGGGCCAGTTGAGTTGGAAATCCCCAAGCATCATGCCATCCGGCATCAGCAAATGTAGCCTGACTTATCCAAGCCATATCCTGGTCAGCTCAACAACCCCCCCCCCACCTCTCAATACCCAATCAGCTGGTGGTGAAACTCATCTGAGGCCAAGGGTGTGTGGCAAAGAGCACCAATCTTGTGCAGGCATGCGAGCGGATGCCGGGCTTCTTACTATATAGTAAGCATGAACCATGGCCGAGGGAGGCTTGAAAGGACGCCGCCACCGCTGAGTGCGGGAACGCCACCGCCACCGCCACCGCCACTGCCACTGCCCTCCCGGCCCCCGTCACTGGCCGGGAGGTTAAAAGGAGCCTCCCTGGCCGAGGGAGGCTTGAAGGACGCTGCCGTTGCTGAGCACGGGAACGCTGCCGCCGCGCCGCGCCCCTCCCGGCCCCCGTCACCAGCCGGGAGGTTAAAAGGAGCCTCCCTGGCTGAGGGAGGCTTGAAAGGATGCTGCTGCCGCTGAGTGCGGAAACGCTGCCACCGCTGCCATGCCCCTCCCGGCCCCCGTCACCGGCTGGGAGATTAAAAGGAGCCTCCCTGGCCGAGGGAGGCTTGAAGGACGACGACGACGCTGAGCGCAGGAACGCTGCCACCGCCGCGGTGCCCCTCCGTGTTATTTTTCATACTATGTTGTTTGTATACTGTTGTTTTATGTACCATGGAAGCCGCCTAGAGTCAGGTTCGCCTGAGCAAGGCGGGGTATAAAAATAAATTTGAATTGAATTGAATTGAATTGAAGATCCTAATAGAGTAGAGATTTTACCCACTCCATCTTCTAGAGCTTCAATCCAGAGCCCCAACAATCTTACTTCCTGTTTCAACAAATTGCTTTGGAAGCACAAAGCAGCAATGGTAGGCAGAGTTAGAGCCCTGTGCACAGTGATGGGCTGCTCACGATTCGGACCAATTGACCCAAACCAGTAGCAGCCATCCGGAGGGGATCTCGAGGGGGGGGGACCCAGGGTGACCGGTTCGGTCGCCTCTCAGGCCGCCCTCTGGATGTGAATTCCGGGCAGCCAAAATGGCTGCTTTGAAGTGCGCATGCGTCAAAACTCAATTTGACGCATGCACACTTCTATTTTTAAGTGCACATATGTCAAATGGAGTTTTGACGCATGTGCACTTCCAAGCAGCCATTTTGGCTGCCCGGAAAGGGTGCAGGCAGCGCCCGGAAGAGCAGCAGCGGCGGTGGCAGCCTTTCCCCGGTGCATCACTGGCCTGGGCCACGCCGCGCCAGGCTGCGCTGCCGGGCTAGGCTGCGCTGCGCTGCCAGGCCCGGCCAGGCCCGGCCGGGCCCAGCAGCACCACCAGGCCACCATGCTGCTGTGACGCCACTGTGCCTGCCTGTCTGCATGCCTGCCTGCTGCTCCACGAACCCAGGATAAGGTAAGTGATGTGTTTGTGTTTGGGGTGGGTGGATGGTTTGAGGTGTGTGTGTTTTACGTAGTTTGTTTTTATGTGTATTTAATGTATTTATGTATTATGTGTATATGTATTTATATGTATTTATTCGTATTTACAGTAATACCCTGGATAACGATTCCATCGGATAACGCTAGAATCGGATAACGATGCAAGTTTTTTGGAAAAAACTTGCATCGGATAACAATTCTGGATAATGATTCTTAGCGTTATCCGATGCAATGGTCTGCGGGTGTGGGGTAGTTTGGGTAGAACAACGCGCAGCGGTCTCTGCGACTGCAGTAGGGTCAGGGGAAAGCACCTTTTCTCTTTCCCTCCCTGTATTTAAACTACAGGGAAGGGGGAAAGAGAGAGACGTGATTGGTTCTCTAGAAAACCAATTACATCTCTCTCTTTCCTCCTCCCTGTAGTTTAAATACAGGGAGGGAAAGAAAGACAAAAGCAGTTCTTTCTCCCCCTGTAGTTTAAATACAGGGAGGGAAAGAGAAAAGGAGTCTCTGCGACTGCAGTAGGGTCGGGGGAAAGGCGCTTTCCCCGACCCTGCTGCAGTTGCAGAGACCGCTGCGCGTGGGGGTGGCTTTAAAGGCAGGGAGGTCTCTTTCTTTCCCTGCCTGCCTTTAAAGCGGTTTGTCCCTGAAGTCAGGGCTTTTTTTATAGCATTGTTCGATGCATGCATCAGATAACGCTAAAAATTGGATAACATCATGACTTGTGGAACCAAGTCATAACGTTATCCGGGGTATTACTGTATATGTATTTATATGTATGTATTTATATGTATTTAAATTATGTGTATTTTTATTCAATTTTTATTTTTTACTTTGGCTCCGCCCACAACATCATGATGTCAGGATATCTGCTCCTATCACCACATTGGCTCCACCCACGGTATGGTAGTAAAATTTTTGACAGCCCACCACTGCCTGTGCATGTCACCTGGGTATCTTGTCCTCTGTCCTTACTCTTTGGAAAGGAAGAAGAAAGCTGCTAGCTATATCTTTTAAAGTGTTATATCATTTCACCCCAAGTGTGTGTAAAGAGGAGTCAAACTGTCACAAGATGGTCATTGCCCAGGGTATGCCTGACTGTAGTTCAAAAATACCACAATTTGATCAACACGTATTCAGTGTACATACATCTCTTCAATTGTAGAGCTACTCACATTGAAGCCTTCTACAAAATCAAGTCTCACAATGTATAACTGACCAAACTTGAAGCTCTCAGGGGTTGTGAATCCATAAACATAGGATCGAATACAGTTGAAAGGAGGGATCTATCCCCACCAGAAACAAAAAGGCAGTTGCAGAGATGGGTATTCCTCAGAATCTTTCATTACTGAGGGAAGACATTATGCTCAGTATGACTGCATGATTTTTTCTTCTTCATGAAGTTGCAACTCACTCTGGCGGGCTGACCTGTCATCAACTCAGCATGACACACATTTTGACAATGTCGTGAAACACCTGCCTTTTATTTTGAAAGTTGCTGCACTTCTGATGATGTAATCTGGAGTGCAGCAGGGTTCGAAATATACTACTCGATGTTCCCAAACTTGTCATGCTGTGGGCTGGACCATGCCCCCCGGACAGCTGAGTGGGCTGGTCACGTGGTTCCTCCCACCATAAACACTCCCCTAAAATTGTGTCCACAGCTGTTGAAAATGTGTTTACAACAGCCACAGGTACATTATGGAAGGCACAGGTGCATTTTATGGCTGTCGTAAATGTGTCTGTGTCTGCTTTGGATAGTGGTGAGGGCAGCGGTGGGCCACATGAAATGGTGCCACGGGCTGGGTTTGGCCCGGTGGCCGTAGATTGGCCATCCCTGTTATAGGATAATAATCCAGCTTGCCAAATCAGATTACAGTTTCATCACAGGGGTATGTTCCCATTGCTGCTGAAATCTGTGTCTGTGAACTAACTCTGCAGAAGAATAGAGCAGAGAAGACACTTTTGAGTTTAAAGTGGAAAAATCATTAAGAGTACATCATATTTTCTGCATAAAATTCCCCTCAATGTTATTTATTTATTTTATTATATTTATACTCTGCTCTTATCCAAGGACTCAGGGTGGTTTACAATTTAAAACAATTAAAAACACATTATCTACAATAAGAGTTAAAAAATTAAAGGTTAAAAAGATTAGAAGTTAAAAAACAACACAGAGAGAGGCGGGGTTATTCAAAGGAGCCAGCCGGCCAAGCTGACTGTCTGGCTCGCACCCCACACATGCCCCGCCAACCAGGTCTTCACCCCCTTCCTGAAGGGCAGCAGCTCTGTTTGGAGATGCAACTCACTTGGCAGGAGGTTCCATAGGGCTGGAGCAGAAACAGAGGCTCTCCATTGGGATATCTCCTTGGACAGCTTCAGGTCACTTCCATGAACGTGAAGGGCCTCCTTGATGTTATCAAATCAGTTGATGTGCCTCGGGGTCTTGTACCCTGTACTTGGGCCTCCCATGCCTGCTGCAGGATCCTTGTTTCAGCCATTTGGTTGACGTGGCCAAACCAGTGTAGCTGGCCACACTTGATTTTCTTTTCAACCTTCCTCAGATATCGCATCTCAATTTCTTGCAATTTGCTTTAATGCCTGGAGCGACCATGACTTGCTGCTATATATGAGCGTAGTAACAAAGGTTGATTTGTAGACTGCCATTTTAGTGGCCTTGCTGACTTCATCTTTACTAAGGACCCCCCCCCCCCAGTTGACCACGTAGAAGAGTCTGTCAGAAACTGCCACCCTCTGATTGATCTCAGGACTCACTTGTCCCCTTTCATTGATTATGGCACCAAGGTACTTGAAGTCTTCTACCTGCTCTAGGACTTGCCCCTTCAGCTGACTGGTATGCTGCTTCTTGTTCCTGGAGATCACCATGGTCTTTTTCTTTGCCATGTTAATGGACATCCCTCTTTTCTCCATCTCCCTGGTTCACAGGTTTAGATTGAATTGGAGTTGGGAACTGATCCTAGCAATAAGAGCTACATCATCAGTGGAAGCCATCTCAGACATATGGACTGGCTTCATCTTCCAATGTCCCAGCGTCATTTCCTCAGCATTTCATTTAGTCATCTTCATGATGTCATAAATGGGCAAGATAAAGAGGTAGGGTGAGAGACTGTCTCCTTGTCTTACTCTAGCAGTGGTTGTAAACTCGCTGGACTTTCCCCCTGCTGTCTGCACATAATTTCTGCAGGTTCGGTAGAAACTTTGTACAGCCTGTATCAAGGACTTCTTGACTTCCCTCACCTCTAGCACCCTCCACAGTTCTTTCCAAAGAGATAATCTTCTATTCTTCTCCCCAGGCTTCGTTCCACTCAGTGGGAGAAAGCCCAAAGGCGGGAGGAGCTGCCAAAGTTGCTGAAGTGCTTTGGACTTTTCCCCACGGAGCGGAATGAAGCCTGGGGAGAAGAACAGAAGCAGGAAATGCCAAGATGGCATTTCCCTTTAAAGTTTGGGCTTTGAGCAGTGGCGCGCACCCGTCTGTCCGAGTAGATTCTCTCTCCACCATGGGGCTGCCTCCAGTTGTCTTTCACTTTGCGCTCGCAGCCGCGTTTCTAATATCCTGGAGTAAAGCTTGCCCAGGATGCTGAGAAGGGAGATCCCTCTGTGATTTCTGCACTTTCTGTTGTCGTCCTTCTTAAAAATCAGCACATTCTTGGGAGACAAGCTATGAGAAACCTGGGGAACATAGTGAAAAGTAGAGACATCACACTGCAAACAAAAATTCATATAGTCAAAGCAATGGTATTCCCGGTGGCAATGTATGGTTGTGAGAGCTGGACCATTAGGAAAGCTGAGTGCAGAAGAATAGATCCCTTTGGGATGTGGTGTTGGAGGAGAGTTTTGAGAGTCCCCTGGACAGCGAGGAGAACAAATAGGTCAATCTTAGAAGAAATTACCCCTGACTGCTCCTTAGAAGGTCAAATAGTAAAGATGACGCTGAAGTACTTTGGACATCAAATGAGAAGAGAGGATTCACTTGAGAAGGCCCTGATGCTGGGAAAGGTGGAGGGCAAAAGAAGAAGGGGCGGCCAAAAATGAGATGGCTAGATGGTATTGTGGATGCAGTAGGCACAGAGCTGGGCAGGCTGAGGAGGATGGTGGAGGACAGAGGTGCCTGGAAGACAATGGTCCTTAGGGTTGCAAAGGGTTGGAATCGACTGTGTGACTGAACAACAAAAACTGTCCTTGGGGATAGTTTTTGTTCACCATGCAAGCTGTAGGACTTGAAGCAGAAGACGCTTTCCTCAGTCTCCAAAATCTCTAATCATCTCACTGGTGATCTTATCATGCCAGGGAGCTTTCCCCAGCTTCATCTTCCTGATGGGAAATCTCAGCTCAGCGCTCGTGATCTGGTCTACCTCTTCTTCCTCCTCGTTCTCAGAATCGCCTTTGTCGGTTGGGTGGGGTTCAGAAATTCAGAGAAGTGTTCCTTCCAGCGTTCCATAATGTCAGTGCTTCGTGTAAGCAGCTGGCCTTTCTTGTTCTTCAGAAAGATGATTGGGCATGGCTTCTCCTTCTGCATGTTCTTCACAATTCGGTAGAACAGCTTTTAGTTGTCTCCATAATGCAGAGCTCTGTCTCTCTTTTCAACTCTCCAATCCCAGGGAGGCAGTGGAAATGATGAATCATAATTACCTGCTTGCATTTCAAAAAAAGTAAAGGTAAAGGTCGCCCTTCCTCAAAAGCCAGTCATATCTGACTCTAGGGTTCAGTGATCATATTAGTTTATAGCCAAAGAGCCAACGCTGTCTGCGTATACAGACGTTTCCAAGGACATGTGGCAGGCATGACTAAACATGGAATGCTGTTTACCTTCCCACCAAAGTGGTACCTATTTATCTATTTATAATTTCCTGCTTTCGAATACATTGTGGCAAAAGGCAAACCTGTTACAGACAGGATGGTGGCATAATTGCTAGGTTTTTGGCAAAAGATATATCGCCAGTTCTGGATATGATGGAACAAACACTAAAGAAACAGCTGGGAGCTCGGAGCTACTGTTAGTGCTGAGTTCGCTTCTGTTTCATCCACTGCAACAATCTTTTTTAGACATATGTAGGTCTGTAACGCAAAACTCCAAAAATGCTTATGAAATTTATACCAAGATGGAAGTGATATCCAGCAAGCAGTTCTGCAGGTGCAGTTGAAAAACTGGTGGCACAATCAATCATGCAGTCAGTTGTACAATTAGGCACTCGATGGATACTGCCTTGCAAACGTCTGCAGGAGTAAGTTTATGCTATGCCATGTGCAACAGAATTTCAAGCTTTACTGTACACTGTAAGCCACCTTCATAGCATCAACAGATAAGCACTACCCAGATGTAGTAAGTAAATGAAACAAGTAATCAAAATAAATTTGATGTAATTGCTATGTAATTGTATTAGTCGATGACAGAATTTGATAATAATTAGCATTTCACAGTTAATTCTTTCATCAGATGTCACATTTAAAGCCTGCTAACCATCAAGAAATTCCAAGTCTGAAGCATTCAGAAGGTGAGATCACATGACAATTATCTGAAGCAGAAATTTCTCATTCAAAATGTAAATGACCAATTAGAATTGTCTAAATTTACACATTCTTTTAATTTTAGTGGTAATTGTAACAAAGACATGTAGAGAAGTACACTGTTCAAATAGTTATGTTTGATTTCACTAACAATGGATTGGAAATAAGAACAATTTTTATTTTGACTATTTTAAGAGCCATATTATAAACTCCCTCCACCCCCACCCCCACATGCTTCGTTAGTTGAATCAGCCTTGGAGAGATCCACCACATTTAAAGCTGTAGAATATTTTTAAAATATGCCCAGCAGAGGGAGTTAAACAGACATGATGTTCCCAAAGAAGCATTCTCTCATAAATTATTGTGCAATGTATCTCCTGTTTAACATGGGTCCTCTCCTATACTGTGATATTTTCATCATAATTGTTAATGTGCCACTATTTTAATTAAGATTGCTACTGCACTTTCCTCCCTGCCAGCTATGAGACTTCTAATGCTTGTGACAGTTTCATTCCTTGGTCCAAGTGAATTTTTCAGAAGGCTCCGAGGAGTCATGGAAATGTCTGTTTGAGGATCTATAACAGGGGTGCCCAAAGTTTTTGGGCCATGGGCCAATCATGTGTTTCAGGGAGCTGGTCACTAAGGTTTGGGGGCTGGGTGCAACCCCCAATGCCAATTCATTCGGCCCGCGAAGCCCTCATCGTTCCTGGAAGTGGAAGTAAAATGCGCCGAGCGACAAGGGCTTCGTGGGCTGGATGAATTGGCGTCAGGGGCTGCACCTGACCCCCGGGCCTTAGTTTGGGCACTACTGATCTATCATATTAACCTGGAAAATTCTGGACAAGAGAGTTGGCAGCCTGATTGCTGATGTTTTCAGGACCAGAACTTGTGCATTAAAAATCTGTGCCTCTTAAACCTATTCTGCATCTTTATTTTTCCAGTTAAGATGAGGCTCTGTGCCTTATTCTAAGCCGCAGACCTTCAACAGGCATATCTTATTTCAGAATAGCAGTATGTTATGAGAATAGATGTGCCTGTAATATTTGTTTGCCATTAAGCTATCCAAGACTCTGCTTGGGAAAACAAACAAACAGGCAAACAAACCTTGGCTACTTCAAGGCCTACATTCTCAAACCCTTCTCAAGGTTATTCTCTGTAAATTCAAATCTGTATGAAAACAAGTACATCTTTGAACTGCCTTTTTTTGTTTAGAAATTTGTTTACACAAAAAACACATCAGCTGATTCTCCTTATAGTTCAACTGATATATAATTTACACACACACACACACATCCTTGTCCCTTATTCTCTCTCTTTATTATTGATTAGGATCTTAAGTAATAAATGGCCTGGTTTCCAGCCACCTTGGAAATGTCATGTTGGAGTCAACAAAAATACTCAGTGTATGTTTTATAAAGAATTACAGGCAGCTCAGCATTTCTGCTGCTTTTATCTCAGAATATTGTGGTTGGGGTGTCTACTGTAGAATCGATGGATGAGCCAGAACACTCAAAAATGATTCAATGAGGTGGCAAGCTTTCCTAGTTCATGGATATGACAGCCTGAAATGTACTTATTCACTCGACTTCTGTCTTTTTGTGCACTTGTACTTGAAGCTGCTGCGTAATTTAAGACTTTTCAGTATATCAGGACTGAACTATTTCTTCCCGTTGATTTCTGGTGAACTGTGTCAGGAAAGCCCCCAAGTTTAGTTTTGGAAATTGTATTATGGCAGCTTAAAATCTGAATCACATCCTGTATCCATTTGTATTTTTCACCTGCTGTTTGATTCTTTGGGTTAGGCTTGAAATCCCTCTGTCTCTCCCTGCTTAACCTGTATATGTTGTACAGAATGCATGTAGAAGGCAGGTAGGAGTAGGGTAGCTAGAAGTCTTGTTTGAGGGAGGATCAGCCTTCCATTTGAAGGGCTGACGGGGATAATCTTCCTTTTGGAGGTGTCCTTTCTTTCAGAGATTGACCATCCAAGACTGATTTTATAGATCAGGGGTTCTCAACCTTTTCAAGTTAGGGGCTGGGTCACACTCCCTCAAACATTTGGTGGGCCGGAATAGTGTTCCAGCCGCCTCCACCGGAATTGGCCGCAGACTCATTTACAGGTGTTGTAAATGCGTTAACAACAGCCATAAATGAGTCTGCAGCTGATTCAGCCAGTGCCACCAGCTGGAGCAAGGGCAAGGCAGATAATCTGGCACCGCGGGAAAGTCCTGGCTTATGGGCCATAGGCTGAGAACCCCTGTTATAGATGATGGCACAGGAGAAGATGATCAGGGGCTTTCATTGTGTAAGTGTAACCCCTGTGGACTTTTTGGTTCAGCACAATGGGCGAAAAGATTCTATGAAAGGGCTGTGATTTAGGATTTTCATTTAAAGAGTATGAGAGAAGGTAAGGCCCTGGCCATCTTGGTTTAGGGTTTTAGTCACTGTGTATGTGAAGCTGATTTCTGTATATTGTTGATGTCATTCTTTGGTTGATAAATATGTACTGGAGCTTGTTCTTGTTTGGTTTCAGACATTTGAATGCTTCTTTAATTCTTCAAACAACTCCTGTTCTGGTGCTGGTGAGAAGAAATCAGGGTGTACAAGTTGTAGTATCCAGTTTTGTTATTATTATTATTATTATTATTTATTACATTTGTTACCCTGCCCCAATCGGGAGAACCCGACTCTGAGCGGCTTACATCAAAACAGGAAATAAAATATAGAACAATCCATCTCAAGATGTATCACTACTGTTATATCACTACTGTTATCACTACTGTTATCACTACTGTTTCTATCTATCTATCTATCTATCTATCTATCTATCTATCTATCTATCTATCATCTTGACTAGATGCTGGAGCACATAGAACATTGTTATCTTTTCCACCAAAGTGGTATCTATTTATCTACTTGCAATTTATTTCATTCAAACTGCTAAGTTGGCAGGAGCTGGGACAGACAATGAGCATTCACTCCATTGCACAGCACTAGAGTCTTGAACTGCTGACCTGCAGACTTCCCTGTCAAGTTCAGCATCTTAGCCACTAAGCCAGCGATGGGATGTAACAGGTTCTCACCAGTTCTCCAGAACTAGTAGTAACTTTCCGCAGTGTCCCGGAGAACCGGTAGCAGCTTTTGGGGGGAACCACCTTCGGGGCTTACCTTTTCACTGGTTCCCCCACTGCGCATGCGCACCAAGCACTTGGTGTGCATGAATGCCTACAGTGCTTGGCACGTATGCACAGCCTCTTTGCTATCCTCCCAAGTGGGGAGGAGAAAGAGAAGCTGCTAGCCTGAAGCTCCCTATAGCCTGCTCCCCAGGGTAAGTGACTCACCTTTGGATGTGGTATGTCTGTGTGTATTTTAATGTGTATTTAATACCTTTACCTACATTGACGTACTACCACAGTTCCTAAAAAGGCCTGGCTTGGGATTTTTAAGCAAAGTCTTGGAGTTACCTCATCAATAAGCTACACCTGTGCTGTTCCAATTGCTGTTCCAGTTGGAGAACCCTTAAGGAGGTACAACTGTTCTACATTTACATTAAGGTATATTATCTTAGAGAACTGGTTAGGCAAAGACTTAGTACCTAACTTCTTTAACTGTTGAAAAGTTGAAAAGTGCCAAAATGAAGCCATCTTGTGGTGAGTTCATTCTGTAGTTCCTTCCATCTGACCTAGTGTGAGAAAGATTAGGCAGAATAAGCTTTAAGTTCTGGTTTACAACCTCTGGTTGATTTGTGTGTGGGGTGGGTGGGTGGGTGGGTGTTTGGATGGGTGGGTGTATTTTGATGTATTTTTTATTTTATTTATGTATATAATTTATTTATTTACGGGTTTGTGTTGTGGGTGGGTTGAGGTGTGTGTGTGTGTGCTTATTTTTTTATTATTTTGTATTTTGTATTTTTTCCCTTTGGCCCCACCAACATCATGACATCATGATGTTAGCTCCGCCCTCTGTGATGACATCACGGTGGGGTAGTAAAATTTTGACATCCCACCACTGCACTAAGTCACTGTGGTGCTTCTCACCTGACTAAAAATAAGCAGACATACCTCTTGACACTGGATGACTGTACTAACCAAGATAACATGTGTCAGGATTTTCTGTCATTGTGCACCAAATATCATCACAGGATTGCTGGTATTCATTAACTGAGAATATTTGGTGGGAGAGATTTAAAAGAGTAAAGCTTTAATATATTTTTCTCCAAGCACAATTAAGTTAAGAAAACTGTTCAAGAATCTGTGTTTGCCATTCCCTGTGCTTCAGTCATACCACCAGTTGTAATTGGCACCTGCCAGGTATGTGACAGTAATATGCAAATTATGTTAATTACACATGTCTCAATGTGTAAAATTAGATTAGGTTCTCCATCTAGTAATGTACTGTATCTCTGATGTGGCTCCTATTGCTGAAGTGATTTTTCCTCATATCTGCAACATAACCAAGGTCACATAAAACAGTAAGATTTTTTTGCCTGACACAGGACAGGCACCAAATCTTAGCTTCACAACGAAGGGCATTAAATAGAGATAAAAAGACAGATGCTCTTTTAATGCCTGCTTTTGGTCATGTTGAAGATTAATCTCACCACCGTGGTTGCGAGTGTGAAACTAAAGAGTCCAATCCAGACTAATAAACTGTGCTTTTATTGCAATATCTGGCCTTTTAAAATACTTCATAACCTCCATAAATTAACTCATTCTATTTTTATTTATTTTTTGTTAATTCAGACTACACATCACAGTAAATGTGTTACTTCATTTTTCACACAACTGGGAACCTAAGGTATGCCAGTTGGCCAAAGAATTGGTGCCAATCAGGACTTGGAAAATTGCTTCTAAAAAGTAATTCATTCATCTTACGCATTTCAGTGTTTGAAAAGTTACCTATTGCAATCAGGTAGTATGAGAATGAATAAATAACTTGTTTTGATGTATGTTATATTGTTTGTTACACTGTTACTTTTTCATTATTTTATCCTTGTGTTTAAAGGAAGGAAACTTAAACTTAATAAAAAACCAGATAAAACTTGAAAAATTCCTGCAGAAGTCTCATGTAAAAATCACGTTTGGAAGTAAACAGAAGACATACATTACACAAATAACTTTGTTCCTACCTGGTATGTAATTTTTTAGCAATAGCAATAGTAGTTACACTTATTCTATGGGATAAAAAATATTTCTGGGATTTGAATGAGATCTGTCAAATGCAGAGCTCTACATTTGTGAAATTCTCTCTTCTCTTAAAAAAAAATATCAACAAACCAGTTTCCTCTCTGGTGGGAATTGGGAGAGACTTTTTAAATTTAGCAATAACAAATACGGTTATATACCATCCCACAGCATTTAGTGCACTCTCTGGGCAGTTCACAAGTTAATTAGTATTTTGCCCCCAACACACTGAGTACTCATTTTACTGACCTCAGAAGGATGGAAAGCTGAGTCAACCTTGAATCCTGGACAGGATTGGACTCACAACCTTTCAGTTGCAGTACAGCAATTTAACAACTGTGCCACCAGGGCTCCAACATTTTAGAATGCAGCTATGTTGACCAAAATTAACTAGCTACGGGTCACTTTTGAAACACAGTAGAGAAGCTATGGTTGCATAAGGTAATGTCACAGAAACCAGATCCAGTCCTGGTAACATTTAGTATTTAAGCATTTGGGAGATTGGGGGGGGGGGGTCTTTAATAGACAAAAATTGCCACTACTAGGATTGGGACTACCAGCAAGATAACATAGAGTCTCCCTCCCACTTTGTCCTTAGGCTCTTAAATGCTTATTCAGGACAAAAGGGGCCCCTAGAGAGCCTGGGAACCTGAAAAGGGAGAGTTAGAATGCTTGGAATTAATTTAAATTAAATATTACCAAAACCTGATCTGGTCTGGCCAGTGTAACTTTACTTCAACAAGATTTTCCCCATTATTTCCAAGCTAAAGCTTAAACAATGTGAGCCTTTTCGCTGATATCAAGGAAAGTCCACGGAATTAGTGTGTCACTATCTTCTAAATTCTGGAACTAGTGAGGAAGGATGATGGAAATTGCAGACTAGCAGTCTCTGGGGCTCAACATTTCTTATTCATTATATATTTTGGGGTGGAGAAGGTGGGTAAATTACTCTTCTCGCTTGCCATGATGCCAACGATAATCACACCCACCCCATGCTGCTACTTGAGCACTTCCTCTGGCACCAAAGCCTTTCTATCCAATGCAAAAAGCAATTGTCAGAGGGTTGTGTGTTGTTTGTTTGCTTGGTTTTTGGAGGAGAGGATAAAAACAAAGGAGTGAAAGTATTAAACTCTAAAAGATTGCCCTAGAAAGCTGGCCTTCTCTAGTCTTCCTTTAGGTTTTCCTGTGAACAGGATTATTTACTTGCTAGAATTATTTTGGGCACTTTTATTAAGAAACTAGATTAACACGGTAGAAGCAGAAATAGCTTAAGAAGTGTCAAGGTTCTCAAATGACAGCATGGTGAAGCTGTTGGGTTTTTTAAATTTTGTTTTTGTTTTTTTAACGAGTAAACAGAGTAACAATGGCAAAAGTTAATTGTGCTGAGATGAGTGTATTCCACTGCCAATAAGGAATGGAAGAAAGGGACACTTGAATGCAATAACAGAAAAGCCTGTTTCTTTGAAATATTATCATGATCATAAACTATACCCCTTACACCTCAGCTCTCATGTACTGGGGTTTGCCCAAGTAGAGGCAGCACATTCATTACAGTAAATAAGTATCTGAACCTGTAATGATAGATGGAATTTTTGAAATGGTAGCCGTGTTAATCTGTGCAAGATGTCTGACGAAATGGACTTGAGCCATGAAAACTACCATTAAAATACAGTAGTTTTTATGGTGCCACATTTTTTGTCATTTTGTTTTGTTTATTCTCTGATTTACTGGTAGAGTAGACTCATTTCCCCTTACGCTAAGCTCTCTAAACAGTGTAGTTTGGAAAATCTGTTGGTAAAGGTACGCATGTGCAAGGCTCGATCATGATGTCATCAGCCATGGTCCTTTATCACTAACTAAAAGTTTCCAAGTTCCCTGCAAGTTCTGAGGGATCCCTTTCATACAGGAAACTCAGGATGCAGAGGAACTCTTTAACATCCCAAAATCATGGCCACTGGTTCCAGTGGTAGAAGAAAAGAAGCGCCAGGAAACCTCAGAACCCCAGGAAAGTGAGAGGAATAGGATAGTTTTAATGAAAGATAGGCTACAGCTGATGACATAATATACCTTGAATGAGACAGCCTATATCACCAGGCTTTGAGGATACCTCCTTATATTGTTCTCATTGCTGACTCCATCAAAAACAAATCTAGTTCATTTCACAAATTGCAGTCATTAATATGCTAAGAATGGTTGGGATTAATTCACATGGACAGGAGGGGGGAAGCTGTGTAAAACAAGAACTGCTATTGTTTGGGAATCTAAAATACAAAGAATAGACAGTGGGGTACACTGAAACCCAATGGAATACAAGTGCTTATGTCAGTATCTGAGAAGATGAGTCAGGAGTACCTCAACTGGGGTTGTTAGCCATCACCACCAAGTCCCAAGGGTACTCAACCTCCAGCTCTCTGATAGACAAAGGAGAAGAGAAGATGGTTGAAGAGGTTAAATGGTAGAACATTCCAGATGATGGGAAATTGTTGAGAGGAAGGAGATAGAGGAAGGTGACAGAAAAGAGTGGGAGAAAGAGAGTGTTAAATAAAAGGATGAAGCTCAAGTACTTTGGCCACCAAATGAGAAGAGAGAACTCAGTGGAGAAGGCCCTGATGCTGGGAAAGATTGAAAGCAAAAGAAGAGGTGGCAGAGGATGAGATGGTCAGACAGCATAGTTGACACAGTGGGAATAGATCTGGGCAGACTCGGGGAGGATAGTGGATGACAGAAGAGCCTGGCATGCTGTGGCCCATGGGGTTGCAAAGAGTCAGACTCAATTGTGCGACTGAACAACAACAGAGGAGGCTGGGGAGTTCAAGGTGGAGAAAGAATGGGCAGATGCAGAGGTGCAAGAGGGTGCTGTAATTTTCTCTTAGAAGACTGGGAGGCAAGCAATGTTTGGAAGCATCAAAGTAGAGGTAGACAAGAGTAGATGACATAGTCCTGGAGGAAACTCTCAGTGGGGGAAACTGGGTGGAGGTGACTAAAGAAGACCCATAGACTGGAGCTCCTGTGATCCTCCAAATATCTTCAAGGGTGCTGCATCTCATGGCAAGTACTACCAAGGCTTTGAAGCCCTCTTCCTGGGGAAGAGCGAACCTACTAGGAACCATGAATCCCATGAACCCTTGATAGCATAAGCAGTGGTGGAGAATGATGTCAGTTGTAGCCCAACAACATCTGGAGAGCCACATGTTGCCCATTCATGGCCTAGAGCAGAGTTTCTCAATCTACAAGCTACCGGATGCAGACTGTGGTATCATTTCATGTGCCCCCCCCCCCACTGCCTCCACCACACCTGGAAGTGCCATGTGGTGGAGGAAGGGCAAAATGGCTGTCTGGCCCCCAAAGCTGTCTGAGGGAACGTGACCCAGCCCCTGGCTTAAAAGGTTGAGAACTAGTGGCCTAGAGACTGAATCTGTGGATTTGGGTTCTAAACTTTTTTTAGCATAAGCCAACATTTATCTTCTGTTGAGGATCAGCACCAGTAGTGGCCAACATTCAATAATAATGTTTACTCACAAGCATCTATCATTTGGCATAACTCTCCTACAATCTTCATTAAAAGATTCCTGTTTGCAGGTTCAGCCTCTTTAAATTGATGTTGCTTTTCAAAGCTGTGTTCTGGTTATGCTAAAATGAATGGAAGAAAAATATAGAACAGTTGCATTTGCTCTTGTCCATTGAAACAGAAGGAATGTTGAATGGGTCCACAAAGGATAAACCATGCTATGTAAGTACCCATGCTGTTAACTTTCATCTTTGCCTCAGACATGCTTTGACATATCTGTATAAATATCTCGCCAAAAGATAAGTGAGCTACCTGCGCTATTAAAACTTTAAAAACCCCAATGGGGCAAAAATAACATAAGTACAATATGTATTGAATTCATCCACAAACTCCAAAGTTGCTAGAGAGCAACCCATCACTGTACAAGCTGCCAGTACAATTATATTTACAAAGAATTGACAAGAGTTGACCTTTGCCTATTCCTTCTCGTCTGCCTTTTAGTCATCTTGGAAAAGCTTGGAAACTTGACAGACAGATTCAATGGGCACATTTCCAGACATTGCCTGTCTGGATGGGTAAAGGAGCCCTGTTAAGAACCAAGAAAGCTTTTAGGCATTATAGCTAAGCTCTTGTAATGAAATCTACCGGGCTGGGGAGAGACGGGCATTCTCTCTCCTCCAGTCCCACACATAGCTAAGGCTATGTAGTAATTGGTGGATCTCATATTTGATTCTATTCCCACTCTGTCTTTCAAATCTATACAATCTGTTCCAGGTTGACAACTAAGGAGGAGTTGCAACTTGCATCAATCATGAAAATTCAGAGCCCATGTTTCTTCTTATACAAATCTGGTGGTTTGTGTACTTGCATGTATAATGCTTTTGGTGAACGTAACAGGAATAGGCTAGCAAATCTCAGCTTCAGATTTTAGGTATGGTTGGATTCACTGGAGAAAGCCTGGATGCTAGGAAAGATCAAAGGCAAAAAGAGACAGGGTGGCAGAGGATGAGATGGTTAAACAACAACATTGACATGGTGGGTGTGGATCTGGACAGATTCTGAAGGATGACAGAGAAGCCTTGCATGATGTGGTCCATAGCATCTTGAAGAGTTGGACTAAACTGTGCAATTGAATAACAACAACCTACACTTAAGGAAGCAGGTAGCCTGAGGATGCTGCTTCCTTGAGTGGAAGAATGGTTGGCATGTATTTCTGCATGCACAGAGGACTTATCCCTACAAAACTCTACCAAATATATTTTTCAGAAGAAGGGGAAATGGTGTGTAGGTGTGCTGGTGGTGAGCTTCTTCTTCAGCTCTGAGCCTCCCATAGCATTGATTGTTTTAAAATATTTTTGCTTTGCCTTTCTACATAAATGCCCCCAAGGTGGCTTACACCATTTCAAAAAATAGTTAAAACAAGAGAGCGTACACATATACTGTATATAAAAAGGATTAAATATATACAACTCACCAAAGCGTCCTCCATTAGATCCCTTGGGCAAGGTGAAAGTGGAGGGCACATGTCATGGTCCACCTAGCCAGCAGGTCACGTGATATCCAAATGGCTTAAAAACTGCATGCAGATGGACTTGTTTTCTCAAGTCCATTTGCATGTGTGGAATGTCATCATGGAGATGTCTACCAATGTGTGGACTCCTCACTGAATAATGACTCCAAGCTATCCAAGGTATTTTAAATGCTAAAGCATTATAAAAACAGATTAAAAACAGCCAGTCACTAAAAGAAAGCTTACCTGAAGGGAAAGGTCTTCCCTGATTCAGGGAAAGACAGCAAAGATGGCACCAGCTTGTTCTCCCATGACAAGGAATCCCAGAGTCTGGGAACACCAACAAAGAATGTCTTCTTCAGCCTTGGAGAGTAGTGGGACAAACAGAAAGGCCTCCCATGATGACGATATTACACCCAGGAAGTCTCATAAAGGGAAAAATAGTCCTTGAGATAGCTTGAACCCAAACCATTTAAGGCTTTATAGGTTAAAATCAGCACTTTAAATTGTGCCTGGAACTGAATTAGCAGCCAGAGGAGCTGCTGTGAGAGCAAAGTTATGTGATCTCTGGAACCAGACCCAGTTAAACAATTGATAACAGGTTTTTGGACCCATTGGAGTTTCCAAACACTTTTCATAGGGTTCTTTCAGCACTGTGTCCCCCCTAGTAAAACCTGAGGATTTGAGGGAGTATCCCATATGAGACATTGTGGCTTAGTGGTTAAGAAAGTGAGCTAGATGACTAGAAGGTCAGCTGTTTAGCAGTTCGAGACTCAAGTGCTTCATGATGGAGTGAGCATCCTTTGTCTGTCCCAGCTCCTGACAACCTAGCAGTTAGAAAGCAAGAAATTGCAAGTAGATAAATAGGCACTGCTTCAGATGCAGATGCAGACAGTGATGGCTCTTTGGCTATAAATGGAGATGAGCACTGCACCCTAGAATATGACATGACTGGCTTTCAAACAATGGAGACTTTAACCTTTACTATCTATGCCAGACAGCTGGTGGGCCAGACTGGTGGTCCTGCCTCTGCCACCACCACCTCAATTCTTGTTCGCTTGGCTTGGCATGTCCCTAACAGGGCTCCCTTGTAAGGCTTACAGCTTTTGCCCTGCTATGGAGTGCCATTAGGGACATACCAAGCCAAGCAGAGGGAACAAAGACTGAGGCAGTGGAGGCAGTGGTGACTGGAGCAAGGGCACAGGGCAGATGAAATGGTGCCATGGGCTGAATCCAGCCTGTGGGCTATAGGTTGAGAACCCCTGATCTATGTGAATCCAAGACATTTTGTTGCGTGATGCCAAACAACAAATGGTGTTCTTGCTCATCCACTTCACAATGCCTAGGAACCCAAGCTGATCAAATTATTTAGGCACATGAAGTAGAAAATCTACTCATTTTGTGGAGTAACAAAGTAACAATTTGATATCCTTCCTTGAGATCCCAGATTGCTGCCTCATTTTTCCTAACAGTTGGACTGGTTGTGACTACAGGAAAGGCCAATGCAGATATTAACTGTCATCATCCTGAAACTTTAATGCCACCACTGCAGGTAGATATGCAGCCCCTCCCCGCAAAAGTATGGTTATCCATGAAACAGATTCTGGGCAGCAGAAATGCAACATCGAGAAACCTTGGCCAGCTTTTGCACATTTGAAATTATTAGAACTTTCTCTAACAGCATGCAAAACCACTACTACTCCAGAACAACTTTTCTTCTCCCCTTTCCCCATCTCGGGATAAGCACTTGAAATTATACAACCATTGGAAATGAACAGACTGTCGAATTAAAGGTTGTGCAATTAATTAAGTGCAAATTCTGTAAAGCTGGACCAAGGAGAAAATTCATCACAGCTATGAAATATGACCTCTCGTGTCCAAAAGACAAATATGTTTAAACAAATTATGAAAATTGATGACAAAATTACTGGTGGCAAAATGCACACAGAGCAAATATAAGACAGCTGTACTTTGATTCAGCATGGTTGGTTTGCCCTTACAGAATTCATGATTCATTATCTCCACTGCCTTGCAGAACTTCTTCCTAGTTAATCTCTACTCTTCAGCACTGATAGCAAAAAGTTCTCTGCCATGTCACCAAACTGCTAGCTGGTGAATTGCTTGCCATCTTCTTCCCAAAGTTAGAGGTTCAATCTGTAATAAATTCTGCTTCCATATCTTGCTGGTATACATTTTTGCCAGTTGGAAATTCCACAAAAAATTGTGTTTCTAGTCAAAGTTGTTGCCATCGGCTGCTGTTCATATATGAGTATACATTTTTCCTGGAAATCATTTTCACAGTTGATGGATGTGTCTCTGGTGACTCAATAAACCAATCCTGGCATGAAACATGTGGCCACGCACATTGCACAGATTAGATGTTGGAAGGCATAGTTGAGTTTTATGAAGCTTCCGTGCTTGTCATTTAGCTTCTTCATGTCTGGAGTGTTCTCCTTCAAAGTGATCAGCAGAGATGGTTTGGTGCCAAAGTGGGCGATCTACGTAGATCGCTAGTCAAAGTGGATCATCCATATACAGTACCTGCAAAAAGTCCATCATAATGAAACTGCCTCATGTACTGGTATCTTCATTATTATGGATTTACCCAGAATTACTTTGAGGGTCTTCCCAATTTCCCTGGTTGGTTTTTGACCAGAAGGAAAAGAAGAAAGAAAGAGAATTTAAGGGATTGACCCAGAATTGTGGAAAGTTAAACACAGCAAGTGTAGATAGGTAGAAGTGGGCAGAGATTACTTTTGCTGCCAGTTCCTGCTCTCCACTCTAGCCCTACAAAATCTGCTCTCAAAGTCTTTGGGAGATGAAGCTGAGGATTGCAGGAGGAAGGAAAAAGTTGGGTAGACTCCATTTTGCTCTATGACTATTGACGTATTTATTTATTCTTTATTAAAATACTTCTTTCCTATACTCTGTCAGATCTTAGGAAGTGGGTATAATCAACGGGGTCACTTTAAAACAGCATAAAACAGTGCAAACAGTTGAAAGCAATGTAACTGAAAGGAAATACAATCTACTATCTGCCTGATCTAAATCCATGTCATGATCTCACTAGACTTCTGATGTTCAGGTCAATAGCTATGTATTAACTTGGTTTAAAATGTGGGCAAGACCAATTGCACTTGGGCCTCCGAGGGGCTGACATTTCACAATCAGGATGCTAGCTGAATGAATCTGACTTCAAAAATGAAGTGTGGGTGAACATGGCCTAGTTTTTAACTTTTTAAAAATGAATGATATGCATTCAATATAATACCATATACATCACACATAAACAAAACTGAAGCAAACAGCATTTCATTACCTGCCATTCTATATCTGTTTCTACAATATGAATTGGGTATACAGTACTGTACTGTATTTTAAGCATAAGTCCGCAGTTTTCAATCTTATCCTGAAGGGACTATTGTCTGCATTGGATTGTCTATGAAAGATTTGTTGAGCATTGACCATGGCAGTCCTGTGTAGAAGATCCCGGGAAGTATTCTTGGGTGCACATTTATCTTTTTCAGGCATTGGTAAAAATTCATGGGCTTTGCTCTTCCCCTACTTGAAATGAGAATATGATTGAGAACAATTATACAGAAGGCAGTGGAATAGATCCACTCCTAAATGCTTCTACCTGTTAATGGAAAGTGATTTGAATGTATGAGAGATATTCTTCCATGAGTTTAGTTACAGGGGCTGTGGTGGCTCAATGGTTAAGAAGCTTGCCTTGTTAGTTGGAAGGTCAGCAAACCAGCAGTTCAAGACCCAGGTGCTGCATGACAGATTGAGAGCCCATCTCTGTCCCAGCTCTGGGGACATGAAAAGAGCCTCATTTGGGCATCCCCTGAGCAGAGTTTCTCCAGCAAAAATCCTTTCAACCCTCCCAGAATAATTTCTGAGACAAAATTATTATTATGAGTTTAGTTCTCTTTATAGGTAGAGAAGCTTCTTTCACTCTTTGAACAATCCTGTAAGATCAAACTCAGTGTGGGTCAAATTGGAGGTTGTACTTAGCATGTATTTAAATGTAGTGCTTCCTTAGATAGTGAAAAATGTCTGCATGTCATAGAACATTTTCTCCTCATCTATGCATCTTGCATTCCAGTATGCTTTATTTTGTGATGGGTTGCTGGAAGATAGATATGTGTTCAGTTTGCAAGTCTGATTGCAGATATATGTATCTATTAAGGGTTGTGTGAGGAAAGGCAGGCTAATGACTTTATGTGTGAAGAACACACCCAATAATATCTCACACCTGAAGAATACAGTAGATGATCAGCAATGGTGATAAATTCCTTTAGGAAAGTGTATCAGATTTTGCTACTTTTCTCACAATATAATTCTAGATTTTGTTTAATTGCAGCAAAAACAAAAATCCTATTCAAGCATTTTTAATTGTGTTTATTCAGCACAGTGATGGGATGATAAAAATTTTAGTATCCCACCCTGACGTCATCACAGTGGGGGCGGAGCTAACGTCATGACGTCATGGGTGGAGCCAACGTCATGACGTCATGACGTTGTAGGCGGGGCCAAAAATAAAATAAATAAAATAAAAATAAAACACACACACACCTCAACCCACACACACAAAACCGTTAATAAAATAAATAAATAAAATAATAATTAAATAAAAATACACCCAAACACCCACCCACCCCAAACACAAACCCCACTTACAATGGGGACCGTTGGGGCTGGCCCCGAGCATCGGCGCCCAGCGGCGGCGCGCCTAGCTGGGTGGCCGAGGGCCTCCCGGCCGCAACCCTCCATGGGCAGCCCTGAGCCTCAGCACCCATCGGCGGCGCTCCTAGCCGGGCGGCCCAGGGCTCCCGGCCGCTACTCTCCACGAGCTGCCCGTGGAGAGTTGCGGCCAGGAGCCCTGGGCCGCCCAGCTAGGCGCGCCACCGGGCGCTGTGGCTCAGGGCTGCCCGTGGAGAGTTGCGGCCAGGAGCCCTGGGCCGCCCGGCTAGGCGCGCCACCGGGCGCTATGGCTCAGGGCTGCCCGTGGAGAGTTGCGGCTGGGAGCCCTGGGCCGCCCGGCTAGGCGCGCCGCCGGGCAGCGAGGCTTGGGGCACCCATGGAGAGTTGCGGCCGCCAAAGTCATCCCAGCTGCAATCTCCGCCGCCGCCATTATCGTTGCTGCCGCTGCTGGTGCCGTCATCGCCGCTCCCGTCATCGCCGCCACTGCCTGTGTTGCCGCCGCCGTCAGCGCCGCCACCGCCACTATCTCATTCTTGAGGACTGCCGGTGTTGCCGATTTTTAAAAAAAAATGGAGCTAAAATGGCTCCGATTTACTGCGCATGCGCAGAAACTCAATCTGCCACATTGCGCATGTGTCAGATTGAGTTTCTAAGCATGCGCAGTAAAATTGGAGTAAAAATTGCTCCAATTTTATTGCGCATGTGCAGAAACTCAATCTGACGCATGCGCAATGCGGCAGATTGAGTTTCTGCACATGCGCAGTAAATCGGAGCCATTTTAGCTCCGATTTTTTTTAAAAAAAATTCTTTCGGTGAGGCGTCCGGAACCGGACGCCTCAAAAGTGGACTCCCCGCACGGAGAACCCTCCGGGATTGTTCTTACCGGTTCCAGGGAACCATATAGAACCGGGGACATCCCATCACTGATTCAGCAAGACCCCTGCACCTTTGATCAAGTTCTGCGAGTCACCTTCTGGTCCTGAGCCCTTTTAGCACGCAAAGTCCTCATCTGACGCAGGCCAATATTGATGAAGCTGCTGCCCTCCACAAGATGGATTCAAGTAGGATTTAATCCACTGAGAACCATCACCCTTCCCTGTAGACTTCAGCAACCCAAGGCCGTTAGTCCTCAGGGTTGTCTGCCTCATTAACCACAGGCTGACATCTGATGTTGAGTCGCTGGCACTATGCTTTACTCTATTGCCATATCAGGATAACCTGGCCAGACTAGGAAAAAAGTTCTTAGGCATCAGATTTTTCCTATTACTATGTATAAATCAATTATAATTATGGCATTTTCTTCTTCCTGGCTGGACCAGAAGGCATAGTATAGACCCGTGATGTTGAACCTTGGCACTCCAGGTGTTCTTGGACTTCAATTACCAGAAGTCCAAGTCAGCCCTCCTGCTGATTAGGGCTTCTGGGAATTGAAGTTCAAGAACAGCTGGAGTGCCAAGTTTCACCATCACTGGTATAGACCTCATGCACACAGGTGTCCCATCTCCAGAGAGATAAAGAGTGATAAAGCTATTTTTACATGAATAAGAGGACAGACATTGTCTGGAAAAGCTCCTTGAGCCTGATGTGTTTGCAGTCAGGAGAGGAGAACATTGCTTATTGATTAAGCATTCAAAAGAATCAGGCTTGCCTTTTTTGCTCTCTTTTTCTCTCCAGTTGCAATTTATGGCTGGAAAGATGTTGCTGCAAATTTTGAACCAGCAAATTGCACTGCATGTATAAATCAGAATTCTCTCACTGGTAAGTATTACGTATAATTTGTGCATACTGTCACAGTGTTAGAGGTGCAGCGAGTAACTAAATCATGCAATATTAACAATGTGGACTGCTTTTTACAAATCAGCAATTCAGCAAGCACTGTTAATATAAAGCAAATTTCAGGCTGATATACAAGCACACACTTACAGTATGGATACTTATAAGTCAAAGGAAGCTTAATAACGGGCAAATTGAAGCAAAAGTGAGCTACCGTACATTATTTATTTTATTTATTCTCCCTTCTCTATGATAGAATTCGAGATTGGTGTTACTATTTCTTCCTTCCTATTATAATTGTTGTTCACAACATCCCTGTGAAGTAGATTATGCTGGGAAACGTTTGACAGTCAGATTCTAGGTTAGGTAACAATTTGATTGGATCAATAAAAAGTTACAAAAAAATGGAGCTTCTGAGTTCTTTTAGACCTCTTCACCAGGTAAAATGTCTGCCCTGGTGGTGCAGTGGTTAAAACTGTTGTACTGCAAACAAAATGTTGTGAGCTCAGTCCTGATTATGGGTCAAGGTTGACTCAGCCTTCCATCCTTCTGAGGTTAGTAAAATGATTACCCAGCATGTTGGGTGCAAAATGCTAATTATTCTGTGAACAGCCCAGAGTGCACTAAGTGCTGTGGGAGGGGGGCATATAAGTGTACTGTAATTGCTGTTGCCATTACTACTACCTAAATAAATGCTACATGCATCCATGAGCTGCCAGAGCAGGACTGCTTGGAAAAAATGTCCACAAAGTCTCTTTAATCTGAAAAACAGAATGTTTGGGTAGGAGACAAGAAAAGAGAATTTGAAAAACTGGGCCACATGTGGTGCTTGTTGTTCCTACATTCAGACTGCTAGCATAGCAAGATGGAGCTTGTGGTTTTAGCCTATGACATAGGGGTCAAAGGTATGGCTCAACAGATCCCTCCTCTCTGTATAACCCAACATCACTCAGTGAAGTATAATACTGAACAGCAAATTGAACATCGGCTTCCCTCATTCTAGTTCAACACTCTTACTTCCAAGTCACACTGGTCTATTTTCTCAGAGATCTCCTGAAGACTGGTGTATATTGCACCTTCATCTACAAGCAGGATGCAACTCCATAGTCAACCAGCTGGCTATTGTATGAATAGAATGTTGGACAAGATGAATCTTTGGAGTGATCCATTCAGAGTCTTATTTTCTTTTACTCCCCAGTCTATGTGTAGAAATCAAAAATTGTGTTTTTATAACTGTAGGATTAATCCTTCTCAATGCACACATACTCTTTGCTAGCCATAGCAGAGTGTGAACATGGTACTTCAAGCACTTTGAAATGTGATACCCTAGGATTTTTAGAGTTTTTTTTTACTGCCATTTGGAGACCAGGGGCCACAATCCATCTCAAGTCTCAGTTTCAGGAGAAATTGAATAAATCTGCTCAGACCAGATCATAAATCCAAAATGGATTTTAAGATGCAAGAAAAGCAGCAGCTCTCAGCATACTTAACATTTATGGCCAAAAATATGAACATCATATTTTAGACATTAATACAGAATGTGCAACCAGAAAGACAAGGTATTTGTAGATTACAAAAAATGAAAATCAAATGGATGTGACATAAATAAAATGCTTTGCTCACATATTATAATACATCTGAAAAGGTTTCTTTAAAGCTTTGCCTTGAGGATAGGAAGACAAGCATCTTAATCTCTCACTGTTTTTTCCTTCCTCCTTATCTGTCTCAAAGTCACAGCAGTGCTTCAAGTTGCCATCTCCTCTTTTATAACTGATCTTGTAATAAGTCACTCTGAGATGAGTGTAATCATACTACAATGTGCAGTTAGGATAATGGACGGCTTGGGCGCTATCACTTCTCTGCATCTTGAGGATTTCGAGGTATGCCTTGGAGGAATGCATTAGATGCTATGGTTAATTAACTAATTTACTCAATCAAGTTTAACAGTGGTTTTAACTTTAATGGTGCCATTACATTTTAATACGAAAATAACAGGCTGTGTTTCTGGCAATCCCCACTGTCCGCCTACTCTGTATCAACCACTTAACAATTTGATTCTGATTTGTGAGCCTTTCCACCCATTTATAATGTCAAGAGATTGTAATGCAATACCTTCCAAAACCATTACTGGTATGGACCTTACTAAAATTGATGTCAAAGCTGACGACAGGTTCCCAATACCGTGCAGCTATAGGTGGAGTGGGGATGTAGTTGATCTCACTGGGATCAGAGCTTGGAAAAGTTACTATTTTTTAGAACAACTCTAAGGACAGTGGCAACTTCATGCATGCAGCCTGAATGGCTGCACAGAACTAATGTTTCATGTTGAAGTAATAAAGAGTACCAGTTTTTGTTGTTCAGTTGCATAGTCAACTCCAACCCTTTGCAACCCTATGGACCACTGCACGCAAGGCACCCCTGTCCTCCACCATCCTGCACAGCCCACTCAGCTCTACGCCCATTGCATCAAAAATGCCATCTTGCCATCTCATCCTCTGCTGTCCTCTTTTCCTTTTGCCTTCAATCTTTCCCAGCATCAAGGTCTTCTTGAGTTAGTCCTCTCTTCTCATTTGGTGGCCAAAGTACTGCCCAGGTTATCATGCTATGGTAATAAAATAGAACATACTGCCAGCAATTCAATGTTGAGTGTTGGGCAGCAGTTAAATAACCTGACAACCATGAGGACTAACAGCTTTGAGTGCCGAAATGATGATCTCCAAGTGGATTAAATCCCACTTGAATCCATCTTGATGGAGGGCAGCAACTTCATCAATACTGGCCTGGGGCTAAGGAAGACTTTGCATGCCAGAAGGGCTCAGGGCCAGAAAGTGACTCATGGAATGGTGTCATGCTGCGATGTGGAAGGCAGATGAAAAGCTATGGCATTATATTCTCAGGACAGTTTTCATGGGCTGATCGCCATGATGATCGCCTATATTCAGATTCAGATTCTTCAGAAAAGAATAAGACTAATGCCTTCATCAATGTACTTCTGGGTCAGGAAAAATGATGTCCAAATTGTGGCTGCTTACAACTTATTCCCCCTCTTTCCATGTACTAACACTTTACCATGGCCTCTCAGGCCCATATCCAGAGGCAGCATGCTTGAGTTGCTCCAAAATGCCTCACTTGTTCTTGGTCTGACATTGCCTTTTGTAGCAGCTGAGCCTTGCTGTATCACTGAAGGAGTCTTCCTGTTAGTTAGCATCTAGCAAAGTTGCTTGGGATTTAAGATCGCTACAGATGGTGATTGCAGCCATGAAATAAAAAGATGCTTACTCCTTGGGAGGCAAGCTATGGCAAACCTAAGCATAATAAAAAAGTAGAGACAGCATCCTGCCAACAAAAGTCCACATAATTAAAGCAATGGTCTTCCCATTAGTAAATTATGGCTGTGAGAGCTGGATCATAAGGAAGGCTGAGCACAGAAGAATAGAAGCCTTTGAACTGTGGCACTGGAGAAGACTTTTGAGAGTCTCCTGAACTGCAAGGAGATCAAATCAGTCAATCCTAAAGGAAATCAACTCTGACTGCTCCTTGGAAGGACAAATACTGAAGCTGAAGCTAAAGTACTTTGGCCACCAAATGAGAAGAGAGGACTCACTTGAGAAGGCCCTGATGCTAGGAAAGGCGGTGGCAGAGGATGAGATGGCTAGATGGCGTCATTGACGCAATGGGTTTAGATCTGGGTGGACTACAGAGGATGGCAGATTATAGAGCAACCTGGCATGCTGTGGTCCATGGGTCACAAAAGGTTGGACTCGACTGTGCAACTGTATGAAGGAAAAACACTGCAGACTTTTTGCAGGACAACACCACAGACATTTCTGTTCTCCTCATGATCCTTCCCCCCCCCCGTTTTGTTTTATCTTCCTTGAAGGATGCTGGGAAAATCCTCTAATATCTCTCTTCCTCTACCTTTCTCTCCTTGCTCTCTATTTTCTTTTATCTCTTCATCCTTCTAATCTAAACATTTTCCTTTCTATTCCCCTCCCATCAAATTCCTGGTTGCTTGCACCCTAAGATGTATCTCACTTTTCTCTCTCTACTGTAATCAATTAGAAGTCACCAAACAGAAAGTCCCTCCCAGTACTCATAGCTTCTATTAATTACTCTCAGGAGTTACCAGGCCACACTCCTTCTTCAAAAGCTGAGCACACAGTGCTTCTGAGTGAGCTATTTCTCGAGTTACTACAGGTCATGTTCATCTAAATCACTCACTTCTCTGCCTTACTCTCCAAACCCTCTTCCCCTCTTCCTAAGCAAATGTACCTGTCCTTGGGAGCCATGAAACTGGCCTGCTAATATTTTGCAACTGGTTTATATAGCCTAATCCTCTCTGTGGGGATGCTTCACCATATTACCTAACTACTCTCCCTGGTCTGGTTATAAACTTCACCCCTGACTGCCACAAATCAAGCAAATGAGGGATCATTGAACTACAGATTAATCTGTACCTTCCTTTACGTAATAGTGGTGATAGTGTTGATGATTATGATGACCTTAGAAATGTAGAGTTGGATGGTACTCTATGGATCATCAAGTCCAGCTCCTGTCAAGAGGGCACAGTGGGGGAATCAAACTTCTAGATGATGATGATGATGATGATGATGATGATGATGATGATGATGATGATGATGATGATGATGTTGTTGTTGTTGTTGTTGTTGTTGTTGTTGTTGTTGTTGTTGTTGTTGTTGTTGTTGTTGTTCTTCTTCTTCTTCTTCTTCTTCTTCTTCTTCTTCTTCTTCTTCTTCTTCTTCTTCTTCTTCTTCTTCTTCTTCTTCTTCTTCTTCTTCTTCTTCTTCTTCTTCTTCTTCTTCTTCTTCTTCAGTCGCACAGTCAATTCTAACTCTTCATGACCTCATGGACTACTGCATGCCAGGCACATCTATCCTTCACCATCATCCTCAACCTGCCCAGCTTTGTGCCCATTGTGTCAACAATGCCATCTAGCCATCTCATTCTCTGCCACCCCTTCTTTTGCCCTTGACCTTTCCCAGCATCAAGACTTTCTCAAGTGAATCCTCTCTTCTCATTTAATGTCCAAAGTGCTTTTACTTTATCTTCAATATTTGACCTTCCAAGGAGTAGTCAGGGTTGATTTCTTTTAAGACCGACCTATTTGTTCTTTTTGCTGTCCAGGGTACTCTCAGAATTCTCCTCCAGCACCACATCTCAAAGGAGTCTATTCTTCTGCGCTCAGCCTTCCTTATGGTCCAGCTCTCATAACCATACATCACTACCGGAAATACCATTGCTTTGACTATGCAGGCTTGTTTGCAAGGTGATGTCTCTACTGCACTCTCCATCTGCAGTGATCTTGGATCCAAAGAATGTAAAGTCTGTCACTGCTTCTACCTCTTCCCCAAATATTTCCAGGGAGTGATAAGGCCTGTTGCCATTATCCTGGTTTTCTTGATGTTAAGTCGCAAGCCAGCTTTTGCACCCTCTTCCTTCTTTAGAGCTTCTTTAGATCTTCCTCACTTTCTGCAATCAGGGTAGTATCATTTGCATATCTCAAATTGCTGGTGTTTCTCCCAATGATTTTAATTTCAACTTTTGATTCATCCAGCCCAGCATTGCACATTATGTGCTCTGTGTGTAAGTTAAATAAGCAGGGTGACAAAATACAGCCTTGTCCTACTCCTTTTCCTATTCCAAACCACTCCATCATTCCATATCCTGTCCTAACTGTTGCTTCTTGACTCATGTACAGATTTCTCATTAGACATATAAGGTGATATACCTAAACCAATAAATTATCCAGCAGTCCATATAATCCTTCATTACATCAATAGAACTGGTATCCATCTTCCTCTGGGAGTGCCATTTTAGCTTATTTCTAAGATAGGTTGGGTGAAAAATATTGACTTCCCTCAGTTCAGCCAGAGAAGTCCACAGATGAGCAATGATTTATATTTGGGTCTTACCCATTCTATCAGAACCTTCCAACTATTGTGCCACCTGGGCTCTCTGGAACTGCCAGTGAACTTCTGCTCTGTCACAATTTGGGAAAGAATGTTCTTTGTAGAGTAATTTTAACACAAGATGTCTTTTGGGTTGACATGGCAGGTATGTGAAGATGCAGAGACACCTAGAGCTTGGCTTTGAAATATACCAAGCTAATCATTCTCTACTCTGATCCTTAACTGGAAATGCTTAGCAATGGCATATCCATCCCACCAAGCTGTCTCCTCTTGTCTATTTGCATCTATTTCATTCTTCATGGAGCCATTAGAACACACTGGTGGTCACTTCTTGTTAGATGAATGTGCTGTGTCCATCTCTCTGCTTTTAGAACATTTATCGTTTCTGTCATATTGTCCTGTTTCACATATCCTCATTATAGATAGCTTCTGTCTTCTTCCTTTTTGTCATATTCAGCACTGAAATGTCCCCAAATGATGCTTGGCTTCATTTTGGCTCTTTCCTCCATTTTGATCTTCTTTATATATTAAGAAGCATTTTCTTCCCTGTGGAAAAATCATTTTATTGAGGAACAAACACTAAGATTTTGTCTGAAAATACTCAATCTTCTTAGCATAACCTGAACATCAGTTATGGTGAACCTTATGAGGATTCTTAGCAAGATTTAAAAATATAATTTAGCTTCCTTTTATCATATGTTTTTGAAGAAGTGGACCATTTGTACTTCTGCATTTAATTGTGATCTAACACTTTCCCCACTTCATATCCATTATAGCAGCTGTTTTTCTCTGAACTGTAGAAAAAAGGAAATACAATAAAGGGGCACTAAAAAAATTAAGTATGGAAGATGTATGTCACTTTTTTTTAGCATTTTGAATAATAAAAGCAATAAACAATTTCCTCTTAACCAACATTAACAATTAATCCAAAATAAGATTTAAAGTACAGTATGTTAAGAGTTAAGGTGGTGGCCCCCACTTAAATCCCACTTGAATCCATCTTGATGCAGGGCGGCAGCTTCATCAATACTGGCCTGGAGCTGATAAGGATTTTGTGTGCCAAAAGGGCTGAGAACCAGAAAGTGACTCACAGAAATGGATCAGTGGTACAGGTGTTATGCTGTGATACAAGGCAAATGGAAGATTGTTCCTGGGACAATCTTCATGGCTGATGGCCATGATAATAGCCAATATTTGGAATCAGATGCGGCACCTGAAGAAGAGTTAACAAATCTGCAGTGCATCCACACAGCTTAGAAAGGTTAAGGTAAGAGAAGTTCACCCTTGCTTGAAAGCCAGTCATATCTGAGTCTAGGGTTCAGTGCTCATCTCTGTTTCATAGCTGAAGAGCCAGCACTGTCTACGTTTGCAGACATTTCTGTGGTCATGTGGACACCGGAGCATACAGAACACTGTTTACCTTCCCACTGAAGTGGTTCCTATTTATCTACTTGCAATTTCTTGCTTTTAAACTGCTAGCTTAGCAGGAGCTGGGACAGAGATGGGAGCTCACTCCGTCCTGCAATATTCAGGTATTGAACTGCTGACCTACTGCCTTCCAGTCAGCATCTTAGCCAGTGATGGGATGTAACAGGTTCTCACCAGTTCTCCAGAACCGGTAGTAATTTTTCCCAGTGTCCCAGAGAACCTGTAGTAGCTTTTTGGGGGAACCACCTTCGGGGCTTACCTTTTCACTGGTTCCCCCACTGCGCATGCATGCCAAGCACACGCTGTCCTCCCAAATGGGGAGGAGGAAGAGAAGCTGCTAGCCTGAAGCTCCCTATAGACTGAAGCTTCCTATTTTCATTATTTTGTATTTTTTTTCTTTGGCCCCACCCATGACATGACATCATGATGTTAGCTCCTCCCACACTGTGATGACATCACGGTGGGGTAGTAAATATTTTGACATCCCACCACTGATCTTAGCCACCTGAGCCACTGTAGTCCCCTAAGGAAGGTTACATAACTAAATTAAACTGGCTCTTTGATGGAAAGACTTAAGCAAAGAGCAACAATACCAATACACAAAATTTCAGGGAGCAGCAATTATCTTAACAATACCAATTTCTTATTTGTCAAACTTGTTTGTGCCATGGGCAATAATTGCTATCAGAGGTGGGCTGGCCAGTTAGTGACGGCAGTTGTGTGCATGCTTCTTTTAAAGAAGGTTATATTCCAGTTGTACTAACTAAACGAAGTAGTTAAAAGACCTTTGCTGAAGAGACTATCATTGGATCTTGATTTCTAACATCCAATACACTTCGAAACAAAGTCTTAGAGAGATTGGGGAAAACAAAACTTGCAAATATTCTTCCTTTCCCAGGAGCAATAATCAAGAAGTGCATGTGTCCCCTATCCGATCAAAGTTCACGTAAGACAGTTAATCATATGCCCCATATTTACATGTATAGTCAGTTCTAAGTGCAATAAAGATTCAGTGGAGCCACCTAGATGAAAAAACAAGAAAATTCTAGAACCCAGTCAGTCTAATAAGCAATTTACCACCCTCCCCCATGGTATGCCTAGATCAGTAATGGGATGTAACAGGTTTGCACCAGTTCGCCAAAACTGGTAGTAACTTTTCCCAGTGTCCTGGAGAACTGGTAGCAGCTTTTTTTTTTTTTTGGGGGGGAACCACCTTCAGGGCTTACCTTTTCACTGGTTCCCCCAATGCGCATGCGCACCAAGCACTTGGTGTGCATGCACGCCTAAAGTGCTTGGCATGTATGCACGACCTTCTTGCTGTCCTCCCAAGTGGGGAGGAGGAAGAGAAGCGAAGCTGCTAGCTTGAAGCTCCCTATAGCCTGCTCCCCAGGGTAAGTGACTCACCTTTGGATGTGGTGTGTCTGTGTGTATTTTAATGTGTATTTAATACCTTTACCTATATTGATGTACTACCACAGTTCCTAAAAAGGCCTGGCGGCCTGGCTTGGGATTTTTAAGCAAAGTCTTGGAGATACCTCATCAATAAGCTACACCTGTGCTGTTCCAATTGCTGTTCCAATTGGAGAACCCTTAAGGAGGTACATCTGTTTTACATTTACCTTAAGGCATATTATCCTAGAGAACTGGTACGATGACCATATCCATCTTGCAACATGGTGCTACCCAGGCACTTATACTAACAGGTAAGTGACAGGTTTGTGTTTGGGGTGGTTGGTTGGGTTGATTTGTGTTTGGGGTGGGTGGGTGTATTTTAATGTAATTTTAATTTAATTTTATTTATTTAGAGGTGTGTGATGTGGGTGGGTGGGTGGGTTGAGGTGTGTGTGTGATTATTTTATTTTTTATTAATTTTTTTCTTTGGCCCCCGCCCATGACATCATGACATTAGCTCCGCCCACACTGTGATGACATCATGGTGGGGCAGTAATTTTTTTGACAACCCACCACTGGCCTAGATGCAGAATAATTGCTTAGTTGGGTAAAATCAACTCGAGTCTTCCCCAGGACTCAGTGACTGGGAAGGTACTGAATTTTATTGGGGCTTCAACTATCAATAGAATAGCAATAGTGATTACACTTCTATACTGCCCCATAGCACGTAGTGCATTCTTTGGGCAGCTCACAAGTTAATTAGCATTTTGTCCTCACATGCTGGATACTCACTTTACTGAAGGATGGAAGGCTGTGTCAACTTTGATCCTGCTCAGGATTGAATCCACAACATTCTGGCTTCAGTACAGCAGTTTAACCACTGTCCCACCAGGCCTCTTTATTCCTTTGAGTGATATTTTAGGGGCATGCAGACCAACCCAAGCATAACTAGGGTCCATTAAACAGTGGTAGGATTAAAAAAAATTACTACCACACTGTGGGTGTGGTATGGTGGGCGTGGCCAGGGGGAAAGCCCTGCCATTGCACCTGAATTAGGATTACAGTAATACCCCGGATAACAATTGCATCGGATAATGCTAGAATCGGATAACGATTCAAGTTTTTTGGAAAAAACTTGCATCGGATAACAATTCTGGATAATGATTCTTAGCGTTATCCGATGCAATGGTCTGCGGGTATGGGGTGGTTTGGGTAGAACTACCCAATCCACCCCCCACCTGCAGAAGTCTCTGCGACTGCAGTAGGATCGGGGAAAAGGCGGGTGCTTTTCCTGACCCTACTGCAGTCGCAGAGACCGCTGCAGGTGGGGGGTGGCTTTAATGGCAGGGAGGTCTCTTTCTTTCCCTGCCTGCCTTTAAAGCGGTTTGTCCCTGAAGTCAGGGCTTTTTTTTAGCGTTGTTCGATACATGTACTGTACTTTATTTCAAAACTTGGATGGGTGGGGCCAGCCAGAATTTCTACTACTGGTTCTGCCAAACTGGTATGAACCTACTGATGCCCACCACTGCCCTTAACTATAGGAGCTTGAAATCAGTGTAAATTCTATCTTGTTGAGTTCAACTAAATAGGAAAAGAAAAAGAATTTAAGATGGGGATAAACTATTCACACTTCTTGCCCTTACTACTGTGAGATGATTTGTGGTGATAACTGCCCCGTCACAGATCTCCCATACAGCCATGGACTTATGCTTGCTCTAGAAGTAAAAGATAACTCAGCAGCAAAAATGCATTTTAGAACAAGAATGATTTGGCCAGAGTTGGAAAATCAATATGTAACAGCGAATCTCTTTAGAGTAGGCATTCAACAGAGGAGATGCTACCTCTGAAAAGCTCCTGCCCCTGTAGCTATCCACCATAATTGATTTAACAGACATAGCTGGAATAAGAACACAGATGCTGATCACCTGTAAGGAGAGAAATCTAAGATATCTGGTTTTATGATATTTAGGGTTAGAATTGCTAGGTCTCAGATTTTGGCCATAAGATTAAGGCTTTGGCGTCCATTCTCTGGGTCTTTGTAGCTAGATTCTCATGGGGTGGGATGCTGCCAACCTTGTAAGGTTTACATGTTAGAATTCAATCTCATGTGCTCATGACATACCACATAGGTATACTCAGAGGTACACTTCATTTTTGTCATTATCTGTATTGCTTCGGGCAGGTGGTGGTGGTACTCATGCTAGAATCATACATTAGTCTTTACATTCATCACAGAACCTCTGCATTGTCTGTCATATACACTCCATTTTGCAGCTACCCATTACATAACAATTTCCAATCCCTAGTTCTCAGGATTTGGCTCTGGAATCTCAGGGAATAAATAACCTGGTAATCCTATGAAGGGCTTTGTCCTTTGTAACTTTGCCCTATATTTCAGATTGAAGGAACACTTTGTGAAGGGCCTCCATTGATTGTCTTCCATCTAGCGCTGTCAAATGTAATAAGCAATATGTAGAAAGGAAAAGGACGTATTGTATGTTCTTTAGATCTTCAAATGGCACAAAACTGAGCTGGAATGCAAACACAGTAGAAGAATAGATGGGAAATTACAGAACAAGCTTCAGTTAGCAGAATAAAATTTAAGGACAACTGCTGCAATATATTAGAAAAGGAAAACCATATGTGTAGATACAAAACTATGGCCAACTGGCTAGGCAGATAGAGGTGTTATACAACTTGACAACAGATCCTACAATGGGATTTTTTTTTAAAGGCAAATGCTATTTTGGGATCCATTTTCTGAAATATTATATACAAGAGATGGAACACCGATAGCTCCTGTGCTCAGCATAGTTCAAATTTCAACCCATAATAAGAAAAAGGTTTATTCGTTTGAAAATTGTTCACAGGAGACTAGCAAATAGGACAAATGGTTAAGAGAGAACAACTTAGAAGAAAACGTTGGGAAAGCTGTGTATGTTTAGTCTCAAGCAGAGAAGAATTTTGAACTGGTAGAAGGAAAGATAATCTTCAAAAATGCATGTTTGTAAAAGTTGCCATAGAAATGACAAACTGACAGAGAATGAATCATGGTTTCTTAGGCCAAATCTGTACAAACAGCAGGCTAATGTGATAAAAGTCTTCCTGGATAGCACTACTTCTGAATGAAGGCAGGACAAAGCATAATTGAATGCTGTCCCAAATAAAAGACCCCTGCTTTAGTTGGCAGAGAAAATGTTTGTTTGTTTGTTTGTTTGTTAAGGATTAGAGGGATAAGACCTGGTGCAATTTCTTGTTGACATCCTCCATGCCTCTTTCAGTGTGGCTACCTGAAACAGCAAGGACAGGGAGGAGTTGGTGACATGGGCAGAAATCCTTTGGCAGAAATGCTCTGACAGGCATTGTGGTCCAAAACTGTTAGGACTTTGTATATCAATACCAACACCTTGAATTTGGTATGGAAGCCAGTGCAGGTGAGTCTGGATTGAAGAGTTATGATCATATTTCCAAGTCCCAGAGACTAACCATGTAGCCACATTCTGGGGCTGGAGCTTCCTTACTATGTTCAAGGGCAGCCCCACACAGAGATCATTGCAGTAATCAATGTTTGAGATTACCAACTCATGAATTAGTAGTGTGACTTCTTGTCCAAGTATGGATGCAACTGGACAATTTGCCAAAAATGGGAAAAGGCAGAGCTGGCCAGAGCTAATTGCTTCTTCAAATTATGAACTTGTTTTATTTAGGGCTGTGTCCCCCAACCTTTGGTTTTTGAACTTCAATTCCCAGAGGCCCAAGTCAGTACACTGGCTGACCGGTGCTCTTGGGAATTGATTTAGGCTTCTGGGAACTTAAGTCCAAAAACCATAGGTTAGTGACCCATGCTTTAGAGGGACATGTAATCCCATCCAGACCAGGCAAATATCCCCCTAATCTATCTGGTAGGACACCAAACAACATGATCCTCCTGTCTGGATTCAATTCCAACCTGTTAGCCCCAGAGGCGTAGCTACCGCCGTATCTGCCGTATCAATTATACGGGGCCCCCGGGCCATGGGGGCCCCCAACGTGCGTAAGCAAAACAAATCTTTACCCTTCCTAAGGGCCCCCAAACAAATTTTTATACGGGGCCCCGCCAAGGCACGCTACTCTTCTGGTTAGCCCTCTTCCATTACCAAGCCCAGAGAGTGCTCTAGAATTCAGATAGCATTCATTGTAGAAGAATATACTACACTGGGGCAATCTGCTTGAGCATAACTCCATCTGGTATCCTACCAGCATACAAAGGTGTTATTAGGTACCATTCTTTTTCTCAGTCTGAGTTCTTCAAAAGGAAGGTGAACAACTAGTTTGTCTGAGGAAGTGGACTCGATCCACAAAAGCTCATATAAATATGGAGCATTTAGTGTTCAAGGTGTCACAATGTTTTGTCTTCTTTTTTTTGTCTAGTTTCATTTCTTATGTAATAGTTTGTGGTTAGGAGTAATTCAACTAAGAGGTACAAGAAGGTGCCTTTTCATTGGTGGCTCCTTTTTGGTAGAACAATATCCTCCAGGATTTGCATTTGGCCCACTCACTGTCATCTTTAAAATAAGATGGTAATTTTTAAAAATGGCCTTCTTTTACAGTTCTTCTGTGTTACCTAAGTCTGAACTATATTTTCCTGTTTAATGGTTAGTGATGTTCTACGGATTTTATTGTGCTTTTAAGTCAATGTTTGATTTTTGTAAATTTCTTTTGAAAAAAGAAAATTAGAAAATCAGCTCATCAATACAAAAAGGGGGAAAGAAAAAGAATGGGTAGGGAGGCCACATATCTTGTATTTTGACAACCCATCATGGCCATGGTATACAATAAAGAAAATAAATTCTTCTCACAAGACTAGAAGTCCCTAACAAATTTCACACACAACAGAATTAAACTATCATGAGATAGTCCCTCATACGAGAAGTGATATTTTAGGGCTACAACATAAAAAATGAGTTAATGTTGAGGGATTATGTTGGGTGAGGTATTCTGAAATTTATAATCTCAAAAAGTCACTACTTGCAATTCTGTGGTATCGAAGAACTTTTTTCTTTTCTTAGTCTACTTCAACTTCTGATTCACTTCTTGAACATCTAAGTAAATTTGAGACTGAAGTGATCTGAAGGTTTGTTATCCCAGAAGAGCTGATTATCTAAAATGTCACAATCTGCTCTATGCCAGAAACCCCATCAGAGTTGGTTTTCCATCATCTTCTGGGGCTGGTGCCCTTGATAATAACATGGCCAGTATCACATCCTCTTTGATGTCAGTGGGAAAACAGAACATGTCATTTTCTAGGAATTAACTCTTGGCATCTTTTACGTGGATGGAATTAATTTGATTAAAAGGGGGAAAAAGGAAAGAAAATCCAGAGCAAACAGTGAAAATTGCCCTTCTCTGGTTACTGTTAGAGTTCCTTTTGAAAAGTTCTAGAAGGCATTTTGAATTGATGGAAGACTCTGGCAGTGTCAACATAGGAATGCAGACAGAAATGAACTCACAGCCAAGAGATAATAGCAAAATTCTGAAAACCATGTTTTCATTTTTTTGGTGTGGTGTGTGTGTTGCGGGGGAAGAGAGCCCTTTGAGACCTGATTTATGTGCAAGATGATTTACAAAATACAAACAGATTTTGGCAGACACCGACTTAAATTGACTGCTCTCGATCACAAATTAATATTAACCAGAGCTTGTCAGTTGCTAAATATTTATTTTAAGGATATAGCCAGCCTCTGCTTTCATGAAGGTTAAGTTGTAATCTTTGGCTTGTCAGTAACAGGATATAGCAGTGGATAAATCATGCACTCTTGAACTGATAGATGTCAGAACCGCTGTATACAAATGGAAGAAGATGTCAATGAACACCCCAGTTTATGTTACTTTTACTATAAACATTGACATTCCTTTGCATTGAGACCATTTGCTGGCTAAGCAGTCACAGCCTCTTCAGCTTAGATGCTTTTTATGCTCAATCAGGTTCTAATGATTTCAGATGCTGGCAATTAATGAAGCATTAGATTAATTGGTTGAGTACAGTAAGATGGGCTTTTAGAATTGGGTCAGAACCTAGACAACCTATTAGCCAAACTGACAGTAATCATCAGAGGTGAAACAATGGGAAGTGAATTAATGATTTTACTTGCTTTGCCCTCTCACACAGGCAAAAATCAGTGGTCATCCAGTGTTTGTACCAAACATGTTTTGGATGTGCTAGTGGGATAGAGCGGCTGTTATGAATGCAAGAGAGCATAAAAAGTGCAAAACATAATATCAGAAACAGTACCCAACATTATATGGAACCTATGCTTTCATATTCATTACAAGTGTTTTGCCCATACAAGCGCATGAGCACTTGAGTATAGCCAATAAACTACTGGGCAAGAAAGTCTCTGTGTTCCATGGCGCAAATAAAATATTATGTTATCACTTTTGTTGTGTACAGACTTTTTCCTGAAGTGATAAAAGACATCAGTTTGTTGTAGCATATGATTTCTTCTACTACATATCTTGCATTTAGTGTTCTTTTTTTCATTGTTGGTTGTTGAAAGGTAAACAAGAGCTTAATTTGACTACACTTGTCTCTGAGGTAATTGCATTGTGGGATAGAGAATATATGATCACTGGGAATATGCATTTTGACCCATATTGTTGTGCTTTCAGTATCCCTCAGGGCTTTTTCTCTTTCTCTATGATGAAGAGGGGGAGACTACATAAAGTGCCATAGCAATACATTATGGGAAAGATGATACAGACCTGTGCACATTTGCTTAGTTTGGTAGACCAATTTTATAACACAATTTGACATCTGAGCACTTAGTTAGATACAGACTATTCTGACTCAAAAACTATTCATGATGTCATAAAAGTAAGAAGCAAATTTTCCAGGTCCTTATTCCATGATGAGCACTATGTGGTTTAGTAGATGAAGTACTGGACTAGGACTTAAGAATGCTGAGTTCAAATCCCTGCTTGACTATGGAAAACTGAGGTACTGACAGCAATGGTAAACCACTCCTTGAACATCTTGTGCACCTCAAAAGTACTATTTGATCATCTATAAATCTGAAGTGGCTTGACAGCACATGAATAACACGAGGAGTCGCCCTCTTTTAGGCTCCCAATGTTCTCTGAAAACCACGGGCCGGTCACATGGTTCCTCCCACCAGAAGCATAAGTAAAATATGTGCAGAACGCTGCTGTAAATGCACCCACAGCTGTTAAAAACATGTTTACAGCAGCCATGGGTACATTTATGGCAGCACTCTGCACATGCGCAGGTGCATTTTACTTCCACTTCTGGGAGCAGCAAGGGCAGTGCAGGCTGGATCAATTGGCATCAGGGGCTGAAGGACCCCTTCAGTTTGCAGGAATGGGAACTATGGATTCAACTCACACCATCTTGGATTTTTTTTGGGGGGGGGGGATTGTGGTGGCTAAGTGGTTAGGAAGCTCACCTTGTTAGCTGGAAGTTGGACAAGTCTGTAGTTCAAGACCTGAGTACTGCATGATGGAATGAGTGCCCATCTCTGTCCCAACTCCTGCCAACCTAGCAGTTCGAAAGCAAGAAATTGCAAGTAGATAAACAGGGAATGGTTGGAAAAGATCTTGGTGACATGAAAGGAGCCTCATTCAGGCAGCCCCTGAGCGGAGTTCCTCCAGCAAAAAACCCTTTCAACCCAGAAAGCACCTTTGTGTGCTTTAAAATTCTTAACACAAATCTTACGAAGCTATGCTAAAAATGACAAATCAAAGTTTGTAACCATTCCCCTCTCTTTTTAAAGGATTCTTTAATAAGGAAAAACCTGTTGACTGTTAGAAGACCTAAATAACAGCTCTGTTCAGCCATATTCCTTCTGGGTAAGCTTATTGTGTAAAGAAGGAGGTAGGCACAAGCAGGTTAACTCTACTCTTTCCCAATTTCTGGTGACCCTCATTCCAAGAAAGGTGACTATTTGCTAAGAAGAGCCTCTTCCAGTTACAGAAGCTCAAGACTTTTGAAGCCTGGCAAAATAGAATTCTAAAATACTAGGAGAAACTCCGTCCATCTGTCCATCCATCCTAGGTTGCCTTTCTCCTGACAAGTGGACTCCAAGTGGTTCAAAATGTTTAAAAAATGCACACTGTTGTTGCTGTTGCTGTTGTTGTTCAGTCGCACAGTCGAGTCCAAAATTATAATAGTAATTAAAATACACTGCATTACTAATAAATTTTAAAATTTAAAACCAAACTTACTCAGCTAAAAACCAACATCTAGGAACTCAATTTGATTATTAAAAGCCTGCCTGAAGAAGGCGGGTCTTCAACTGTTGACAGAAAGATAAAAACAAGAGCTTTAGCCCCCTGAGGGAGACCATTGCATAATCTGGGATCTGTCGCAGGTTTGGTCCTCTCTTGTGTCCCCATCAAATGTACCTCTGATGGCATTGGACTGAGAGAAGGGTCTCCTCTGAAGAAGGCTCATTTGGGAAGATGGGTCCTTCAATTAGCCTGGGCTCAAGCCGTATGAGGTGAACTCCTGCTAAAGGTTTATATCGTCTGAGTTATCCAAGAATCTTTGCTCAGATATCTTCCTAAGCCAATTCAATGCATTTTTTTAAAGGATGCATCACTCAGGACGTGCAATTATTAACTATATTTCAGAAGCAATGAAATGAATAAAACCAGCAACCATATGGAATCACCTTAGGTTTGATAGAAACCCCAGGGTAGCTATCTTATAGGAATTGTTCCTAAGGACATTTAGTCCCAGTTGATCACTCAGGTTCTTCAGTTCTGACAGTATGACGAGTTATCGTAAGGAGGCGGGTGGCAGTTTAGCTGCATCTGTAATTTGAAGAGAAAATTAACCCTCAGCAGGCTATATCTGTTGACTGCATTCTCTTCCAGAATAGGGATTCTAATCAGTTCTTCTGTCACATTGTGTGACGGGAAGAGAACAGGTTTGCTGTGAAATCTGGTATATTTACAGCAACAGTGACGATGGTGGCCGCACACAGTACATTTGCTTCCTTGACAGGAGGTTACGTTATCATGAAGGAACTATATAGGGCAACCCATGGGTCTTGTGTGCCATTCAGCTTGGCTTCCAGGATGCGCAGGAAGCCTTTTATGAGGAGAAAACAGGGCATGCACAGTCCTGTGAGTGGAATAACAGCATGGCCATAAGCCCTTCCAAAAGTAGAGATCAGCTATGCAGGTAATGGTTTGTACTATGGGATGAAAAATACCTTTCTGGGATTTGAACGGGCTCCATCAAACACAGAACTCTACATTTGTGAAATTCTTCCCTCTCTTTTAAAAAAAAAGAACACCAAACCTCCCCCCCCGTCAGAAGAGATACTTTTTTAAAATTATACCATTAGCAATAATGTTGATGTATTTGTTGCTATTTTGTTGTTGCTGCATTGTATTATATTGTATTTTTATTGTATTTAATTTTAAATGTATTGTGATATATTGTGATTGCTGTTAGCCGCCCTGAGTTGCGTAGCTGAGTGGCCGGCATACAAGTCCAATAAATCAAACCAAATCGGTGTATTCTTTGGGTGGTTAACAGACTAATTAGCATTTTGCCCCCAACATGCTGCGTACTAATTTTACTGACCTCAGAAAGATGAGTCAACCTTGAGACCTGTCAGGATTGAACTCACAAGCTGAGCCAATATTGACCCCCCCAGGTTTGAACTCACAACATTCTGGCTGCAGTACAACAGTTTAACCACTGTGCTACCAGGGCTCTTTATCCTGATTTACCGAAAATCTATTTTTTATTTTGTTTATGGCCACTTCTGCTAGCATTATGCTTGTTACAAGTATATTCTACTTTTCCTCCGGTAAGACGGCTTCCATGGCTCTTCTCCTTCCCATTTAATCCTTTCAGAAGAAAAGAAAAATATGAAAGCTGTCATCAAAGCTAACCGGAGACACACAGACTGTATTCTAGGTAAACTTGTGATAACCTGGATACTGCAACACTAACACATTCCGCCACCCCTAGGAAGGTGCAATTTGAGTCCTCCTCTTCAAACTCTGTTCTAAATTCTGTGCTGTTTGTTTAGTCTCACAGAACTCAAGAGGAGATGCTGAAAACACTCAGCAAAGCCCTTGTTTCACATAGGCCCATGTTGTCTGTGGGTCACACAAGAGTGTGATAAAACATGCAGTGATACAGAGAGATCAGTTCGTCAGTAGGCACATGCCAGAAGGAAGACATTCCTCATTTCCCCCCCAAAAAAGTTCTGCTGCTCAAATACTCATGAGTTATTCACCAAAGTATAACTTTTATTTATGATGATTGCCCTTCTAATGCTACACAGCTTCAGAAAATAAAATGGAACAAATTAAGAGAGGGATCCAGGAGCTGGCATCTGAATTTTTGATGCAGTCTATGCATTCTCATTACAACATTGTCTTTTTTATATTACGTTTGATTTATAATGTAATTGGGGAACTATAGAAATGTTAATGGGAATGATGCTGTACTGAATATGACAAAGTTGTTTACTAATTATTGCCTTTAACTTAGGCTAATTTTGATGGTAGTTAAAATTGCAAGGATTTTCTTTCCCTTTTCTCCCTTTAAAGTATCATGAGCAGTGACAACTTCCATGTTTACAATTCCCTAACCACTGCTTCCTCCTCCTTCTAAAATTAGGGATGCATAATTTTTTTAAAGAAAAAGAAAATGCTAACCAAAATAAATAAAAAATAAACCACAGCAGTTGAATAGCAAACCTTAAGGCAAGCATATTTGTTCCATTAAACCTTGAGATGAGAAATTGTTGCTTGGGAGTTTATTTATTTCACAACATACAGTGTGCTGCTCATTATCTTAAGGGAGATAGAAAATGCTGAAATGATTATTAGTGTATTCGGTAATGAGATTACTGAACCATTTGCCGGGGGGGGGGGGAGATGCATAATTACCAGGCTTTATTTACAGTGGGTTGGGTTCCTCTCTCTTCCCATCCCTGTCACATTAATGATCCACATTTTCTTCCCTTTGTCTGAAAAAAATACCATCCTTTCTCGCTCTGAATTAATAAACAACCATTTGCACCCCTTGTTTGCATGCAATGAAAATATAATTTATGGTCAGATTTCTTAGACTACACTTTGCAATAAAGTGAAAAATGAGGATATCAGGTGAAGATCACTGCTAAAAGACATCGTAACAGAATACCTGATGAACAAATTAAGGTAGGCTGGGCATGTTGCATGCACAAGTGACAATAGATGGAGCATCAGAATAATAAATGGTAGCTCAAGTGGTTAAGACGCTAAACTCCACAACTGGAAGGTCAGAGTTTGATTCCTGAGTACTGCATGATGGATTGAGCTTTCATCTCTGTCCCAGCTCCTGCCAACCTAGCAGATCAAAAATAAGAAATTGCAAGTAGATAAATAGGTACCACTTTGGTGGGAAGGTAAACAGTGTTCCGTGCTCTCTGGTGTTGAGGCATGTCTGCCACATGTCCATGGAAATGTCTGCAGATGCAGACACCACTGGCATGAGCACTGAACCCTAGAGTCAGATACGACTGGCTTTCAAGCAAGGGTGACCTTTACCTTACCCAAGAGATCACAAAAGACCTAAGGGAAGACCACATTACAGATGAGAAAATTTTCTCAAGAAAAAATGTTAGACCAACATAGGGAAGAACTGTCAAGGACAGATAGTTATGTACAGAAGTGTGTGGATTGTCATCACGGAGACGTCTACTCATACAAGGACTCCTAGCTGAATAACAACTCCAAGGTATCCAAGGTTTCTTAGACTAGGCATCTGAAGAGGCACTGATTTCAGTGACAGAGCTTCTCCAGACCAGTGGTTGTGGATTATTTGCACCTCTTAGCTGTATTCTGTACATATATCAGTTCTATAACATTGTTGTAGATCAGTGTTTCCCAAATGCTGGTTTTTGGACTTCAATTCCCAGAAGCCTAAGTCATTTCCCCAAAGCACTGATCAGCCAATGTACTGACTTAGGCTTCTGGGAATTGAAGTCCACTAGTGGGCTGTGTACCCCTTGTTGGGAACCACTGTTCTAGATGTGACAGATATCAATTTGCTGGATAATATTCTTAGATAGTCTCAAGCATCCTCTTTTGAAAGTGGCCAGTTGTCTTAAACAGAGCATTGGTCATGTTTAATCAGTGCAGTGACAGGATGCCTCAAACCTACACCAGTTGAGAAAATATACCCTCTTGTAGGTATCGCTCCACCTAAGATCAAGAGAGAAGTAGCAGCAGACACCAAGAGAACTAAGCAAGAGAATGACCCTCAACATCCTCTGAACAGATATGAACCTCAAGTATGTTGGCTCAGATCCAGGAAGAGCTTTATATCAAGAACAAACATTCTTGAGGGTACACAATAGGAAAACCAAATTAAAAGATGGAGGAGGATATAGCTGAGGAACTCAACCTCCCCTATGTCACTTGGAGGATCCTGAATAGGCTGACCAACATGTTCAATTGGGGGCTGCTGGCAGACAACAACACATGGTGTGAATGTAGAGAGATACAGAATCCAGCCCATTTACTGGTCTGCCAATTACTGTCAAAAACATGCACCAATGAGGTCTTAAGTTTTGCCAATGCAAAGCCAAGAAAGTGGCTTCATTTTGGCAGTCCAGGGTTTAATCAGGACATGAAAGAAGTGCAGTATTAGTTTCCACGCTGACCAGCCCTAGCATAGGATATCTGCAACATGAAGAAAAGTCCTTATTTCTTCCTTTACTACCTATCTCTTAAGGAAGGCAGATCTCCTTCTGAAAGAGTGTCATAAGAACAGTCTTAGTTTTGAGGTTGTCCATCTTTTAAAGATAATTAGTTGCCTGTTCACATTTAGCAGATGATATAAAGCAGTGGTGCCCAAACTAAGGGCCAGGGGCTAGGGGCGGCCCCTGACGCCAATTCATCCAGCCCGCAACGCCCTCATCACTCCTGGAAGCAGAAGAAAAATGTGCCCGTACGGGTGCGTTTTACTTCCACTTCCAGGAATGATGAGGGCTTCACGGGCCAGATGAATTGGCACTGGGGGCCTCCCCTAGCCCCTGGCCCTTAGTTTGGGCACCACTGATTTATATCCCCAGGCCTTAGTGAGCATCTCTCTGAACCACATGATCGGCCCACATCCAAAAAGTTTGGGCACCCCTGACATTAAGCTTGAGGCCGGAACAAGGCAGGGTTGTCCATTATCACCAATATTGTTTATTATGGCGATGAAATTGCTAGCGAATGCCACAAGAGAAGATAAAAATATTGAGGGAATAGAAGGTAACAAGATAAATTTATATGCAGATGACGTGTTGGTAATCATGAAACATCCTATGAAGGTATTAGAAAGGATACAAGTACATTTAAAAGAATATAAGGAAATGACAGATTTAAAAATAAATTGGGATACATCTGATATGATACTGTGTAATATAAATAAAGAAGAACAGGAAAGAATAAAAGATAAATATAAAATAAAGGTTTAAGATAGTTTGAAATATTGGGGGAAAATATCTCATATAAATTTGAAGATTTTAAGAGATTGAATTATGGGGGGATGAGATTAAAGATAAAATACAACAGTATAAGAAATTGAAGTTGTCTTGGTTTGGCAGGATAGCACTGTGCAAAATGATGATACAGTGGTATCTTGGATAACGATTACATCGGATAACACTAGAATTGGATAACAATGCAAGTTTTTTGGAAAAAAATTGCATCGGATAACGATTCTGGATAACAATTCTATAGCATTATCCAAGGCAATGGGGGGGGGGGAGTTTGGATTGGGTAGAACATCTACCCAATCCAACCCCTCCCCCTGGTGATGGATCGCTGCTACTGAACTAGGGTCGGGGGAAAGGCACGTGGGTGCCTGCCTTTCCCCCGATCCTAGTTCAGCCAGAGCAATCGCTGGACAAAGCTTAGCGGCGCACGGACTAGCTAGGCCAAGCACCTCTAGGCTTCATCAACAGCCCATCCAGGCTGTGTTCGAAGCCTAGCAGTGCCCAGGCTAGCTAGCAGCCTGTGCGCCGCTAGGCTTCGGACACAGCCCGTCCAGGCTGCAGAAGAAGCCTAGCGCAGCCCAGCTGGGCTGCGCTAGGCTTCCTCCGAACCCCATCCAGGCTGTGTTCGAAGCCTAGCAGCTTCGGACACAGCCTGCCCGGGGTTTGGAAGAAGCCTAACACAGCACAGCTGGGCTATGCTAGGCTTCTTCCAAACCCCATCCAGGCTATGTTTGAAGCCTAGCGGCTTCGGACACAGCCCACCCAGGTTTCTTCCGCAGCCTGTCCGGCCTGTGCCCAGCATGCATGCGGGCTTTTCGGCCAACAGAAGCTGAGCACAGGCGGGCGATCGCCCCTCCTGCTTGGCTTGTGTTGGCCAACAAGCCTTGCATGCATGCGGGGCTTTTTGGCCAACACAAGCTGAGCACAGGCGGGCGATCACCCACCTGGGCAAGCTCATGTTGGCCGATAAGCCCCGCGTGCATGCGGGGCTTTTCGGCCAACACAAGCCAAGCACAGGAAGGCGATCACCCACCTGGCAAGGCTTGCGTTGGCCAATAAGCCCCGCGTGCATGCAGGGCTTGTCAGCCAACATAAGCCGGACCAAGCTGCGGCTGGCGATTGCTAGCCACAATTCAGTTTGGCTTTGGCAACAATCCCCCCCTTGCGGGTGGGTGATCGCTTGCCCAGGCTCAGCTCAGCTTGGCCGAAATCACCCCCCTGCATGGGGTGTGCGCGATTTCGGCCAAGGTAACCCTTGCCCCAGCACACTATCATTATGGGGGTTGCGCACCCAAGCAAGGGATCAGAGTGGGGGGTGGTGGATTGGGTCCAATCCACCCCCCTGCTTTGATCCCTTGCCTGGGTGCACAGCCCCCATAGCGATAGCTCGCCTGGGCAAGGGTTGCCTTGGCCAAAATCCCCACCCTCTGCATGCATGTGTGGTGTGTGTGATTTTGGCCAAGGCAACCCTTGCCCGGGCACGCTATCGCTCTGGGGGTCGCGTGCCCAGGCAAGGGATTGGAGCAGGGGTGGTGGATTGGGTCCAGGGCTTTTTTTAGCGTTGTTCGATGCATGCAAATCCACCCTCCTTTGATCCCTTGCCTGGGCAAGCGACCCCCATAGTGAAAGCGCACCTGGGCAAGGGTTGCCTTGGCTGAAATCAAACCCACCCCCCATTCACGGGGGGTTGATTTTGGCCAAGACAACCCTTGCCTGGGTGCACTATTGCTCCAGGGGTCACAAGCCCAGGCAAGGGATCAGAGCGGGGGTGGTGGATTGGGTCCAGGGCTTTTTTTAAGCATTGTTCGATGCATGCATCGGACAACCCTAAAAATCGGATAATGTCATGACTTGTGGAACCAAGTCATAACGTTATCCGAAGTACTAGTGTATTACCGAGACTTTCCAGTAATTTTTTATTTGATGCCTTGCCAATCCAATTAAAGGATAAAGAAATTAAGGAATATCAAAATTTGGTAAACAATTATTGTAATGGAGGTAGTAAACCAAGAATATCGAAGAATTCATGGTATTTATCCCAGAAAGGAGGACTGGGATTACTGAATGTTAAGAATTACTACAGAGTTTTTCATGTAAAAGATATTATGAAGGTTTTAATGAGAAAGGAGGTAATCTAGGAAGATATTGAGATGAGAGAATTAAAGCAAATGGGTAATTTGGCATTTTTAAACTTTTTAGATTTTAAATTTTAATCTTGCACAGTTTTATATCTGAGGGGTTTAGGAATGTTTATGTTTTGTTGTGGTGCTTTGTGATTTGTGAGCCGCCCTGAGTCACCTCGGTGAGGAGGGCGGTGGATAAATACAAATAATAAATAAATAAATAGTAAAGATGAAGCTAAAGTACTTTGGACATCAAATGAGAAGAGAGGATTCACTTGAGAAAGCCTTGATGCTGGCAAAGGTTGAGGGCAAAAGAAAAAGGGGGCAGCCAAAGATGAGATGGCTAGATGGTAGAGACAATTGTCACAGAACTGAACGAGTTGAGGAGGATGGTGGAGGACAGAAGTGCCTGGTGGACAGTGGTCCATAGGGTCGCAAAGGGTTGGAATCGACTGTGCGACTGAACAACAAAAATATATGTTGCCCCTTTGAGTCACTCCAGCAAGAAGGGCAACATACAAGTCTAATAAACAAACAAACAAATAAGTAAGTAAACAACAACAACTTTTAACTGCCCACAGTGACTAATGGGTTAGATGGGCAGAACAGAAATCTAAGAAATAAATTAAATCAGTTATAAATTCAGCATTACACATGCAATTGGTCACTGAAGAGTAAAAAGAAGTTTCCTTTGTAAATTTGACTTCACATTTATGTGAGACAAAGATTTTGCCATTGATGGAGTGTTGTGCTGCATTATTGCTCCTCTGTTCAATCCTGCCATTCTTAATCTCTCCTAACCCTGATCTTTCTGCCATTTGTTGGCTTGCCACAAACCCGAGTGCTGAGTGATGGAGTGAGCTCCTGCCATCTGTCCCAGATCCTGCCAACTGTTCGAAAGCAAGAAATTGAAAGTAGATAAATAGGTATTGCTTTGGCAGGAAAGGTAACAGTGTTCCTTGTGCTCCAGTCTCTAATCATGTCTGTCACATGACCACAGAAACATCTTCAGATGCAGACAATGCTGGCTCTTTGGCTACAAACAGAGATGAGCACACACACACCTAGAATCGGACGAGTGGCTTTTGAACAAGGGAGACCTTTGCCTTTACTAACATCTAAGGCTACCCCTCCTTCCTGAATCAGGGTACCTCCTTCTCCTTCCTTCCTTCCTTCCTTCTATCTTTCTTGTGGACTAGTTGCTTAACAAGAAACTGTCTGAGCGTCCTGAGCCATTATGCCCCCTTTTGTCTGTTTCATCATAGCCATTTCATTTTACCCACAATAATCATATCTACCTTTCAGCAAAATTAGATGTCTGAATTTTTTTTAAAAGCCAGATTAATTTTTAAGTTTAAAAATTGTCCTCCAAAAGCCTTCAACCTTCTCTTTCATCCTACCGGCACATTCTACCTATATCCTGCTTTTAAAGACATATTTTGATGGTGAATATAATTCTTTAAAAAGCTGAGATTAATTTACATGTGGCTTGGCAAGAACATGGAATTCTTAAATGTTCCAGATGTGTTCTAAAAATGAGGTAACTGAAAAGTACCTTTTGAAAAGAGATTTATCTGATGATGGTATTGTTTGTACCACATGCTATTTTGACTATACTGTGGTTCCTCACAGGTAGAAGGATTGTGTATATACATACAGTACATTGGAATGAGATAATAGAGAACCCCTTGAGCAGACAACATTGCAAAGAAAACTCTCATGTAGAAACTGAACTTGTTGCTATGCCTTTATGTCATGTTATTTGCACAAACGTTAATGAGGTCTGAATTTGTGGTGTTTTCTACATAGAAGCCCAGGTTATACATACAGTAATACCTCATATAACATTAGTATCGAATAACACGAAAATCGCATAACATCAAGGAATCTGGGGGGAAGAATTGCATCAGATAACATTAAGATCCTATGGGATGCTTCAGATAACAACCGCGAAAGCCTGTGTGGTTACAATGTATCTCTATGGATCCCATAGAGGATCAGATAACACTAAAAATCATATAACACGAAGACTTGTGGAACCAGGTTTTAGTGTTATATGAGGTTTTACTGTATAACATTTCATACTTTTGGGAGGCTATATGTTTCAAAATACCCCAGCTAATATGATCAGTGGACATGTCTTGTGGGGGATTCTGGTAATCGTAGTTTTTTAAAAGGCACTTTCCAAGCTAATCAGCAACTGTGATACATGCAAATCTGCATATAATTTAAAATACAAGCAACTCCTAGAGTGGGTTTGTCTCATTCCTAAAGCAATGACAGCCATCCTTAAGAACTTGGGATTTGTGCATCAAAATTTGTCAACAGTGATTGGAGGTCCGGAAAAGTGATTCAGTATAATGTCAGACTCACAACATTTCTTTGTTATATTTAAAATACAGCACAGCTTTTCTAAAGTAGTGCTATCATATGCCTGTAGTGTTGTTGTTATGTGCCATCAAGTTGCCTCCAGTACTTGGAAACCCAATGAATAAGAGAACTCCAAAATGTTATGTCCTCAACAGCTTTGCTCAGTTCTTATAAACTCAAGATTGTGGTTCCTTTAGGGCAGTGATGGTCAACCTTGGCACTCCAGGTGTTCTTGGATTTCAATTACCAGAATTGGAATTGATGGAATGCCAAGGTTAGCCATCACTCCTTTAGGGAGTCATTCCAGCTCATACTTAAGAGACCGCCTCACCCCAAGAACATTTGCCCATCCCACCAGAGTGGACCGGAGAGGCTCCCTAGTTGTTCCATCGGCCAGGGAGGCACATCTCTCTGGCACTAGAAGGAGGGCCTTCTCTGTGTCTGCTCTGGCCCTGTGGAACCTCCTGCCTATGGAGCTACGTCTCCAGACAGAGCTGCTGCCCTTTAGGAAGAATCTAAAAACATGGCTGGCAGGACAGATATGGGGTATGGAAGGCATAATGACCCCAGCACATTGGATGATCTGAGCCCCTCTCTTTTTCAACTTTTAAATTAGTAGTTGTAGCATCTGGCCTGTTTTAAATCTGTTTTTAATCTTTTTCAGATTTTAATTTTAAATTTTAAAAGTTTTAAGGTTTTTAGATGGAAGCTCCCACTTCCTAATCCTGGGCCCTATCTGCCCAGGGAAGGAAAAGACTAACGTCCTCTGGCCAGAAGGAGGAATGGATTTTAGCTATTTGTGTTGTGTGTGTGTGTGTGTTGTTGTTGTTGTTGTTTTCCTGATTGTAAACGGCCCTGAGTCGCCACAGCGAGTGGGCGGTGATATAAATTTAAATAAATAAATAAATAAATAAATAAATACATACAATATTTGGTTTTCCTCTTTTTCTGCTGCCTTCAAATTTTCCCAGCATTATCAACTTTTCCAGAGAATATTGCCTTCTCATTTGGTGGCCAAATTGGACAGCCTCAGTTTCATTACTTTTGCCTCCAGAGACACTTCAGGTTTGATTTCCTTTAGGACCCTCTTGTTCATTTTCATGGCAGTTCATGGACTAAAGAAGGGTCTCTTCTAGCACCATATTACAAACTAATCCTCCCCACCCTGTCAGCTTTCTTTACTGCTCAACTTTCTAACCCATAATTTTGGTCTTGTTCTCCAGTGATGCATCCCTATATTTGATCTTTTCTAATTCCCTTCATTGCTGCCTTTCCAAGTCTCAATCTTCTTCTGATTTCTTGGCTAAAATCTCCATTTAGAGTGATTAGTGAACCAAGGTAAAGAAATTCTTCCACTATTTCAATTTTTTCATGATCAATCTACATTAAGGTTGTGTAGTTCTTCATAACTGATTTCTTCATTTTCAACTACAGTCTTACTTTGGCACTTTCTTTTCTCACTTTCATTAGAAGCAATTTCAAATCATTGCTACTTTCTGCCAGGATGATGCATATTTTAGATTACTGATTATTCTTCTACCAGTTTTCACTCCTCCTTTATCTTAATTTAGTCTGAATAAATTCAATATGTTCTGTGTACAGATTGAATGGATAAGAGGATAAAATGCACCCTTGTTTGACACCTTTACATGTAGGAAATGATTCTGTCTCTCCATGTAATGTTCTAATGGTAGCTTCTTGTCCACAATATAGGTTACACATCAGGAAAATCAAGAGCCATTTCTTTCAAAACAACTGATAGTTGCTCATGCTTCCTGTTTCTGTGTTATTATTCTGTATAGTTAGATATGTATGTACTGTATTACAATGTAACAATCAGAAGACAGTAACAGTTAAGATTAAGAACTCCACGTCCCTCCAAAAGCTGTTGCAATACTCCTTTGGGCAAGGATACTGTGCATGCAGCATTCGGTGCAAACAAATGCATGTATTTAAAGTTCAGATGTTTACCCTTTCCTTACAGGAAATGGGAGTGGCTCCAGATACTTTGCAACCCTAGGTTCAGAGACAGAGCTCAGGGGTCAGAAACATACTCATAAAAGATGATCCAGTTATCTCAGAGAGATCTCTTTCACATTTGCTGGACATCCCAGGCTGTACTCCCAGGGCAAAACTAAAGACAGAAGAGCATGGCTCTCTCTCTCTCTCTCTCTCTCTGTGTGTGAATGTGCATGTTTTCAAAGCAGTAGTGATATTTTTGCAACAGTTGCCACACTGGGTTACTTTTAGTTTAAAAAGGAGTTAACTTTTAAAAAAATTTTTTTTTATTTTTAAAACAAAAAACAGGGAGCTTAAATGAAAGAACTCTCTCATGCCCCTTAGTGGCTAGTTGTTTATTTTTTTTTAAAAAAAATTGGTGATATGAGAGGTGGAAATACTGTGAACAGAAGAGTAGCGTGCCTTGGCGGGGCCCCGAATAAAAATTTGTTTGGGGGCCGTTAGGAAGGGTAAAGATTGGTTTTGCTTACGCACGTTGGGGGCCCCCGTGGCCCGGGGGCCCCCGTATAATTGATACGGCAGATACGGCGGTAGCTACGCCTCTGACTGTGAAGTCAAATGTGGCAAAATGTCTACCACATCCTAGGATCCAATGTTTTAAAAGTTGCCTATCTCTGATGCTATTATATGCTCTACAGCTGGTCCAGAGATATCCCTACTGAGGATGTTCTCTGGGTTAATTGACATAAAACGTGTAGCTTGGGTCCATGTGACTTAGAACTGTGTTCCCTTCCCACCCCCTTAAAATCTAGAATGCCTCGCTCCAAACTTTCATACTTGTTAATCAGTTACTCTTATGGAATGGACTAGATTAGTCCATTTCAGGCGGTGACCAGTAAGGCTTTTGGGTCAGGGCAGAGTGGTGTGTGTGCGCGCGCCGGGGAGAAACTGACAAGAAGTTGCTAAAATCATCAAGATGTCAGCTGTGTGTTGGGGAAAATACTCCCACAACAAACATCACCACTGATGTCAAAGGAGTTCTAATTGTATACACCCCCATAGGAATCGGGCTTGTTTGAGACATGGGAACAGATGGGGATAACAGATTTGGAAGGACCTGAGCTGCAAAACAACCCAAAACAAAGAAAAAAGGAAGAACAAACAAAAATGTTCCTAATCCTCAAATAGAATAGATGTAGAAGTGATTATGCGCTGTCTTCAATAAAATTGTGTTGGTTTGTTAAACCAATCCAAATCAATAGGCAACCAAACAAGCTCTTAAACAGGAGCAAATGTGATATGTGGACAGGCTCTGATTCTCTCCCTTTTGATCTCTTTTCTCTATCTGGCCAGGTTATCCTGCTATGGTAATAGACCATACAGCCAATGATTCAACACTGAGTGTCAGGTGGCAGTTAACTAACCTGACCACTCTGAGGACTAATAGCCTTGGATGTCAAAGTCTACAGGAAAGGGTGATGGTCCCCAAGTGGATTAAATTCCACTTGAATCCATCTTGATGGAGAGCAGCAGCTTCATCAATACTGGCCTGGAGCTGAGGAGGACTTTGCATGCCAAAAGGGCTCAGGATCAGAAAGTGATTCACAGAACTGGATCAGTGGTACGGGGGTCATGCTGCAATGCAGAAGGCAGATGAAAGTCACTGCATTATATTCTCAGGACAGTCTTCATGGCTGGTCACCATGAGGATCACCTATATTCAGATTTGGATATGGCAGAAGAAGAAGAAGAATGATCTCTTTCACCTTCTCTAGCCTCCTTCTCCACAATCACTACCATTACAGGCAGAAATTGCAGATGGAGCAGAAGGCATGTCTTTTAACTTTGATGCATAACACAAAAAAGGAAATCTTAGAGACTGAAACAAAATAAATGAGTGCAGCTAAAAGCAGCAGATATTTGGAAGTATGCAACATTTTTCCACAGTAGGTGCCCCAGCCATATGCCCGCTAGATGGATTTGCTGGCCTCTGGTAATGCTGCCCCAAGCAAATTTATTTAGTTTTAAAATCTTACCTCTAAGACCTCCCTAGGGGTACGGGCCAAATTTTACCATCTTTTGAAGGAGTCTATTCATAGAATCATAGAATAAGTATGAGTTGGAGTTATAAGGCCATCGAATCCAAAAAAACCCTGCTCTATGGCCCACCTGGCCTGAGGAAGGAGGAACACCTGGGGAGGGCCAGTGTCTGTTTAAAAACTGCTTGCTGCTGGATGCTGGCCCCTTACTCACCTGGCCAGAGGAAGGAGGAACACCTGGGGAGGGCTGGTTGCTGATTCAGGAGATGATGGTCCCTTTGCCACAGTTGTCAATGTATGTGTTGGTCTTTTACGTTTTATTGCACTGTTACCTTTTATTGTATTGTTATATTTTATTGCATTGTTATTTTTTATTGCATTGTTACATTTTATTGTATTGTTATATTTTATTGTACTGTAGTGTTTGATATGTTGTGATTTTTGTGAACCATCCTGAATCGGCGTATGCTGAGTAGGCGGCATACAAATCGAATAAATCAAATCAAATCAAAGCAGATCGGACATAAAGATGCCCAATTTTCTCTTGAATGCCTCCAGTGTTGGAGCGCTCAGCAATTCGTGAGGTAATCAGTTCCATTGTCGTACTGCTATAACAGTAAAAATGTTTTTCTTGATATTCAGCTTACACCTGGCTTCCTGCAATTTGAGCCCATTAGTATGTGTCCTGCTCTCTGATGATTTAGAACAGATTCTGCCCCTCCTATATATGACTATATAGTTCGTATGCATGCATGTATATATATATACACACAGTACTGTATTTAGCTACTAGAGGGCAACTCCAAACAATACAGTCTCAAAGCCAGGCCTGCTCAAGATACAGTGCTGCCTGATCTTGAACTGCAAGTAATATCCATCTTTCTGAAGTTATTTCTACAGTACCCCAGACAAGTTATTTCGATTTGTTTCCTTTAGGTAAAAAGTAAAGTTCCTTGCTCAAAAGCCAGTCATATCTGACTCTAGGGTTCAATGCTCATCTCTGTTTCCAGCCAAAGAGCCAGTGCTGTATGCATCTGCAGCTGTTTCCATGGTCATGTACCAGGTTTCAGCACATGGAATGCTGTTACCATCCCACTGAAGCAGCACCTATTTATCTACTTGCAACTTCTTACTTCCAGACTACTAGGTTGGCAGGAACTGGGATAGAGATGGGAGCTGACTCTGTTGTGCAATACTCATCACAAACTACTGACCTTCCAACCTTCCAGTCATCAAGTTCAGCCTCTTAACCACTAAGCCACTGCAGTCCCACCATGTTTCCTTTAGCTTCTCCCAAAGCTCCACTGCCAAAGGCAGCTGCTTTATTCTGTAAAACCAGTGGCTATTTACTGAAGAAGCTGAATACCTTGTCAGATATAGTTCTTTGTATAAAGTGTTATTGTAGATGAATTTACTAACATTTGTAATATCCACCTGCTCTGAAGCCTTATGGTATTAATAAGAGGAATGCAGATGGGTCTGCAGATCTAAGTGGATTGCCAAATATTATTGACTTAGAATCCAGCAATAAAAGATCAGACTGCTACAACAACTAAACAAGAGGAATAGGTTCAGAAATTATTAAAATATGTGCAAATTAAACAAAATCATATTTAATATTACCATTAGGATTGGTGAGTGAATGGGCACAGGGAAGAGAAAAAATTGTGAAGGTTGGTACATATTATCTTTATCCTTTCCTTACCCAAATGAGGATGACAAACCTTTCAAGGTTACAGTTAAAATAACATGGATGTCCAGTGGAATTTATCCTCACTAGAGCTTGTGTATAGTATATATTTATACCACATGAGTGGTCCATAAATCCTCCTCATAAATGCTGTTACCTCCACCACTAGCAGTTTCTCATTTTTATGAGAATATAACTTTAAGAGGTGGTGTACTTACACATATCCCCCTCTCTCATCCAAGCCTTTTAAAACATCTGGTCCAGTGAATCCTGGACACACCAGTGATATGATTCAGGCACCAGTGGGTTACAAATAGCCACGGCAAGCTAACTCAGTATTACCCTGGCCAGTAGATTCTCTACAGACAGACTCTAAGTTGACCCAAGGATGAAATCTTCTTGAGTAATCTTTTCAGCCTTATAACTGTATGACCGATTCTGATAAAGACCTATATATATATATAGGGAAGAGGCAGGCCCCAAGCTGGTGAGAGATGTGTGCCAAAAGGACTCTGGACCAAGGGATGACTTGTGGAGCTGGATCAGTGGTATGGGTTTCACACTGTGATGCAGAAGGCAGATGAAGGGCCACTGCATTATATTCTCAAGACAGTCTTCATGGTATAGGCACACAGAAAGAGCCTCTTCAAAGATTGTGATTTTTGAACCACAACCAAGTGTGCCCTGGTAACAGTAAACTTATGTTGCTGGCTAATCTTTCTCACACTAGGTCAGGCCAAAGGAACTACAGAATGGACTCACCAAAAGGTGACTTCATTTTGGTAGTTTCACTTCTGGCCTAGACACGGAAGAAGAAGCACTGTACAGTGCTTAAATTGGTTTTTATGTAACTCGAAGCAAACACATAGGGAAAAATATTTTTTTACATAACTTGAAGCAAACCCATAGGAAAAATGAAATTTTTATGTAAATTGAAGCAAATCCATAGGAAAAAGAATCTTTATGTAACTCGAAGCAAACCCATAGGAAATCAGGTAAATTGGGACATGGTTTTAGCACAAAATCATTATGTAAATCGAATTTTATGTAACTCAAGGCATATGTAAGTCGGGGTTTTATTGTATTTCAACTGGCATAGTCAGTAACCATCCCCATGCCAAAGGGATTTCTGGGAGGCACAATTCAAACATGACCTTAGCTTTGGCTACCTTAGCATTGTGATCATCCAGGAATCAATCACTATTTTGTTTAGATTAAAAGAGAGAAAAGGAATCAGAAACATACATACAGTAGTGCTGGTTGTTTAGCGCTCATTTCATTGCAACAAAATCAGAAGTACTGGAATGTGGTAGAAAGGAGCATTTATTGTCCTCATCTGAGGTCTTTTCCCCAAGAGAACTAGTTTAGTTTTTGTCTTCAAAAAAATGTAATAGCATGAGGTATTTTGGGTTCATCTCTGTCACTTATCCAAATTGTGGCTAAACTCACCGAAATTATAGCTGTGCTTTTGGGTTTAAAAAAACAATTGCAGTTCTAATATAGGTCACATTTCAAGTTTTGCAGTTTAACACATAATATCATAGCCTCTGTTTAGCTTAAGGGCAGGTGCATTATAATACATACAAAGGGGATAAATGTACTGTACACTCAAATGATAATGGGAAATGATTAGAGTTATAGCAGAATACTAAAATTTCTAGCATTTAACATCTGTCCATCCTGAAGTTTAGAGCCCTTACCTCTCGTTTTCAAATATCTCAACTCAGATGCAGTTTTTCTTCAAATTTGCTTCCTTTTTATGACCTTTTTCAGGTGCTGCCTTGATTTATGGTCATTTGTGTGATTGCATTGCTTTACTTTATGGCAGTTTATGTCATTCTGGTCTTGTCATAAATGACTACCATAAAGTGAGGTAAAATATCATAAAACATTAGCGAGTCGCTGATATTCAAGGTTTCTGAATACAAGTGCTGACAGGTAGCTACCACCAAAGAATGTAGTTTTTCACAGGCTGTATTATTACAGCCACACTACTGGAGAGCGATTTGGAAGGACAAATTCCCATATGGTCAAAGAAAGCAATTGTAAATGGTTCTCTTGAATGTCTAGTTTTGAAAAGTGTATTGAAAAAGGATTGTTAGCTTAGAATCCCATCGTTAATGCAATTATGTTCTATGCATCCAAAAAAATTCATTCTCTTCCTCTTCCTCCTCCTTCAAGTGTTATTTGGTGTTCTTGTAATAGTTATTTGATGTTATCAAATGCAGCCTCAGTACCATTCTTTTTAGATCCACGAAACAGGGAGAAGAGGAGAAAAGAAAACTAGAAACTACAAAACAACAAGCTGTCTGAAGTAATTTTAAGAATGAACCAGAGACACCTTGGCCATGACCCTTTTAAAGTTCTACGTTCACTGTCTTCTTGGTAGCTGCCCTGGGAGGTTGACTAGTACTTTCTCCCTGTAGTTGGAAAAAAGGGAGGAAATTAAATAAAAATTAAAACAGAACACTGAGTTCTCCAGATTGTGACAGAATACCTTTCTCTCCAATGTGCAATGTTCCCTCTGTGACCCAGCCTCACTATCTATATTTTCCCAACCAAGGGAAATTGGTCTTCACTGAGAAGTAGGCCAACACAGGCATAGATAAGAACTGGGTTGGAGTGCCCCAAAGCAGTTTTGTGTATCCATAGGAGAGAGCCTGCTGTTCTGTTTTTTTTCTACCTTTGAGCTCTCTTGATAGATAGATAGATAGATAGATAGATAGATTTTTTTATTATTTATTTATTTAGATTTATATTGCCGCCCACTCGCCAAGGCGACTCAGGGTGGCTTACAATCAAAACAACAACAGTACAATAAAAATTATAAAATGCAACCACATAAAACAACCAAACCAGAACACAAACTAACTCCCATCAGGCCGTTGTTGTGGCCCCAGAGGAGGGGGTGATGTTCTCAACCACTGCTAGGCCTTCGCATCTTCTTCCTCAGGCCGTTGTTGGTATGGGCACATTTATATCCCACTGTTCTACTAAAACATAGTACTCAAGGTGGTTTCTGAACATTCATAGGAATATTTGGACTATATGATTCAACTTAGTAGGTGAGAAAATCTTAGGAAAAGGCTGTGTTTTCAAATTTTTAGGAGAGAAAGAGAACTGGAGATTGCCAAAGGATCATATAAGCCCTTATCATCTTGTTAGGGGTTTAAAGATTGTACACATGTAGCTATTTTCTTTGTTTTGTGGATCTCCTGCCTTGACTAATAAATGTATCTGAAAATTACTCCCTGATAATTTTTGCTTCCAAGAGATATTTGCCTTCTTTGTTTTTCTTACAAGAAACTCCTGTTCTGGCATAGTGGGTTTGTTTTTTTTGTTTCAACTTGTATACCTCTGCATAGCACAAGCACTCTTTGATCAGTTCCCAGCAAATAAGTTAAGACAAACAATACACAATAAATATCAACAACAACACTAGCAGACTTCGCTTCAAATAAAGTTAATCAATTAAGACAGCTTTGGGAATCCCAGTTAATAAATTGCAGCTTTAAATAATTTTTTTTTGGCCACTTCCTTAAAAACCAAGAGGAACGATGCCTCTGTTGGAAATTTGTTCCAAAGAGACTGGACCACAACTGAGAAAGTGTGGTTCTTTATGCTAACTCTTTTGACCTCCTCCTCCTCCTCATTCCGTATCCAAATCTGAATATAGGCAGTCATCATGGCAATTAGCCAGGAAGACTGTCCTGATAATATAATGCAGTGGCCTTTCATCTGCCTTCCACATTGCAATATGACACCTATACCATTGATCCAGTTCTGTGAGTCACTTTCTGGTCCTGAGCCCTTTTGGCATGGTAAGTCCTCCTCAGCCCCTGGCCAGTATTGATGAAGCTGCTGCCCTCCATCAAGATGGAGTCAAATGGGATTTAATCCATTTGGGGACCATCACCCTTCCCTGTGGACTTCAGCACCCAAGCCTTTTAGTCCTCAGGGTTGTCAAGTTAGTTAACCTCCTTAAGAGTCAATATTTTTTAGCATCATAGCTTCTGCTGTTGGAGCTCCATGCAAACATAGCTTTGTCATCTGAATGGTGACAATGATTTCCCCCATAAAAAACCAGCAGAGACCCAATCTGAACTACAGATCATAGTGGATCATAACATATTTCCCACACTTCATAGGTGCAACCCAAGGCAAACCATAGAACTGTAGAACTGGAAGTGCCTCAAGGGTCATCAGGTTCATTGAAGTGATGCTCCCTGCTTGTCACAGGGATCTACATCATCCCAAATTTTAGCTGAAGCATCAGACAAATTTGTTCTGAATTTCTAGTTCATGGAGATTTCCAAGGAAAACAAACAGCTTGACTCTGCTATACCTTTACTTTCCTATTCTACTGCCTGGAACAGATGCCTGATAGACTTGGATAGGTATTCCATGGAAAAAATGGGCAATTCTTATACCATCTAAGAGTTGCTTCGGCAAGTAGAGCGGCATATAAGTCTAAATATAATAATAATAATAATAATAATAATAATAATAATAATAATAATAATAATAATAATAATAATAATAATAATAATAATAATAATAATAATAAAGATCAGCCAAACAGAACTGTGAATTCCATAAGAACTCACCTTAATTTACAGTACGGGTGAAAACATAACCAGGTAAAGAGAAGGGGAAATGTTCTCTACTACTGATACTTGTAAAATAAGTTTGTATTAACTCTGCTCCCAGGTGTGCATGTGCTTATTCACTGGTTTGTGACAAAAGCCTATTCCAATTCCCATGGAAGTCAGAGGAAAGATTTTTATTTATGTTGATAACCAGTAGACGAGGCACACCAGAAATGAGCACTTAAGTTGCAAACAAACCAAAGGCCAATGTCCTGAACTCAACATTCTTAGCAGTTGCGAGCGCTGAAATGTTTTGGAAAACAGTTATGCAACTTTATGTGTGTAACATATAAGTGTTTAGTTTTAAAGTTAGAAACAAATTACAAAGCCATCCCAATGTGATATCAACAAAACAGAACAGAAGAAGCCAGCTTGGAGAGAAATAATTCCAGTGGAAGAAAGTGATGTTGAACTGATGGCAGGAATGGGGCAGGGGGATGGAGAAGCAAAGAACAGATATTTCATATTTACTTTCAAATAAAGAAAAGAAGAAGTAGCATTCCTTCAGCAGCCATGCCTATTTCTCAAGCAATATGTCATGTTCTGTTCCACCACTTTTAAGAAAACCCAAACACAGGAAAAAGTCGATCCACCATTTTTGATAGTGAGTATTCATCATTTTGGAAGCAGCATCATTTTCAAGGATGTCAAGGAACACAAATGAAGAACCTGTTTTACTGCTGAAATGTTAAGGGTCAGCTATTGTCCACATGGGGTGGGGGCAGAGCCTCCAAGAATATACATGTACAAAACAGCTTTCTCCTGAGTTATCTCAAAACATGAATGAGGATTCACAACCACAAGATTTTGAGATGTTTTATGGTGGAAGTGAGGGGACTGTGGTGGCTTAGTGGTTAAGATGCTTAATTTCATGACTGGAAGGTGATCAGGTCAGCAGTTTGAGTCCCTAGTGCTACATGACAGAGAGATTAAAATACAGCACTCTGGCCAGGTTATCCTGCTATGGTAGACCATGCTGCCAGCGACTCAACGTCGAGTGTCAGGCGGCAGATAACTAAGCTGACAACCCTGAGAACTAACAGACTTGGGTGCCGAAATCCACAGGGAAGGGTGATGGTCCTCAAGTAAATTAAACCCCACTTAAATCCATCTTGATAGAGGGCAGAAACTTTTTCGGTACAGGCCTGGGGCTGATGAGGACTTTGCATGCCAAAATGGCTCAGGACCAGAAAGTGACTTGTGGAACTGGACCAGTAGTATGGTTGTCACACTGATGTGGAAAGCAGATGAAAAGCCACTGCATTATATTCTCAGGACAGGTTTCATGGCTGATCGCTATGAGGTTTGCCAACATTTGGATTCGGATACATACAGCAGAAGAAGATTTTAAAGTGCCACAACAACGTTGTTTTGATTACTCTCTGATTACTAAACTATAACACCTGTGATTCTATAGTTTGGAGCCATGAGTGCTAGAGGTGGTGTCAAGTTGGCATAACTGAGTAAGACATATGCATCTTTAGTTCTGCTAAAGCTGATGGCATTTCAGATAGGTGTCATCAGAGATAAGATGCTGTATTGGTTTAGGTTGGAGATGTGATGCCAGATGAGAGAAGGTGTATATGATTACTGTTGCAACACCAACATTAAGATATATGCTTAAAATCTTGTAGAAGGTCAGGGGAAATGTTCAATAACAAGCAGCAAAAGCTACGTAACCTGGCTGGAATCCCCCGATGCTGTACAGAGCAATGTAATCATCTTAAGGAAACTACTGTACTAAAGCAGGTTGTCTTCAAAATTTATGTAGGGTTAAAGAATATTCCTGGGACTTTGGTGGTTTAGTGGTTAAGATACTGAACTTGACGACTGGAAGGTTGGCAGGTCCAGTTCGAGACCTGAGTGCTGCAAGACAAAGTAAAAGCTCCCGTCTCTGTCTCAGCTCCTGCCTGGAGATGAGCACCACACCCTAGAGTTGGATACTTTTGGCTCTTGAGCAAGGACGACCTTAACCTTTATCTAAAGAATATTCATATTTGTGGGATGAAGAATGGGAATTGGTATTATTATTGATATTCTTTGCACAAAATAGCAGAGGGTGGGGAACTTCAGATTTGGCGAGTCTAAGGGTAAATGTGGAGCTCACCCTGCTTTACAACTTACATGTTTAAACCAATAAAAGATAACACTTCTTCAGCCTTCTAGGTGGAGTATGCTAGAGTTGATAATTTTATTGAGAGACCATCAGGAACAAGTGGAGTAAAAAATACTGATCACTTAAGAGGAAAAGGAAATTAATGGCAATGACATTGACCAACCCTGCAAACGATGTTCAATGAATATTTCTGTCCCTGACACAGTATGAGCAGCCAAAAATTTTACTACCACACTGTGGGTGGAGGCAACATTGTGGGCAGAGTCAACATCTTGAAATCATGGGCAGAGCCAATGATGTGGGTGGAGCCAACGTAAAAAACCCATAAAATAAGTACAAATAAAAATACAAATTAAATAGACATAAAAATACATAAAAATACACATAAAACACATAAAAACACATTAAAATAAATACACATTAAATAGACATACATAAAAACACAAAAACACAAATTAAATACACATAAAACACATAAAAATACACATTGAAAATAAATACACATTAAAAATAAATTCACATTAAAAAGACATAAAAACACATAAAAATACAAATTAAATACACATAAAACACATAAAATACACACACGCACACCACATAAAGGTGAGTCAGTTACCCTGGGGAGCAGGCTATAGGGAGCTTCAGGCTAGCAGCTTCTCTTCCTCCTCCTCACTTGGGAGGACAGAAAGGAGGCCGCACATGCACGCCAAGCGCTATAGGCGCACATGCACACCAAGCACTTGGCGTGCATGCACAGTGGGGGAACCAGCGAAAAGGTAAGCCCCCAAGGCTGTTCCCCCCAAAAGCTGCTAGCGGTTCTCCAGGACACTGGGAAACGTTACTACCTGTTCTGATGAACTGGTGTGAACCTGTTGCTGCCCATCACTGCCCTGACACTTGGTTAAATGCCTATTGGCTTAACCCTCAAGGTAAGTAAAAGGTTATATTCCTCATTTTTAAGAACAAAGCAGTTGTAGGACTGCATTCTGATCTAGCAATAGATTGCTGGCACAACTAAAAAAATCCCCTCCTATCACTAATAAAGTAATGTACTGAAGGTGGAAATATGTTAAGTGGAAATAATATCAACTATACCAAATATTATCTAGTTTTCAGTTCCTATTAAGAAATATAAATTTAATTAGAATAGTTTTTCTATAAAAATTCATTAAGATCATATGCATATTCCTCCCTATTAAAATCTCATTGTTATCATATATCCTGATTAAAGCTGCCACCCTCCTCCCTGAATCATGAGACACAAAGTAAATGAGAGATAAAACAGCATATAATCCTGAGATTCACGACGTTTAGGTGACAGAAGCCCATTTTTTCAAAAGGCTACATAAACGTTTTAAATCTTTAATGTGCCACAATACTTTTCCAGTTTTGGTGTAACAAACTATACAGGCATTGGTCTGTAGGGGCCGGAGTTCACTAACTTTTCCAGTATTGAGGTGATGTAATTGCTGGAATGAATTGCTTTTCTCCAGAGCAATCCTACCTGCACCATTCTAGTCAGGGGTTACAATTGTTTAGGTGTGGGTAGAATCACTCAGCTTCGATTCATTTTGCTGGGATTGAACCAATATGAAGCTTCCTGCTTCAACATTTCCTAGCTCATTTCAGTTTCCCAATATCATTAGTAAATTAAACAGACAGCTTAACTGCTTGATGATATTGGGAAATTGGAGAATTAAAAACTTCCTTCCTATGGAACAAATGGAGAAAGCAAAGTTTTTAAGAAGCCAATTCAATAGCTGATACACTGTACCTTTTAGAGAAATTCTTTTGGCATTTTAGGTAGATCCATCAATGTTTGGATTAAACAGCCTTAATTGATTCACTCTATGTGTGACTTGTCTTGCTCTTTGTTATGTGCTACATGGCATAAAATTGGAACAATCAGAACAGAGTTTTAAAGGTAAGTGAGATTTTAAAGTGCTTTTACTAGTGCCTCTTCCCCTCAAATTCCCAAGGGGAGGTGAAGATGTGACTCTTAGTATGTCACACCACTCCATCCCACCACAATGCCCAGACACTGTTTACTATAACTCAAAACATTGTTTATTCCTCTGCCTTAAAAGAGCATGGGAGGTGCGGTGGGAAGAAAATGGTGGAACAACTGGACATTTAAAAGACATTTTCTATAATCCCCTATAAAATGCACAGTTTTCCTCAACCCTTTATCCAGCTGCTATTTCCCATTCTTGATTTATTAGATTATACCTGTCTGAATGATGAAAATGGGAAAGCTTTTACCAAGTATGTATATCACAGAAACGCAACTATTATGTACATTGTACTGAATGTTTTCACCCACACATGTACTGCAAGGCCATTAATTTGAAGACTAAGTACAGGTCTCTGTTTAAAAACCCACAAGATGGGTAACAAATCATAAACCTGGCAAAGCAAATGTATGCGTGAGAACCATTTTTCCTCCAGCTTTTTGAGAATACACTGATGCATCAGCAGCAGATTTTAAATACAAGTAGTGTATATGAAACCTGTTTACTCTACAAAACAAGATAAATAATGGGAAGAAATCATCTTGTAAAGCTACCAGAACTGAGACAGGTCGATGTGCAAGTATGGAAATAACATGAAGAGAACAGTCCTGCACAAAAACTAAAACAAATGTGACAAAACATTCTTGTCCTCCAAATTTGCTTGCAGAAAGTGAAAAATAAAAATAAATTTTGCAACAGCCAACCTAAATTCCCCCAGTTTATTTCTTTATGCATTAAGCAAATTTGAATCCCAGGTTTTTTCCCTTTATAAAATAGCACTCAAGGTTGCTACTGATTTACCTGAGCACCAACATGAGAAAATAAACAATTGATCCTATTCTAGGTATTGTTGGATTTAAGGGTTGTAGGATCAACAAGGTGTAAAGTGGTGGTTAGAAGTAGTGACGTTTTCTCCCTTGATATTGTTTCTTTTAAAAATTATATCTAAAAAACAAAATTACAAAATAAAACAAACATACTATTCATATATCTAACATCAACATCAAATATTATATAAGCTGAACAACTTTTTTTTAAATTACATAACAAAATGACATGACTTATTAATTATAAAAAATATATATTATAATAAAAATATATAATTAGTCCTCATTTCTTTTCCCTGTTTCACTTCTTTCAATTTAACTAATACATAATAAACTCTCCAAATCTCTCTAAAATCATTTTTTATTTTCTTTAGATTCATATGTCAGTTTATCATTTATTGCTAATGCCATATGCTAAATAAATAAATAAATTTATTGCTAAAATCCACAATTCCTTATACCAATCATCCAAATCTGATTCACAAAATATTTTCCAGTTTTTAACAATTAACAATCTCATAGCTATTACCATTAAAATAATCAAATCTTTCTTGTTTCTATCTTCTTATTTCCAAAATCCATTAACAATGCTATTCTAGGACAGATTTCTAGTTTTAAAGACAATATTTGATTAATTTCTTCAGAGACATTCTTCCAAATTTTCTTTACAAATATACAATCCCAGCATAAATAAAAATATGTCATGAGTTCTTTTTTTTTTTACATCTCAAAAAATAGTGTTTTTAAAATCAAAATAGCTTAACCTTTCTGAGGTCATATACCCTCTACAAATTGTCTCTCAAGAGTTTTTTTTAGCTCTAACCAGATTCTTTGTTTCCAATATCATTCTTCAGCAAATTTACTTGACTAGAGGGAAAGTCTCATGGAATTCAGTGGAATTTACTTCTGACTAAACTTGCCTAAGATTTTACTACTGGTCTCTCCTTCCACTCCTCCCCAAAAGGCAGAGGGTATCTTTTAAATTTTTTAGCCTGCATTTGAATGAAACATCTGTGGATTTTGTGCAAGGTACTGTTCTTCTCTGCCATTCTTTATAAATCTAAATGTAAATGGTTTTTTTTAAAGGGTGGTGGTGGTTGTGGCTCCTAATGAGGAAGTTTAAAAATAGAACTGCACAGAGTACTCCACTGTGACCTTGTATTTTAAACTAGCCCTCTTCATTTACTGGCTGTCCTTTCTTTGGATGGGTATTTAACACTATATCTTCTGCATAAAATTAGCTTCTGGAGGGAGTCTTTGCAGGGCACTGGCAGCTGGTTCCCATGGGGTTGCTGAGAAAGAGAATGGGTTTTAAAAACATAGAGGCAAAGCATCACCAGAGATAGAGATAACTGCATTTTACCTTGGCACTTAACCTTCTCTGCATCAGTGACTAAAAACCCTTGAGCAATGCCTCAGAGTTAACCCCCCCCCAAAAAAAAAAAAAAATCCCAACCAATTTCAATTTTATTCAGAAAGGCTGGATTATGGCAAACCTTGTTCTGTGTTGGGAGAAAAGATATGTAGTCTCCAGTGTATTAACTGAAAGGAGTGCCCTGCCATGTGGACCTAAAATTTAAAACAACCACCACCATACAATAGCAATAGTAATTACACATATATTGTCCCATAACACTTAGTGCCCTCTCTGGGCAGTTCAGAATGTAATTAACATTTTGCCCCCGACATGTTGGGTACTCATTTTACTGACCATGGAAGGATGGAAGGCGGAGACAACTCTGAATCCCATCAGGCTCAAACTAACAAAGTTTTGGCTGCAGCATAGCAGTTTAACCACTGCACTACCAGGACACAGTACACCACGATGCACCCACAAAATGAAGAAGTCACACATCAGATCACAATGTGCAGGGCGTAAATAAAGATAAATAAATGAAAACTTTATAGTAGGACAGAATTGTACAATTCAAGCAGACGGCGAGTCATGGGGGAACAGGCGAGTGGCTAGCCGGATTTCCCCTGCCCAGATGGTAGTGGAGGATGCTGAACAGAATGAGGACCAGCTGTGGAAGATGCAGAGACACTCTGTTCACATGGGGATGGAAATCCTCTTCCAAGTGTGACTGTGGAGAAGAAGACCAAACCATGGACCACATTATATTTAAGTGTCCCTTATGTGTGTTTAGAGACACATTGGAGGAGTTACATATTGCCACAGATCAAACCTAGAAACTTCATGGTTTTCTGTTACCCATCTACATGTGTGCTGCAAAACAACTTTGGGGCAGGGGGACTAAGGAAAAAAGGATCCTTTCAGAATTAAATCACACTTTCCTTCCTAGTAATGGAATACATTATGCATTCTCTTCCCAGGTATGTTTCCTTGTAACAAGCTTGGAGTTGGGGAGGGGCTATCAGGGCAATTTCACATGTAGTTGAATGACGCACATACGTTATTATTATTATATTATTATTATATTTGTATTTATATGCCGCTCTCCTTGCCGAAGCAACTCAGAGCGGCTTACAATGTTACAGTATCAAATATAAAAGCAACAACATATCAATATAACAAATATAATACAGTCAATATAGTCATAAAAGCAAAAGCACAATACAATCAGAAAAATGCAATTCAATCAAAAGAAAATACATTATGGTCAAAAATATACGATACAACACAGTCTAGAAAGTCCTATCCCTAATAAATAATAAATAAATAACCGGCCTGGGGAGAGTCCAGGGAAGGTCTTACGGCCACGGCGGCGGCGGCGGCGGCGGCAGGGTCTTTTGTAGCCGCCCGCTGCTTTTCTCCAGCTATTCCTCGTTTCCCCCACCCCGACCGGCCAGGGGAGAGTCCAGGGAAGGTCTTACAAGTTCACGGGAGAGGGTGGAGACGTCCATGGCTGCCTACCGCCCAAGTCCCGCAGCTGTTGCTCCCTTGCGGCCGGCTGGCCGAGGGAGAGACCGGCGAAGGCGGTGGCGGCGAAGGTCTTTAACGCCGCCCGAAGGTCTTTTATCGCCGCCGGGACCCGCAGGTGTTGCTCCCTTCGAGGCCGCTGGCAGAGGGAGAGTCTGGCGTGGTGGCGGCAGCGGCGAGGTCTTTTATCGCCTTTACGTTGCCTTTATGCAGTGCAATCGTTACATATTTTATAAAATTCTTGTAATATTTATACTATTACCTTCATATATTTTATAAATATGGGTGAAAGTGTACTTGTTTGTCCTGGGAGAGGTGTGAAAAAGAGAGAGTTGCTATTGCACAGATATCACCAATTAATAACTATCATTATGGCAACCCTTCCTAGGATTTGTCTGGCAATAAGATACACAGAAGTGATTCCCTTCTTCAAGGAGTGCATGGTGGCTTAGTGGTCAAGATGCTGAACTTGATAACCAGAAGGTCAGCAGGTCAGTAATTTAAGACCTGAGTACTGTGCAACAGAATGAGCCCTCATTGTCTGTCCCAGCTCTTGCCACCCTAGCAGTTTGAAAACAAGAAATTGCAAGTAGATAAATAGGTACCATTCTAACAGGAAAGGTAACAGCATTCCTTGTGCTTCAGTGTCTAGTCATGTCTGCCACATGATCTCAGAAACTTCTGCAGATGCAGACAGCGCTGGCTCTTTGGCTTTAAATGAGCACCTTTCCCTAGAATCAGACACAACTGGCTTTTGAGCAAGGGTGACTCTTTTCTTCTGGTGCACACTGGGGCTGTGCAGCTTGCTCAAGGCTACACAGACTGGCTCTTCTCCCAGGACGCACAGTGAAAAATCAAATTCCTGACACCTGGTACTCCAAAATCACTGAATTATCCAACCAACAAATTACCATTTGCCAAATGTGAATATTGGCTACACCTAGAATCTGAAGTACTGTTTGGAATTTGCTTTTAGTAGCACCTCAGCATAGGCATTTTGAGAATTTTGTTGTTAAGCATATTCATAGAAACTATGACTATGAGTTTCTTTAGCTCTAGTTATCAACTAAGTAATTGATCTCTAGGCTTCTGTCAACTCTCTTTTATTTTATGACACAGCATGTGGATTTTAATTAATATATCAAACAAATGGCTTGGGTGATGATATACTATGAAGCCAAAATTTATTGTAAGCAACATAAGCTGAAAGCACTTTTATCTCAATTGTGATAATTATATGGGTGTAACCATGGTGGCTTAGTGGTTAAGATGCTGAGCTTGATTACCAGAAGATCAGCAGTTTGAGACCTGAGTGCTGTGTGATGGAGTGAGTTCCCATTTTCTGCTCCAGCTCCTGCCAACCCAGCAGTTTGAAAGCAATAAATTGCAAGTAGATGATAGGTGCCACTATGGCGGGAAAGGCAACAGCGTTCCATGCATCTACTGGCTTTTTGTGCTGGCTCTTTGACTGTAAATGGAGATGAGCACTGCCCCCTAGAGTTGGACATGACTGGCTTTCGATTACCTAACCACTACCTGAAGAGCTGCACTCAGTGGCCCCAACTCCAGGTGTTGAGTTTAATCTTTAAGATTCCCAGTGACTTGGGGCATGATTATCCATGGAAATAGCAGCTATATTATGCACCTTTCTAGGTGTTACGATCTTAAGGTGAGGCCTTCTTAACCATACCAAAGGTTACAGGTGTCTACCTAGGAGGCTTGCAGAAGACACCTTTCTGCTAAGTGGCTCCTACCTAGACTCTGGAACACTCTTCTTTCACAGTTGTGATCAGTTGATGCTCTCATTCCTATATTCCTTTTTGGAAGAGTGTAAGAACATGTATATTGATAAATAACCTACTGTGTTTTTAACATCCTACACTTAATTTATTTTAACGGTTTTTATGGTAGGATAAATTTCATTTCATTTCAAGGATTTTACAGTTAACTCTGTTTTAATCACTTCATTGCTTTATGAAGATTGTAAGCCAACTTGAGTACTACTTTCATTGGAAAAAACAGCATTAGAACAACAGTAACTTATTTAGAGTTCTAAATTGAAAGCATGGTAGCCTATTTACCCAAGATTTTAGCAGCCTCAAGGCATGTATGCAGCTTCAATATGGCAGGTTGACAAAAGCTATCACAGAGTAGATACCACTTGAGTGACCACTCAAGGAAGGCCAGCAACCAGATGGGAAGACCAGTTCAGGACAAAGTTCCTGAAGCCTTCAATGAGACTGGCACAGGATCAGAAACAGCAGGAGATGATGATTCGATCTGCTACGTCAAACTAGACATGAGAAGTAAGGATTGTAGTGAGAATCTGAATGTTTTTACCATTTAATCAGGTACACGAATGTGCCAATGTGATTTACTTAGCCAGCTGAGTTATGCTGTGAGGAAATGAAACTGTTTTGACCTGTTATTGTTTTGAATTCCTGAAGAGGAGGGCTTTGTGCCAAGTTTAAACAGAGCCTCTAGCAGCTCACTTTATTATTAGGAGAAGAATTCACCCAGAAACACACATGCAGGTCCACATCCTTTGACCCCAAGGGTTCACCTACCCACAAGTGGGGGAAGGACAGCATTGACCTTGAGAGTGGGAGGAAGGGTGACCTTGATATTTGGGGAGGGGTATAGATAACGATCTAATCCCATGGACATCATTTTTCCTTGAGAAAACAGGTGTAAAACACCTTGTAAAACACCCTTTAAAAAGGGCAGTCAAAGCCGAGTTAGAGAGGACTTTTGGAATAGCTGCAGAAGCCTTTGAAGCTTGGGAGGAGCACATTCCAGGAGAATCCAGAGGATGGACCTTTGAAGAAATGGGGCCTTCGAGGCTGACTTCTTATCGACTAAGTGGGAGAGCGAGAGGCTAGACTTAGTCAATTCTCCAGAATCCAGACTTAGTCATTTTCCAGCGTCTTCACTCTTTGAAGATTATTTTATAGCTTGGGACTTAGAATTTCTCAGCTCACGGATTGAGAAGTTACTCTTAGATATATCAAGTTTTTGTTTTCCAGTTAAAGTGATATTGCACTTAGGAACAGGATAACAATAGGAAGAGATTTAGAAGCTGAATAGCTTAGATTTGACTCAGGAATGGGATATTTCATTTTAGTTTTGCTGAACCAGGTTTTGCAATGCTTCACTTTCTGGAACAGTATTTTGCCATTGGATAATGCTTTGCCTTTTATTCAAATAAAAGCCTATGACCGTCCTAGGTCTTATTTTAAAGGAGTTTTGGAATTTGCTTACTGACTGGCCAACTTTGCTGCCCCTCCCCCTGACCCCCATCAACATATTGTAATGTAATGTATTGTTTGTAAGCTGCCCTGAGTTACTATGGTGTGTGGGCAGCAATATAAATTTGAAATAACAAACAAACAAACAAACTTGCCAACTATTTTTCAACACTACCACACACACAAAACTTCTACAGCTTGTTGTATGGAGATTGGGACCAGAGAGGAGGAGAAGCCGACCCAGGGGTGACGCACTAGACACAGGGCTGGAGTTTGGAGCTGTGGGAGTCAAAATAGCTCTCATCCAAAGGAAAAGAATTTCGGCAGGCGCTGACACCGTCTCACTGACCCCATCACCCCCCCTTCCTGTCTGGGCCGTCCCAACAAGGATCATCCAAATAACCAAGTAAGCAATTGAAAATAGCATTTCTTCTCAAGTGGAAGTAATATTGGTGTGGATACTGGTTTGAGTGAGTATTGAGTTGGATGGAGAGAAGAAAAGAATTATACCAACAATAAATGGAGGTGAAAAGATAGGTTTCTAATGCAGAGGAAGTCACGTTTATTTGCTAGTGTGTAAATATACTTGGGGGGGTATTATTAAAAATACTTGTATGCAATTTAGCACAATAATTGTGTTAATTATAACATTGTTTTCCGTATCATGCAAAATGTACAGGTATTAACAGGCTTCCTTGTCCATTCAAGGCATTCCATTCTCTTTCTCTCTGATTTTATAAGATGAAAACTTTTCTGTTATTTATCATCATCATCATCATCGTCATCAACAACAACAACAACAACAATCCATCCATTCATTCATTCAACTTAGACCCTACCCATCTGGGATGCCCTCCCACTCTGGGTAGCTTGCAATGTTAAAAAAGCAGAACAAACACCATAAAACCATAGAAAACCACCCACTCAGTTCAAAAGCAAGAAATTGTAAGTAGATAAATAGGGAGCACTTGGGTGGGAGGGTAAACAGTGTTCCATGCACTCCAGTGTCTAGTCATGCTTGCCACATGACCACGGAAACATCTGCAGAAGCAGCCAGCGCTGGCTCTCCAACTATGAAACAGAGATGAGAAGTAAAACCTAGAGTCGGATACGCCTGGCTTTCGAGCAAGGGTGACCTTTACCTTTAAAGAGTCGAGCAAATGCAGCTCTCCAATGTTCCAGATAGCCAGGACTGCCACTGAGAAAGCCCTCCAATGGGTAACGGACTTTCTAGGAAACCTGGGAGTCGGTACTTGGAGTAAGAGAAGAGCGGGTGAATCAGGCCTGATATCTGAGGGGTAACTTGAAAAAGTCTTATCTTCTTATCCTCAGAATGTAAATTACCAACAACCAGTTTTGTTGGGGGAATGCAGAATAATGCAATGTACCATATTTGCCGGCATGTAAGACACACTCCCCCTTAAAATACACTTGAAAATGGGGTGCGTTTTATATGCTGGTAATCAACATTATCATGTTGATCTGCGGCAGGTGGAGCTGGGTGAAGAGGCTTCCAAAAGAGCCCTCTTATCCCGCTGATCCCGTCCTTCCTGGCTCCTGGAGTTAATTTTGGAAATTAATGAAAAAATGTAGAAAATTATTTTTTCCTTTAAAATGTGTATAAAAACAGTGTGTGTCTTATATGCCGGCAAATATGGTATATTTATTTTTTTAAATTATATTAACAATATAGTTCTTACTATAGTGGCAATATCCTTTTTGACTTTGTAGCAGATTTTTTTCCCCAAACCAGAGTTTGACATAGAATTTAAAATCCATTTTTTCCTTGGAGTCTCTGCCTCCTCCAGACATCCATCATCTGTGAGTGAGTGCTTTTGATCTTTATCACCCTTTTTAATTTAGGCATCTTGATAGGCTTGTAGTCTCTTTAACATCCACCAAGGTTTCCCTTTCACCTTAACATTCTTGTTTAATGGTTTCTGTACAATTAAGGAATTATGAAGGTGCACATCAAAATGCCTTAAGTGAATTTATGGAGGCTCTATATCAACAGTGTTCCAAGTTTGTGCCACAAGTCTGTTTTAAAATTATAGGAATGCTTTTCTCCAGAGCTGATGCCATTACTTCATTACAGCATGAAACAAATAATAGCTTATTTGATAAAATAAAATAAATATTCCTTGTGTTAGTGTCATTTTACATTTCAGCCAAAAAGAACCTGCTTTGTAATACCTAAACACATTATTGAAAGGGCATAATGTATTAAGACTGATGTTCCCTGCACATTTACCAGAAGGTAAGTCTAAGCTAAAAGTGATGTAAGGTAAAGGTCACCCTTGATCGAATCTACTCATATCCAATTCTAGGGTCTGGTGCTCATTTCCATTTATAGCCAAAGTGCTATAAATTAGCTCTGCAGACATTTCTGTGGACATGTGGCAGGCATGACTAGACACTGGAGTGCACCAAACATGGTTATCTTCCCACCAAAGTGGTACTTATTTATCTATTTGCAATTTCTTGCTTTCAAACTGTTAGGTTGACAGGAGCTTGGATTTGAGACAGGAGCTTACTCTGTCATGCAGTACTCGAGTCTCGAACTGCTGATGTGCCAACCTTCTAGTCATCAAGTTCCACGTCTTAACTATTAAGCCACTGCAGTCCCCTCAAAGTAATGTACAGTACTTCTAAGTACAATAAGCAGAGGTTTGTGTTAATACCTTCCTTTGGAACAGAGAGCTCAGAAATTTTTGTAATAATTGTTATGCTAGGGCTTCCTGAATGAATGTCAGGAATATATATATATACAGTATGGGATTCCATAATAGAGATTCCTTGAATATATAATAGAGATTCATTTGGAACAGACCACATTTGGGCTTCCAGAATCTACTACAGTGATCACTATGTGAATCTCCAGCTGTAACTCAATGACACCTAGCAATGCTATGTATAACACTCCCAGGGAATGGATAATGTTCCTCCATATTTTTGCTCCTAGTTTTAAAGAAAAATCCACCTTAGCATCAGTGGAGTATCAAGAATGCCACAGAGACCTCAAAATGCCAAAGGTGGACTGCATGAACTAGCTTTGCACAAGACGCACAGCACTTTATAAAGAGATTTGGTGTGAGTGAAGAGAGGAGGAGGAGAAAGAGTATTATAAAAGAGAGAGAGGTGAGAGAGAGAGAGAGAGAATTAAAAAAGTGGAATTGACCACATTTGGGCATTAGAGCAAATATGAATGTACAGTAATACCTCGCATAGCGAGCATCTCGCATAGCAAAAACCTCGCTTAACGAGCAGACCTTTCCCCAAAAGGTCTGCTTTGTTGAACAAGCAAAAACTCGCTTAACGAGAAGCTTCACATTTACGGAGTGTTTCAAAATGCGACGGGGGACTCCCCCGCCGCATTCCAAAACACCCCGCAGACTAGAGCGTGCTGGCTGGGTATTTTGGAATGCAGCTGGGGGGGGGTCCCCGCTGCATCCCAAAACACCCTGAAGATGCATGGCGCGTGTCAGCTGGGCTATTGGGAAAGGTACGGGAAAGATCACAACACCCTTCCCAAATGCCCAGCCTCTGAGCCTCGTGCGTCAGCAGGGCGTTTGGGAAGGGTGTTGGGATCTTTCCCATACCCTTCCCAAACGCCCCGCAGACGTGCGCACGTCAGCGGGGGTGGGTGGGTTGGAAGGGTATGGGAAAGATCCCAACACCCTTCCAAAATACCCTGCTGACGCGCGAGGAGCAGAGGCAGGGCATTTTGGAAGGGTGTTGGGATCTTTCCCGTACCCTTCCCAATAGCCCAGCTGATGTGGGCAGTAGGTGTCCTCGGCCAAACAGCAGGTCGGCGGGCCATCTCTTCTGTGAGGAGCTGGCTTGGCCCTTTATCCCCTGGCCATGGGTGGGGCCCGGGGGAAAGATGGCAAGTGTAGGCGGGCCATTTTCTGGCAACTCCCGGTGGCAGCGAAATGCTGATCTTTTGAATCCACCTGTTGAGCTTTGTTTCTCCTGAGAGGCTGATGTAAGGAGGCAGGAGTCCCGGCAGCAGCAAAACACTGGTCTTTTGAGGCCACCGGGCTCTGCTGTTCAGCCCTGTTTCTCCCGACGCCTCGCGCGTCAGCGGGGTGTTTTTGAAGAGTTTTCCCAAATGCCCTGCAGATGCACGCACGTCAGTGGGAGGGGTTTTTTGGAAGGGTATGGGAAAGATCCCAACACCCTTCCAAAACGCCCTGGCTCTGCGCCTCGCGCATCAGCGGGGTGTTTTGGAAGAGTGTTCGGATCTTTCCCGTACCCTTCCCAAATGCGACGCAGGCGAAGATAAGCGAAACACATTTCTCTATGGGAAATGTGTTTTGCTTAACAAATAACTCGTATAACGAGCAACTTCATGGAACACATTATGCTCATTATGCGAGGTATGACTGTATGTTGGGTCAGGTCAAACAGAGGCATTATAAAGATAAATGCGTTTCCTGAGCCTACATCAATGTCCTTGTTGTACTATTGCTTTGCAGCAAATATTTTATTTTATTAATTCCTGTGCCAGCTCACTTTAAAATTCTATTTCGTACTATAAAAATGTAGGTATCTTTATGTCCAAAGAGAGGCATGTCATACTTCTCTGTGTTCATGACTTTCCACTTTCAAAAGCTAATAGCTTTATTGTTATTCCTGATGTTGTCTCTGTGTTCTGTTTTTGCCATCCACCAGCCAGCGAACACAAGCTGGGCTGAAGGAGAACCCTTTCCTCCACACAACCGGCAAAGAAGGTGGGATAAGTGGCTGCGACTCTCTCGAAGGCCTGATAAAGAGGGATAAGGACAGCGTCTGTGCATAAAAGGTAAGATAAAAGTAAGCTACAACTTAAGCCAGGGCACCCCCAAACTTTTCAGGCTGCAGGCCAGTCACATGGTTCAGTGGACTGGTCATGTGATTGAGCTAGCCAGTCACGTGGTTCCTCCCTCCAGAAGTGGAAGTAAAGCATGCCTTGCAATCCGTTTTGCAACACAATGAGATAGATTTTAAGCTGCCATTTTCTCTGCTTAAACCAGGGGTGCCCAAACTACAGCCCCTGGGCCAGATCCAGCCCCCAACACCAATTCATCCAGCACCTGTCACCCTTGTCACTGCTCGTCATTTTACTTCCACTTCCAGAAGCGACAAGGGCAGCATGGGCTGGATGAATTGGCATTAGCGGCCGGATCTGGCCTGCAGACCATAGTTTGGGCACCCCTGACTTAAGCTGTTCCTCCCTCTCTCTGAGCTAGCTGCTGCAGTTATTGCCGGAAAAATGTTAAGGTCTCGTGCAACATAGAGAGCAAAGTACTTCTTCTCTTGCTTTTCCACCAGCTTTGGTTCAAAACATATTCATAGAAGTTGGGCATTGTTCTGCTACAGCTGTGTTCTGGTCTCGATTTGATTTGATAATAAATTATTAAATCTATTGACAGAGAAGTGAAAGAACTTGAGGGGATAGCAGAAAGAAAAACAAAACAAAGGTCTGTTTTATTCAGAAAGAATACCCTCTCAATTACTTCGTCTATTTGTTTAGAAGATGCCCAAGAGCTGCTGCCGTTTCCTTTTGCTGAGCTATTTGTGTTTCTGTCGAATTAGTAATTGGAGAGGGAGCTCTGTTAATTCCCATTTCTCAATTTAAAAACCTACAGTTAGGTACTGCATCAAACTGAATGGAACGTGTAGTTATGTTCAGTGACAATCGGTTTACGCATTGCTCAGTAGCCTTATTAAATTGAATTTTTAATGGGCTATGTGGAACATAGGGAGATCTGAGACACAGGCAGCTACTAGAATCTATATTAACTTTTCTTCTGTGCTTTTTGCGTTTTGGTTTGGTGTTCCTCATCATTTCCCAACTACATTGTAAATATATTTACAGTATCACAATTCAACCTGATTCAGTATACAGTAGAACCTTGCATAATGAAAAAACTCCATTCCACAGAACTCTTTGCTATGCAGATTTTTTCATTATGCAAAGCACTATTGGTGGTACCCCACATAACGGGGAAAATCCATTAACCAGGATTCCCATTAACCAGGGTTCCCCTGGCTACTGAAACCCCCACATAATGAACTGTTTTTTCGTTATGCAGGGTCTCGCCCTTGCATAACAAATGCTTCGTTATGCGAATTGTTCATTATGCAATGCGTTTGTTATGTGAGGTACCAGTGTACATTGAAAATCTGTTCCCATATAGACTCTTACTACAAAAGAGGAAAAGCATTCTACTTGAGGCTGAATTTCTGTCAGACACTCCAGATCAGATCTGAATCTACTTTTCAATGGCATGACTCTACTTTACAATAATAGAAGAATGGCCACTTATGTATTGTTTGTAAACCGCCCTGAGTCGCTACGGCGAGTGGGTGGCAATATAAGTTTGAACTAACTAACTAACTAACTAACTAACTAACTAACTAAATAACTAACAACAACTATTATTATTATTATTATTATTATTATTATTATTATTATTATTATTATTATTATTATTATTATTATTATTATTATTATTATTATTATTATTATTATTATTATTATTATTATTTCTGGGAACTGGCTTCCAAATGAACAAGAATGACTTTCTTGGCAGACATTTAAGAGTACAGTATCCCTCTCTTAAAAAGTCAAGGCACCCTTTTTGTATGGCAAACATCTTCCTTCTATATGCAAAATGGCTGATACTTCAAAAATTTCTGTATACCTGGCTAGCTGATGTCCATGACTTTTAATGTCTGGCAATTGCTAGATACCTCAACTCCTGCTTTAGTAGGACCCACAAAAACTGAGTGGATAAATTATTTTGATTTTTAATGGGGTTTTTAAGGGCTTTTATTTAGTTTTTGATGTTTCTTTTTATTGCTGTTAGCCACCCAGAGTCATTACCGAGTTGGGCGGCAAAGGAAATTTGAAGAATAAATAAATACAGTCAAACCTCACTTAACGAAAAAATTGCATAACGAGTGGGCATTTCAAAAAGCGATCCGACTCGCATAACAAAAATTTTCGCTACGTGAGTTGGACTTTTCCTATGGAAAAACTCGCATAAAGAGCATTTCTATGGGAAAAACTCGCATAACGAAAATTTTTCACTATGCGAGTTTTTCCATAGAAATTTTTGTTATGTGAGTTTTTCCATGGGAATTTTCACTATGCGAAAAAAAACCCCTCACATAGCAAAAAATTCACATAGCGAGCAGCCTCGCAGAACAAAATATTTTCATTATGCAAGGTTTGTCTGTAAATAAATAAATAAAATTAGCAGTTCTCACTAGCCCTATTGGGATGGTCAAACATTCTCCCTCCCCCCCACCTCTCTCTCTCTCAGTATATAATTACACTTATATGCAGTGGCTCAAGTGGCTAAGATGCTGACTGGAAGGCAGGAGGTCAGCAGCTCAATCCCCGAATACTGCAAGATGGAATGAGCTCCCATCTTTGGCCCAACTTCTGCCAACTTAGCAATTCAAAAGCAAGAAATTGCAAGTAGATTAATATGGACCACTTCTCTGGGAAGGGAAACAGCATTCCTTGTGCTCCGGTGTCTAATCATGCCTGCCACATGACCATGGAAATGTCTGCAGAAGCAGACAGTGCTGTCTCTTCAGGTATGAAACAGAGATTAACTGTGAACCCTAGAGTCGGATACGACTGGCTTTTGAGCAAGGGTGACCTTTACCTTTACTACCCCATAGCAGTTACTGTACCACCTTTCCACACAAAAATGTGCTCAAAGCAGCTAGAGTTACATGAACAAGACTGTGGGACATTTTCTAGCCCCCACCTGTGGATAGCTCTTTTTATGAAGCAGCATTATTGATAATTTCATTGGGGAGTTTGTTCCATTCATATAGGACTGATGTACAGAATGGCCTGTAAGTCTCTACTCGGACACAAAGAGATTAGGACTCTGCTGGGGGACAGAGTAAGCGCTCCCATTGGGCTTCTGGGCAGAGGGGTGGGGTGAACTCGGAGAGAACATAGGCATTTTAAAGAAGGTTGCTTCCCTCTTTCTCAACATAAATCAACCATTTTTCCTTAAATAAATGTACTTGCTGTGCTAATGAACAGAAGAACAGCAGGCTGAGAAAGAGGAGCAAATGAGACAAAATTTTCCAGGTGGTGTGAAGGAAGAACTGGCTATAAATAAAATGGAGTGCACAGCTCTGCAGATTACTGCTGACCTGACCAGAACTCCTTTTGTTATGCTAGAACAGTGATGGTGAACCTTGGCACTCCAGGTGTCCTTGAACTTCAATTCCCAGAAGCCCTGATCAGCAGGAGTGCTGACTTGGGCTTCTGGTAATAGAAGTCCAAGAACACCTGGAGAGCCAAGGTTCACCATCCCTGTGCTAGAACCTCAGGGGCCTCTTAAGCTGGAAATCGGAAATTTTCTAGAGATTTGGAAATGCACAAGTATCAATGCAGGCATAAACAATGAAAAGCCAAGAATCTCTTCAAAGGGGCAGAGGGTGAGCCAGGCACGTATCTGTGTGCCCTTATGCAAGGACAGACCAAGAGTGAGATACCAATACACATTCTCAGTTCAAGCCTTCAATAAGGTTTGCTGTAAAGACTGTTGAACTAAAGTAGCAAAATTGCTTTGTATGTTGGAAATAGTATACTGAAGACCTATACAGAAGAGATAAAAAGATGGCAGACTCCTTTGAAGAGGAATGCTGTGACAAAGAATCTGCAATTCTAGAAAGCAAAGGGAAGGCTGTTCTGAAAGCACTGGGAAGAAATAAACCACCAGGGGTAAATGGAATGCCAATAGAACTGTTTTAAGTCACAGAGACTGAATCGCTCAAATAGACAAGAATATGCCAACAAATATGAAAAACAATGTTGAATATACATTCGAAATACCAAGAAAAGAGATGCCAAGGACTGCAGGAATTATAGGACCATTGCTCTAATTTCCCATGGAAGAAAAGTGATGTTCAAGGCTTTACAACAAAGTCTTTTACTTTAAATGAGTGGTCCCCAATCTTTTTTTTTTTTTTTTGGCCATGCCCCACTTACACATCTATAAAATCTTGATGCCCCCTCCTGTAACATATAATTCTTATTATTCAAAAGGTGAACTCCTATTTAAATGAGGAAGCCTAAAAGGCCATTTACTATTAATAACTCATTGTCATATTGCCCCTCCTCCCAAAAAATGTATCCCTCCTGTGGGGCATGTGCCCCATGTTGGGAACCACATTTTTAAATGGAACTAGAAATGCTTGCTATTCAAGCTGGATTCTGAAAAGAAAGAGGTAATTGAGATAATGTTATGAATATCCATTAGCTACTGGAGTAAACCAAAGAATTTCAGAAAAAGACCAGTTTATAGACTACACAAAGCCTTTTATTGCATGGATTATGAAAAGTATGGATGTTCTGGGGAGAAAATGGTCTGCCTCACATGTAACCAGCAGTGCCTTAATAGTACATAACAGTTACATGTTGAAAAACATTTTTAATATACAAAATATTATTTGTAGTGAGGATACTCCATAAAACTCATAATTACAGAATCATATTATAAATCTCCAGAGTTTTTTTCATTTGAGAACAAAACTGTGTACTAGGGATAAGCTCTTCTTGACCTCTCAGAGGCTTTCAATACCGTCGACCACGGTATCCTTCTGGAAAGGCTCCAAGGATTGGGGATCCAGGGCACTGTGTTGTCCTGGTTTTCCCCATTTCTGAGGTGCCGGACCCAGTTGGTGTGGTTAGGGGGCGAGGTGTCCAGCCCGAGGCCCCTCTGTTATGGGGTGCCTCAGGGCTCAGTACTCTTACCTCTCCTATTTAACATCTACATGAAACCGCTGGGTGAGATCATCCGTTCCCACAGGGTGAGGTATCATCAATATGCTGATGATACCTAGCTGTATATCTCGGCCCGTGAGGACCCAAGCGATGCAGTGGAAGTTCTTTCCAGGTGCCTGGAGGCTGTTAGGGTCTGGATGGGGGACAAGACTGAGTGGTTGTGGGTCAGGGGGCCTGCGTTAACTCAGGAGCTATCTTCTTTGGTTCTGGATGGGGCAGTCTTGGACTCACGACTACTGCTCGAGGAGCAGGTAACCGCCGTGGCCAGGAGGGCTTTTGCACAACTTCGTGTAATACGCCAGTTACGACCGCTCCTAGACCAGGACTCCTTGCTCATGGTCACACATGCTTTGGTCACCTCCAGACTTGATTATTGTAATGCGCTCTACATGGGGCTGCCCTTGGTGACCATCCGGAGGCTGCAACTGGTACAGAATGCGGCTGCTCGGGTTGTGGTGGGCTGCGGGCGTTATGCTCGTGCCTCACCATTGCTCAGGGAGCTGCACTGGTTGCCAGTGTGCCTCCAGGTGCAATTCAAGGTGCTGGTCATTATTATTATTATTATTATTATTATTATTATTATTATTATTATTATTATTATTATTATTATTATTATTATTATTATTATTATTATTATTATTATTATTATTGCCGCCCACTCGCCGTGGCGACACAGGGCGGCTTACAAATAATACATTACATTACAATACAATATGTTGCTGTGGGCACAGGGGGAGGTCAGCAAAGTCCTCAACCTGCCCTGGCCTCCTCCTCCCCTGGCAGTTGGTTACCTTTAAAGCCCTATATGGTAGTGGGCCAGGATACCTAAGAGACCACATCGCCCTAAGAACATCTGTCTGTCCCACCAGAATGGACTGGAGAGGCGCTCTGGTTGTACCATCGGCTAGAGAGGCGCGCCTCTCTAGCACTAGGAGGAGGGCCTTCTCTGTGTCCGCCCCGGCCCTATGGAACCTCCTGCCAATTGAGCTACATCTCCAGTCAGAGTTGCTGCCCTTTAGGAAGGGGTTTAAGACCTGGCTGGCAGGAAAGGTATGGGGTCTGGGTTAGACAGTTGCACAGGCTTGTTGGCTCATTTGACCCATCCCTCTCTCTCATTGTATGAATTTTTTAATCTTTTAACTTGTTTAGTTTTAATATTTTAATATCTTAATAATTTTTAAATTGGATTTTATATTGTGTTTTTATGTATCTTTTAAAGCTTTTGTTAGCCGCCCTGAGTCTCTTTGAGGAGGGCGGCATATAAGTCGGTAAAATAAATAAATAGATAAATAAATAAGTGAGGGGAAACTTTAGTACAGTAATTATTTCAGGGGGTTCTTTCATTTTGGAGTTCCCATTCTTCTTGATGGTGCTTGACACAGCCCTTGGAGCTACTTCAAAAATGCAGAGATGAGGCAGCAGACAATCTTCCAGTGCAGCAACAACAGTGCAAGAAAGCTCAATAATCCACAGACCTCCACAGACACTAACAGCAACATCCATATTTATCATCATTTTCTTCAACAATTCATCTGCAGGAAACAATATGGATGAGAAAGAGAAATTATTATCATGATCAGAATCAAAATAAAACACACATTCACTCAACTAAGGGCAATATTATTAAATCATCCCAATTCAAAACCCCAAATTATGAGAGATTAGGTACACACTTTGATAGTTTCAATCCAGCAGCATTCACTTTAGCTCACCAGGTGAAGGATAGGCAGCCAGGTGCTGAAATTAACAATAAGGAAAATGGAGGAAAGAGACCTGGTGGTGCAGTGGTTAAACTGCTATATTTCAGCCCAAACTGCTGACATTGTAAATTCAATCCTGACTCCATTTTCCAACCCCCTGGGTTCAGTAAACTTAGTTCCCAGCATACTGGGGGCAAACTGCTAATTAACGTGTAAACCACCCAGAGAGTGCACTAAATACTGCGGGGTGGTATATACATGTAATTGCTATTGCTAAAATCCTTCCAGATATCAATAAAATAAATAGCTAATAAAGCAAGGTAATCTGGAATATAAAATAAAATCATAATGTTTGTTAACTTCTCTTTTAGAATCCTTAATCTTTCATATTGCAGAAGCTGTCATTTGAAAAAGCAATTTAAAACCCTAAAAACAAATGAAAAAGCCTATTCATATGTTCCCCTAATTAGGGTAACCCAAAGTCCAAACCGCTACTATGCACTGATTTCAAGGAATGAGAACTACTTGTTCCTGAATATGCAGATAAGGCTTCCTATTTGTGATACTATATAAGGTTACTTTCTTATAGCGGCTTTCGATACCGTCGAACATGGTATCCTTCTGGAGTGGCTCCGAGGAGTGGGGATCCAGGACACTGTTTGGTCCTGGTTTTCCTCATTTCTGAAGGGCTGGACCCAATCTGTGTGGTTGGAGATTGAGAGGTCCAGCCCTAGGCCACTCCAACATGGGGTGCCCCTGGGCTTGGGGCTTTCGCCTCTCCTATTTAATATCTACATGAAACTGTTGGGTGAAATCATCCGTTCCCATGGGTTGATATATCATCAGTATGCATATGATACCCAGCTATACATCTCAGCCTGTGGAGACCCAAGTGATGCAGTAGAAGTCATTTCCAGGTGTCTGGAGGCTATCAGGGCCTGGATGGGGGACAACAGGCTAAAACTGAATCCTGGCAAGACTGAGTGGCTATGGGTCAGGCCAGTGGTGTCGCGCAGACTTCAGCCGCCTGGGGCGAAGAACAAACTCGCTCCCCCCCAGCTCGCCGCTGCCGCCACTGCTGCCCCCCCCCACAGGACCCAGGCAGAAGGCGGCCCCCCTGCTGACAAGCAGCGCACGCGCGCAGGGGCCCTATGCCACCCACCTCCAACGAGCGCCCCGCATGTGCGCGCGCGCTGCCCACCTCCTCCCACCCAGCCAGCCAGCCAGCCCCCAGGGGCTCCCCGCCACGGCACCACCCACCCCCGATGGGGGCGGCAAAATGTCCCCACCGCTTTGGCCTCCCTCTGCCTGGGCTTAGGAAGCAGGACTTCCCAGGCGGAGGGTGGCCCTTTTGCTGGCGAGCGCCCCGCGTGCACGCGCGCGCTGCTCGTCTCCGCCTGCCTGCCCGCCCGGCTGGCCGTCGGGGGCTCTCCGCCGCCTGCCCCAGGCTGGCAGGCACCCCCCGTGCACGCGCACGCCACCCACCTCCGCCCGCCCACCCAGCCAGCCATCTGATGGCAAGCTGGGTGGGTGGCTGGGCAGGCGGAGGCGAGCAGCGTGCACGTGCACGCTGGGCGCCCACCAGGGGCAGGCGGCGGAGAGCCCCCGATGGCCAGCCGGGCAGGCAGAGGCGAGCCGCGCACGCGCACGCGGGGCGCTTGCCAGCAATAGGGCCGCCCTCCGCCTGGGAAGTCCTGCTTCCTAAGCCCAGGCAGAGGGAGGCCAAAGCGGTGGTGACATTTTGCCGCCCCCTGAAAGCCACTGCCCGGGGCATCTGCCCCCCCACCCCCCCCCGCTACACCACTGGGTCAGGCGTCCTGCATTATCTCGTGAGCTACCATCTTTGGTTCTAGATGGGGCTGTTTTACCCCAAACAGACCCGGTGCATAACCTGGGGGTCCTCCTGGACTCACGACTCCAGCTTAAAGAACAGATGGCAGTTGTGGCAAGGAGGACTTTTGCACAACTTCTTGTTATCCATCAGTTACACCCACTCCTAGATCAGGACTTCTTGCTCATGATCACACACGCTCTGGTCACCTCCAGACTTGACTATTGTAATGTGCTCTACATGAGGCTGCCCTTGGTGACCATTCAGAGGCTGCAGTTGGTCCAGAATGCAGCTTCCCAGGTGGTGTTGGGATGCAGGTGTTATGCACGTGCATCACCACTGCTCCGGGAGCTGCACTGGTTGCCAGTATGGCTCCAGGTGCAATTCAAGGTGCTGGTTATTACCCCTACATGGTAGTGGGCCAGGATACTTAAGAAACTGTGTCACCCTAAGAACATCTTTCCATCCCACCAGAGCAGACCAGAGAGGCTCTCTGGTTGTGCCATCAGCTAGAGAGGCGCATCTCTCTAGCACCAGAAGGAGGGCCTTCTCTGTGTCCGCTCCGGCCCTATGGAACCTCCTACCAATTGAGTTGCACCTCCAGACAGAGCTGCTGCCCTTTAGGAAGAGTGTACAAACATGGCTGGCAGGGAAGGTGTAGGGTACTGGTCACATGGTTACCCCAGCCTGCTGGCTCATATGACAACTCCCCTCCCTCTTGTAATCTTTTTAATCTTTTAACTTTGCTACATTTTTAATCTTTTAAATTCAAGAATTGGTCAGGGTTATATTGACAAATTTTATGATGAGATTGTTGTGTTTTATTGTTGTTTTATGACGCCATGTTAGCTGCCCTGAGTCGCTCTGCGAGTAGGGTGGCGTACAAATGTGACCAATAAATAAATAAAATAGCCAGAAAAGGAGCAAGAGGGTTGTGAGACTTTTAAAGCTAATATATTTAGTATTTCATGACTCTCCTGGATTATAATCTGTTTCCTCAGAAGTAATTGTGCTGCAATTTTGCAGAAGCTGATATCAAATTTAAAAAAAAATGTTCCTCAAGGTGCAGTTTAATACAATCATATATGCAACATATTCGCATTAATTTTATAGTATGAAAATCCAAAATTCATCCCCCCAAAAAACTTCCTGACACCCAGCTTCCCATTTTGAGGGAAGTTTTTAATCTGGTGTTCAGTTGGAAAAGTTATTAATTTAGAGCAAACATATGATTATGTGAGATTTGTTCTCTATATCATTTAATTTTGTTCCAATTATTTCTGTAAAAAAACAATTAAGAAAATGAATAATTATAAAACTAAGGTCAACTCAATTTTCCCTACTAATGTTTTTAGTTACTAGGCTCATTATAGCTAATTTCTTTCATAATCTTTACCATCTAACCCCATTTGTTTCATTTATAAGTAGTGAAAAGTGAGCATCATGGAAACTTCAGTAAAAACAAAGCAGCAAACCATGTCGTTCTTGTGATTTCCTGAGAAAGCAATTATCCCTTGTTAACCTTTATGGGTAGAACTCTTTGGATTATTCTTAATATAGCTATTAAACTCCTCAGAATGAAATCCCACTCCTTCCATATGTTATCACAATTTCTGAACATTAAAATTAAATGGACTTTTAAAACTCCATTTTCTCAGGCTTAGTGGCAAAACTACATGGCTTAGTTTTGACATACAATGTAAAACCCTATGTAGTGTGAGCATTAAGCTGTTTTCTGTGGCTTGTCTGTAGGGAAGACATTTTTACCAGAAGAACTGAATGTATGATTTCAAAGCAATTTGGGCATATACAGTACTAACCATTTTTGCTGCTCAAATTTTCCAAGCACTATAATTCCCATATTCATATGCACTTGGGATAAATCCCTTTGAATTTAATTGGACTTGTTTAGGATTAAACATCCCTGGAGATAAATCTTCTATTAGTTCCAACTAAAACAAAACTATTGAGTTGAATTGGATTTAAGCAGGTCTCATTGACTTAAACTGTTTTACTCTGTTTGGAATTAACATTGAATTTAGCCTAGTGTTTTATGTTCTATAGCTGACTAGATAGCTTGGTGGTTTAATTACTGTATCTGGCTATGGAGCCAGCAGCTGGGAATTCAGTTCTCTGGACAGTTCTAGAATGCATCCAGAAGGAGGAGTGATGAACCACTTTGGTGTATTCTCTATCTAGAAAAACCTGGAAAGGGCCTCCATAAGTCAGAATTTACTTAATGGCATGCAATTCCCTGGGGAGTTTCATCTCGACCCTTTTCCATTAGGATTTTAAAAAAAGAGATAATGATTTCCCTTCAGTATGTGTACTGAATATCTTCTAAATTTATAGTTCAATGTACACCAACTCCAATGGATACTTTGGGAGGTGTTTTCATTGTCTGTTTTGTTTGTTGTTTATGGTTGTTATTGGGAACATTTTATTTTGTGTAAGTTGCTTTATGGACTCCCAAGACTCAAAATGGGATGCAAAGGTTCTATAGAGACATATTGATCAACCTTAACGAGTAGGAAATTTCCTCTGAAAAATCAGTGTTCTGTAAGAGGGAGAAAGTTGTTTGCTGTAGAAGTGTAATATCTTCACTGTTTTTGCTTACACGTGGTCTAGGAGAGGGGAGGTCATGCTTCAGATTGCCTCCTTTAAAATGGTGACAACTTTCTTTTTCAAGGGAGTGATTGTGCAGTGCAGTCTTGACTTCTTTCTTGACAAGAGAAAGGGAATGCTGTGTTCTGTTTGTTTTTGTTGTTCAGTCGCACAGTTGATTCCGACTCTCTGCGACAACATGGACCACTGTCCGTCAGGTACTGAATGATAAAACTGGAGGGATCCTTATAGGCTGGAATGGGCAACAGAAAGCCCAAGGAGCAAATGGGACCTCTACTGCTCTTAAATTTGTTTTTTAAAAAGAAAAACAAAAACAAAAAATGGCCTCATATAAACCTAGAGGGCAATTTTACCATGGAGCGAGGAGTGTCTCTCCTGTCCCCTAAACTTGCCAATGGGAGGGTTTTCAATTTTAAAAACATTTTTGCATAATTTGGAGAAAGTTGTAATAGTGTGTCTCTGTGTTCAAGACCCAGAGGTGGGTAGGTGAGACCTCTGAACCTCTGGGGATTACCCGCAACTGTTATAGACCTTCTAGACAACACCCTCCTTAAGAGAAAAATGCAAACCCAGAGCCCCTGTCCCTGTCCCATGACAGATGGCTATCCAGTCTCTGCAGGATAGCAAAAGGAAACCCAAACATTAGCAGAATAGCAATTGCTATTGCCCCATATACTGCATGTCTCATTTCATATGTGCCACAGGAGATGGCTCTGTGATCACAGTGTGTGGATCACTTCATGGCAAGCTGGGATCCACCTTAAATAAATTCATGCCAATTGCATTTTTCCTGATTCAGGGGGAAAATGTATTCTCGGATACGAGTTGCAGATGGCGGTGGCAGTTTACAAGGTGATTATCAATGTGTCTAGCCATGTCTGATATGATATGATATGATATGATATGATATGATATGATATGATCCTTGGCACTCCAGGTGTTCTGGAACTTTAATTCGCAGAAGCCCTGATCAGCAGGAGTGCTGACTTATGGTATGTACAATTTCTCATATGATATTTACAATGTGTATTAGATGTGGTATTGTTGTGAGCCGGCCGGAGTTGCATTGTTGAGTGGGTGGCATACAAACAACAACAGCAGCAGCAGCAGCAGCAGCAGCAGCAGCTACTGCTACTGCTACTGCTACTACTGAAACATCTGCAGTTGCAGACAGCACTGGCTCTTTGAATGTAAACGGAGATGAGCACCGAACCCTAGAGTCAGATATGACTGGCTTTCGAGGAATGGATACCTTTACCTTTATAGTTGTAAAGTAATTCAATTCATCTTGTAGCTTCTGAAAAATTATGGCCAACAGCCACGTTGGCTGGGAACAAAGGGAGTTGCAGTTCAATACACCCAGAGGACAGTGTATTTGGGCAGGCTGTTCTAGTCCAGTGGTGCCCAATTTTTTCTGCTGGAGGCCAATCCCACCCCTGACACATAGCTGTGGGAGCCAGAGGCGGGATTTCGATGTCAGCAGTGGCAGCGGCGATCACACTTTGTCCCCGCCGCTCCGAGCAGCCTCTGGCTCGGTCCCCTTGGAAGAACATCAGCCATTGCTTCAGGCTATGGTTGAAGACACCATCAGGGCATGGCCATCATATTCTCAGAGTACTGCAAGAGGAGAGATCTGCTGACCACCCAAAATGTTTTTCCATCTTTGTTTTAAGGAATAAACATAAAAACAGGCGACCTATAGTAGCAAACAGAAAATTATTCAGTGTTTTCACTAAAACTGCCCATTGTCTCCATGCTCATATAGTTTTTCATGCTAATCATATGGAAATTATGCTAATTGCTTACAGGGAAAATATGCAAATGACTTGAAACTCTCTGGCTCATGATCCATTTCCAGTGGAGATGTTAGTGCTGAGTAAGTTGCTTGTTCTCATTCTATCTGGTAACTTTCCCCCTTCCCACCTCCATAAAGACAGCAATAAGACAGCAATATGCTATTAAAACTGTATGTGTCCATTCCCATTTATGAATTTTAAAAGAAGAAAAATAAATCCCTACAAGATTTGAGTCATATTGCCTGGGAATTCATCATATGCTGGCACATATTACTTGTGAATTCTATTCAGTTCATTTAAAATTGCTTCTAACACACAGCAATCAAGTTTAAGGAGTGCAAGGAATTCAAATGATCACCAAGCATCTCAGATTTCTCAAGAGACAGCTTTCAACTCACAGGCAAGGTATGTTTTCCTTTAGGAAATGGACATTTTAAATATTAGATCTAGTGACTACATATGGCTCAGAACAACATATTAGTCATTAGATCAGGGTGCCCAAACTACAGCCTAGGGGTCAGATCCAGCCCCCGATGTCAATGCCCCCTAAACCACATGACCGGCCCATAGCCCAAAAACTTTGGGCAGACCTGCATTAGATCATGTGTTGAGAGCATTTTATTCATGCATGTCAAAGAAGCCAATGTTTCCTATTTTTACCATCTCTTCCCACGGCAAAAACACCAACATGCAAACCATTTTTAAGCAGAAAACATGAGCAGTAATGTTATTTACACCTCACTGAATGTTTATGGGCAGATTTCCAGCATGGTGCTTTGTAGTCAGTGGTTTCTAGCTCTGCCTCACAACTGGAATCAACTTTCCCAAAACAATGTCCAGAATCCCACTGCTGTTTCCCTAATTTTTGTGTAACTATCTATGGCTAATTGGGCCAATTACCAAGGTGCCAGAGTACATCTTAGTTATAGGCTTGATCATGTGCTTGATTGCACAACTGAGATGCACCCAGACACCTCATTAATTGGCAACAGTTAGTTTCATGCAAACCTGGGCAAACATCAGTATTATACCAACTAATGGGCTTTGCACAGAGAATAGTGCCCCAAGTCCTTCAGAAGCTGCTTATAGGAAAAGAGAAAAGGCAGTGTGTGTAATAAGGTTGTTGATAGTTGTTTGAAACAGAAACAGAAAAGAAGTTCATTTGCTTTAAATTTCTGACAGGAATATGCACCACACATCTCCCAAGACTAGCAGTAGAATAGAGAACAACCGGGTTAGAAATCTGTACATTTCCAAAGTTTGTAATGCATTTTTGGAAAAATAAAGGTTGGGACAGATTTGGGCAGTTGGTTGGAGAGTAAAGTATGTATAGTAGATTAGTTAGTGCTCTCTTCTAGCAAAGATCTCAGGTAAGAGCTATTGCAATTCCCTCTGTTCTTTAGCATTCTACTGAAGTCATTCACCTTGAGTCTTCCCTCTGGTATCATTAAAGCTATCAAATGTCTCTCTTTTTCTGTCTTTCTGGATGTTTAATGACAGCTCAATCTGCAGACATTATGAGGTGATATTAGTTCTCTATTCCATGCAATGAAAAAGGCTTTCTCTGCCAGAGCAGACAGTAGTGACATACTGATTCTGTTTACAAAGGACGATTCATGTTTGCTAGGTTCTGTCCCTTGCAATTCACTATCTTTATTTTTGCCATCTGGGAATAACCAAATAAAATATTGAATGTGCTTCACTGGAGATGAACTTTGTGAGAGTTCAACTGTCAACAAAACAGACAAATTGAACCATGGTAGGTCAAGACCAAAGACCTGCATCAGAGGTGGGGAAATTCAGGTGGCTTGAGCCCCAAATTTGGGGGCTATGCAGAGCCTAAAAATGGCTGTTTGAGGCCAATAAGAAAATAATCAGGAAGAGTTCAAATGGGATAATACCAATTGAAAAACGCATAATTTGGAGACCTTATTGGGAAAAGAAAACAATTTAAAAAAAAATAAAAAAATTAATGGGGGCTCTTGAGGTCCCAAAACTGTGTTTGGGGTGCTGTATACCCCTCTCACCTGTGTTCATCAGTTTTTGGTGAACTATCTCTGATACCACATGTGAGATACCAGCTATACAGTACTGTATTAGGGTTGTCAGGTCTTAAGGAAGGGGTTTGCTTCTCGGTCTCCAGGCAAGAAGCTAGCTTGAGTTTTTGTGAGTTTATTGTTAATTTATTAATTTAATCATATTTCAACCCCACCTATCTGGTAACAAGACCAACAAGATAGTACATCAAATTAAATAAACAATCAGACGTTTATATAACAACAAGAAACCCAAGGCACCCCACCTAACTTACTTTATGTGTCAGGAAAATATTTAATAATAAGGTAATAATATTACAGTGGACTGCGGTGGCTTAGTGGTTAAGACGCTGAACTTGACAACTGGAAAGTTGGCAGGTCAGCAGTTCGAGACCCAAGTACTCCATGGCAGAGTGAGCTCCCATCTCTTCTCAGCTCCTGCCAACCTAGAGGTTTGAAAGCAAGAAATTGTAAGTAGATAAATAGATACCACTTCAGTGGGAAGGTAAACAGTGTTCTATGCACTCCAGTGTTTAGTCATGGCCTGTCACATGTCCATGGAAACGTTTGCAGATGCAGACAGCATTGGCTCTTTGGATATAAACAGAGATGAGCACTGAACTCTAGAGTTGGATATGACTGGCTTTTGTGCAAGGGTGACCTTTACCTAATAACATTACAGTCCAAAGTGGCAGTCAGTAACATTCAGGGGGAATGTCTGTTGGTACAAGTAAGTTTTCGGTGATTTTCTAAATGCCAGCAATGATGATCAGGCTCTAATTTCAGGTGGCAACTCATTCCACATGGAGAAGGCTATGGCAGAGAAAGCTCTAGATCAGATCACCACTTTGTTTGCTTCTCTAGGTGTGACCACCCTTAACTTATTCAGCTGAGTGCTCCAGGTGTTTTTCTTGAGGATGATGAACTCCTGTTGATAATGTGGCTCCAAACTATATATGGTTTTATAGGTTGGAAGCAGCACCTTGAACCTAAGACAAAACACAATGGGTAGCCAGTGCAGGCCAGCCAGGAATAGAGTGATATGATCAAAATGACCTGTATCAACAGCCAGTCTTGCCACTACATTCTACACCCGCTGCAGTTTCCATGCCAGTCTCAAGAAAAACACCATATTGACAACATTGCAGTAATCGATTCTGGAGTACCCAGTGTGTTATCCAGTGCTATCAGAGACTTTCTGTCCAGAAGTGAGAGGAGATAAGCTATGCTCTGCAGACTTAACTACAGATGACACTTGTCCTGCCAATGTCAAGGACTGCTCAAGCTGCACAACCAGATTGCAAACACTTTCCTTTAATGGGAGAGTGATGCCCCCTAGATTCAGGGAAATCCTCTCAACCTGTTTGCCCCTAACCAGCATGATCTCTGTTTTATCCAGAATCAATTTCAGCCCAGTTTTCTCCATCCCTGTCATGACCACTTCAAGGCACTTCTCCAGGGTACAGATGGCATCTACTGCTGAGGTGGAAAAGGAGAAATTGAGCTGCGTCTCATCAGTGTACTCATGAAAGCAGCCCCTGAATCTCCTGATGACTTCTCCCAGCAGCCTCATATAGACATTGAAAAGTATCAGGGAGATTGTTGACCCCATGAGGCACAACATACAGTTGTACCCAAGGATGGGACAATTCTTCTCTGAGGGCTTTGCAGCCTAAGCCTCTCCTTCTACCCATTTCCAGTTGGTTCTAGGGAGCAAAAATCAGTATGAAGACATTTGTATACAGATTTCTCCAACAGACCGACAGGCCCACCTACATGCATTTGTTGGCTTTGTCCCCTTTCCTGGTACATCATCTCTGTGTTTCTGGTGCCTCAACATTGGGTCCATTGTACTGTTTTAGAGCAAAGCATGGAGTGACAAATTTGCACTGCAACTCATGAACCTTCTTGTTGCAGAAGGAGCACAGGGTCAGAAGAAAATGTCTTCCTTCCCTGTCTTGCCTTTCTGACATAAGGAGATACCTCTTGATCTTAGTTTGGCCCCTGAAATCGCAGGGAATATGGCACTGCTGACCCCTTGACATTGATGGTCACCAGTATTCCAGATTTTTTTATGCGCTGTGTGAAGAACTTCCTTTTATATGTCCCAATTCTTGCCCAGAGCTGCTTCAATGGATGACTGAAGGAAGTAGCTCACTAAGAGACTAAGAGAAAACTGCCTGGAACAATGTTGATCTTCTGAGCCTCCTACCATATGTCAGCATGGGCAATAATTCCTCTTCATTGTGATTTGTTTTGGTAAGATCTCATCAGTTAATGAAAAACCACCTAACTTTCCCAACAAAGGCAATGTTTCAATCAGGCCCAGCTGTGATTTATAGCCCATAATGCTGTGTGGACTCAACAAGGAGAGATGGCTGACTGGTGAGAACAATAAACTTGTTAGTTAAAAAAAATTAACAGTGCGTTGTTTAACTGCAATGACAGCAATAAAGCAGGAGATGTGAAGTTGATATAGTCACAACTGAATCGTAATGGATGAGATATTTACAGCAAAGCTGTTAAAACATTGAATAAAATATGGGGAATGAGCAGGAGCAGATGTGGTTTTATTCTTCTGACTTGAAGCTTGTAAAGCAAGAGATTGTATGAGTAATAATCACAGGTTCTAGTTCACAATGCATGAATAAATATTGATAGGTCCCCAGAGCTGAAACTTTCCAGATACAGAAATAACGTGAGAAAGCCCATGCTTGCATTATGTATGACTGAGTTTAGACTTTTATGGCATCCGTGGCAGTATACATTTCAAATCATGCAGGTTAAATGCACATTTTTATGGCAATGTTTCTAGCTGGAAAAAGATCACAAGGAGTTTTCACAAGGCAGTGTCTTGAAAGTTGCTCTAACAAGGCAAGAGTTTTGTGCCTTCAGTAATCATGTTCTTCCACAAGTGGTATATAATTGCAGCTCTGCTGATCTGCTCTCAGAGTTTCTCAACCTCTGAGCCTCAGAAGTTCTTGGACTTCAATTACCAGAAGACCAAGTCAGCACACCAGTTGATCAATGGAAGTCCAGGAACATCTGGGGTACCAAGGTTGAGAAACACTGTGCTAGAGCATACTTTGGTTGTGTTCTTGACAAGACATCTGATTGGACATCCAAGTTGCTAACTGTCACCTCATCAGTTAGTTGACATTAGCCTTGGGAAGTTAAGAAAAACCTTGTATGAACAAAATAAAAGAAGGAAATCAAATATTGACTCCATAAAGGACACCACAGCCTTGAGTTTGCAAATGCTGAGCACAACCAAGCATAACTGCTAACAAAAGGACATTCTGAAGGTCACACATTCATAGGGTCACCAAAAGTCAAAAGCAATTTAATGGCACATAACAATAAAATATAAACATATACTCTGCTGATTCAAATCCTCTCAGGTACAACTTGAAAAAGTTACGTTATGGAATTAAAACTCCTCAAGTCCTGAAGACGGCCAGTACATGGTTTGAGAAATATCTGATTTGAATTCTTCATTTAAATTCTGAATACTTTATTGCAGGGGTGGCCAAACTATGGCCCATGGGCAAGACCTGGCCCGCAGCACCATTTCATGTGGCTTGCTGCAACCCTTGCCACTACTGGAAGCGAACATGTTTGTGACAGCTGTAAAATGTGCCTGATGTAAATGCTGCCATAAATGCATCCATGGCTGTCATAAGTGCATTTAGGACAGCCATGGACACCTTTTACGGCAGCGTTTATGGCAGGAGGAATCATGTGAGTGGCCTGCTCAACCACATGATGACCAGCCTATGGTGTGAAAAATTTGGGACCCCTGCTTTATTGTACGAAAGGACTGACATACTGTATAAATAATGGATTTTGTGCTATGATATGTGACACTGGAAGAATATGAGGTAATGTTTTGATATAAGATTAAGCATGTATGTCCATTGTCCAGTTGCACAGTAGTAAGTAAGCTAACACACCCACAAATATTTCCATGCCTGAGTAACAGCACACACATTACTACTTAACCTGCCCTCTGACCTTTTGGAGACCTTCTGACCTAATCTTTGTTTGATGCAAATCACAAAGTCAAGTCACAGGAAATGGTACAAGATCAGGCATCTAAATTTTGAGGAGCTCTGAGGGGTGAGCAGAATAGAAGTGTTTCTGGCAGAGCAATGGCAAGCTATAGGACTGGGTGCTCCATTTTATTTTTTCAGCCACCAAGAGAAAGCCCCAGCTGCACAAGTGATCACAATAGTTTCCTCAAGCAGTCATAGAGAAGGGAACATGTAAGGGACTTTAGAAGTGCAATAGGCACAATCTTTTCCCATTCCTTTTAGAAAGAGCAATACTAGGAGCCAGTTTTTGTTGACACTACCTGGAAATCCACCTAATTTGTCCTCTGTCCTGCTGTTTATCAGCATATCAAGAAGGTTTAGTCAAGGAAAAAAACCCACATTTATTTGTGTTCAAAAAGAAATGTGAAATAACCCTCCCCTATCATCACATTTGTTTTTCTTTTCTTTCTTCCTCTACTCCCAGGATAGCCAACCTAAGGGCTACCTGGAGACTGGCTGTGCCTGCTCTACTCCTTCTGAAACTGGAATTGGTCCTGCAGACCCTTCCTGTTGTTGCAGACCCTTCCTGTTGCAGAGTCTTGGATGATTGCAGAAAAAGATTCTAAATGATACAGACTTTGATGTTTTGATCAATGACTATGCAGCAGAAAAGAACATGAAATATTGCTGATGGCTTGTCTTTCTGAGACCATGATGGCAAAGATGAGGCAAAGTAAAGAATTTTAAAAATGTACACAACCATTCCAAATATGAAATCAACAAATAGATCTGATGTGGTTTCTGTTTTTAAATTAGTTCAAAGATGGTGCACATCCTTAGTACTGGCCACAAGAGCCTTTGACCAACGGGCCCATTGTAATCCAATCTAAGACAATACACAATACTGTATGTAAGGGAAGATATGAGCATGACTGTCACAGAGGCAAAGCATATTAATATCTTTGCAGTGAGTTTGCACTGTTGCATTATTTAATATTACCCAAGTTTAATAAGGAAGGTAAAATTTATTAAAACTTAACCTGGATGGAAGTAGTATCACTCCTGTATATACAGCAATATGACTGAGAACTGTATGACTTAATTATAGGAGGGAACCCCATTTTCCCCTCCTAGGAAATTCTTTCAGTCCTTTCCCCTCTTGCCAATGTCCTTACTATCATTACCTCCTCACTCCCTGAGAAGCAATAGATATAACCTACTCTTGACTTATAGCTACCCTCAATTCTTCATTAATCATCACAGTCAAATAATCTCAAGAAGAAAAATCTACAGCACCAAGCCTCATTTTCTTCATATTAAAATCTATCTCCAAGGATAATTTTTTTTTCTGGCTTCAAGCCGTGAAACAGATTTGCACTGGAGCACATTTACATTTGGCTAGTCAGATGTTGTAAGCTGTGCTGCGTGGCTCAATGCGCAAAGAGCTAACAGTTCACATCTGGCCTGGGATAGAGATGGAGTTATAATCAGACTAATTCATTAGGAGAGACAGATGCATCTGACAAAAAATAGACATGTCCTGGTGTTTTTTCATGGCTTTGCCTTCCCATCTTATGCACATAAGGCACAGAAGTGTTGGGGGGCATGGAGTTTTAGAGTGAAAAGGAACCCCAAGGAACTTCAAAATCAAGTGTTCCTTTTATATCTTGATGCTCATAAATTCAACACCATCATGTCTATCTTATTTTGGATGCCACATCTCTAACCAATGATGCTATGTGAAAACCAAACCAGTCACTCATGGTTTTTCTGTCAATATATTCTTCTCTTTCCTGCACATCAGCTGTAGCAATCTGCACTACTTGTTTCTCATTACATGACTGAAGTATTCTCTCTTCCCTTTATAATTTCTTAGTGATTCTCTTTAGCATTTCTTCATTGATCACCCTCTAGATTTCAGAAATGTATACCCAAATTTATTCAATTTTCTAAATTCCAAACAGGCAGTTTCTAGATGGGGCTGCTTCCACTACTGAAGTCAGACCATTGCTCTATCCTCAGTCTATTGTCTTTACACCCATTTACTGGACAAAAGCCACTTGTACTCTGGATATATTTGGAGGGTATCAGATTGTAGAAGGCAGGCAAGTGAAGAAGCCCAAGTCTGCAATTCTATGTCTCATTAAAGGAACAGTCATGGCACTCCAGAAACTCTTCATTCTTGCCTCCTAGGATTGCTATCTATTGCCAGAAAAGAACATGAAACTCTTTCAGGGCATGAACAAACATACTTTATTAAGACCAAAGACCAACGTCAAACAAATAAAGCACCACACAACAGAAATATGCAATATATAGGTTGCAAACTATGCAGCTACAGTTTACAAACTTATGTTGCAGGTATAGAAAAGTCACTGGATTGGCAGATCACTGTGGCAAACTATGGCAGCTGCACTAAATCTGGTCTCTCTGTCAGTAATCTGGTGTTCTTGGCCAGAAAGGAGAAATGAAAGATAAACTTCCTCTGATGTCTCCAGGGATTTTATTTATTTATTTATTTATTTAGATTTATATCGCCGCCCACTCACCATGGCGACTCAGGGCAGCTTACAATCAGCAAAACAACACAGCACAAAATAATAATAATAATAATAATACATTTTTCTAAATCAATAATAGATTTCTCTCTCCCCTCCGGCTACTGGTGGGTGCCCAGAGTATCTTGAAAAGTTGTGAGAATCATATAACTATAGTTCAAATGTAGCTCCCTCTTTTTTTGAATTTTTTAAGAATGAATAGAAGGAATTCTTGATGAAGATCATGATAGGAGGAGAAGCATAACAGGACATATCTGAAAGTTTCCACATCCCTTCTGTCATAGGGACATGCACATTCCTACTAAAGTATGCCACAATATTTTCTCTCCAGAAGCACAAAAGGTACAGCACTAAATCAAGCTAAAGAGGTAATTGCTTGTATAAAATCAACATATAATAATTTCCAGGCACAGAAGCAAATTGAGAATTGCTATAATTTTGATAGAAATATGATACTAGAGCTGGGATGACACTAACCAGGTTATAGGAGCCCCTACTAAGTTTGTTACTCTGATACCTACTGTTGATAGGCTACTCTAAGGCTCCTGCTCTTCCTTCATCTAGTTCATATGGAGAATATCTTTGGTCCTCTAGATCTCTCATGCTGGTTAAACCTCATGAGAGTTGGTGTCCAATGCCATCAGGAGAAGTACAGATTCCTGACTTGTCTTATAGTTCTTTCTTTTCAGACTTAACATTCTGGCATAGAACACCTTCAAGCAGAGCGCTGTCTTCTGATAGCATTTCAAATAAAGGATGGTTCTTTTTAAGCAGAACAAATGCTTCTTTATCATTTGCCCGCCCACCTTTGTATGATCAGAGGACCACTGTGATAGCATCAAGAAGCAACAGCTGATGGTCACCAGGCCCTTCACCTAGAGAAGGCAGCTGTAGCTGCTCTTCATTTCATTTCTACAGACCTGGCCTTCTTCCTTACATGACCAACTAACAGCTGTCTAGGTCAGTGATGGTGAACCTTTTAGAGACCGAGTGCCCAAGCTGCAACCCAAAACCCACTTATTTATCTCAAAGTACCAACACAGCAACAGGGGAGGAAGGAAACACTTCCATTGGGCTGCTCGGCACAGGGACTGGGCGAACTCTGTGCTGCACACATGCCATAGTTTCTCCACCATTGGTCTGGGTAATAACGATTGTGAGGGGAGTTGAGTTAGACTGATCCATGCAAGAAAATTGGTTTCTGGATACCTCTCTAAACATACCTGATCTTGTCTGATTTCAGAAGCTAAGTAGGGTCAAGCCTGGTTGGTCACTAGAATTAGTAAAGGATCTCAGGGAACTCAAGGTAGGGTTATGAAAGAATCCTGCAGTGAAAGACTTGGAAATCTGCTGCCTATCAGAGGTGACAATATGTGACTAAATGAACTCAAAGTCTGACTTCTATGTTCTCATGGAAGTCTGCAAAGGCATCTTGCCTAAGAAAATTTTAAAACTAGAGTTAATAGTGTATAGAACATGATAGACTAGCTTCAATGTACATTCTGCTTCTGTTTTGATCTGTCTCCTACATTTAACAGGTGAATTTGTAAGTATAAGAGAAGCACAAATGACAGTGTCTCAAATTTAGGCTATTTGCATATCAATCCATATACTACTACTACTAATTTTGTGTCAGAAATTATTCTGGGGAGAAAGAATTTCTGCTGGAGAAACTCCACTCAGAGGACACCCGAATGAGGTTCATTTAATGTTCCCAAGATCTTTTCCCATCAAAGTGGTCTCTATTTATCTACTTGCAATTTCTTGCTTTCAATCTGGTAAGTTAGCAGGAGCTGGAACAGAGACAGGTGCTCAATCCGTCATGCAGTACCCGGGTCTCAAACTGCTGACTTGCCAGCCTTCCAGCTAACAAGGCGAGCTTCTTAACCACTGAGCCACCTCAGTCCATCTAATGTGGATGTATCAATTAAAATTATTCATAAAATTGGCTATAATTTTCCAGTGCTTGTCAACCACATATTATTATACAGTTCTTCCTTTCCCCATGAGTGCTTATGGTAAATGTGTTTGCCACCCAAAAGAGTCAGTTGGTTCTGAGTTTCCATTTAGCAACCAGATGCGGTTGTTTTTTAAGCACAGATGTGTTATGTAATCCTGGTGTGGCCTTGTGGTAACAACATCTGCAGCATGAACAAGTAAGTGCTGGGTTCTTTACAGTTGGGACGTTGCTTGTCAAACAGGTTGGCGGCCCAGTCACAATCAAACCAGATGATTTTAAAAAAATGCCTTTCTGGTTATTCTGATGCCACCAGCAGGAACAGCTGCTTGAACAAAGCTCCTTTTGGCAGCTGCTCCATCCATGGGACTTAACAAGCTAACAGTGACAGAGTCTGTGCATCTAATCAAGCTCTGACAGCTGCCCTGAACTTGTTTGAAATGCACTTGGTGTCAGTTTGTGTGTCTGTAAGTTTAGAAGGGAGATAGCGATGGGGTAGGCAGGGAAAGGAAGAGACAGTGAAGGAGTTATGCAAACCTTTGTGGTATGAAAATGGAGACATTTTATTTCTTTAAAAAAATCACTGCAATTTTTACTAGATTATTTTAAAGTCAAGACTCTATCCAGAACTCTTCCTGTGAACTGTCTGCTATCTATGCTGCAGTTTGGGCTGTGGTGGCTTAGTGGTTAAGACACATCTTGACAACTGAAAGATCGGCAGGTTAGCAGTGCAAGACCTGAGTGCCATGCGACAGAGTGAGCTCCCATCATCTATCCCAGTTCCTGCCAACCTAGTGGTTCAAAAGCAAAATTTACAACTAGATAAATAGGTACTACTTCAGCAAGAAAGGTAACAGCTTTCTGTGTGCTTCAGCATCTACTCATGCCTGCCTCATGACCACAGAAACATCTGCAGATGCAGACTCTACCTAGGCTCTTTGGCTGTAAACGGAGATGAGCACCACCCCCTAGAGTTGGACATGGGTGGCTTTCAAGCAAGGGAAACCTTTATCTTTACCTTATCTATTCTGCAAGTTAGTCTCCCCGCCCCTTGGGCACTGATTCTGGCCTTTTCCATGCTGAATGCATGTCACTGTAAAAAATTGAAATAGGGCTAGACTGCAAGGTGATTGCAGCAATCATTTGCTTTTCTTCACCAAAAGATTCTGCATATCACAGGGAATTCACATCATACAGAACATTTCCTCTTTAAAAGCAAGTAAAGCCCATGAGGCCCAACAAGTAGAAATAAAGGGTTGCTTTTCTCACCTTCCTTTCCTTTTCTAGCTCAGTTATTATTATATCAGGTTCATCTTCCCTGTAATATGACTAGAAGCATCAGAAGGAATAGCTTAGATGGGGCACGGGGTGAAAGGTAGACTCAGGGCCGTAGCCGGGAGGGGGGGACAGGGGGGCAAAAAAATCCTCCTAAGCTAACAGGGGCCCCCTACCCACCCATGGTGCCAATGTTATATACGTGAATGTGACATTGTTGACTTGATGATCAAGTGTGGAGCCCCCATTAAAGCAGTGACCATTTATTGCTTGCATTGAGCTTTGAATTGACATCTTACACATAATGAATCTAGCAGGTTCACCTCAGTACCTGCCAGATAGGACCCTATATATCACCCAACTCTCAACTGTCGTGTGCAGTTTAACATCAGCAGTGCACTAATTCTGGGGACAAACATGGATAAGATTTCATTAAAAGCAGGTCACATTAACATTTTTCAAAAGAGATATTTGGGGGAGAAATTCATGGAGGGTGGAAATTATTTAGATTTTCTTGCCATTATACCAGGAGTGGCCAACCTTTCTGCACTGTCGGCTTGACCACACCCGCAGAACAGATGAGTGGGCCGGACCACACCCCCAGAAGAAGGTGCATTTATGGCTGTCGTAAATGCACCCACTTCCATGTTTACATCAGTCGTGGGTGCATTTGTGCATGCATGTGTGTGTTTTACGGCTTACATAAACAGGCTCACTTCTACTTCTGGGTGCAGTGGAGATGCACAGGAGTTAGTTTGTGTTGTGCTTTGGTTGTTTTATGTGGTTGCATTTTATAATTTTTATTGTACTGTTGTTTTGACTGTAAGCCGCCCTGAGTCACCTCGGCGAGTGGGCGGCAATATAAATCTAAATAAATAAATAAATAAATAAATAATGGGAAAGATTGAATAGCATCAGGGGTCGGGTCCATCCCATGGACCATAGGTTGGGAAATCCCGCACTATATCTACATGAATTGCCTTCTCTGTTTATGTAGGTTGTGGGTGAAACCTTCTGAAAAGAGAATTGGAAGGGCCCTGGGAACATAAACATTATGAACTCTTCCTCCAAGGGAAGAGGGGCATACCACTTTATTTCATAGAGTGGACTAAAGCTACTGCACTTTATCCTCACAGTAATTCTGTGATGTAGATCAAGACATATTTACACCATTTGATCACAATTAGTCATTAGAATAATGCTCATCCTGAGGTCACCCAATTTTGCTTGAGGGTCAAGTAAGGTTTTGGTGGTTTCCCAAGATCAAATGGAGATCTAAAGTAAATACCGGTATGTGTAAGGGAATCGATGAAGTTACAGGGAAGAAAAAAGGCTGAAAGATGAATCCAGCCCAAGAAGGTATCTTGCATGGATAGATCAAGCCCTCTGAATAGACTATCACAGATGAAATATCTGATTGCACAATTACATAAAAGGTGTTAACTTTTAGAGGCAAATTGCAACAAGATAAAATCAAATCCCACTAGTCATACATTGCATGCCAAGTTGCATGATTCAGTGTGGAATATATAATATCTATGAAGAATTGTTATCTTGTGGCAATTTGCCTCCTCTAAAAGATACACATTTTATGGAACTGTACAACAAGATTTCAGCCACTGAAACATTGGAAGAATACTTAATGTTGAATGCAGCTATTTAGGATATCAAACCAGAGTCCAAGCCTACCTAGTCCAAGAGTACCAAGAGTACCATAGTCTGTCTTGGTGCTTCATTCTTTAATGTGGTATTTTAATTTGTGTCTTTGTTTATTAGTCAACATGGATGATTCTGTGTTCTCCTTCAGTAGCTTCCTGTAAATTATGGAATAAATGTGATTCCTAATCTAGCACATAAATATATATGACACAAGGCAAAAGCAACATCCCTCCAACACATCTTTATGGAATCGGACCATCAGATGGTAGCAGATCCAGTGTGGGGTGCAGGGGAGTGCCTGCATTCCACACCCCAGAGAAATTGATGACTATGACTTCTACAGCTGATAGCACTGAACAGCACTGGAAGAACCAGCAGAAAATAACATGGATGGATCTCTGTGAAAAACTGCTGGGTTCTTCTTCTTCTGTGCCTAGGCCAGATGTGAAACTGCCAAATGAAGCCACCTATTGGTGAGTCCATTCTGCAGTTCCTTTAGCCTGATCTGGTGTGAGAAAGATTAGCTGGCAACACAAGGTTACTGTTACTAGGGTAGTCCTGATTGTGGTTCAAAAATACCACCATCGTTGCGGAGGATCTTTCTGTGTACTCATACCATGAAGACTGTCTGGAGAATATAATGCAGTGGCCCTTCATCTGCCTTCCACATTGCAGCATGACCCCTGTACCACTGATCCAGTTCCATGAGTCACTTTCCGGTCCTGAGCCCTTTTGGCACATACAAAGTCCTCCTCATCCCCAGGCCAGTATTGCTGAAGCTGCTGCCCTTCATCAAGATGGATTCAAGTGGGATTTAATCCATTTGGAGACCATCACCCTTCCCTGTGGACTTCAGCACCTAAGGCAGTTAGTCCTCAGGGTTGTCAGGTTAGTTAACTGCCGCCTGACACTCTACATTGAGTTGCTAGCAGTATGGTCTACTCCAGTGGTTCCCAACCAGTGATGGGATGTAACAGGTTCTCTCCAGTTCTCCAGAACCGGTAGTAACTTTTCCCAGTGTCCCAGAGAACCTGTAGCAGCTTTTGGGGGGAACCACTTTCGGGGCTTACCTTCTCACTGTCCATGCGTGCCAAGCACTTGGTGTGCATGCACACCTAGTGCTTGGTGCATATGCACGGCCTCCTTGCTGTCCTCCCAAATGGGGAGGAGAAAGAGAAGCTGCTAGCCTGAAGCTCCCTATAGCCTGAAGCTCCCTATTTTTATTATTTTGGTTTTTTTCTTTGGCCCTGCCCATGACATGACATCATGATGTTAGCTCCGCCCACACTGTGATGACATCACGGTGGGGTAGTAAATTTTTTGACATCCCACCACTGTTCCCAACCTAAGGCCCATGGGCTGGATCCAGCCCATGGCACCAATTCATGTGTCCCCCCACCCCTCTAAGGTCATTTGAGAAACAAAATGGCCACCCCTTTGAAGCTGTTGAGATAAAATGGCCACCACCAACCCTTGTGCAGATAGGGCAAAATGGCTGTCTGACCCTCAAAGCTGACTAAGATTGTGTGACCCAGCCACTGGCTTGAAAAGGTAGGGAACCTCTGGTCTACTCTATTACTATAGCAGGATAACTTGGCCAGACAGTCTGCTGGGTAAAATTCTGCTTATCAGAGTTACATTTTACAGTGGTGCAGGTTGAAATGAACATATTCATTTTGCTACAGAGGCTGCAAAAAATGCTTGAAAAAATCATTTGCCAGTTAAGGCAACAGAGCTGAAAGATAGAAACCAAGAACATTAGATACCATATTGCAAAAGGAAAAAAAGAGTTAAACTGCTGTGAAACAGAAAGGAAATCAATGTGACAACATTGGAGCCCCATTTCAATCTGTTGTTGACATTGTTTTCTGTAGTAATTTTCTCAAAATGTTAACAGTATTGAGTTTGCTTATTGATTCTATTATTTTTGACCTTGCATTAGTGTGGGCTAATCTTAGATGGCATAAAATTTTCTTTCACAGCTAAAATTATTATATGGCTCCAGGGGAAGCGGGTGAGAGAGGAGATTAACAATTGGGGTCATGGCCCCTTTAGGAATTTGATGAGTTTCTAACCATCAGCTGCAAGTTATTTTAACTTAGCCCACACTGTTTACAGTGTCACCAAATAATCTAAGAAACGTCATCAATGAAATAATCACCATATTGACCAAACAACTAAAGTCACAATGGACTAGCGGAGTGGGAATGCTGTAGTTCACAGTTCATTCTATTCAACCTTGATATATCCCATTATGGAGGTTGGCAAATGCTAATACTCTATGTTATACATGTGCCTTGGCACTCTATGCAAACTATACAGTGTTGTTGGGACTAAAGATGTAATTATTTTATGCACATGTTTTCATTCTCATAAAAAAACCCTGTAGGTGATAAACAAGAGTTGAAAACAACAGTCTTTGCTTTAGTTTAGTTTAGGCCAACAACAGAATTTCTTAAAATCAGTTGGGTTTTTCTTGTGAAAATACTTATATACTATTTCCCCCAAAATATAAGTTTTCTTAATTTAAATTATAGTTTTTGTGCAAAACACTTCTGTAATCTTTTTTTGGGTGGGGTTGGGTGGGGGACCTACAGAGATGCACAAAAAATGTATAAAAGTTTTTATAATGTTGCCAAATGGTGATAACTGGAGATTTTCATCTGTGAGAACAAAAAAAATGAACATTCACATTTCTTGTAACTGCCATCTGAGCAGATTAATCACATGAACGACTTCAGCCACTCACTTTTAAAACTGGGTTTTAAAAGTCACAGAAATAAAGCACATATATGCTTTACTCTATTTTTTCTGATTTGTCTCTTATTATCTGAATGTTTCCCCTCATTTCCAACATTCTGTCCAAGACTCAAATGTAGATGTTGACTTACTAGGGGCAAGGACCTTTCTTTTATGTTATGTCACTTGGCAAAATATAAAATAGATTGATGGAGCAAAAAGAAAATAGTCTGATACCCCCTTAAAGACTGCTAGAGTATAAAATCAATCACTCTAACTCTAGCATGTATGTAATCATTGTTTAAAAACAGCCTTGTACTTTGGAAACCGAAGCAGCAAAAGTCAGGTTGGGAATCAGTAGTGAAAAGACCAAAGTGATGAGTATCAATTGTCAAATCAAGGTCAGAATGACAGTCGGGAACCAAAAGATTGAAGAGGTCTGCAAATTTATCTACCTCGGTAGCATCATGACCACCTATGGGGGAACTGAAGAAGATGGAAAATAGCAGGGTTGGAAAGGCATCACCTATATTTCAACAAATGAATCATATTTGTTCATATAGGGCAATAAACAATGCTATTAAACTTTGCTTGTTTAATACTACTTCCTACCAATTACAATATATGCAAGTGAGACATGAAAAATTACAGTGAAGATAGCCCAGAAGCTAAATGTTTCCCAACAGAAATCATTGAGAAAGATTTTTGGCATCACATACTCTGATCAGACTACAAATGAAGAGGTTCTACGTCAAAGTGAGTCGTGCAGCCTGGAACACATTATAACAAAACGAAGAATGAGGTTTGCAGGGTTTAGCACCAGCACCCAAAAGTGTGGCGCACATACCATAATTCTCTGTTCTGGGAGTCCTATCTACTTTACAGACACTTAAATATGATATAGCTGGGAGTAAGGCCCCAGTTAGATGTATTTGAGACCTAGCTAGGCCTAATTCCTTCCTAGCTTCCTGTTCCTTGGAAAAGGAAACTTAGGTAGAGTTAGGTACTTCCTGAAAGAAAAATTGTGGTATTTATGGCTTGGTAAATCTGAAAATCCAATTCTTACCAGCGTTTACAGATTCTTTCTTCACATGTTATACACCCCTTCATGCAGTGAAAGAAGGTATAACATGGCTGTTTTATGGTGATCTAGTTGAATAGTAGAGACTGCAGTGGCTTAATGGTCAAGGCATTGAACTTGACTACTAGAAGGTTGGCTGGTCAGCAGTTCGAGACCTGAGTGCAACACGACGGAGTGAGCTCCCGTCTCTGCCCCAGCTCCTGCCAATCTAGCAGTTCGAAAGCAAGAAATTGCCAAAATAATAATAATAGATAAACAGGTACCACTTCAGTGGGAAGATAAACAGCATACTGTGCACTCTGATGTCTAGTCATGACTGCCATATGTCCACGGAAATCTCTACAGATGCCAACAGTGCTGGCTCTTTGGCTATAAACAGAGATAAACAATGAACTCTAGAGTTCGATATGCTGACCTTCAAGCAAGGAAGACCTTTATCTAGTTAAATAGTGTCCCTGGACCTAGATAATTGTGGGTGGGAATTCTTGCACAACCCTCTCAGCGTATGGCATTATTCAAATAGCGGGCTGAAAAACATATACAGTAATACCTCGGATAAAGCTAAGACTTGGTTCCACAAGACTTGATGTTATCCGATTTTTAGTGTTATCCGATCCATGCTAAAATCCTATGGGATGGATCGGATAACGTTAAAGCTCCATAGAGATACATTGTAACTGCACAGGCTTTAGCGGTTGTTATCGGATCCATCCCATAGGACCTTAACGTTATTCAATCCAATTCTCCTCCCCAGATTACTTAACATTATGCGATTTTAGCGTTATCCAAGGTATTACTGTACCTGTACAGTTGTACCTCACTTAAAGAGCATAATGTGTTCCACAGGATTGCTTTTTAAGCGAGTTTGCTCTTTAAGCTAAACACCATTGTAAGAGACCAATTGTGTGTGGGGGGGGATTGTGAACCCCAGTTTATTTGTTAAGTGAGTTTTTGATTGGTTTTATTTGTTAAGCGAAGCAAACATTCAGAGAAAATTCTGCTCTTTAAGCGAGATACTCTTTAAGCAAGGCACTCTTTATGCGAGGTTTGACTGTACATGGCATGCTATTGAGGGAAGCTTGTCTGCTGTCATGGGCAGTCACCTCTCCCAAGCTCATGTCTGGATTGACTTGTTGTTAAATTGATAGGTGTTGGGCAAAACACTTTTCCCCTGAAAAATGTCCGTGTGTCCCTTTGCTGTTGTAGACTAGTAAGGAAGGTGGAAGCCTTACTGACAAATAGATTTTGTTTTACTGCACAGAATACCTAGCAGGTATATATGCACACCACTTTTCATGACATACAACAAAATCCTCCTGCTTAGTGTAGCAATTTGCACTATTCAATGGGGATTTGGTGAGTCAACTTTTCCACAAGCTTCACTGATTTGAATAGGCTTACTCTAACTGTAACTTACTATTCAAAGTAATCTAGAGCAGACACACTTGAAACAAGAGAAAGCAGCCTTACAAATGTCCTAAAATGGCAGCAAGGAATGTCAAAATTCACAAAAATGCCATAGAATAAATGGCACACAATAAAGGATTTTTTTTTGGGTTATTTAGGAAAGTGCTTAGAAAGTGAGCTAATAGGGAAAAAAATTACTGTATGTATTTTTTGCACATGAAAAAATTGCATAGGAATTTTCTTGCAGACTTCAATGGCACGAAACTGTCATATGTTTGAGAATAAAAGTAAATCTTAAAGAAAGTGATATGCAGAGTTATAAAGCTTTACAATAGGTGCAAAATTTTAGCCTTTGGCTTTGAGGGACAGGACTAAAAAGACAGAGCTATTTAGGATATCAAAAAACTGAGCTAACAGGGCAGCATTCTGACCCAATATAATCTGGCTCCCTCTACCATGTGGATAAAATGGCAGACTAGGAATCAGCAGAGCAGGGTTCAAATTTGGTTAGCCGTGGAAAGGGAGGAGTAGAACTAATGAAATCTTAAATATCCTTAAACATTTAACTTACTCTGTAAGTGTATTAGGGTCCCTATAATTTAGTTCCAACTTTATGGCACGTAATACAAATACACTCTCCGATCCTCCTATTTAAGCCTGGCAGCAGAGAAAGACTGCCCCATTGTGCCCTGTTCATTCCATTGTTTAGTCATTTCCAGAGAAAAAACACATGTGGGAGAGATTTATTGTTTCATGCTTTAAACCTCAAGCTTCATTTTTTAAAATGTGTATTTCCCTTGGAACTGAATAATTCCATTGAAAAGTCACAGGTGCCCGGGAGCTCTGCTTAGAAGATTACCTCAAGTTTCATTTCATAACATCCTTGGAACTTGAGGCTAAGAATTTATTACAATAGGTCATGAGTGATATTTTTGGTCTGGTTTCCCTTGTTGTCATCAGAGGTTCTGAAATTGCTCTAAGAAAATGAAATTTAGAATAACAATAATTTAAAAATAGCTATAGTAAGTTTATGTTGTTTGCATCCGGCTATGAAAAACTGGTGGAATATATGTTTTCAAATCAGATAAGATGTTTGAGCTAGCTCTTTAATATAAGGCAAGAGGGAATGAACAAGTAACGAAACAGTCTCTTGTTATAACAAGGAAATAACTGTGCAGTCATGCAGTCGTGCTACAATTTCTGTTATGACTACATGCTAGAAGCAATAAAAATGAACCATACAATATTGAAATATTAACTTGATTCAAGATTTCATGTGATATAGGGTAAAACAGCTGGTAGCCATTCTAACCTAAGACATGCAGGTATCATCTTTTCCTTTTAATTGAATATTTATTGAAAAGACCACCTACTCAAAAACACGGCACTCACAAATGCTCTTTTTAAAAAAAGTTAAAAATAGTTAGTTAGTTGGTTGGTTGGTTATTTAGTTAGTCCATCATTGCAGAAAACTAAAAACATATGCACATAATTGCCTTCTTTATGCCAACTAAACTAATTTCAGGAGGACTGAACATGTTTCACAAGATTTTAAGTAACTTAACTAGAACTTGAATCCATACAGTACTCATTGTTCGTTCATTCATTCATTCATTCATTCATTCATTGCCTTTATATCCCACCCATCTGGGATATTTTCTCTCTCTGGGCAGCGTACAACATACTAAAAAAGAAAAACATCTGTACAATAAAAACTTTAAACAAATTGAATAAATTATAAATATCAGCAAGAATAAAAATAATACCCACATTTTAAAAAATGCCAGCAATAAAACACCTATTGGTGATGGAAAAGTCAATCATAACCTATCACTTGGCCATTGGCAGTATATCCTTAAAAGACTCTGTAAAAATAAAAGGTTTTAGTTGTTTTAAAATATAGACAGAGATGCCATCTGGCACAGCTCAACTGGTACAGAGTTCCACAGACTTGGTGCTGCCACCCAGAAGGCTCTTCTCTGTGTCACTACCATTCTTGCTAATCATGGGTTCGGCACCTGGAGCTACACCATCTGGGATATTCTGCCGGGAAGGAAGGTCCCAAACCATTTAGGGCCTTAAAAGTTAGAACTGACATCTTGTACCTGATATAGAAAGGAACGAGTAGCCAATGCAGCCCTTCCAAGGCTGGGGAGATATGTTCAGATTTTCTCACTCCTGGCTGCTGCATTTTCCACCCATTGAAACCTCTGTATCAGGAACAAAGGAAGCCCCACATAGAGAGGATTACAATAATCAATACATGAGATTACCAGTGATGTAACTAATGTTATGAGAACCCAATATAATTATGCTGCTAGGTTGACAGGATTTGGGACAGAGACAGGAGCTCACTCCGTCATGCAATAATCAGATCTCAAACTGCTGACCTGCCAACCTTTCAGTCAACAAGTCTAGTCTTAACGACTATGCCACCACAGTCCCTTACTGTAATATATATGCCATCTTAAAAGGAGAGCATTCTAAATAAGCCTGTCAATAGATTTCAAGATCTTTACCCAACTATTTGTCACTAATCCAGTCAATTAATTGACCGGTTTGTTTGTTTAGATTTATGATCAATCTAGTAGAAATGATTTAGGGTACAATTAATTTGCTTTGTGTGTTACTTGGAGGTGAAGCAGCACTGAAGGTACTGGTTCATAATATACAGGAGTCCAGGCTTCAAATTTCTCTACTCTAAACAATAGCCACAGATTTTGACAGAGAAGCAGGGCCATAACTAAAACAGGACGACTGAGACTTTGATCCAGGCTGTTGAAACTTTGTTGTTGTTTAGTCACACAGTTGATTCTGATCCTTCATGATCCCATGGACCACCACATGCCAGGCACCCCTATCCTCCACCATCCTCCTCAACCTGTCCAGCTTTGTGCCCATTGTGTCAACAATGCCATGTAGCCATCTCATTCTCTGCCACCCCCTTCTTATTTTGCTCCCCACCTTTCCCAGCATCAAGACTTTCTCAAGTGAATCCTCTCTTTTCAATTGATGTCCAAAGAACTTTAGCTTCATCTTCACTATTTCACCTTCTAAGGAGCAGTCAGGGATGATTTCTTCTAAGATCGACCTATTTTGTTCTCCTCACTGTCCAAGATACTCTTGAAACTCTACTCCAACATCACATCTCAAAGGCATCTATTCTTCTGCGCTCTGCTTTCCTTATGGTACATTACCACTGGGAATACCATTGCTTTGGCTATGTGAATTTTTGTTTGCAAGGTGATGTCTCTACTTTTAACTATGTTCCCCAGGTTTCTCATAGCTTCTCTCCCAAGAATCTGTTGCCTTTTTATTTCATGGCTGCAATCACCATCTGCAGTGATCTTTGATCCTAAGAAAGTAAAGTCTGACACTGCTTCTACTTTTTCCCCAACTATTTTCAGCAGCTGAAAATGAGATGGTTAGATGGTATTTTAGATGCAATGTTCACAGAGCTGGGCCGGTGAGCAATTAAAAAAAACAACCCCATGAGGTACCAGTATTATTAGTGACAACAATGCTGTGAGAATCTCAGCATTTGTAAATAGAAGAAAAGAGCTTTGTGATCAACACATAAAAACAAAGTTCTGTGAGGAATAATACTTTTATATGGATTACTAAAAAGTTAAAAACAAGGTGAAGTTTTGAGTTCTCCAGACCTCAGTGGACAAAGATGGTATCACATTTGAGGGTGAAGAGAAAGCATATAGTTCAAGATTCATATACTGTATATGCTGGCGTATAAGACTACTTTCCCCCCTGAAAAACATGCCTCCAAGTGGGGGGGGGGGAGTTTATCATCTTATACGCCAGGTGCACTTCAGTTGGGATAGACATAGCTGCCCATAGTGGCGGCGAGCATCAGCAGCGAGACAGGGTGCCAGCCTTTTCGGCATGACTGGCCCGTTCTGCTCGTTGGGAAGCAGTGGTGCTCCACCCCGCCCCTTGTCTAAGCAGAGCTTGCACATGCGCACTTGCGCACTAGTGCTGGCCACAGGGAGATGTTGAAATCAAATCTGATGTTCTTTTATGTTTTATTTGGTGTGTGGAAGGTGTGCGGAAGAGGGGGTAGTCTTATATGGCGAGTATATAACAAACTCTATATTTTGAGTGGAAATGTTGGGGGGTCGTCTTATTCGCCCAGTTGTCTTATACGCTGGCATATACGGTAGTTCAAGATACTGGCCCAGGTGTGACACCTATTGTTTTGTGTATGCAGACCTCCAGCAAAGCAAGACAGAATTTGCAGATCAAGTTGAGGCAAAGGTGTCCAGATATTACTTTACAGAGAGGAGAGGACTGAAAATTGACTCCACCTTATTAATTTATGCCATTCTTTTCCCCTGATCTTCAATAAGTAAGGTGAATAGCCTCCTTTGTCTAGCCTAATTTAACTATTTAATGATTTTGTCTAGACCCAAATTAGTACTCAGAATTCTCTGTTGGGGTGCTGATTCTAAATACATCACGGTAAGAATTCACTTCACTGTGTGTGTTCAACACATATTGCTCCAATCACAGTCTGCCAATCCATCTTGTGAGGTTTTTTATGAGTGTATTGTGTGGTAGCATTTGCCATTAAAATGTTTTGTACAGCTGGATAAAGAACAGAGGAAAAGACAGTCAGAAAAGACTTGAAGAACTTTGAGACAAATTTATTGAGCTGAAGTTTCTTTTCTTCTGACCTTGTAGAGATGAAGGTATTTTCAAAAGACCCTGGCTTGATAAGTAAACATTTTAAATTCCTGTGAGGCAGTTAATGAGGGATTTAAGGAATCAAAAGACATGGAAGCCATTGCTTACTCTGTGATGAGACTGAATATGAAGTTTTTGAAAAGCCTTTCACATTAACTGAGACATTCTCAAAGTGTATGCTTTTAGAAGAGGTTTGAACCAGGCATTCAATCAGTGGCTCAAATCAAATGTAAGATTACTTATTCAGAATTTGGACCTTCCAATACCCAAATACTGCAGGACAGAATGAGCTCCCGTCTTTGTCCCAGCTCCTGCCAACCTAGCAGTTTGAAAGCAAGAAATTGCAAGTAGATCAATAGCAACCACTTTGATGGGAAGGCAAACAGCATTCCATGCACTCTGGAGTCTAGTCATGCCTGCCACATAACCACAGAAATGTCTGCAGAAGCAGACAGCACTGGCTCTTTGGCTATGAAACTGAGATGAGCACTGAGTCCTAGAGTCGGATACAACTGGCTTTCAAGCAAGGGTGACCTTTACCTTTAAGGGGTGCTCATATATTACACTGATTGTATATCCACACATTCATCTGACTCTGAGTACCAGCAATCTGTAGACAGTACCTAGATTACATACTTAGAATGTTAACCTGGACATAAGAACAGAACAAATCTAAATGGCTCCAAGAGATTAATTAGATGAGACATGGGAAAAATATAACAAATATGATACAGTCAATATAGTCAATAAATCTTTCATAAAAAACAAGGGCACAATACAATCAGAAAAATGCAATACAATCAAAAGAAATACACTACGGTCAAGAATATACGGTACAAAACAATCTAGAAAGTCCTTATCCCTAATAAATAACCGGCCGGGGAGAGTGTCCGGGAAAAGTCTGGCAGCGGCAGCAGAGTCTTTTGTAGCCACCCACCACTCTGTCCAGCTGGTCCTCATTCCCCCCACCGCAACCAGCCAGGGAGAGCGTCCAGGGATGGTCTCACGGCAGCAGCGGCGGTGGTGGCAGAGTCTTTTGTAGCCGCCCGCCACTCTGTCCAGCTGGTCCTCATTCCCCTCACCCCAACCGGCCAGGGAGAGTGTCTGGGGATGGTCTCATGCAGTGGTGGGATGTCAAAATTTTTACTACCCCACCGTGATGTCATCATAGTGTGGGCGGAGCTAACATCATGATGTCATGTCATGGGCGGGGCCAAAGAAAAAAATACAAAATAATAAAAATAGGGAGCTTCAGGCTACAGGGAGCTTCAGGCTAGCAGCTTCTCTTCCTCCTCCAAGTTTGGGAGGACAGCAAGGAGGCCGTGCATATGTGCCAAGCACTAGGCGTGCATTCACACCAAGTGCTTGGCATGGATGCGCAGTGGGGGAACCAGTGAAAAAGTAAGCCCCGAAGGTGGTTCCTCCCAAAAGCTGCTACAGGTTCTCTGGGACACTGGGAAAAGTTACTACCGGTTCTGGAGAACTGGTGAGAACCTGTTACATCCCATCACTGGTCTCATGGCGGCAGCAGTGGCGGTGGCAGAGTCTTTTGTAGCCGCCCACCACTCTGTCCAGCTGGTCCTCATTCCCCTCACCCCAACCGGCCAGGGAGAGTGTCTGGGGATGGTCTCATGGCGGCAGCAGTGGCGGTGGCAGAGTCTTTTGTAGCCGCCCGCCACTCTGTCCAGCTGGTCCTCATTCCCCTCACCCCAACCGGCCAGGGAGAACGTCCGGGGAAATGGGAAAAGGCTTTATTTTACGATAGTTCCCAGAATGGCCAGAATTATGGAGGTATCTCTGGTCAAGCCATTCCATCATCACTGTTTTTGTCTCTTGCTATTGCTGAATGGGGCAAAGGTCCATACCTTTATCAACAAATTAGACGTCTGTCCTTGCTAAAGCTTGCTTAAGAAAAGAGCAAGGGCCTAAGTAATCTACAAGGCCCTTCTCTCTTTTTCTTTCTGTCATATCTCTTTCTGTGTCAATATTGGTTAGTAGATGCCATTTTGGAGTAGAGCTCAGACTTCAGACCAAACCTCAGTTGAACCATTGAAACTCAGAGGACAATTTCACTGTTGAAATAAATTGGGTATTGGTTCAGGCTTTTTGAAGGACATTTAATGTTATGTGGTCTTTGTTTCAGTGTGTGAACCCTTATGGGAAAACTTAATTTATTTATAAACTGTGTGGTATATTGATCCAGGGGACTACATGAGCTTTGAAATTACTGCATTTGTAAGTAAATTGGTATTTTGGTGCTATAATAATAATTTTGTGTGAGAAATTATTCTGGGTTGAAAGGATTTTTGCAGAAGAAACTCCATTCAGGGAACACCCAATTTCAGTGCTATGATTTTTCCTCAAATCTCATCATGCTATAGTGCAAATATCTCATGTGCCTTGAAAACCCTAGTACAGTACTGTCATTGTACGTTGGAACCAACTTGATAATACAGTACATCACAGCAACAATGACCTAAGATAGAACCAACGGTTAGGTTAGCTATTGATACTAGTTCGCTGAGTGTTTGTTCTACACATGTCTCTTCAGCTTTCTATCTTGACTGCCTAATTCTGGATAAATACTTTGTTTCCAGCAAGGGGGAAAAACACACACACAAGCAACAGAATAACCTAGTTTTGTTTTTACATCTCTCTCTCTCTCTCTTGAGTATATTGGAAATTGGGCCGTGTCAGAAATGAGTCATTTATCAACTTTATTTGTCCCCAGTTAATTGCCAAACCTGAAATGCAGTGACTGTCAGTTAGCTTGGAATGAAATGGAGACTTAGAAATGTATTGTACAACTATTTGCAAGCTTGAAACCTCCTCTCTCTTTCTCTCCCTCATCTCTGTTAAAATGCACAGTCCTTCATCTGCAAATTCTTACCTCTTACATTTTTAGAAATAGTTGCTAATTTATTATTGTCAGTGACACTTCCTGTACTTTCATGTGTTGCCCTAGCACTGCCTGTTTCCTCCATTTCATTATTATGAAACAGCTCAGCTGTGATAGACTGCTGATCCTCATCTTCATATTGATTAATTTCATTTCCACATACATCATCCTGTTTTTCAACAGCCTCAGCTCACTCTTCTTAACAGGGAGTCATTTGCAAGACAGATTTTTCATTACCAGCCTCATCTTCTGAATAGGAAGATAGCCAGGTATAGGATTGAATCCTGTATCTAGTCAAACTGGCATAAATTGGGAACATAATGGAGCCGTTCCAGGTTTGCAGTGATGGAGTAGGAGAGCTTTTGTTTTCTTCTTTTGGCTGTGTTGTTGAAGCCAGTCATAAGCCTGTTATATTGGTTTTGATTATTATTCATGCCATTAAAATTAATTGTAAAAATTACTGATTAATTTGATTTATTGAAGATTAATTATTTGGGAACCATTTTAATACACTTCTTATTCATTTAAAAGATGACTAGAATGTTTACTCTATATTGATTAAATTTGCCTTCCATTTATAAGTTGACATAAAGATGGGGGGATGTTGGAATAATAGCATAAAGTAGAATGTATAATGCTGCTTATCCCACTCCACCCTACCTGGTGGAGCAACTTTTCATCTAATGACTTATAGAAAAAGAGACAAAGGATCACTGGAGTAGAAATTATAATTCATCCCTTACAGTGAGTTTTTTTGGAGAGATTTGAGTGTTTTGTCCAAAAATTCCTGCCTTCACATCAGCTAGGTCATTCATAACAAACTGTTTATTAACTCAGAGGAGATATCTAGTAACATACTCAATAAGGCAATTATATCTATGCAGAACTCTGGGCAGTAGGATAGGACCAGACCAAACTGATCCACGAACATGTTGGAGGAATCAGTGTTCCATTACAATTATCTTAAGTCAACGGTGAGCAAAGTGTGGACCTCCTGATGATTTTTGACCACAGTTGCCAGCATTGCTCACTTAGCCAGACTATACTGGCTAAGGGTGATGGTAATTGCAAGAACATGTGGAGGGCCGGGCTATGCCCACTCCCTTATAACAATTCAACTTTATACCAGAAAGGGAAGAGGAAGTACTGTGGAAAATTTAGCAGAAAACATAGTTAGGGCTGAAAAACTGGACAAGAGAGACTGGTAGGAAACTGCCAAGAAATGGAAGAATGTATAAAGTACAACAGGCTTTTGCAACCCTGGGCCTCCAGGTGTTCTTGATCTTCAATTACCAGAAGCCAAGGTCAGCACACCTGTTGGGAATTGAAGTCCAATAAACCCTAAAGTACATAATGAACCACACAGAGAAGGCTTGTGTCTGGAACCATTTCTTAGTAGGGATTTGAGAACCCCCACTACTTGGTCAATATACTTAAATAAAGAGTTACAAATGAGGACCAACTTGCCCTTGCCCTTTTAATAGACCTTCCATCCCATGCCAATTCTATACCAATGATCTCTGTGTATTTCCAGATCACTGTTGATGGGATTTTTAATCCCATAACTGTTAAGAGGGCAAATAACTTACGATAGTAAGGGAAGAACTATACAACACTCCTCTTATGAGACCTATCCTCTCAAATCAATACATCAATCACCATTCTACAATTCCACACAGACTCATTCCTAACAGTGCAATGATATTTAGCAAAATTTAGTAACGTCAGCTGAAAGAATAATCCAGATGCAAAAAAGGTAACCTCAACAGCAATGCAAGCCTTACATTTTGCCCTATAATTCCACAAAATGTCTGGCAGAGCTCCCACAGCTTCACTTGGTGATATCACTCTGAGCCACCTTTGCTGTCAGAGTATTTCGAATATCCAGAAATGATCTTGGGCTTTATTGGTCATTCAGCTTCCATTGCCCTTAGTATCAGTAGCTCAGTCACTTTTCACTTGCCTCCATTAGGCAAAGGGGCAGAGTAACCTCTGTGCTGTGGGGAGGGAGGAAGTGCTCCCATTGAGCTGCTGAGCAAAGGGTGGGGTGAACTCTGTGCTGGGGAGTGAGGAAGCACTCCCATTGGGCTGCTGGGCAGAGGAGTGGAGCAAACTGTGCTAGGGTGACTACATGGGTGCCCACAGAAAAGGCTCCAAGTGCCACCTCTGGCACGTGAGCCATAGGTCACCACCACTGAAATAGGGCATGACAGTTGAAAGGCAATGTCATGTCTTCCATACCTTGCAGAAGAGCAAAACATATAATAAAGTATCTCTAGATAACCTAAGCAGGTAGGTGGGTGGGTTTTGTGTAGACAGTGATTGTCTTCTAGATATATGAAACTCAAAATGTTTATTTTACAAATTCATATAGATTTGGAATCAGTGAGTTACAAAGCGATCAAAGATCAGTTAATTAAGACATACCTGTAGTTAATTTACAGATAGCTTTAAGGTCTGTTTCCAAATTATTTAATCTATGGTCATGCTTTTGGCTTCTCGATAGCTGACCAGGAGTTCATGATGTTTCTGTCATATTTCCCTGGTCCTCTCTGTTCTTCCAGGTCCATTATTTTGATTCATGTTCAGCACAGAATTCTTCTGCCACAAACACAGCTTGTTGAAACAGAGAGGCTGTTAAATTTTGTCAGATTTAATTTCTATTTGTCGCAACTATTAATTTATCACACTGTGGATGTGTCATACTCCTTCCACAATGGAGGTTGCTTATGAGTTCAGCAGATGCCACTTAGAAATGGTAAGCTAACTTTTGTACACAAAGTCTGTGCCAGATTGTACATCTAATAAATCAGCATTGCCAGATGTACAAAAACATTTGTCAATGTATGAGAATTAGGGGCTCCTTTAGAAATAGACACTTTTTTTTGGAAAGTCCTAACAAATGAATGAGAGTTCAGGTTTATTCTGTGCTGGTCTAAGTTAGCACAGCAGTAGTTCCTAGTGTGGCTGGCAAGATAATACTATATACAGTCAAACCTCACATAAAGAGCGCCCCGCTTAAAGAGCAACTCACTTAAAGAGCAGAATTTTCTCTGAATGTTCTGCTTCGCTTAACAAATAAAACCAACCAAAAACTCGATTAACAAATAAATCGAGGTTCGCAACCCCCCCCCCCCCATTTGATCATTTACAATGGTGTTTCACTTAATGAGCAAACTCGCTTAAAGAGCAATCCTGTGGAACGCATTATGCTCTTTAAGCGAGGTACAACTGTATAAGAAAATGGGCTGAATGACTGATGTTGCTTCTGAACTGATTGAACACATGAATGAGGAGCAGAATCATACCATCTGGCCCATTAGCACTAAGGTTTATTCCAAAACACTATGGAAAATATCTGTGTACTAATTTATTGCCTCTGATGTACCAGCATCCTTTAGTTCTTATGGGATTGGGGTGAGATACCTCTCCCTCTTCAGTTCTGGGCTACAATTGCCAAAATAACTTGACCTTCACCATAGTTTCTTTGTACATGTGTGCACATGCACGAGTGTTATACTGTTGAAAGTGATAGAATATGACAAGTGAGTGGTCACATGTCAATAGATCAAGCACATGAACTATCAACAGGTAGAATGTGTGGAATAAATTTGTGAAGCCAAAAGAGACATGTCTAACACAGTGTTTTTGACTTCAATTTCCAAAAATGTAAGTCGATTCTCCAAAGCAATGATCAGCCAATGTACTGACTTAGGCTTCTGGAAACTAAAGTCCACCAGTGTTCCACAGAACATAGTTTGGGAAACGTTGCGATAATCCTAACACAAAGCTCACGGCAGATGGTGATTGCAGCCATGAAATAAAAAGGCGACTGATTCTTGGGAGACAAGCTATGAGATACCTGGGGAGCATAGTGAAAAGCAGAGACATCAAATTGCAAACAAAAATTTGTATAGTCAAAGCAATGGTATTCCCTGTGGCAATGTATGGTTGTGAGAGCTGGACCATTAGGAAAGCTGAACGCAGAAGAATAGATGACTTTGAGATGTGGTGTTCGAGGAGAGTTTTGAGAGTCCCCTGGACAGCGAGAAGAACAAATAGGTCAATCTTAGAAGAAATCAACCCTGACTGCTCCTTAGAAGGGCAAATAGTAAAGATGAAGCTAAAGTACTTTGGACACCAAAGATGAGATGGCTAGATGGTATTGTGGACACAGTGGGCACAGAGCTGAGTGAGTTGAGGGGGATGATGGAGGACAGGAGTGCCTGGGGGGCAGTGGTTCATGGGGTCACAAAGGGTCGGAATCGACTGTGCGACTGAACAACAACAAGAGAGGATACTGCATTTCAGAAAGAGGGTCCTTTAATAAAGCATATCAAAAGTTGTTGGGGTATAATTGGCAAGGTAAGAACTGCCAGCAAGCAAATCAGGCTGTTCCTCTCTAGGCAAATGTGTATTGTAACTGGAGGCAGCCTTCTACTAATTTTCAAAGAGATTAGAAGTCATTAAAGGCTAATCACCTGGACTGGATAGAACAACTGTCAGATGGATTTACAATTGGTTACAGAATTGTACTCAAAAGTTGGTTATCAAAGGCTCCTTCTTAAACTGGGAAGAGATAATAAGTGGGTACCACAAAGCTCAGATATAGATCCAATGCTCTTCAACATTTTTATTAAGGACTTGGATGAGGGAGTGCAAGGAATGTTGATCAGATATGCAGATGACACAAAATTAGGTAGAATAGATAATACCTTGGAAGACAAGAACAGAATTCAAAGAGATCTTGATAGGCTTGAACACCTGGAGGGGTGGAATCCAACACAGATTTATAAGATGGAGGATACCTTGGTTCTAAAATACTACAAGTAAGATCTTGGAATTGTTGTAGATCACAAGCTGAATATGAGCTAACAGTTTGATGTGGCTACATAAACACCAATGCTATTTTAGGTTACATTAATGGAAGTATAGCCTCCACATCCCATGGATTACTAATTATCCTATATTCAGCAATGGTTATGAATCATCTTGAGTACTGTGATCTGTTCTGGACACCACAGTGTAAGAAGGATTAAGACAAGATGGGAAAAAAATCAGAGAAGGGCTGGAAGGGACTGGAAACCAAGTCACAAGAGGAAAGATTGAAAGAACTATTCAAATACTAGAAAAAATGTCTTACAGAGGGGAGGCAGGATCTGTTCTCTATCATCCCAGAGTGCAGGATACATAATTATGGGCTCTAGTTACAGGAAGCCAGTTTTCAGCTTAATAGCAGGAAAAATATCCTAACTGTTAGAGAAGTACAACAGTGGAACTAATTGCCTTGGGAGGTGATGAGTGCGCCTACATCTGAGGCATTCAGGGGGAAAAAACAACAGACAACCATATATAAGATATACTGTACCTTGATTTGGATTCCTTCAGTGAGCAGAGTCTTACAGGCCAAATACATTATCCAATGATTCTCTGGTCTTTTTTTTTTTAATTTATGTGTTGCAGATAGCAAAATACTGTATTGGTAACTCCCATTTCCTCGGTTTCAGTATTTATTTCTATTTTATTTATTATATTTATACCCTGTCCATCTAGGAGATTTTCCTACTCTTAGCAGTATTCTTAGCAGCAATTAGTGAGTCATTGCTTGGGTTCTTAATTGTACACCAAGCCTCTTGACTGGCATGCAAAGAGAAATCAAAGTGGTGATTTGATGAATAGCAGCAATTTGCCATTGCAAGTTTTACCATTGCCCTGCTAACAACAACAATAGCAATTAAACTTATACTGTATACTGATCCATAGTGGTTAGCAGCAATTTGCCATTCCAAGTTTTACCATTGCCCTGCTAACAATAACAATAGCAATTTAACTTATACTGTATACTGTTCCATAGTGCTTAGCGCTTCCATGATACAGTTGCAGTTAAATGTCACAGTCTAACTTCAATCCCAGTGGGCTAAAAGGTTCATTCAGCCTTCTATCCTTCTGAGGTCATTAAAATGAGTCATCATCTTTGTCAGGAAATGACATCTTTTTCCTAATGTTCTCAAAGCTTGGTGAAATAGTAGTTTCAAATAGGCCTCAGAAAAATCCTTTGTCTTCTCTGAGCCTCAAGGCTGTATCACAGACAGCATGTTTTTCAGTATTTGTTATCTTTCTAAGCTAGCTGAGAGCCATGTTTTGTCTAGTGCCAGAACACTCTCTGTGCACGTGTGTAAACAATGTATTATTTTGAGAAAGTTTTCTCTGTTACCTGATTGGCTAAAGCTAAACCACCTGACTGCAAAGTCTCCATTTTGGAGAGAACTAGAGAGTTCGTCTCTGCTTCTCCATGAGTTAAGACCTGTTTTTGTTTAGCTTTTGTTTCTGGATCTCTATGGGCTAACATCCTTAGCCTAGGAGCTATGCATTCTTGCTCCTTAAAAATGGTTACCTAGATTACCTGTGGACTGTATTGGACTGACTTAAGCTACTGACTTTTATGCTTTAAGAACCTGATCAATAAATCTTCATCATTTTCCTGAACAATGTGTCTTCATTGGATTAAAAGGATAAGAGAAGCATTGCATTTCACACACAAACCTTTGAACACGCTACCAAATTAAAAACCCCTTTTGGCTGATAAGCAGCTAAGAGCTGTAACTCTGTTTTGCCGTCCAGCGCACCCTTTTGTTTGCTTTGGTTTATAGGGGTTTCCCAGAAGCGAGGGCCAGCTGGTACATGACAATCTTGTTCAGGACAAATTGTAGTTAGTACAGTTATCTTGTAAACCACCCACAAGGTGCATTAGCACTAGGGCCAATATATTAGCAGCTGCATTTACATTTTAGGGCACTTTCTGGGCAGATTCATAAAGTAATTAGCATTTTACCCAATACACTGAATATTCATTTTACTGACCTTAGAAGGATGGAAGGCTGAGTCAACCTTGAGCCCATTGCAATCTAACTCAGATCGTGAACAGAGTTTTGGCTGCAGTCCTATAGCTTATCCACTGTGCTATGGGGCATCTTTTCTGCCTGGATAATGGCATAACAAGGTTTGGGCAATTTTGTGGAACTTTTTGTATGAGTTGAAAGAATTCTGGTATACCCTAGTTACAGCCACATGAAATGTGCTACTCCATATAACAGCACCAATGCTCCAATCCTCACTGTTCCAGTATGTGAGCAGTCAAAAGATTTAGATGTAAAATCCTCCCGTGAAAGGGTCGTTTATGCATTCAAATATGGAAAGTAGCTAAAATAAAACATTTGTAAAGGGATCTTTTTCTGTAAAGCCTGACTTAGATGAATATGTTCTGTACTTTGCCCTTTGCTCCTTTCTAGAAGGAACTGGAATTGCATTGAGGCTGTGATAGAAAAGCATCGAACAATGGTGGTGATGGTGGTGGTGGTGGTGGTGGAATCATACAGAAACAAAAGCTGTTATCAAAACATGGCAATGCATGTAGTCCAGTAGAATATCAAATAAAATGAGGACTGGTTAATTTGTGGTCCCTTGACAGCCTAGCTCCATGATGGCAAACCTTGGCACTCCAGATGTTCTTGGACTTCAATTCCCAGAAGCTCAAGCCCCTGTGAATCCACATGAATGGGCTTACTGTGATTCATCTGGCCCACCCCACCCTCATCACTCCCAGAAGTGGAAGTAAAATGTGCCCATACATGCCTCAATGCAATTGCAGTTCCTTCTAGAAAGGAGCAAAGGGCAAAGTACAGAACATATTCATCTAAGTCAGGCTTTCCAGAAAAAAGATCCCATTACAAATGTTTTATTTACAAATGTTTTATCTGGGAACATTGCAAATGTTTTATCTGGGAATTGAAGTCCAAGAACATGGAGTGCCAAGGTTCGCCATCACAGGCCTAGCTCTTTCATGGAAATGGCATGTAAGGAAAGGATCCATCCAACACATAGATTTACAGTATGTGCCCTTTGTCTTTCATGATAGATTTGTGGTCTGTAGTTCGCCTTTGTTAAAACTAGATATTAATGACTGTAAGAGGGGGGGAAATGTTACTGCCAGGACTGCATAATCTTATATTTAGAGATAATAAATAATCCTGCAATGAATAATCAGATGTTCGGAAGAGATGAGGGGGAAGGGAGAGGGAGAGGCCAAAGAAAGCCAAAGAAAGAATAGCTTCTCATTTCTTTTTGTCAAAAGCAGATACCACTTGGTAATAAATGGAGGAAAAATCGTTGATATTTTCCCCCCAGAGCAAATGGTAGCTTTCATTCTTGCCAAATGATGTGAACTTTGCAGGAACTGAAGAGTTAAATTTAATCAAAGCTTTTGAAATGGTAATAAATCAAAGAAGCCCCCTGAGTCCACACAGACTATCCAGCCCACATTGTTAGTGAGTAGGAAACTGTTACCATCTGTTGGCTATTTGGTGGTCAGCATGATGTGAAATTGGTGATCCCAGGTCAATTCCCAAAAGAGAAATACCTCTATGATAAACACCATCATTGATCGAGATGACATTTTTGTTTGTAAACTGAATGGAACATTACAGGAAGACTGGGCTAGCATACATCAAATCCACAGGTCTTCCCAAATCTAACATGCATGCATGCACAGGTTTAGGTAAAAGTCACCCTTGCTCAAAAACCAGTTTTATCTGATTCTATGCTTCAGACACCGGAGCACACAGAATGCTGTTTACCTTTCCACCAAAGTGGTACCTATTTATCTACTTTCAATTTCTTTCTTTCGAACTGCTAGGTTGGCAACTGCTGTGACAGAGACAGGAACTCACTCCATTGTGCAGTATTCAGGTCTCAAACTGCTGATCTGCCAACCTTCATCAAGATCAGTATCTTAACCGTTAAGCCACTGCAGTCCATGCATACCTTTATTGCCAAGGTAGAACAGCAACAGTGCTCAGATGAGAAGAAAGAACTGTGCCTTGGTCAAAGGTGTGTGATAAAAAAGACTTGGTTGCTGTTTCCATGACTGCATCTTCCTTGTTCAAAAAGAAGTGCAAAGGGTTTACAAGAAGAAGAAGAAAGCGTACACTTGCCATACTCAGAATTTTGCACTCATGTAATTAGAATCTAACCACAGAAAATGAGTAAGTCTGATCCCTCCCCCTCAAGAATAGAATTTAGGAAAATCCTTTTGTTGTGGTTTGTTGACTGGGGGACTGCAGTGGCTCAAGTGGCTAAGACACTGACTGGGAGGCAGAAGGTCAGCAGTTTGATTCTCGAGTACTGCAGGATGGAATGAGTTCCCGTCTTTGTCCCAGCTCCTGCCAACCTAGCAGTTCAAAAGCAAGAAATTGCAAGTAGATAAATAGGGACCACTTCGGTGGGAAATTGCAAGTAGTTATGCCTGCCACATACCCATGGAAACATCTGCAATTGCAGGTAGCACTGACTCTTTGGCTGTAAACAGAGATGAGCACTGAGCCCTAGAGTCAGCTATGATTGGGTTTTGAGCAAGGGCTACCTTTACCTAAGTTGATTTATTAAATGCATTAGATATATTACTTTTTAGAGTTAAATAGAGCAATAGAAACACTCTCTGGATTTAAAATCATTGCTTTACATCCAAATTTATTTACACAGAACATTTGTTCATCACCAAAATTCTTTGGGCAGCTTACAGTAAAACAACATATTGCAACCCCAGACAGCCTAAAATAAATAATAACTGGCAGATGAATTGTTTGTGGCAGAAAGGTACATCTTTTCACACATAGGTTGATGTCTTACTCTGCAGTGAGAGGAGGGTACGGCTGCTAGAAGCCACACTTTACCTCTGTTTGCTTTATTATTCACTTTTGTACCATCCAAATTAACTTTTGATATCAGACATACTCAAAATTCAGAAATTTGCTTTTAAGAAACAATCAGAAATGGGTATGCTTCCAGTCCCTGGTGGGTACCTGTAGGGGGCATGGCTCAGTTGTCACTATAAATTATGGATTTCAGCCAAATGAGGACAGCTAATTTTGTAGTCATCCTGTATGGGAATGTAATTGAAAGAGCACCCTGGTTTAAATACATAGTAAGGTCATACCCCTCAACTACAAAAGTACATAAAAATATAGTTACACTACAAAAGGAGTGAATATATCCCTCATTATAATGACAATCTGATGATACTTTAATTATTAGGGAAAGTAATGAATTGCAGCTAACACATTAACTCATTATTTGTGAGTAGCTGCTTCCAAACCCTGCTGTTGCAGGCACTAAAATGTGTCGGTTGCATGGCTCCCTAGCCCACTTTGGTTGACTTGTATGGCAGAACTTTTTATGATCTAGAGGAGATTTGCTTAAGCAAAAAGAATGAGGAAGCCTTTTCTTTTGTTGTTGTTGTTGATTTCCCTTTCTTCTCCCTTCTGTATCTTGTCTCCATACACAATTCTACCTTAAAGGTTTGGAGCCATCGGTCCAAGATGAAATCACAGCATGTTGGGAGTGCTATTCACAAAGCACTTTTGCGTACACACTGCGCAACAGTCACGATGGGAATGAATGAACAAGCGAATGCACACACGTACAAACTAACTAACCATGCAAGCTTGATGCCTGTGCAAAATACTCAACAAACGTATGCAGACACAACTATGTGTTACATGAAGACAGGATTGCAACCATGATAAAGAAAGACAGAGAGAAGCATGGTCATAGAAAGAGAGAAGAGGGTTTCCAAAAGTTGAACAAGAAATATAACAACATAAAGAAAATGAAAATGATTGCTTTGCTTTTTGTAAATAAAGATAAATTAATGTCTGGCCTTTAGCATTCACTGGCTCTATCTGGCAAAAATTCCCCATGTTTTAATAAAGATGATTTCATTTTGTTCATCACCTTCGTGTGATGGTAACAAGGTAATGTTTTTTGGTGCTCTGCTGCTGAAATTAGGGTGCCACCTTCTTCACAGCAGTGGACCTACATTTGAAAGAAAGAGAGTCAAAGAGCGGCCCTGAAGCTCCATAAAATCTTTAAGTAAATCTTGCAAACACTAAACTCTCAAGAAACTCCCTTGTTCTTCTCTGCATTCCCTATTTAATTTTTAAAAAGAACAACGTGCAGCAATAAAGCATGCCACAATTAAGAAAGCTTCGTAGCAGACACCTTTGAAATCGAAGAAGGCTTTTATGTTGTTTTATCTCTACCCTTCCCACTTTGAAATCCTGAATTTTGGTTTGTTGGGATGTTGTGCAGGGTGACGGGATGGTATTTTTAATTGCAAGTTCTACTTCCCACTGCTATTTACAAGAAGACAAAATTGTTTTCAAAGTCTTTTGCCAGAAGGAGACTGAGGAACACCTTACTATCATATTTTGAAATTGCAAAAAGGAATCTTTTGATGTAATTCCCCAGATGGTAACTGTCCACAGAGTATCTCAGTCTTGTGAAGTAATTAAAAAACCCATAGATCTGTCTCAAAAACTCCCTACCTAGGTATTTTAAAATAATCAAACCTTAACTCCTTTATGATTTGCTTTCATTCTTGTAGAAGATTTCATTGTTCTTGATGCTCTAGTTAAGCTTGTATCAGCAATTCCATTACAAAATGCTGCTTTCAGGAATTTATAAGATAGATGCAAGACAAAATTGCTCTCACTTGCAGCAGAAATTAAACCCTTCCAAACTTAATAAAGGTAAAGGTCTCCAGCAGTGTTCATCTTTACAGCCAAACAGCCACTACAATTTGCATCTGCAGATGTTTCTGTAGTCATGTGGCAGGCATGACTAGACATGAATACTGTTACATTTCCCACCAATGCAGTACCTATTTATCTACTTGTAATTTCTTGCTTTTGAACTGCTAGGTTGGCAGGAGGTGGGACAGATGAGGAGCTCACCTGCCGTGCAGCACTTCGGTCTAAAATTGCTGACTTGCCAACCTTCCAGTCATCAAACTCAGCATCTTAACTACTAAGCCATTTGAGGGGGAAATATATACTCTTCTTCTCATCTTCCTCCTCTTCTTTCTCCCTGCCCCAGGGAGTGTTGCTACAGAGCCGTACATAAATGAGCAAGAGGGACTATACATCTTTTCCCTAGAAGATAACTTGTACTACCTTTATGATGGCACAGAAGCAGATGTGAATTCCTCCTAACCCATTTTTGCAACTATTTTCTCAGGCACTGGAGGGAGTAGAAGGGAAAAAGTGACAGACAAGGATTTTTTTCTTCTTTCATGCCTAGGCCAGATATGAAACTGCCAAAATGAGGCCACGGTCTGGTGAGTCCATTCTGCAGTTCCTTTTGCCTGACATAGTGTGAGAAAGATTAACCAACAACACAATGTTACCGTTACCAGGATATGCCCAGTTGTGGTTCAAAAATAGCACAATCTCCGAGGAGGTTCTTTCTGTGTACCCATACCATGAAGACTGTCTGGAGAATATAATACAGTGGCCCTTCATCTACCTTCCACATCACTGCATGACACCTGTACCTCTGATCCAGTTCTGCAAGTCACTTTCTGGTCCTGAGCCCTTTTGGCATGTAAAGTCCTCCTCAGCCCCAGGCCAGGATGAAGCTGTTGCCCTTCCTCAAGATGGAGTCATGTGGGATTTAATCCACTTGGGGACCATCACCCTTCCCTATGGACTTTGGCAGGATAACCTGGTGGGACAAGGATCGTGGGACGGGAGAGAGGGAGATTGCTACTTCACATGTGGTGGCTGCAGTCCTAGCTTTGTTCATTTAGGAATTCATTGAGGGGGAGGAGGGAGCATCTGTTGCAAGCTGGCCTAGTGGGAGAGAGAGACAGTATTGACTGGAAGTGCAATATACGCCTGCTTGAATCCAGTGGTTTAGGCAGGATGTGCATTGAACCACTGCTTCGTTATTTGTTAGAAGCAATCCATTGGTGGAAACATCAGCCAACAGGATGCCATCATTGCCCAAGGGATGCCCAAATGCATTCCATTCTCAAATTCTTCAGAGAGGCTCCTTCCAAACCAGCATCCATATGTGCACCAGAGAATCATGGCAACATCGCTTTGTTTATTAAGGAGGAATGGATTGAAACTTATGCTTTGTCTTAGGCTACAAACAGAATTATAAACAATGAGTTGCCATTGCCAGTAAACCAATGTCATGTATTAAGGTCAACTTTGGTTCCTCACATAAAAGGATGAGAATGCAATGGCTGCTACTGATGAATCCCACAGAACAGTATGTATTCTCAGCAATTGCATGTGGCTAAAATCCTGTTGCTGAGCATAATAAATTATGCTAGAGTAGGCCTACTACTGACACAGTGGGGATTTGGTGGCATTAAAGTAAGTCATAACTAGAATAGTTCTGTCTGAATCAATTGAATTTACAGTTGACTCACTAAATCCCCATTGAGTCAATGAAATTTACAATATATACTAAGAAACAGGGTTTCAGCCAATGTCTACTAATTTCAATCCTGCCTTTGTTTCATTCTCTGCCTTCTGAGTATTAGCAAACTGTAGGAGTTTGCAGAAGACTAACTTTAAATACTTCAGGGCAGCCAGGAAAGCTGTGTTGATATTTGTTTGCTTTGACTTTTCCTTCCACTTCCCACAGATTAGCTCACAGACAGATTTCCCATTAGATTCTGGTGAAATCTCAGGTGACACTCTCTTTTTTACCTTTTCCCACTGGGAGCTCATCCTGATCCTCCAGAGGCTATTAGTGGAGTTGCAGGGAGTTTTTGAAACATACTGCATGTCAGCACTGAATGAAAAAAAAAACAACAGTATGCAAAAGAATTCTGACTCCATATTACAAAATGTAGCTCAGTTCATTCCCTCAATATAGGTGGGTGGCCCAATGGCAAAATGAACAGAGGAGGAACCACTTCACTATTCTGATTCCCAACTGTCATGGAGGTGGAAGAGGCCATTCCAGATGGACTGGCTGTGAAGGCGCATCTTGTTAATATCTTCAAAGCTGTGGCAGTCCATTGCAGTCCTGGTGTTAAATCCAGAATATCTCATTTCATTTATGCCACAGGAGATGGCTCCGTGATCACAGTGTGTGGGTCACTTCATGGCAAGCTGCAATCCAACTTGAACAAATACATATCAGTGGAATTTTTCCTGTTTGTGAAAATGATTTCCAAGAAAAAAATATATACTCGGATACAAGTAGCAGCCAATGACAAGGTGGGTAAAATTATATAAACTAAGCATGCAAACTGAGCCAATATTAGCATATGACATCTTAGTGGTTTAGTGTTTAAGACATTGAGTTTGGTGACCAGAGGTTTGGGAGATCAGAAGTTCGAGCCCTGAGTGCTATGAAATGGATTGAGCTCCCATTGTCTGCCCCAGCTCCTGCCAACCGAGCAGTTTGAAAGAAGAAATTGCAAGTAGATAAATAGGTACCACTTCAGCAAGAAAGACAATAGCATTCCTTGCACTCTGGCATCTAGTCATCTGTGCCACATGACCACAGAAATGTCTGCAGACGCAGTCACCACTGGCTCTTTGGCTGTAAACAGAGATGAGCACTGCTCCCTAGAGTCAGATACCACTTTCATGCAAAGGAGACCTTTACCCTTTACTATTTGTTGATATGGATTGTTCCAGCTACCTACGTTTCTGAACCATCCTAGGGGATGACTATAGCGACTGCCATGAAAAGCACATTTACTTCCTAATTTGCCAGTACACTAGTACCTTGGATAACGATGAGACTTGGTTCCACAAGTCTCGTCGTTATCCGGTTTTTAACGTTGTGCGATGCATTGATCGCACAACGTTTTAAAAAGCCCTGTTCCCTTTCAGAAGAGGAAAGGGAGGAGGGGGGTGATCAGCCTGCCTCTTTGGAAAAGGCAGTGGGGATTCCATGAGTGGAATCCCCACTGCCCTTTCCCAAGAGACAGGCAGATCAAAGCGTGGGATCAGCTGCTTGGGTTGGGGGTTGAACCAGGGGTGCGCCCGTTCAATCACCCAACCCAAGCACCGATTGCATGCTGTGATCACAGTGCCCAGGTAGCTCAGGAACAGCGCGGATCGGGTCCCCCGACAGAAGTTTTTTTTAGCCATTTCAGGCTCCCTGCCATCCCTGCCACCTCTGGGAAGGTCGGGGGACCCAATCTGCACTGTTTCTGGAGTTCCCCCACCTCCCCGGCTGCCGCAGTAAGCCAAATCGTTGGGATTCAAAAGGTGGCAGGGGCAGCCCGAAATGGGTGAAAAAATGGAAAAGTTTTTTGCCCATTTTGGGCTCTCTGACACCCCTGCCAGCTACAGGGAGGTTGGGGGACCCAATCCATGCTGTTTCTGAAGTTCCTCCACTTCCCTGGCCACTGTGGTAAGCCAAAACGTCAGGATTCGAATCCTGATGTTTTGGCTTACTGCAGTGGCCAGGGAGGTGGGGGAACTCCAGAAACAGCGCAAATCGGGTCCCCTGACCTCCTTGGAGGTGGCAGGGGCAGCAGAGAGCCCGAAATGGGTGGAAAAATTGATAATTTTTTTTGCCCATTTCGGGCTCCCTGACACCCCTGCCGGCTCCAGGGAGGTAGGGGGACCCAATCCGCGCTGTTTCTGAAGTTTTCCCACCTCCCTGGCCACTGCGGTAAGCCAAAATATTGGGATTCTTTCTGTCTGTTTGGATCATGGTAGGAGGAGTTTCTTCAAATCCATTTGTTTTGCTTTTTTGTGTGATGGGTACACAACAGAGGCTCACTTCTCCAGAGTATTGCCAATACTCCTCAAGTGACAGAGGAGGAAGGGCAGCATATTGCATGAGTCCATGCCAGAAGGACTCCAACATCATCAGTGCCCCATTCCAGTTGGGCAGTCCAACTGTAGGTACTCCAAAGTCTTGGTCTTCACTCCCAGTGTCACAAAGGTTGCAGCAGATTAGCTGGATGCCTGAGGCAACTTGATGGTCCCATGAGAGAGAGACAGCAGTTGAACCTGCAAGCTATCCAGAACAGCTGTCTGGCTACAGAAATTGCTCACTTTCTTCCTCAAATTGAAGGGTCTCCAGAACAAATCAAAGGCTACGTGGGTGGTGCATAAAAGTGTTTCTTGCTTTGAGGACTTAAATAAGAATACCTAGTGTACTTTTCCTACAAAGGATCAACTAGAGAGTTTTTTTTAATAGACTCGGGCAATGTGAGATACTTACCTTCAGAGACAGCCTACGTCACACCATCTCTAGCTTGAAGGAAAGCCACTTTCAGAACCAGACATTTGGGCTTGGCAGTGAGAGAGCAGCAAGAGATGAAGGCAAAGCAGTTGGGATGGTGAACCTCCCTCCATCTTAGGAGGTGGCACTGTTCTGTCAACCCTTCCCTGAGTGCATTTCTTATAGATCCTGTTGAACTACTTTGGCTACTACATTTCAGGTAGATTTCTCCAATGTTTAAAGCTGGGATTCTCGACCTGTGACCTGCAGGCCAAATGTGGCCTGTGGCACCATTTCATGTGGCCCACCACCATATCCATCACACCAGGAATTGCCATATGGTAGAGGAAGGGCAAAATGGCCATTCGGCCCCCGAAGCTGTCTGAGGGAGCATGACCTGGGCCCCAGCTTTACAAGGTTGAGAACTCCTGGTTTAAAGCAACCAGATGGGAGGAAAAGCACAAGGAACTGTCACCTCTATGTGGCACTCAATTGTTCTGCTTTGGGAAATGCATGCTATCGTGCTGTCTCCGTGTGCTATAATACTCTTACATATTGCACATCCACTCACAGCATAACTTGGATAATTACTGTTTTCAATGAAAACCTAGATTTCCCCCCTCTAAGCTGCCTATTTTTAAAGAAAGAGAGAAAGATATGCAAAGCTCACAGAACATACACACCTATCATGTAATTATAAACTCTTTATTGCTTTCCCTCGCCTCTCCCACCTTTTTTCTTCGTTGTCTCTAATTGCTCTTTCTCCTCCAGTTTTACACGTCCTTGCAAGTTTTGCAGTGAGGTTGCCATTTAACTTATAGCAGTCTGAATAATAGGAAAAGAGTTGGTGTAACTACCCTGGGGGGGGGGGGGAGAAATCCACTTAAATTCCTTGAGTTTATGTTACTAAACAGAAGCTCCCACAATATTTCTAAAGGGGACTCACCAAAATGAAAAACAAAATCTTCACAATGTTCAGGAATGCTTGTTTTATTGTTTCCATTAGACACCCCCCCTCATCCAGGAGTTCTCAACCTTTTCATGCCAGAAGCCAGACCATGCCCCCTTAGACAGTTGAGTGGGCCAGACACGTGGTCCTCCCCCCCCCCCCCGTAAATGCTGCTGTAAATTGCAGCAGCCATGGGCACAGGTGCATTTGTCCAAGCACGGATGCGTTTATGGCTGTTGTAAGCATGTCCGCGTCCACTTCCGGGGTTGCCACCATGGGACCAGATGATTGGCTGCCGCAGGCCAGGTCTGGCCCATGGGCCATAGGTTGCGAACCCCTGTCCTAACCCCTTTTGTGCAGAATTGAGTTATTAAATGAGTCCATCTGGTGCAGTGATTAAGCTGCTATACAGTAATGATCTGAGTTTGATACATATGCGTTCAAGGTTTACTCAGCTTTCCACAATCATGCAGTAGCCAGTATCCACAATCATGCCAGTATTTTGTATCTGGCTTGGGAATGCCCACAACTTGGAAAAGTTACTTCTTTGAAATGTCAGCTCCCGTAATCTCTCATCTAGCTGGATGAGTACTTTGGAACACATTGAGAAGTTCTTGGTCTTGACCACATGGTCCTAGATTTCTGGAGAGATCTCTGATCAAATTATAAGAAGGTGGTTTCCACACCTCTCAAGGAATTGATATGATTCACCCTGGTGGGCTTTTGCTGACAGATACAACAACATCACATCAGTAAAAAACAATAACACATGGATTGTTGCAACCAATCAGATTCTGTGATAAAGAAGACAAGTGAGGCCAGATACAAAGAAGAATTTAAAGAGTTTTAATCAAGGGCAGGATATAAATATATTTGTAATGAAAAGACAAAAAGGGGAAGGGAAATGGTGCTTAGAAAATAGGACCAGAGGTGGCAAAGAGACATTGAACAAAACAAAGTGACTATGTTTGCAATGAAACTAAAAAAAAAAACCCACTGAAAGTGGGAGACACTTTTGGCACTTAGAAAACAAAAAAGAAATAAGGTGGATACAGTACTTGCAGATATATATATCTATTTGTCAACATTTGTTTTGTTGTAAAAATGCTTGTGTATTTGGTGCTGAGATTGGTAATAGCGGCTTCAGCAAAAACACAGCTCTATCTCTGCATCTGTGATAGATGACCCTGTCTAATAAAAGATCTTGACTTGCATGTATGTTAACAATTAATGGGATGTATCATACACTGTATGTGGAAGGTAATAAAGAGGCACAAATGAGAATTACACTGGTTAATTGGTGTCATTAATGGTTCTTTTGTTTTGCTAGAAAAGCAATATCTTATTCTGAAGATGACACAGTGCTGGCTGCAGCTATCAAGCTAAAAACACACGAGCCAAAACTGCTACCTCAGCTACACATTTATTGCTAAGAAAATTTCTTGACATAAGACCCTGTATTAACATTTAGTGTAACATGCTTCAGCTTCATATGCGTACCATTCATTTGGAAAATATATCTACCATGTGGCTTCTTTCTTGCATGATTATTATATAGTAGCAATTCATATTAACAATCATTATGTGCTGTCAATTTAATTCTGATTCATGGCAACCCCCTTAGGATTTTCTAGTACAAAGTACAGTACTCAGAAGTTGTTTTCTGGTCTCTGCTTCTGGTGGTACTCAGGGTGTTGTTCCTTTGGCTATAAATGAGCAAGTCAGTTGATTCCCTGTGCCCTCTGACACCAGTTATTTTATTTTATTTTGGAACGTATTTGCCTAGTTGGTCTGTTTTATTATTTGTCGTATATTTTGTTGTATTATCTGATATGTGTACACCGTCCAGCATGGGAAACTTCCCAAATGGACAGTATAAAAATGCAATAAAATAAATAAATAAATAAATAAATAAATACAGTAGTACCTCATACAACGATTTTAATCCATTCCACAGGGCTCGTTGTTGAACGAAGTAATTGCTACCGGTATATGATGCATGCGTCGTATATTGATCTTCCCTGTGGGATGCATCGTGCAACAATTTTTTCGCTAAGAGGTTTTTCCCATTGAAAAATTGTTGTATGAATTTTTTCCATAGGGAAAATTGTTATGCGGGACACTATTTCCCTCCCCCCCCCCAAACCTAATTGTTATGTGATTTCGTTGCTATACCGGGCAATTATTGTATGAGGTTCCACTGTATTCTGGAACTGTGCAGCTTGCCAGAGGCCCCGTGGGGGAAAAGGCACATAACCTGAACAACCATCCATACTTTTGATGATCTCAGTTAACCCCTCTCCAAAGAGGCACAGTGGACATTTAAATTCCTGGTTTTTTTATCGTTAGATATGTACTTGCAACCCACTGAGCTATAGCACTTCAGCAGTTCACTGGGGGAGTACAGGCCTTGGCCATGATCAACAGGAGTGCTGACTTAGGCATTTGGGAATTGAAGTCCAAGAACACCTGGAGTGACAAGGTTGGCCATCACTGTCCTAGTGGGTCTCCATCTCTGTGTTGGAACTCACAGAGGTTCATGTACCTGATGCATTGCACAGAGGGATGGAAAACTTTAAGGCTAGAGGCAGTGTATATGTGAAGCAAAGGAAAGTCCCACAGTTTTTATGGGGAGCAACAACTGCTAAGGACCTGAGCTGTTTATACTTTGGCCTGCAAACTGAAATTACCTTCCAGCCTGCAACTTTCTTCTGCTGTTACCGCCAATGGGTGATGAGAAACAAAAGGTCATTTAAATGCCAAATGTCTAGCATAGGATTTGAGTTCAGTTTTGTAGGAAGAAAAGCTTTTGCGCTAATCCAACCCGAGTTTGCAGAGAGGAAACCATTTCCACTATGACTTATTCCTCAGTAAACAACCTAGCACAAAATCGAGTAGTGCTTTGTATGTTTGGTGAAAAAAATGGCAAAATTTGTATGAATTACACCTCTCTCTTTCAACATAAATTAATATTTTTACAGTACTGTACTTTTCTATGCACTTAACAAAATTATTTTAGAGATGGGTATTCTATTCCTTTTAATAAAAGTTATATTTTGAGCACTTTAACTATTTTTAAAAATGACTGTGCAACTTTGTTGTATGTCTGTAATTAAATTATTAATCAATTATTTGCAGATTCTCCTGAAGAAGTAATCAAATGTCCTGGAATGTGTTGAGCCATAATAAATCTTAGCCGAAAACAATTTTCTTCAGATCTAAAAGATATTACAGCAAAAACAAAGAGAGAAAAGAGGAGGAAATGAGCAAACAGTCATCAGTGCTGAAAGTTATCTGAATCTTTTATGGCTATGAAAATTTAATGGAAAGAATAATCAACTTAAAAATGATGATTGATTACAATCACTTTAACTGCATGTCAATGATTCTCTGAATCTTTCTGTAAATTCACTGCTATCCTGCTGAAATCTGAGCTTGTCTGGATTGTAAACTAAATATGTTCTGAAACTGTTTTTCTATCAGACATTCTGATAACAATTTTTGAATAATTCCATAATTATCCACTACTTCCCATGTTTCACAGAAAGTAGACCATATTTTACCAAACCAATTCCAAGTTGAACTAGAATGTGGATCTCAGTCTCCTAGCCTTGTCCAGTACTGAAACACATTTCTTATGACAGCTGGATTTCAGTCTTTTGAATAAGACTGCCCACAGGGACATTAGTTTGAGCTAAATGCAGGAGCAAGATGACTGTGCAAAAGCTTATCTTGCACATAGCCCAATCCATGTTAGGAGTGGATATCAGTCTAAGGGGATCAAATCTAAGCGGTTGCAAATAACTTTCCCAACATGCCATCAGTCATTTTGAAGCAAAGAGAGCTTAAAATGGAATGTTGGGCAGTTTTTTTCCTTTTCTGAAACTTAGTCAATGAATTTGTGGTAGAGAAAAAACACAGCTAATTACATCTTTCTTCCTTCCCAATTCAAAAGCTGGAAAATATTTGCCCACCCCCCTGATTTGACCAGTCTTTGTTCCTAATTCTTCCTCTGTCTGCTTTTTCTATAGTGATAAAACCAAAGGAAACAATGAACATGATAGAAGGGACCAAGAACTGCAATTTCCATTAGATTTAGCCAGTACAGCCAATGGTGACTGATGGTGCAGGTTGCAGTCTGATAATGTTTGAAAGATCACAATTGTCCACTCAAGATTTAGAGCAGGGTTGGCAGTGGTGGGATGTCAAAAATTTTACTACCCCACCATGATGTCATCACAGTGTGGGTGGAGCTAATGTCATGATGTCATGATGTTGTGGGCGGGGCCAAAGAATAAATAAATAAATAATAATTGAAAATAAAATAAAAATAGGCACACACACACTCACACACACACCTCAACCCACCTACCCACCCACAACACAAACCCGTAAATAAATAAAATAAAATAAATAAATAAAAATACATTAAAATACACCCAAACACCCGCCTACCCACCCCAAACACAAATCAAACAGAGCTTTTAAACCAGAACTTAAAGCTTATTCTGGCTAATCTTTCTCACACTAGGTCAGATGGAAGGAACTACAGAATGAACTCACCACAAGATGGCTTCATTTTGGCACTTTTCAACTTTTCAACAGTTAAAGAAGTTAGGTACTAAGTCTTTGCCTAACTAGTTCTCTAGGATAATATGCCTTAATGTAAATGTAAAACAGCTGTACCTCCTTATGGGTTCTCCAATTGGAACAGCAATTGGAACAGCACAGGTGTAGCGTATTGATGAGGTAACTTCAAGACTTTGCTTAAAAACCCCAAGCCAGGTTGCCAGGCCTTTTTAGGAACTGTGGTAGTACGTCAATATAGGTAAAGGTATTAAATACACATTACATCCAAAGGTGAGTCATTTACCCTGGGGAGCAGGCTATAGGGAGCTTCAGGCTAGCAGCTTCTCTTGCTCCTCCCCGCTTGGGAGGACAGCAAGGAGGCCATGCATACGCACCAAGCACTTGGTGCACATGCACAGTGGGGGAACCAGTGAAAAGGTAAGCCCCGAAGGTGGTTCCTCCTAAAAGCTGCTACCAGTTCTCCGGGACACTGAGAAAAGTTACTACTGGTTCTGGCGAACTGGTGCGAACCTGTTACATCCCATCACTGAGGGTTGGCCAACCTTGGTGCACCAGGCGTTCTTGGATTTCAATTACCAAAAGCCCAAGTAAGCACATCTGCTGATCAGGGTTTCTGGGAATTAAAGTTCAAGACCAGCTGGGGCACCAAGGTTGTCCATCCCTGATTTAGAGTGCTCCAGGTTCAAGCACCAGCATTTTCAGAATGGACACAAAGAATCTTCTACCTCAAACCTTGATAGTCAATCAGAATTGCAGATTAAGCCCAAGTTTATCTTCCACTGACCAATCATAAATCAAAGTGCAGCACAAAGCAAGATATAAGTAAAGGTCACCCTTGCTCTAAAGCCAGTCAAATCTGACTCTAGGGTTCAGTGCTCATCTCCATTTTCTAGCTGAAGAGCCAGTGCTGTCTGCGTTTATAGATGTTTCCGTGGACATATGGCCAGCTGTTTACCTTCCACTTTGGTGGGAAGGTAAACAGCTGGCCATATGTCCACGGAAACATCTATAAACGCAGACAGCACTGGCTCTTCAGCTAGAAAATGGAGATGAGCACTGAACCCTAGAGTCAGATTTGACTGGCTTTAGAGAAAGGGTGACCTTTACCTTATCGATAGGGACTATCGATCTACTTGCAATTTCTTGCTTTCAAACTGCTAGGTTGGCAGGAGCTGGGACAGAGATGGGAGCTCATTCCATCGTGCAGTACTCGGGTTTTAAACTGCTGACCTTCTGCGTTCTAACCACTTAAGCCATAGAGGTGAGCAAAATCACATGCAATGACACACCTTTAACCACTTGGGGGACCACCGTCTTTAACTATATACAGTACAGTACAGTACTTGAAATTCACACATATTCTTGCACACCATGTTCTTTACCCCTTTGACCAACATGCGAGGTTATATGTGTTTTTCCTATTGCTCTACATTCATATATTTAAAATCTATGCATAGTTTTGAGAATATTCTATTTCCCTGAAATGTAGTGATAAGCTTATAAAAATGCAGATTTCTATGGCAAGTTGCAATTTGTCTCACATGGAGCCCTAGGAGGAGTAAACAGATTCCTTATTCAAGACTTCCAAATCTAGAAAAATCATTTTCCCTCCCAACCACCAGCTACTCTAGAGACAGATATGCTGGGAAGACCAGTCTGCTTACTTGATGGAATGCAGCTTCAAATATGAACCACAGTGTTCATTGTGTAAAATGTATTTTTCATGCTAACAATATCCCAAATAACCTAGGATCTTATGGATGCCTCCGCCCAACAATTATATTTACAAGAAGCTTTTTTCCCCTGAAGAGAATGAAGCTACTCTCCCCTCTGTTTTTTTAAGTTTCTTCTTCTTTTTCCCAATCCTGTAAACTACTTGAATAATTTGGGATGCATTAACAGTACCCTTCATCAACCTAGACATCTAAGAAGCTGGGTTCCTCCGCCCTCCAATACCAGTAAGTACTCAAGTGGTTTCTTTCTCCTGAACAAGTTTGTCTCTTAACAGCAAACAGATGATAGAAAGCGCATTAGGAAGATCACAATTTTAAGGGGTTGCTTGAAATGTTTTTAGGGATGCAATTATACAGAAAGAAAGAGAATGTTTGACAGACTCACATTCTGTTATCTTGGTGCATTCTGAGCAATCTTTTGCTATACTGTACTGTACTAAGTGAAGTTCTCTTGAAAGGAAATGCATGGAGTTCATAGTCAACGATAAGAGGCAAAATGCATATAATGAAATAATTATTTCAAGTCACAGAAACAAGTAGAAATCGGTGGGGTGACCATGTGAGTTTCTTACAGCAAAAACAAGGAGTCTTGTGGTTCCTTAAAGAAGAGTCTGTTTTATTTATCACAGGCTTCTGTGGACTATTGCCCATTGAATCTGAAGGATAAAACCAAGCAGACAAGTGACTCAAAGAGATGCTTAAGGCCTGTCATTTTGTGCAATATATCTCTTTTTGGAAAAACCCCAATGAATTCTGTAGGTGTCATAACCATGTATGACACATATCATTAGCCCTTACATCAGGGATCCTCAACCTATGGCCCTTGGGCCAGATCCAGCCCACAGCACCAAATCACCTGGCCTGCTCCCATGCTCGAGCCACTTCTTCCACCACTGCCACCACCTCAATCCTTGTCCCCTGTGCTTGGCTTGGCTTGGCTTGGCTTGGCATGTCCCTGCCAGCGCTACATAGCAGGGCGGATGTTGTAAGGCTTACAACATCCGCCCTGCTACGGAGCACCATTAGGCAGATGCACATGGCTGTCCACATCTTTCCTGGGAGCTGCTCTGGCTGAGCACAGGTGAGAAGGACAGCCTGGACCCATCCTTCACCCATGCCATGCAGCTCCTCCAGGCTGGTCAGCAGGGAAGTGGTGGAGGGTGGCTTGGGGAGGTCCTACAGCTGCCACCGGTGGTGGAGGGGAGAACAGTGTGTGGCTCAGGGTGGTCCTGCTGTCACTGCCACTAGTGTGTGGGGAATTTGTGTGGGCTCGTGGTCCCCACCACTGAATCCCCACCACTCTAGGTAAAGGTATTAAATACACATTAAAATACACACAGACACACCACATCCAAAAGTGGGTCACTTACCCTGGGGAGCAGGCTATAGGGAGCTTCAGGCTAGCAGCTTCTCTTGCTCCTCCCTGCTTGGGAGGACAGCAAGAAGGCTGTGCATATGCGCCAAGCACTGTAGGCGTGCATGCACACCAAGTGCTTGGTGCGCATGCGCAGTGGGCAACCAGTGAAAAGGTAAGACCCAAAGGTGGTTCCCCCCAAAAGCTGCTACCGGTTCTCTGGGACACTGGGAAATGTTATTACCAGTTCTGGAGAACTGGTGAGAACCTGTTACATCCCATTACTATCCACACAACCATATTGTAAGATTCCAGTGATGGGCTTCAAAGTCTTTTAAGGTTACTGACCAGCCACCTCTAGCAGAATTTCTTAAGCAATCACCCTTTTGGGATTGATATCATGCTCCAGCCAACAGTTGAAAACATACAAGTAAAGATGGATTTCTTATCCATTTATGGAAGCACATGGCAGTAGTAATTCTAGATTAATTAGAGCAGGTTACAATGCAATTTCTCTGTGCAAGTAAAAAAAGCAATTTTTGAAGAGATCTGAAAAAAATTTGGGAGGTACTACAGATGTTTGCAACTATCATTGCAACTTTGCTCACAAAAATGTAAATTCACATGTTTAGCATTTTTTGCTTCTTAGGTGGCGGATTATAATGTACTGCTCAGTGATGAAATCCTTGTCTCAGATTTTGTGTTAGAGCCACCAATATGCTGAAGTCCAGTTTCCTTGCTTTATCCTACCTTCCGCTCTTGATCACACACAATAATTACCTGCAAGCACTATGACTGGAGAATAGTGGCAAAATGTGTCTCAGATTGTGTTTTATGGCTCTTAAGGAAAGCCCAGTTTCCCTCTTTTCTCTCCCAATCTCACCACCATCTCATATTCACATTATCCCTTCCCCATGTCTAGCTTTTCCCTGCTTGTTTTAAATTTAAGTGTTTTAAGGACACTCTTTGTCACCCCTGCTATAGGACACTGTCCCATTGCCCAATAGGGAAATAAAATGCAACATCTGGTCAACTAGGCTTCCTCTACATGTGGAATGTGAGTGGATGATGCTGGCCTGCTCAGCTGTCTGAGGGGATGTAGTCTGGCCCATGGCTGAAAAATGTTGAGAACCCCTGTTGTATACTATACTCTGTCCAGCTACATTCTTTCATTCATTCATTTGGAATAAGAAAGGACTTTTTTAAAAAAACACACACACCAGTATTGGGTTTTGGGTGGGGGGTGCTTCTCTGTCAGTGTTTTATCATCTATAAGCTTCTATCTTATTATCTATAATTTTGCTGAAAGCAAATTTCTGCTGTTTGGATTTTTAGAAAGTGGCTGCACAGAAAGTTCACTCTTTGCTTATAACTGTCTTTAAAGCATCTCTTTGCATATGCACACAAGATACTGGGATTTTTTTCTTTATGATTATTACAGTACAGTACTTTACTCTTATCTTCCTATTACAATTCAGAGGGTTATACTCCCTCCTCCTTAAAGTGCTAAAAATCATACATGCCTTGTTTTTCTTGCAGACTTGGTACCTGAAATCTATGTGATGTATAGCTCTTTTCAAGATGAATGAACTTTCAGAATTATGCCTATGTAGGAAACATCATTTTAAGACACTCACTTCCAAAATTTTCAGTTCCATTAGTCCTGTGAAAACAATTAGCATGTTGGTGTGTTTGAGAAATACTAAGAGCTACACCCCACTCTTCCCAGAATGCAGACAGTACCCTCTGTAGAATTAAAAATGGAGTTTTGTGTACAGCAGATAGCAGAGGTAAGTAAATCAAGATTCTCCTAAATGTATTTCCCTCTCTGTTTGTATGCACAGATTTTACTACTAATGCTAATGGGAATATCACAGATGTCGGGAGACTATGATGCATCTGCATGAAATTCAGGTAATAGAGTTATCCATATCCTCTGTAGATTGGTCTGAGTGCCTATAATGACAAGAAGCCCACACATCTGATTGTATGCAGATGAATTCTGCTGCAAAGTAGAGAACATCCAGCTGCATAAGAATGAATAAGTGGTGTTTCATAGCTGTTCTGTGTGCTGTCCAAAACCACAGTGCTCCTGCATATGCCAGTATGCTTTTAGTGGCTTCACACTGTTGCTGGTTCTTAGGATCTAACATATCTGCAGATGGAGACTGAAGCCATGAAATAAAAAGACGCTTACCATATATACTCGAGTATAAGCCGAACAGAATATAAGCCACGGTACCTAATTTTTACCTGAGAAACTAGGAAAATAGATTGCCCCGAGTATAAGCCAAGGGTGGAAAATGCAGGAGCTGCTAGTGAGTTTCCATAATCACTTCTACATGAACATAAAATTAAGTTAATTGAGACATCAGCTTTTAGAATGTCTATGACAATGTGCAGGTACAGTATATATATATAATTCATCCAGCCCCCAAAGTCGTTGCTCCTGGAAAAGCCATATGGGTGTGTTTTACTTCTGCTTCTGCTTCTGGGAGCAACAAGGGCTTCTTTGGCCGAATGAACTGCTATCAGGGGCTGCATCCAGCTCCCAGGCCATAGTTTGGGCACCCCTGCTCTAGCCTCTTGCTCTCAAGGCAAGCAAACGTGGCTTCCCCTTTCTGGTTTGGCTGTCCCATGGAGCAGCAGGTATGGGCAAGTAAATCCAGACAGCAGCAAGAAAGGGTTTTTTCTCCACAGCAGTTTGAAAGCACCTCCTCCTGGTTTTTGTTGGTCAGCAAACTCTCCCATCTAGAGACGCTAAGCAGAGAAGAGGCAGGCAAATTCAAATTGCTGTGTGTGTGGAGGGGGGACCCTTGCTGCTTTTGTTTTGAGAGACTCTTCCGTGCTTCCAGCAAACTATCCCAGATAGAGAGGTGCTCCAACAACAGAATGGATAAACAAGAGCTGCAAGTGTATGGTATTTTTTTCTCCATGGCAATTTGAATGTGCCTGCCTCCATTGTTGTTGCAATCCCATTGCTATAGAGATACACCCACAAGAGGAGGGGAGGGAGCCAGCAATCCAGAAGCAGCAAGAAAGTTCTCTGTGCCAGTTTGAGGCGCGCCTGCTTCCCCAATCTTCTTTTTCATCAGCACGGCTCAATCTGGGGGTGTCTTCGGGCCCCCACAGAGGGCGCCTCGAGTATAAATCGAGTCACCCTTTTAAACCTCTTTTTTTGTGTTTAAAAATTTGGCTTATATTCGAGTATATACGGTAGTCCTTGGGAGGCAAGCTATGGGAAACCTAAGCAGCATAATAAAAAGTAGAGACATCACCCTGCTAATAAAAGTCAGCATAGTTAAAGCAATGGTCTTCCCAGTAGTAATGTATGGCTGTGAGAGGAGCTGGACCATAAGGAAGGCTGAGCACAGAAGAATATATGCCTTTTGAAATGTGGTGCTGGAGGAGAATTTGAGAGTACCCTGGACAGCAAAGATATCAAATACTGTAAGTTGATCCTGAAGGAAATCAACCCTGACCACTCCTTGGAAGTTCAAATACTGAAGCTGAAGCTCAGGTACTTTGGCCACCAAATGAGAAGAGAGAACTCACTGGAGAAGGCCCTGATGTTGGGAAAGACCAAAGGCAAAAGGAGAAGGGAGTAGAAGAGGATGAGATTACTAACTAGTATCATTAATGTGGTAGGTGTGGATTTGGGCAGACTCTGGAGGATGGCATATGACAGAGGAGCCTGTCATGCTATGGTCCATGAGGTTGCAAAAGATCGAACCTGACAAACCTGTGTGACATGCTTTGGTCCAAATGCTGTCAAAGTACATAAAATCAAGAATACAGGCAGCGGTTTTCAAAGTTCCAGACAGCATCTTTTTCTACCCCTGCCTAGAGACACTAGAGCTTGAACCTCAGACCTGTTTCACACAAATCATGTGTTCTAACACTGAGCTACATTTTCTGCCCAATAAAGAAACTTCTATTCTTTGGTGGTTTTAAATCCAAATATTAAACTGGCCCATTGTTTAGGAGCCCAAGTCTCTATGAGACTTGGCCTTCACAAAGACTTGGGCTTCTGGGAATTGGAGTCCAAGAACACCTGGAGTGCCAAGGTTCGCCATCATGGGCATAGACAGGGGGATGACCATATCTACGATTGTGGGGTACAGTAGACCTTGCATGGTTCACAAGATGCCATGGGACTAGCTTTTCATTCATTCATTACATGCTGTCAAGTTGATTCCAATTTACGGCAATACTTTCCAAATTTCTCTAGCTCAGGCATTGTCAACCCTTTTAAGCTGGGGGCCAGGTCATGCTCCCTCAGACATCTTTGGGGGCCAGATGGCCATTTCCCCCTTTTCCACCACATGGCACTTCCTGGTGTGGTGGAGGTGGGCCACATGAAATGGTGCTATGGGCCACATCTGGCCCATGGCCCAAAGGTTGAGAATCCCTGCTCTAGATATATACTGTATTTGCTGGTGTATAAGACTACTTTCCCCCCCCCCCTGAAAAACATGCCTCCAAGTTGGGGGGGTCGTCTTATACGCCGGGTGCACTTCAGTTGGGATAGACATAGCTGCCCATAGTGCCCTCCCGATGCTCACCCGGTGCCCATAGTGGCCTCCTGATGTCTGCCCGGTGCCCATAGTGGCCTCCCGATGCCCGCCCACCTCATTCTATATACCATCCAGTATCGCGCGGTATCCAGCGTGGCTGCACTGAGCATCAGCAGAGAGATAGGGGTGCCAGCCTTTTTGGCGTGACCGGCCCGTTCTGCTCGGTGGGAAGCAGCGGTGCTCTGCCCCGCCCCTTGTCTACGCAGAGCTCGCACATGCGCACTTGCACACAAGTGCGGGCCACAGGGAGATGTTGAAATCAAATCTGACGTTCTTTTATGTTTTATTTGGTGTGTGGAAGGTGTGCGGAAGAGGGGGTAGTCTTACACGGTGAGTATATAACATATTCTATATTTTGAGTGGAAATGTTGGGGGGTCGTCTTATATGCCCAGTCGTCTTATACGCCGGCAAATACGGTAGATGCTATTTACCATTCCCACTTCTTCTAGGTGCACTCTGGGACTGCAAACCTTGTCCAAGGCTACACAGTCTTTTCCTGGAAACCACAGTGTAATAATCAATTTTGAAGTGTTGGAACTCACAATCATAGTCCCTATGGCCACATACCCCTGAGCAGCATGTCAAAATGTCAGGGGCTGTTAGATCCATAGCAGCCATAGTGTCTTTCACTTCAGCAGTAGTAGGTCTTTTGTAAAATGAATAAGTTTTAGCTGCCCATCAAAGTCACAACAACCACAAAATATTTTGCAGTATAACATGGCTCATAATTTACACACTATATTATTGCTGGAATAATCCTTTCCCCCCACCAGCCAACCCCACTACTATGAGAATTGCAGAGGGAACAGGTAAGCTTGAATGAGGTAAAAAGATAATGTAATTGTCCTTGAAAATCAAAATCTGTCCATGCTTTGACCCTGTAGCCTTGGTTCTTCAAGATATTTTGATTCTTTGGAACAGGGGTATTCTGTGAAATTAGTATCTCTGTTTCTTTGAACTACATACACTTCTCTCCTGCAGCCGAGAGGATCAAACTAGATGTTTCCTAGATAAATAGCAGGCAGCTCTTGTTTCTGCATTACTAAATTACAATTGTGCATAGAGGCATGGAATAGATACTACTGGGAATATAGCACATAATGTGGGGTATGTTATCACTTCCTTCCTAATTTGGTTCCTCTCCCACAACATTTATGTATTTCTTTTTATTGCACACACCATATTTTACAGGCAAGCTTATGTTGCATTATATTTAGGACAGCAAGAGGTAGAATGGAAGAAAACGTTGAAATGTTAAGATTATATTCTCTTCTCTGGTGTCACAGGAATATAGAAAGAGACCTTATATCAAACCAGGACACTAATCTATCTGGCTCAGTACAACCAGCTCTGGCTGGCAGTGGCTCCCCAGGGTTTCAGGCAACTTTTTCTCCAAATGTTACCCAGAGATCCCAGTGATTTCTTTCGGAGGACATAGCCATGTTAGTCTGTTGCAGCAGAAACAACAAAGAGCCTTAACAGTGCGATACTTGGTCACTTGCTTTCTTAATGATTTTTTTAAATGCTTTGTGGTACAGTGGTAATAATAATTTCATATAAGAGATTACTCTGGGTTGAAAGGTTTTTGCTGGAGAAACTCTGCTCAGGAGACACTCGAATAAGGCTCCTTTCATGTCCCCAAGTGCTGCCCTCTGGTATCAAAACCCGATCTTCCAGTCTCCAAGCTCAATTAACCACTAAGCCACCGGAGGAGCTGCGCTGCGACATTGCAGGGAAAACTTTGCTCATGATCTGAGTCTGATCCCAAAGCACTCATGACTGACTCAGCCTGCCATCCTTTCGAAGGCAATAAAATAAGTACCCAGTATTTGGGGAGCAAAATACTAATTACTACATGAACCATACAGCATTCTCCAAGTGCTATGAGGTGGTATAGAAGTGTAACCTGCAAGTATTATTATTATTATTTTATTTTACCTTTCTCCCCTGGTGGGAATCCAAGCTGGTATACAGGAAATTTGAAATCAGTGAGATGCCCCCATTTATAAATTTGCTCTATGTGGTTTTGCCCTGCTCACAATCACTGCATTCATGTGCACTGATAATCATATCTATTCCTACTTTACAGTAAAATAAAATTAATTCTACTAACCAACTGTTCTGCTCAATCATCCTCTACTACCCAATGCCTGGCATAGCATGCAAAAACATGAAAATGGCTAAAATACATATTTTGTTCAGTCCTCATTTTTTATTTCAAGAACAAACAATCAGGGCTAATGATGTACAGTCAAACCTCGCTTAGCGAGCGACTCGCTTAGCGAAAAACTCACATAATGAGCAGGATTTTTCAAAAAGCGATCCGACTCACATAACGAAAATGTTTGTTATGCGAGTCGGATTTTCACTATGGGAAAACTTGCATAATGAGCATTTCTATGGGGAAAACTCACATAATGAAAAATTTCGCTATGCGAGTTTTCCCATATAAATTTTCATTATGCGAGTTTTCCCATAGGAATTTTCACTATGTGAAAAAAAAACCACATAGCGAAAAACTCGCATAGCGAGCAGCCTCGCAGAATGAATTATTTTCGTTATGTGAGGTATGGCTGTACTGCGTCATTCCTCTGCCCAAAATATAACCATGTTGTAAACATATGCAAGAAGGCATCCGATTGATTTAATCTCTTTGCATTTCTATTTTTATTGAGTTTTATTTTTAAATATAAAATGTGTTTTAAGAAGTAGGTTTATGAAAGGCCATCTTTTTAAAAGAATTGTAAATTTTTAAGGGTATTTCACTTCTATGAGTTATTTCTTGTAGATTCACATAATGACATTATAAATCTTTCGATGGAGGCAATTACTAAGGTAGAAATGGCCTATTCCCCATTGGCTCTTAGGCTCAGCTTACTGACATATTACAAGCAGGCTTACCATGGTCATTAAAAACTGATCTGGGATTTATTGTGCCTCTTTAAACTCTCAGTACTTTGAAAAGTATTGAACAGAAAGGAATACAAGGTAGAGTTACAAAGAGATCCAGCGAGGCAATCAAGGGGAAAATAGACTTAATTTATCCCACCAGGGCCAGCCGAAAAGCGACCGGGGGGGGGGGGAATGGTGTATTTCCACAAAAATGTTTAAAATTAAACTTTGGATTTCTCATACAGAAAACTCATAATAGTTCCACACATAATGAACAGAACTGCTGCCAAAGAGGCTTTGCAATTTAGAGGGCATCAGTTTCAAAACTGCTACAGCACTTGCAAAATATACAGGGTTTTTTTTTCTTTTTGGAGAGGGGTGGGTGGGAGGAATACAGGCATCAAGCCTTATGTTGTCAAGATAATTAAGAAAAGAGAGTTCGAGCAAAAAAAAAATTCATATGCTAAGTAAGTTGTTTTTAGCCAATTATCCAGATTAATTGTCTAGACTGTGTATAGAGTAATTAAAGCTAGCAAAAAGCCTTTTGAGCCATTGGGATATTTTAGAAATATATATTTAGAAATATTTATTTCTAATATATCTAGGGGGGAGTCATGCAGGAGTTGTGAAATTAGCACAGGGAGGTTTGGATTTAATGAGATAGCATGCTTACAGGGTTGACAAAATCAATATGCAAGAATGTTTATCATGGTTACTTAATGGAAAAAAGATTTTGAAACATTTATACAAATCTTACTACACTGGATCAGATATCAAATTACAGTGGATTAGATGTCTAAGAATGAGTAAAGTTCTTCTAGTCACCTGACACGATGTAGAAAAAAGAACACAGTAGCTTCCTCCCCTCAGTGACTAATTTCTGTATTCAGCCTGACAGTAGATGGGTCAGGGTTAACACTCTGTGCCTCCTTAACTAATAAAAACTGCTCTTTTCCACTTTGATATCCATTTTATCCCCTTTAACAAGAGACACAAAGCACTTTAAATATCTAAGGTAGAGGTGCCCAAACTACGTCCCATGGGCTGGATCTGATGCCAATTCATCTAGCTCTCACTGCCTTTGTCACTCCTGGAAGCGGGCATTTTACTTCCACCTCTGGGAGTGATGAGGGCGGCGTAGGCCAGATGAATTGGCATTGGGGGCCATATCTGGCCCATAGATGGTAGTGTGGGCCTCCCTGGTTTAAGCAGAGAAAATGGTCGTTTAAAATCTATCTCATCCTGGTGCAAAACAGATTGCAAGGTGTGTTTTACTTCTGCTTCTGGTGGGAGGAACCACATGATCGGCCTGCTGAACCATGTGACCGGCCCATGGCCCAAAATGTTTGGGCACCCCTGGTCTAAGGAAACATCCCACCCATCAGTTATGCAGTAGAAAGATCCTGCTGGCATCACTGGGAATTGTAACTAGGGTAACACTATAGCCTTAAATCTCTAATTGTCTCTACAGAATCTGGTTCCTCATACACAGAGCAATCTAAAATTCTTTTTTTCCATTAAGGCAAACCTCATTTGGACTTACATTCCATCCTCAGAACATACATATAGTGCATTGATTTACACTTTAGCTGTAATAACTTTTGGCTATTAGAGAGCTCTTATTATCCTTTTTTTAAATTGGCTTCAAGCATTTGGAGTCTTGTCTCTGAACCTTGTAGAAGGGAAGGGATCCCATGGCAGAGTGTGAAAGCTAGCATAAAGCCTTCATCACTTCCCATAACATCATGCACATTTTGATAATATACTTAGGGATACATATTACCTTAACAGCCTTAAGTTATTATGCGAAACTTCGAGATTATAAATTCTGTTAAAATTCCAAGAGTGTAATTTTGATGTTGGACGATCCAACTCCTTAAATAACATGACTGCTTTTGGCTATTAATGAAACATTATTCCACCCTTTTGGCAGGAAGGGGTTGCATTGTATCTATGCCTCTGAGAGCTTTCATGGTCTTTTTCTAGTAGCTAATGCTGTTCAGCTCAACTAATGGCATTACTTCTGCTTTTAAAATGTTCCAAGTGTGAAATACAAGGAAGTCTGCATAAGGCTACTCTATGCAGAAAAATGCAAGGATAAAACACTCAATAATTTCAAGCCACAGATGAGAGACTCTGAAGTTTCCATCATGTGAGGAGAAAATATTACTTCTGCTTCCTAGTTCCTGACTCATCTGGCTAGCTTTTCCATTGGATCTTTCCATCTTTATATCGGAGCTTATTTTAAAAAGTAATTAACCTTATCATTCCAAGGCTCAAAAAGTAACGAGAGAATAATGATTTTTAAAAGGATAATACCATCGTACATTAAATACTTTCAAAGTAACCTTTTACTTATTTTTTTCTTAAAAGTAAATTATACCCAAAATTCCATCAATTATTTACACATACAGTATCTAAGAAAACATGGAAAGCCTGTGGCTTTTTATAGTTTATTGTCAATGCTACACACATATGCCATGTAAGTTCCAGGCACATGAATGACATATGTAACCTCCTTTGAATACTCAGTGTGATATTGCAGACAGAGCAATAGACTAGGACTCAGGAGGCTGCCTCGGAATCTCTGATTTTTTTTAAAAAACGTAGCCATGTTAGTCTGTGGTTCAGGCATATCTGAAAACAAAACAAAATAAAAATAAAATAAAAAACACTATAGCACTTTAAAGACTAACTTTTATTTTTATTGTTAGCTTTCATGGATCAAGTCCACTTCTTCAGACAAAGATTGAAACTTACAGGCATGGTTTTTATACACCAAATTCAGGGGGTCAAAGGGAGAAGGGTGTGGTCAAGCAAGATGACAGACAAGCAAGCACAACAATACAGCTTCACACAGCCATTAGCAACAATAGATTATTCAGATTAGCTCTAAATGACTCCCTTTCAGTCTCAAGGTTGCTGAGAAAGCAACTTTTGACCTGCATGTCAGAAAACAAACAAAAACACTGTACCTGGTTACTTTCTGTTTTGCTAAACAGAACTGGCAGGAATGTTGTAATATAATATATAAAATAATATAGCAAACTGTGTATCAAATTTGATAATGTCCCAGAAACCCTTCGCTAATATTTAGTCTGCTGTCTCCCTTTCAATCCTAGTTTTGTAATTTCTCTGTTCCAGAATTGTAACTTTCAGGTCTTGGATAGAGTGTCCAGTTAGATTGAAGTGGTTTGAGACAGGTTTCTCTGTCTTGCCATTCCGGATGTCTGATTTGTGTCCATTAATTCTTTTGCGTAAAGATTGTCCTGTTGGAATCTCTGCTCAGCCATGGAAACTCTCTGGGGTAGGATGGTAAAATCACTCCTTAAATGTCTTACTGAATTATCAGAGGCCCTGTTGGAATCTCAGCCAGTCATTTCCTACCTGATGGTACATAACACACATAGAATTTGATACTGGAAAAGAAACTAAGTACAAACTACTCAATAGTTCTTTTTAGCTACTTCCAAGCTCTGTTGTATATCATTACAACACTATTGCATTTCTCTTGATCTCCGTGTTAAATCTCATCATTCAAAAGGCAGCACCCAATGGCTAATTGGCAGTCAACATGATAATGCAGAAAAATGCATGACAATTCTTCTCCTCCTCCTCCTCCTCAGCCCCAGGCCAGTATTGATGAAGGTGCTGCCTTCCATCAAGATGGATTCATGTGGGATTTAATCCACTTGGGGACCATCACCCTTCTCTGTGGACTTCAGCACCCAAGGCGGTTAGTCTTCAGAGTTATGAGGTTAGAACTGTCACCTGACACTGGCAGTATGGTCTATTCTATTACCAAAGCAGGATAACCTGGCCAGACAATGATACTATAGTTAAATCCAGATTATTTGTAGAAGTGGGTTAGCACACATTTGAATGAATGAAGACAAGTTATCTCATCTTTCTGGGTTTACAATGGTATAACCCCTCGCCGATGGGATATTTGGCAGCTTTTGTGGAGGGGGCAGAAGTCCAAGACCTCTTGCAGAAGGGTATTTCCTTAAATAAGAGTAGATGACTACGGTATTTCTTCTTGTTACCTTCCTGAGCTGAAAATGAATTCTCTTTAGTACTTCAAAGGCTTGGCTATAGGCATAGCATCTAAGAGCAGGCTCAATTTTACAACAAAATAACAATGCTGGTGACAATCATAAAAATATTCCATAGAGGAAGAAATTTGAAAGCCATGACCCCATATACTCTCTTTCTGTCTACCTGTCTGTGGCATGTTTGTATGTGTACTAGAATTACCCTTTCTTTTTTATGGCCAAAAACTAAGGCCACAGGTAGGCTTTGTCATGTCATAGAGGCAGGGCAGGGAAGGACTGGGAGCAGTGATGGGCAGCAACAGGTTCGTACCAGTTTGTCAGAACCAGTAGTAACTTTTCCCAGTGTCCCGGAGGACCGGTAGCGGCTTTTGGGGGGAACCACCTTGGGAACTTACTTTTTCGCCAGTTCCCCCACTGCGCATGCGCGCCAAGAACTTTATGTGTTTTTATGTCTATTTAACGTGTATTTATTGTAATGTGTATTTTATGTGTTTTATGTGTATTTTATGCATTTTATGTCTATTTAATTTGTATTTTTATGTGTACTTATTTTTATGGGTTTTTGATGTTGGCTCCTCCCACATCATTGGCTCCACCCATGACATCATGACATTGGCTCTGCCCATGACATCATGATGTTGGCTCCGCCCATGATGTTGGCTCCACCCACAGTGTGGTAGTAAATTTTTTGGCTGCCCACCACTGACTGGGAGGATACATTTCCTTCCAGGTTTTGCCTCCACCGCAAAGACATGTGAACCATGAGAACTTTTAAGTTGCAGTGGTGATGCTCTACTCACTGCCATGCTCCAAACATGTTAGGCTGAACATCACCTTACTGAAAGGGCAGGAGAGAAGAGAGATTACCCATGGGTTTCTGGGCTTTGTCCCTTTGTGTCATTTGGTGTGACACACACACACACAAGAAATATATCTTCACACTGATCCAGTGAGCTTTGGTGCTTAGACGGATGTAAGTGCCCAGGCTTTAAAACCACTTTGCAAACAAAATCAACCCTTTTCTTCTGCCAGTGTGGTTGACCCTACATTTTGTTTCTCAACCTTGGAAACCTTGAGAATCATAGCAATTTTGCAACTCCTTGGGACTTCAGCTGGCACACTGAGACCTAGATGAGATTTTTTTGTATTTGTCCAGTTGCACAGTCGAGTCGAAACCTTTGCAACCCCATGGACCATAGCACACCAGGCTCCTCTGTCATCTGCCATCCTCCAGAGTCTGCCCAGATCTATGCCCACTGCATCAATGATGCTGTCTAACCATCTCATCCTCTGCTGTCCCCTTCTTCTTTTGCTGTCCCCTTCTTCTTTTCACCGTCAGTATTTGTCCTTCCAATGAGCAGTCAGGGTTGATTTCTTTTAGAATTGACTGATCTGATCTCCTTGCAGTACAGGGGACTCTCAAGAGTCTTCTATAGGACCACTGTTCAAAGATGTCTACTCTTTTGTTAGCTGAGATACATACAAGTATAATATCTTTCCTGTCCTAATGTCACCCAACTTTATCAAAGAAAAGGGCTTGATTTTTAAGCAATCTGATCCTCACTTGCACTATCCAGTTTCTCAGAAGAACGAATGTGGCTAAATATGACTTTCTGCATAGATAACGGGATTCTGTGGCTGCTGGAATGCTTTTAGAAAATTCAGCATTAGTCTGCAATGGAAAAAGTAAGAGAGCAGGAAGTTCTACCTCCCATTGGTTCATGTTATAAAATGCCATTGTTCTAAATTTCCACTCAGAGCCTACATTTGCTCTAGGCCAGTGATGGTGAGCCTTTTAGAGTGTAAGTGCCCAAACACAGGAGCAGGGCAAACTCTGTGCTGGGGAGAGGGAGGAAGCACCCCCCCCATCTGGCTGCTGGGCAGAGGGGCAGAATGAACTCTGTACTGGGTGACAGTGCATGTGCCAGCAGAGAGGGCTGGGAGTGCCACATCTGTCACGGATGCCATAGGTTCGCCACACTTCTCTAGGCAATTCATTTGCAGAAATAAAAGAAACAAAGTATAAAACATTATCTGAAATGCTCAGTGTAACAAACGGAGAGGCCCATGTTTTTGCTTCTATCACAGTGTTAATAAACTCCATTTGGTCTTTTAAAAAAATCTTATTCATTCAGTCTAAATTTAAATGTATTAGTGGCATTTATCTGTCTGTCTATCTATCTGTCTACCTTTTATTTTGTCTGTCTTCAACCTATTTGTGTTTCATATGAAACTCAAAGAGATGAATCCTATTTTCTATTAATTCAGTGGCTGTCATCTTGCATTACCTCATGCAGCCCAGATCATAACAATGAGATCTTAGGGTTTTAAATTAATAATATTGCAACACATCACTCAGTGAAAGCGCTGTAGTCATCCATATCGTGCCCGCTCTCGGGTACTTTGCCTGCGGTCTGATTCCTTCCGTAGTTAGAATGAGCTGGAATTGGATGAATCCAGTCACAAACAATCTATAATTGGTAACTTGAATACATTGAGATCGCAAGGGAAAAGGAACATTAATTTAATATGGTGTTGAGATTTTAACAAGGTGATTTTTTTTTTTTGCTTAAAAAATAAAATAGTTAGGAGGGGAAGCTTTGGGGAATTGAAGATCTGTACTCTCTGAGTGGCATTTTCCACACCTACAAATACATAGTGACAGATAAGTGTATTGCATTGCAGTTACCTTACATATCATGTCAGCTAAAAGCTACGTGTAAAGTCAGATTGTGAAGGCATCAGGGAGCAGACTATAGATTCCATTAACTATTAAAAGTTGAAATTAAATTTTATAGCTGCTAATTCAGAAGAGCCAAGGGGCAATGGGGGGGGGGGAATCGAATTGCTGTATGAGTAAATCATCAAAACTGCTACAAATTCAGGAAGGAATAAAACATTATGCCTAGAGGAAAATAACATACATGATCAAAACTGCATCCTATTGAACATTTACCATTGTTATTCAGGCATCTTTTCTCTCATTTTTTGTTGTTGTTGCTATTTCATGTTGAAATAAATGTGGAAATGTTGTCATTGTAGAGAATAAGAAAAGAAACCAACACCAGACATTTTAGCTGGAGAAAAGAGGCTGAATATGAGAGAAAGATGAATACCTATATTCATATTATTGGGTAGCATGAAGTTTTAATGAACTAAAGCATATGTACACTTAAGAGCGTCTCCAGCCAGTTCTCATCCTTACCTCAGAGTCCCAGAAAAGCTTTAGAAAGATGAACAAGTCTCTTCTTTATTCTCTATGTCTAAGATGAGTTTCAGTAAATAGGCAATGAAAATTTGTATATGGGATTCATTAAGGGCGGCTGCCAATTATCAAATTAGTTTCAAACCGACCTGCTGAGTGTAAATGCAAATTTACCACCTTTGGAGTTGCCTCATTTTAAAGCAATTGATTTATGTTTGAACCAGAGTTTAGAACAAAAGAAAGAGAGAGGGAGAGAGGGGGAAAGACAGAAGTTGTCTTTTGAAGGCTTGCTATCTATGCGTGGGCGCCTTTGTCCAAGTGTCTTGGGGATCTCCTGTTTCAATTTTGATCTTTGCATCCCGAAAGACTTAGAGAGACAATCCAGGTAACTTAAAAGCAAGATATAATCAGAAAGGATTTCGAAATAAAGTCTTTGCCTTGTCACATTAATGCGGCCCTATCAAGTGGCAGTTTATCAAGAGGCAGCTCACAAGGTTTTAATGAGCATGCTGCCTGTTCTTGTACAATACTAATTAATCCCATTTTTTCCACACTGGTGTGATTGCTTCATGAAACCCACATTGTTTTATGCTCAGCAGCAAAGCGGGTTCGTGCTGATTAAATCTCCTTCCTGGTGCTGGAGCCTGACAACTGAATTATACCTTGCTCAAAATAATAATGGGTATCAGCTAATAAATACGGTTTAACACACACAAAACTATGCAGCCAAAATCACACTACAAAATAGGAGTTTGACTTATAGGCACAGCAGTGTTTCATTAAACATCTGTATTATAATTCACTGGTTTTCCAACTGATGTAATAACTTAATTGATGAGAACAAAGACAAGCTTATTTATTCACCCAATTGCTTGCTTCTTGACTAACGTTCTCTGCCCCCACCCCAACAACCCACAAGATTTTCATCCCCCTCGGCATTATTGTGGAAATAAATATGCAATATTCTTTTTATAGAAGTCTAATTTAGGCCCCCTTCTTCCTCCCGCCTTGAGAAATCAACATCACAATCTGTTTCTGACAAGTTCTTGCTACAGAGTAGCAAAGGCTCATTATGATAAGACAGCATTGTGTTGTTTACCCTAGTACTGAAGCATTCTAGCAAAGGTGAAAGAAGGGCTATGTTTCAGGCAGTTAATAAGGAATAATTGCCTGCAACTTTCCATTAAGATTGGAGGGGACAGGATATTATTCCCCCGCTTCATCTACCAAAACCTTCAAATGATTTGAGTTCGCTGGCTTCTAGGCCAAACTAATGGCCATGTAGAAAGCAGGTGGGGCTTTCCCCCCTCTCTACAGATGAAAAGAAATAACCATTTTACCAAACATCAGTCTCTTGAAATGCATTAAAAGTCTCTTAACCACTTTTGTCAAGGAGAACTAGAAAGCTCCAGTAGACCACTCAAGTCTCTTGTGGTGACCTCTTATTTCCCTGGGGCACAACTTGCAAAGAAAAGTAGGAGTATTTTGGACCAGAACTCCCAGTTCCCATACCTAGGAACAACATTTACTGAAGATGTAAAATGGATGAAGAGATTAATCTATGGCAAGGGTGCCCAAACTTTTTGGGCTGTGGGCTGATCATGTGGTTCAGGGAGCCGGTCACTAAGGCCCGGGGGCCAGGTGCAGCCACCAATGCCAATTCATCCGGCCCACAGGAACGATGAGGGCTTCGCGGGCTGGATGAATTGGCATCAGGGGCTGCACCCGGCCCCCGGGCCTTAATTTGGGCACCACTGATCTATGGTGTATTCAGGCAAACCAAATATTGGGACAGTTAGCAACAAAAAGCAATACCAGCCAGTACAAAGAAACACCTCATACAAAACATATTTATTCCCACTTTATGTTACCAGTGCCAAACATGTCACTTACAACAAAACAGAAACAAAAATAGGCTACCATGGAAATGAGATGTCCGAGGAAGACTGCTGGAGTGACTAGAAGGGATAAAATGAGGAATAAGATTATAAAGGAAAGAACTGGGGGGGGGGATTCCCCATCATGTCAGAAGCACACAAAAGTGCTTTCTTGCTTGGAAGGATTTTTGCTGGAGAAATTCCACTCAAGGGATGCCTGAACAAGGCTCCTTTCATGTCCTCAATATATTTTCCCACTGAAGTGGTCCCTGTTTATCTACTTGCAATTGCTTGTTTCGAACTGCTAGGTCGGCAGGAGCTGGGACAGAGACGGATGCTCATTCTGTCATGCAGTACCTGGGTTTCGAACAGCTGACTTGCCAACTTTCCAGCTAACAAGGAGAGCTTCTTAACCACTGAGCCACTGAGAATTGGAATAGAATCAATCTTAAATTACATATAGAGACAACAAATAAATGGTTTGTCCATTTGCAGAGAATGTCTTGGAATTCCATACCAAATACAAGGCACATGTGAAAAGAGGAGAAGTAGAAAGAGCAGGAGGCAGACCCAGAGGAAGGTGGAGAGATAACATCTAAGAAACATTACAAGAACACCAAATAACACCTATGGAGGCTGGTAGAACTGCCAGAGCAAGAACCTTGTATCTTCTCCAACACCTGAAGGGGTAAAAGAGGAAGGAAAGAAGAAGAATCCCAGAATGTTCCAGAATCTGCATTTATTATCTGAAACCTGTGGGCTGCCCTTCAAAACTTAATTTTTCCAAGCTTAGCTGTGTCATACTGTACCCATCACTCAAAGGGGAAAGATTTATTATTATTTTTAAATCACTAGTTTATTTATATGTTACATGTGGGGAAGAATTTAAACCCACTTTTCCAGAGACACAAAAGAAACAGGAGAGAAAAACAACCATACAGAGGTGAGATCCTCCTGCACTGCTATGCAAAATGTGTAACTTTTGGAGGATAATTATCTCAGGTTAAGAAATCTGTTGCATACCAAATCACACAATTCAATATGGAACACATCTACAAAGATGTCTTAACGTGAGATAATTTGAGTTAAGAGGTACACAGAAAGACCCTCCTCAAAGGTTGTGGTATTTTTAAACAACAATTGGGTGTACCCTGGTAACGGCAACCTTGTGTTGCCAGCTAATATTTCACACACTAGGTCAGGCGACACAAACCACAGAATGAAATCACCCAAAAGTGCCTTCATTTTGACAGTTTCACATCAGGTCTAGACATGGAAGAAGAATTTGAGTTACCCCTTCTGCATAGCAGTGCAACAGAATTTCAGCCACAGTCATACTAAGAACAAATTAGAGAGTAAACAAAACAGCAACAAAAAAGAAGACAAAACCCTTTCTGGCACCTTAAAGACTAACTCTTTAAGGCGCCACATTTTTTTTGTCTTTTTGCTATTGTTTTGTTTATTCTCTGTTGTTTAAACTCAAGGCTCTGGCTCCCTCTGTGAGTCAATCTATCTCAAATTTGGTCTTCTTCTGTTCCTGCTGCCTTTCACCTTTCCCAGCATTATTGTCTTTTCCAGAGAATCTTGCTTTCTCATGATGTGTCCAAACATAGACAGTCACAACTTAATTATTCTTTCCTACAGTTAGTGCAGGCATGACTTTCTCTAGGACCCGCTTGTTTGTCTACTTGGCAGTCTAGGGCAGGGTTTCCCAACCCAAGGCCCACAGGCCACATCTGGCCCACAGCACCACTTCATGTGGCCCTCATCCCTTCCAAGGGGATTTGAGAAACGATATGGCCACCTCAGTGTTGGGTTGTCAAAATTCCCGCTACCCCATCATGACATCATGGATGTCGTGGGCATAGCTGTCATCATGATGTCATGACGTCATGACATTGTGGGCATGCGCAGTTCTTTTTTTAGTGCGCATGCATCAAACCTCTATTTGACGCATGCACACTAAAAAATAGAACTGTGCCTTGTCAAACGGAGGTTTGATGCATGCGCAGTTCTGGGCAGCCATTTTGGCTGCCCGGAAATACATTTTTGGAGGTTGCCAGAGAGGTGAACAAACCGGTCGTCCGAGGGTTTACCACCACCCCCAGCGACCCCTCCTGATGAGGTGCTACCGGTTCGGGCGAACTAGTCCGAACCAGTAACATCCCATCACTGGGCCACCTCCTTGAAGCTGTTGGGACAAAATAGCTGTCCCCATCATGCAGACAGGGGGAAATGGCCATCCAACCCTCAAAGCTGACTGAGAGAGTGTGACCTGGCTCCCGGTTTGAAAAGATTGGGAACTCCTGGTCTAGGAAATCTTCAGTGCTCTCCTCAGCACCATACTTCAAATGAATCAATCCTTTTCCATTTTTCACATCTCTACATCATGATCAGGAATACAACAGTGTGGATGATCTTGGTCCTGGTCTCCAGTGTCATATCCTTACTCTTGATTATCTTTTCTAATTCTTTCATTGCTGTGCTTCCAAGACCCATTGGCTGCTGTCCCAATTTAGATTGATGACTGAACAAAGGTATATAAATTCTTTCACTGTTTTAAATTCTTCATTGTCCATGTTAAAGCTGTATTTTTTCTGTAGTCATGATTTTTGTCTTCTTAATATTCAACTACAGCCCTGATATGGCACTTCCTTCTTTTAATTTCTCTGAAAGTCATTTCAAGTCTTTGCTGCTTTCTGGCAGTAATATGGTGTTATTTGCAAACCCTAAATTATTGATTTTTTCCACCAAAGGCCCTTTATTATTTTGATTTTTAAAAATTTAGATGCAGTGATGCACTACTACACTGAAATCCTGTTGTGTCACATAAGCAAAGTCATAATATTAGCCGATTCCTCACAAGTAAATAAATAACAGATTGCTACACATTCCTTTTAACATTTAAAATCACAGTGACCAGTTCCACCTACCACCCCACTTAAATCTTCTTGGATATAAAATTTGCAGTAAAGGTCTCTCTCCCCACTCATCCTCTGGTTCTGCATTCATGTTTTTAGTTATCCATGTTTCTAAACTATTCAAAAAAAAATACTGTACTGTATCCTGAAATGTATAATATACATCTATTTCTATGGTGCATTACCAGATCTGGCCAATAGAGGCTGCTATCAACAATGTAAAATATGGGGTTTGTTGTTAACAACAGCTTTCGGTATCCAAAGTAAGTACACTAGTACCTCGGATAACGATGAGACTTGGTTCCACAAGTCTTGTCTTTATCTGGTTTTTAACATTGTGTGATGCATTGATCACACAAAGTTTTAAAAAAGCCCTGTTTCCCTGGAGGCTGCAGCAAGCCAGAATGTTGGGATTTGAATCCTGACGTTTTGGCTTGCTGCAGCCTCCAGGGAGGTAAGACTTAGGAAATAGCTTGGATCGGGTCTTCCGACCTCCCTGGAGCCAATGCGCACTATTTTTGAAGTTCCCCCACCCTCCTGGAAGCTGCATCAAGCCAAAATGTCAGGATTCAAATCCTGACATTTTGGCTTGTTACAGCCTCCAGGGAGGTGGGGGAAGCCCAGAAACAGCTTGGATCGGGTACTCTGATCTCCCTGGAGCAGGCAGGGGGGTCAGAGAGCCCGAAATGGGTAAAAAAGAGTCATTTTTTCCCCCATTTCTGGCTCTCTGACCTCCCTGCTGGCTCCGGGGAGATCAGAGGACCTGATCCAAGCTGTTTCTGGGCTTTTCCCACCTCCCCGGCCAGTGCAACAAGCCAAAACATCATGGTTCGAACCCTGATGTTTTGGCTTGCTCCACTGGCGAGGGACGTCGGTGAAGCCCAGAAACAGCTTGGATTGGGTCCTCTGATCTCCCTGGAGCTGGCGGGGGGGGGTTCAGAGAGCCCAAAATGGATAAAAAAATGGATTTTTTTTAACCATTTCGGACTCTCTTATCCCCCTGCCTGCTCCAGGAAGATCAGAGGCCCCGATCTACAGCTGCAGGGTGGCTGAGGAAGCTGACGGGGACTCCATGTCGGCTTCCCTAGCCACCTGCCCATGCCCCCGCAGCTGTGGGGTGGCTGGGGAAGGTGACGGGGGAGCCCCTTGTCAGCTTTTCAGCCACCCCACCTCTGCCTCTGCAGCTGCAGGGTCACTGGGAAGCTGAACAGAAAACCCCGTTCAGCTTTCCAACCACCCTGTTGCTACAAAACGACTGCATCAGATAACGCTAACAGATCGTTATCCGATTTTAGCGTTATCCAATGCAGTCGTTATCTGAGGTATTACTGTATTGGAATTTATTCCCCACAAATAAAGGGGGCAACTTGTAATGTAAAATAGGAACAGTTACCCAAACTGTTAGTGTCCAGGGGATCTTTGGAATTAGTAGGCCACAGACCTGGAGGTGTGTAGGATTTCCACCAGCCAGACAACTCTGAACTTTAATTTAGAAATCAAGTCCTAACATGTTTTCAAGTTCTAAGCTCAAGAAATCAACCGCCTGCAGCCATTTTGGTCCCTGGAAAAGGGTGTGCAGAGCTAAACTGTGTGAATTGCAGGGGATTATGGGTATCACAGTCTTGCTCCAGTGGGCCCTCCACTGGAACCCACTAGGGGGAAAACCCTAAAATTGATATCATTGGTATCATACATGAGAAAACTTTTTTAGAGTTCCAAGTCCTGCAGAAAGCTAAGAGAGATAATTCCACCCCGGCCTTCAGGAGGGGTGGAAAACTAAAATGTGCAGGCTTTCCAATGCTATATAAATCAATGCCAAAATCCTGTTGCACAGCATAAGCTAAGCCATAAGTTTCAGTCTGTTCCTTGCCAGTTAAGTAAACAGCCTCCACCATGGGACACAAGAACATGAACAAAATCTCTCTCTCCATCTTGCTAAACTTGGTAACCTGTCGCTTGCGTTGATTTTATAATATTTTGTATTTAGTTTTCTATTGAGCTCCATGCTATCAGTCCAACTTGCAGCTTCTATGTGCTAAATTTCTGCAGTACTTTGGAAATAGTTACGTTGATCAGCCCAAACAGTAGTTCAAATAAAGGTTGTCATAGAAACAGATAATTCAGTGAAGGGGGTAATATTAAATAAGTAGGGTTTTTCACCCTTGCAAATGTTAGGCTCTTTATGCAACAGGTCCAGTTCAAAAAATTATTTGGACATTTGTTTTATATTGTTTAAGAATCCTTAGTTTTGCTGTTTCACAAGGCCTTCCTGGCTGGACATGCTCCAGGGAGCCAATAAAGGAGAAAAGGCAAGCTTTAATGTTGACCATAATAGTGATTTATAACAGGGCTAGCTTCACAGGCAATGAAAGGCAGTTTTGATTATTTATTCTTCTTTTCCTATGATGCAAACAACACTCCAGTCACACACAGTCAAATAGGATGGAAAGGGATGAGGATAAGCCAGGAGTTAATGGGAGGATTTGAAACCAGTTGTTAATGTTCATATTTGGTCTGCTCTTCTACAATGGCAGTGGTAAGCCAAAGTCAAAGTCAGTATTGGTTGAAACACTTATTCTTTATAACAGATGTCAGTGAATGTAATTCTTTAGGGAGGGTGGCCCTCCATTTGAAGAGCTTTTCTCCTTTTTGAAGGTTCGTGTTTTCTTTTTGGGCGCTGTATAAGTAGCCACTCTGCTACCCTCACCCCATCCCAATTTCTCTGGCTGAGGAAGGAAATTACAGGCTTCAATAGGGCAAGGTCATTTTGGAAGAAAAGATGCAAAACACACACACACTGTGGTAACTACACATGTGTTACAGGAGGGATGTGGCATGGTATGTCAATTCTGTGTTGTCCCAGAAGTGGACATTCAGAAAGCACTGTTTAGACCATTCCTCTGAAATAATTGATTGTTGCCTAACTATGCATTTCAACAAAACAACAATGATTTTTGTTCATTTTGTTTCTATTTATATTCATTTTCAGCAAGCTGCAAAGATACAAAGCAATGGGCATTTCAGAGAGTTATTAAACACTATACCTGATTTATGTATTTGTTTTATATCTCACCTTTATCTCAATACTGTGTGCTAAGGTGTTTTCCTACCATCCTACCAACAGTATTGTGCAATATGGTCAGCAGTAGAGTATTTCCTTTTAATAATATCTAATTATCATGATATTTTTTTTCATTTTAGTTTAAATTACGGTAGCATATGCAAATTTAATGCATATACAGTCCTTTTTTTTTGGTGAATGGATTTGATGGTCTTGCATTCAAGAGTCTATGTTCTTAATCCAAGGTCAGGATAGACCCTTTTCCCCTCAATGTAGTAGACAGCAGGGATAATGGGCATGGAGGTCAGCATGTTCCCTCTTCCCCTCTGTGTGATGGATGTCGGGGACGATGGGCATGGAGATCAGGATGGACCCTCTTCTCTTCTGTGCGGTGGGCACTGGGGATGATGGGCACAGAGGTCAGGATATTTCCTCTTCCCCTCCATGCAGTGGGTGCCGGGGACTATGGACATGGAGGTCAGGATGTGACAGACTTTGCCTTCTTAGGATCCAGGATCACTACAGGTGGTGACTGCAGTCATGAAATAAAAGATGTTTAATTCTTGGGAAGCAAGCTATGAGAAACCTAGGGAACATAATAAAAAGTAGAGACATAACCCTGCCAACAAAAGTCCCCATAATCAAAGAAATGCTATTTCCAGTAGTAATGTATGGTTGTGAGAGCTGGACCATAAGGAAGGCTGAGCACAGATGAATATATGCCTTTTGAAATGTGGTGCTGGAGGAGAATTTGAGAGTACCCTGGACAGCAAAGATATCAAATACTGTAATTCGATCCTGAAGGAAATCAACCCTGACTGCTCCTTGGAAGGACAAATATTGAAGATTAAGCTAAAATACTTTGGACACCAAATGAGAAGAGAGGACTCACTCGAGAAGGCCTTGATGCTGGGAAAGATCAAAGGGGCGGCAGAGGATGAGATGGCTAGATGGCATTGTTGACGAAGTGAGTGTAGAGCTGAGTGGGCTGTGGAAGATGGTGGAGGATAGGGGTGCCTGGTGTGCAGTGGTCCATCGGGTCGCAATGGGTCGGACTCAACTGTGCGACTTAACAACACCAACTACTACTACAAACAGGCCCCTTGCAACACAGTGATTTGATGATTCTATCAAAGCACATGTTTACTCAACATGGAAATGGTCCAACTTGGGTGTAGCTGCATGCCCCTAATAAGATTTCCCTGTGATAGGAAACACATAGTTTCTTTTGTGTAGAAATCTCTATTTGCACAGCTACATTAGCATGGGACCTTTTTTCACTGAATAGTCAAAATCCAAGTGAAGATTTCAGCACATGTAACAGCATTTGCAGAAATACTGTTCACGATTGCCAGAAGTCCTGTTGTGGAGGGTCACATGATTGGTTGTGCACTCATTTACAGAGTGAGAGGAAGACTCAATGTGTAATATACAACCAGGAAAACAGCTCATTTTGCTGATGTGATTGTTCTTATGTAATTGCATAAGCTAACAAGATCCTAACCCTTCAGTTTTCCACAGAGAGAATTGGGATGTGATCAAAGGGTTAAAGAAACATCATAATTCCAGCTGTCATTGCCCAGTGCATATGTGATCTAAAGAGAGATCCAGTTTACATTTGCAGCACACTAATGTGCTAGAACGCCGAGGATATATTTATTTTATTAAATATGTATCCCACCTTTCTACCGAAAACTGGTATTGAAGGCAATAAAGGTAAAGGTCTCTCTTGCTCGAAAGCCAGGTGGTGCTCACCTCCATTTACAGTCAAAGAGCCAGCATTGTCTGCATCTGAAGAAGTTTCCATGGTCATGTGGCAGACATGACAAGATACCAGAGCACATGAATGTTGTTACCTGCTACTTGAAATTTCTTTATTTCAAACTGCTAGATTGGCAGGAGCTGGGACAGTTGACATCACTCAGGTTTTGAACTGTTGATCTGCTGACCTTCTAGTTGTCAAGCTCAGCATCTTAACCTCTAAGCCACAATGTCCCCCTGAATTGAAGACATTACACAGCAATGTGCCCTATTTGAAGCATGACTACGGAAGTCCCAGTAAGATCCAGTAAATCACAAGGCAGGTAGATGTTGGAAGGTGTTAGCAAGAGGGATTTCTACTACTCCCACTCCCATTATCCCCCGGGCAGACTTCTGGGAGTGGAAGAGCAAAACCAGAAGGCAAAAGAAATAAATGCTGCATTCTACTTGTTTCTGTTTTGAAGAGGAAAGTATGGCTCCATTGCTCATTGAAAGTCCTCCAACTTCCTGGAGGTCACCATGACACTCCATGGGAAAAGTATTTCTGTGAAAGGCTCTTTTTTTCAGATAATAATGGATAGCAATGCTATTCTCCTTATGGATCATTGAATTGGCTCCCAGGAAGCAGTGGGACTCCCAGTGAGCACCAGAACCATCTCCTTGCTCTTCTAATTAGAAACATACGGAACTCAACATACATGGTGATTTGGAATACCTCCCTCTGCCTGGGAGATTCTGGAGTAGACACAGGAGGAAATCGAACTTGCAACCTCTGGTTTTGTGAATAGATACCTAAATCACAGGGACTGTTGTGGCTCAAGTGGTGAACTTGACAACTAGAAGGTGAGTAGTTCAGCAGTTCAAGACCTGAGTAATGCATGATGGAATGAGTTCCCATCTCTGTTCCAGCTCCTGCCAACCTAGCAGTTCTGAAGCAAGAAATTGCAAGTAGATAAATAGGGAACACTTTGGTGGGAAGGTAAACAGCATTCCGTACGCTCCGGTGTCTAGTCATGCCTGCCACATGACCACAGAAATGTCTGCAGATGCAGACAGCTCTGGCTCTTTGATTGTAAACAGAGATGAGCACAGAACCCTAGAGTTGGATACGACTGGCTTTCAAGCAAGGGTGACCTTACCCAAATTACAAACCTGTGTAGTCAGCTATACCTGTCTTCAAAGTATTGCTCGACAGATCTTTTTGACTTCATATTGTTTCAGTGTTACTGCCTAATAATTCTAAGTAGACTCTGCCTTCACTTCCTTGCAAATCTAATTATTCAGTGGCAGCAGTTGGCTGATTTGGGCATCACACAACATATCATTCCCACCCCCGCCAATGCTTACCCAGAATCTCAGAAACTGTTAGAAATTGTTTTGAAACCTGGCATACTCTTCAGTCATGCTAATTTCTGCATGGGAGCCAAACCTGATTACATTTGGCTCAGCCACAAACTCCTGGTGAAGTGGAGAAAATGAAATAAAACTAAAACTGCTTTTACCCTCTGCGCTTTAGTGGAATGGCCCACAAATTAAGGATCTTGCTTTGAAATGTTGTCTGTTCAGAGATATGAGCCACAACATGGAACTAATCTAATCCCCACTATGTTCAACTCCCTTCCTATGGGGTGTATCCTAATGCCTCTGTGATTTGAAGACATAATTGTGCTTATTTCTTAATTCTCTAAAGCTGTGGTCAAATTAGTGGGTCATCTAAGAAACAGAAGCCCCTTTACTTTTTATAATGCTCAGCAGGACTATTTTCTGAAGGCTATGCGGACTAACATTTGAGGTGAGTCTCATTATAGGACTTGTGGATTTAATTAAGGACTCCCATTTCCATCTCCTACTTTAAGCATTTGTGCTAAGAACCCTCAATCACACTAAATGCTGCAATCTTTTATATTGCATGGCAGAGACTGAAAATGTGTGGCTCTCTAGATCAGAGGTAGCATTAAACATGATGATAATGGATATTTTATGTTAAGATGCAGCTTGGCCATAGATCCACAAAATTGTAGATGGAGCAGAACCTATGGTAATTGAAACCAGAACAAGCACTGGTTAGAGCAATCATGGCAAACCTTGGCACTCCGGGTATTCTTGGACTTCAATTCCCAGAAGCCCAAGGCTCTGTGAATCCACACAAATGCAGTAAACCCATTTGTGTGGATTCACAGAGCCTTGGGCTTCTGGGAATTGAAGTCCAAGAAGACCTGGAGTGCCAGGGTTCACCATCATGGAGTTAGAGCCATACCCAAGTAACTCTGTCTTTCTCCCCATGAGCCATGGTGTCAGATAGCCAATGGGAAACTTGCTTCTCAATACCTCTGACCAACCAACATGAAGCAGGTGAGGAGGCAGTGCATGGATAATTTGGCTCTTTCAGCTTAAATTGTTGTTGGACTGCAGATTACATGAGAGATAATGGGAGCCATTGTCCAGCAGCAAGTGAACACATGTACATCCCCGTTGTAGGGATTAAAATTCCAAGCAAATAATGTGGAGGTTCACAGCTGACTAATTATCTGTCAACCTAAAGCAAAAAAGTTCAATATTCTTATCTGCTATGATAATCGGCTATGATTGTTTACGTTCAAGTAAGGGACCAAGATGCCCTTTGATATTATATCTGTACCCGCTGACATAAAAAGAGAAGCAACCAGATTTAAAAAAACTAAATGGTGGTTTGTCTTTTTGGCTTCCTTATATGTAGAAATTCTCTTAGATTTAGGTCTTCATATATGCATGTTGTTTATTTATTTATTTATTTCCTTCAACTTATTATCCCGCCCAATCGGGTAAAAAACCCAATTCTGGGCGGCTTTTATTTCTTTCCTTTCACAGCAATATGTCTTCAATCGAAGAACAGAAATTGAGAAGTGAAATTAGAGATATATCCTTAATGCTTGTTTGTTTGCTAGAATGCCTTTCAGCTATAATATTTTAGGCACAGGAAAATTATTTGGAAGGAGGGAAATCTGAAATGTGTGATAGACTGGGGCAAAATAAAAAATGCCATTATCCAAATGTTTATGGATCCTTTCAGCTAATGGACTGAAATGTATAATTCTGCCCTTGTCAACAAGGTAATTCAGCAAACATGTTTAGTCAGTGTAGTTCAATTTAGTCCATGACTTTTAGGCCTCTGGTGTCACAAATACATTTTCCCCTGAGCTTTTTGTTTTATATTCACAGTATGAATGTAGTTTTCAAGTTGTATTTCAGGTAGAGAAGTTGCTTAGACTGTAATGCTGTAGCAGTTTTCCTAGCATTAATCCCCTACTAAACTCAACAAAGTTTACTGAAGAAGAGTAGTCACACATTGGATTGTGCTTTCAGCCATGGAGTCATCTTTCCTACAATGCTATTGAAATTAATACAGTTTAAAATATTGAGACTGATTATTTTATTAATGTTAAACTTTTTTAAAAATTACAGTCCATCGTATAAAATTTCAGGGCAGTCTAAATTAAACCCCATGTTTGCCAGCATATAATACACTGAAAAAAGAGTGCATTTCATATGCTAGTAACCCCGGGGGGGGGGGGGCTCCCATGCTGGTGTGTTTCAGCAGCCACCACTGGCTTCTAAGTGAAGGACAGCTTCCAAAGAAGTGGTCTTGCCTGGCAGATCCTGCCCTCCCTGCCTCCTGGCAGGGTGGGGGCAAGATTGCTTCTTTTGGAGAGATTTTGCCCAGCTGAGGTTGCCCTATCACCTCCTGGAAGCTGGTGGTGGTGCCCCCCACCCCCCGATTGTTCCTTTTTGAGCGATCTTGCTTGGCCAATCCTTCCCTCCCCATCTACTGGAGTTAAAATGTAGAAAATTATTTTTTCTCTTTAATTGTGTATAAAAACCAGGGTGTATCTTACACTCCGATGTGTCTTATATGCCAGCAAATATGGTACTCAAAATCAGAGATGGGAAATGTTAACTTTGTAAAGTACAACTTTCAGAAGAGCTAGTCATGCTGATCAGTAGGCTTGGAGTTGTAATCTAGAAAAGTAGCTTCTCTGCCCCAAACACCGCAACAAGAAAACGGTGAACAAAATGTGTACGAATGAATCGATTAGCGCTATTATGTTGTTTTGGCACCTAAACAACAGGGGTCCAGAACCCACTTAGCAATTACATGGTATAACTCTTGTACTGTATAACTGAAATGCTAGCAATTACATTCTCTGAGCAGTTGACAAGTTGATTAGCGTCTTGCCCCAAACAAACTGAGTGCTAATTTTTACCAACCGCAGAAGGATGGAAGGCTGAGTCAACCAGGAGTCTCATCAGGATCGAACCCACAATGTCAGCAGAACTTTGGCTGCCGTACAATGGATTAACCACTGTGCCATGGGTACTCTGCCATTGCTCCATCAATCTCTAGTTTGTTGTTACGTAAGCCAGAGTTTGACACATTAAAAATGGGACTTATGTATTCACTGGGAAATGAAAGTGAACAACCTCCTGAGCAACTGGTATAACAAGACTGTTGCACATGCAAAAAATGATTTGCATACTTTTCCCCCTGTGCCTAAAATATAACAGCTGAAAGGCACTCCAGCAAACATGGAAAAGATAGATATGCTTTTTGCCTATATTTCTGATATCTGGGAACCTCATTAGAAAAAAATGAGATGTCTTATCAGAGGGAGTCCTTTGCTTCGTACATGACCTTCGTACCTTTATGGAGGAGGCCTTCCCCAAAAATTGTTTAGATGTTACTATAAAGGACTATAAATTTGTCATCTACATTCAGAATAAAAAGTACGGTTGTTACTTACCAAAATAGAGAGAGAGAATAACTCACAGATAAAGAAAGCCAAGATAAGATGTGAAATTACAGAGAATGTGCATAATGTATAAGTATTAATGCACATTGTCAAATAAGTGCCATATATAAGTAGAAATACAATGTCCAAAAACCTCTTGCATAAATTTACAGCCATGCAATCTGATGACATCATCAGAGGCAGGCTTTTATAGATCATTAAATCTTTCCTGTACCATCGACTCTAACCCAGGCTCCCTGAAGATCCCTTTTAACTGGGGAGTGTGTGTGTGCTTTTTTTATTTTATTTATTTTATTTTTTCTTTGGCCCCACCCACAACATCATGATGTCATGATGTTGGCTCTGCCCATGACATCATGACATTAGCTCCGCCCATACTGTGACGACATCATGGTGGGGTAGTAAAAATTTTGACACCCCACCACTGATTGATGGGTGCAATCTTGGTGCAATCCTTTTGGTAAGTAACCAACACACTAGCTCAGTGTTTCCCCAACCTTTGGTTTTTGGACTTCATTTCCCAGAAGCCTAAGTTAATTCCCTAAAGCACTGATCAGTCAATATACTGACTTAGGCTTCTGGGAATTGAAATCCCCCTGTGGAGGCATGTGCCCCACACTGGGAACCACTGTGCTAGTTCTATCTGCTCTACAGATGTCAACTGTTCATGAGAAACTTCAAGATCACTTTTCCTCCTTCATCTTTGAACTGGGTTTTGATTTGACTGAGCTGTCCTGTCTTTCAAATAGAGAACTGACGTCAGACTATCTTTTAAATAAAAGATTGTCCTTTATCTCTCTTTTTTTTTTTGGGGGGGGGGAGGGAATGTTTACAAAGTACAGCCAGTATTTTCATCAAAGACTTTGTTGTCTTCTTGAATAAAAAGATCACTTGAAAGGTTGGCATGGTTCCTTCCAAGGTTGGCATGGTTCCTGAGCAAAGCGCATGCACCCCCTTCATGTACATCTGAATAGAGAGAAATTATGCAAATGGAGCAATGGTTGAAGAATGATAAATCTGATAAAACAGGGTTACCTAGCCTAATCTGTGGAAGTGATGATCATGAAGAAATGTTTCTCTTCCATCATCATTGAATTGTCTCAGTGTCATCCAGTAGAGTCTGAACCATGCCTTGGAATTTCGGCACCTAGGCTTTGCCACCCTACAAATTAAGCTCGAGACTGGCGTACATTACATGTTATGTCTGCATGTTTTATATTTCTTTCTGCTTGGCGATCTGTGAGTAGGAAGGTTCACTTCCTTCCTGCAGCAAAGACCAATTGGTGGGTTTATACCTTTCTGGTAAAGGTAAAGATAAAGGTAAAGGTCTCCCTTCTTCAAAAGCCATTCATGTCTGACTCTTTGAAGCCAAAGAGCCAGTACTGTCTGCATCTGCAGACATTTCCATGGTCATGTAGCAGACATGACTAGACACTGAAGCACACAGAATGCTGTTACCTTTCCCGTCGAAGGGGTACCTATTACTCTACTTGAAGTTTCTTTTGAACTGCTAGGTTGGCAAACAATGGGTGCTCGCTCAGTTGTGCAGCACTCAGGTTTCAAACTGCTGACCTGCCAACCTTCCTGTCATCAGCAAATTTAATTTTTGCACCCTCTAACTTTTAGTACCCTGAATGAAAACCTCGTCCATCTTATCCTTTTTAGAGCTCTTGAACAGAACTTTGCCTCCAGGAGGCCTTTACAGATCTGGTCCAAGCAGGAGGTAAAGTCCACGTGGCCTGTGTTCAAGAAGAAACAATGATTCAGTTGGCCTTTGAGTGAGGCCAGGGACAACCCAACATCAGAAGGCAATATGAGAAATACCACCTCCATTGTCATTTCCCAGCTGAGATCACCTCTACCTCTTCTTTCATGTTCTTCCCTACATCTCCACCATTTCTGCCTTACCACCTCTTCCTCTCTCTCCCCCACGCCTTTCTCAGGAACATCTACCTCTTCTTCCCCTGTCTGCTCTTCTGTTGTTTCTTTCCCATCCTCAGCATCTTTGCCTCTTCTTCCTTTCCCTCTGCTGTTTCTTTGGACCATTGATGCATCTTCTCCACCCTCATATTCAGTTTCCCAGCATACCTCTGAAGAGAGCAACCCAAGTGAATAGTTATCTGCAAACTATTTTCTAATTGTCAGGCTCTGCAAATCTCTCTGAGCTGGAGGTTTTCTGTGGGTTATGTAGGAAATCACCTATACAGAGTCACAGGTAGTTTCTCTCTCAGTATGGTCTACATCCATAGATAGAACATGAAAATTACCAGGCTCTAAGACAGGGGTTCCCAACCTATGGCTCATGGGTCGGACCTGGCCCTTGACGCCAATTCACCTGGAAGTGGAAGCGAATGTGTTTACACATTTTATGTCAGCTGTAAAACATGACTGTGCATGCGTAAATGCACACACGGCTGTTGTGCATTTACAACAGCCATAAATGTGCCAGCTGTCTGGGGGGGGGCATGGTCAGGCCTGCAACAGAAAACGTTTGGCCACCCCTGCTCTAAGAGGGCTTCTGAGACATGAAAATTAAAAGTAGCTGCCTCCAGAAAATGAGCAGTTTCTAAGTTTTGGGGATGATGACAAATTAACGACTATTGGTGGCTGCTGACCATGGGTGCTTCACCATGGCCAATGTGGCCTGGCAGTCCCTGGTCAAGACAATGTTAAGAACTACAGGTCAGCCACCAACATTCATTTCCTGGGAAAGTTGACCGAATGACTAGTAGCTAGCCAGCTCAGGTTGCTCTTGATGACTTGAAACTGATGATCAAAATCCATTTCAATTAGGTGTTAATTTAGCTTTGGAACGTACAAAAATGTTTCTTGATCAGAGGAACTCAAACGTGGCATCTTGCTTCAATGTACTAGAGACAGCATTCCATGATAATATGACGAACGTATGTTCTGACCCTGAAAACAGAACTGCAGCAGAAGCATTGTGAGCTTCACAACTAGTTGTGACTCTATATATTTTCTGACTCCAGGTTAGAAACACAAGAAAAACAATGCTTTCTGAATCAAGTTGTAACAGACAATTAGAAGATTTGCCTTTGAAACCACAGATATCCTCATACAAGAGGGAAAATGTGTGTTTAGTGTCACAGATTGGGAGTAGAAGGAGAAGCTTGTAGAAAATTCCAGCCTAATGCTTTCTCACAGCTGTTGATATTTGCAAGGCTTGCTCAGCATATGTCATCATGGGCTTAGAATGCTACTAATCACTTTAACCAAGATGTGCCAGTCCAAACAGACAGAAGCAACAGTAAAAAGGGAGAAGACAATCAGTACACTATTGGTTAATAAAAGACCAGTTGCAGCCCTTATTAATTATAAAACAAAAAGCGCTCCCCCTGCACAGCCTGTCCTCCCCTTACCAGAGCCAGGTATCCTGGCTTCTTTCACATCACTGAGAAGGACAGAATACTCTTTGGAGCAACAATGATTTATTGACAACCAAGAACTATGTATGGTATCTCTCAGGACCCCATTTCCTCTCCCCTCAAAGTCTTTCCTCTAACTTCTCCCCAATTCCCTCACAGTAGGAGTCAGTCCTAGTTCAGACTGGTTGGCCAGCTAGTGTTGTTTCCAGAGGCGTAGCTACCGCCGTATCAGCCGTATCAATTATACGGGGCCCCCGGGCTACGGGGGCCCCCAACGGCAAAAAATAAAATTAAAAATAATCTCCTCATAAAGGCTCTGTTGCGGCAGCAGAAGCTGGTTGAGGATCCGCAGGGAGCCCCGACGGTACCGGATCGCTTCCAAACCCATGGCTAAGTTTCCACGGCAGGAGGCGGAGCCGCAACAGAGGAGGGAAAGGGGAGGCAAGTTGTTCACCAAGCCTCCGCTGGGTCCTAGTGCGCCCGATTCATGGCTCCCATTCCCTCGCCCCATCCCCGGAGAGCATCGAAGCCGTGTAGACCGGCTAAGCTTCGCGTTAATTTCAGTAGAATTCCGAGCCTTAATTGGGTCTCTTTCGGGAAAATAGCAAAAATCCGAGTTTAGTCATAATCACAAGGCCCAGCTGCTTCCGAAGAGGTGGATTGATAGGTTAAGCTGCCGAGTTAAAAAAAAACAGCACTTTTTTTTACACCAGTGCAGGACAGAATGAGCTCCCGTCTTTGTCCCAGCTCCTGCCAACCTAGCAGTTCGAAAGCAAAAAAAATTGCAAGTACTGTAGAGAAACAGTGTTCCGTGCGCTTGTCATGCCTGCCACATGACCTGTCACCCCAGCATCGAGGTGGAGAGCGCCGCCCGGGCTGGCGCAGCCTGCCAGGGAGCCCCTGCGGCGACCGGGGGGAGGGCCTCGGGGCTGCCTCGCTGCGCCCGCTCGCCTTCCACAGCTGCCCCTTGCCTTCGCCGTGCGCGTCGAGGGAGCGGTCGTGCGATGGCAGCAGCGGCGGCGCGGCGGTGACAGCAGAGGCGGAGGAAGAAGAGGCCCCAGGATTAAGGTAAGTGAGGTTTTTGTGTTTCGGGTGGGTGGGTGGGTGGGTGGGTTGAGGTGTGTGTGGGTTTTTTTTTTTTACATTTTAATTCTATTTTATTTATTTTATTTTTATTTATTTTATTTTTATTTTGGCCCTGCCCATGACGTCATGGCGTTGGCTCCCCCCACGACGTCATGATGTCATGACGTTAGCTCCGCCCCACATATAAAGGGCCCCCAAACAATTTTTATACGGGGCCCCGCCAAGGTAAGCTACACTTCTGGTTGTTTCTGCTACTTTTGATGCACGCTCTCTCTCTCTCTCTCTCAGCCTTTCCAGGGGGGGTCTCTCCAGCCCTTTGACAGTGGAAATCCAGTAGGGACTTAGCTGTAAGAAAGTGTTTGTGGGTTTCAGCAGCAGGAACTTGAAACTGGATCTTAGCACTGTCCATGGGGCCTCTTTTGTATGGATAAGGTAAAGGTCTCCCTTGCTCGAAATCCAGTCATGCCCAAACCTAGGTAGCGGTACTCATCTCTGTTTACAGCCAAAGAGTCAGCACAGTCTGCATCTGCAGACATTTCCCTGGTCATGCAGATACTTCTCTGCATGGTACACTGTTATCTTCCTACCGAAGTGGCACCAATTTACCTATTTTCAATGTCTTGCTTTCAAACTGCTAGGTTGTAGGAGCTGGGACAGAGACAGGAGCTCACTCTGTCATGAAGCACTTGGGTCTCGAACTACTGACCTGCCAACCTTCCAGTTATCAACTTCAGTATCTTAACCCCTAAGCCACTGCAGTCCCTCTGTGTACAGGTAGACTCATGAAATTACATAATTAGATCAAATTTTTGGAATAGTAGCTGTACTAGTCTGTGTTTAGACTAGTTTAATTTATTTAATTATACTGGAGTAGAAGTTAAGCTGAATTCTAAAAGAAAGAGGGAGAGTTTGTTTGTGGCTGCATGCAAAAGAGAGAGCTTAACAATACATCCATTAAGGAATTGTCTGCATCCACAGCAGAGTTTGGGAAGTTGTTCTTAAAAATACATTATTTCATTTCCATGTATTGGTTGTTCTATTTGCTTTTCATGTTTATCTGTTATCTTGTGATATTCTGTGATACTTTGTGATACTTTGTTAGCCACCCTGAGTCGCATTGTGAGTGGGCGGCATACAAGTGGAAATAAATAAATAAATAAATAAATAAATAGTGTTTTAAAAGTTATACATTATTCAACCCTTTCTCATCACTGTATGCAACTTTAAAAAAAACTTCTATAACATAGCAGTATGGCTTAAAACACAAAAAAAGTCTTCTCAATATGCTTCTAAAACTACCTCATATTGTAACTTGTAAAAGTAACTAGAATGTCAAATATATCATTCATTAAATTACCTTTAAAATGTAATTTTGTTCTACTCTAGTTCTTAAAATGTAACTCATTACATATAACTAATAGTTTGTTACTTTCAGGGTCTGATTCAGAGCTAAGCCTCTAAGAGACCTTGCAGCAGACAGCAGGCTGTAACCCTCGATCCCAGGGCCTTAGTTGTACAAAACACATAGCTCTCCCATTGAATGGGGCACCAGTCATAGAGGAGGCATGGAGGGAAACTCCCCCAAGGGACTATGGGGTAGAGTCTGGGCAAGGAGCTCTGGAGGATGGAGATAGGGCCAATATAAAAGAAACCATGGGAGGCTACTAGGAAGAGGGGGAAGGAAACTGAGGAAAAGTATAAGTGAAGGCAAAATACCAGAGGTCTGTTGGACAGCAATGGGTTGTCCTTTTGGAGAAATATCTGAGTAACTATCTAGCCAAGAAGGACCAGCCAGAAGAACCTCTCCCAACAGATTGGTCACAAGTTTTATTGAGTAGGCAGTGTTTTCTTCTAATTCTGTGCAGAAATAATAATTATGATGATGATTAATTTCTTTGTCAGCAGCATTGTCATGAGGTAGACTTTCACTTCTTTCATTTCAATCAACTTGTAAGGTGGGAACAAATTCTCCATAAAACATTTTGATTTGTCCCATTGGAGACAAGATTAAAATAACTCCATCAGCTAGTTGCCCACACATTTAGACAACTAAGACTGAATTCATTCATTCATTCATTCATTCATTTGATTTATATGCCACCCTACTCGGTGATGAGATGGCTAGATGGTGTTGTGGAGATGGTGGGCGCAGAGCTGAGCGAGTTGAGGGGGATGGTGGAGGACAGGAGTGCCTGGCGGACGGTGGTCCATGGGGTCGCAGAGGGTCGGAATCGACTGTGCGACTGAACAACAACAACTACTCGGTGAAAACCGGCTCAGGCAGCTCACAACATACAATCAAATACAATATAACAATTCAATAGAACAACACAATGTCACAGTATAATCTAGTATCATACATCAATAATTCAAAACAATAGAATGTCATAAAATACAGTCCGCCCCAACCCTCTGGAACCTCCTGCCCATCGAACTGCGCCTGCAGACAGAGCTCTTGCCCTTCCGGAAGGGCTTGAAAACCTGGCTGGCAGGACATATTTGGGGACCAGGGAACACGGGTTCCCATACTAAGTGGCTTACTTAGGGAGTGCCACTTTGGATCTGGACCAGGGGGATACTGGCGTGTAGTTTGCACTGTTTTTACTTCAAATAATTTTAGATAATCTTTTAAACTTCATGATTTTATATGTTTTTATCTTTTACCTCTGTTTTATGACGATGTAAGCCGCCCAGAGTCGGGTTCTCCCGAGTGGGGCGGGGTAATAAATTCAATAAATAATAATAAAATAATAATAATAATAATAAAGCCCCAATATACATCATAAAGTTACAAAAATATTACGAAAAACATGTGAACATTGCACAAAATATTACACAGTTATTTTGCAGCAAAACAGCAAAATAACTGCAGCAAAACAGCAAAACAACAAACACATCAACATCAATGCATGTCATAAAACAACTACAACCCGACATCAGCTGATTAACTCAAGTACATCCAATTGAAAACCAAGGAGATTTACATCCGAGTAAGCTAGCATAGACACTGACTGGGAAACGAGAGGCCAGCAGTTCAATTCCCAAGTACTGCAGGACAGAATGAGCTCCTGTCTTTGTCTCAGCTCCTGCCAACCTAGCAGTTCGAAAGCAAGAAATTGAAAGTAGATAAATAAGGATCACTTTGGTGGAAAGATAAACAGAGTTGCACATGCTCCAGTGTCTAGTCATGCCTGCCACATGACTACAGAAATGTCTGCAGAAGCAGATAGTGCTGGCTCTTCGGCATTGAAACAGAGATGAGCACTGAACTCTAGAGTCAGATATGACTGGCTTTCGAGCAAGGGAAACCTTTACCTTTAAGCTTGCATAGAGAGTATTCTAGTTGAATTTACTTTATTGTACTGCTAGTTGTTCAAACTAACTTGCTTCTGGTGGAAGTGCAAAAGAAATGACAGCAGACAGATTCATATTTGCAATATATTTCAAATTATGTGGCCAATTAAGTTGTATTTGAACAGTGTCTTTTTTCTGAAAGGTTTTAAATGTGCCTGATACTTGTGATGGAAAGGATGAAGTAATTTGGGTGACTCTTTCCCTCTGTTCTCTGTCCACCTTCCCCAAACCACAAGTTGATAACTGACCTGTTTCTATACCTATGTATTATTAGCATAAGTAGAGAAGGAGAAAAGACAAAAAAATTGCTTTAATCCAGGCTGATGTGTGACTTTGCATAGCACTTTGAATGTTATTAAGTGTTTGAATTCCTTCCTGTGTCTTTTTTAGCCTCCATGACTGTCTTTCTCTTTTGCTGACAGCCTCTGCAGGACCAAATTGACAGCTCTTTAAAGCAGCATGACGAAAAGCAGCATTAATTAAGTCATTGCCGGACTGTAATTGTGTTAAGAAGTAAAAATCTAATATGAGAAAAGGTTAGTGAGTCCTCTCTTGTGTCAGATTTTCTACTCTCTATGAATATTAATGCCCTTAATGAAGACAATCTTTGCCTCATCAAGCCGTTGCTCTGTATTCAGGTGCCAAAACTCAGTGCCATTGATTTGTTTTTAAAGAACAAATATGTCAGGGGAGAGTGACTGTCCTGTTTCTTATCAACATCATAGAGAATGCTTTTGTATTCCTGGAAAGAGTTTATAGATTTTTGCATGTGTATGTGTGCCTCATAGAAGTGGCTCGTGTGATGGAAGGGATAGAGGATGGGGGAACTCGAATATAATGCTGAAACAAGATAAATTGCTTGGAAGAACTGAGAAAGAAATGTTAGCCTTTATTGTGCTGATCACTTTTACCACCAGTTACTGCTGATTCTGCTTTGGTGTGTTCATGAGAACACATGAATGGCATTCTTCTATGGCACATGGAATGTGAATGATCTTCTGGAAACATCCAGGAATTATTATTTTTTAAATGGAATGAAGAGCTCTGTGTGATAAGGAAATGAATGTCTTTTATACTGATTATGTTTGCTCTTGGCAGGCATATAATGATCAGTATCCAGATGTATTTGTCCACAAGCACAAATGAACTTTTACTTGCCAAGTTCTATTCCTGGACTATGCACAGAAAAATAATGGGCTTCAATACAGTTTCCACTTGTGCAAACTAGAATTATTTTGTTGAACAGCCAATTGCAAAATTAGTAGCACACCGCCAAATGGCAAGAATAGTGATTGTGCATCTGGGGGAACCAATGGAATTCTGCTACTGCACTGTTTTCCTTTATTAATGTAACACTTGATTTAGGACAAGAATGAGTAAACTGCACTCCATATAATGTTGGACCTCAAATCCCATCACTTCTAGCCAGCATAGACAACAGTGAGGAAAGCTGGGAGCTGGAGTTCCACTTTGTCCACTCCTGATTTAGGTCAGACATAATAAAAGTGATGAATGATAAGATTTTTTGAACAGATGGAACCTCTTGGGAAACATCTTTCTTTCATTCTTTTTCTTTCTTTCTTTTTCTTTCTCCCTTCCTTCCTTCCTCTTTTCCATATTTTTTGTCTGCTTTATTGTTTCCACATTCCATTCCAAGTCTAAGTGGCTAATTGCACTGAGGGATCAAGTTAGTGCAGTGGCAGATATATATAGGGATTTGGTGTATGACCAAAAATGTCTGTGCTATAAATGTCACTCCATAAATTTAATTAGTGACATCAGTCAAGATAATATTGTCCAATGCTTTCAGCCCTTATGAAAAGCTTGGCTAAAATCATGGATGTGAAGTGCAATATTAAAATATTAATTCTTCTTCTTCTTCTTCTTCTTCTTCTTCTTCTTCTTCTTCTTCTTCTTCTTCTTCTTCTTCTTCTTCTTCTTCTTCTTCTTCTTCTTCTTCTTCTTCTTCTTCTTCTTCTTCTTCTTCTTCTTCTTCTTCTTCTTCTTCTTCTTCTTCTTCTTCTTCTTCTTCTTCTTCTTCTTCTTCTTCTTCTTCTTCTTCTTCTTCTTCTTCTTCTGCTATATCTGAATCCGAATATAGGCAATCATCATGCCAATCAGATATGAAGATTTTCCTGAGAATACAATGCAATGGCCTTTCATTTGCCTTCTGCATCAGTCATGAGCCCTTTTGGCACACAAAGTCCTTCTCAGCCCCAGGCCAGTATAGATGAAGCTGCTGCCCTCCATCAAAATAAATTCAAGTTGGATTTAATCCACTAGGGGACCATCACCCTTCCCTGTGGACTTTGGTACCCATGGTCGTTAGTCCTCAGGGTTGTCAGGTTAGTTAACTGCCGCTTGACACTCGGCATTGAGTTGCTGGCAGTATGGTCTACTCTATTGTCATAGCAGGATAACCTGGACAGACTATAATATTAATTATATTACCAAGAATATGGCCAGAATTCTGTTAGTTACAATTGCTCATATAAGTCAATTAGTGTAACTTTCAGCAATAAATTGTTACAAGTTAAGAAGTCAGTGTAGACTGTGTGTAGGACAGGAAATGCCGAAAGTGCTTTCATATTTTGTACCAATTTACTACATTGGTGGAGATATATAACCAGAAATAGGTAATAGGATTCTGGTCTGAGTGAGATAGCAACATTATTCTGGTATGTTTGCTTTTTAAACACCTACTCTTGTCAAGTTAAATTATTTCACACATACTCATATCCAAACTCATTTTGTTTAATTTTATCTCCCATAATACTACTCTCAAAAACCCTTCAAGGCACCTTATAACATGTGCATATAAGAAAAACAAAAGCATCAATACACTCATATAATGAAATAGCTAAAAGCAGTAAAATGGTAGTGACTAATAATTTGACAGTGAAGTAACCCATAAAGCTTTAAAAAATGGCAGGTAGAGTCTAAGGACACTACCATCAGGGATTTAGTGCATGAATTTGATGTGTTGAATTATGCTCATTAGTTCATTTATTTCTTTTATTTCATCCATTAGTTAAGGGTGATGTTTCAAATGGGGAAAAAATAAAGGCATTTGTTCATAAAATTAAGGTTTTCATAAAATGTTCATAAAATCTAAGGTTTCTGAGCTAAGGTAAAGGTCATCCTTGATCAAAATCCAGTCATATCCGACTCTAGTTTTCAGTACTCATCTCTGTTTATAGCCAAAGTGTCCCTACAAAGGTTCATCTTTCCTCTTTCAAACACACTTTGGATCTTCTGAATTGGTTGGGTATTTTTTTCACTGGACCCCAGACAACCACCCCCACACACACACACAAAACTGTCACTTTTCCAATGCTACTACCGAAAGCAATGATGTAATCGCCTTTGCATTTTTGGCTTTTAGTTTCTACCAATCCTTAAAGTCACTGAGACGATCTTTCAAATGACATAACCCTTATTTTCCTAAGTGCCTTAGTTTTGGTGTTGCAGCTTGGCAAATGTACATGATTTTTGTTACATTGCAAGAGCTGTCAGACCACCCAACTGAAACGTAAGATGTTCATAGAACTCACGTCAAAAGCTGATGATGATTGTTACAAAAAAAAAAAACAAAAAAAAAACAGTAAAACCCCAACGTACGTATAACTTGAATTATGTAAAATTCGAGTTATGTAAGGGTTTTTTTTTTTTTGCGTAAATTGGTGTCCTGATTTATGCAAAAAACTTGAATTTTATAAAGTTTTATGCGATTCTTTAGAGGTCAAAATGGTGGTGGTGCCATTTTGATCTCTAAAATTCAGGTTTTTAGTGATCAAAATGGTGGCACCACCATTTTGGTTGCTATAAATCCACCCACCCGCACCAGTGGAAGTCTCAAAAATTGACATACCATGGTAGTGGTAAAGGAGGAGGCTCCCCAGGTGGTGCTGCAAGTGAAAACCTGCAGCCAACGATAGGGTTGTTGTTGTTTGCCCATTTCGTGCTCTCCCATGCACCTACAGCCTCTGGGAGGGTTGGGGGACCGATCCACGCTGTTTCCAATGTCCCCCTACCTCCCTGGGCGGTGCTGCAAGCAAAACCCTGCAGCTGATGACAGAGGTTTTTTTTCCTGCATTTTGGCTTACAGCACTGCTTGGGGAGGTCGGGGGATGTTGGAAACAGTGCTGATTGGGTCCCCTGACCCTCCCAGAGGCTGCAGGCATGTCAGAGAGCCCAAAATGGGTGAAAAAAAAACCTCCATCATCGGGTGCAGGTTTTACTGTAAATGAGAGAACAGAATGAACATTATTGGGCATGGGACAGATGACAAAGAAAGAACAAGGCAAAAAATTATAAAGGAACAAATTGCACAATTTTAGCACTACCACAAGAGAAAACACACACTCCACTGTTTTTAACTAATCAGCAGTGCTCTGTATTGTCTAAGATGAGCTCCATTTTCATTAATTCTAATGAAACAGCAGTTTGAGCCATTTACTTTACACAGTACGCAGGAATGAACAGGAGAGCTGGCTGCCATCTTTGAGTTGATGACACCTAGCTCGTAACCTGTGAACAACTTCTTCAAGTGGTTTCATGCAGAACCCTGTTAAGTAAATTTCTGGACACAGTTGAAAATTGTGGTTATGACCCATAAAGCCCTGCATGACTTGATATACTGACAGTTAGGTGTTAAGATTCTCTGAAGGACTGTCGTCTCCTATATAAGCCTACCCAGGCTTTGAAATCCTTTGGGAGTCCTTCTCTTGCTCCTTGGTGGTGATGTGAGAGACAGTTTTCTTGGTGGCTGTTCAAATTCCTTATCAAAAGAAGGCTAGACTGCCCCCCCCCCCGGTTGTCCTTTTTATGAAGGCAGGTTTTTGGCAACTGATCAGTTTTTGGGGAAGGAAGTGATTTTTTTGTACCCTCTAGGCACTCTGCTTTCTTTATTGATGTACTTTAAATGATTTAAAAACACATTTTTAACTTAACTATACTTTAATAGTTCAACCTTTTGTGTTTTTATTGGCTGAAACCTTGTTTTGCAATTATGTCAAATATATAACATTTAGCAGCAGATTGATGTAAATTCACAAATCTCTGTAGGCATTCTCTCTTTGCATACTGAGTCACACAACACAATAAACCACAGATCATGCCTATGGAGATGATATTAGATCTGACCTGCTGTGCTGTTTTCCCCCAACTCCCCTATAAGAAAAAAAAGCCTGGAACTACATTTTACCATGAACCTTTGGCACTCTCATCAATAATTTTCCTGCACTGTTCACAAGACATTGGTGCAAGCCTGAAGAAGTAATCTCGAATCATGAAAGGTCACAAAATGTTTGATTTTTTTTGTTAGTGATCCAATAAAGGTACAGTATCACCTTTCTCCTGCATTTGTAAGGTGTAAAGATCACACGCAGAAGAAATCTTAACTGATGGCAGCTGTGGTTGCTGCAACTCATATCCAAGAATGCATTTTTTTTCCTGAAGCAGGAAAGACAATTCCATCTCAGCACGTATGAAATGAGACATGCAGGATTTAACACCAGGACTGAGAAGGACTGCCACAGCCTTGAGGATATTAACAATGTGTGTCTTTACAGCCAGTCCATCAGGCATGGCCTTTTCTGCATCCATGACTGTTGAGAATCAGAGTTCCTCCTCTGCTCATTTTGCCTTTGGGCTCAATCTGATGGTTTCCAGTGGCATTTCCTCCACTGAGGGGACCATCACCCCATCTCAATGGGCTCATCTGCCCAAAGCCATTGGCCCCTTTAGGGAGTCAGGTTATTTACCACCATCCAACACTCAATATTGATTCCCTGGCTGTACGGTCTACTCCATTATCGTAATGGGATGTCCAGCCAGACATTTTAACTCTGGTGTAACTGTGAAACAAGATTTCAGCAATTATATTTTTAATCAAGCTTGTGTGCGTTGCCTTTTGTGCTATGTTGTGGGTTGGTCCCACCATATCTGCCTGCCTTAATATACCAATATAGCATATCCAGTTCTGTGTTATAAAAAAAGAGCTAAAACTCTGCTCCATCCTTTTATACATAGAGAAAAAATGGTTGTGCAACAAAAAGTTTGATTGAATCCTTCCAGCTTGAAAAAAAGTAGAAATCCCCCTTGGTATAGGTGAGGGGTCACCAACCTTTTTTAATCAGTGACTGGGGTCACGCTCCCTCAGACAGTTGAGGTGGGTGGACTGGTGGTCCCCCTGCCATAAACACTATAAATGGATTTACAGCTGCCATAAATGTATCTGTAGCCACTTCCAGCGGTAGTGGCAGTGGCGGTTGGAATGAAGGCAGGGGCCAGATTATTTGGTGGTGTGGGCCGAATCTAGCCCACAGGCTGTAGGTTGCCTACCCTTGATATAGGCAAAGGCTGCTTTTGGAGAAAACAAAGCAAGATGAATTTGATTCAGCCTTTACATCGTGCAGGTAACAACAAAACAGTTCAAATTCAGCCACTGTACAAGAGGAATGAATCCTGAGGTACTTCACCATGGAGTCACGTACTTTGCTAGTTTGGTGATAACTGCTACATTGTTTTAAATTTCAGTACTACTTGGACTAGGTTTTTGTTGATTTTGTTTATTTAATGTTACTGTTTCTTTATTGTTCATTTCTGTTGAATACGGTTTTATTAAGTAAGTCACATTGTAAGGAGTCTGGGCATGAAAACCAATTTGTGAAATATTTAAAGAAAATAAATAAACCTTTTCCTGAATTGTCTCTTGATATATTTCATGTATTCCCATTTTAACTGTTCCCTTTGCTGTTCTATGCTGGTCCTTGATCATAATAAATATTTGATTTGGTTCAGTGTCATGTTAGGTTTTAATTGTTTCATTTTGATTTTGATTTTTTTTCTGTTATTATGTTTTAAATCGAATCATGCAATGCAGCTTTATATCATGTTTAGCAAACATAAAAATGAATCAATAAATAAAATCGCTTTGGGGCAATTCAGAAAGGAAGCTTGTAATAAGGGAGAGAGAATATAACAACTCCTCTTATTTCCCCACCAATGTTTTCGTTTACAAATCTGATCATGGATTTTTCACATGGCATGTGGCTTAGCACATATTGCACTATGAAGTGAGAGCATTTCTCTCAGACACATTTCCTCCTCCTCAACTGGACATATGGGATGTTTAACCTACACATTCGCTTTGAATGTAACTGTTACTGTATTTTTGAAATACATTTAATCCCAGTTTGACAATGGTTGAACTTTGTATTTCTATCATACCTTTTAAATTGTTTCATGCATTGATGGTATTAAGCTACAAACATGAAGTATGATGCTCACACAATCTATGATCTCATGCCCAGGGCAACCCTGGAAAAATCATACTGCTAAATTCATTGTTAAATCACATCATCAAATTGTAGGAGCAATCCAGAAAACCCCTGTGTCAAATATTTTGCATGCTCTAAATATTATGTGACAATTTGGTGGCAAAATTCATGAGCAAACAAAGAAAATCATGTAAAGAAACCAAAATACTTGCTTCAAAAGATTTGTGGTGGCTTTCCATGTCTTCAGTGCTAAATCAGAAATACCCAGTTTTCCACAGAAAGCTGGGAAATGTGCATTCAGTGCAAGAAAAATACTTACTTGAAGTGGAGTTTCTGCCAGCAAGATTTGTCAGTGAATTTCAAAGATGCCACTGCATCAGCCAATGATTGGTCCACAATAGGTTCTGGAAAGGATGAAGAATTGATCCCCAAAATGCCAATGGTAGTCCTTTCCACCATCACCAATGACATGGTTATTAAATGGAACAAAATCTTGTTCATGATTTGTAACGATATCCAGTAAGTCTGAGCAACTCACGTCACGCATGTTGCTGACAAACATACATTAGTTGCATCTGATCATTTATGTTGCCAAATTTAGTTCTGCAAGTTTTTGTTTCATTTGCTTTGACAGTTTTGACTGTCGATGAAGAAGACATCTTGTTTTTGTTTCTCTTCTCAGACACAGAAAGTGCTAGGAAAGGTAAACAAGCATATGGAAGACACCAAATTTTTTGCTGATGAGTAGACATGCCTGAGCCAAAAAAAATCTTATAGTTCTTCTTGCCTTGTTCAGTTGGAAGGCCTATTATGAACCTATTATGAACCATCTAGTGTCGTTGTGCAAATTTAGGCAAATTTAAAAGTCATTTTAGGGCTTTTACAGTCTGGTCATTGAAGGAGATAGCAGACACTTATAGGCAATTGCCTACAAGAAGAAAGCCACACATTTTGACTTGAATGCCTGTCAAGACAGAAGCTGAAGACAATTTTCCTTGGACTGGGAGGACCGCCTCGATAAGACTTTGCAGAATTTTTACCATTAGCACCAGGAATCTGAAACTCATGCCCACCAATCACAAAACATTGGCAATGGACATACAATTTGCTATTATCCACAGGGAATAACTGGAAAAAATGTTAATACCTAGTCCTTTTTTAAAAAATTGTAAGATTATTTTCCACAGAAATCCCTTGTAACAAGGCAGTTTTGTACTGTTTTGTATTAGTTCAGAAAAAATCAGAGTGTGCAAAGTTACTTTTCAAGGGTAATAAGTTACCATTAAGATTATGAAACTAAATCTTTATGTGTGGTTATTCAAACATACTGGTACTTTGTTTGTTTGTTTGTTGGCTGGCTGGCTGGCTGGCTGGCTGGCCGGCTGTGGCCTCAGTAAATTATACAAATTCCCCCTCTGGGGTGTGTGCCCCATGTTGGGAACAATGGGGCTAATCTCACACAGTTGAAGCCATTGCTTATCTGGAAAGCTCTAAAAGCTTTTAAGATCTTGGTGTTTGGAAGCATTATACAGGTTGCAACAGACAATACCACTCTGTTTGCCCACATCAGTAAGCAAGAAGGCATGAGATCCGAATGTTTTCTCCTCCTGACATTTCACCGTGTGCCTGGAGCACCATAGTTATCCTATCGTGATCCATGTTCCAGGAAAGATCAACTGCATTGTGGACAAACTCAGCAGACTTTCATGGCAGACCTACAAAAGGAGCTCTCCAGCATGGTCTACAAAAAGCTGACTCTGCTGTGGCATCATCCAGTACTAGATCTCTTCATAACAATACTGGACAAGAAATGCAAAAACTACTGTTCCAGAGAGGAGGTGCAGGAATCTTTCCTTAGGACAGGGGTGCACTGGTCACGCGGTTCAGTGGGCTGGTCACGTGGTTCCTCCCTCTGAAAGCAGAAGTAAAACATGCCTTGCAATCTGTTTTGCAACAGGATGAGATAGATGTTAGGCTGCCATTTTCTCTGCTTAAACCAGGGGTGCCCAAACTATGACCCATGGGCCGGATCCACCCCCCAATGCCAATTCATCCAGCCTGTGCCACCCTTGTCACTCCTGGAAGTGGAAGTAAAATGTACCCATCCGGGCGTGTTTTATTTCTGCTTCCGGGAGCGATGAGGGTGGGGAGGACCAGATGAATTGGCATCAGGGGTTATATTTGGCCCATGGGCCATAGTTTGGGCACCCCTGCCTTGGGAGATGTGCTCGTGCTTATGTGAAAAAATGGGACTCCTGTATGCTTTCCCACCACTACATTTCTTGCAACAAGTGGTGCTGAAAAATCTTCAGAGAATCCTCTAACATCATCCTCATAGCACCCTTGTGTCTGAGACAACCTTGGTTTACCACACCAAACCTTTTGACCCACTCCAAAGGCTCAATTTGACAGCTGGATGTTCAGACACTGAAAAGAAAACTGGCAGTAACTGCTATGAAATCATCCTCCCAGTTAAATTTATTTTCTCTGTGCCTATAAAGTATTGAAGCAATGATATGGCAGAAAGGTTTCATTTTATTCCACTTAATTTTAATATACATATTTTTAAGAGACAGTGAAAAAGAGTCCTGGTCTAGGACACTTTGGGAATTCATTGCATTTTAAACTACCACCCAACCCCACCCCACCACCCCAGCAGGCTTTCACAGGAACAGAGTAAGCAACCTGTGTTCTGCCCCAAGGAAGTACCTCAGCCCTGACCTGGGGACTCTAACTCTACGATAGAACTTGCATTGCATACAACAAATGGGGTGTTCAATAAGAAGACAAGAGAAATTTAAGAGGTGTGGAAATGAAGCTTGCTACAGGATTGACCTGACTCCTTCTCTCCAATTAATTTAATTGGAAGTTTTGGTTTACTTGGCGCTTTTCATCCATAGATCTAAAAGCACTTTATAAGAGAATGTAAATGTCAATATCCTCATTCTGCAGATGGGCAGAAGAGGTTAAATGAGTTGGCCAAGGTCAGCAAGTTTTGTGTCAGAGCCAGAAACAGGCAAGTGGTAACAGACATTTCAGAGTGGTGCAGTTGCTTTCAAGCCTGAGTACCACAGAACCCTCCTGGGCCCCCTTTGTCAGGCAATTTTTAATAGCAAGGAAGCATCTCTAAGACATAGATTTACCCACTGCTGCTTATTTCCTCTTGAAGAGCACAGGTGTCAAGGAGGGCTGCTAAAGTGCACAGTCAGTTCATATAGGGACAGTGAGGTCAGGGTCCTATAAAAATTGAGCATGTGTATCATAGAACATGTCCCCAGAATAATCTGTAACATTTGGAGTTCTGGGATAGATGTACAACATTCTTCTTAATGTGTTGAAGTAGAAGAGGTTCCCAGAAGCTAGGAAACATGACAAGAACTGGTCCAATAGAAATAGCAAATACTTTTATATGCTACCCCATAACGTTTAGTGCACTCTCTGGGCGGTTCACAAGATATTTAGCATTTTGCCCCCAACATGCTGGGTACTAATTTTACTGACCATGGAAGGATGGAAGCCTCAGTCAACCTTGGAGCCTGCCAGAATCAAACTCAGGAGCAGAGTTTGGGCTGCAGTACAGCAGTTTTAACCACTGCATCACTAGGGCTTAAAGTCTTCCTTTTCTATGTTCTTTGGTTCCTCAAGTGCTTTAGTAATCTAGGACTACTAAATCCCATGCATTCAGCCAGCAAGATGGTTGTCATCCTTTCTTTTCGTAGGTAAAGATGCAGCTCCCCCAGTTGGCTTATTGGTTAAGATGTTGAGATTGGAGACTGGAAGGTTGGGTTTCGATACCAGAGGGCTGCACTTGGGGACATGAAAAGAGCCTCCTTTGGGCATCCCCTGAGTGGAGTTTCTCCAGCAAAAATCCTTTCAACCCAGAGTAATCTCTGACACGAAATTATTTTTATCATAGGTAAATATGAGGTACACAGAAAGAGCTTCCTCGAAGATTGTGGTATTTTTGAACCACAATTGGGCGTATCCCAGGCAACAGCAACTTTGATTGTGCTGGTTAATCTTTCTCACACTAGGTCAGGCGAAAGAAACTACAGAATGAAGTCATTAAAAGGTGGCTTTGTTTTGGCAGTTTAAAGTCTGACCAAGACATGAAGGAAGAAGAAGAATAGGTAAAGACAGCCGAGAACACAACGTCTCTCATTTAAACATCCTCAGGTTTAGAATAAGGGTGAGGCCCTTCTTTGGAAGTTGCCTGATTTAAGGATGGATGGATAAACCACTCCTTTTTATTTCTTCCTGTGTTTGAAAGATTCAAATCTCAAGTTGTTTATGTGACATATATGAGGAAATTTGTGAAAGGTGGAAAGTTCTTATTTATAAAAAGAACAAACCAAGTGAAATTCTTACTCATCATTAGGCTCATTCTGACATAAAACCTGGCCTTCACAAACAGCAGAGCCTTCACCAGACGTTATGGACTCTGAGGCTTCATTGGCCTGTTGGTGAATCTTAAATCATGGGAGATTAGCACACACAGGGAGAGAACAGAGGATTGGGGAGCAAAGCTTGGGTTTAAGAGCAAATTTTAACATCGGTTCTAATTTAAGATTACTTTTGTGTTTCCTTCTGCCCTGGGATGGGGGATTGACTGGAGAAGGTATATACACCTGGAAAGAATAGGCAATTTCAAACTCTTTGAGCAGCACACTATTTTTTGGGGGGGGGAGGGAGACTGTCTGATACCCAACCTAGGCCAAACCCTAGGTGCTCCACTCTAGTTACATCTCTGTCATGCAGTCAGATGAGCAAGTAAATCATTGCAGCACTAGCCTGAACTGTATTATGTCAAATTACAAGTAGGTGGAGCTATGTATGATGACATTACCAGGGGCCAACTTTTCCTTAGAAAAACTAAACAGAAAACCAAAGAGACTACACCAGGGAGAAATGCCCCCTCCTAGCCCAGTCCCCGATGTGCCATTCACCCACCCACCCACCCCCGCGAAAACAGAGCATTTTTAATACAAAAGACTATTTTAAATGTGGATCCTGCAGAAACAGTACAACGTGCTTTTCCATGCGAAGATTTTTGATAACAATTTTGAGCTACTAAGATTTAAACTGTTTTGGATTCTATCTCCTGTTTTTGTTGCCATTTCATAACGCTCCCAGTGTGTTATTGATATTAAAACGGACTGATTATTCTCTTTTACTCTTTTTGTTGAGAATGTTTTTGACAACTTCAGTGAAAAAGTAAGGTACAGATCTTAGGAAAAGAGGGAGGAAAGAACAGCCTCACTCCTTTGAAAAGTCGATAGTTTCACTCTTATTCTAGGAGGTGGAGTGCAACATTATGACAGCCCCCCCCCCCCATTTTTAAGGGATACATCTGTCTCTCCTTTCTATGCTACCACATCTGAGCCGGAGATATAACTACGGTACTAAGAAGCTGTCCATAAAGGCACATAACTCACTACAGTGGAACCTCATATAACAAATGACCCCTATAGCAAAAACATTGCATATTGAAAAGAATTTGAAAAAAGATGGCACCCCGCATAACAAAAATCTTGACTGGGAAAAAAATCATACAACAAAAATTCAATGGGAAATACCACTTTGTGAAAATTTTCGTTGTATGATTTTTTTAATAGAGATTTTCATTGTACAATTTTTTCCATAGGAAAAATCATATAATGAAAAAATCACATAGCGAAAAACCCTGTAGAATGAATTATTTTCATTAAATGGGGTTTTACAGTACAGTAATACCTCAGATAACGACTGCATCGGATAACACTAGAATGGATGCATTAAATTTCTCCGTTGGCTTCCCCAACCGCCCCGCAGCTGCGAACCAACCTCCCCGAGACAGCAGGGGTGGTAGGGAGCCCAAAATGTGTGAAAAAACTTCGGGCTCTCCGCTGCCCCTGCCCCCTTCATGCTGTTTCTGAAGTTCCCCCACTTCCCTGGCCACTACAGTAAACCAAAACATCGGGTTTCGAATCCCGACGTTTTGGCTGCCACCTCCAAGGAGGTTGGGGGACCCGATCAGCGCTGTTTCTGAAGTTTTCCCACCTCCCTGGCCACTACAGTAAACCAAAACATTGGGTTTCGAATCCCAACGTTTTGGCTTACTGCAGTGGCTGGGGAGGTGGGGGAACTTCAGAAACAGCGCTGATCAGGTCCCCCGAACTCCTTGGAGGTGGCAGGGGCAGCAGGGAGCCCAAAATGGGTGAAAAAAAAACCCTGAAGTTATTTTTGCCCATTTCGGGCTCCCCACCACCCCTACCACGTCACACAAGATCGGCTCTTGGGAGGGGTGGAATGGGTGTGCACACCCATTCCCCCCTCCCAAGTGCCGATCTTGTTGTGGGATCAATCAGCATTTGGTAGGTGTGGAGGAATGGGTGCACTCACCCATTCCTCCACAACTCCCAAACGATGATTGGTTCCACAACAAGATCGGCACTTGGGAGGGGGGGGACACCCATTTTTGAGCATCTGGCATCCTTGGAGTCAGCGCCTGCAGGCGCTGGCCCCAAGAGAGCCGGATGCCTGAGGTTCGAGCCTCCGGCACCCTTGAGTCAGTGCCTGCAAGCGCTTACTCCAAGGGAGCCAGATGCCCAAGGTCAAATCATAGGCTGCCAAAATAAAGCCACTTTCCTGATTTTATTCTAGCCTGTATGAATGGTTAGTTTGCACCAAAAAAGAGCTGTGGACATTGCTATCTGAGATGACAACCCTGAGACATATTTTGGTGGTTTGTAGTATTGAAAGGGATGAAGAAAAGGCAGAAAGTTGTCCCCTTGTGGCAGCTAATACCACTTTTTAAAATAATAAAACACCCAGAACCTCACAATTCAGTGATAAAGGCAATAGTGTATGTGCTTGGATGAAAGCCCAAACCAAAGGATGATGCATGAAGATTTCTTGTTGATCCTTGAGTTGGGAATGATAGCATTTCCCTATGATATCATATTCTGCATAATGAGTAGGATGGTTTCTTGACCAATTCTCTGTATGTTTTCCCTTATATATTAGAGATTTGGATGCAAGAATGCTTTGACAATGTGATGGAGGATTATAACACACGTGTGATCTGGGGGAAATGAATAGATAGATGCTGTGCTCCATTCCTAACAATACTAGAACCCCGAGTCAGCCAAATGAAACTGGATAGATATCTTCCCACAGCATCTAGTTAAAACTGTGGAATTAATTACCAAAAGTTATAGTGGTAATGGTCATCAATTTAGCTGGCTTTCAAAGGGGATTAGACATATACATGGAGGATAAGGCTGGACTACAATAAGTTACTTTTTTAAACTACAAGGCCCAGAATTCCCCACTCTACACAGGCACTGTCCACCTTAGTTGCAGGTTTGGGGGAGGTACAGAATGTGGTTGCACTACAAAGTTAAAGCAGTTTGATATCCTTTTAGGGAATCCATACAGTGGAATCTTGGGATTCTGTGAACTATAGCTCTGGGGAGTGCAATAAAAATGGCTAAAAGAGAATCCTTAATCCCTCATCAAATTGGAGTGTCAGGATTCTGTAGGAGAGGTCGTTGACCCTCAAAGTGATGTCAAACTACCAAAACTATGTAGTATTTCCAACCTGAGGATAAGGCTAAACCTAGGAAGATAGGGAAAGCATATATAAATATCCATGAATTTAGAACTACCATACAAGAAAGTCTTCTTGTTCTGCAATCAGATTTTCCATGGACAACTGTTTCCATAGGCACTGTGTGAAAGAGGATGATGGACTAGGTTGCCTTTTGGACCTTGAGTCTGGGAGAATCTGGTGTTGATAGACCATCAGAGGGATAGAAGATAAAAAGTGATCTGTCCTGATGGCATACCTATCTGCTTCCAGGGGGGATGGAAAGTGTTGAATCACACACCAGTCATTTACTAAAGTTCCCAGACAGTATGTCATGTTTTCATATAAACACCTTTGAGAAAGTATTGGCTGCAGTCCCACACATGGGCTACTAAAATCCCATTGAAGTAAATGGGATTTAAACAGCTTGAGAGGATGCATGCAGGACTGCAGCCAAGGACAGCAGATGCAAGATGACATCCCCTTACAGGGTTGAAAATCTGCACTCTATCTTGCAATTAGACAGGTGAGAGGTTTATGTGAGCCACTGTCACTGTTCTCTCTCTCTCTGTTTCTACACCTTTGGGGCTGATATTTTCAGTTCTGCTATCTCATATCTTTGCATCCCCTTTCTCTAAAAACCTTGTTAGAACTATTGGAACTAAAAGTTAGCCTAGTGATGCTTCAAGCAAAGATGGGGAACTTTTAACACACACACACCCAAGATTTTGGGCTATAATTCTCACAACCCTATACTCCAAACATTGCCAACAAAAGACTTGGGAGTGTGATCTAATAAGAGGACTACCATCACATCTGAGAGCACTCCACTTCTTCTCAATGACAGTAACGCTGTAGCAACTCTAAATTTTAAAAACAATATATTTTTGTGAGTATGTGTTGTGTGTTTATCCTTTCTTTAATGAGTTCTAAGTCGCCTATGCTGCTCTTCCTCCCTTTACCCTCACAATGATCCTTTGAGGCTAAAAGGACATGCCCTTCACCCATGGTCTTCCAATGAATTGTTTGGGTAAGTGGGGGTTTGAACCCAGGACTTTTTGAGTTTTAATCCAAATTTTTAGCCACTACATCAATAGCTTCTTTAGGCTTATTGACTTAATTGGACATGTGCTTCTATTTTAGCAATTGTAACTGAGCTGTTGCTGAACACCTCAGCATCACGGGAGGAGATAGGAGTTAGATGCTCCCATCTACATGTCTATCTCAAGAAATGGGCCAGAGGGAAGAAATTCTATGAAATCCTATATCAGGGTAGCCTTCCTGATGGTTTTTGCCTGGAAATCCCATCAGTCCTCATCCAGCATAACCAAGGATGAGACATATTGAAACTTGCAGTCCAATAAATATCCAGGGTACCACCACACACAGCTTATCTTTGTTCAGCATCCATCGCCACTGTTGGATAATAGCAATCTTGCATTCATTAACTTTGAGTATCAATGGCAAGGGCCTTTCCCCCTAACTTGATAGATAACTTGAAACAGACCCCCTCCTCCTCTTCATGTTTTTTCCTTCCTTTCCCCCCCATTGTTTTGGTTGATCTCTCCCTTCTTTCTCTGACCTCAACCAAAAATCAAGCATGAAGGTTCTCTCTGCATACTGGAGATTCCATTTTCCCTGTGTTTAATTCTGACTGTAGCAATAGTTCCATGATGGTGAACCTTGGCACTCCAGGTGTTCTTGGACTCCAGTTATCAGAAGCCCAAGCCAGCACTCCTGATGATCAGGGCTTCTGGGAATTGAAGTTCAAGAACACCTGGAGTGCCAAGGTTTATCATCACTGCAATAGTTGATACCTGTAAGTAAAGATTTTCTACTTTAAATGCTTCCAGGGTGCTTTTACCATATAAAGTACTAGGTTATGGTGGGGGGAGGGGAATTGGGGAGGCTCTTAAGACTGAGCTGATCTCCCTACAGTTTCTCTGTGCTATTGTTGTCTTCTACTTCATACTCTGCTAAGAGGAATAACTCAAATTCCCTAATAACCCTAAGTCAGTGATAGCGAACTTTGGCACTCCAGTTGTTCTTCAACTTCAATTACCAGAAGCTCTGATCAGCAGAAGTGCTGTCTTGGGCTTCTGGGAATTGAAGTCCAAGAACATCTGGAGTGCCAAGGTTTGCCACCACAGTGCCTAGGTCATAAGATGTTTATAATATTTCTGCTTTTCCTGAATGTGTGTGAGATTCAGGATTGCTGTAGCAAAAAGGACTGTTATTTAACTTTTCCAAGCCAATGCCCAAAAGCAGAATATTTAAGGATAAGAACAGAACATGAATTTTAACAATAAAAACAGAAAGGCTGTTTGGTATATTGCATTTGGGTAACCCTCTGGGATCAACTTCTAAAGATTACCATATGTTCTGTCCCTGGGAATATGAAAAATGAAGTGAAAATATGCTTCATGGAAAGACATTCTTTATGGTGGAGAGGGAACGGTAAACTGAAATAAATACAATGTCTCCTGGGCTATTTAGGACACCAGTGACTTATCAATTTCACAATCCATGTAAAGGAGAATGAGAAAGATGACAGGACATTCCCAGGAGATTGGTTGATATACGGTACGCAGCTCTAGACCTGTTCTTGGTTATTAAGTAATATGGAGTCAACAAGGTCCTAGAACTGTTTGTAGCAGAAATGTCTAGAGAGATCTTCTACCTGTGCTTACATACAAAATAGGACTCTGATAAGCTCATAGCAGAAGAATTGCTGCAATGTTCACTGATTGGAGCAAGGTCACTGTGACAAAAATTTAAGACGTTTGGGGTTTTTTCTATAGGGAAAAATATAGTTAACAGGAAGTCATGACAATTTTTTTTAATGAAGAAAATTGACAGTGAGGCAAAGCCCTCATTCTCATCATGCTAAAAAAAAGGCATCCAAGGATTGTCAAGAGCCAGTAGCAGTTTCCATAGTTCCTTGCTTCAGCTACTGTGTGAGAGTGGTATGAGCAAAGCCCCGGTTGGGACATGTTCCTCCAAAATCTTCTGTTCTTTATAGGACTATGGAGTCCACTTGTCAGACTCAAAGGAGAGCAGTGGTCTAAGTGAGTAGTATCCTGCACTGATCTTTCTATCTGCCAGTCTTACATTTTGCTGAGAGGAGAAGAAATGGACATGCAGGACATGGATAATAATAATGTTGTGTCAGAGATTACTCTGGGTTGAAATGATTTTTTTTCTTGCTGGAGAAACTCTGCTCAGGGGATGCCTGAATGAGGCTTCTCAAGTGCAGCCCTCAGGTACTGAAACCCAACCTTCCAGTTTCCAAGCTTAGCATCTTAACCACTAAGCCACCCAGGGGACCTGCTGTACATGGAGAGTCTCAGCCACTAAGGCCTCTGCAATGTGGCTATTAAAAGCAATATCTATCCTACAGGCAATGCTTTTAGTGACACCCTTGGTGAAGACCTTGGTGGTTGTGTCCCAAAACTTTCTGGGAAGCTTCTCTTTTACACCCTCTTTAAAAATAAAAAGCACTGGACAGAGCCAGAATTTTTCTACACTTGCTATCCTTTCTCTCTCCCATCATCCTTACTCTTTCCTGGTTCTGAAACTAGTTTTGCTGGGGTCACAGAACAGACTTTGATGACATATTCAATGATTTTGCAGCAAGAAAGATTCATTTCTAAGTTGAAAATACTCTCCCTCTCTTTCACCACAAATTCAGTGTCTTCCTCTTGTTTAAATGTCCCTTTCTGAACCTCTAATAGAGAAAGCCATTCAACTTAATGGATCTGTGAAGATGCTCCTCAACTCTTCACTTCACCTCACAGTTGTTCTAGCTATGGACAAATAGCCCTGTTGTCATTCATTTCTTCAGAGGCAATGTATTTTCTTTTCTGAGATCTTGAAATGGTGGATTGGAAAAGCCTTGGTGAGCCAGCAGTCAATGCTAATGAATCAGTTTCTTCTACTTGTAGGAGGGAGTTATTAAGTGACCTTGATTTCAGGACATCCTAAAGTATTACTCAGTTTAGTCCGAAGCATTTCCCTAAATTTACAGAAAGAGAGAAACAAAAAAAGGAAAAGGGGGAAAGTGCTGTTCATGTTAGATTTTGCAAAGCCATTCAGTTTCATGAAAAGCCTAATATCTAAGCCCACATTAAATAGACAGTGATCTTTTAACACCCTGCCTTTTAATATATTCCACCACTCTATTGTTCAGGGAAACTTGGGTACCTTGTTCTTTCACCTTCCAAAGTCCTTGGTGGTTAATTCCTCTAGAATACTCAAATCTGCAAAATATATTCCCCCTCCTCAACTCTTCTTTTGAGGGGAAATGATTGTACAGGATTCTTTTGACTCTTTAATACACATTTACACATTACCTAAGAACTTCCTCTTTCAGTGCCTATTAAATCTCTATTCATACTCTTTTCTTTGGGATCAAACTCTTCTGAGCAGTCTAGTTTAAGCTGTTCACTGCCTTAAAGAAGAAGACCTATTAATTTAATCATTTCTATGAATCAATTCTAAATGATCTTGGCAGAGAAAATGTGTTAGCCATTTAAATCCCATCATTACACATTATATAATAATTACGACTAATAATAATTTCTACTTTGGCTGGGCCTCTGTATTGCTTAACACACCTAATATATGCCAGTACATCTACTTTACAAAATCTTTTCCGGACTTTTTATTTAGACTTGCCACTTATCCAGGCATTGGAGCCAAAGTTTCAAAATAATAATACAGTACTTGCAAAACACATAAAACAATTCCGGCTTAACAAAAGTTCTCAAATGCTGCAATGATTTTAATATGTTAGTGATACATATTTAGAGATATCAGAGAATGAACAAAAACAAAAAAACAAAAAACGTAGCACTTTGAAGACTAACTGTTATATTTTAATGTTAACTTTTGTGGATCAAGAGATGGTGATCTTTTTTTTTATTCTGGAGAACCAGTTTCTCATTCTTTTGTCTTTCAATGTATGTGATCTCACAACTGTCCACATTAGGACTATAACAAATAGTCCTGGATTTTTCTGTTCACTGTCGCCTACTCCAGACCCAGTTTTTAATGCCACAGATTCCTCATCCTAGATGGGGATTTGTGGGAGCTGTAGGATAAAACAAAAACTTTTCCAAATTGTGGAATTTCCTCTATATGCATCTATATCTGGATGTAGATTTCAAGAGTTTTTGTGAAAAATTTGTGGAAATGTTCTTTCTTCAGAAAGCTGTGCATTTTACATGACCCAGCCCTTTTATTTTACACAAGTTTTGTGCTAAAAACCAGGGGTCTTGCTCAAGTTGATGCTAATGAGAAAGTAGGGGGTCTTTCTTTCAGTCCTTTTCAATTGTATGTCTCCATGTGTCCAAATATCCTTTCCCACTGAGGGTGAGGCCCTTTGCAAATAGTCATTAGATCCATACCCGTAATAGCAAGGAACTCTCAGTTTCACTCTATTTTCAGAGTAGTTCTCTTAAATATCTAGCAGGATATATCTAGCAGGATGGGGTGACGGATCGAAAGTACTCCTGATGCAAGCCAATTAAACTTCACAAAATCACAGGTGATGTCTTTTGGCCTCAAGTTGCTACTTTCCCTGCATCTAAAAATGCATATCATGGCAGATGAACTGCCGCATGGGTCCTGTTATGTCACCAAAATTAATATTCCTTTCTTGATTTTAAAGCTCACTCTTGACACAAGGCTGAGCCCAATGTTAATCTATGCAGTGCTGTGCTGCCTTTGACTCTGATCTGTCATGTTCATGTTTCTTGTCCCATCCCCTACTTTCTTGCCCTTACCAGCCACCTAGCACCTTAATGTCACACCTTGTCAGAATTAGAAATTTTTGACAGATCCGTAATCATCATGAGCTCATCAGCACTGTGGATGTTAGTTACTTCATTTCCACAGTCTAACAGTTAATATGCCTTAATTTCTCTCACTTTGTGAATATTTAATTCCTCCCTTTTCAACATCATTTTTAGGTTGTGTGAATCATTTTCAAAGCCTCTTTTGCTATTCTCCCTCCACTATCATCTGCATATTTTATGAAATGGCACAGTTGAATCTCTGAGGGCTCTTGATAAAAATGAAACTGGCAGGCTGTTCATTAGTTGTTTACCTGGAGCTGTATGAGTCCCCACAAATGGTGGGCTCCCCTTTGGATTTCAATGGTGCCATTCCAACACATAAGAATAGAAAACCTTCTCTGAATACATCCATTTTTATATGTGCTTTCTCTTCCCAATTAATGCATTTTTAAAAGGGTATTTTTTCAACCAGCTTAAGCAATACTGATACCTTAGCATCTAAACACTTAAGCAGAGAGTGCTAGTAAATTAAAATCAGTGAGAAATTAGATGAAAGGATAGAAAATCCCATTTTGAAATAAGAAAAGAAATCAAGCACAGCAGCTTGCATCCACTAATTTATGGAACCAGGGTGTTCAGGGTCAAAACCTTGGGACTTTCTGATTAGCGTGGACTTTGACATTGTCTGTCACTGCCGATTACCTGGTCTCTCCCCCCGCCCCCCCAATACCTGAGCTTAGTGGCAGTCTTCACATAGCTGGAAGAGAATAGTGCAGGGTTTCTCAACCCATGTCCCACAGCACCAAATAATTTAGCCCCTCCCCTCACTCCAGCTGCCACCGTCACCGCCACCAGAATTGGCCAGAGTCTCATTTATGGCCTGGAGCACCAGTCTGACCCGCCAACTGTTTGAGGAAGCGTGACCCTGCCCCCAACTTGAAAAGGTTGAGAACCCCTGGGATGGTGCGTTGTTATAAAACTAACTCTACAAAGTTATTTTGAGGGTGACTAGTTCTTGAATGGTCAACTGAGAGCCATTAGCATTGGTCTTGATTAGTCATTTGGGAGGCACTACAAAAGATCCACTCCTCATTTCTTGGCATAGCCCAATTCAGATTTTTACCTTTTTGAATTCTCCTAGACCAGGGGTAGTCAACCTTTTTTTACCATGGGCCTAACCACACACCCGGAAAGCTGAGTGGGCCAGACCATGCCCCCAGAAGCAGGCACATTTACAGCTGACATAAATGTGCCCACTTCTGTGTTTACGACAATTGTGGGCACATTAGCACATGTGCTGGTGCGCTTAATAGATGTGGTAGAGGCAGAAATGGTCCAGTGGGATGGTATTGGGGGCTGGGGCCAGCCCAAAGGCTGTAGGTTGGGAACGGGGTTCTAGACTGGGCTATGGATACAGCTGCAATAAGCACCTCCACTTTCAAATTCACCATTTTTCCACTGGCTGCATCAGATTATCATGCCATGCAGGAAAAATGGGGATTACTTAAATGGGAGACCAGCCTTGAGAGAGGAAATAGTCTTTTGAAATCCTGCAAAATCATTTCCAGTCAGAGTTGACAGTCATGGGCTAGATATACCCTGTTACATGCCTTTTCTCGCACTGGTTGTGAGACATTTTGTGCAATTGGCTTCATAATAGGCATTTTGCTGGAGCAGTACACAATACTTACAGGTTTTGCCATCTGCTTAAGAGTTGATTCACCAAATCCCCATGATTCCATGGACCTATTCTAATGCAACTTATTAAAGCAGGGGTTCCCAACCTTTTCAAGCCAGGAGCCAGGTCATGCTCTCTCAGTTAGCTTCGAGGGCTGGATGGCCATTTTGCCCTGTCTGCATTATGGGGGTGGCCATTTTATCCCAACAGTTTCAAAGGGATGTCCATTTTGTTTCTCAAATGCCTGTGGAGGGGTGGGGCCTTCACATGAAATGGCGTTGTGGACTGAATCTGGCCCATGGACCTTAGGTTGGGAACCTCTGTACTATACCACAAGATTTCAGCCAATATACACAGTCCCTCCCGTTTGGTTCAGCACTTCCAAAAGTTACACAACTCTTCCTGGATTGATTCAGAGTCAGTCACCTTCAACTTGGTCCTGAACCTGACACAAACATTGAAAATCTGAGGGCTTTATTTATTTATTTTTTATTTATTTATTGAATTTATTACCCCGCCCCACTCGGGAAAACCCGACTCTGGGCGGCTTACATCATGATAAATAAAAGTAGAGGATAAAAACATATAAAATCGTAAAAGTTTAAAAGTTATCTGAAGCTAAAAACAGTGCAAACTGCACGCCAGTATTCCCATAGATCATGGATCAGCCCCCCAAAGCGGCACTCCTTAAATGAGCCACTTAGTATGGGAACCCATGTTCCCTAGTCCCCAGATATGTCCTGCCAGCCAGGTTTTCAGGCCCTTCCGGAAGGGCAAGAGCTCCGTCTGCAGGCGTAGTTCGGTGGGCAGGAGGTTCCAAAGGGTCGGGGCGGACACAGAGAAGGCTCTCCTCCTCGTACAGGCGAGGTGCGCCTCTCTCGTCGAAGGAACAACAAGGGAGCCTCTCCGATCCGCCCTGGTGGGCCGGACAGATGTTCTTGGGGTGACGCGGTCTCTTAGGTATCCTGGCCCACTACCATATAGGGCTTTAAAGGTAATAACCAGCACCTTGAATTGCACCCAGAGACATACTGGCAACCAGTGCAGCTCCCGGAGTAGCGGCGAAGCACGAGCATAACGCCCACACCCCACCACTACCCAAGCCGCCGCATTTTGGACCAGCTGGAGTCTCCGGATGGTGATCAGGGGCAGCCCCATGTAGAGCGCATTACAGTAATCAAGTCTGGAGGTGACCAAGGCATGTGTGACCATGAGCAAGGAGTCCCAGTCTAGGAGGGGGCGTAACTGGCGTATTACACGAAGTTGTGCAAAAGCCCTCCTGGCCACGGCTGCCACCTGCTCCTCGAACAGTAGCCGTGAGTCCAGGAGGACCCCCAGATTACGCACCGGGTCTGTTTGGGGCAGAACTGCCCCATCCAGCACCAAAGATGGCAACTCCTGTGTTAGCACAGGACCCTGTACCCACAGCCACTCAGTCTTGCCGGGATTCAGCTGTAGCCCGTTGTCCCCCATCCAGACCTTAACAGCCTTCAGGCACCTGGAAAGGACTTCCACCGCACCGCTTGGGTCCCCACGGGCCAAGATGTATAACTGGGTATCATCTGCATATTGATGATACCTAACCCCGTGGGAACGGATGATCTCACCCAGCGGCTTCATATAGATGTTGAATAGGAGAGGAGAGAGTACCGAGCCCTGAGGCACCCCATATTGCAGGGGCCTAGGGCTGGACTTCTCCTTCTCCAGGCACACCGACTGGGTCCTGCCCCTCAGGAATGAGGAGAACCAGGACAACACAGTGCCCTGGATCCCCAGACCCTGGAGCCTCCCCAGAAGGATGCCATGATCGACAGTGTCAAAAGCCGCTGAGAGATCGAGAAGTGCAAGGACAGACGGCTCCCCTCTGTCCCGCTCTCTCCAGAGATCATCCACCAAAGCCACTAGTGTGGTTTCGGTACCATATCCGGGCCTGAATCCTGACTGAAACGGGTCCAGATAATCCGCTTCATCCAGGACTTCCTGTAACTGCAGCGCCACAGCCTTTTCCAAAACCTTACCTAAAAAAGGTAGGTTGGACACTGGACGGTAGTTGGAAATTACTGTGGGATCGAGGGACAGCTTCTTCAAGAGGGGGCGCACTAAAGAGTGTTTGAAAGGTGATGGAAAATGCCCCTCTTTTAACGAAGCATTGATAATCGCCTCGATCCAGCCAACTGCCATGGTCTTGGAAGCTTTAATTAACCAGGCAGGGCAAGGGTCCAGTGCACAGGTCGTGGCGCGAACAGATACAAGAAGCCTGTCCACTTCCTCAGGGCCAACAGGGTCGAACCGATCCCAGATAACATGGCTAGACTGTGCCACGGTCAACCCCAGCTCCGCACGTTCCACGCCGGGATTCAACTTTGAGCGGATCTGAGTGATTTTCTCCGCCAGATAATCAGCAAAATCCTCAGCCGATCCCTGCCACCCAGGGCCTGGCCCCCCTCTACCGAGGAGGGATCTGGTCACCCGGAACAAGGCCGCTGGGTGATTATCTGCGGAGGCAATAAGGGTGGTGAAGTATTGGCGCTTCACCACCCTTATCGCCACTAGGTAGTCTTTAATAGCAGCTCTAACCAGTAATCGGTCAGACTGGCTTCGAGTCTTCACCCAGCGGCGCTCTCGGCGTCTCTTAGCCCGTTTCAGCTCCCTTAGCTCTTCTGAAAACCAAGGGGCAGATCGATCTCCACGGACTCGGAGAGGCCGTAGTGGCGCGATTACGTCCAAGGCTGCCGTCGCTCTCTTATCCCACGCGGCGACAAGGGCCTCAGAAGAATCGCGTTGCAGGTCAAGAGGACAATCCCCCAGTTCCCTCTGGAATCCTTCTGGATCCATTAGTCGCCGGGGGTGGGCCCACTTAATCGGCCCTGCCTCCCTGCGGTGGAGTCCAGCCCCTAGTTTCCATTTGAATATACTGTATAGGAAATACAAAATGACAATAACCACAATTCTTTTTGACATTGTTAGATGAAATTTGGTGGCTGAGTTACATCTTAGGAGGGAGTTAAGAAATTAAGCCCTTCCAAATTGAAAAAAGTGAATTTCTGCTACATATCTTAATATTTTTTTTTTTTTGCCATTACAAATATGAGTTTTCATTTCTAGGATGCTTAAGTTACCACTTAGAAAAGGACTGTGATAGCCAGAAAACAGGTGTGTAGGTACAGGCTGTTTTATGCAAGAGATACTTTTCCCTTTGGGAGGTACGTAAAGTAGGTCACCTTAATTCCCTTACTTTCCTTACTGCTGCTGTGAAGATGATAGGAAACACATAGGTGGCCCTAAGGAACAAATAACTTGCAACTTTCCAGAAAAATAGTTGCAGCTGTTGATCTGAAAGAAAAGTTCCTAATGTGTTTGTGCATGATTTTCTTCCCCTTCCAACATCCATTTTCCAAGGTTAATTTCCATGAAGTTTGGGACATTTTTAGGAAAATAGTACAGACCATGGTTAACACAGCATAAAACCTTCAAAAGAGTGAAGAAGTCATAGTGCTTGAAAACCAATTTAAAATAGAGAAATATGGTAACATTAGAAAGGAGGAATCAGCTGCCAAAGGCACAATCCTCAAAGCATAACTATTGGACAGAATAAAACATATCTAAGGATTAGAAGACAGAGCTGTTAGCTATTCAGTATCCCTCTCACTCTCTCATGCTCCTGGTGTTTTCTGCAAAAAAAAAAAAAAAAGACATTTATTTTGGTGTCAGAATGTCTGTCCTTCCAGAACTGAAAGTCTGATGGGATTCAGCTAGGTTCAGGATCCATTGGCCTTGAGCAGCATCCATACTGCTTATAAGGCAGTGGTGGTGAACCTATGGCACGCGTGCCAGAAGGGGCACTCAGAGCCCTCTCTGTGGGCAGGCAAGCCATCACTCCAGCACAGTTTGCCCTGCCCCTCTGCCTAGCAGCCCAATGAGAGTGCTTCCTCCCTCCCCACAGCACAGAGTTCACTCTACCTCTTTGTGGTGTGGATGGCAGCTTGTTGAGTTTGGGCACTTGGTCTCTAAAAGATTTGCCACCACTGTTATAATGGATCTGTTTTCCTTGGACTTTGGCTGTTGTACGTCCTTAATATATCATATGGTAAAAGACCACTTTGAATTCAAATGCTAGTCCCTCTAAATGTGGCTATTTAATTTAAATGATCTGGTGGGCACACATTAACCTTTTTCCTATGAGCTGGTACAGTTTTAAAGATTCTCATTATCGTCTGCTAGCCTCTGTTTTTACCCAAGGGATTCCTCTTCTGGGGATGTGGCCTCTCTCAGATTATAATATTTTTCAGAGACATTTTGTGAAGAAACCATAATGTGGAAATAGAATGCTCACAAGTGCAAGGAAGGGTGCCTTGTTAGCTGGAAGGCCGGCAAATCGGGAGTTCGAGACCCAGGTACTGCATGACAGATTGAGCGCCCGTCTCTGTCCCAGCTCTTGGGCACATGAAAGGAGCCTCATTCGAGTGTCTCCTGAGTGGAATTTATCCAGCAAAAATCCTTTCAACCCAGAATAATTTCTGACACAAAATTATTATTATAACATATTTTGGGAAGGAGAACTTCCATAAAATAATATCCCAAAATATGTACATTTTAATTTAGACACATTTTATCAGAATATGCAACAGGTCTCATATGTGAAACTGACTTTTTTTCTTTGAAGTTAAATAAGGGGGGAAATAGATGTGTAAGGAGAAAATCGTAAATGACAGATAGAGGTGAGATGGGAGGACTTCGCGTGAGACTTGAGTCACTCAGATACTGTTGTGCACCTCCACAACAGATACTACATCCTCTCCTGATGTAACCTTGACAACTCGACCAATCATAACCTGTCCTCAGAAAGCCTTCTCAGGTTCTCCCACCTTCAGAAGTGAAACAGGGCAAAGGTTGTACCTGCAAATGAGATATTTTCAGTTTTGGGACTAATATCTTTGCCATGCTTTCCTCAGAGTTGTTTACCTGAAATCTAAAATGATACTATTTTTGCACCAGATGAAGAGTTTTGGTGTAAAAAAATTTTTTGATCATTCATACTTCTCAGATATTTGTTCTTTTCAATTACCGGTATGTCCTGACTTTCTGCTGAGATTTTTGGCTGCTATCACACATCGGTCATCCCAATTTATTTATTTATTATTTATTATTTATTTATTTATTTATTGCATTTGTTACCCTGCCCCAATCGTGAGAACCCGACTCTGAGCGGCTTACAAGAAATAAAAACATAAAACAATCTATATCAATAAAATCATCAAGAGTTAAAAGTCATCAAAAGTTAAAAACAATACAAAAACTACAAACAGATCCCACATTCAGCTCCAGGGGTGGCAATCCATTAAATAAGCCACCTAGTATGAGAACCCACATTCCCGGGTCCCCAAACTTGTCCTGCCAGCCAGGTTTTTAAGCCCTTCCGGAAGGGCAGGAGCTCTGTCTGAAGGCGCAACTCGGTGGGCAGGAGGTTCCAGAGGGTCGGGACGGACACGGAGAAGGCTCTCCTCCTAGTACAGGCGAGGTGCGCCTCTCTCGCCAAAGGAATAACAAGGGGGCCTCTCCGATCCGCCCTGGTGGGACGGACATATGTTCTTGGGGTGACGCGGTCTCTTAGGTATCCTGGCCCACTACCATATAGGGCTTTAAAGGTAATAACCAGCACCTTGAATTGCACCCGGAGACATACTGGCAACCAATGCAGCTCCCGGAGCAGCGGTGAAGCACGAGCATAACGCCCACACCCCACCACTACCCGGGCCACCGCATTTTGGACCAGCTGGAGTCTCCGGATGGTCATCAGGGGCAGCCCCATGTAGAGCGCGTTACAGTAATCAAGTCTGGAGGTGACCAACGCATGTGTGACCATAAGCAGAACGTCCCGGTCTAGGAGTGGGCGTAACTGGCGTATTACACGAAGTTGTGCAAAAGCCCTCCTGGCCACGGCTGCCACCTGCTCTTCGAACAATTCACAAGGGCACCTCCCTATCAGTTCCTGAGCCTCCTGCTCATCACTGGAACTTAACCCTTGCCTCACCACTGCTGGGAGAACCGAGGAGATTAGAAAGGATCTCTTACTATGCTCAGGCAATAAGGCAGTTGAGCATAGAGCAAAACAAGGGAGGTTTCTTCTGGTAGCGTGTCTTCCGTGTGTGTGCCAATCAAAAGAACAACAAACTTCAAAGAGAAACAGCTGCTTTATTCTTCCGGTTCATGTAGCAAAGTCCATGGAAAAATCGTAGATTAAAGGTCATAACAATAATCAGTCCAATAAACAGTCTACAGGTACATTAGGTAATCATAGTGAAAAGAAAAGAGAAATCCAACAAGCCAAACTGAGGTCTTAAGTCATTGATATCCAGGATCGAACTAACTAACTTCTCTGCAAAATGGAGAATTTGTAGTCAGGTGGGTTATTCATAACAATGGATTGTTGACACACATGTGCAGTCAGTGAAGACATAACACGCTAAAGAGATAGGAACACAGGAACACTATAATGTCAACAAGCCATCTCGTGACACGTAGGCTGTGAGACAGCTATGAGGCAGAGAGGGACAAAGGATTTCTATGAGGCCTAGCTAAAAAACTGCAATTTCAAGCCTTGGGAAACATGAGGAAATATGTCGTGTCCTGACAGCTGCTCTGTTGGTTCTACTCATGTACGTTCATACCTTTTAATGGTCATCACTATTCTTGAAGCTTTTGACCTGAAGAGAAATGTGTAAACAATAAACAGCAGTAACAGTGTTTGGTGAAGTTTCCAGACAACAGAGGAAAAGATCTGATCATTTCAGTTTGGTGCGAAGAAGCAAATCCAGAAGCAGAATCGGTGATGTTTTCTTCTTCAACAACAGAGAGAGGCAGTTAACCACTGCTCACAATTTTCAATCCAGCCAGGTTATGCACAGATATGTTTTCCCCAAAGTTGTATTACTTGCACCTACATTAGGGCAACAACCATTATACAGTACTGACAATAATACAAATTCTTTATTGGGACTGTATCTTCATTGACCAAAAATAAGTGCAAAACTGCAAGCAATACTTCAGGATCACACCCTGAAGTAGCATTGTGGGAAAGTAAAATGACAGCCCAGCTATTTGGCACTACTCAGAACATAGTTGACATTGTCCTCTGAGCATAGCTGGATTCTGTCACTAGATAAGTTCTCTGGGGCCCAGCAATGAAAGTGTGGGCCCACTACAATTGTACTTTGTTCAGAGTCTCCTCAAACAGTGAGATGGCTTGACACCATTTGGTACCCTACCTTGGGACAATAATCTGTCTCGTCCCTCCCTCTGTCTTGTCCGTTCCCTCAACCTCCTCCCCTTGACTTCTAATACTTTGTAAAATGCCACATAAATGGGTAGTGTCATGTAAATAAATAATTGATACTAATTTTTTATGCATGGGGAAATTAAAAGAATTTGGGCTTGGATTTTTAAGGCAGACTTTACTTAAGCTCTTTACTTTCTGTCACAGTTCATTACGGAAGGGGGGACATACCCTTGATATTTCACTTCATCTATTCCCCCTCATTACTTCACACACACACATACACACTAAAGAAGGCTTGATAGGGAAGGCAGGCTCAGTGGATTGCAATGTAGTATTTTTCCCCTTGCTAAGCAGACCAGAGACCTGACATTTGATGTTGTTTGTTTGAAATGATAAACTTAATCATGAGTGAAATGTTAGGAAGTGACAGGGCTGGACGCGGTAAGGTCACTTCATATTTGAGCCAAGAACAACACAGCTTTCCCTTTAATTGTGCTGCCAGGCTTTGCCGTCTGGAGAACCCAAGCATTGTGCAAAGAGGGAACAGAATCTGTCTTTGTGATAATTAAACCATGGACCTCTGTAAAGACTGCCAAATCTGCCATATGGTAGGTTTATGACAAGACTGCTGTTATCTCTGGAGAAAGCAAATGTCCTAATCTCATTTTACTTATCTGTGATCAGAACCCATATTTCTTGAGGGCAAAATGCAGTCATTCCTGTTACCATGTGCTTTTCTAAAGCCATAACATATTCTTCACTTCTGAACATAAATACAAGGAGAGGGAAGATTTTTATAGGCACTCTGGAACATACAGTATCATGGTGCAGAGAGAGCCTCTCCCCCAGCCCTGTAGGTTCCCTAAAAATACCATATCATATAGTAAATAAATATGTCTGGCCAGGTTACCCTGCTATGATAATACTGCCAGCAACTCAATGCCAAGTGGTTAACTAACCTGACAACCTGGAGGACTAATGGCTTGAGTGCTAAAGTCCACAGGGAAGGATGATGGTCCCCTCTAGGATTAGATCCCACTTGAATTCATCTTGATGGAGGAGTTCAGTTTCATCAATACTGGCCTGGGGCTGAGAAGGACTTTGCATGTCTAAAGGGCTCAGGACCAGAAAGTGACTCACTGAAGTGGATCAGTGGTATGGGTGTCATGCTGTGATGTGGAAGGCAAATGAAAGGTCACTACATTATATTCTCAGGACAGTCTTCATGGATGATCGCCAATATTTGGATTCAGATATGGCAGAACAAGAAGAAGACAAATAGTAAATAAAATAAAACAAAAAACATTGTGGCACCTTAAAGACTAACTATTGTATTTTAATGTTAGCTTTTTGTGGATCAAGTCCGCTTCGAAAAACATAAGACTTCATGGCATTAATTTATACATATCAGGTAGGGGTACAGAAGCACACAATGGCTGGTTAGTATAACAGACTAAGTGGCAAATCAATGTGGCTTTTTAACAACTGTTAATGACTGAAGATCCCTGATTGATATTCAGATTTATTTCTGTGAATTTTATTTCTGTAAAGTTGTTAAATTGTTAGTAGATGGATGCAAAATAAACATTTGCCAATGAGTTTATTTTTCAGGCCTAGCATCTATTGACTATGTAGTGTGAAAATTGACAATGGTGTGAGTGACCTAGGAAACAAATACAGTTATACCTCGCTTAAAGAGCATAATGTGTTCCACAGGATTGCTCTTTAAGCGAGTTTGCTCTTTAAGCGAAACATCACTGTGCTTCCTTTGTACTGTGAGGTGGTCTAAGGTTATGATTGAGGATCCATGACCATCTTTCTGAAATTTGTTCTGTAAATATGGCATGGGAAATTATATCATATGACAACATGTTAGTTGTAGCATTTCAAATTCAATAATGTCCCAGAAACCCTTCACTAACATTCAACTTTGAAAATACCATGATCAAGCAATTGAGTGTGAAGGAGGCCCAAAGAAAAAGAAATGCTGTTAAGAAAGACTTTAGATTCCTCCTCAGGGACCAAGTTCTGATTATTTAGCAGACATGAATATCTGCTCCCCTGTATCATTTTTATTCTGATTTCTAGGACCAAGCAGCAATTGTACAGAGATCATGGCGCTGATATTCACTGGTGTGGGTCCTATGACAATTTTGGACTCCTAACTCAACTCAGAGGAACTTGTAAGCAGGGCTGGCTTTTTCTATAGGCTAACTAGGCTTCAGCCTAGGGCCTCAAGATCAAGAGGGGTCTATATATTGATATATATCACAGTAATGATGTATTTTATTATCCCTCATGTAATTTACAAACTTAAAAATGGGAGGTGGAAGGGCCACATAAGTGGAATAGCCTAGGGCCTCTTTTCATGTAAATCCAGCCCTGCTTGTAAGTCATTCCCATTGATTTATGCTGGGGCTGCCCAAAATGCAGGTGCATGCCAAAATGCGGGCACATTTTACTTCTGCTTGTGGGAGCAACGAGGGTGGCATGGGCCAGATGAATTGGCATCGGGGGCCATATCTGGCCCATGGACAATAATTTGGGCACCCTTGGTTTAAGCAGAGAAAATGGCAGCCTAAAATCTATCTCATCCTGTTGCAAAACAGATTGCAAGGCACGTTTTACTTCCGCTTCTGGTGAGAGGAACCACATGACTGGCCTGCTGAACCATGTGACCATCCCACTGAACCACGTGACTGGCCTGAGGCCCAAAAAGTTTGGGCACCCCTAATTTATGCCCTGGATCCAAACAAATTTGTAAAGTCTACCACGATTTGCTTTGGAAAAATCAAAATGTCTATAATGTTTTTATATTCATGTACATGACATGTGGAGAAATCATAAACACTAAATATGAAAGGAACCTTGCCCAATTGCAGACACATACATTCAATAGTTTGTGTACTAGTTACATTTGAGCTTTGTTTCTATAGTGAAAAAAGTCCAAAGTAATTTGAACCCCAGCTAAGGATTTGTGGTATGGATATAAAATAAATGTGTAGATTTCCTTTGATTCACTATTGAATCATGTCTGACTATTTTCATGTGATCCACACTTCACACAAATGATTCCAAATCAAACCCATTCCTCATTCCATTAGTAATTAGTATTTTTTCTGGATCAGTGGTATGGGACTCGACTGTGCGACTGAACAACAAAAAAATCAAATACTGGAAAATCCATGACCCTCCTTGTATTTATGTGGCACACAACCTCTGTTCAGTTCTGTACATTTCTCTCTTTCTCTCCTTTTCCCCCCTTTAAGGATCAAAATTCTAGTTATATAAACTAGATAACACAGTCTGCTATAAATCACCCAGGTTGTCCCTTGATATTTTGAAAACTGATGAGGCTGCTGATTCTTGCTTCTTACTTTGTATGCAAATGATGAATTATAGATGGGGAAATAGGAAAGAAGAAGGTGTTTTTTTCTTTTTACTCATTTAACTGGATTGAAAAGGACTGGATTAGTGAGTGAGCTCTAGTACCCTTGGACTATTTATTGTGACATTGCTCAGAAATGTTCCAATTCCCAGAGCCTTCAAATCACCAGGGATGTTGTTAGCTTTCCTCAGGAATTATTAAAATATACAGAAATGTATGAGCCTTGCTTTATAATAATTAATCAGGAGCTGTTGATTAATAAAGCTCATTTTTTCATCCCGATGATTCAGAGCATTATCCAAAGGACAGTGTCCTTGTCATATTGATTAAGAAACTAGACTTTGCAGGAAAGGAGAGCGTACAAATAGCTGTTCTTCATCCTTCTTTCATTCATCCCTCCCCCAGTTGCCATCCTGCCACCTCCCCAATAAAATAAATATTGAATGAGAATATTAACTCGTTAACCTTGACAACAATTTGTAATTTTCATAAGGGGAAAAAATCTTGCATATTCAGCAAATAGATTGCTGTGGGGATTTCTGGGAAACAAATTGGAGGGAATGAAGAATGCTGCCATATGAATTCTGTCATTTTTATGGGCTGTTGTGATTAATTTGTTTGTTTAGGTCCCTCAATTAAGGCCACAAATACAGTAAAGTGTCAGAAGCAAGCTAACTGGCATTGCTAATACAATCTGCTGAGGGTGACTCCTAAGGTCACTAGAAGCTGTCGTTAACAAGTTCTCAGTTTGAACTTAAATTTCCCATTCCAGGCCCCGAATTACTTGGCCTTTGCCTGTACTTCTGTAAGAGTGCTTCAAAGGATAAACCTAAACATCATCAAGTGGTGGTCTCTTAGCCAACAGAGAAAAATATCTTGGGAGCTATTGTTTCTTTCTTTACCATATACAAATTTAATTTGACTGCCCTTTGTTACTGGGTGATTACAGGAGTGAAATGAACATCTCATTGGGCCCAAATGATGCTAGCTTTCCATCTCTATCTCCCCATTACTAGCCAAATTCGGTTCACAGTTATGAGTCTACTAATGTAAGTAGGGTTGCCATAATTCTCTCCCACCAAACCAGGACAGCCACGAGACGTCATTGCATTCTTCAAACTGCTCTCCAGGAATTCCAACCCTATGCAGTTAACCCTTTGTGGTCACGTGAAGAAGGACTCCTCTGTGCCAGTGTATGGTGGAGGTTTGGCTTCTTAGATATGGGTATTTCTTGATTCATCTCAGATTTTGAGGAAAAGTGCTGAGGACGACTCCTTGCCCCCAAACTTCAAGGTGAGCCAAGGGATTTTTGCAAAGAGTTATTTCACTGCCTCCGTGCCTTTCTTTCAATTATCTCGCTTGCAAGTATCTCCCCTCCCCGGCGGGCTTCTCAGGGTGCTGTTTTGCCATTACTGCTTTCAAGCAGGATAATTGAAAGAAAGGCAGGGAGGCAGTGAATTAACTCTTTGCAAAAATCCCTTGGTGAGGGATGATCTTGCTTCCTTTGATCAAATTTAAAAATCTTGGACTTTTACATGTTTTTTCTTGAACTGGGCAGGACAGCTTGAATCTGGGAAAATCCTGGGAAACCGGGGCATATGGCAACCCTAAATGTAAGGGTCTCATACCCAGTGTAGAGTGATCAGCTAGGACTCAGAAGGCCAGGGTTTGAATCCCCACCTAGCCATGGAAGCTCATTAGGGGTATGGAACTGGTAAAGCAAAACAATCACACTTATATACCTCCCCCAACATGCTGGGTACTCATTTTACTGACCTTGGAAGGATGGAAAGCTGTGTTAACTTTGATCCCATCAGGATCAAAATCACAACCTTTTGGTTACTGTACAGCAATTTCACCACTGTGCCACCATCCATTCCTTAAATATTTCACTTACTTTGAAAGCCCTATTTGGGCCACTATAAGGCAGTTCTGACTTGATAGAACATAACAGCAGCAATGTAGGGGTCTATAAGCAAAGAGTTAGGACATCTCTTAAAGTAAAACAAGGGAATAGGAAAGAAACAGAAGTAGAGAACAAAGAAAGCTAAAAAGAAATGCTAACTTACAAGAGTATATCCTCCCATCCACCCCCACTTTTCTCCCTTTGTCCATGAGCTTCCCTGGATACAAAGGAAAAATAACAGAGGTAGATAAATATGCAGATGAACATGAGGACAGATAAGTAGCATTTTATACCAAAAACATCTTGATCAGAACTTTATTAGATTACAACTCTTAGAACTCTCCAGGCATTATGACCAATCATTATGCTAGCTAGATGATTCTGAGATTTGAAGTCCAAAGAGCAATTTTTCAAAATTCTGGCTCAGATTTTGTAAAGTTTGGTGGTTACTGTCTTGGTATCAGCTGTGAATGATAGATTCTGAAACATTTGTTTTTCCACCCATGTTGTTGGCACAGCCAATTGCTTTGTTGAGGTGCAGGACCTGGTGAGTTTATGTTCAAACTGTTGAATCTCAGGTTGTATCTTTAGACATGGTTTAGTATGATACCTTCTTCAAGAGAGTCCAGAACCATTTTGTCTCTTTATTTGGGTCAGTTCTGTGAGCAATTGGTGTGTAGACCTTTGTGCTTGGTTTTACATAGATGTTGATTTATTATTTTTGGTTTTGCTTGTTCAAGAATGTTTAACTTCTCTCTTTCTAACACACACAAACACACATACAAAGATGATCCATTGGATTGCTTCAGTGACCATATCTCCTTATACCAACCTAAGGCCCATGGGATGGATCTGGCCCATGGAGTCATTTCATGCGCCGCCCCCCACCCCTCCAAGAGTATTCAAGAAACAAAATGGCCACCCCTTTGAAGGTGTTGGAACAAAATGGCCACCCCATTGTTCAGGCAGGGCAAAACGGCAATCTGGCCTTCAAATATGACTGAGAGAACATGACCGGCCCCCAGCTTGAAAAGGTTGAGAACCCCTGCCTTACACTGATGAATTTCCACATTTGTGATAATAGCAAGTGCAGATTTGAAAACTGCACATAGAAAAACACATTTCAAATCCACTCGAAACTTTGCTTAAATGCACTATAGGAAGAGTAGTTTGTAGACAATCAGAAAAGACACCTCTCTCCCCAATTTTGGTGGTCCCATCGAGAGCAGTCTACACATTTTACTCAAAGGGGAGGAAGGTTTTTTCCAAATGATATGTACAATTTAATACTTCTGTAGAAACATACTTTTTTTAAAAAAAAGCAATAAAATGAGAGAGTAGTTCAGCCCATTAAAGCCAATTTAAAAAAAAAAAATAGGACACTGACAAAAACAGACACAAAGCAGATATGCAGGCAGGGAAAAGAATATATTTGCAGAAGTGTTCTTTATAATTCTGCAACATATCACTAACACACACACAGACTCTCTCTCACAGACACAGACACAGACACACACACACACACGCAATCACTCAGAGGTAATTTTCATATTTAACTTTCTGACACTCACATCTGTTAATATAACATATTTTGATCTGGAGTATTTAGCCTCTATTAATAGTCCATCCCTATTCCAACCTATAGTGATGTGGAAAGTCTAAATCAATAACCTGGTTTTAATGGAGCTTGGCTGTCTTTTAAGTTTGTATTGAATAAGGGAGATGCTACAAATGTGCCCTGTTTGTTATGCACGGCACCAGGTTTGCACGGCACTCTTGCCTGCTTAGACACATTAGCACCCATACAAGAAGATGAAAGATGTAACGCAATTGCTTAAAATTAAATTTTTAGAAGTCACATTTTGAATGGGAAGAATTTGTGTCTTGATGGAGAAGTGAAAGGAAAATTAAATAAAGTGTTTTTAATACTTTAAAGAGCATGTGGAAACTGCTAAGTGAATGACAGAAATGGAAAACAATCAAGGAAATGTACAGATTGCAGAACGAAGCCTTGACTGCTAGGGCTAAGCCTAAAACATGGGTAAGATAACGGGTGCGCTGTAAGCTGATCAATGAGCACTTTTAAAGTGTGCTCTTTGCCTTCACTGGTTCTTCTGTCACTTATGTTTCTCATTCAATTGAATCAAAGCACCAACAAAGACATTAATACATCCTTGTTCTGAGCATCTGCTACAGCCATCAGGCCTAAAGCTAATGTGCAAGCCATACATTGCTCCTGGTCTCCTTGCTCATTGGAATGGAATCCTTTTGTACTTACTTACTTACTTACTTACTTACTTACTTACTTACTTACTTACTTACTTACTTACTTACTTACTTACTTACTTACTTACTTACTTACTTACTTACTTACTTACTTACTTGCCCCACTCATCCTGGATATTCTCCCACCCTGGATGGCATACAATAGATGAAGAGATTTTTTTTACAAGTAATAATATTAAATTAAAAATAATATAATACATAAAAACAACAAACAAAACAAACAGAATAATTTATAAACAATAAGCAATAACAATACCTCATAAACAACACAAATTGGTGATGGTAAAATATGAAGTTAATTAAACCTCTTGTTTAGCAATTGGAAGAATCTTTTTAAAAGCTTATTTAAAGAGAAATTATTTCAATTACTTTTTAAACATGGACAAGGATGGAACCTGGTACAATTTGACAGGTAGAGAATTCCAAAGTTTTGGTGCCATCACCATGAAGGCTCTTCTTAGTCATTACCCTTACGTACCCTGTGCAACTGGCATTTACTTATATCTTTTCAATAAGCAGGTTAATTTCCTCAGTCATACATAGTGTAAATTGAAAAGCTGATACCATCCAACCCCAACCTACCCAAGATTAAGTTGTATCATCTTCCACAGGAACCAAGTTATTGTGGAGACAGAAAATCTCACAATTTTGACAGACAGACAGCAGTGCTTTGGGAGATTAAGCCCCCTCATAATCTGAGGCCCAAAACCACCACCACCACCACCACCACCACCACCACCACCACCACCACCACCTCCTCCTCCTCCTCCTCCTCCTCCTCCTCCTCCTCCTCCTCCTCCTCCTCCTTCTTCTTCTTCTTCTTCTTCTTCTTCTTCTTCTTCTTCTTCTTCTTCTTCTTCTTCTTCTTCTTCTACCACCCCATCGGGTGTCAAGGGAGATGGAAGATTCTTCTTCTGGCACTTCTAGCAGCCTCCACCAGTGTTATCAGGTCGTCTTGTAATATTTCTTTGATGCTCTCTCTCCACCTTCCTCTGGGTCTGACTCATGATCTTTGTCCTCCTCTTTACACATATATCTTGTATCACACTTATCTTGAAATTTTTGAAATGGTAGCCAGGTTAGTCTGTGTTTCAAGCATATCAGAGAGTAAACAAAACAAAATGCAACAACACTGTGGCACTTTAAAGACTAACCGCTGTATTTTAATGTTAGTTTACTAGTTCATAAGTCCAGCATGCAGCATAAAACAGTGACCTCACCTCACAGGCTAGGTTTCTGCTACATTTTTCTTCAAGGCTGGGATCAAAGACTCAATCACTGATGTGCCAGCTAGCTGTTCTCACTCACTCCTCTTCTAGGAGATGCCCCACCATTGCCAAACCTTTCTTTTTAATCTTGTAAATCATTCTTTTCACTCACCACTCCATGCCCCTGGCCACTGACCCCAGAAATTCTTTCTCTTGTGATTGTACTCAGATCCAAATTACAGTTACAAAGTTGACTCCAAAAGCTTTCTTGAAACTCTAAATTTTGTCTGCCCACGTGGCAGATAATTCTCATGCAGCCAGATCTTGAATGTTGATTTCTATTCCAGGTCCACAAGGCCTGGGGAGGTTTTTTTTGAATTGATGTGTTGTTTTTCTTCAAACTTTTGTATGTAACACTTACAGGAAGTTATTAAAATCAGGCAACAGGGGACTGACTCGAAGACGCAGTCATTCATCTGTGTTGTGAGGCCATCAAGGGCCCCTGTTAAAGCTTTTGTTTTTCCAAGTGTTAATAGCAACCATTTTTTATTATTATTTTATTCAGGTCTGCAATCCTATTACTGGTGGCTCTGGAACATAATCAAGTACTACCTGCAGGATAAGTCAAAAGATTAAATTAAGCTGGGAATTAAATCCCCACTAAACATAGGATCAAGGAAATATTACATTCTTGTTTTTGTTCGAATCTAGCTTTGGATATATTTCATCTCTTTTTAAGGACTTCTCCAGAATGCACAGTACTATTCTTTGCTTTGACCATTTGGCACCTTTTTTAAAAAAAAGAATGGGAAGTAAAGAAACAGCCAATTGTGCTGTTTGTTATTCAGTGACTGTCTCTGTTACTGCTCTAAACGAAATCACCGGCCATAGTTCTGACCCCTGCACACTGTCTGTCAGGAAACTTCGTAGTCTGCTACCTTTGCTCAGCCTGATGTTTTACTCTGTGTCTTTCAAGAGGCTGATAACCTCCCAAGATGCCTGCTCTTCCTACGAACTTGATTGTGTTCTGTTCTTTAAGATCTTTGATTATAAAAGTGTTCTCCGTTTATGGGAAGTTGTGCAGAGTTGGACTTCCCTTGTTAAGATAATAAAGAACAGTTCTTCATTCAAGCTGTATTAAGGGGTTTTAAATTACACTGAGCTTTGAGTCCAAGGATTGATCACAATGTGCATGAAGGAATGTGGGAGTTTGATGTAATGCCCTTAATTCTTCATTTTGTTGAGATTCAGAGATGCTTTGAATGCAGAAGATTCCATATTCAACAGCTGGCATATACAGTTAACATGTTCAGAGAACAAGTGCTGGGATTGAGGATAGCTTGAAAGGAACATGATATCAACAACATCCTTTCCTACAGCATACTACTCGGGGGAACTGCGAAAGCATAAATGATGTTTCTACTACAAATAATGTTATGACCCATAACATTCAAAAAAATTGTTTTCATGTACTGAATAATGTTGATCTGTCTATTTTACATGTCACTTTTTCCAGGTTAAATGGATTGTTATTTTCTTACGAAGAAATTTTAAAAAGTAGAAAAGTGAAAGAACCAGCTAATTTTCAACTTTTCAATAATGAGTTTATGGTGGGATGCAATCTGTTACAAAACAAAATCCTAGTTAAGAGTAACTTTTCAAGCTATGAAAGATAAAGACTTTAGCTAGAGTTGTTAGCACTGGGGTTGTCCCTGGGGTTGTCCCTGGGGTTGGCCCTGGTGGCGCAGTGGTTAAACTGCTGTCCTGCAACCAAAAGTGAGTTCGATCCTGACCAGGGATCAAGGTTGACTCAGCCTTCCATCCTTCTGAGGTCAGTAAAATGAGTACCCAGCATGTTGTGGAGAAAATGCTAAATAACTTGTGAACCACCCAGAGAGTGCACTAAATGCTACGGAGTGGTATACAAGTGTGATTGGTTTGCTTTGCTTTTAGCAGAACTTTCAGGTCCAAAATAGCAGCTATGGGGAATTCATTACCAAAATGATAGTGTGGTTAGAGGCTGATCACAATTGTCAGTTGTCATAGTGGTCAGCCACAACTCAATCTGAGTATACATTTTCCCCCCTGCCCCAGGGTACTTGGAGACCAGCTGGTTCTGGGCCACCTTCGCCCTCTAAGGCAATCAGGAAAAATGGCACTTGCGTGGATTTGTTTAAGGTGGATCCCAGCTTGCCATGAAGTGACCCACACACTGTAATCACAGAGCCATCTCTTGCGGCACACATGAAATGAGACATGCAGGATTCAACACTGGTACTGCAGTGGACTGCCACAGCCTTGAGGATATTGTCAAGGCCCACCTTCACAGCCAGCCTATCTGGCATGGCCTCTTCCACCTCTATGACCATTGGGAATCAGTGTTCCTCCTCCACTCATTTTGCTGTTGGGCCCAATCTGATGGTTTCCAGTGGCATTTCCTCCACTGAGGGGGACCATTACCCCACCTAAATGTATTCATCCACCCACTGTCATTGGCCCCTTTAGGGAGTCAGGTTATTTACCTCTACCCAACACTCACTGGCTGTATGGTCTACTCCATTACCATATCAGTTGTACTCCTGTAGAAACTGAACCTGCTTTCATAGATGACTTACCAGTGTTGTTGTTGTTGTTCAGTCAAATAGTGGAAATCAAAAGCTACTTCTTCAGTTCTGTGTGATGTTGCTGCTTTCCCCAGCACCATGCCACTTAGTCTGAATGCAGAAATTAATTCATTTTGTCTTTTAATATAAGCTTAAAACTACAAAAAGGAGGAACTGAGAGAACTCAAAATAGGTTTGTTTTTCCCTAGCTCAATTCTACAGTCATTAGCATAAGTCATTTTGAGGAAAAGCAACAAAGCTGTTAACAACTAACAAGTTTTATTTGGCATAAGCTTTCCTGGATTGTAGCCCGTTTCTTTCAAAATCTGTCTAGAACATGCATACTTCAAGGACTGTCTCCTCTGATGTAAGCCTGCCTGCGCTCTGAGACCAATGCAAGAATGCTTCTCTGTGAAAAAGACATGTCTGGTTGGACATCCCGCTACGGTAATGAGTAGAGTTTGCAGTCAGAGTCTCAACGCTGAGTGTCAAGTGGTGGTTAACTAACCTGACTCCCTAAAGGGGCCAATGGCTAAGGCCGGATGAGCATGTTTAGGTGGGGTGATGGTCCCCTCAGTACCACTGGAAACCATCATATGGGGCCCAATGGCAAAATGAGCGGAGGAGGAACTCTGATTCCCAACAGTCATTGAGGTGGAAGAGGCCATGCCAGATGGACTGGCTGTGAAGGTGGGACTTGACAATCTCCTCAAGGATGTGGCAGTCCACTGCAGTCCCGGTGTTATATCCCGCATGTCTCATTTCATGTGTGCAGAAGGAGATGGCTCTGAGATTATAGTGTGTGGGTCACTTCATGTCAAGCTGGGATCCACCTTAAACAAATTCACACCCATAACATTTTTCCTGCTTCAGGAAAAAATGCATTTGCAGATACAAGTTGCAGTTGGCAGTGGCGGCTATCTTTTCAGGATGCCTCTTTACATGAGCCTATGAACTTTTATTTGTAACTTCAACAACATTTTCTGGTAAAGGTTGGGTGCTTGCATATACTCTATGCATCTTAACTTTCTTTTACTGGTGGTTTTATTTTGGTAGATGGCTTAGGAAGCAACATGACCAAAAGACAGAGTTGTAGTTTTTTTTTTTTTGCTATGTACTCTCACTGAAGGAAACCCACCCAGAATATGGCATCATTAATTCTTATATCCTAAAATTCCATCAGTAATCACATAGCCCAGAAGTATGTAATCATTGGGGGCAGGGGGAGTTATAAGATGGAAAAAAATTATTATATCACCTCTCCATCCTTCACGACTAGCTCTTTCATTCTGAGTGGGACATATGAAAGGCATCAAGCATCTCTAAAGCAAAGTAAAACAATACTAGTACCTATCTGAAAAGCTGATTCCTAATTTCTGTAAGAAGACTCTAGGTGAAATCCTGTCTGAAACAGCCAGGAAAGGAGGTGTCACTTGAAATTCAGATCTTTAGAGCTCCACATGTGCTTCACAAACTGCAAAGGATACTGGATCAGGAAAACACATGGTTCTTCTTCTTCAGGTGCTGTATCCATTCCAGATATTGGCTATCATCATGGCAATAGTCTTCTTGTTTTTAACTCTTTGGAACAGTTCTTCCAAGGACATGCCACACCAGTCTCTCAGGATCTTTACCCATGAAGTCCATCTACATCCAGGGTCTCTTTTCCCAGAGATCTTTCCTTGTAGAGCGAGTTGGAGGATTCTATATTTTATGTTGTTCCTCATCATATGGCCAAGGTATTGGAGCTTTCTTTGCTTGATGATTTTAAAGTCACATGGCTACCTTATGATATCCTTAACAGCCATCTGTAATTTCAAAAGGTTTGATTCTCTTTTCAGATGCTTTAGTCAATGTCGAAGCTTCAACTCCATATAGCAACACTTGGAATACGTAACATCTCACTATTCAGATTTTTGTAGCGAGAGTTAGATCCCTACTGCATAACAAATGTCACATTTTTATGAAGGTGGCTCTTGCTTTTTCTATTTGTATTTTAATATTTACCTCAGGATCTCAATTTCCACATGGTTGTAGTGGACATAAATATATAGTTAAGTACTATATAAGTCAACTGTAAATGCATCCAGTTTTGGAACTTACAATTTTTGTGTGAAGAAACACCTGTGTGAGCCACAAAACTTTGCTTTTATTTTGTACTCCCAACAATTTGATTCTGTATTTTTTATTTTTAAAAAAAATCTGTACACTCTCCTGTCTTGGCTGCCTTAAATAATGTTACTGGGGGGAAAGGGCATATTTCCCTATAGTCCAAAGAGAAAATATTGCATATACAGAAGCATTATTTACAATGTGATTCTGGAAAGATTTTAGAGGCAATGGCCCTGGTACAATTTGCTACATATTCTCAGATTTGGAATTGCTGTGAGTATAACCAGAAAAATACCAACTCTCTGGTTTGTTTATCCCTCACAAACTCTAATTTTTCAGGATTTATAGCCCCTAATATTCCCTAAATATCCATTCTAGACTTCAATTTGCTTGTTTATTCCACCACTCCTGTATAGACTCTGATTATTTTTATATAGTGATTCCCTCTAAATGTGCATACCTAGGGTTGCATTATTTATCTTCTTCAAAAAGGAGGGGGGAGATGCACAGCAACATAGATAGTGGAATTGGAAGATTCTGTGCAGATAAGATTTCATAAGAATGAATTGATTTGTTTTGCTCACCTTCTCTCACTCATCATCATCATCATCATCCCAACCATCACAATCATTCTTTTAAGGAAAAACTCACTGACAGACGAGCAATTGGGCCAAGACAGCAAGTGGGTAAAAATGCTCATCACATTAATTTCCAACTAGGCTACCTGACTAGTGTGACAACCCTTCCTCTCCCCCACCCAAAGCTATTCCAGGCACTTACCTCTAGCAATTCAAGTGAAGAGGCATTTTTCATAGGAGGTTCTTTAAAAGGGTAATCATGTTGCATCCTGATTCCATCACAGAAGTTGACTTTAGGAAATGTCATACTTGTTATCCTAAATGGGAAGCGTCATTCATGCACGTCTTCTCATTGCAAGAAGAGGCTACTGATCCAACTCCATGTATCATTCTTTGCTGTCCAGGGAGGTTTTGTGTTTGTATTTTTAGTAGAGGTTGCCCTTGCTCAAAAGCCAGTCATATCAGAATCTAGGGTTTAGTGCTCATCTCTGTTTATAACCAAAGAGCCAGCACTGTCTGCATCTGCAAACATCTCCATGGACATGTGACAGGCATGCCTCAACACCAGAGTGCACGGAACACTGTTTACCTTCCCACCAAACTGATTTATCTACTTGTAATTTCTTGCTTTCAAACTGTTAGGTTGGCAGGAGCTGGGACAGAGATGGGAGGTCACTCCATCATGCAGTACCCGGGAGTCGAAATCTGACCTTCCAATCAGCAAGTTCAGCATCTTAACCACTTGAGCCACCACAGTCCCATTGGTATTTTTACATGTTTTTTTTAAAGTGATAGACTCAAAAAAGGAATTATATTGAAACAAAGGGCTATATCCTCACCATTGCCAATACGAATAGTATATTTTCTGAAATCATAGTCAACAGCTGCAAAAGATTGTTTTTAATAGATATCCCAATCTCTTCTAAACAAATAGGATGGCCACATGTCCTCTTTGAGGAACAGTAGTCCTGTTTTTCCAGCGTGTATGAAAGCAGTAGTCGATCACTTGAACATTTAAGTCAAAATCTGGTTTTAAGGTAAAGAATTGCAAGGTGAGAGATTCAGGAACTTGAACATCCTCCCCCACTGTGAGCACCTGGACACCCAATTCAGCAGGCACTTGGTCCCTGCTTTCCCTACTCAAGTGAAGGTGTGATCAGATGACTGCAAAAGTGTGCAGTTGATCCCACCATAAAAGATTGCTTTTAATGGGAGCCTCCTTCCCTCCTTGAAGCAATGTTTCTGCCTCCTGGGGAATCACTCCAGCTTGGCCTGCAAAAGTAGCAGCCCTACAATTAGATTAAAAAGTTCCAGCTTGGGCATGGATATGGATCAGAGTGACATGCATTTTCTGGCGCAAAGTGTAATTGCCAGGAAATAGATCACACCGGACCACTGCGAAATTAGTCCAAATTGCAGCCTGTTTCTCTTTGTGATCACAGCTGAAGATGAATTGTAATTTAAATTAATTTTCAAAAATCTAATGTTGCATCTAGATGATTAGCACATGCAGTTTTATGCAAACTGGTACCCTCTTTAATTCTCCTTTGTTGGTGATGTATAAATGGTCACATCGTGAACACATCTTACTATCTAAACTTGTTTTGGTATATGCCCTCTTAAATCCATATGTAGAAATGTGAGTTCATCACTGGAATCCTTTTTGTGTTTTCACCTCAGAATCAACTGGTATGGGGTTTTCAAGGTAAATGAGATAATTAATGAGTATTTTTGCCAATCCTTCAGTGAGTTTCTCTGGCTAAGCAGAGATTTGAACCTAGGCCTTTGAGTTCTAGTCTATCACTCTATCCACTATGCCACAATGGGTATCCACTAAAGCATAGGGATGTATTTAACTACTATAAGAAAAAGAGGGGGCAGAGTAGAAGAAGCAGTAGTTCTTTCTACCACCACTCATCTGGGCTGACATGAGCCAGCCAGGCTTCAGCAGTTGTGATGTTTTTATTTGTTTAAATATTTCTGAGCTGGCCTTCAGAATGAAGTCCACTTGAAACAGTAAAAGAAAATGCAGATAATTTTTCTTTTAACATAATAAAGGAGGGGGGAACTGAGTAATACATAAACATGTAATAAGCCAGTCTGGAAATCTTTTTAGATCTGCCACTTTGCCACCTCTAATTGTTCTGCCCCATTTGGGCCATCTCACCTCTTCTTAATTGCCCTTCATGTGGTTCTGATTACACTCTTTCAAGCAAGCTTTGAGACCATCATGAAATCAGGTCAGAGTGGAGTTTTCTTCACTTTTTTTCTTCTCTCCCCCGCCCCCAATACTCTAAAAACAAGGGGGGCACAGAAACTAACAAGCTCACTGACTCTGAAGTTGTAAACAATAATTTCTCCCAGTACAATAGGATGATACCAGGATGATCTGCTGTGATTAAGTTTTTGACAAGTTGACATTTTTGCAACAAGCATCTTGCCAGAATTTATTAGCATATTGGGCTTAACAAACTTTTTTGCTGCTTGATGGTTGTCCTGGCTCAGCAATTCTCTCCATAGTCTGATGAAAGGAATGTTTTCTATGGTGTCATGCATGGAGATACCCAGAGCAATAATTAGACTAATATTGTAAACCATAAAGGAATAAATGAAATGCAGTAATGTGCAGATATTATTAAATAGAAATAGGAAACCTAAATAATTAATTCTTAAAGTCACCCAGAGAAGACTATAGCTTTAGCATGCCTTGTGCACACAGTCACGGAAATTAGATTAACTTGACAAGCCTATCTCAAATGGAACAGTGATTCTTCAGTTCCTTTATTTAATAGATCTTGAATGGGTTATAAAGCACTCTTTTATTACAGTGCCCTCAAAATTTGAGCAAAAGGGGTTTTAAATCCAGACCTCACAGAGGGGTTTGTAGATCATATATTCATGAAGTATGTAATAATAATAGCAAGAGTTAATAATGAAAAATGGTTACAAAGTACATACTTTCCATCATTATTTCCACAATATCTAGCAGAATTTAGCTTGAGACATGGTTTACATAATTATCTGATGAACTAAATACAGTTGATAGTACCAGCTGGAGTAGACCCATTGAATTCACCATACAATGGGAAACCATTCGATAGGTCTCATTTACCATGGACCAAATCCCCATATTTAAATTAATACCTTGTTCTGAAATTACTATTGTCACTATTACTACTAATAATATGATTTTGAGATGTGCCAAACTATAGAAAATTCAGGAACTGAAAACCTTATTAGTTTTCAGTTAGTACTAGAAAAAAAATCAAGAGTTTCAATAATTTGATATTTGAAGGGCATAATGCCACAGCTGGAAGTTCGGTCAGGTGATCCTGCTATGGAAATAGAGTAGACCATATTGCCAGCAAATCAATCCTGATCATCAGATGGCAGTTAACTAACCTGACAACCCTGAGGACTAATGGCCTTGGGTGAAAAGTCCACAGGGAAGGGTGTTAGTCCCCAAATGATTAAATCTCACTTGAATCCATCTTGATGGAGGCCAGCAGCTTAATCAATAATGGCCTGGGGCTGATGAGGACTTCATGTGCCAGCATTGCTCGAGCCCAGAAAGTAACTGGCAGAACTAGATCAGTGGTATGGGTGTCATGCTACAATGTGGAAAGCAAATGGAAGGCTACTGTGTTATATTGTACCCAGGACAATCTTCATGGCTGAAAGCCAATATTTGGACTCAGATACGGCACCTGAAGAAGAATGCCACAGCTAAGAAGAGCTGCTGCAGTCAAGGCTGATGATGCTGATTTTGTGACAATAATGGAAATCTTGGTTCTATTCTGAACTTTACATCTACATTGGAGTTAATTTTCAGCACCTAGGATAGCTCTCATGAAGCAGAGCAGGAGTTCTCAACCTTTTAAAGCCAGGGGCCGGGTCACACTCCTTCAGACAGCTTCGGTGGCCGGACGGCCATTTTCCCCTTCCTCCACCACATGACACTTCCTGGTGTGGTGGAGGCGGTGGGAAGCCACATGAAATGGTGACATGGGCTGCATTTAGTCTACGGGCCACAGATTGAGGATCCCTCAAGTAGAGATTAAAATTTGGGATTCACCAGCCTCCAGTAAACTGCTGTCAGTAAGAGATATGTTATTAGGTTAGATCAGTGTTTCTCAATGTCATGGGAAGAACCCTATTTTCTTAACGTGCCCAAAATGGAGAAACCCTGGTTTTTCTTAGGGCTCCAAAAATCATTTTTTTCTCTCTGTGTCTAATAGACTGGTTGTTTCCAGTTCAGTAAATTTCCATTCTTTAATCTCTTAGCTCAAGTAGAAGCTTGTTATGGCTAACCAGAGCTGTGGCTCTGCAGGTGCATAAACAATTCTATGTCGTGGGAAAGCTCGTCTAGAAGAGCAAGGAGATACTCTGATTGGATCAGAGAGTACCACATTTGTCAGTGAACTCCATTTTGGAGAGAGGAGTTCTCCGTTCTGTTTTGGATGTCTAAGGAATAACATGCCTGGGGATATTGGTTTTGCTTCAAAATGATTACCTAGGTCTATGTTTTGCTTTTGGATTGATACTTATGCTTTTGAACTTTATTTACACTGTTAATGGACTATGCTTAAGAAACAAATAAACTACGTTTTGCTTCAAGAATGTCTCTTTTGTGGGTAAGAGGTAACTCAGCACAAACACACACAGATCACGCTACCAAATATCTCCCTATTCATTTTTAAGTTCTCCTCTGGTCATTCATGGTTTTGAATGGGACCAGAATGGAGGTGCAGCTAAGGTTTTTAGCTGGAAAAGCAGCCTAGCCCTCCTACTGGAGTCCCTGGGGAAGTTCTTAAGGGGCTTTTGAAAGATACAAACCCCCAAAAAGAACGTGGGGATACCCCAAGGTAGAATAGGACAGCTGGTATTAAGCTGACACTCAACCTTTGGTTTTTGGAGTTCAATTCCCAGATGCCTAAGTCAATTCCCCAAAGCACTGATCACTAATGTACTGATTAAGGCTTCTGGGAATTGAACTCCAAAAACCAAAGGTTGGAAAACGCTGGGTTAGATTGACAAAGAGTCTATATCCCTATTTCAGGGTTTTTAAAAAACAACAACAACAACAACAACAACATATTCTTTTTCTTCTTCATTGACATCTTCATCTAAACATTTGGATAAACTTTCAAGCCATGGGTTGATTTCAGTTTCAGTTCAAAATGGCCGAGATCTATTTTATACAAATTAGAATTTTAGCAGTAGAAATAGGGAGAGCTATTAATTTGGCTACAAACACTGGTGTCTGCTGCTATTTCCTGCCCTCCATCATATAAACAAAAGGAACAGCAACTTGAACTATTTTAATTAGGAAGCTCTAGAACTGTAGGTCACTAATTTTGTTTTCTTAGACCTTCCAGTCTAGAGTAAAACCTGAAGATCAGTTTTGTTCTGTTTAAATAAAAGCTTTTCTTCAGTGTGCTTCAAGGGATCCTAACCACATTGAACTATATTTCTTTGGTATATTGGGAAACATTTCATCCTTATAAAATATGCTGAATCCAACAAAGAACCATTGGAAAGATACTTAAATGCTCTCAAGACTCTATATATCAAGGACCTTCCTGACATTAGAAAGAAGGCATCTGACAAATAAGGTTGAATGAAAGGGCTGTAAAGGATGAAGTCAGGAAAAAACACACTCCTCCAAAATAAATAAGAAAAATGGAGTGGGAGGGAGAGGTCTCCTATATGGATATATGCAAGGCATGGAAATTTCTGCTTCATGCATGTTGTTGACTTTAGGGGGGAAATAAATGCAAGCTGGGATAAAGCACCTAGCTAAGCAGAAAAGGACCTTTTGGAGTCAGTTATTTGTGAATAAAGTGTCTGTTGCAGAAAGGTAATACAAATGATATACAGTTGCTTTGTAGTCATTGGGTCTTTAATTGAGCAGACGGATGGGTTGCTAGCATAATGGATCTTGGGAACAGGCTGAGAATGTGGAGCTGTTATTTTTTGTTTCTCAAAGCCACCCATTTGAAGTGTAGGTGAATACAAACCATTTAAGAGATAATTGGTCTGACCCAGCAGTAGAGTAGCCATTTTGGCAGCAGTAAAAGAGGTGTTACTCAGGTGACAGAAGACAATGAAACAGAAATATATAATGCACTATTTACTGGGCTCAAAAATGTCAACCTAATGAAAAAAGGGAAGGGGTAAGTGGGAGGGGAGAGTTTTAACATGGGGGAAGGGAAGGAAAGAAAGTAAGGTTTTCTCAGACTTGTAAAATCTGCAACTTCATTGGTGAAATCTCAGTCTCTTTTTATCCTTCTTGGCTGTTTTCTTTTGAAACTACATTCAATTGTTATTGCACTCCTGGTTGCTGGTCTTTTCTGTCTTATTTCATTGTCTCCCCTGTAGATGTTGCCTGTGCATTTTGCTATGACTTTTACTTCCTTATGCAAAGATACTGTACTGAATTTCCAGTTCTTCTAGCCATTGATGGATCCAGAACAGGGTTCCTCAAACTTTGTGCCCCAAGTGTTCTTGGACTTGAATTCCCAGAAGCCCTGAGCTCCAGGTGTGCTGACTCAGGCTTCTGGTAATTGAAGTCCATGAATACCTGAAGAGTCAAGTTTGAGGAATCCTGACTCGGAAGTACCTCCACACTATGCATCTGCAGCTTCAGGGAATCCCAGCTCACCATGGAACAAGTTGCTGATGTAAATCCTGAACATGAGAACCATTGAGGAAAAGAAACTCCAACTTATGAGGATTCAATTCCCAGAAGTCTAAGTCAGTACATTGAGTGATCAGGGAGACCTCATCTAACCCCTTAGATCAGTGTTTTCCAACCTTTGGTTTTTGGACTTCAATTCCCAGAAGCCTAAGTCAAGTCCCTAAAGCACTGATCAGTCAATGTACTGACTTAGGCTTCTGGGAATTGAAGTCGCCCTGTGGAGTGTGTGCCCCAGGTTGGAAACAACAGCCTTAGAGTATCCAGACAATGATTCAGCATCTGCATATCTCTAGTCGACTCTGATGATAAGGAGAAGTAAAGCTAGGAGCTCTGGTGACACAGTGGTTAAACTGATGTGTTGCAGCCAAAACATTATGAGTTTGATCTTGACAGAGATAAAAGTTGACTCAGCCTTCCATCCTTCTGAGGATGGGGGATAGAATGAAATCCTGCAACACCTCAGAGCTTGAAAATAACAGGGCTGAGCAGAAGTTCTCCAATGCTTCTCTCAAATCTGTTAAGCAGGTTGGAACAAAGCTGTATAACACTATAGCCAGTATTCAGTTCAATATTTACACGTATGTGCTGAATCAGTCTAATGAGGTGTCAGTTGGACACAACCAGACACACAGCTGACACCTTGTCAGATCACTATAGAAATTTCCACTACTGTATTGGAATTTTGCACACATAATAAATAATGAACAGAATACTGGCTCCTGCTTCCTATTTCCATCCCACAGAGCCAATCCATGATAAATAATATCAAAAGCTAGCTAAGAAGTCCAAAAAGGTCACATCTCTGCCCCAGAGACAAAGTACCCAAGATCCTTGGAGGACCAAGTCCCTGTCTGCAACCAGACTAAAAGGAATGCAGTATTAATATAATTGTTACCATTTAACCCTACTGTCTTACACTTTCTGTCTTACACTGTCTTACACTCCTCACTATCTATCAGCTGGTAGCACTTTATGTATCTGAGAGTGAGATCACACTGGGAAATAGATCACAAACTGGACTGCTTGTAGAGCAATCTGGTATGATCTTTCCTCTAATCCAATGCATAGGGTAATGCACTCCAGTCCAATGCCAATCTGACTTTGCGGAGTCAGAAAAGTCAACTGAAAGGGAGATCATGCACATCTGCAGCTGTCTGACTGCACTTAATGTAGAGCAGTGATGATGAACCTTGGCACTCCAGCTGTGCTTGGACTTCAATTCCCAGAAGTCCTGATCAGCAGGTGTACTGACTTGGTTTTCTGGTAATTAAAGTCCAAAAACAACCGGAGTGCCAATGTTGTCCACCAGGGATATAGAGGATTCTTGTCTGTGAATTTTAGGCTGTAATAGTCTTTCGACTATTGAAAGATTCAATGTTTTTCTGATTACCAAGTATTTTATGATACTACAAGACTGTTGTTTTTGTTACTTCAGAAGGCTATGTTGGAATAAACTGGATAAATTGCATGTAACCTGCCCCAAACACCTAAAATGAAAGGTGGGGTAAGATACTAATTAAGAGTAGGCCAGCTTTTTTTTTTTTTTTTTTGGGGGGGGGGAGTGTTCCAGCAACTATTTTCATCCTCTGGCAGTAATTTTGTGGCAGTAAAGGTGAAGATGATGACCAACCACAAATGAGACCAGAAGAGGGCAACCAAGATAGCAAAAGGTCTGGAAACCAAACCCTCTGAATGCTGGAATGGCAATTAGCTAAAAAGACTAAAGACCCCCTGTAGCTTACTTGATATTAAAACAAAGAGGAGCAGGGGAAGTATAATTACTTCTTCCTCCTATATGATTGCTCTTGCACTGCACCAGTAAGGTCAGTAAAAAAAAAAAATTTCTGTACCCCTGATTAAAACCATGACTATGAGCAGTTTTTTAATTGGTGCTACCAAGAAGAAGGAATAAATTTATTTATTTATTTATTTATTTATTTATTTATTCTAACTGATGCAGCAGAAGAGTATCAGAGAGAGAGGGTGTGTGTTGATAATTACACTTTCCCTTCTTCTCCAGAGAGGAGCAATGAAAGTGCATAATTTGCCTGCATCATGAAGTGGCTATAGCAATAGCAATTACACTTATATAGCACCCCATAGTGTTTAGTGCACTCTCTGGGCAGTTTACAAGTTAATTAGCACTTTGCCCCAACACACTGGGTACACATTTTACGGACCTTAGAATGATGGAAGTCTGAGTCAACTTTGTGTCCCATTTGGATCGAACTCACAATGCCAGCAGTTTTGGCTACAGTACAGCAGTTTAACCACTGTGTCACCTTAGCTAATCAGCTACCTCGCAATACAGTATAGGCAAAGGTCGCTTGTGCTCAGTGGTGGGAAGCAAAATATTTCACTTCACACTTGGGGTGGAGCCTATGTCATGGGCCATCTAGTCATGCCTGCCATATGGCCATGTGTACATCTGCAAACAAAGGCAGCACTGGCTCTTTGGTTGTAAATGGAGATGAGCATTGCACCCTCGAGTCGGATATGACTGGCTTTTGAGCAAGGGAGACCTTGAACCACTTGCAGGGACAAAACCTGACCTCAAATTTGAATACCAATCAGGGATCTTCTGTTATTAGGTAAAGTTGCCCTTGCTCGAAAACCAGTCGTTACCAACTCTAGGGTTCAGTGCTCATCTCTGTTTATAGCCAAAGAGCCAGTGGACTTGATCCACAAAAGCTCACATTAAAATACAGCAGTTAGTCTTTAAGGTGCCACAACGTTCTTGTCTTTTTGTTTTGTTTACTCTCTGATATGCTTGCGCAGAATAAAACTTTTAAGGTGGTAACTGTGTTAGTCTGAGTAAGGGAGGGAGGTGGGTGTGGCTACCCAATTTCACTACCCTCCCCTTCCTGAAGGACACCCAATTTTGCCACCCCCTGCTTGAAGGCCAACCAATTTTGCTAAACCCCTACCCCCTGCCCGGGGGGGGGGGTGCGAACCTGTTACTGCCCATCACTGCTTGTGCTGTTTGGATTGGGGGGGGGGAATGGGCTAAACATGTCTTAGCTCTTCCTCCATCCTCAAACAACTTTGACCTCAACATGCTGTATTTATTTTACCGACCTCAGAAAGGTGAAAGCCTCAGTCAACTTTGATCACTTCAGGATCAAACTCACATTATGAGCAGTTTTGGGCTGCGGTACTACAGCTGAACCACTGCACCATGATTGCTCCCATGTAAGACTTTAAATGTCAAGACACAGATATTAAAATATGCCCTTGACCTGTAAGGCAGCCAATGCAATGCCCTATGAAGATGGGAGACATGAAAGTAATGCGGTAAATTTAAAACCACTTGTATCACACTAACCAAAGTAAGAGGGTGGAGTGAAGAAGAAGGAAGATCCACCCAAAAAAGCTGTTGCAGTAATCCAGGTGTGAAACCAACAGGACATGAACAAAGAGTTTTATAGTCTCAGGAGTCAGGAAGTGACACATCTGGCAAATATTATCAAGATAGAATTTATGTACAGTACTTTGGTTGTCGGATCCACAGATGCATGAAACAACAGCCAATTGTCTACTAAAACACCGAGATCTGTGGCCTTCAAGACAGGGGTCATCTAGTAACCCTGGAGAAAAAGGGGAGAGACAGTCAACGAATGAGCAAAATAATCCAGATGAAAGACCAAAAACTTCAGTCTTATCCATGTTCAATTTCAAATGATAAGAGGACATCTACCACAAAATGTCCAATAGCCAGCTCAACAAGAAAGTCCAAACCTCATCACTAACCTCAGGACAAGACTGGTATCTGTCGGTATCTTCAGCATGAATGTGTTAATGAAAATCCAAATTAGAAATTAAAAGCACCCGGTGAAATTTATAGAAAGAGAGAAGGACCAACACCAGTTCTAAGGCCTGTGCAACACGAACAAGTGGGAAAGATTATAGTTAAATGAATCCAAAGGTCTGCCACACAACATGAGCGAGGTGGTAGAGAGATGACCACACATTCAAAATATCCATATGGAATGTTAAAAAAAGGTCCTCTTACTATTTAGATTCTTGATGGATGCTAGAGTCCCCAACAAACATACATGGATTTTATAAAAGTTTATAACTAAGATTAAGGTTATAACTAAGATATTTAGTTGTTAATGCCATCTCAGAAATATGGAGTGTATAACTGGCACCTTCACTTTGATCTCTGTGGGATCTGGTGACAACATTTCTGTTCTCCTACTGGGGTGACCAACCTTGGCACTCCAGCTGTACTCGGACTTCAATTCCCAGAAGCCCAAGTCTCTGTTTCACACTTAAATAATTTGCAGTGGCAAATTGATACTTTTTAATAGGCTGCTGTGTGGGTTTCTCATTGCATGCCAGTTTGGTGGATTAGGAATTTTGCCACAGAGAATTGTATCACTTTGCTTCTGCTGGCACCTAGAACTGTGGCTAGGATGCTGACTGGAAGGCAGGAGGTCAGCAGTTCACTTCCCAAGTACTGCAGGATAGAATGAGCTCCCGTCTTTGTCCCAGCTCCTGCCAACCTAGCAGTTCGAAAGCAAGAAATTGCAAGTAGATAAATAGGGATCACTTCGGTGGGAAGGTAAACAGTGTTCCGTGTGCTCCAGTGTCTAGTCATGCCTGCCACATGACAACAGAAACGTCTGCAGAAGCAGATAGTGCTGGCTCTTCGGCTTTGAAACAGAGATGAGCACTGAACCCTACAGTCGGATACAACTGGTTTTCAAGCAAGGGAAACCTTTACCTTTACTAGAATTGGCAGGTAAGGTGTTGTTGTTGTTTTAGTGCTAAAGAGCAACAATTTGAGTCATTCAGTGTGGCTTTACCTGAAGGCAGTTGGGTGTTTTTGCATTTCTATTATATTTTATGCTGTTTCCAAGTGCCTGTTAACTTTACATTGTGCCATGGTTCTTAATGAGAATATTGTAAATTTCATTATGTTTTTATTGTGTTTTGCGGTGTACTATAAAATGCACAGAGAAATGAAACATCAAATACGCAAAATAGCACAAATTAAAGAACTGATGCTGAGATGGCTGATAAAAGTGGAGGAAATAGGAGGGCCAGGGAGAAACCCACTATCTTTATCCACACCTACACATACATCACTGACTTGGGATGAGAAACTTGGTACATTCCCTAAAAGCAGTGCTCAAAGTAAAGTAATGCATTATATTTAGAACTCTGTATGTTTGACAATACATTTCATGCCTCATTTCCTGCTAGTTGTGAGCTGAAGTAAATACTCAAACAGCAAATTCACATTTTTCATGTCAAAACGCCCTATAGTTCTCGCCTCCACTGTTGGATGTCACTTGTTAAACAGAATCATGCCAGGGCACATTCTGTTCATACTATAAGCTGTTGTGACATTAAACCTTAATCTGTCTGCACAGTTCCATTGTTTCTTCTCACTATAAGATTATTTCTAAAATATCTTCTTTCTCCCCCCCTCCCTTTCCCCCTCAACTTCACATTCATTTTTCTGCACTAAGAATTAATTGTATCAGCAGAAGCAGTCAGGCTAAAGCTGAAGCTTTCCCCTGAACCTAAAAATGATATATTAAAAGGGATTACTGGTTAATTCATGGAAATTGTATTTTTCTTGAATGCGGGAAGGCTCTTTTTCCCCTTCTTCTTCTACCCCCAAATGTACACTCCTTTTTACTAGGGTTTGGAAACAGGCACACTTAAGAATAGATGCCCTGAAATCTATGGAACAGATTAGCCATGACAACTCTGGAAAGAGTCACCATAAATCAGAATGAAATTCACAGCACACAGTTATTAGCTGGCTGGAGAGCTCAGTGGTTTGTGTACCAGGGTGGAGAGTTCTATTCCCCACTGCTGGGAGAAGAGCTTGCCTATGTGGCCATGGGCAAGCTGCACAATCCCAGGGTACCCCCCCCCTTTTAAGGGAATGATAAACCACTTCTGTGTATTCTCTACCTAAAGGGTAAATGAAGCCAGTCATGTCCAATTCTAGGGGGCAGTGCTAATTTCCATTTATAGCCAAAGAGCCAGTGCTGCCTGCATTTGCAAACATTTTCCATGGTTATGTGGCAAGCATGAGTAGATGCTAGAGCATACAGAACTCTGTTGCCTTTCCTGACAAAGTGGTACCTATTTTATCTACTTGCAATTTCTTGCTTTCAAGCTGCTAGGTTGGCAGGAGCTGGGACATATGATGAGTACTCACTCCACCGTGCAGCACTCAGGTCTAGAACTGTTGACCTGCTGACCTTCTGGTCATCATGTTCAGTGCCTTAACCACTAAGCTACTGCAGTTCTACCTATTATCTACCTAAACAGTCCTACCTATTTATCTAGAAAGTCCTAAAAGGATTGTCAGAAGTCAGAATTGATTTGATGGCATATTATTACAGACTAGGTGATGGAAAGGATGGTTGCAGACCAACTGAAGTTGTGCCTGGAGAGTTCTGGTTGCGTTGGTTCAAACTTGTTTCAGGGCTCTCTATGGTACTTAGACAGCATTATTTGCCCTGCTCAATGACCTTCTGAAGACAACTGGTGGGGGATCCTGTCTGCTGGTCCTCTTAAATCTCCCAGTGGCCTTTGGTACCATTGACCACAGTACCCCACCTCTCTTCCTGTTGTTTGTTAACTTGTATTTTAACTTTTTAAACTTCTAATCTTTTTAACTTTTAATTTTTTAAATCTTATTGTAGATAATGTGTTTTTAATTGTTTAAAATTGTAAGCCGCCCTGAGTCCTTGGATAAGGGTGAGGTATAAATGTAATAAAATAAATAAAATAAATAAATATCCTCCTGGACAGGCTTGCTGGGATAGGAATCAGGAGCCATGCTTTGATGTAGCTCCAGTCTTTCCTGGAGGAGCATGACCAGAGAGTACAGCTAAGGGAGAATCTGAGGCTTGGATGTTACAATATGGATCCAACAGCAATCTCCCTGATGTTGTTTCACATTTATATGAGACCAATGGGGGAGGTCATCAGAAGATCTGGCATCTGCTTTCATTGATATGAAGATGATATACAGCTCTCTCTCTCCTATTCCACTTCAGCAGTGGATGCTGTTCAGAAACTGAAGGAACGCCTGGAGGCAGTCATGGTGTGGCTGGAGGATAACAGACTGAAACTGAATCCGGACAAGGTGGAGGTCATGTTGATTGGGGGCAACCAGTAGCAGGTTGAGCAGATTTCTCTTAATCTAAGGATAATCCTCCTCCCATTGACAGAAAGCGTTCATAATCTGGATATGTAGCTTGACCAGTCGCTTGCTATGAAATAACAGATTTCAGCAATGGTCAGGTCTGGATTATACCACCTGTAGTGCATTGCCCAGTTCCACTAATTTTTAATATTGTTTTAATTTCTTTAGTATTGTTTTTTAATTGGCTATGACTGTGTAATTTTAATTGACTCTGAGCTACATGAGTTCTCTATGAGGAGTAAGGGACAAGCAAGCAAGCAAGCAAACATTTTTTTCACCCAGTCCTCACTGGCTTTATGTCTTCAGGTTCCTACGCCAAGAGAAGCTAAGAGGACAGTTACTAGCTATTGAGTCTTCTCCCTTCCACTAATCTCTCTGATAAAAAAAACAATACTTGTCAGTGTCTAAAGCTGGTTTCTCTGCTATCACCACTTTTAGCAAATGCTTTGCAACAGCTTGCCTATTTCTCTGCTGTGACAACCATACACTTGATTTAGTGTACTAGGGTCAATCCCACACCAGGTCTAGAATGGCTATGAGCTTATTTCCAAGCGCATCCTTGCACTAATGCACTGATATTGAAATCATAGAAGGGGTTTCAAATCCTGGTCCAAAAAATATGGCTCAACAAAAGTGCATGTGAATTTTCCCAAGTACTGTGTCTAAGCCAGGGGTTCCCAACCTAAGGCCCGTTTGCACCATTTCATGTGGCCCCCACCCCCTCCAAGGGCATGCAAGAAACAAAATGGCTACCTTTTTGAAGCTGATGGGACAAAATGGCCAGGCAGGGCAAAATGGCCATCGAAACTGACTGAGAGAGCGTGATCTGGCCCCTAGCTTGAAAAGGTTGAGAACCCCTGGTCTAAGCAATTAAACTAGGAAATTGCTATATTGTTGGAACTCAAATCAGTAACAAACAGTTTATCACTTTGATTGTCTTCAGCTAATCTATAATTCTGAAGACAAGGAGGAAATCCAAACATATAACAACTTTAAATATATTCTGAGATATGGACTGCAAGTCTAGACTAGTTCTTAGTTAGGAGGCAAGTTTTCATGAACCACAATGTTATCTGTACATCTGTTCTAAATCATTTATTAAGATCCTTCTTTTTAAATAATTTTGTCTACAAATAAATGCACTAATGACTAAAATACAAACAGCACAGACACTGAGGAAAAAGCACACCTCAGTAATGAAGATTTCATCCAAATGATTTCATCATTCAGATTAATATTTGTATACAAACTACAGAGGTTTTTTTTTAAAATTAATCATCCTGTTTTGCTCCCTGTTTGTCAGAAGGCTGTAAAAGCATTGGTCACCTGCTTTCAAATCTAGACAGATATGCACAAATCCTTCTACCTCTTATGTGCAAATCAAAGCTACAATTGCAGCAACCTTCATTTTCAGTCTGCTTGTATTATTTCAGCTGGCAAACTCTGCACAGAAATTAATAATAGCTTTCCCATCTGCAAATAAAAGTATGGCACTTTAAATTTTTGGCAGCAAACTGGCATTTTGTCATTTAATCATTTCACATCATTACACTGCAATATGCAATGTAATGATATGACACTCCTAGATGACAAACACTGGGTACCTCCTGTACTGGAAGGAATAATGTAATAGGAAGGAAATTATATACTTAAGGCTGCCAGAGTTTTACTCCCACAATTTAGGATTAAGATATTTTGTGAGCGCAGTTGCAAGGAGGAAAAAAAGGGGGGAATTCACTTACAAATGTCCTAGAAAACCCTTGATATGTTTGTGGGCTTCAAAATAGGGCAGACAAGAGCCACTCATTTGGGGACAGCATTCTTCATGAGCTGAGAATGAGATGGTTGAACTCCTGAACTAAATTGCTCAGTATGGGCACAGAGCCAGTGTAGTCTCACCAACTATAAAGAGGCCATGATGGAAGCAGCATGTCTTGTTTCAAGCACTACTGGTTCCCTACAGAGGGTACAATAGTTAGTAAAAGAAAATAAATGCACATTGATTGAGTTCTCTAAATTCCCCATGCCATAAATTCACCCAATGAATCGACTGTGCGACTGAACAACAGGAAAAAATGACTATTTACTCAAATGCACACACTTCTAAGCATGAGATAGTTAACTATTGTTTTTACTACACACCCTGTACTTTTGCTTTCTGGGGATTCCTCCTAACAGACATCTAGGTATGTGAAAAGACCTAAAGTTGAAAGCCTTATGGCCCAGCTCAGCCTACCTCCACCTAGCTTCCTAGCATGGCAACTTTCCTTCTGCATAACATGCTAGCCTGGCACAAAGCTTTGCAGTTTAGGACTTTCTCCCAGGTGTGCCACACTTAGGTGTCTGTCCATCATACACCTAAGATTTCCAAGAATTGTGAAAATGTGTAATCTAAAAAACCTTAAAATTCCACATATACTGTACAACTATCTTTCCCTTCCCCGTCACTGGGAAGAAACTGCAGAAGAATTTCTTTCCTTCTTTCTATTTTTTTCCCCAAAAAATTATGAAAACACATGACTAAAAATGAATATGACTGAAAAAATGTAGACAAACATGCTTTACTGGCCAGAGAAAAGTTTTTTAAGAACATTTATTTATTTATTATTTATTTATACAACAAAACAGAAAAATAACAACAAATACATCAATATTATCAGTGTATATCATAGAAACAATTACAAACAATCACTCCCCTCCAGGCAGGTAATTATAATTACAAAGCAGCAGAATAGCAGCAAATACATTAATATCATCTGTACATATCATAAAACAAATTGCAATGCAAAACAATCACTTCCCTCTGAGCAGACAGATATAGTCACTTCTCTCCAAATAGACAGTTTTGGTCACTTCCATCCGAGTAGGCACTGGGCAAAGAGATCCTTCCCCAGCCCCAGGAGGGTGGGACCCAAGGCCAGCTGGGTGGTGATCTTTGGCCAACCCCGGGAGATTCCCCGGGAGATTCCCCGGGAGATTCCCCGGCGTTGGAAGACTCCACTCATGACTGGCAGCAGCATGGTCTTAAAGCCTCCCGGGCCCACGCAGGTGTTGTCTTTCTCCCCCTTTTTTCCCCCTTATATTTTTCACAGAAATGTATATACATTTCTGTGGTAAAAAAGAGAATCCAGGCTAGGGGTGGGGTGAGAATGCTAGTAGTTTTGTAAGATATGCAACAACAGTTCATCTGACAGATATTCAAATCCCTTGTGACCCCAAATTATCTGTGATGTCATATGGAATTTTGGTAGCAATTGAATTCTTAATGGCTTTTAGACCAAGAGCATAAGAAAATCTGTGTTTCTGTTCTATGATAGATTAGGACGTGAGCTCTCACATAAATTGTGAATTTACAACATCCGATTTAACTAACTAAAGGAACTCATCTCTCTGATGTTCATTCACCAAATAATGCTTGCCTTAAAACAGGACATGTGACCTGTTTTGGCTTCAGAATATAACTTCAAATTTGGAAAGATAAATGATATTTCTGTAGGACTCAGAATGCTTGCTCCTATGTACCTGCACATCTGTAAAGGGCATATTGATCAACATTTAAGTAGAGTGTGCTTACTAACAAGATGATGTTCTAAGCACTAAGGATGATGTTAATAACAGCTGCCTGTTGGACAGGGGCAATGAGGGCCAGCTGTGTGGACTGACTAGCCCAGCCATAAAAGATCTTGCTGCTGTTGCTGCCTCCATGACCACCCCAGGAACATCACAGAACTCTCCCTGCCTTTCGGACAGGGGGAATGACGGCCAGCTGGCCGAAGACTGCTGTCTCTCTTGACTGTACTGTATTTTTACACTGTATTTTATTGTATTGTTTTATTGCTTTTTTCTTTTTATGCAAAATTTATTGATTGCATTATCTGTGCTGCATCTGTTGTTATATTTTTATATTTTGCTGTACTTATATTTGAGATTGTGATACTGCATATGTTGCTTATGTTATGTGAGCCGCTCTGAGTCCCCTCAGTGAGGCCAGTAGAGCGGCATATAAGTCTAATTTAATAATAATAATAAGTATAGCTCTATAAGATAAGGTGATCGTGCACATAAACAAACTCACTCTAGTGTCAAGGTGTGCACTTTTTTATTCACAGGAGTAAGAAGCTTGTGGGAGCCACATGAATTGCAGAAACAAATAAATAAATATTTCTTCTCTGGATTAAAAAAGTGGCAGGTAGAGTCTAATTATGCTCATTAGTTCATTTATTTCTTTTGATATGAATGAAATAAAAGAAATAAATGAACTAATGAGCATAGTTCAACACATCGAATACACAAACTAAATCCCTGATGGTAGTGTCCTTAGACTCTACCTGCCACTTTTTTTTAAAGGAAGGAAGGTTAGAAAGAAAGTGTGGGGGGAGGCAGGGGGTATCAGGACCTACCTGGCAGCAAAAAGGTGAGCCAGAAGCAGCAGACGCAAGTGAGAACTTTTTAAAGTTCTTGCTCGCCTCTTCACTGCCAGGTGGGTTCTGCTTGCCCCCACCCACTTTCTCTCTTACCTCCCTTCCTTCATGAAACAAACACATTGACAGCCTGTTTACTTCCATATCCAGCGAGAAAGCAAGAGTTGGAGAGTTTTAAAGGAAGGAAGGTTAGAAAGAAAATGTGTTTGTTTTTTTTAACCTTCGTAGAAAATGTTTCTGAAGTCTGATCCAAATTGTATAAGTGTCACAAGAAAGGTTGTTACGTCATCTATCAATTGCACTTTGGATCACTTCAATCAGTTGATCAGTTTGGTTGCTGGCTCACCACCAACAGACTCTACCCCGAAAATGTTATTTTTACAAGTCACATTTTTCCTCAATATCTTTGTTTTTTTATTCCTGATTTGGTGTCATTCTTCTCCACATGTTGTATTTGAACTATATCCACCTCAGGAAGTTGTCATATTCTGTTTCTAACATGTTTTCCCTCTTATTTTTGCATTTTTGTGACCTTGTTTGAGTGGGTTTTTTTGTAAAATGCTTCATAGTCCCCCCCGAAGTTCAATTTCAAATGTAATAGTCTCATCACAAAGGTTATTATTTCCTCTTTCAGATGCACTTTGGGTCACCTGAATCGATTGTGTGGTTTGGTCACTGGGCCACCAAAAACCAACCCCCCCCCGAAGATTACATTTTTTCAAGGCAACTTTCAGAAGCAATGACATCATCACTTTGTATTTTTGGCCAATGGCTCTTTACATTTCTGAAAGGTGCTGAGATGAGCTTTTAGTTGATGTAACCATTATTTTCGTGGGTGCTTTAGTTTTGTGGTGGCAGCTTGTCAAATGTACATGATTTTTGTTACATCGGAAAAACTGTCAGACTACCCAACTGAAATGTAAGACGTTCATTGAATTCAAGTCAAAAGAAACTAGAGAGCAGTCAACAAGAATAGGATTCTGATAGCATACCATTGGGGAAAATTAAGGAGAGAGTGTGGAATGAAGTATCTTAGAAGAGGATGTGGTTGGCTGGAATCCTAAAGTGAAGCATTTCATATTGCAAGATTGTGTTACAGATAACACTTTCTGGGACATTATCAAATTTGATGCACAGATTCTTATATGCTGCTATATATGTTGCATGTTATATGTTGTCATATATAACATTTTTTTCAGTCAAATTCTCATTCATAACATAGGCTGTCTGACAGAACAAAGAATGTACAGTAAAATCTCAGGTTACAATGGAGGTCCATTCCGACAGCCTCCATCATTACCCAAAACAAAAGTAACCTGAAGCATGTTTTCCACAGGAAAATAAAAAAAATCATGACCAGAACAAAAATATTTTAAAAAATACAAAAAAGCACAAAGAAATGCCAGATGCGATCGTCCCCCGCCCACACAAAAGCAACGGAACAATCTCCCTACCTTTTCCACACCGTTTAGTGAGTTTATCCAACAACAATGACGGCACCTCCACAGCAGTAAGCACTGCATTGTGACTTCTGATAGAGGGGACAGTGGCCATTTTGAATTCCAAATTGCTTGCCAAGATTTCTGGGAGATGTAATCCTGGACTCCAAAAGGGCCACCATCACCATGTTAGGATTCAATATGGCCACCACCCCTCCACCCAAAGTCACAATGCAGCACTTACAGCTGTGGAGATGCCAGCATCATTGTCAGATAAGGTCCCCAAACAGCATGGAAAAGGTAGGAAGATTGCTACCATTTTTTAAAAAAAATTGTTGTTGTTGTTACCATGTTTCCCCAAAAATAAGACATACCCATAAAATAAGCCATAGCAGGATTTCTCAGCAGTTGCACAATAAAAGCCCTGAAAATAAGACATAGTGATAGGTGTGGCTATGCAGCATCCTGGCGTGGAGCGGTAAAGAAGACGGGCAGCCAGTGGCATAATAAAAACAAGACATCCCCTGGAAATAAGCCATAGTGTGTCTTTTTGAGGAAAAATAAATATAAGTCGGTGTCTTATTTTCAGGAAAACACAGTATTAACAATACTGTACATATAACCATATATAAAATAATAAAACAATAAAAAAAGAGAAAACCCCTTTGCGTATATAATTTCCATATTATCTGTCTCTATAACATTAATGTGCACTCACCATCTTGCAACCATACATTTCCTCCCCCTTCCTCCCCCCTCTCTATTTAAAAAAACCCATAGTTTCTTTGTTTGGCTCAATTCCCTTTGAATCTTGTAGAACATATCGGATAAAGTATTCACATATATTTAAAAATTCATTTTTTTTAGTCACTCCTTTTTTAACTCTCAGATCACAAGTCAATTTATCATTTAGGGCTATTTCCCACATTTCTTTGCACCAGTCTTTAATATCTATGGAGATGTTTATTTTCCAGTTCTTTGGAATTAACAGTCTCATTGCTGTTACCATTATTATTACTAATTCTTTTTATTTCTATCAATTTTAATATCATTTAGATCCATTAATAACACTATTTTCGGATTCCTGCAATTTTTTGTTGATAATATCTTGATAATATCTTATTGATTTCATTAAAAAAATTCTAAATAGTGTTTAATCTCTCTACAATACCACCATAAATGCAAATACTGTAAATTCAATCTTCAACTTTACATCTCCAACATTTTTTTGAATAAGTATTATCAATTTGATGCATCTGAATTAGTGTTGTATAACATCTCCATAGTAATTTGTGACAATGTTCTTTAATTCTAATTGAAAAATATTTCATAATTCTCCCTGTCCATATATTATTCCACATTAATCCACCTATTTTAACTCCAATATCTGATTTCCATATTTCTCTTAATAAATTCTGGGTTGTTCCTTCTTTATTAAGTAGATTCTATATACTATTTACTAATCCTTTCTGTTTAGTATTTTCCTGTCTTAATTGCCCAACTATTTCTTCAAATCTCCTTAATTCTCTTCCCTGAATGTAATTTTTTCTCCAATCCCTATCCCATCTTTCCATTTGGATTTTCTCAAACCAATTTAGTACCATGGTTTGATATAATCTTTCTCGTGCATTTCTATCTTTACATTTTTCCATCCAATTATTGATGGTCTTCAGTCCTTCCTTTTCCAAAGCTTTTAATGCTTTCTTCTTATCTTTTATATAATAATTGTTTATATCTTTTAACTCCAACAGATGGGATACATCTGAACATAATTCATTTCTTATGGTATTCCATGTTTCTAACATGTTTTAAAAATGGATTTATTATTTTATTTTTGTCATCTCCCCTTGAATTGTTCATTAATAACAGTAATTTCTTCTTAACTCTTATCTCCCAAATCAATTTCTTCCCAGATTAGATTTTCATTTACAAGTATTCTTACGATTGTTCTGATTGTTCTGATTTGCTACAATCTTAGAGTTTTAAAATATTGTAGCACAATTTTTGATTGTAAACCAAAAATTGATCATAACCCATGGAATTTTTTTAATTAAATGTGAGGTCGTAACCCATGGCAAACATAACCTAGGGCAATCATATGCCAGGGTTTTACTGTACTCAAAACAACTGCCAATAGATCCTGAAAGTTAAAACCATTAGCAAATGTTCAATGCTAGGTGTTTATTTTGTATCTTTCCAATATTTGCAATCGAAATAGTATCTTCCCACTCTTCTCACATTTGCAATTGAAACAGTACCTTCTCACTCTCCCCATGATTTGCAATTGAAAAAAAGGGGGTTGCAATTAATCTGAATAGCAACCAGAGTTCATCTGCCATTACCAATTGTATAAAGCCATATTGATTTGTATACTTATCTGTTATGCTAACCATTCACTCTGTACCTCTGTACCTGATCTGTAAAAATTGATGCCATGATGCCTTGTCTGTTGAAGTAGACTTGCTCCATGAAAGCTAACATTAAAATATATCAGTCTTCAAAGTCCTACAGCTTTTCTGTTTATTATTATTATTATTATTATTATTATTATTATTATTATTATTATTATTATTATTATTATTATTATTATTATTATTATTATTATTATTATTATTATTATTATTATTATTATTAAATTCAATTTATATGCCGCTCTCCTTGCCGAAGCAACCCAGAGCGGCTAACAATGTTACAAAAAACATAATATACATAAAATATAACACATATAATACAATCAATGTGGTCAATAAATCCTTCATAAAAATAATAAAAATATAAATACAGTACAATCAAAGAAATACAAAAGCAGTCAAGGATATACAGTACAGATCAATAGGGAAAGTCCTCATCCCTTATACATATTTCAATTAGTAACAATATACATTTATCCGGAGAAGTGGCTGACGGTGGTAAAGCTGTGGTGGTACTAGCGGAGCTGGTGTCCTTAGTCGGCTGCCCCATCTGTCCAGTTGGTCCTCATTCTCCCCGCCCGGCCAGCAGGGGAGAGCGTCCGAGCGTTCGGCGTTGGTCTCGCGGCGGTGGCAGCAGGAAAGTTCTTTATACTATGATACACTTATACATAATGACACTCAGTGCTTTGGCTACTTTTTAGACCAATGGCAGGAGCAAACACTGAGGAGAACACATGGACACATCAGAGAACTATTCAGCATCATCTGAACAGCCAAAGCTATAGCTACAAAACTAGGTGAGAATGTCTGCTACATGTATATGCAGGCTAGTGGGGACTAATAGTTTGCTGGCAGATATGAGTGCTCTGTCTCTTCCTAGACCTTCTAATGATCCTAATTCAAGGCAACTATGGGGGTTGTCTCCTCCTAGGATGCCAAGGTGATGAGGAAAGTTCTAGAATTTGGATGTCCTGATACTAGATGTCCAGACAAGATGGATAGAACTGTTCACAATTAACAACTTTTTTTGTTGTTGTTCAGTCGCACAGTCGATTCCGACCCTCTGCGACCCCATGGACCACTGACCGCCAGGCACTCCTGTCCTCCACCATCCCCCTCAACTCGCTCAGCTCTGTGCCCATTGTCTCCACAATACCATCTAGCCATCTCATCTTGGGCCGTCCCCTTCTTCTTTTGCCCTCGACCCTTCCAAGCATCAAAGCTTTCTCAAGTGAATCCTCTCTTCTCATTTGATGTCCAAAGTACTTTAGCCTCATCTTTATTATTTGACATTCTAAGGAACAGTCAGGGATGATTTCTTCTAAGATTGACCTATTTGTTCTCCTCGCTGTCCATGGGACTCTCAAAACTCTCCTCCAACACCACATCTCAAAGGCGTCTATTCTTCTCCGTTCAGCTTTCCTAATGGTCCAACTCTCGCAACCATACATTGCAACAGGGAATACCATTGCCTTGACTATGCGAATTTTTGTTTTCAATGTGATGTCTCTACTTTTCACTATGCTCCCCAGGTTTCTCATCGCTTGCCTCCCAAGAATCAGTCGCCTTTTTATTTCATGGCTGCAATCACCATCTGCAGTGAGCTTAGATCCTAAGAAAGTAAAATCTGTCACTGCTTCTACTTCTTCCCCATCTATTTTCCAGGGACTGATAGGGCCTGTTGCCATTATCTTGGTTTTCTTGATATTGAGTCTCAAGCCAGCTTTTTCACTTTCTTCTTTCAACCTAATTAGGAGCTTCTTTAGGTCCTCCTCACTTTCTGCCATGAGGGTGGTATCATCTGCATATCTCAAATTGTTGATGTTTCTTCCAGCAATTTTGATCCCAAATTGTGATTCCTCCATTCCTGCATTGCGCATTATGTGCTCTGTGTATAAATTGAATAAGCATGGTGACAAAATGCAGCCTTGTCTTACTCCTTTTCCTATTCCAAACCACTCCGTCATTCCATTTTCTGTCCTAACTGTTGCTTCTTGATTCATGTACAGATTTCTCATGAGGCATATAAGGTGTTCTGGTATTCCCATCTCCTTAATTATTTGCCACATTTTGTTGTGGTCGACACAATCAAAAGCCTTCGTGTAATCAATGAAACAGAAGTAGACTTGTTTCTGATATTCCTTTGTTTTTCCCATGATCCATCTTATGTTGGCGATGTGATCTCTAGTCCCCCTGCCTCTTCTGAAACCCGCCTGCACTTCTGGTAATTCTCTCTCCACATACTGTTGCAGTCTATCCTGTATTATCTTGAGCATCACCTTGCTAGCGTGAGGGATGAGCGCAATTGTTCGATAATTTGAACATTCTTTGGCATTACCCTTTTTGGGGAGTGGAACGTATACAGATCTTTTCCAATCCTGTGGCCATTGTTTTGTTTTCCAAATCTGCTGGCATATAGAATGCAATAATTTGATTCCATCATCTTGTAGTGCTTTGAAAAGTTCAACTTGGATACCATCAACTCCACTGGCTTTGTTGTTTGCAGTGTTTTTTAGGGCCTTTCTGACTTCACTCTCTAGAATGTCTGGCTCATGTTCAATGTTCTCATCATTGTGATTATCAGTGGTGTTGAGGTCCTTTTTGTATAGTTCCTCTGTGTACTCTTTCCATCTTTTCTTAATCTCTTCTGCATCTGCTAACTCCTTGCCATCTTTGTCTTTTATCATGGTCATTTTCGCTTTAAATGTTCCCTTGAGTTCCCCAATTTTTTTGAAAAGATCTCTAGTCCTACCCCTGATATTGTTCTGTGCACTGTTCGTTCAGGTACGTTTCCTTATCTCTCCTTGCTTTTCTTTGAAATTCTGTATTCAAGTGATTGTATGTGATTAACAACTACCTCATATGATAAGTCATGGGATGGCAGCTTCTTGATGTCTTTTCAGGGTAACTTTTCAGGGTATCTGTTCTAGAGGCTACCAGAAGTTCCTTCTTTTTTTTATTCATGATGGTTTGACAAGTCTGACCAATGGGTCTCAACATAAATGCATAGCTAGAGTTAGTGCAGGATGTGTTGACACAATCTGGATCTTCAACTTTGTATTCATTCAGTCCAGTTTATAATGCTTAATAAGGCTTTATTCTTATTAAAATAAAATATGAAATAAAAAAGTGACTCATTCTTGGGAGGCAAGCGATAAGAAACCTGGGGAACATAGTGAAAAATAGAGACATCACATTGCAAACAAAAATTCATATAGTCAAAGCAATGATATTTCTGGTGGCAATGTATGGTTGTGAGAGCTGGGCCATTAGGAAAGCTGAGCACAGAAGAAAAGATGCCTTTGGGATGTGGTGTTGGAGGAGAGTTTTGAGAGTCCCTTGGACAGCGAGGAGAACAAATAGGTCAATCTTAGAAGAAATTAACCCTGACTGCTCCTTAGAAGGTCAAATAGTAAAGATGAACCTAAAGTACTTTGGACATCAAATGAGAAGAGAAGATTCGCTTGAGAAAGCCTTGATACTGGGAAGGGTGAAGGGCAAAAGAAGAAGGGGGCGGCCAAAAATGAGATGACTAGATGGTATTGTAGACACAATGGGCACAAAGCTGAGCAAGTTGAGGAGGATGGTGGAGGACAGAAGTGCCTGGCGGACAGTGGTCCATGGGGTCACAAAGGGTCGGAATCGACTGTGCGACTGAACAACAAAAAAGGCTTTATCCTTTAGCATTGCAGTAGTTTCCTCCCATAAAGTATTGCAAAAGAAACTGAAGCACCCTTCTCATTCAGTCTCTGAGGATTAAGCCTTAATCCAGATGAGCAAAATATGGTGTTTTAGGTATGGTTTTGTGGAATAGAATTCTCAGAATTCTGCTGTGGTGAGTTCTGAGAGTATTCTGAATGATTCAGCACAAAAAATAAATCATAAATCCATACTAAAAATACACCTGAGAAAGAGTCCTGCAGCACCCCAAAGCACATGACAGTATGATGGTCTGGTAGAAGTATTATCCAGCCTTTTTTCAGTTAAAGGCAATTTCTTACATCCCTGTGTTACTGGAAGACCACATTATTCTCTCAGCACCTTCTGCACATTCCCTTCAGAATTTATTATTTAGAGGCCTGTTGCTTCAGATGGTGAAGATGCCAATAGACTCATCCTCCATGAATTTGTCCAGTCCTCTTTTTAAGCTGTCCATGTTGGTCAGCCATCTCTGCATCACAGGTAGCAATTTCTGCAGCTACATGAAGTGCTTCCTCTAGTCTGCTGTGTTTGAGATGTGCACGCTAGATTGGAACAAGGAAGGAAGGAAGGAAGCAAACAAACATATCTACCTAATAAACTATCAATTACTTCAGTGCTGTGTCTGTTCCTTGCAACCAATATGACAGGACTAGCAGACTTGACAATCATCTCCATCAGTTTTTAACCATGTCTATTAAAATCTAGGAGCAAATGTGATTGAGCCCATAATAAGAAATTAAACTGATAAAATATGCTGTATATTTATTATGCTGCCTGTCGAAATCTGAGATGAATCTAAAGAGACTATAAACCTGAAGGGAATTGTTCTATGATATCAGTTTAGCAGGGTTTTTTTTTTTTAAAAAAAAAACCCAAACAAAATATATTCACTTTTGAATTCAAAAGTGACTGGGAAGTTTGCTGAATCCACATTCCAAAGAAACAGTACATTACATGGAAGTGACAGTATCCTTGACCTAGTCTAAAAACCTCACACTTTATTACAAAGGCTTAACTTTGAACACTTTATTTAATGTTGGTAAAAAGTCCAATAGAAGATTCTGGAATCATCCCAAGGGCCTTATCAAACAAAAGAAAGCAGGTGGCAAGGTATTTGTTTAACATGAGAAGAGTTATTCCGCGATCTAAGCTTCCTTTTCTATTCACAAATGTACAGCTCTATCTCATTTCCAGTATTCAAACAATCTCTTTTGTTCAACAGCTGGACTGCTGCTATTCAGACCGCTGCTTGCAGAAACAACTCACACAAACAAATTCCTGAAGTGACAAAGAATTTCTGGCTGTCATTGAGAGAGAAGAGGACACCACAGGCTACCTGTTAATGACTTTTTTTATTATTTGGAGGGACAAATTCAGTAGCAGGAAATAGAGTTCTACCCAGGGGGTAAAAGAGACAAGACTCTCATAGATTTAAAATGGAGTTTCTCACTGAGTGCCTTCACACATGAGATTTAAATCTCCTCTATTCTGCCTTTGATTTCCCACCCTATTTTCCACATTTGTAATTGGAATTTGTAACCAATTGGCTGGAATCTGTCTATATGTCAATCAGTTTAAGATATTTAGATACTGAACTGACTTGAAAAACCAATTTCTCCCCATCTACTTGAAGGATTGCCACTCACCTCGCAGGGAACAAGGAACCCTGAAGGTGGTGGAAAGATGTCATTGTTGCCTTTCCTCATCAATAAGTGCTAGTACTTTGACCCTTTAAGACTAGCTTCATTACACCACCACTCAACAGAGTAAAAGCAACAGATAAAAGCATTATAGCAATGATGAAATGTATCACTAACAGAATTTCACAATGCCTTCTTCTTCTTCAGGTACCATAACCATTCCGGATATTAGCTATCATCATGGCAATAGTCTTTCTATTCTTAACTCATTGGAACAGTTCTTCCAAGGACATTCCACACCAGTCTCTCAGGTACTTTAGCTATTCTATCATGATCAGCCCAACCCCCAACGGGAATGAGGTGATAGTGTAAGCTACTCAAAGTGTGACCTATAGTAGTTGATGCAAGAATTAGGCTTCCAGATCTCCCAGCTACATCCCTTTCCAACATGCAATATAAGAACAATGAACATTATTTGGTTTCAGATCTGTAGAGGCAGTGTGTCACATCTGTTTTCCTGCAAGGTGAACCTCTGCACAGATTTAATTGGTTCTCATGTTCTTTACAGAAAATACCTGGACAACTTTGCTTGCCTTTTCTACTTTTCTAGCCTTTTAAGAGTAACCACCATGAATGCTGTTCTTTTCTCCACCTAGAGCAAGATTGGCCAACCTTGGTGCCCCAGGTGTTCTTGGACTTCAATACCAGAAGCCCATATAAGCACATCTCCTGATCAGGGCTTCTGGGAATTCAAGTCCATTAGACTTTTTCACCATCAATCTTAAAGCAGCCATACTATCAGGCTGCAGCAAAAGGGAAGGGAAGCAGGCAATTCTGACAGGCTTGGTTGAGAGACCAGTAAACATTGAATCTTCCTCCTCAAACTGTAAGCATTCTGTCTGCTCCATATAGCTGAGTTTGTTTTGTCTTCTGCCTTCCAGTATTTTCCCCCTTTTTATACTGTAACACTTGAAGACAGGCATCATGTCAATACTAACAGTGATGACTAATGCCTATTGCAGCTGGTGCAGTGGAGTCGAGGGCACCTAAGAGTAGGCAGAGCCAACACATGGCTCCAATATAGCAACATGGTGCCAGCATCTCCCAACAAATGGAAAGTGAAACAAATTCACCCTGAAATTATGGTGGCAGAGTGAAGAGTGTTGGACGGGGGTAAGATCCACATGGTAAGACATAAAAACAATCTTTGAAAGCACTGCAGCAGATGGTGAAGGGAGGAAAGAAGTTGACTTTGTGATCATGCCTCCATCTAGTGCAAATGCCAAGGCAGATATACAGAATCCGCTTTGTTCTGCTCTGAGCAGCCATATTATTTATTTTTCCTACAAACATGGCAAGCTGTGATCAACCAGCAAGAATGACCCTCCTGGGAGCCGAGCAAATGCAGGACAGCCAATCTGGTCTTTGGTGTAGCAGTCAGACAAAGTGTTCCTCCTAGAAGCCCTGCCTTACCAACTCTCAGCAGGCCAATGGAAGAACATATTGAGCATGTTTGTTAATATTAACCCCCAAAGTCACATAGCCTCTTGGACAGACAGAGAAGAGCAGACCAGCCTGGCCAGCATGACAGCAGGTACAATTCTAGTAGTGAAAACAATCATGTCTATGTTTGGGATGAGGCAGAACAATTAGGCTTCTAATTCCTTTTATCTACAAATGTTTCTGAGTTGCTCCGGGAGCTTTAGCTGAGTTAGAAAAACTCTTTTATGTCAATTTGCTGTTATCCCCATAGCAATAGTAATTACAGTTATGTACTGCCCACAGCATATAGAGAACAGTCTGGGAGGTTCACAAGGCAAATAGCATTTTGCCTCGAACATGCTGCATACTCATTTTACTGTTTGAAAGGCTGAGTCAACCTTGTGTCTGTTGGGATCAAACTCAAATCATGAGCAGAGTTTGGGCTGCAGCAGTGTACCTACTGCACCATGGGGCCTCTCTAAATTCTCATATAGATATGTTTTCATCTATAATTCTCATACTCTCTTATCATAGACCATGCAGGCTTTTAGAAACCAAAGAGCAAATATGTGAAGGGAAACACACCACATACTTCAGAATTAGGATATGAGAGCACATAAAGGGCTGAGAGAGGAATGGAAATCTAGGGCGACAAGGCTGTGAGTTATAAACTGATTAGTTTTTAAGGTTATAATGAGAGGCACTGTCAGAAAATATGTCCTATCATTTTGGTTGATCATATTGGCTACCCTGTTACGGAGAATGAAGCTTCCTAATTAGAAGGAGCGACATATTATTTCCATAATCATTTAACACAGGGGGGGGGGGAATAAAAAGCAAATTGCTGATGGGACCCTAAAATGTTTTCTCCAAAATTATTATTATTATTATTATTATTAAATTCAAATTTATATGCCGCTCTTCTTGCCGAAGCAACTCAGAGCGGCTAACAATTGTGAATGATCAAGTAGGCTGGGGATCTCTTACTTCTTTCGATGCTTCTGAATATACTCTGTCAACTTAAATGCTACAAAAAGTATATTCACTTGCCTGAACAGTCCTGCATTTTTCTCAGAGCCTCCTACTTTCTAATTAATTCAAAACCAGCTCCCTTTCTTAAGCCCTTCAATCCTGGAATGCAGCAATTGACTAATACTGGGCGGCTTTGAATGATGGAGCACATAAGAGAATGAAGGAGACTATTGATCAGTCAACCTATTGAGTGACTGACCTGTCACTTTATATTTTGGGGATAAGCAGTTGGCATAGTTTGGTGCTGTGGATGGAGTTGCAACAATTCAACTGAAGCTCTGCCATCATCTTCAGAATCCAGGGTGACTGAACTGACTAAGGGGAGGCAGGATTATGTGCCTGCCAGAACTAGCCTGCCCTGCTTCACACACAGCAGATGTTAAGAACAGGGTTTATGCATATATAATAGTCCAAATCAACCTAGATTTAGGTGAGTATGTGACATTTAAAACCAAATCTCTATTTAAAACATGGACTTTATGGGGATTCTGTTAACAAGTTATTGTTCCTGATTATTTTCAATGAACAAATACCGTCAACCTATGTTCAACGCCACAGGAAAGAGAAATCAGTCAGTCTCACGTTCTTTTTCATTTGATTTTTTTAAAAAAAAAATCTTAAACTCTCTCTATCCTAAATATGAGATTTATGAATGGGGGGGGGGGGGTTCAGAAAATGAACAGAAATAAAATCCCCCCCCCCCCATATACACTATAAGTGGCAGGACAAGAGCCTTGTATCTCCTTTGATAGAAGAAGAAGAAGAAGAAGAAGAAGAAGAAGAAGAAGAAGAAGAAGAAGAAGAAGAAGAAGAAGAAGAAGAAGAAGAAGAAGAAGAAGAAGAAGAAGAAGAAGAAGAAGAAGAAGAAGAAGAAGAAGAAGAAGAAGAAGAAGAAGAAGAAGAAGAAGAAGAAGAAGAAGAAGAAGAAGAAGAAGACAAGCTTACCTTTGTTTTAATGCAAGTGTAAATTATTTATTTAGTTCTGTTTCGTTAGCATGTCTGAAAAATAAAAATGTCACAATCAGCAAATTTTGGGAAGATGGCTTCTTTAAGGCACCTTAGAACATGCTTCGCATTCGCAAGTGTAGGAGAAACACTCCTCACAATTCTCACCAATTTGATATCAATAATCCCACGCAGAAAATAAATCGCAACTCTTAACTATTATTTGGGATGACGCCCACCTTTTAACTTTAAGCTGTGTGCTTTAAACATTTCTAAACTTCTCCTCTTCCTTCCAAACGTCTTGATATGAATTTGCCTGTCATACTATGTTGTACACAAAGAGAGATGTAGACATGGAGCACAAAAGTATCAGGAAGTGGTTTTCCTAGCAACAGTAATCATCAGAGAGATCCCAGCGCATCTTTCCTATTAATACAGCATTTTGTGTTTTGAATAGCATTGACAGGTGAAATGGATTCATGGTATTTGATACCACCACCACCCAAAAATGCAGTAGGTTGGTATTGTATAAAAGCAAAAAATAGCCACAGTATTCATGCACAGATAAATTCACAGGACGGTTTTTGTCTCCAGAATGTCATGGGTAATTACCAGCATGCAATGCCAAAGAAAAACACTTTAATTTATAAATGGGATAAATCTAACCCAAGTGTGATAGACACAACAGAGGGAGATGATCACAGCTGTCATGATCCCACATCCAGCATGGTCATTGACCATGCTAGCTGTTTTCTTCAGGGAACTGTAGTCCAAAAGTACATTTCCTCATTTCTGAAAAATGTTTTCCCATAGATTGACAAACAGGTGGGTGCATATTCTTCTCTCGAGCTCATCTGTAAGTTTATGAGAGTATTTGAACAAGGTTGAAGAAGATGCTTGTGGAATGGAAACATCTTTTTTTCACATCTTAGTTCAATGGGGGAAAATCAGTGGCCATTGGGGAAGCGGCTTCCATTTTTACAGTTCTGCTTGTAGCCTTTATGGGGACTTTGTGTGTGGTTGCCACTCAGTAGCTAAGAGAGCAATAAACAGGGAGCAAGCTCAGAGGAAGGCTGGGAAAGGAAGTAAACTGAGCAACATCAGTCTACTTGCAGATTCATAGGGGGAGATGTTGTGGGAATCACATAGTACCCTCTCCCTCTGTTCTCATCCATCCTACACTGCTTAATTTTCAACATAAAATGATGGACAAAGTTTCCCAGTCAGACTTTGTCTACTATTGGTGGACAGAACTTCTGAATTCCTGTTGCTCCAAGAGGTTTGGGAAATCAGTATCCAATTCCATTTAGTATCTAGTACTATTTAATACTTGATTAAGATATTGGTTTTATGTATCTTGATGTATATGGTTTTTCATAGTGAACCACCCAGAGTGGCAATCAATCACTCAAGAATCCAAAAGAATTTGACCAGATGGTGATGGTTCTGGATGGGGAATCATGTCCTGTATGGAACAGCTGAAAGAACTGATTGAGTTTAACCTAGAGAAAAATACTTGTTATTGTTGTTTTAAGACAGGGGTTCCCTAACTTTTCTGGCCGTGGTCATGTGGTTCCTCCTGCCATAAAACATGTCCGTGGCTGTCGTAAATGCACTTGTGACAGCCATGCTTGCATTTGCGGCAGCATTTATGCATGTGTGGGCATGTTTTACTTCCACTTCCAGTAGCAGTGAGGGTGGTGCAGGCCGGGTGATTTGGCGCCACAGGCCAGGTCTGTCCGGTGGGCTGTGGTTTGGCCACTCTTGTTTTAAGACTTTCAAGCCTAACAAGAAGATGGAACAAATTGCTTTTCGGTTGCTCTCTTGCTCCCCCTAAGGGATGGGTGCAGGAATGAAGCCTTAACTAGGCACCTATCATTTCTTCCTGACAAGCCTTTACTTATGATGCTCACAGGGGACATGGCAATTCTCTATCTGTTATTTTCACTCATCAGCTGGAGCTGTGGCTTCTGTTTGTAAGGTGGGAAGGAATTCAGGCTGCATTTCTGTTCCACATAGACAAAAGGTTTTCCTGTCCTTCTTCTGTGGCATGCAGTGCTCTTTCATGCTAATTAGGTATTGGATGGCATTGTCCCACTTCCACAGTGTTTCTCCCTCATGTGTGACTTACTTGAAGGCAGATGGGGTGCATCTGATATGTGCACTTCTTTTAGTGTAAATTGGAGTCATGGCCTACTGTGAATGCAAGAAAACAAAAGCAAAAGGGTTTGTGATGGATTCAACTCCTATTTTGAAAAAGGGGACACTACTGTGTTTTACTATCAGGAAGTTCTGGTACCTTTGCAATAACATGGACTACCAGAAAGACAAACCACTGAGTCCGAGATGAAATCAAACATGAATTCTACAAGCAAAAAATTATTGAACTGAGGCTGTCATACTTTGGGGATATCATGAGATAGTCAGAGTTGGTGGAAAGGACAAGAATGCTAGGAAAACTCAAAGACAGAGGGAGTGTAAGAAAACTGAACTTGAGATGGACCAATTCCCCCCCCCCCCCCAAAGGAAGGTGCAGACCTCAGTTTGCAAAAGCTGAGCCAGTCTATTAACAGCAGGATATTTTGGTGACTCTGATGATAATAATCATGTGCAGTTTACCTTCCCACTGAAGTGGTCCCTATTTATCTACTTGCAATTTCTTGTTTTCAAACTGCTAGGTTGGTAGGAACTGGGACAAAGATGGGAGCTCACTCCATCATGCAGCACTCAGGTCTTGAACTGCTGGCCTGCCCACCTTCCAGTCACCAAGTTCAGCATCTTTAGCACTAAACCACTGCAGTCCCTCTCAATGTTGATTTGCAGGAACCCTTTTCAGAATTTTCCAGGCAGAGAATACTCGGAAGTAGATTCCTTTTCTCTTCTTCTGGGAGCATCCTTGGACTGTGCACCTTGCCCATGACTGCAATGGCTGGTTTTTCTACCAGGTGGCACAGTGAGGAATCAAACTCCCCACTTTTGGCTCTGCATCCAGATACATAAATCACCGAGCTATCCAGCCTTAGGGTCATTGTAAGTCAAAGGAGACTTGGTGTCACATAGCAAAAACAAGGCTCAATCTCTTGGTCGGAGCTTAGCCTCAAAATCTCTGCAACGTAAGCTGCTGACTTGGCCATCATCCTCCCCTTGATTGTGGTAGGCACCACCTGCAATTGCGTGTTATGTACTTATCAAATACCTACCTCTTCTCCTGAGCCAGTCTGAAGTGATGGCGCTTTACAGTTTGGAATTGTGCTGAGAGCAGAGATGGAAATGATGCAGCCCAAGGATTCAATCATTGGTAGCAACAAGATGTGCCTAGTTGTTTTACCTTTGGAAGATCTGTGGGAAATGTTCTGTTCCCCCTGTTTCAAGTGGAAAGAAAAAAGAAAAATCTTCTAGTGGGGAGAGAAAATGTTCAATAGTAGCATAGAAAAACTTTAGCATAATAGAAATATGTATGCTTTCAAATAGCTTCTTTTTGTCGAGGATAATCTTAAGGGAATGTGTTTATCTCATCTTCAGAGCTACTTGGTGGCTTAAAAGTGGTTCGGATGAAATATGATATTCCACAGGGTTTTAATCTGGTATAAGATTATTGCATAAATGTGGAAATAGCTGCTGTTCCCAGGATGCCATCAGGGCTAAACTAGCAAAATTTACTCTTTTATCTTTTGCTTTTGCAAAGGCGAAGTTGAAGGTCCATTGCATTAACAAGCCTTGGTTATATCGAGCTCCCCATGGCACTGTGAGTTGAAAGTCTGAAATGATGAACCATACATCCCTTTGAATCCATGTGTTAGAACTTGTACAGAACGTACAGTATGTAAGCATGTATATATGTCTTGTTTCTGTTTAATATGTACCCTGAAGCATTTTCCTTATCTTTATGAAGAAACTCATCAATAATCTTGCTGCACCTATTTATGTTGCATATGTATCACCTTGGGCTTAAATCAGAGCATGCACCAATATTCTTCCCAACTTTATCCTTCAAGAAGCATCTGGGGTAGATCAAATTGGTGACCTGACAAAGGTCCTGAGTTGGAATTTGTACCCAAGTCTCCTTGGTACTCTCTTCAAGATCTCCAGAACATTCTAACTGCTACATCAGACTGGCTCTTTTATTCTCATTGCCCTCATATCACATATCTTCTGCCCAGAGCTTTGAAAAGTTACTCTTTTCTTGCATCACAATGCTCAGAATATCCTCAACTGAGGGCTCTAAAAAATTTAATTCAACCAAAAAACTATTGTTCAAACTCTAAAAGATTCCTACATGTATTATTAGTTCCCCATCCTCTCACCTGCTCCCTTAATTGACTTTGCAGTTTCTCCTGTTTAAGGCTGGACTTCCCTCCCTTTCAGGTAGAACATGTGATGATGATGATGATGATGATAATTTAATGTCAGAAATTATTCTGGGTTGAAAGGATTTTTGCTGGAGAAACTCCACTCAGGGGACACCTGTCCCCAAGATCTTTTCCCACCAAAGCGGTCCCTATTTATCTACTTGCAATTTCTTGCTTTTGAACTGCTAGGTTGGCAGGAGCTGGGACAGAGATGGGCACTCAAACCATCATGCATTACCCGGGTCTCAAACTGCCAACTTGCCAGCTTTCCAGCTAACAAGGTGAGCTTCTTAACCACTCCTGTGATAACATGAGATAACAGGACATAAATTTGTATGGGTGATCCCCCAAGCCCCTAGGGATATGAAGTTTAGAATACTTGTTCTATCAGTTTAACAAGATTCTTCAACAAAGGTTTTGAAAGCCCTGCAAGATTCCTTGCCTCCAACCAAGAGCAAGTCAAAGAGCAAAAAATCTAACCAAGTCTCCGTAAATGAAGAAAATGTTGCAGTTTCTCACAGTCACAATTGGAGCAAGGTCAGGAAGGATTTACATACTGTACTTCATTCTCCCAGTGGTGCCATTTCCCAGGTTTGCCAGTCTTTTCATATTTGATCCTCATATATTCATCATATAGGTATGAATGGATATCTTCGGTGTTTTTGTCTACTTGTGCTCAAAAGCCTCCAAGACATTGGGACCTCTTGCAATACTAAGGCCCTTAATCATGAAGCACCATTCAAGTTCAGTCAAATACTGTATAGCCTTTTCATTCAATCTGAACACATGAAAGTTAGATGTGGAAGATGTAAAACTGGCTCATACTGGAATACTGAAGGAACCTTGGCACTAGACTGCATACTATTCCTGGAGACACCTTTTCTGTTCACATGGATTCCATCTAACCTGAATAGAGTTTCTTGAACCTCTTGCAATTGGTTGTGTTTTGCAAGAACTTTTGTTTATGGCCCGAACATCTGTTCACTGGATTTCTAAAATATATTACCTCTTCTAGCAGTTTTGTGTAACTCAAGGATGGCCAGCTGGTAGACCATGACTATTGGACCATGAGGTTAAAAAAATTGGCTCAGAAGTAAGACAAATTGGCTCCTAGATGTTCTCTTCAAAGTTAAAGATTTGAAAGAAAATTCTTCATCATGACCTCAGCAGACAACATTTACATTACAGTTGAATTGTTGAGCTCTGTTTATATTAACAAATCCCAAATACTTCCATGCAAAAGCTGAAATGACTGAAAGCACAAGCTGCCCTAATACAGCAATAGACAATAAATATTCCATTAATCTGAGCCATTGGCTGACTAATACAAAGCCATCCTCTGCCAAAAGATGTCAAACAGCATCTTGTAGAAAGCGTCTGTGCCAATATTCTCCCCCCCCCCCCAAGTTTCTGATATCATCTCCTTCTCCTTTTTCTTTCTCTTCTTGGCATTCTCACTACTGCTGGACCTTCTGAGATACATCCTGTGTTTGGGGAAGAAATGCTGATAAACACATTAAAGTCCTTTAGTTCCTGACCTCAGGCTCCCACATGAACATTTCCCCTCTCTTCAAGATCTCCAGAAAAGAGTGGTGTAATTCTTAAACAATATCTGTTCCCCAAGATGACAAAAGAAACACATCACTTGATTTCTCCCTGCCTTTTCATAGACTGTATCAGAGGTAGGCAACCTATGGCCCATGGGTCAGATCTGTCCTATGGCACCAAATAATCTGGCCCCCGCCCTCACTCCAGCCACCACTACTGCCGGCACCACCAGAATCTGCCACAGACTTGTTTACGGCAGCCGTAAATGGCGGGGGGACCACCAGTCCAGACCCCTCAACTGTCGGAGTGAGCATGACCTGGCCCCCAACTTAAAAGGATTGGCAACACCTGGACTATATGATACAGGTAACAGTGGTACCTGCATCATATGTTGGTATATATTTTTAAAAAAGTTATTTTCAAAACTTAATTCTAAAGGACATTTTAAGGAACTTTTGGAAACATGTTGGTAGGGATTTTTCATGTTTCAAGTGTCAGTGCAGGATTTGTGCCCTGGTTCAACATCTACACTAATCTACACTGTTTTAGAAACTCTAGGTCCCTCACACCTAAAAGATTAAAAAACAGGAAAGAGAAAGCCTGTCTACACAGGGGATTATGCAGCGGTTTTATTTATGCTGAACAGATTCCAGGACTCAAAGTTGACTCAGACTTCCATCCTTCCAAGGTTGGTAAAATGAGTACCCAGCATGTTGGGGGCAAAATGCTTTTTAACTTGTGAACTGCCCAGAGAGTGCACTAAGCATTATGGGGTGGTATATAAGTATAATTGCTATTGTTTTAGCCACTTCATAATATAGACAAATTAAAAACTTCCATTGCTTCTCTCTGGAGAAGAAGAGAAAATGTAATTATTCTCTCTCTCTCTCTCTCTCTCTCACACACACACACACACACACACACACACACACACACACTTCTGCATCAGTTTAGAATAAAAAATCATTTTTTCACCCTTGTTCTTGGTAGCACCAATTGAGAATCTGCTCACAGCCATGGTTTTGATCAGGGCTAACAGAGAAAAAGAAACAAAAATATTTTAACTCTCCTAACTGATGCAGTGCAAGAGCAATCAGATAGAAGGAAAAATAGGTATACTTCCCCTGCTCCTCCGTGTTTAATATCAATATACAGTATGATATGCTCCAGAGGAACATTAGTCTCTTCAGCATATTGCCCTTCCCAACATCCACAAGGGCTTGTTTTCCAGGCCTTTTGCTATCTTGGTTGCCCTCTTCTGGACTCATTTGAGGTTCATCTTCTTCTTCAAGTTTATTGCCACAAAATAGCATCTCAAATTCTGAAACAGATTCTTGATAGTCCCAGAGGATGAAAACAATTGTTGGGATCCTCAAAGGTTGCCCTTGTTCAAAAGCCAGTCATAGGTTGCTCATCTCCATTTATAGGCAAAGAGTCAGCACTGTCTGTGTTTGCAGACATTTCCATAGTCATGTGGCAGGCATAACTAGACATAAGAGTGTGTGGAATGCTGTTTACCTTCCTATCAAAGTGCTCCCTAGTTATCCACTTGCAATTTCTTGCTTTCAGACTACTAGGTTGGCAAGAACTGGGACAAAGATGAAAGCTCACTCCGTTGTGTAGCACTGGAGTCTCAAACTGCTGACCTGCCAACCTTCCAGTCATAAAATGCTAATTAGCACGTGAACCTCTCAGACAGTGCACTAAGTGCTATGGGTTGGTATATATGTGTGATTGGTTTGCTTTTGGCTTTGCTTTTATCTTTATCTCTCACTAAAGCAATCCTTCCTTCCATATTGATCCAATTTTTTTTCTTGAGGAGAGTCCTTACTGGATCATCCCAATTTGTCCCTCTTTTAATTACTGATGCCCCCTTATCTGGTTTTCTGTAGATGATGCATTTGGAGGCATCCCCTTTCCACCCTTCTCAGCTTCTCGGGTCGAATTCTCCCTGATAAACTTTTTCATGTGCTCAAAGCAATATTTGTGTTTCTTTCTCAGGAAAAGAATGGTGTTTTGTTATTGTTGTTGTGTAGCACAGTTAAGTCTAACTCTTTGCAACACTAAGTTTCTCTGTCATCCACCGTTGTTCAGTCTACCTAGAATAGATAAATGCCCACCACGTCAATATTTTCACCTGCCCACATCTAGAATCCGGGCTATGTCCTTGATCCTCTGCCAATCCCTTCTCTCTTATTTTGGTGTCAATTCTAAAAGGTGTTGTAGGTCTTCACAGAACTGTTTGACTTTGGCCTCTTTTGCATCAGTGGTTGGGGCAAAGACTTGCATTACTGTGATTTTGAATAGTTTGCCTTGGATTCGGAAGCCAACCAATCAGGTCAGCAGGTAGGTAGGGCTCAGTTTGGAATTTATAAAAATGGAGGTCTTAGTTAGTTGGCCTTTTCATCATTGAAACTTCAGTACAAACATTCCTCCAAAGTTTCAGTGTTTTCAGTAAAGCTGAAAACATCTGTACTGCTATTTCCCTGGCAGGTGTATCTGATAAAAAGTAAGATACTGTGTTTCTCTACCTATTTGAGGAATTGACAAATGTCATACTGAACCATTTCAATCCATCCTCCCATTTTCATAGGAAAATTTGGCTCTGCCTCTGGTGGATGTTCTACTGGACAGTATAACATTCTATCTATTGTTTGCAGCCTGTCTCCCCTTCGTTCATCAACATCCCAAAAACCTATTTCTGAGATTAGGCCATACTGATGGCAGCCCTCAAATCTTTTAGCTCCCGCCATTCTCTCCCTCCTTACATTAACACCCTGTAATGTCACCGCTGGAGTTATAAATCTTTTCCTTACTGAAGGTCAGCTTCAATCTTGTATGAAAATGAATGTCATAATTACTGCCACTCACTTAAAACAAGTCCTAGCTTTTTCCAAAGACCTAGCTAACTTTTATCCCATCTATAACCTCCCTAGTATTTCAAGCATTTTGGCTGTCAAAGTGGTAAATGACTTCCCTCCCATTTATGCCACTACCCAGAATATATAATAGAAATGTCAACTAAAGATTTTTCTTTTTGAGGAGATGAAAAGCGTTCTGTGGCCATTTTGCTACAGGCTCTCTTTTTATTGTTTAAATAGTACTGAACATAAAAATCTACAATCAGCTTGAAAAAATATTAAGGTTCAAATCTGCAGGACAGCAGAGTGTCAGCCCTGCACAGTTACTTGGCAAGATATTTACCATGGTCATGGGAGATGGTTTCTCAGGTGAGTCTCATATACTGCACTCCAGGTGTGCTGTCCCCTGTGATTTCCCAAATGTGGGAAACAGGACTGTATAATTCAAAGAGAGAGCTTCTGAAATTGCTAGATTCCTCATCATGTCTTTTTCATGCTACCTTGCCACCAGAATGTGCCCAAAGAACATTTGAAATACTAAAATTGCTGAGTATCATCATGTTACTTCCAACCTGTGGTAAGCCTCCAGAGAGCTCTGCTCACATTTTGTGATCTATTTCATATTTTTCATATTTTCCTGTTCTAAGAAAAATAAAAATGACTATATAGAGTGGCAAAGCATTGTAAGCATTTCATTAAAAATGTCATGTTTATTGTTTCAAGGACTGCAGTGGCTTAGTGGTTAAGATGCTGAACTTGACGATTGGAAGGTCAGCAGGTCAGCAGTTTGAGACCCAAGTGCTGAATGACAGAGTGAGCTCCTGTCCATGTCCCAGCTCTTGCCAACTTAGCAGTTTGAAAGCAAGAAATTGCAAGTAGGTAAATAGGGACCACTTCAGTGGGAAGGTAACCAGCATTCTGTGTCTAGTCATGCCTTCCACATGTCCACAGAAATGTCTGCAAATGCAGACAGCCCTGACTCTTTGGCTATAAACAGAGATGAACACTGAACCCTAGAGTCAAATACAACTGGCTTTCGAGCAAGGGTTACCTTAACCTCATTGTTTCATTCTTGACTCTGAACCCTTCATTGAGAGATAGATAACACAGAGGTATCCTTCATTATCCTAAGTCGCTTAGGGGGCATACTGCTTCACACCCACTGACTGAGCTAAATCAAAGAGACAATTGAGATGAACAGATGTTGCTGCTTTGGCTTGGTCCTTAACAAAAATATACACAATGGCAATTACATCTCTCCATGTGGTAGAAGCCTTCTCAGATGTCTCTTATGTCTTCTCTATCAGTCCCTTCCTCACCTTTCACCTGAGCAGGTAACAACTGGCCATCCCTTTCAAATCTGTTATTTTGGCATTGCTCAGCCTGTCTTCATGAAGCAGTCCTTCATCATCATCCTCATGGCAGCCTGCTCTATTGGGGATGAAGAGGGCAGGAAGAGGCTCAGCTTCTGTAGAGTAGAAATGCTCAGTTTCTGTACAGCTGCCTGTTTCTTCACTAATCTTCTCTTCTGTTCTACTTTATCAGAGGACATTAGAGAAGGCAGCCAGAATGCATTATTTATTTATTCACTTTGCCATGTAGTTTTTATTAAAAAAATAATTTTGTACTTTATATCCTACTCTTCCAGCTGAGTGGCACTCCCAGAATGTTTGTAGCAAATTAATAGGGCTTGAAAACAGATCCCCAAAATGGCCGGGAGATTTCAATTCCAGGAAGCTAGCTAGGGAATCTGGGAGTTGCAGTTCAAAAGAAGTAACTTTTTTGTGGTGTTCAGTTTGAGCAGTAGAGCATATAAAATGAGCTATACAGCATGTTCTTGGCTGACATACAGAGAAGGAATATACTGCTAGCAATAATAATACTCATCATAACACAGTATTAACAAACATAAAATTGTGAGAAATAATAGCAATAGTAATTACACTTATATACTGCCCCATAGAGCTTAGAGCACTCTTTGGGTGGTTCACAAAATAATTAGCATTTTTGCCCCCAATATGCTGGGTATTCATTTTACTGATCCTGGAAAAGTGGAAGGCTGAGTCAACTTTGTGCATGTCTGGATTGAACTCACAATGTGAGCAGTTTTGGCTGCAGTACTGCAATTTAGCCACTGCACCACAAGTGTTTGCTTGCTCTCTCTTCTCCAACTGGCCAATTAAATCAGCCCTAGAGCTGGCTTGGATTAATTCATACCCACTAATTTCAAAGAAAGTAAAAACCTAGCAAGGGAAGATGAAAATGTGCCAACCCCCATATTTCTCCTTCATTTCCACCTTACTAGGATAAAACGGACAGGCTTTGGGTAGATATTACAGATAACTCTTCATTATAAGATAAAATTCCCTATGAAAATTATCTGATTGTTGCTATAAAAGTTTTTAACACCTCCCGTAGTCTTCGAATTAGCTTGCTCAGTTTTGTCATTGGTCATCAAAAGGTAAACACAGACTTAATTTGCAAGTACTATTACTCACATACAAAGATCTTGTGGCATTATGTCTCAGGATCAGTTTTTACTGATCAGCTACCTGCAGAGGCTCTAACATGAGGTTCCTCCAAAATAAGCAACAGGACTGCTCTGCTAATTGTTCCTGGTGGTTAGAAATATGTATGCAGAATGCTGATAAGATAAATAAATAATAATCCACTTGTGTTTGCTCAAAGGGTACGGGATTAAGCCCTGGTAGATAAACTGACTGGAGGAAAACTGGGTAACTGATGGATGAACAAAAGCAGACTAATTTATCAATATACTGTGTATTATTTTTTCTTATATATACAAACAGTAACTAAGCAATGTAGCATTTCTCAAGTCAACACATCTTTCTGGAAGGACATGATTAGTCTATGAATTTTGCATGGTTGCTAATTCTATTCTTTCTTTATTCATGTCAGATTAATTTGTGTTGATTCTATGAAGATCTGCCTTAATAACAATGTACAGTTTGGGTTATATGTGGGTTGTGTTTTCCTGGTTTTCTTTGGATTCACTTTCTCATTTTGTTTGGCTTACCTAGATTTTTTTTAAAAAAAAAATACAACAAATAACCATTTAGAAAGGTTGTCAAAAAGAAAATGATATATGAATAGTACATGGATGTTTAAACAAGCTTCATTTACAACTGGTATGATGTATTGGATAGAATGTTAGACTACGATTGAAGAGACCTGGGTTCAAATTCCCATTTGGCCATGGAAACTCACTGGGATAAGTAGAGAAGGTAAACCACTCCTCAAACATCTGACATACCTTCAAAAGTCATTAATCAAAAATGTCTTGACAGGATATAACAATAGTATCTATAAATGAATTAATAAACCTGAGCTTTTATTTTATATGCATCTAAATGTGATTCACTTTTATTGGAGTATTGAAGAAATAAGCATTTCAATAGCTGGACTGAAACACAAATAAGTGAAGAGTTTTTGGAGAGAAGGAAATTTGAATACAGCCATCCATGAGCTTTCATCTCAAGATGAATGGTAGATGGCTTCTATTATTCACATCCAGAGGAGACAGGCCTACCAAGAATGATTGGGCAACTACTGAAGATAAATCATAACACAGATCGCTGCCGTCATGATCCCATTGTGAACGTGATTCTTTTCCTTAAACATCTGTGATGAACAAGTAGAAGATGAAACAAGGCAGGCAGGATGTATAATAAAAGAAATGTAAGTCCCCCATGAAATCATCTACCACGTGTGTTGTTTCAACTACTCTGGCTGCAGGTTGTTTTAGTTGGCACTTTGAGATAGAGAAATCTTACTTGAGGAATGCCACCTATAGTAAACCTCTGGTTACGACGGAGGTCTGTTCCAACAGCCTGCATTGTAACATGAAAAATCGTAAACCAAAGCACATTTTCCAATAGAAATGCACTGATTTTTTTTAAAAAAAATCCTGATTGGACCAAAAATAATTCTCCACCACCAACACCCAAAAAAATCCAAAAAAATGGCAGACACAATCATCCCTCCCACCCCCAAAGGGAAACAGTCCCGACTGGACCCCAAAAAATACAAAAACATACAAAAAACCACCATTTTTTTAAAAACGCCAGATGCAATGGTCACCCACCCCCCACAAAAGCAATAAAGTGATCTCCTTACCTTTTCCATGCCATTTGGAGACCTTATCCACTCAGTTCCAACCTTGGGGAAGTGCACGGTGAGTCCATTTCCCACCCGTACCGGCACCGGGAGAGTCTGGGGACCTTATCCACTTGGTTCCAGTGATGGGCAGCAACAGGTTTGCACCCCTCTAGAAGGGGGAGTAGCAAAATTGGGTGGCCTCTGGGCAGGGTAGTGGTGAAATTGGGTGTCCTTTGGGCAGAGTGGGTAGTGAAATTGAGTGGCCACACCCAACTCCCTGCCCTGCCCCATCAGGTTTTGTCCCTGCAAGTGGTTCAAGATCTCTCTTGCTCAAAAGCCAGTCTTATCCAACTCTAGGATGCAGTGCTCTTCTCCATTTACAGCCAAAGAGCCAGTGCTGCCCATGTTTGCAGATGTATACATGGCCATATGGCAGGCATGACTAGATCGTCCACGACACAGGTTCCGCCCATGACATAGGCTCTGCCCACAACATAGGCTCCACCCACAACATAGGCTTCACCCACGGTGTGGTAGATAATTTTTTTGCTGCCCACCACTGCTCAGTTCCCACCTTCCTTTGAGCTCTCTGGGCAGCGCTATGGGCAAAAACACACACCTCCCCAGGCACATGACTGGGGGAGGTGTGTGTTCCCAGCTGTAGTGCTGCCCAGGGAGCTTGGAGGAAGGTGGGAACCAAGAGGATAAGGTCTCCAGACTCTCCTGGTCCCAGCAGGGGTGGCAGACAGTCTGGAAATAGCGGCAGAAACATTGACGACAACAATGTGTCAGGGAATATAAATCTTCACTGCTCTCCCTAACTGGTTGTAAGGCATATTTTGTCTGTGATGCCTTTAAGACTTTACTGCTGGGGCACACTGGTGCTGGGAGGCTTTCCCTGATGTGCTCCAAGGGCCAGTGTATTTAGGACAGAGAGGGACTGCAGACCTTCAGCTACAATGCTCAACTTGCTTGAGGTGTAAAGCTCACCATGCCAAGCTTTATTGCTCACCTTCCTCTGCTGACAATCTGGACAAAGATTCCTGTATCTTCCAGAACCTGCTATGAAGACTGAACCTTTGCCACGGTTCCTGCTGATGGCTTTTGCTGGATATGCCATCTGTGCTTACTGGACAAAGGAAAACTAACTTGGGTAAGGATCCACCAGGAGGACAGAAGCTGTAGAACTCTTTGGCTTTGTTTGTGGCTACAGCTTGCCTTTACCCTGCTGAACTGCACTGTTGCTGAACTGTTAATTGACTTGTATATAGCACAACTGTACTGTCTCAGTGAGGTCAACTGAGCAGCCCAAGATAATATATCGGTTTTGTGTTACCCATGGCCTGGGGACGCCTGGCAGAGTGCGCCACCGCCTCCTCCGGGTCCGGCGGTGGTGACGGCAGCGGCGACAGCAGCAGCGGCAAGCGGCTCCGGAAGAGGAGGAGGAGGCTGCAGTCGGGGGCAGCGCGCCTTGCCATGGGCCATGGGGGCTCATCGGCCCCAGGAGGGTAAGTGAGGGTTTTGTGTTTTGGGTGGGTGGGTGGTTTATGTGTGTGTTGGGTGGGTGGGTGGATTTTTATTAAATTTTTATTTTATTTCTTTATTTATTTTAATTATTTAAGTTATTTACGGGTTTGTGTTGTGGTTGTTTGGGTGGGTGGGTGGGTTGAGGTGTGTGTGTGTTTGTTTGTTTATTTTAATTCTATTCTATTTTATTTATTTATTTATTTTATTTTTATTTTATTTTTATTTTTGGCCCCGTCATGACGTTGGCTCCCCCCACGACGTCATGATGTCATGACGTTAGCGCCGCCCCACTGTCCTGCATATAAAGGGCCCCGAAACAAATTTTTATATGGGGCCCCGCCAAGGTAAGCTACGCTTCTGTACAGAGAGCTCCTTTGAGCTGTTGTCTCCATGTTGTCTCGCCTTCAGAAGGGGTTTTGACACCATATGAAGAGCTGTTCCAAGGCTGATGTCCGAAGCTGTGTTTGAGGGACTGCTTCATTGCTGTTTGACTCTACAGCTACCAGCCTATGGTGTGCAGATGTTGTTTGCTTTAATGCCTGAACTGATCAAACTCTCTGCTGCCAGGTAGGCAGAAAGGCTTCTGCACCTACTGACTTGGAGACTGGGGTTTCTGGCTTCACCTGGCAGGCTTTTGTCACTGAAATGACTTGGGTAAGCCTACAGACTGAGAAACTACAGCTGTGAATCTCTGTGACTGTTTCTTGCTCACAGCTACTGACCTGAACTGTGTGAACTGTATATAGTGCCTGTGAACTGAACCAGTGAATGTAACTGAGAGAACTTTGTGTGTTGTACTGTAAATACTTCTGCACTTTGCTTCTGAGTAAACTGGCCTTTAAGTTTGTTCTGCACCAAACTGCCTGCCTGCCTGTTTGTCTGTCTGTTTGCTCAAGGGGCCAAACCTCAGCAGGTGCATGCCAGACTGCAGCCCTCTACCTCTGCTACCTGCTTATACCAACATATATGAAAAGAACTTTAACAAAGCAAATTGTTATCTCTGAATCAACTGTAAGTAAAGAATACTTTTGTTGTGTTTCTAAGACATTGTGTGAAGATTGTTTAATTACTGGGTAGAGTGGGGAGTAAAAGGCTTGGAGAACTTGCAAACTCAAACCAAAGCTAATTGTAAAGCTGCCCCACTTTAAAAGGTAAAGGTCACCCTTGCTCGAAAGTTAGTCGTATCCAACTCTAGGGTTCAGTGCTCCTCTCTGTTTACTGAGAAAGAGCCAGTGCTGTCTGCTTCTGCAAACATTTCCATGGTCATGTGGCAGGCATGACTAAACAATGGAGTGCACAGAATGCTGTTTACCTTCCCATTGAAGTGGTCCCTATTTATCTACTTGCAATTTCTTGCTTTCAAACTGCTAGGTTGGCAGGAGCTGGGACAAAGACAAGAGCTTATTCCATCCTGCGGTTACTTGGGTGTTGAACTGCTGACCTGATACTTTCCTGTCAGTGTCTTAGCCACTTGAGCCCCTGCAGTCCCACTTTACTGCTGCATAAAAACTTAACATCTTCAACGTTCAATATGATGACTCATGCTTTTGCATTGCTCCTTTTTACCAGGTTTATCCATTATTCCTTGGGTAGCATGGATATCTAATTGTTACTCTTGGCTATTTTGGGAAGATGACTGCTGAAGATTTTTTTCCCCCTCCAACCCTAGAGTGTTTTTCTTTGTAAAGTGAAGAAGACTGTACCATATACACTGTGTCTCTTCTCTGCCCGACTCCATCTAGATACTCTATTTAAGAAATAAATAGGGCAGTTATGCAGTGGATCTGCTAATGCCCTTTCTAATGATAGTGTTGAAGGCCATTTGTAATTGGGGAGGGGGGGGGAATATCAAACTACAATGAAAATTAGGAGCCAAAAATATGACCTTGATTCCTGAATTGCCCAGACTATCACAGGATGAATTCCTGCTGGTCACAACTTGTTTTCCATTAATTTTGCTGCTGTGCTTTTCTCCAGATTCGACCAAAACTTTCCATGACTGAGTCTTCTCATCTTTTGGGGGGCCCTGCCAAAGGGTTCTTTTTACTCCTCTGGGATACCACTTGGTGACTGCTGCTGTCCAATGCCCATCTGTCTTTCGAGAAATGTGTCCAGCCCAGCGCAATTTCCATTTATGATATTTGACAGCATCTCTGTTGATGCCGCTTTGTTTTCTTGTCTGGGTGTTGGGGATGTGGTGAAGGGATACCTTTAGCATTGATCTTTCCATGCCACTTATGGCTCTTGATAGTTTTTCTTCCTCGGTCTTAGTTAATGACTATGTTTCACTTCCATAGAGAACTGCAGGTAGTACTGTTGAATTAAAAAGGTTGGTCCATTGTTTCTTGTTGAGTTTCCAGTGTACAATATAACCAGGGGCTAAAAAACAATCTATCTTCAATAGTCAAACCTCACATAAAGAGCGCCTCGCTTAAAGAGTAACTCACTTATAGAGCAGAATTTTCTCTGAATGTTCACTTCGCTTAACAAATAAAACCAACCAAAAACTCGCTTAACAAATAAATCGGGGTTCGCAATCCCCCCCACAATTGGTCACTTACAATGGTGTTTCGCTTAAAGAGCAAACTCGCTTAAAGAGCAATCCTGTGGAACACATTATGCTCTTTAAGTGAGGTACAACTGTACCAAGATAAGACTAGGGTAAACAGGTTAAGCAGCGAAATGTCAGTAGAAACTGAATAAGGAGACAACCTAGGACAGAGATGGCTAACCTTGGCAATTCCCAGAACCCCAAGTCAGCATTCCTGCTGATCAGGGCTTTTGTGAATTGAAGTTTAAGAGCACCTGGAATGCCAAGGTTTGCCATCACTGACCTAGGAGGAGATTATAGAAAATTTATTTCCATGTTGTAGCACACCAGTAGAAAAGGCCTTGTTTAATCCATTGCTGCAGGTGGGGGGTAGCTTCGGGTAGAAGCTCCGCGGCTTCTACCCAAAGCCACCCCCAGACACAGTGATCCATCGCTGCAGGTGATCACTAGTCACAGTGATCCATCGCTGCGTCTGGGGGGTAGCTTCAGGTAGAAGCCCCGCAGCTTCTACCCGAAGGTACCCCCCACCCACAGCGATGCAGCAATGGGTGGGTTGAGGTGTGTGTGTGTGTGTTTATATTTATTTTATTTTTTATTTTTATTTTTTTCTTTGGCCCCACCCACAATGTTATGTCATCATGACGTTGGCTCTGCCCATGATGTCATGACATCATGACATTGGCTCCACCCACACTGTGATGATGTCACAATGTGGTAGCAAAAAAAATTGACAACCCACCACTGGATAGAAGTCCTCTTTTTGAAGGGTTCTCAGATGATGGTCATGGCTTTGAGAGTGTCTGCTCTTTGAAAAGCTATTCCATCTAGATCACACATAAAGATAAAGCATGGGAAGGAGGCTTGACGTTGCCTATTGGCAGCAAATTGAGCAGGGCACATGAGTCACCTCTTTACTCTTTTCCACTATGAAGATTGTGAGTCTATAAATGCTACAGTTCACTCTGCACCTATATGTAAAAATTAGCATTATGAGCATTTTAATGGAGATCAGTGCTCTCGTTTGTAATATTTTTGGTGATACTGTACTTTTGTAGCCACCTTCCTTAACACTAATACCCTGACATTTGGTCATCTTTTTAAAAGCTGACATGGCATAAACTGAACCAATATATAACATTTATAAAGGCATGTTAAAATTATGGAATTTCCAAATCTTGAAAAATATCCAGATTTATAAATATATGTCTGTCCCTATAATTAGTAACCAGGAATTCATTTTAAAGATTTTTAAGATATAGGTTTAAAGGCACTTTATCTTCTGAGATGATGGTAGAGATGAGCTGTAAATGATATAGGATAAGAAAACTATAACTAGCATTTGGCTAATTCAAAATCAATCATAGCAACTGCTATTTGCCATTATACCACATATATGAACTCTAGTTAAAATTAAATTAATATTGTTATTGCTGGAACAGTATTTCAAAATATATCAGCCTTCAAGCTCCAAGCCATGCCTGATTTTCTGTCTTCTTAAATTAATAATGACATCCTCTCGAAGAACACTTTAATTCATGCAGCACGAACTTTAATTCAAATATAAGATAACCACTTGTATTCTCCCCTGCTTTGCGTTTTCATATTCAATTAATTACCTCCAGCTAAGTGCAAACCATGGTTTGCTATTACAACCAAACTGTCAAACCATAGTTTGCATTTGATTTATAAACCAGAAGTGTAAACATAAGATTCTGAGCAGAACACTGCTAGATCAGACCAAAGTTCCATATGGGTCAATATACTGATTTTCACAAAGACAAACCAGGTGTCTCTTGAGAAGCCATCCAGTAGGCTATGAGGACAATAGCCTTTGTTGCTGAAATCCAGAGGCTGGATATACACATCTCAATAATATTGTTTCAAAAATAATATGGGCAATGTGAAGAAGATATAAAAATGCACATATAATAGCAAAAAGCCTGCAGCAACTGCAGTGTAAGGAAAAGGTTGTAGCTTTATGGACTTTTTAGTTCATAGAAGAGGTGAATAAGAGGAAACTTTATTACATTTATCATAAAGCTGCAACCATGGGCCTATATCAGAGCAGGATCAAGTGAATCATTAAATTTAGAGGTCAGTTTGAGAACTAGTTGGGCACTTATAACATAGAATAGTATTTCCAGGAGCACAATAGCCTCAGGTTCACATATGTCTCTTCTCACCAACAGATGAACCAGGATCATAGATCTACCATACTGATGACAACCATCTACACCAGGGATGACCAAACTTTTCGGACTGCGGGCCTGACCATGCCCCCTGGACAGCTGATTGGGCTGATCACCTGGTTCCCTCCATCAGAAGCGGAAGTAAAGCATACCCACACATGTGCAGAACACATTTATGGCAATGTTCTGTGCATGCACGGGTGCATTTTACTTCTGCTTCTGAGAGCAGCGTGGACCAGATGAATTTGCATCAGGGGCTGGATCCAGCCCACAGGCCATAGTTTGGCCACCCCTGATCTACACACATCAATAAAGAAATTTAAATCCTTGATTATCTCTTTACACTGGCAAGGATGGGGAAATCACACTATTTTCCTCCAAACCTATGACTTCATTGTCCTCTGGAATCCTTTCTTATATTTGCAATGATGGTGGCAAAGTAGGGTAATAAATAAAGCAACAGATTAAAACAAATACTTATGTAGAACAGCGAAGCAAAACAAACCAGGAAGAGTAACTGCTCCCTTTTTTATGGACATTTGTCTATTTTAAGTTGCAGATTGTTTATAGTATCTTTCTTAACAGTGACACAGTCCTTCTGTGCTCGCTGTAGAAGCTTACTGAGATCTTAATGAAGCCCCCAGGTCTCGGTCTCAGCAGGAGGTAAGGAGTCTCACAAGACTGCCAGACTTCTTGTTATAGTGTCTCGTGGAACTGAGGCATCCAAAATCTATAAGGACAAGGAATAAAGTGAACAATCTCAATATCTTCAGTACGATGTAAGCACAGTAGAGAATGCCACACCATGACAATATTGTCTAAATAATGTGTCTCCCAAGGATGCACAAGCTGCAATCCCGGTGACTTTAGAATGCCTGAATATGGACTTGTTAAACCAAAAGATTCTTTGTGAATCAAATTGAATTATGCACTGTTGGCAAGGGACTTGCACCCTGCAAAGCTACCATCGCCCCGTTTGAATCTTGCCCTTCCTGGTTCGTAAAATAGCAACAGCATAGCAATGTCAATTAAACAAGGGACTATGGTGGCTTAGTGGTTAAGATGCTAAACTTGAGGACTGGAAGGTTGGCAGGTCAGCAGTTCAAGACCCGAGTGCTGCACAACGGAGTGAGATCCCATCTCTGTCCCAGCTCTGCCAAACTAGCAGTTTGAAAGCAAGAAATTGCAAGCAGAAGTAGATAAATAGGTACCACTTTGGTGCGAAAGGTAAACAGCATTCCATACACTCTAGTGTCTGCTACTTGTCTACAGAAACATCTGTAGATGCAGACATCACTAGATCTTTGTCTATAAATGGAGATGAGCAACAAACCCTAGAGTTGGATACGACTGGTTTTCGATCAAGGGCAACCCTTACTGCCCCATACCACTAAGAGCACTCTCTGAGCTGTTCACAATGGCATTAGCATTTTTGCCCCAAATGAGTACTCATTTTACAGCCAGTTAATCTAATTTTCAATTTTAGTGTTAGTTTGAGTTCTATTTAATTTTCTGGACACTCTCTGTCAGGGTAGAGGTGGGGAGGAGTTAAGTGTATTTAGATGTATTTTTATTTTCTAACATGTCACTGTCAGGTTGGGTTTGTATCACTTTTAAATTTGGGTTTTAATCATGTAAACTGCTAGAGTAGGAACACTTCCCAAATTAGTGATATAGAAATATATTAAATAAATAAATGTGCAGATAAAGTGCTTTTTGAGTCTTCTCTTTTTCTCAGGATCCTAAAAGTTGCCGTCACCCAATGAAGCAGGAATAACACGATGTACATAAGAATATATTTTCATATACAATACTACACACTTTAAAACTATGAAATTAAGTGCCATAAGAGGTTACCTAGATGGCTTCAACATACATAACTCTTGAGAAGACTAAGATTAATGGTTACCCCCCCCCCCAAAAAAAAGTGCCATGGCTCCTAACACAAACTATTTTCTTTCCAGGGTACATCTCTCTCTCTCTCTCTCTCTCTCTCTCTCTCTCTCTCTCTCTCTCTCTCTCTCTCTCTCTCTCTCTCTCTCTCTCTCTCACACACACACACACACACACACACACACACACACACACACACACACACACACACACACACACACACACACACACACACACACACACACACACACACACTTTATCCACACAGAAAATAGTGATCCCTATGGAGTGAGCACCTGTCATCAATCCCAGCTCCTGCCAAACTAGCAGTTCAAAAGCAAGAAATTGCAAGTAGATAAATAGATAGCACTTCAGCAGGAAAAGTAATAGCGTTTCATGTGCTTTGGTGTCTAGTCATGCCTGCCACATGACCACAAAAACATCTGCAGACACATACAGTGCTGGCTCTTTGGCTGTAAACTGAGATGAGCACTGAACCCTAGAGTCTGACACCGCTGGCTCTCCAGCCAGGGAGAGCTTTACCTTTAGTATAGATTCCATTGTATATAGTGGCCTCTAGTGGCTGGTTCTGTTAATCCTCCTTGAAAATACACTTATATTACCTATTTCTAGAATTGTTAATATTTTCAGGCCATGACCAACTAAAACCATGGCTTCTGTAATAACAAACTACAGTTTGTCCAAAAGGGAGGGAAAACAATTTAAAATTTTTATTTATTTATTTATTTCATTTGTACCTCGCCCTCCTCCGAAGACTCAGGTCAGCTTTACAACTAAAAACAATTAAAACACATACATAAAAATTAAAATTCAAGTTAAAACACTGAGGAGAGAGGTGGGATATTTTAACGAGCCAGGCGACCGAGTTGGCCATCTGGCCCACTCCCCACACATGCCCCGCCAGCCAGGTCTTCACTCCTTTCCTAAAGGGCAGCAACTCCGTCTGGAGACGAAACTCTGTTGGCAGGAGGTTCCATAGGGCCAGAGCAGACACAGAAAAGGCCCTCCTTCTCGTGCTAGAGAGAGGAGCCTCTCTAGCTGAAGGTACAACCAGAGAGCCTCTCCGGTCCGCTCTAGTGGGATGGTCAGATGTTCCCAGGGTGACGCGGTCTCTTAAGTATCCTGGCCCACTACCATGTAGGGCTTTAAAGGTAATAACCAGCACCTTGAATTGCACCCGGAGGCACACTGGGAGCCAGTGCAGCTCCCGGAGAAGTGGTGAGTGCACAGGGGAAGGATACCCAATGCATGCTTATGAAATGTCAATGTGAGTTGAACCAGGATACAGGCCCGCTTGAGGGAGAGCAGTTGAATGAAATACTCTAGGCTTTACATGTCAGCATCTTGGCCTCACCCAAATACAGAGTTTAGGTTTAGAGCTTAGGCATACTAGATATTTTCCCCTCCACCTTTCAATTGGCTCTTGATAGACACATGACTGCCATCAATCTCTACTTTGTAAAAACACTCCCAATAATTACTCTCTCTCACACACACACACACTCCTGATGGACTGGGAATGAAATATAATTGCCTTGAGCTGCTCTGCCTCAAGCACTTTTTCTGAAAGGTAGCAGAAAGATAGTTGCATAGTCTACACTAGGCTTTCTACAGAGCTCTGTTTACCTGCTATTTTCTGCAATTCTTCTGTCCTTCTGTACCCTAGACTTTTATCAACTTTTCCCTTTATCTCCTTCATAAACACAAATCTCTGTTACCAATCTTCACTCACTTTGCCTGCCCTTTATGGCATTTGTCATTAACTCAAATTCCATTTATGGAGGAGAACTATATTCATCTTCTAATCAACATTTGTTCATCTTTCTTGAAGTGTGAAAATAGCAGATTGAGCACACATTCATGGAGCTACCAGCATGATCACCAGCACCTTCCCTTTGCTAAAGCAAAAAGCAAAGCAATCACACTTCTATACCACCCCATATCACTTAGTGCACTCTTCCGGGTGGTTCACAAGTTAATTAGAATTTTGCCCCCAACATGCTGGGTACTCATTTTACTGACCTCAGAAGGATGGAAGGCTTGTCAGGATCAAAGTCACAACCTTTTGTTGCAGGATAGCAATTTAACCACTGCGCCACCAGGGCTCCTGTTATACTAACATGCCATCAATGCACAAATGCAAAATAGGCACAAACACCTTCCTGTTGAACCTGTAAGCCCTATTGGGAAATGGGAATGGGTAGAGATGGACATTTAAGCTTGAAGGTCATCTCAAGCATGAAAACAGCTCACTCACTCTCCTCCTTGCAATGCCACTCCCCCCATGTTTTGTATCCCTGCTTGGAGCTCTAGGGAAGCATAGTGATTCCTTGTGACTTCGCCTTCTTACCTCTTGAGGATTGCAGATAATATCAGACAGAACACAGAACCATCAGGAGATGAGCAGAGAATAGGATTCCCTGCATTGTCCCTTCTAATTGAAAGCCTTGCCTCAATGCTTTGGCCCTGCCAACTCAAGCTGCACTACACCACAAACTGTAGGGTGAGCTTGCATAAGATCTTCTGCTGCTGCTGTATCCAAATCTGCATATTGGTGATCATGATGGAAATCAGCCATGAAGACTGTCCTGAGAATATAATGCAGTGGACCTTCATCTGCCTTCCGCATTGCAGCATGACACCCATACCAGTGATCCATTTCCATGAGTCATTTTCTGGTCCTGAGCCCTTTTGGAATGCAAAGTCCTCATTGGCCCCAGGCCAGTATTGATGAAGATGCTCCCCTCCACCAAGATGGATTCAAGTGGGATTTAATCCACTTGGGGACCATCACCTTTCCCTGTGGACTTTGGCACACAAGCCATTAGTACTCAGGGTTGTCAGGTTAGTTAGCTGCCGCCTAACAATCGGTGTTGAGCTGCTGGCAGTATGGTCTATTACCATAGCAGGATAACCTGGCCAGACGATCTTCACTACATGGTATTTTTAGTTCTGCTGCCAACACACAGCAGTGGATACCACAGTGGATACAGCTTCTTCATGTGAACTGTGGAAACCTTCACTGAAGGAGCTGCATCTAAGATAAACCCTCTCCCTCTTCCAGACCTTACCACCTTCTACCATTTAAGACTTAGGATGTGTCTCTGTCATAACAACCAGCTACAAAGAACCCTCTGAAGCCGTCTGCCAGCATTTCTGCTGCTGTCAGAACTTCCTTCAGCAGAAAATGATTACCGTGTCCTGAAAATGTCAATCAGATATCAAAGATAAATGAAAGATGGGGAAATAAAATGTACCATTTGTAAAAAGAAAAAGCAAGAATAAAGGCAGACTTTGGGAGACATGTTTAGAAGCACTTTGAACCACTTGAGAGAAAATATGTCATGGAAAACAAATACAAGCTGAGCTGTCCAACTTTAATTTTACACTGATAAGCCTTCTCCCCCCCCCCCACCACTTTTTACTTCCCCAAATGCACTTTGAAACCAATGCAATAAATAAACCGGCAAAATCCTCACCAGGATCCAATTTCCATATCGTGTGACTAAGTGTCTTTCGAGCTGAAATCAGTCCAGGTGCCTCCCTGTGTCAGTGGATAGAAAGAGGCGATTGGAGCTGTCATCACCAAGGACATTGTGCTCTTCATATGAAGAGAGCAGAATCAACTCTGTGGCCAAGCCACCCTGGTAGCACGCTTGCCTGTTGAGTTTTCCATTGTTTGGGTTTTAATTCACTTTATTAAGATTGCTTTTCACTCACTTAAGTGACAGGTAGTTATTTGTTTGCAGGGCTCAATTTGACACTTTTGGTTAATGTAAAAACGCTAATAATAATAATTAGTGCTTTTTAAGAGTTGTCTGAGATTTTAGTGGTGGTGCATTGTTAATCTCACATATCCCCAACACTTTGCTGTATATGGGATAGTATGATAGTATTTAAATATAACAAAAGGAGCTCATTATACCAAGACCAGATTGTAGTATAATATTTTTCAGGCTCTCGATAGCAAGCAAAGACTTAACATCGTCTGCATTTGCATTGCAATGTTAATAGTTTCTTGTGGAAGGGGGTGGGGAGATCATACAGTCCTCTGTAATTTATTTATTTTTTTAGATTCTCAGTGACATATGCCTTGCATCTTCTGGTGCTGAAACAGAGATTTAAACTTGTACTGGAATAACCAAGTAAGCTGTAATGTGAGGATGGATATACAATCACAAGTATGGTAGCCATGCTGGGGTGAGGTGACACCATCATAGATCACACTCAAGAATATTCCAGGTCTTTTCTTCAATATTTATCCTAATGTGGATCTCAGAGGAAGAATCAGGTGAGGAATGGAATCTCTACTACTGTAAACTTCGCTTAGAGATTAAATCCCTTAAAGAGCACAATTTTCTCTGAATGATCACCTCACTTAACAATAAAACTAACAAAAACCTTGCTTAACAACTAAATCGGGGTTAGCAATCCCCCACCAGAAGTCACAATTGGTCACTTACAGAGCAAACTCGCGTAAATAGCAATCCCATGGAATGCATTATGCTCTTTAAGTGAGGTACCGTATATACCCGAGTGTAAGTCGATCCGAATATAAGTCGAGGTACCCTGAGCCACACCATTGTGCACTGCCACTGCCACTCACTGCTGCCAACGGTCACCGCTGATGCCAGGCCTGGCATCGGTGACGAACAGTGGCAGGGGGGAGTGGTGGCACATCAGTGTGACTCGAGCGAGAGCTGCCACCGCCACTCACCGCTGCCGACGGTCACCACTGATGCCAGGCCAGGCTGCGGTGCACTGCCAGGCCAGGCCAGGCCACCGCTGACCCAGGCTGTGGGGCCGGGCCGGGCCGGGCTGGGCCAGGCCGCACCGCTGTGACCCAGGCTGTGCTGCCGGGCCAGGCCAGGCTAGGCCGCGCCACCAGGCCAGGCCGCACTGCATCATCGCTGTTACCGCCAGCTCCCCAGCCAGGTAAGTGACTTGGGTTTGGGGTGGGTGGGTGGAATGTGTGTTTTTATGTGTGTTTTATGTGTATTTTAATGTGTATTTTTATGCTTGTTTTTATGTGTATTTAATTTGTATTTTAACGTGTATTTTTTGTTTTATGTGTATTTTTATGTGTATTTAATTTGTATTTTTATGTGTAATGTATTTTTATTTTATTTTATTTATTTTACTTTGGCTCCGCCCATGACCTCATGATGACGGCTCCACCCATGATGTCATGACATCAGCTCTGCCCATGACATTGGCTCCGCCCACAGTGTGGTAGTAGAAATTTTGGCTGCTTCAAAATGGAGGGGGAAGCAGTGACAAAGCCAAGAAAGGTAAGTGAAACACTTTCTTTTTATGCACATGTTTGGTTTCCCACTGAAATGCATTGGGAACATACAAACAGAAAAGCTTTTTGTTGTTGTTAAGTCACATACAAACAGAAATGCTTGTTGTTGTTCAGTCGCACAGTCGATACATTGATTTCCAATTCATTTAAATGGGAAATCGCAATTTTCGGCCTCTAGTGGCAACCTGTGGTAATGGCCCGTTAAACATATGTTTTTCTTTCCCCTCTCCTGAAGCCAACTGCACTGAATCCAGCGTGGTTTTGGATGGTTTTGGACTCTCATAGTTGTTGACCTGTGTATTAGCCAAGTCACCTTTTTGGACCTCATTTTGGGGGTTAAAATACTCAACTTATACTCGAGTATATATGGTACCACTGTATATCTGATCAATGCATAGTGATAGTGAGTGTTTCTTTTCTGATGGCGTGTGGTCCAGCCCATGACTTGAAATGATTGAGAACCCCTAGAGTAGACCATACTGCCAGCCACTTAACACCGAGAGTCAGACAGTGGTTAACTAACCTGATAACCCTGAGGACTAATGACTAGTGCCGAAGTCCACAGGGAAATCTGATGGTCCCAAAGTGGATTAAATCCCACTTGAATCCATCTTGATAGAGGGCAGCTGCTTCATCAATACTGGCCTGGAGCTGATGAGAACTTTGCATGCCAAAAGATCACCAATATTCGGTTACGGCAGGAAGAGGAGGGGGAGAAAAAGAAATTCAGGCCAATGTTTCCTCTTCTTGCTGGCACTGGGAGTGTTTGGCATCAGATGCAGATACTTTGCATCATTTAAACTACAATACTATCTTCTTCAGGCAACTTATAATGGAGAGACGCAACCACAGGTGCTTCCGAATTTTTTAACACTACCCATTCGTTATTCTTCTGGTATACAGTATATCTGCAATATAGTGAATTACAGTTTTCCATGCTTCACAAGTCTAGCACATTGCACGTAGTAGGCATAAGTATAAAGAACCAACTCAGCCAGACCTTTTTCTTTTTCTTTTCTTTTTTTTTTGGGGGGGGGTCTACATCCTTCCTCTCTTTCACAGACTCAGGTCAGAAGCAATCTGCGATCTAGAAGCTGCACTTTGAAGGATGGTTGTAGGGTTGACTGAAAAACACACTCAAAGAGAGAGTATGCACACATTTGAACATTTCCCCTTGATTAGAAAAATGTTCACTTTTCAAATGCTTAATTATGAAATTTAGTTAATTACAGTTACAAGAAGCCCTCAAAGCACACTTTAATAAATGAGGATGGACTCATTTAACAATGCTTACAATTTAAAGATGTATGTATAAAACTTCAGATACTTGGAAGGAAATATGTAAAAAGGGATGAACTTTATCCACCAAATCAGGCACAAACAACATGTAGAGATGTAGAGAGGGGAGAAGGAGGCTGACAGATGCAGATTTATAGATGCAAACATCCTAACTGTGATAATGTCTGTGCCTACCTATGTATAACCCTGTTATGCTCAATCCACTGTCTCAAACATTTCATCATCATCGTGTGTCCTCAAGTCAATTTTGACTTATGGTGATTCTTTCCAGGGTTTTTGAGGTAGACATAACCTAGAAGAGCTTTACCATTCCCTTCTGCTGGGAGCATCCTTGACTATGCAACATGCCTAAGGCCACGCACACTGGTTCTTCTCCCTGAAGAAACAGTGGGAAATCAAACTGCCAACTTCTAGCTCCGCAGCCAGATACCTAAACCACTGAACTCTCCACGCAGCCCACTGAGCTATGTAGCCAGTATTTCATCATAATGCATAACAAAGCTGTATCAGGCAGGCAGGAAGACTACAGTATGTAAGAATGCCATTTTAGCAGTATGTTTCTTATATACTGCACTGTATTCAGCATTTGAACTACAGTATATTGATATGTACTTTTTTCAATGTATGTACTTTGGTGCAACTGTTTTGAATTTTTTTAAAGCATTTGAAAATATGGATTTTTCTTTCTTTTTTCTCTTGCTTTTTTTTAAAGAAAACATGCTGATCAGAAAAAGGATGATGAGGGCGGGACCTAGCAAGGCAAAATGGCACTATGGCTTATGTTTCCAAAAGCACCTCAAAGCCTTAGCTATTTTAACAAGAGATAATAAGTTCCATTATTAGTGTGTAAACAACAGATTCCAATTACTACTGTGCTCAATAAGGAAAGATTTAAAACATGAGGAGGAAAAATGGCATTTGTCTTAGATCAAAGTTTCCCAAACTACAGCCCATGGTGCCTAATAATCCAGCTTGTGCTGCCCTCACTGCTCCCAGAAGCGGAAGTAAAATGTGCCCGCGCATGTGCAAAACACTGCTATACATGCACCTATGGCTGTCGTAAACTCATTTATGACAGCCATGGGTGCATTTACAGCAGCATTTTACAACAGCCGTGGACGCATTGTACTTCTGCTTCTGGGAACGGCAGGCACATTTTGCTTCTGGTGGGAGGAACCACGTGACTGCCCCTCTCAACCACGTGACTGGCCTGCGGCCCAAAACATTTGGCCACCCCAAACACTTACTTGTTAAGATTATCATGCCCGAACTTAACTTCTTTAGTCACACTCTCCTTTTTGCCTTGATACTTCCAGACTGATGGAGTAGCAAAAATGTTTGGACAGTTTTTCTAGAATAAATTGCATAAGAAGGGGTCACCCAAATCTAGACCCATGAATGCAAAAATCGAATGCAAAATAAAGTAAAACTCACTGATTTCTGACTGAACACCAATAACCCACAATAATTCTTTGGTTATTAAGCAATAATTGAATTTATCATTCAAAATAACCTTCTCTAATGATAAGGTCTACACCCAATCTACCCATACCAGTAATGGAAATTAATATTTAAAGATCTATTGTTGATGGTTGCCTGTTGCACAGCTTTCTCAGACAAAATATGGAAGCAGTGAGAGAACATTAAAATCCTATACTCTTGTACACAGAAGCTCAGGTCTGCAGTCTCCACAGCACAATAATACTTACTGTCTCTTCTAGTCTCTCCTCCACCCACCACTTTGCGGGCCAAAGATTAAAAATAAATAAATACAATGCAGCCAGAGAAATGCCAGCTTCTCCAGAAATGCAGAGACCACACGAGAATATTGACGGGATGTTACCTGTCTCCCACATAGAGGCGAACTGAAATGGCTTCTGGCAGTGCCAGGAAGTCTCGGAGAGATCAAAAACCATACTATTAAAAATGCATCTCAGAAATAAACAGTGTAAATCACAGCACTGAAGTATGAATTAGAAATGAGTTGGTGTCGGAAATATCCACATCTCAAGGGACAGAGAAAAGAAAAATAAGTGTCCTTTGAAGATCCTGTATTGCATGAAATGAGGCTGGGCAACTTTTGGCCTTCCAGATGATCTTGAACTGCAATTCCTATCAGCTTTAGTCAATGTAATCAATGGCAGTAGAGCAGTGGTGCCCAAACTTTTTTCTTGTGGGCCAGTCCCGCCCCCTACACACACCTGCAGGGGGCTGGAGGCGGGCTGCTCCCACTGATGACAGTTTTGACGTCAGCAGTGGTGGTGACGGAGGCAGTGACTGCACTTTTTTCGGGTTGCTCCGAGCAGCCTCTTGTTCAATCCTTTCCCCTCAGCAGCCTGTGCTGAAGCCAATCGCTGCTTTGGGGAAATTTTCAGATCCTCCTGTGAGTTAAAATTCATATTGCTAGGAGAGACCCATGGCATGCTCAGGATGACATCATCCCAAACGCGCCAGGGGCCTCTCTTAGCACCACGAATTTTGACTCGCAGGAGGCTCTGAAAATTTCCCAAAAGCAGCGATCGGCTTCAGCACAGGCTGCTGAGGGGAAAGGATCGAGTGGGAGGCTGCTTGGAGCAGCCTGGAAAAAGCACAGTCGCTGCCTCTGTCATGTGGTGGGGGCGGGTGGGGGGCAGTCCGCGGTGAAGCCCAGGTGCTTGCTGTGGGCCACATTAATTATATGCAGGGGGCCAATTAGGCCCACGGGCTGGAGTTTGGCCACCCCTGCAGTAGAGGCTAGAAGAGAAAGTCCAATAATTTGTGGAGGGCCACAAATTACCCACACTTAGCATAAAAGTTAGCTATGGTGGCCTAGTAGTTAAGATGCTGAACTTGACGACTGGAAGGTCAGCAGGTCAGCAGTTTGAAACCCGAGTACTGCATGATGGAGTGAGCTCCTGTCTCTGTCCCAGTTCCTGGCAACCTACCATTTCAAAAGCAAAAAAATTGCACGTAGATAAATAGGGACCACTTTGGTGGGAAGGTAAACAGCATTCCATGCACTCCAGTGTCTAGTCATGCCTGCCGCATGTCCATGGAAGCATCTGCAAACACAGACAGCCCTGGCTCTTTGGCAGTAAACGGAGATGAGCACTGAACCCTAGAATCTTGCCTAATATAAAAATAAAAATGGAATGTCCCATCCTTTTCTTCCCCAGACTCAGTACTGGACTCTTGAAATAAAATACAGTAACTAAAAATACAAAACCAATAATCATTCAAATTAAAATCAAAGGAGCAGTGAAAAGTGGTGATAATAGTCACAAATGTTAGATCATCATTGTACAGCATGCTTTACACATAATCATCAAAACCAAATACAGTACCTGTATTCACAAACCTTTATTCTAAATTTCAACTATAGTAAGGAGGAAGAAAAAGATGGGAGGATGAAACAGTGAGATGATTAAAGATAATATTTGTCCTGAAATTGTTTATTTATTTAAAGTTTTTATCACTTTTCTTCTGCCCTCCCCTTGTCAAATAACATATGTGAAGAATGGGTCTTGTTTATTTAAAAAATAATAATTTTCCCATTACTCACCTTAGCATTTGAAAAATAATTCACTGCCATTACTTGGTAAGATATTTGAAAGCAATTTGTTACATTACTTTAATATTGTTTCTCCATTGCTTCTTTCAAGAAACTAGTTATTTCTAAGCTTCCATGAAGCATTTTTCAAAAACAAAATAAGAGAAGTTAAAAGTTTTAGCATCTAAGACCAAACAAAGCTGTACATCATCAGCCACCTCCCAGCTCAATGGTAGATGGAAGCAACCTAATTCACATCTGAAGAGCTTCACAGCTGAAGAGCTACTCTAGAGAAAACCTGCTCACCAGCCTAGCTTATCAGGGTGGCAGAACCCATGTCAGAGCCTGTGAAGGATGCTGCAGACTGCTGGTAAGCTGCTATAGGAGGAGGCAGTATTTTGGATGTCCTGGCCCAAAGATGTTTGGGGTTATATAAATTCAACTTGCAACTTGAACTGAGCTCAGAAACAGGCATTTCTAGCCCATAAGTCTTCAATCTAAACTGCAGAAACACGAAAGGCCAAAAAAGAAGAAAAAGATAATGATACATCTATGTTAAGGATTTTGGTTTTAATTAACAAAGTCAGAGAAAACCCAGAAATGTGGGGATATCAGACTTGTTCCACCAAAAGCTTGTCTGACAAATGGGGGAGACATTTTAAAAAATATGCCATGGCCTATTGCATCCTATTGCTTAAGGTAGTAAATCACATTAGAGAAAGAGATTTCATGAGATTTGGGGATTTCATGAGGGAGGGAAATCATAAATTCCATTAATTCAAATGGGCCTGCTTTAAGTGTGATGTACTATGCTAAAGTGTCAGTTAGATTACACCCATTTGGACAAATGTGACTTACAAAGGTGTTAACACAACACATTCACATTGATTCAATGGGCCTATTATAGCATAATTTACTATACTAAGCAACAGGATTCTGTCCTATATTGGATAAAAAGCAAAAATGCAGATTCCATGGTTTCAAGAAGCAGCAGGATTGAGCAACATAAGTATGGGACAGGTATGGGGTCCAGGACATGGGTGGATGGCAGATAACATGAAAGCCAGGACAACAAGTAACAGGCCAAACATTAACCATATCTCAGTCCAGAACCCAAAACCAAATCAAGCCAGGGAAGCAGGATTAGTCCAGATAATAAAAGCATAGTCAACATGATATAGAATTCACATGAGTGGGAGAACAGAAAAAGCAGAGTATCTTCAGGGGCTGTAGAAAGATGATTTCTAGGAGCCATGCAAGGTACAGCAACAGTCCACAGGAATGAGGAATCTTCAGGAGCAAGAATAAGACAGGAGATCTTCTGGAAACCAGGAACAAGGCAGGAGATCTTAAGAACCAAGAACAAGGCATGAGATCTTCTGGAAACCAGGAACAAGGAAGGAGATTGTTGGAATCAGGATCAAGGTAAGAGATCTTCCAGAAAACATGAACAAGAAAAAAGACCTTTGGAATCAGGAGCAAGGTAAGAGATCTTCCAGAAAACAGGAACAAGGCAGGAGATCCAAAAACCAAGCAACTTCAGGTCTGCAGACCTTTGTTGATGAAGCACAACAGCAGTCCGCAGGAACTGGGCAAAGGCATTTGGAACCAGGCAAGAGATCTGGGATCCAATCAAGTAAGGCTTATCAGATGCAGGGTGAGAGTCCAGACCTGCAGGACTCAGAGGAGCAGCTGAAAATCCAGACAGTCTTGCAGGCTCAAGGTTGTGTCCTTTTTTGAATCAATCCATCTCATGTTTGGTTGTTCTCTTTTCTTGCTGCCTTCAACGTTTCGCCAACCTTATTGGATGAGGATTTTTCAATAAATAATCGGAGTAATAAAAAAAAGTAGTGCAAAACATAGAAAGTGTCCATGGGAGACAGGTTTGTATGTAACACTTTGTCATAGGGCAGGGTTTCCTAAACTATGACCCGCAGGTCAGATCTGGCCCACGGCAGCAAATAATCCAGCCCTGCCCTGCCCTTGCCTTTCCCGGAAGCAGAAGTAAAGATTACGACAGCCATGGATTCATTTATGGCAGCATTTTGCAGATGTGTTGGCATGTTTTATTTACGCCTTCTCTGGTGGGAGGAACTACGTGACTGGCCCACTCAACCATGTGACTGGCCCACAGCGCAAAATGTTTGGGAACCCCTGTCATAGGCAGTAACCATATCTAAAAGAAAGTAGCTTAAAGAGCAACTCCCTCGCCTTTGTGAGGACTGGTTTCCTGAGAGACCCAACAGTTCAGGAGGAGTCAGTGAGTCCAAGGTAATGTTGTTTTTGCTGCTGACTATTTGTTTTGTTTATTTATATGTTGGATTTTGTTTTTTAGCTCGTACTCTAAAGACCATCTTTCTTTTCCAGGCATTGACATCTCTGTACTCCTACATTTAAAAAGAAAGGTTATCATCTGCAGAGAGCAGATTTGCAGTGCAATCCTATCCACAGCTACTTAATCTTTAATAGTTCACTCCAAACGACTTGGAGGAAGAAATCTTTATTCTGTTTAATGGACTCAGTCTTATGTAAACTGACTTTCCTCCCTCTCTTTAGGGAATCAAAGAGTGGAGGGCGTTTCTTGTGTTTGGTTTGGGTGGATGTTAAGGTGTGAGAAGAGTGCATTCATTTGCTCAAGAACTGAGTGAGCTTTAACCATCAGTTTTTCCCTACTTTAATCTCGACAAAACCGGAGTGGGGGGGGGGGGACTCCACAATCTCCAGTTTAGTCTGTATGAGAAAGATAACATGACCGGAAATTTTCATTATACAGATACAAAGACACTGTACAATAGGGGTTCCCATCCTAAGACCTGTGGGCCAGATCCAGCCAGTGGCCCCATTTCATGTGGCCCCCACCCCTCCAAGGACATTCAAGAATCAAAATGGCCACCCCTTTGAAGCTGTTGGGACAAAATGGCAAAAAAAACCCCATCATGCAGGCCTGACAAAATTGGCCATCTGGCTCTCAAATCTGACTGAGAGAGTGTGACCCTGCCCCTGGCTTGAAAAGGTTGGGAACTCATGCTGTATAATAACATTCTTTACAGTGAACATAGCCCCTTTTGCATTATATGAATGAATCCATCAGAACTCTTCCATCAGGACATCCATCCTCCTCTTCCTCTCTCTAACTTTAGATATGGCATTTTGGAGCATATGACGCATGCGGTTTGAGTGGCATTATATTTGAACCTCCCTGGGTATAACAGCCTTAAAATTTTCAGGAGGCACATATGATATTCAGCAAATGTGAGCAAAGGCAATTATGTGCATTTATGCTTCATTTGCATCAACTGTAATCTTGCTCACAGTAAGGCTTCTGACATCCCACTGGAGACAATGAGATGTAGGTACCCTGCATGCAAGGTTGCAGACTCAGTGTTTCTGGAAATTGTGGGCCTCAATCTTCTATACTTTGTCTTGGTTGCTTTGAATTCTTACAAAATGGAAAATAATCCAAATACAGTACTGCATTAGCTTAATGCACACTATCTAAACTGGAGCAATTCACCTGAGGAAGACTGTCTGATCGATGTCAGAACTCTTGAAATAACAGATATTTGTGTGTAACTTAAAGCCAAAGGCAGACAGATAAGATGCTCTTCCTGGGAAATCAGACAAGAGTCAAATAAAACCCACCTCCTATTAAATGACCGCTCTGAGAGCGACCGCGGCTCTGGATGTAATTGCTCCACTACGGCCTCTCCGAGCCCGTGGGGATCGATCTGCCCCTTGGTTCACAGAGGAACTAAGAGAGCTGAAACGAGCTAAGAGACGCCGAGAGCGCCACTGGGTGAAGACTCGGAGTGAGTCTGATCGAACACGGGTTAGAGCTACTATTAAAGACTACCTCGTGGCGATGAGGGCGGTGAAACGCAAATATTTCACCGCCCTTATTGCCTCCGCAGATAATCGCCCAGCCACCCTGTTCCGGGTGACCAGGTCCCTCCTCGGTAGAGGGGGGTCTGGCCCGGGTTGGCAGGGATCGGCTGAGGCTTTTGCTGATTTTCTGACGGGGAAAATCGTTCAGATCCGCTCAAAGCTTGATCCCGGCGTGGAAGGTATGGAACTGGAGTTGATTGAAGCCCAGTCTAGCCGTGTTATCTGGGATCGGTTCGATCCAGTTGGCCCTGAGGAAGTGGACAGGCTTCTTGGATCTGTCCGCGCCACGTCCTGTGCACTGGACCCATGTCCTGCCTGGCTGATAAAAGCCTCTAAGACCGTGACAGCTGGGTGGGTCGAGGCAATAATTAACTCATCATTAAAGGAGGGGCTTTTTCCAACATCTCTTAAACACGCCATTGTGCGCCCCCTCCTAAAAAAACCATCCCTCGACCCCATGGAAATTACTAACTATCGTCCAGTGTCCAACCTACCCTTTTTGGGTAAGGTTTTGGAAAAGGCAGTGGCGCGGCAGCTACAGGATGCCCTGGATGAAGCGGATTATCTGGACCCTTTTCAGTCAGGATTCAGGCCCGGACATGGGACTGAAACTGCACTAGTCGCACTGGTGGATGATCTCTGGAGAGAGCGGGATGGAGGGGACCCGTCTGTCCTTGCTCTTCTCGATCTTTCAGCGGCCTTTGATACCATCGATCACCGCATCCTTCTGGGAAGGCTCCAAGGGTTGGGAGTCCAGGGCACTGTGTTGTCCTGGTTTTCCTCATTCCTGAGGGGCAGAACCCAGTCGGTGTGGTTGGAGAAGGAGGAGTCCAGCCCCAGGCCCCTACAATATGGGGTGCCCCAGGGCTCGGTGCTCTCTCCTCTCCTATTTAACATCTATATGAGGCCACTGGGTGAGATCATCCGTTCCCACGGGGTAAGGTATCATCAATATGCTGATGATACCCAGCTGTACATCTCGGCCCGTGGGGACCCAGGCGGTGCGGTGGAAGTCCTCTCCAGGTGTCTGGAGGCTGTTAGGGTCTGGATGGGGGCAAACGGGCTACAACTGAATCCCGGCAAGACTGAGTGGCTGTGGGTGAGGGGCCCTGTGTTATCACGGGAGTTGCCAGCTTTGGTTCTGGATGGGGCAGTTTTGCCCCAAACAGACCCGGTGCGTAATCTGGGGGTCCTCCTGGACTCACGACTACTGTTCGAAGAACAGGTGGCAGTCGTGGCTAGGAGGGCTTTTGCACAACTTCGTGTAATACGCCAGTTGCGCCCGCTCCTAGACCGGGACGCCTTGCTCATGGTCACACATGCTTTGGTCACCTCCAGGCTTGATTACTGTAACGCGCTCTACATGGGGTTGCCCTTGGTGACCATTCGGAGACTCCAGCTGGTCCAAAATGCGGCGGCCCGAGTAGTGACGGGGCGTGGGCGTTATGCTCATGCTACGCCGCTGCTTCGGGAGTTGCATTGGTTGCCAGTATGTCTCCGGGTGCAATTCAAGGTGCTGGTTATTACCTTTAAAGCCCTATATGGTAGTGGGCCAGGATACCTAAGAGACCGCGTCACCCTGAGAACATCTGTCCGTCCCACCAGGGCGGACCGGAGGGGCTCTCTTGTTGTCCCATCAGCTAGAGAGGCTCACCTCTCTAGCACTAGGAGAAGGGCCTTCTCCGTGTCCGCCCCAGCCCTTTGGAACCTCCTGCCAATCGAGCTGCGCCTACAGACAGAGCTCCTACCCTTCCGGAAAGGCCTAAAAACCTGGCTGGCTAAGCAAGTGTGGGGAAATAGGGTCGTGGGGTCTCATATAGGGTGGCTGATTTAGTGACAGCCACCCTTCAGTTCATGTGGTGTGATTTTTATGCTTTTATGAATTTTTAAAGTTTTAACATCGAGTCTTAGGATGTCGATATTTTAGTCTGTAATTGCCGCTCAGAGTCGGGCTTGCCCGATTGGAGCGGGGTAGCAAGTACGAATAAATAATAATAAAAATAATAAAAAAATAAAAAAATGCAAAGCCTAACTAGACAGCATTTTGCAAACGGTCATCACAACATGGAAATTGTTAATTTTCAGATTAGGGTCTGAAATATGAATATTTTAATTCATGATACATGGGGAGTGAAATCTGCTCCTAAAAATACTTTCTATGGGCTTGATTTTGCAAATGGTTGTTAAACATGTCTCTGTCTCTTGCATTTCAACTAGTAGGTCGAAAGTTTTAAACAGCCTCTAGGTAATTACCACGTTCTTGATTTATTTTTATATACAACAATTCTGCCATTGTCTACTATTTAAAATGTTAATATTGGAATTAAGAGAACATTGCTATCAATAATTTGTAGGAAAATATGATAAAATGCCTCATGGTAAGGGTAAATGAATGAGAAAACATTGTTCCCGAACTGGGGACCCTTGGCTATGTGGATATTTTGCATGACAGTTCCTTGCTGCTGACCATCATAGCACAAAATTCTGTGAGTTGCATTCTAAAACATCTCGAAGGCCAAAAATTTCCACACTTCTGCCCAAAGAGAATATACAGTATATCACAGAGATAAACTTATGTTGCCTATCAGTGCAAAGGCCACAGAAGGCAACTTACAAAAGGTCATCAGTGTTACACACATGACAGGAACATTATGCTACTGAAAGATTTATAATATAGTTGTCTTAAAGTTCTTCCTTGTCTGGGAGCTGCGCTCCTCTCCCCTGGCCACGCCAACGCCAGGGGAGGGAGATAAAAGGACCGCCGCCACTGCCGCCGCCACTGTCATCACCTGTGGGAGCTCCCTGGGCTAGTCCGGCTGGAGAGCAGAAGGAAGAACAGCTGGGTGGCTCGGCAAGTGACTCTCCATCCCTCTTCCCAGGCTGGACCGGCTGCAGGGAGAGTGCAAAATGGCTGGCGAAGCCCAGGGTGGGAACAAGGACTGTTGTTGGCTACTCAAGTGATGTTGCATCTGCAACCATCGCAGCTGAACACTCCCTGATGTTGTTAGAGGAGGAGGATGGGGAGATTTGGCCAGGTTAGGGAAGGTGGGAAGGGGAGAGTGTCCTGCCAGTCTGAGGAAGGGGATAGTGCTCTGTCTGCAGCGGGCAGGGGGATTCCTGGGGCCCAAATTGGTGTTGTGACAGGCATGGGGTGGTATGGCAGGAGCCGAGGGGCAGGCCGCACTCAGGAAATGCGGGTCAGATGTTTAATATCTGTCCCCTGGTTCCTGTGCAGCTTGTCCAGAGTGACCCCCGCTCTTAGGCTGCTGCTGCTGAATGCCAGGTCATTCTGTAATAAGGCCCCCCTGCTCACAGACTCCATCCTGGGGGAGCGGGCTGGCCTGGCATGCATCACTGAAACCTGGCTGAGACCAGAGGATGGGTTACCTCTATCAGAACTGTGTCCAGCCAGGTTTGGTATCTGGCACCAACCTAGAGCAGAGGGGAGGGGGTGTGGCATCGCCATTGTTTCCAGAGAGTCACTGGGAGTCACTAGACAGAGCCACGGCTCTGCAAGTTCTGGGTTGTGAGGCCCTGCTCCTGCATGTGGGCCTTAAGGCAAGGGTCAGTTGGGAATCTTGCTCCTGTACCTGCCTCCCTGCAGTGTAGCAGATTCCCTGCCTGAGCTCCTTGAGGCTGTCACAATGTTGGCATTGGAGCTCCCCGGGCTTATGGTCCTGGGGGACTTCAATTTGCCCTCAATGGGGACAGGCTCTGAGGTAGCTCGGGAGTTCATGGCTTCCATAGCAGCTGTGTGCCTGACTCAGGTAATTCAGGACCCAAACAGGACCCAAACAGTTTTCTTGTCAGAGCTGTGGCAGAGTGATCTGAAACTACAGAAATTAGATATCACATCTGTGCCATGGTTGGATCACTATCCGGTGGCTCTGGACTTTCTGGTGTGAGGGCTCACTGCAGGGAGGTAGGGCCCATTAGATTGGCCTGTCCCCAGCGACTGATGGATCCAGATGGATTCCAAAGGAAACCGGGGGAATATTCCTCTGGATCAGTGACATTATTCGCCTGAGGCGCTTGTTGACCTCTGGAATGAGAAGGTGGCGGCGGCCTTGGCATAATCGCTCCACTCCAGCCTATCCGTGCTCATGGGCATCGCTCATCCCCATGGTTTATGGAGGAACTGAGGGTACTCAAATGGGCAAAGAGACGCCTAGAGCACCGCTGAATGAAGACTCAGAGTCAGTCTGACCAAACACTTGCTAGAGCTGCTATGAAAGCCTATCTTGTGGCGATGAGGGTGGTGAAACGTCAGTATTTCACCACCCTCATTGCCTACGCAGATAATTGCCCGGTGACCCTGGTCCCTCCTTGGCAAAGGGGGGTCGGGCCCTGGTTGGCAGGGGTTGGCTGAGGCTTTTGCTGACTAGCTGGTGGAGAAAATTGCTCAGATTCACTCAGAGTTGACTCCCGGTGTGGAAAATGTGGAGCTGGGGTTGACCGAAGTGCAGTCTGGCCAGGTTATCTGGGATATTTCTGGGATTGGTTTGATCCAGTTGTCCCTGAGGAAGTGGACAGGCTCACTTCAGCCAAGGTAATGACAGATGGTTGGGTCGAGGCTATCATCAATTCTTCGTTGCAGGGGGTGTGTGGGTCCAGCTACCTTAAAACACGCTTTGGTACACCCCCTCGTGAAGAAAGTTTATCTCAACTCCACTTTAATGACTAACTACCGACCTGTGTCCAGTTTACCTTTCTCGGGTAAGGTCTTGGAGAAGGCAGTGGCACGGCAGTTACAGGAGACCCTGGAGGAAGCGGATTATCTGGACCCTTTTCAATCAGGAGTCAGACCCGGATATGTCATGGAAACTGCATTGGTTATGTGTGTGGATGATCTCTGGAGAGATCATCCATCCGTCCTTGCTCTTCTTGACCTCTCAGCAGCTTTTGATACCGTTGACCATGGTATTTCTGGGAAGGCTCCGAGGATTGGGGATCGAGGGCACTGTGTGGTCCTGGTTTTTCTCATTTCTGAGGGGCCAGGGCCAATCGTTGTGGCTGAAAGGCAAGAGGTCCAGCCCTAGGTCCCTCCAATGCGGGGTGCCTTAGGGCTCGGTGGTCTTGCTTCTCCTATTTAACATCTACATGAAACCGCTGGGTAAGATCATCCGTTCCCATGGAGTGAGGTATCATCAATATGCTGATGACACCCAACTGTATATCTCGGCCCGTGGAGTTCCAAGTGATGCAGTGGAAGTCCTTTCCAGGTGCCTGGAGGCTGTTAGGGTCTGGATGGGGGACAATGGGCTACAACTGAATCCTGGCAAGACTGAATCCTGGCTGTGGGTCAGGGGTCCTGCATTATCAAGGGAGTTAACCATCTTTGGTTCTGGATGGGGCAGTTTTGCCCCAAAGAGACCCAGTGCGTAATTTGGGAGTCCTCCTGGACTCACGACTACTGTTCAAAGAGCAGGTAGCAGTCTTGGCCAGGAGGGCTTTTGCACAACTTCGTGTGATACACCAGTTACGACCACTCCTAGATTGGGACTCCTTGCTCATCATCACACATACTTTGGTCACCTCCAGACCTGACTATTGTAATGCACTCTACATGGGGCTGCCCTTGGTGACCATTTGGAGGCTGCAACTGGTACAGAATGCAGCTGCCCCGGTGTTGATGGGGTGCAGGCATTATGTTTGCACCTCACCATTGCTTCGGGAGCTGCACTGGTTGCCAGTGTGTCTCCGGGTTCAATTCAAGGTGCTGGTAATTACTTTTAAAGCCCTACATGGTAGTGGGCCAGGTTACATAAGAGACCGCATCGTCCCAAGGACATCTGTCTGTCCCACCAGAGCGGACCGGAGAGACTCTTGTTGTGCCATCAGCTAGAGAGGCTCATCTCTCTAGCACTAGAAGGAGGACCTTCTCTGTGTCCGCCCCAGCCCTTTAGAACCTCCTGCCAACTGAGCTGCACCTCCAGGTAGAGCTGCTGCCCTTTTGGAATGGTGTAAAACCTGGCTGGCAGGTCAGGTCTGGGGTACTGGCAGCACAATGACTTCAGCCTGCTGGCTTGGTTGAAACCACCACCACCACCCCACTGGTCTCTTAAGTTTTAAATTAAAACTAAGATTTAGCTGTAATTTTTAATTGGTTTTAATTATAGATTTTAAAAACTTTTAAATTTTGTATCTGTATTGTTCTGATGTTTTATGATGTGTCAAACTGTCCTGGGTCACCTTGGTGAGGAATAAATAAATTCCAGGTCCTCCGTTGTTTTTTCTTCTTATCCCTGAGTCATAAGCCAAGATCCTGCTGCATCGGTCTGATGTATATCAGTATTGATGTTATTGGCAGCAGTAAATTGCCATTAATTAAAGAGTCCCTGATTTGACAGCATGCAACTCACATGCAACCTGAAATGAAAGCAGCAACTCTTTTATTGATGGCTATGTGCAGCTGTTGATGCAGTTCCTGGTGTATCAATGGAGCTATGCAACAAGATTTGAGCCATTTTGCCATATGTTCCATCTCCACCTTGTCTGTCTCCATCTCCTCAAGAGGTAACAAATACTTTCAAATGTTCTCATCCTCAATTAAAGCAATTTCTTAACAATGTGATGCACTTCACTGAAACAACTGTAAATAACTGCAAGCTTTTCTGCTCCTCCATAAGAGTGAAGCAGCCAGATATCTCCCCCCCCTCCCCAGCAGCAAAACCAGCAAGTGAATGAGTAAACAAATGAACCTTAAAAATGTTGGTTTTATGCAAAAACATTTGCACAATTTTGTGTATTTTACATAAAACACCTATTGCGATACAGGGGCTCAGGTATAAAAATACAACTATTTTGAACAAAAATATTTACAAAATGTTCACAGCAAATTTTCCAAAGAATGTTAACGATACAGTACACACAAAAAACTTTCATATCCCCAATCAGGGAGAAGCTTTGACATGTTTTAATTCTTATGTGCAATAAAAAAAGTGAAAATTTACTTAATGGCTACTTCCATCTTTAGATGTTCTAATGCAGGGATTCTCAACTTGCGGCCTGCAGCACCATTTCATGTGCCCCCCTCACCGCCTCCACTACACCAGGAAGTGCCATGTGGTTTAGGAAGGGTAAAATAGCCATCTGTCCCCCAGAGCTGTCTGAGGAAGTGTGACCCAGCCCCCAGCTTTAAAAGGTTGAGAACTCCTGTTCTAATGCCTCTGTCTGAGAACCATTGGTCTTCTTCTTCCATATCTAGATCAGACCTGAAACTGCCAAAATTAAGCCGCCTCTTCGTGAATTCATTCTGTAAGTCTTTTTACCTGACCTAGTGTGAGAAAGATTAGCAGGCACAAGGTTACCGTTGCCTGGGATACACCTGAACGTGTTTCAGAAATACCACAATTTTCAAGTAGACTCTTTGGCCTAAGAGCACAATAGTGTTTCTTTTCAGGTACGGTTTGGGCTTTCTTAGGTTTCCATTTGCCATAGTCCTTCCAATGTATTAATCCAGCAAGTCATGAAACGTATTCTAAGCACAGTTATGGAACTATTGCTTCTGCTTTCACCAAGAGCCTTAGCAACAACTGGGAGGTGGTGAAAGAGGTGTTTTCAACTGGAGCTGATTTCAAGCAGAATGGAGGGATAACTAATTGCAGCCTGCTCTCTACCTGGTGGCTTCATTGATGGGAAAAGGTAACAGGATATAGTGAAGTTATCCACTCCTAAAGTGTAGACTCATAATAGAAAGGTGCCCGAAGATTACTTCCTTTCCCTCTGAAGGTCTTCGTGTCTTGTGGTCTGGACCACCAGTGCACAAAACCTGGCACCATGGTCTGATAATATTATTTTTCTTCCTGCTAGAGTTTCATCAAAACATAAGCCTAAATGTTTTCTGATTTGTTGTGGCTTCTAATGGCAGCTATTAATACATTTTTAATGAAGTAATGTCCTTTAGGCCTCCACAAAGTCCTCATCTGCAGACTCATCTTGGCATGGAGGCACCGATCAGCTGTCAAAGATTTCCTCCTGAACACAAGGTCTAGGAGAAGACTTTGCATACAGCTCTAGTAGAAGCTCAACCCAAGTGCAAACAGGCCAATCTCCACAAAAGTTAGCCATGAGGTGACGAATTAGCCACAGTAACGATGAATGCAACAGTGATAAATAGTGGCAATTTATATCGCTAAAAGAACAAGAGAATAAGGGCCAGGTGGACAGACCAGGCGGGTGGCTATAAAGACCTTGCCTCCATTGCTGCAAGACCATTGCCGGACACTCTCCCCAGCCAGTTGGGCGGAGGGAATGAGGGCCAGCTGGATGAACCGGGTGGGCAGCTATACTTTACTTTTTTTTACTTTACTTTTTAGACTTATACCCTGCCCCACTCACGTACAGAGACTCTAGGCGGCTTACAGAAATGCAAAATACACCATTACACAATCATAACAACATCATACACTGATCACAGGTAAACAACCCAAATACAATAAATGCACAGTAATACAATATATATATAATTTAGTACAATATATCTAAATCAAATTACAAGAACAACATATAATAATACACTATAAAATTATACAATAGGAATACCATGTTACAACACCAATTTTAACAATACAATTCAATAACCCTTCTACCCAGCCCCAAATTAGTCCAAGGGGTGGCTACCATGAAAAATCCCACTGTCCATCGCCATGGCAGCCTTTAGAGTCCCGGGCCAGGGGTGGGTCCCAGGAACAGGTGGAAAAGCATCCCGGGGCCGGTTGCTGAGGTGACCCCTCAGCCTGCCACAGAAGCCTCTAGGGCAGAGGCAGTAAGGAAGTCCTGTGCCTCAGCAGTTCTTAAAGCCTAGGTCAGGTGCAGGTCCCAGGAGCAGGTGGAAAAGCATCCTGGGGCCAGTTGCCAAATCACCCCCTCAACCTGCCACAGAAGCCTCTTGGGTAGAAGCAGCAAAGAAGGATGAGGACTTTCCCGACTGTTTTGTAATGTATTTTTTTACTGTGGTGTATTTCTCTGATTGTGTTGCATTTTTTGTTTGTATTGTACAGTAATACCCCGTATAACGCGAGTATCATATAGCACTAAAACCGCATAACGTTACAAGATTTTCGGAAAAATCTTGTATCGAATAATGCGATTTTAATGTTATCCGATACAGTCGTTCTTAGTAGCAGGGTGGCTGGAAAGCTGAACGGGGTTCTCCGTTCAGCTTCCCAGCCACCCTGCAGCTACAGAGGCAGGGGTGGGGAGGCTGGAAAGCTGACTGGGGGCTCCCCCGTCGGCTTAACCAGCCACCCCACAGCTGTGGAGGCAAGGGTGGGTGGCTAGGGAAGCCGACAGGGAGTCCCCGTCAGCTTCCCCAGCCACCCTGCAGCTGTAGATCGGGTCCTCTGATCTCTCTGGAGCAGGCAGGGGACACGATCCAAGCTGTTTCTGGGCTTCCCCGACGTCCTGAACCAGTGCAGCAAGCCAGAATGTCAGGGTTCGAATCCCGACATTCTGGCTTGCTGCACTGGGTCAGGACATCGGGGAAGCCCAGAAACAGCTTGGATCGGGTCTCCCCACCTCCCTGGACCCGGCGGAGGGGGGGGTCAGAGACCCCAAAATTGGTTTTTAAAAAGTCCAATTTTTTTTACCAATCTTGGGGTCTCTGACCCTCCCCCCCCCCGCCGGGTCCAGGGAGGTGGGGAGACCCGATCCAAGCTGTTTCCAAAGTTCCCCCACCTCCCTGGAGGCTGCAGCAAGCCAAAATGTCAGGATTCAAATCCCGACGTTCTGGCTTCCTGCAGCCTCCAGGGAAACAGGGCTTTTTTTTAACATTGTGTGATCAATGTATCGCACAACGTTAAAAACTGGATAACGACGGGACTTGTGGAACCAAGTCATAACGTTATCCGGGGTTCTATTGTAATCTAGTACAATGGTTCCCAATGTGGGGCCCAAGTCCCACAGGGGGACTTCAATTCCCAGAAACCTAAGTCAGTACTTTGGGGAATTAAATTAGGCTTCTGGGAATTGAAGTCCACAAACTAAAGGTTGGGAAGTTCTGGTCTAGTAGTATTGTATCACTGACTTTTGATACCAACAACCATGATATCCTTCTGAGCCATTTTTCTGGGGTGGGACTCGGAGGCACAGTTCTACATTGGCTACAGTCCTTTTTTGACATCTTAGCTATTGGTCTGAGCAGTTGCTCAGGATTCTGTTTTATATCTTATGCTATTTAACATCTGCATGAAACCACTGGGTACTGATTCTCCTGACTTTGGGGTTTTGGTGTCACCTATATCAATGATGGCTAACCTTGGCACTCCAGGTGTTCTGGAACTTCAATTCTCAGAAGCCCTGATCAGCATGGGCTCCTGGTAATTGAAGTCCAAGAACACCTGGAGTGCTAAGGTTAGCCACCACTGACCTATATGTTGATGAACATCCTTGTGCAGTAGTTAAACTAGTGTTGCTGTTGTTCAGTTGCACAGTCTGGTCTGACCCTTTGCGACCCCATGAACCACAGCATGCCAGGCTCTTCCGTCATCCACCACCCTCCGGAGTCTGCCCTGCTCCATGGCAACCACATCAATGATCCTGTCTAACCATCTCATCCTCTTCCGCCCCCTTCTCCTTTTGCCTTTGAGTCATATTTCTTTTTTATTACCTAGTTAGTGATTTTGCAAGTCCTATTCAACTGGGCTGCCAAGTCCCAATATGTAATGTTGATATTTTAGCTGACCAAAGAGAAGGTGGTGATAAAGAATAGTAGAAAACTAATGGAAAATCCAAGGAAGCTTTTCTTCTTTATGGAAGTTTTCTTTCTCATGGCTGGCCATAAAGGAATACATTCCAGCAGTCCACAGATATTCATTTGTTTTGCCTCCAAGTTTTGATGAAACAAAGTACTCCAATGAAAGATTTGACCACCTGAAACCATATATTCTGGTAGCATTTCCACCATTAACCTTAGATCATCCTATAAAGACAGCTAGAAAAGAAACAAATAAACACATCTCATTCATCACGAAGTGTGATAATAGAATGTTTTATGAACAGACAAAGTGCTTTCCATTTGAAAGAAAACCAAGCAATTTTAACACAGCATATAAGGATATTCCCCAGACCAATGGAGAAAGAAATTCTCTCTATATATGTATAGGCATCAAGGTGTTTTTGTGACATCCCATTAACAGTCAAGACACAGTTTGAGGGTCTGTTGATGACATCATGGAGTATGAATGTAAACAGTGTAGCAAGGCATAATTTGGAAGATCCAGATTCTAGCAATGAAGCTTATTCCTCAGCTAAATTGAAAGAGAGTCAGTGTGGTGTCATGGATAAAGTATTGTTGATTCCCTCTAGTTAGAAGAGGAGTCGTCGTCATTGGATGTAACTCATATCCAAGCACACATTTTTTTTCCTGAAGCAGGAAAAATGCCATTGGTGTGAATTTGTTTAAGGCGGACCCCAACTTGCCATGAAGTGACCCACACACTATGATCTCAGAGCCATCTCCTGTGGCACATATGAGATGAGACATGCAGGATTTAACACCGGGACTCCAATGGATTGCCACAGCCTTGAGGATATTATCAAAGTGCACCTTCACAGCCAGTCCATCTGGCATGGCTTTTCCTCCTCCATTACCGTTGGGAATCAGAGTTCCTCCTCTGCTCATTTTACCATTGGGCCTAATATGATAGTTTCCAGTGGCAGTTAGAAGAATATGGGGTACAGAAAATAACAGTATCACAGAAAATGTGCAGATTCACCGAGTCTTCCCACCCCTCCTTGGTTTCACTCATACATATTAGCACTTTGTATCATACAACCACTCTGGAAGCATTTAAAATAGGCATTTTTGCTTACAATTTCTGTTTACAGTTACAGTTAGAAGGGTAAAAAAGGAAAATGGGGTCTCCAGCATGCTGGTACCTTGACAAGAGGTCAGGAAAAGAAGAAGGGCTATCAACAGAAACAAAGGAAGCAAAAAACAAACAGGAAGAAGGGTTGGCTTCAACTGCTAGAGATGGGGAAAATTTAACTAATCAAATTTGTGTCAGAGAACAATCACATTAAGCTTTTAAAAAGTCTCCCACTGATACCCAGTGTTAATGCATGCAAGATTGCTATTATTCCAACATGAAGGATTAGGATTCCAAAGACTATTAAACACATCAAGACGCTAGGTTAGGGAAGGTTGCCCAGGATTTTCCCCACCCTTACTTGGAGATATTAGGAAGAGAAACATAAGCCTCAAGTTTGAGCAATAGATGCTCTACTGTGCCACTAACCTAAACCCCTTCCCAAAATTGGCTTTGCTTTGTTTACTTTGCAGGGTGAGGTGGCAGGACAACTTGGAAATAATATGATTGTTTAACATGTTACCTTTCCAATTGCTACTTTTGCATTAAAGAGGAAGACAAGCCAATTCATGGATCTAGAAAATTACATTTTATCAATATGATTTTAGTACTGATGTATTACATTTCAAACACCAAGACTAGATGTATTCCTTCTGTTGTGTGGGAAAGAAATGATTTTAAACATTAACAATTTTTAATGCTGACACATTAAATTAATGTGTTGTGTTGTGGTGAAGTGAGTAATTTTTCTCTGTGTCTAGCAAGGCTCTAAAGGCTCAGATAGTTTTCTAATTTAAATATATGTACTGGAACTTTGGTTAATTCCTTTCTTAATTAGCAGAGTTTAGGGGGGGGGGGACACCCAGCAACAAAGCAAGGGGAAAAGTGCAAAATAGAGAGTCACTAGTTCTTGAAATACACCCCTTCCACTAGCTAGCACTTAAAATAATGAAGAAAAAAGCAAGTATAATTAAGTAGAAAAAGTATCTTTATTTACAGTTCTGATGAGTAGTACAATGATAGGAATAAAAGTAACTGGAGATGACCTCAGCCAAACAGCAGACAGAAAAGCCAACCCGACCATATGCACCATGTTCAGGAACTTTGCAGCTAGTTATAAAGAAGAATAGAAGAGGAAAAAACAGAAAGGAAATGAAAAAGTGAAAGCAGTGGTGGTGAACTGATGGTACACATACTAGAGGGAGCACTCACAGCCCTCTCTGTGGGCACATGTGCCATCACCCCAGCACAGAGTTCACCCCTCTGCCCAGTAGTCCAATGGGAGCTCTTCTTCCCTCCCTCAGCAGAGAGTTCACCCTGCCCCTCTGCCCAGTGGCCCAATGGGAGTGCTTCCCCCTCCCCCTAGCACAGAGTTTACCCCCACCCTCTGCCTAGCAGCCCAATGGGAGTGCTTCCTCCCCCCAGCACAGAGTTCACCCCACCCTTCTGTTTGGGCACTCAGGAGGCTCGAAGATGATGACGACAACACGACAACACGCCCTCCCAACCCTGCCACTGGCTGAGAGGATAAAGGGGCCTCCTGTGGCCATGGGAGGCTTGAAGATGCCGCTGACACCCCGCACACTCCCAGCCCTGCCACCGGCCAGGAGGATAAAGGAAGATGATGTTGAGCCATGGGCTCCACCGCGGACATTGAGCCCTGGGCTCTGTCGGAGACGTGGTGGGCTTGTCTTTTCAGTTTTGCTGCTGAATTTTTTGTATTGAATTTGTTTGTATTGTATTTCCCTGTATTATTTATACTAAGTTGTATTTATATGTGAAATTGTAGCGTTGTTGTAATATCGTTAGCCACTCTGAGTTGCCTTGGCAAGGACAGCGGCATACAAATCTAATAAATAAATAAATAAAGTAGGGCTTGCCTCAAATGCCCATGGTATGAAAAAGAACAGTGTCAATTGGTTAATGGCAGGAGACCTTAGCTTATGAAAGCCTTCCTTCCACTCATATCCATTGTTAGAAAGCATGCAAGAGTGTCAAAATTCCCAAGAGACAGTTGGGAAGAGAGCCCAGGAAACTAAGCTTTATAGAGCGAAATTGCCAGAAACTTTGAGCCAGCTTGACTACTGTTCATGCTGGTTGGGAAATTCTAGAAAAGTTACTTTTGCAATCCCTATTTGTGAATACAGTAATACCTCGGATAACGTTTACCTCGGATAATGCTAAAATCGCATAATGTTAAGTAATCAGGGGAGGAGAATTGGATCAAATAACGTTAAGGTCCTATGGGATGGATCGGATAACAACCGCTAAAGCCTGTGCGGTTACAATGTATCTCTATGGAGCTTTAACGTTATCCGATCCATCCCATAGGATTTTAACATGGATCGGATAACACTAAAAATCGGATAACACCAAGACTTGTGGAACCAAGTCTTAGCGTTATCCGAGGTATTACTGTACATGTGAAGTACAAATAGAAAGGAATGTTGTATTCTGGGAAATGCTGCAAAAAAACAAAATAACCTCTGGGGAGTGGAACATTCTTACCTTCAGGAAGCGGGACATAGAAGGAGACTCCCCTAAGAATGGAAAGTACTGTGAGTACACTCCAGCAACCCTGTTGTAATGCAGCTTGTTTGGGACATTCTCATTTTAGATGGGAAATTTAACAGCATGAGTTTTATAAAAGACCAGTTCTGGCAGAAACAAAAAGTGCTAGCCCTCATTTGTTGATCCAGATCAATGCAACTACCTGCATTTTAGCCTCTCCAAGGGGGAAGGAGCTGGGTATGAGAAAAATTATTTATTTATTTAATAACCTTTTTGCTGGCTTCCTCTCGCCAAAGAGACTCAGGGCGGCTTACACATTTAACAACATCACAGGTAAAAACTCTACAAAACAATAGAATAAAAAATGTTAAAATATTAAATTGCTAAAATTTGAAAATTTAAAATACCTTCCCCCGCACCACATCGTCAAATTTCTGAAACTAACACTAAACGCTGGAAGCCCGGGTGGCTCTCAGATGAGCTAGCCTGGAGTGGCTATCTCCCCAGCCACCCCCCACCCCTGTTGTGACAGCCAGGTTTTGAGGTTTTTACGGAATTCGTGATGAGCTTCCAAATTTGCCACTGCACCGCTGATTATAGCAGGGGCATGCTGGCTACCCTAAAAGAGTGCTGGACAGGGAGTGATTAGGGTGTCTAACCCTGAAAACTATATATGTTCCCACTCGCCTTCTAATTTCAACTCCCCTTTGGGATTTCAAACCAAGAACCTCCGTCTTACAAGGCAAAATTGCAACCTCTAAGCCACAGTGGTGCCACTATTAACAGAACTGCTTTTTGTAATGTTATAACAGATAACTATGTTAACCAGAGAGGATATCATTACTTTAAAAAAACAGATTTAAAGAGAAATCTTTAGTGGATAAGTGGTTAGTATTTTTGACTATGCCCCAAAGGTACCAAGTTTGATTTCCGCTTATTATTATTATTATTATTATTATTATTATTATTATTATTATTATTATTATTATTATTATTATTATTATTATTATTATTATTATTATTATTATTATTATTATTATTATTATTTCAAATTTATATTGCCACCCACTTGCCGTGGCGACTCAGGGCGGCTTACAGACAATACATTACATTACGATACAATATGTTGGGGTGGGCACAGGGGGAGGAGTGGCAATGTCCTCATTCTGCCCTGGCTTCTTCTTCCCCTGGCAGTTGGTATAGGCACAGGGGGAGGGGTGGCAAGGTCCTCATCCTGCCATAATAATAATAATAATAATAATAATAATAATAATAATAATAATAATAATAATAATAATAATAATAATAATAATAATAATAATAATAATAATGTTCCATGTTGCATCCTTTCTTCAAACAAAGGGTCTTCTATAGCCCAGATTTTAAAAGCAATGATATCTTCTCTGGTTAACATAGAGTTCTCTGTTATAAGGTTGCCAAAAACAATTCCATTGGTAGTGGAGCTGCCGTGGAGGTTGACATTTTACCTTGTAAACAGGAGATCGGGGTTTGATTCCCCAGGAAGGATGGTGGGAACATGTATAATGGCCAGATACAAGGCGGGAGGAAGGTGCCCATCCTGCCAGTGTTGCCACCTGCCCTTACTTCCCCTTGTGTTAAACCCCGTGCAGCTCTGGCTTGGCTTCTCCCTTCCCTCCCTTTGGTTAAGAAAATAAAAATAAAATTCTGCCCGCAAGGACAGAGATTTCTGAGGTAGAGTGGGACATTGCCCGATACCCCAGCACGCCGCTGAATTATAGGCACTATTCTCCTGAATTTGGGTGGAAAGAGTCACCATTTTCTTCTGTGCCTTGGGCAGCAAAATGCAATTTGCTTCCCCTTTTGTGGGGAGGTGAGGAAACTACTGGGAATTGGGGGTGAGGGAGGTTTATCTGCTGAAGCTGCATTTTTGTCAGAATGCCTCTTTTCCAGCGAAACCTTTTTTCTTTCTTTTTAAGCAGCAACTGTGAGCTGGATGTGTGTGAGACATTTCTAGTCTGTCCAGGGTGTTACTAGTACATGACAGGTCAAGTCTGTCACCTTCATAAAGCAAAGAACATCCAGCTTGGCATACTACACTGCTGAGTCCCACTGAGTATTACCGATGTCATTCCAAATATCGTCAGCAGTATTTATCCGCTCTTCATCTCTCCCATTTATAAGCCTGCCTAAAAAGGGAAGGTTGGCCGGGGTGGGTGGGATTGTTCTGATTATTTTTGCAAGAAGATAGTGTCTCTTCTTTGCCCCATGATGTTACAAACCACAAAGCAGATCTTTTTAAAAAAAAAATCCAGTAGAGTTAATTTGTCCTTGTGGCACCTATAATTAAAATGCAAACTCTCCAGGGTGGAGAAGTGTGTGATAGGGGATATACCTGTAAAATGAAAGTTATTGTCATCTTTTATTATTCATTAATTATTATCAGATGCTGCATTTTAAAAAGGGAAAGATCAGCCATTAGGATTTGATGCTCCTTATTATTCTCATTAGCTAAATGGTGAAATAAAGATGAATGAATTAACAAGGAGATGAATTAATGATTAAGGCAGGCTGGCACAGTTTAGATTAGATTCCATTAAGAGTGAGGGGTGAAAGACAGGGTGACACTTTTGCATCCTAACTATAATTCAACTAGATGTTCATGTGAAAATCAAGCTTTGATCACCAAGGTTCAAGTCAGGGGCTGCCCATCAATGTAGCTTCCGAGAGTCATATATTCCCTGTACATATAGCAGGGCTGTTGTGGAAATCTCTGACGTTAGAAGTGTTTTTCAGATTCAAAGTCCTGGTAGTGGAAGATAATAATAATAATTTCATGTCAGAAATTATTCTGGGTTGAAAGGATTTTTGCGGAAGAAACTCCACTCAGGGAACGCCCAAATGAGGCTCCTTTCATGTCCCCAAGAGCTGGGACAGAGATGGGTGTTCAATCCGTCATGCAGTAGGCAGATCTTGAACTGCCAACTTGCCAGCCTTCCAGCTAACAAGGGGAGCTTCTTAACAACTGAGCAACCGCAGCCCCTTAGTGGAATATGAACCAGGCAGAAGAAGAAAAGGAGCCGCATTTATTAAGTTCCAAACATATAAAGAACCAGAACTGATTAAGACCATTAAATAAAGAAAGATCCAAAATCTTAGGCATAGCTTGAGGAATGACATAAAGTATATAATACTTCAAATGGTAATGAAAGGGAAGATCCTTGGGAGGAGAGGCCCTGGACGTAGACAGACCTTGTGGCTGAAGAACCTGAGAGACTGGTGTGGAATATCCTTGGAAAGATTGTTCCCAGGAGCTAAGAACAGGATGACTTTCACCATGATGAGAAGCCAATATTTGGAATGGATACGGCACTTGAAGAAGAAATGTAATGTAATAATTGGGCAGTTTGATTGCATGCTCAGGGGCCAGAACAGGTGTAATCTTATTTTACAGCAGCAGCATAAAACTGCAAAAACTGGAAGGGATCTTATAGATCAGGGTTCCTCATACTTGGCTTTCCACAAGTTCTTGGACTTCAATTACCAAATGCCCAGGTCAGCACACCTGCTGATCACAGATTCTAGAAATTAAAGTCCAGTAACATCTCTAATGCCAAGTTTGAGGAACCCTCCAGTCTAGCCTCTGTCAAGAAGGCCCACTGGGGAATTGAACTCCCAATTTAGCTAAACCATTGAGCTACCCAGGAGTTGCAAAGGCACCCAAGTTATGGATTCTTTTGATCTGTAGCTTCTTCCTCCTTATTCCTTACTAGCTAACCTTTAGCATGTCTTTTTTTAAAAAAATCCCTTCTTGAAGCCAGAGTTGTAGCATCAGAAGGAATCCTTCCTGGAAGCTTCTATGGCATTGCAAGGAAAGATGCAGAGTTTAGAAAGTTACCTATAAACCAAGTGATTGCAGTGACCTGCTAAAATTATCCCCAATTGATGGATTTTGGGCACATATGAAAATTTCTGGTGTCTGTCAAAAAATAAACCAAAACAACATTCTCAGTCATCTGCACTGGCCCAATTCAAAATGTATATCTGTTTCCAATGGGCCATGTTTTGACTGTGTGTGTTGCTGCTGTTAAAGCTGAGAAGATTTTTTTTCCTTAAAAAGGTGATAACGTTAGTTACTGTAGAACCATGCAAGAATTCAAACCAGATCTAGATCTTAGTACAGTCAAACCTCGCATAAAGAGTGCCTTGCTTAAAGAGTAACTCACTTAAAGAGCAGAATTTTCTGTGAATATTTGCTTCGCTTAACAAATAAAACCAACCAAAAACTCGCTTAACAAATAAATCGGGGTTTGCAATCCCCCCCACAATTGGTCACTTACAATGGTGTTTCGCTTAAAGAGCAAACTCGCATAAAGAGCAATCCTGTGGAACACATTATGCTCTTTAAGTGAGGTACAACTGTATATGAATTGTTAGTCCTAATCATGCATTGTGCCCAAAAGCACATAGTAACCACAGCAGGTGAGAAGGCATACATGCACCCCCTATGCCCCCACTCCACTTGAAATAAGATAGGTCTTTGCATGTTCACCACAGGCGTCCTGCATTAGATACTTATGATGAAATGAATTAATTTCTGCAAAAACCTATGTCATAATAAATGCTTTGAAAAAGAATGTGTCAATCTTTATGCAGCTACTCATCTTATTTAGTTTGTTGTTCTGCAACATGTTAAGGAAACCAGATCAAGATAATCACAAATATAGTCATAAATCTTATCTGAGTAGCACATAATCATAGAATAATTGAGTTAGAAGCGGCTTATAAGTCCATAAACAACCTGCTCAATGCAAGAATCCCAACATGCCTTTTATACCCTTTAATTCAGAGGCTGGAAACAGAAGCATTCATAGCTAATAATGAGGGATCATGGAATTTGAAGTCCAAAAATGTAGAGAAAGCCACGTTATTCCAGTGAAAGTAGTTGAAATCTATCTGTCAATACTACCTTCATTTACCTTAAAGCCCACCCGTTTGATCCCCAATTTGTCAGAGATGATTTTCTTTTTTGGAGGTATTGTATTGTATATTTCGATTTATGACGCCCCATTCGCACAGCGAATATACTTTGCACCTTCCCAAAGGCACTTTCGTCTATCTTTAACATGTCTCAAAATTAAACCCTGGTGTTAAAAAAAATGATGCTGTGGCTAAACCTTGTTTCAAAGCAATCCTCCTCTGCTTACATTAGATGCCAACTGTTAAGTAAAGCAGGAATCAACACTGCTGGTGCATTCGTTGCAACCTTATCTGAATGCTCCCCCATCCCCTTTTAGTTGATGTATGTCAAATCCTTTAGATCAGTATTAATAAATGTCAAAGAATAATGAAATGTTTGTTCTCCTTTCTTCCTATTATTGTATCAACAGGCTGCAAGATGAAAGAATTACTGTATGACTAAAGAAATGCCTTTGAGTTTATGTTTGAGCTTTGTTTATGCTGCCTGGACCTCTTGTCCTGACAGCTTTGATTTGCTCCAACGGTCAGATTTGGAACATACACAAAACTGGTTCCATCTTTCTCCTCTCTCTGTCTGAGTAGAACTTGGGCAGGGGCGAATATACTAACGTTACTTTCTGGAGCTAAAACTCTCCAGATTCTCAAACACTGTGAATTGTTGTTTTAAAAGTAACTTTTTTGAGCTCTGATTGAGAGCATCAGGGAAGTGCCGAATGAAACATGGAAACTCTCCTGTGGAAATCTCCACCAGCTTTTTGACACTGCTGTAATGATTCTCTTACTCCCAAGTAGCAGTCCAGCATCCTCTGGATGGTATTGCACCTGATCCTGCTTCCCTGACCGTCTCTGGTCCAGCAGCTCAGGCTTTTCCTAAAAACTTGTCCTCTCACTCCTGACCTAAATCTAGGTAGTGAACAAAGAGTGCTCATGAAATTAGAGTAGATTCAGGTAACGTGAGCCTCCAGACTCCTTCAGGTATTATAAAAGTATATTGAAATCGAAGTAAGGTACAGAATAAAGTTCATCAGAAGCTTAGAAAGCATTTCAAAATAAAGAAAGCTGGTATCTGGGGAAAAGGCAGTGTGACCCTCCCTCTGTTTAAATTAGCTACATGATTAGTTAAGATCCAAGAGAGTGTCTCCTGGCCCAGTGCGTAGCGGGGTGGCCCCGCCCCAGGCAGTACTTTTTTGGGGTGGCAAAATTTCACAATAAATAGAACTTCGCCACCCCTGGACTTCGTAGAGGCCTCTGCATGGATGGGTACCGGGACCCTCCACCACCACCACCGTCCTGGGCCCCACCCCTAGGTCCTGGCCCGCCCCTGCCCAAGGGATGGCGAATTTGGTCTATGCTCCTGGCAGCTGAAACTCACATTACACCACTGTCCTGCCCCACCCCCTTTTAGGGTTTTATCTCCTCCCTCAGGGTCCGCTTCCCAGCCATTCCCCTAAAGGATTCCAACCAATGATCTTACAGCATAACTTGTCAATCACACATTAGGCTCCATCTCTTCCAATCCACGAGGCTAACATGTTTACATTCCAATCTCTCTCTGGTATGTGTTCTAAAGCAGTGGTGCCCAAACTTTTCTGTCTGCAGACCAGTCCAGCCCCTGACATACAGCTGCAGGGGCCAGAGGCAGGCTGCTCCCACTGCTGACCATTTCAATGTCAGCAGCGGCAGCGGTGATCGGGCTTCACTCCTGCTGGTCCAAGCAGCCTCTGCTCAGTCCCAGCGCTTCAGAAGCCTTTTTCAACGTGGATCATCACATTGGAGGAATTTTCCAAGGCTCTCCATTTCAAAATCCAAGGTGCTGGTGCATCAAGGGACTCTCCCAGCACCACAGATTTTGAAATGGGGAAGCCTTCGAAAATTCCTCCAATGCGGTGATTCACATTGGGAAAGGCTTCTGAAGTGCTGAGACTGAATGGAAGCTGCTCAGACCAGCAGGAGCAAAGCCCAGTCATCACCATCACAGCTGTATGTGACATATTCCTATGTCAGGCAGTGGGGCAGGTAGAGGGCGGTCCAGAGAGGGCCCGGGTTCTTAGCCCGGGCCAAATTAATGATATGCGTAGGCCTAATTGGGCCCAGAGGCTGTAGTTTGGGCAGTGCTGCTCTAAAGGGTCTCCCACAGATTGAAATCTCCATCTTGGATGGGGTAAAAGTGCATGGTATAATTTTCAGAGAAAAGTACAACTCAGAATTGGACTTTTCCATAACAACTACACTGATATTGCAGAGATATGTATCACTTCTGAACATGATAAGAAATGACACATAAAATATGTGTGTATTCTTGCAAACCTTCACAAGTCAATGAGCATTTCAAGATACAGCTGGCACACATTCAGGCCACATTGCTATACACACTTTCCTGGAAATGTTCTCCACTGCATTCAATGGGATTTTTTTCTGAATGGCTACAGCTGAGTTCACACTGTTACCTACTTTAAGGAGATGAGTGCAATAGGACAATCAATTTAGTTTTTACCATGCCACTCACTCTGCAACTACCATAGTCAGTTCCAGAGATGTGAGTTAAAACATCAGGTGACAATCAAACAAACCGAGAGCTAAATCTAATTATTTGACTGGATGTACCTTTATTTGAAAAATAACTGATTTGTTTCCATAGCAAACTAGGTTTATTTATTATTTATTTTATTTTTATTTTTTTATTTCTATACCGCCCTACTTGGTGCAACCAACTCAGGGCGGTGTACAAAACAAGTAGAATACAATCACCAATACAATACAATAATAAGGCAACAATACTGTGATAGAACACCACACAGCAATAATGTGGCAATACAATCAAGCAATAATATAACAGTACAATCCACAATACAGTGTAGAGCAGGGGTGGCCGACCGGTCGATCGCGACTATTAGTCCAGTCGATCGTGGCAAGGCACGCCACCGCCACCGCCCCCCCACAGGACCCAGGCAGAAGGCGGCCCTTTTGCTGACGAGCGCCCCGCATGCGTGCACGCGCGCTGCTCACCTCTGCCTGCCCAGCCACCCAGCTAGCCATCAGGGGCTCTCCGCCACCTACCCCTGATGAGCACTGCACGCGCTCACGCGCTGCTCACCTCCGTCCGCCCACCCAGCTAGCCGTCTGACGGCTAGCTGGGTGGGTGGCTGGGCGGGTGGAGGTGAGCAGCGTGCGCACGCACATGGGGCGCTCGTCAGGGCTAGGTGGCGGAGAGCCCCTGATGGCTAGCTGGGTGGCTGGGCGGGCAGAGGTGAGCAGCGCACGCGTGCACGCGTGGCGCTTGTCAGCAAAAGGGCCACCTTCTGCCTGGGAAGTCCTGCTTCCTAAGCTCAGGCAGAGGGAGGCCAAAGCGGTGGGGACATTTTGCCGCCCCCTGAAAGCCGCTGCCTGGGGCATCCACCGCCCCCGCCCCCCACGCTACACCACGGAAATTCCAGAGGTATGTGATTGGTAGATCGCACAGGGTTTCGTCAGTAAACAGTAGATCTTGGGTCTAATTAAGTTGGCCACCCCTGGTGTAGAGATATAATCTAACAATATAATATAGCATACAATATAATGTCAAGAAAATCCCATCCAGCAATACAAAATAACAATATGGTCAGATATCATAGATACAAAGTCCACTCAACTGACAGCAATATAATATAGCATACAATATAACAATATAACGTCGAGAAAATCCCATCCCGCAATACAAAATAACAATATGGCCAGATATTATAAATACAACGTCCTCTCAACTGAACACAGTCTTCTCCTCCGGGTGAGATGGCGGGGCCCGGGGGGGTGGGGGTGGCAGCGGCCTCTCACCGTCTGCAGCAATAGTCTTTTTATCAACCTCTGGACGAAGATGATGGGGCCTGGAGGGAGGGAGGGAGCATCCTCTCACCGCCCGCAGCTGTCGAGAATCTTCTCCTCCGGGTGAGATTACGGGGCCTGGAGGGTGGCCGGGTTGCCCTTGCTCGAAAGCCAGTCATATCCAATTCTAAGGTTCAGGGTTCATCTCCATTTACAGCCCAAGAGCCAGCACTGTCTGCATCTGCACAAGTTTCTGTGGACATGTGGCAGACATGACTAGACACCTGAGTGTACAGAATGCTGTCTATCTTCCCACCAAAGTGGTACCTATTTATCTACTTGTAATTTCTTGCTTTTGAACTGCTAAGCAGGCAGGAGCTGGGGCAGAGATGGGAGCTCACTCCATAGTCCAGCACTCGGGTCTCAAATTGCTGACCTGCCAGCCTCCAGTCAAGTTCAGCGTCTTATCCAGTAAGCCACTGCAGTCCCTTAATGTCAAGCTAGAGGTGTGCAAATTTGTGTCTTTAGACTACTATTCCAAAAATTCCATAGGCAGCATGACCAGTAGAGTCAGGAGTGGGAATCACAGTGCAAAAGCATAATGTGCACATCTCTGCTTAAAGCTATAGAATAAGATGAGCCATTTAATGCAGCTGCGTAAACATGTGGTTGGGGGGGAAAGTAGGGCGAAATCAGATCAATACAGACGGTTGTGTACAAAAAGGGCAGAGGCACACAGAAAAAACCATGCCGGATCAGACCAAAAGCTGTCTAGTCCAGCATTCCATTCCCATCTGGCTCAATCTGTTCTCTATGGAAAGCAAACTAGCAGAGAGTAAGTGCATGAGATCCACCCACACATTCTAATAAAGGGACAGTAGGTGCATATTTGAAACATATCCATTTTTTTCTGTTCCAGAACTACATTTTACTCAAATAAAAAAATATTTGTTCAAAAATGACAAAAAGATGAATCTTCTGAAACTGCTGAAAGTATTGAAGACAAAAGTGATGGAAGAGAATGGTTCCCAAGCCAGCTCTACAGGTTATACCACTCCCACTCTAGGGCAGGAATAATAGAGAATTTGTCTATACCTGAGAGGTTCATCCAACGATAGCTCAAGAGACAGAAAAATGCTGTCATTAGGTGCCTTCATTTTGGTAGTTTCATGTCTGGCCTAGACATGGAAGAAGAACGAGCCATCTTGGATTCAAGACTTGGAAGAAAAGGACTATGTAAGTTGAATTAATAAACAAATGAGTGGATTGATTAATGGATGGATGGATGGATGGGAAACATAAATACCGGTAACAGAATCCATGTAGAAACACATACAAAGTCCAGGAAGCATCCTATGGGGGTTGGCGTCCTCAGTTTTGCTGCTTCTGAGATCTAGACTGCATTTTTCTGTACGTTTTGTCTTTTCTTTTTAAAAGACTGGCCAAGTTCTGCTACACACGGATCTCAGAGTGCCTGCTATAATTTCAAGAACCTTCTATGTTTCTCCAGGTCTGCTGGCATAGTGAGTCATCGTGAGTGGCACTGGGGAGGAGAAAGTTTGATTCTCGCCCCCCCCCCCCATGTGTGTGCAAAATGGATTTCAAGCCTAGCCACCCATCAACACAAAGTCCCAGCTCACTCCAGGATCCACTGCATCGATTTGAAAGTTATTGTCTCTTTTGCTTGCTTCCTTACCAAAGCTCTGCTTTCCCTTGTTCTGCTTCTGACATCACAAGGATACACCTCTGATCTTAGCTTTTGAGTGAAATGTTGAGGAATAGGATACTGCTAGCTGGAATTTTGGTTTACAGATATGATCATTCATGATTGTAGTTCTGCCTGACAGAGGGACATCTGAATGCAGCTCACCTGGGGGGAATCCTAAACTAAAAGCTTAACTCCAACTAAGTTCCCAGTTCCTATCCTGGTGCTAGCTGGGAGCTTTATCTCTGAACAGAAGCTTGGGTGGAGCTTTCTCCAGGTGAACCATATTAGGTGTCAATCTGTCAGCCAGAACTCCCACAATGGAGAATGATCAGATCTGTCTTCTTCTTTACTTCCTCTTTTACCCCTTTGAGTGTTGAGGGAGATATAAGATTCTTGTCCTGTCATTTCTAGTAGCCTTTACCAGTATTATTTGGTGTTTTTGTAATATTTCTTTGATGTTATTTCTCTACCTTCCCCTGGGTTTGCTTCATGCTCTTTGTCCTTCTCCTCTTTCCACATATGCCTTGTATGACATGGAATTCCAAGACATTCTCTCCATATGGGCAAACCATTTTATTTGTTGTCTCGGTATATAGTTTAAGATTGGTTCTATTCTAATTCTTTCCCATATAATTTCATTCCTGAATTTATCCCTTCTGGTCACTCCAACAGTCTCCCTCAGACATCTCATTGCTGTGGTGACAAACTTTCATTTATGTTTTGTTGTAAGTGTCCATGTTTGGCACTGGTAACATAAGGTGGAAATCTGTAGTAAAAATAATAATTAAAAATCCCATTTCTACTTGCAAATCCCCACATACACAAATGCATGTACAGTAAATTAGCCTAGAGATGTTGGAAGGGTTTCCTAAATCCCATGTCTCAGGTTATACTGATACAGTACTGTACTATTTGATTCATGACCTAATCAATATATGCAGCAGAATTAGAAGGCAGACTGGATTCTAGGTGTCCAGATTCTAAACAGCATGGCTATTATTCCAGATTACATAATATTTTCCCATTGAGATATTGCAGAAAAGATGGAAGCAAGAACCTGTGGCAATGTTTTTGCACTTCCTGGAGCTGACAGCAGCATTAAGCAACATTCTCCTTTCCATTCATACCTGTTGAATGAAGTTACCGGTATATAATCTACGTTGCCTTCTTTTTCAGCTTCAACTTGGCTACATACTGAAACTGTATTCACCAGACATGTCCTGAATAGATAACTGATCATCAGAGAAACTCCCAGTTCTATTGAATAAAGATATTCATTCATTTACATAATTTAATTTATGCCCCATTTTTACACCTTCCAAACATGAACTCAAGGCGACTAAGAAACATAGAGATTAAAAATCGCCCTTTAAAATAAAAAGAAAAAACACCACAAGAGAATTAGAAAATTAATTTAGAACACAGCAAGGAAAGACCCACCTGATCAATTAAGGCCTGCCTGCTAGAAAACAACTTTCTCTTGTAGTGAAGACGAATAAGAGAAAGGAAGACTTCTTAGCCCACTTCTTCAAAGAGTTTCACCAGCATGGGAGCAGCTAGGGAGACGCCATGCTCTTGGACATCATCTTCCTACTTTTGAATGCTTCTATATTAACAGTTCTTTTGCATTGGATGTTTTAAACAGGCATCTGTGTTGTGAGGAGAGGCAGATTTTCCTCATAAACTTCAGTTGGCTTTTTGACATGAGCAAGGTGAATGTTGCCAGGCGGCAGCGGCGGCGGCGGCTGCTTCTCTTCCTTCTTCTTCTGTTTAAGACAGATGTGAAACTTCCAAAATGAAGCATATCAAAGAGTAAACAAAACAAAAACATTGTAGCAATTTAAAGACTAACTGCTGTATTTTAATGTTATTTATGTATTTTATTTACACACAGTCAATTATTTAAAAAAATACACACAATAAAACATACAATAAAATTACCAACAAACATTACAATAGGCAGAAAGTACAGTACAGTACTGCAATCCAGGACCCTGAAAGTGTAACCAAATTAAGCCGGGCAGCATTTCTAGCAAACAAAGATAGGCAGAACGTTCCCATAGGCCTCCTCAAAGAGCAGTGTTTTTAGTTGTTTTTAAAATGACTGCAGGGATGGAGCCTGGCGCAGCTCAATTGGAATGGCATTCCACAACATTGGTGCCACCACCGAGAATGCCCTTCTCCTCGTCACAGCCTTTCTCACCAGTCTCAAGTTCGGTACCCGAAGCTGCACTGGCAGAGAAGAGCAGGTGATGTGGGCTACTGTCCCGAGGGGAAGATGTTCTAGCTTTCATGGATCCAGTCCACTTTGTCAGACATAGGAGTGAGACTTCATGTCATCAATTTATGCACATGGGGTACAGAGGTGCAGTGCGATTGGCTAGTATACAAAAATGAAGCCACCTTTTTGTGAGTTCATTTTGCAGTTCCTTTCACCTGACCTAGTGTAAGAAAGATTAGCCAGCACAAGATGGCCATTGCCCAGGGTACGCCCAATTGTGGTTCAAAAATACCACAATCTTCAAGGAGGCTCTTTCTGGGGGCTGCATGATTACAGTTAAGAGGCTGTATGTCTTCTCTTCATGAACTGACAACAAACCTGTGAGTTGTCTCAACACCTGAAAAACATGAGGCTGAGCATGTGTCTTGATTTACAAATAAAATAAATAAAATCCTAGATTTGCTTCGGTTTTGCTAGGTTCTGAATCGATTCAAATATCTAGAACAGGGGTTCCCAACCTTTTCGAGCCGGGGCCCAGGGCACGCTCTCTCAGACAGCTTCAAGGGCCAAATGGCCATTTTGCCCTGCCTGCACGATGGGGGCAGCCATTTTGTCCCAACAGATTCAAAGGGGTGCCCCATTTTGTTTCTTAAATGTCCTTAGAGGAGTGGGGAGCCACATGAAATTGTGTCATGGGCCAGATCTTGATCACGGGCCTTAGGCTCGGAACCCCTGACCTAGAGAGACACAATGCATAGTGGGGGTGTGCAATATTTTGCCAAAATCATTGTTCAAAGCTGTTGTATTCAAACTCATAATTACTGCGGTGCTGTCCAGTCTCCAGTATGAGAAAAAGAACAAGAGGGCTATTAAAATACATTTAACCCTTGAATCGTGCAGGTTTGAAATGCAAGGCATTGCTTATACAGGGATTTTTCTGAAGTTTTTACATGACTAGTGTTGCACTGCAACAATCACCTAGGAATTTCAGGGCCAAAAATTAAAGACTTCTCCCAACCCTCTGCAGACTGCTGACCATTCAGGGGAAATGTTTGACAATGCATGGGAAGTGTTTGACAATGAGTTGTGGTTGCCAGCAGGCAAACCCAAGAACCCAGCTCCCACAGTGCAACTGTGGTAGTGGTGGCAGCAAAAGGGATTGCCAGCAGCAACAGAGGGCAGATACAACATGCTGGCCACCAAGGAGATGAAGCACATGATGGTCTGTGCAAGTAAGCAAAGCCACTGGCTCTGGCTCCAATGACAGTCTAGCGTAGTGTTTCCCAATCTTTGCATTTTGGACTTCAATTCCCAGAAGCCTAAGTCAATTCCCCAAAGTGCTGATAAGGCGATGCACTGACTGAGGCTTCTGAGAATTGAAGTCCACTGGTGGGGTGTGGGCCCCACATTGAGAACCATTGGTCTAGCCACAGAAAAGCCATTTAGAACTTTAGGTGAACTAAAGGTAAAAAGTCCACAGTGCCAGAAAGTAGGGCTGGGTTGTTATGCAAAAGAACTTGGTATAAGATAAGGGAGCCTGGTCTGACCAGTTCTGGCTATTGTGAATTTTGTATATTGGGATGTAGGATGTCTTTTTCAGCCTTCTTTATAAAGCCTTTTGTCTCTTTAGCTCATGGGTCCTCAATCTTTTTAAGCTGGGTCATGCTCCCCCAGACAGTTGAGGGGCTGGACTGGTGGTGGCAGTGACCACCCTGAGTCCACCACACACCCCAAAAGTCCCCCACTTTCCCCACACCACTCTCCTGCTTACTGGCCTGGATGAGTGGCATGCCATGGGTGAAGGAAACCTGCCCGCAGCCACCAGAAGCCCTCCCACAGCCACCAGAAATGCATCCACGGCCACTTCCTGTGGTTGTGGCAGCAGCAGAAGCAGAGGCTGGAGTGAGGGCATGGGCCGGATGATTTGGTGCCATGGACTGGACCCGGCCTACAGGCTGTAGGTTGAGGATCTCTGCTTTAGCTCTTTGTTCTTTGCTACAAGGTAGAGAGCTTGTATCCACACTTACAATACAACCTTTCTCTCTCTCCTACTTTTGGTGCATGTATTCCTGTTGGTACCCACAGCCACACAACCTGTGATTTGCCCATTTTTTGGTAACAACTGGGCCCCAGAACAATGTGGATTTCTGACTGCACATTGGATCAGCACTCCTAACTCCTGTGTTGCTGAAAGGTTGAAGGGATTGCTCCCAAACTCACCAGATGTTACTTTACTGTGTATAGCTTTAGTCCTTTGGTCTGTCATGAACCATTAGATGCTACTCTTCTCTCATGCATATTTCCTAAACCAATAAAGTCATATAAAGCCTTTGCTTGAGTCAATTAATCAGTTTATCTGGACTGTGCAAACCTTTCTGCTCCTTCCTCATGTGTCTTCTCTATCTGAGCTATGATTTCAGATGCTACGTTATAAATATTCCAGAAGCACTCACAAACATTACATAGTTGTATTGAGAAATCTCAATTCTGGAAGGATTTACTGCTTGGCTGGAAGAGTGGCGTCTGGATGCAACTTGGCACACAAGGGCTCACCATAAGAGCCCATCCATTGGGTAATAAATCACTGCAGTTATTTTTAAAACAGAGCACTGCAAAGCACAAAGTTTTTAACATTTGCTGACATCTCTTTGATCTCAACATTCACCTGAATTCTGTGGGCCAGCAAAAGTCACTATCTCAATGGATTAGCAATTATTTAAAAGTTGATGCCAGTGTTTTTAATAGAATACTGTAATGTACAGAAGGAGAAGCTAGTGATGAGGGGAAATAATTTTACTTATAGCACATATAAATTAAAGCTCAAAATTAGTTTGGAATAGTATTGCCAGGTGTCAGCCTGGCGCCTGTAAAGGAAGAGAAATGACAAGACTTAAATCTGGACTCCAATTCCCTGAATTCTCCAAGAATTCCCTGGGCTGAATTTGGAGTTTCATACCATGGATTTCCATCTACAGATAATTATGGATGACTACATTTCACTCATCATGACCAGGGCCTTGTTTTGAAGGCTGCCTGGCTTTCTCAGCCATACTTCCTATTATTAATGTACCAAAAAAATTTTTTTTACCTCAGAACATACAACAAACTGAATCACTGCTTTCTTGCCAGCTTTCTCTATAACTCTTCCTTATCTTCATCTCTGCAACCATCCTGTCACATATAAGAGGTATAAATTTTAAAAAATCTAGACAGGTTACATTAATAAATCATATTTACATCCTGCTCTTAATTCAAGGAGTTCAGGACAGTATTCATGATGTCATAGCAGTTTGACCTTAAAATAAGTACGTGGAGCAGGCTAGGCAAAAAGGCACTGGTTACATTCACACATCACTCTAAAACATTATTTAGAACAACATATGTGAGTAGGAATGAAGTTCTGTGAGACTTAGATGTGTTCCCTCACCTTACTGCTTGTCTATAGTCAGAAAAAAGAGTTTAGGATTTTTGTTTTTTGAGTTTAAAGTGTTTGTGATTATTTTTGGAGCAACCAACTATGCCAAAACAAGCCCCTGGTCATGATGAGAGGGAAGGGAAGCAGATGTCAGAATCTCAGAATAAATGGACTTTCTAAGGCCAATATTTATTTAGAACAATTATTTATTTAAATGTTAACATGTCAATTGTTTGATTGGATAAGGGGTTTAAATTCCTGACTGTCTGATATATTGTAGTGTGCTTTTCTGGAGATTGTTTAGGTACCTATCATAGCTGTTTTTAATGATGGGGAGGTATGTCTTATTGGTTTATTGATGTATTGTTATGAGGTTTTTTAATGTTTGTTTTAAATGAGTGTTTGTGCTTTTATTGTTTGTAAGCTTCCCAGAGTGTTGTTTGGCCAGTTGGGCAGAATAAAAATGTGATAGATAGATAGATTTAGCATATGGCAGATAAATAAGAACATACAAGTCGACCGACCGACCGACCGACCAACCGACAGACAGACAGACAGACAGACAGAATCAATGGATCAATGAATCAATGAATAATAATGAGTTTCCACTTGAAAAGTACCTTTTGTCACTTTTCATATCCAGCAAGAGAGAACAAGAAAAAAATTCATAGGACACTTCTGACAGATTTTTTTAAAAAGAGAAAGCAAGTTCCTGATTTTGTTGCTTTTCATTTATATTTCTGCTTTTAGATTTAGGGTCGTCACTGCCTACCCCTTTTATACATAGTACTGTGTCTACTGTGAGGAAATGTATTAAATGGCATAGGCAGGTGGGCATACATCTCTGGATCTGTGCTACTATTGCTTTTGTTAATTCAAAAAAGTATTAAACCTGCCTAAAAATAGAAAGAACAGCTCTGTCATTGCAGGAGGAAGAACCGACAAACGGCTCATAGAGCTGTTAGAATTATCCTGGGTGAGCACATCAATGAAGCAAGAATGTGTTAACTGGCAAAATATTAGGGTTTGTGAATGGAGGTGGTCTGCCTAGACCAGTGGTGCCCAAACTAAGGCCCAGGGGCCGGGTACGGCCCCCGACACCAATTCATCTGGCCCACAAAGCCCTCATCGCTCCTGGAGGCAGAAGTAAAACATGCCCATACGGTCGCATTTTACTTCCGCTTCCAGGAGCGATGAGGGCTTTGCCGGCTGGATGAATTGGCGTTGGGAGCTGCACCCGGCCCCTGGGCCTTAGTGACCGGCTCCCTGAACCACATGATCGGCCCACGGCCCAAAATGTTTGTGCACCCCTGGCCAGACTCTAGAGTGATTTGTCAGAACTTTCGGAAGAGAAAGATTTCAAAGGCCAGCTATTGTAGCACATAACCACCATCCATGACCCTTTCCCGCCTGAGGAACACGCTCAGGTTTCTTCTAGCTAGGCTAGCTTTGATACTGCATCCTGGAGCTGAACAAACCTGCTTCCATCTCCAGGATGTGTCAGTTGCATGAGGGTTTCTTATGTTCTTATGGAAAAAAATAAAAGGAAGGAAACAGCTGGTAAATGTTTCACAGATGGTAAAGCTCTTGGCATATCTCAGGAGAGGGCCACCCATACAGATGGCTCATTATTTTAACATTTGGATTTTCATCTTATTAAAACATCTCCCCCCTCCTCCTTCCCCGGTTTTATTTAGCATCATAAATTCTCCTACACTTTAGTTAACAACTCAGTGATTTGGGGGCTGTGTGTGTGGCAGAGAGAACATCATTTGGCTAAAATACATATCTGTAGCATCATTATTCTCAGTTCTGATGTGTAGCCAGCGGACTTGAACCTGATTAAAAATACCAAATGCAGGCAAATGCTCAGAAATATGACTTTATCAAGCAAAGGTCAGCTAAGCCTGTTCAGAAGCTGAATTATTCAACAAAGGAAAAAGTGTGCAGGAGGAGGAGGAGAGGGGAGGAATGTGCTATGCAAAACAGTGGAAGTGTTTATGCTTAAGACATTACGATTATTAGTGCTGTAGAATAAAAGAGACATGTACACCCAACCCTTCAGGGTCAACATCCTGCACTAGTCTGGATTTAGACTTCTGCCTATGATGCACATACCATTAATTCTAACCAGGTACAGTGGTACCTCGCTTAAAGAACATAATGGGTTCCACAGGATTGCTCTTTAAGCGAGTTTGCTCTTTAAGCAAAACACCATTGTAAGTGACCAATTGTGTGTGTGTGTGTGGGGGGGATTTCGAACCCTGATTTATTTGTTAAGCGAGTTTTTAATTGGTTTTATTTGTTAAGCGAAGTGAACATTCAGAGAAAATTCTGCTCTTTAAGCAAGTTACTCTTTAAGCGAGTCGCTCTTTATGCGAGGGTTGACTGCACTAATTAGTATACAGTAGTATGATACAGAACCAAAAAAGGATAAAAACACACTGCAGTTGGGTAGTATAATAATAATAATAATTTCATGTCAGAAATTATTCTGGGTTGAAAGTTTTTTTTTTCTGAAGAAACTCTGCTCAGGGGATGCCTGAATGAGGCTCCTTTTATGTCCCCAAGATTTCCCCCCCCCCCCAACGAAATGGTACTTATTTATCTACTTGCAATTTCTTGCTTTTGAACTGCTAGGTTGGCAGGAGCTGGGGCAGAGACGGGCACTCAATCCATCATGCAATACCCGGGTCTAGAACTGCCGACTTGCTGGCCTTCTAGCTAACAAGATGAGCTTATTAACTACTGAGCCACTGCAGCCCCATACTTGCTGACATAAAAATTTCAGTGTGCAGATTTGCAGATTGAGAGTAAGTCCATATCATGCTTGTAAAACACTGAAGTGCTCTGGGAAGATATGATGGCTGATACTCAGAGGGAGTTAAGAATGGTCATACCCCTCCATAGATACTCTAGAAGTGCCTATGTTACTTCCTCTTTCAGATCTGCAAATTGCACTGAGCGCACATAAAGCCCCTACCAAGAGTTTGTGGTATAATAAATTTGTCAGTGCTTGGGATAACTGTAATAAAATGGGGGTGGCTGTGGAACCAGAGTTTGGGAGTTTGATTCCTCACTCTGTTTCCCAGAAGAGCCATCTTGTATGGCTTTGGACAAGTGGTGGGTTGTTCCTGGTTCACACCGGTTCGCCCAAACTGGTGGCAACAATCCGGGTGGTTCTCTGAGGGGATAGTAACCACCCGGAATTTTTTTTATTTTTTGAGGCGTCATGTTCGGACCCCTCACCACCACAAAAAAATAAAATAAATCAAAATTGGAGCCAAAATGGCTTCCGGGAACTGCGCATGCGTCAAACCTCGATTTGATGCATGCACACTTCTATTTTTGAGTGTACATGCATCAAATTGAGGTTTGACACTTGCGCAGTTCCTGGGAGCCATTTTGGCTGCCAGAGAGGGAAAAGGAAGGGCGCAGGCAGCACCTGAAGAAGCGGTGGCAGTGGCCTTTCCTCGCCATGCCACGCCGCACCCAGTGATGGGATGTCAAAAATTTTACTACCCCACCGTAACGTCATCACAGTGTGGGCAGAGCTAACACCATGATGTCATGATGTCATGGGCGGAGCCAAAGAAAAAAATAAAAATAAAACCCACCCACCCACAACACAAACCCATAAATAAATTAAATAAATTAAATTAAACTACATTAAAATACACCTACCCACCCACCCTAAACACAAATCAACCGGAACTTTTAAATCAGAGCTTAAAGTTTATTCTAGCTAATCTTTCTCACACTAGGTCAGATGGAAGGAACTACAGAATGAACTCACCACAAGATGGCTTCATTTTGGCACTTTTCAACTTTTCAACAGTTAAAGAAGTTAGGTACTAAGTCTTTGCCTAACCAGTTCTCTAGGATAATATGCTTTAATATAAATGTAAAACAGCTGTGCCTCCTTAAGGGTTCTCCAATTGGAACAGCAATTGGAACAGCACAGGTGTAGCTTATTGATGAGGTAACTCAAAGACTTTGCTTAAAAACCCCAAGCCAGGCCACTAGCCCTGCTGGCTGCCAGGCCTTTTTAGGAACTGTGGTAGTACGTCAATATAGGTAAAGGTATTAAATACACATTAAAATACACACAGACACACCACATCCAAAGGTGAGTAACTTACCCTGGAGAGCAGGCTATAGGGAGCTTCAGGCTAGCAGCTTCTCCTTCTCCTCCCCGCTTGGGAGAACAGCAAGGAGGCCGTGCATACGCGCCAAGTACTGTAGGCATGCATGCACACCAAGTGCTTGGTGCGCTTGCATAGTGGGGGAACCAGTGAAAAGGTAACCACCGAAGGTGGTTCCCCCCAAAAGCTGCTACCAGTTCTCCGGGACCCTGGGAAAAGTTACTACCAGTTCTGGCGAGCTGGTGCGAACCTGTTACATCCCATCACTGCATCCAAGTTATGGATTCTTTTGATCTGTAGCTTCTCCCTGCATATTCCTTACTAGCTAACCTTTAGCAAGTCTTTTTTTTTTTTTTTTTAATCCTTTCTTGAAGCTAGAGTTGTAGCATCAGAAGGAATCCTTCCTGGAAGCTTCTATGGTGTTCTATGGTCAGAACCTGTTACATCCTATCACTGGCCGCACCGTACCACCAGGCTGCTGTGCCGTTGAGGCGGTTTGCTGCCGCGCCAGTTTGCCGCTGCGCCACTGCCTCTGCTGCTCCCCAATGGCGACGAGTCGACCCAGGGACAGGGCAAGTGACAGGTTTGTGTTTGGGGGTGGGTGGGTCAGTTGATTTGTGGTTGGTTGGGTGGGTGGGTTGATTTGTTGTTTGGAGTGGGTAGGTGGGTTGATTTGTGTTTGGGATCGGTGTTTGGGTGGGTGGATGTATTTTAATGTAATTTTTATTTTATTTATTTATTTAATTAATTAATTAAAATTATTTACGGGTTTGTGTTGTGGGTGGGTGGGTGGGTTGAGGGTGTGTGTCATGATGTTGGCTCCTCCCATTACATCATGATGTCATGGCACTGGCTCCACCCACACTGTGATGGCATCACAGTGTGGTAGCAGAAATTTTGACAACCCACCACTGGACAAGCTGCACAGTTCCAGGATGCCCCCAGAAGAAGGAGATGCTAAACCGCTTCTGTGTATTCTCTAGCTAGGAGACTTGATGGCACACAGTTTTTATCATTAATGGCTGTATGCATAATTAGGGAAGGTGTGAAACATTGTTGAAACGTGGCCTGAGTTAGCGAAGTTACCACAAGCAGATGTACTGTTTTAAAAGAACAACACACTTATTGGAATCCCTGTCTATGATGTTTTCTGATATTCTACCATTGAAGTAAATGGGTGTGCCACAAGAGCCTACCCTTGCTCTTGCTTGGCTCCTCTTTGCTTCAATGAGACATGTGTCAGCAGAACAGATGGAGTCTATCAAACATGACAGAACCTGAACATCCAGTTCCCAAATTGTGTCACAAGAAAAATGGTTAGGGAAGTTCCCCTTTGGGGGACCGTAGTTTAGCTCCTAGAATTTCTCATCCTATATGTCCAGCAGGTATGCACCGCCACGCCCCCAGGCAAAAGCCGCTGACCCAGGCGGCAGGAGTGTCGCCGTGACCCCCGGGCCCTGCCCCACCAGGGGTTGAAAAGCCATTGGCTGAGAGCGGCAGGAACATCACTGCGACCCTAGGCCCCCACCCCACCAGGGGTTGAAAAGCCACTAGTCGAGGGCGGTAGGAGTGTCGCCTCCTTTCACAGCCAGGGTTTGTACTGTTTTGGTGCTGGAACTTGGACAATGAGGTGGGGTGGCGGACATCGCTCCCTGGCCAGCCTAGGCCCTGGACTTTTGTGGCTGACTTTTACTTTAGATGTTTTTATTGTAATTGTAGATTGTGTATTTTTTGTTGTTTACTGTTGTAAGCCGCCTGAAGTCGCGTTTTGTGTGAGGGGGTGGCATATAAATTGAATTTAATAATAATAATAATAATAATAATAATAATAATAATAATAATAATAATAATAATAATAATAATAATAATAATAATAATAATAATAATAATAATAATAATAATAATGGATTCTGGGAGTTGCAGTTCAAAAGCAGAGAACATCTTCAGGGATCTGGTGTTTTCTAACACACTGGCCAACTGTTCCTCATTAAGAAGATCAGTGATGTTAGAAATACTTCAGTTCAGGGTAGCTTTCCAACCACTAGGTCAAGTATTAGCAACCAACATCCTCAGGCAACTTATGGAACCTCAATCAACCCATCAGGGCTCACCCTAGATCCCTGCCTTGGACATTGTCTTCAAAACCTTTGTCTCTCTTCCAAGATCTGGTCATCTTAAAAGCCATCTAAGCTAAATAATTGATGGGGATTTTTTTCAATCTAATTATCTTTAAAAATTTGTCATAATTTACATGCCCCCCCCCCTTTAATTTGAAATGGAAAGAACTTGAGGCTTAAAAAATAGAAGTGTTGCAGAAACTGAAACAAACTGATTTCCCCAATCCTAAGTGAACATGGCCACATAGTCTGACAGAGAGTTCCATGAAACAGTTTTATATCCTGTTGTGCAACTCTGAATGCATGACACAAAGTTGTGGCAATGTTAGAAAAAGAGCACCAGATCAGTAGTGCTATTCACAAGACAGTTCTGCTTGTGTGCTATGAAGCAGGGGAAATGGGGGCAACTTGGTCAATTGCATAGTCTGGACTGCCTTGGCATGACACCCAACACTGTTACACTGCTATAACTTTATGTTATGTGAAGACAAACAGGATTTCAGCCATTGTGTCATTTGGCAACCAACAACATTTCCCTGGAACTGAACTAGAGGAAAACACCAGTTGACCTCTGTCACAGCTGAGATACAAGTCTTCAGACTCAGATTTTTTAAGCGCCAATGACTACTAGGTATCTGGGGTTTTGTACACATGTGTATCTCTAAGCTGTCCAGATGGATCTTGATTTTATCAGCTCATATTCTCAATTATGGGCTCCAGTAACACTAAGAACCCCCAAGCCAATCTGTCTCCAAACTGGTGCCCTGATGTTGGTGAAGCATTTTAGACTTTCTTCAGGATGATAAGACCAGGTCAGAGTATGTGACTATAGAAGACTTTCACTTGACCTTCACTTTTTTTCCGCAAGTGGAAATGTCAGCATAATATGTTTGCACGGAGTTTGTATTATGACTGAGTTAGAGTCTTACCTTACAGTGCTCCATACAGATATAAATTTGGTAAATTTAGTGGTTCATTTAGAAATCCAGGATCTCATCTTAGTAATTTGCACCCCAGAAGCCCAACAACAAGGAGAGTCCAGAAATGGAGGTACCTGGATCTGTCCATTTCAACAATTTAGGAACGTTCTTTTTAAAAGCTAGGTGCTCTTAATTTCCCAAACAAAATCAAAGGACCAGGAAATACTTTTCATTGCCAGAGCAATGTTTCTTGGAAAATCTACTTCTGCCACAACTACTGTGAAGAATGCAGTTGAACTCAGAGAGAATAAAGATAACTGAAGTGGGTGAGGGATGGTGTAAAAGATTCTGCTACTCAGAAGATCATGAAGCATCAACCCTTTGAGCCCTGGCTCCATACAGTATTACACAAGAACTGCCCTTCCTTTATCTTTTTGATAGCAGTTAAACCCTGGTACCTGGTGTCACCTGATTAGGGGTTGGTCTACACATACTGAAGGTTAACTTTTAACTTTCTTTGCTCTAATTTGCTTGTAAACCAGCCAAGCTCTTGGGATCTTATAGCACTCCTTCCCCAGCTCATCAATTTCCAAAATATCTCAGTGGCTATCCATAGGGCAACAAGAATCCTGAATGAAAGCATAATTAACAGCTGATGCTAGGCAGATTTAGGAAAGAAAATTAATGTACATTGCTTTGTAGCACCAAAATGACAAGCTTATAGTTAATATCCTCTTCTGTAGTGATATATCTATGCATATGGCTAGCATCATTTGTACATTTGCCATAACAAGCATCCTATTTTGAGTATTTATGTAATATACAGTGTTCTGACCTGAGCTCTATACTTGAATAGCTATGGCTCTTTCTTCTTATCTTTGTAGGCTGGGTCTTAGTTGGGTGAAAGTTTGCTCATGGGTGACCAGTCCTGAAAACAGAGGTGTTAAAACCTCAGAGGTCATCAGTGATGCTCCCAACTTGCTTCAGAGAATCCAAGATTACATTTGCCCTAAACAGGTTAAGCTCCCTTCAAGCTTCTCTAATTATCACTATTTTGTCTGCAGATGCTGATGTCCCTCCATATACTTGCAAGCTTGGTCACCATTGAGCAGTTTAGGCCCAACTCTTGAAAAGAGAGAAACATCTCAATTTTTAGCAATGTCTGGAGCAGCTCAGAGTTTCTACCTCCACATGTGCTGCCAGCATCTGATTCTCAAAGAAGGTTCGGAGAAGAGCATGCCAAAAGAGCATATGGGATTTGTCAACTATAGGTACTGCCACCTTGATTCAATATAGCTTATACAGTGGTCCTGTATCTAGAAACAGTGCTTCCTTCAGTGGTAAAAAAAAGTATAATTGTGAACATACATTATGTTGGTATAAGTGCCTGGGCAGCACTGTCCCACTATGTTGCAAGCTGGATATGACCGTTGTAGCTTTAAGGCTATCTGCAGAGAATGGCCAGGTGCTATGAGTCAGCACAGCCTCTGAGCATATTAAGAGGCACATTCATTGCAGGCTTTGGCCTTGCATTTTTACCTGCCTTATGGCCTGATGTACTGTTGTGTGCATTCGACTGCCAAGATTTATGCCTGACTCTAGAAAGTGTTCAACTCAAGGCCAAACTGCATTGAAACAGCTGAAGACCACTGAGGTACAAGGGGAATTGATTCACAGCTTCTTCTAGCTACTCTCAACTGTGGAACTGTTTGCAAACCAACGAGGTCTGCTGCCCACACTTGTTGGTGGTATTTGAGTAAGCAGAGCAGAAAGCTGTGTGCCCTAACTTGGCAAGAGAGAAAGACTGTGTGTGTTGGACTAGCTGAAGTCAAGCTAGTTTTGTTTTCTGCCTTCACTGTAAATATATTGCAATCCTCACGAGTAAAGAGGTTTTTGTTCTTTTCACCAAGAACCTGGCTGCTTTTCTTTGTCTGCGAGCCAGATAAGCTGCACAGCCAGCACGTGTGTGGCTCTCAAGGTTGCGGGTGCAGATTCCGCCAAATTTTCACCATCACATTAAAAGGAAAAGTTTGGTTTCGTTGGAATTATCATAAGGATATAAATGCAGGCTTCCTTTGCATGCCTAATTGCAGAGTCACATATAACAAAGGAGATCATGTTGCAATGAAGTCACTATGAGCTAGACTAGGTGAGCTAGTCCCTATCAGCTTGTGCTCCATCTTGAAGATCTCCAAATATTCATCCAAGGACAAAATGCCCAATAAGAGGCTACACACATGGGCCAGAATGAGGGACTGGGGATGTTCTTTTGTTGACTGCAGAGCTCCCAGCAAATATGGATGTGTCAAAAATTATTTGGAAAATTCTATCACCTTGTGGACAAGCAGGAGATACAGCAACAGAATGATGCAGTCCTAGGTGGCTTTCCCTAACTTGGTGCCATCCAGACATTTTGAAGTATGGTTTTCATTCACCCCAGCCAGCATTATTAATCAAGAGTGCTGAGCATTGCAGTTCAAAATATCTCGAAACTACCAAGTTGGGAAGGACTACCTTAGACATTCTCTTAGTTTCCACAGTTCTGGAGATAGTAATGCCAATATACTGCAGGGAGCTGTTATAAAAATCACAGTAAAATAATGTATGAGAAGTTCTTTGAATATTTGAAAGTCATGTCTAGTCAAATTTAGGGTGACTGAACACACCGGGACCATATTCCATGCTAGGGTTATTGGTGCCAACTCTTTCATAGATGGCTTCTCATAAGCTGCATGCACCTATAAGTGGCCTTTTTATTTACATGAAATATTGCATATTTTCCTCTGAATGATAAAAATTCTTTCCAAAAACATCCACTTTCCATATACAGTATACTACTGTGCATTAAAATTAAGGGTCAAATGTTAAACTGCTCATTTAATCTGAGCATGGGGAGTTTTGATTTATTTTCCTCAGATTTGAAACCATAAAAAGGAGTCTTTAAGATAAAAAGCATCCCTCCTCTCTTAAAATGATATTTTACCTCATCTCATGGTGAGCTTGCATTTCTGGTTCTAACTGGGAATATTAACCTCTGTGTTAACAATGGTATCCCTATTCTGAATTCCATATTGTTTAGGCATAGCTGCCTTTGTCCTTTCTTTGCATCTGATTAGAAATTTTATAACTGGGGAGAGAAACCCCCACAGTCGTGAATCTCTGTGTTCAGGGGTAATTTTAGTAGGTTTAATTGCTTTAATCACACACTTCAGGGTATTTGGAGAAGTGTTATAATGCAAGACTGTAGAACTTCATTTATCTAAATGCCCCTGGGAATATCAAAAACAGTCTGAATAAGAACAAGTCTAGCTGTATTAGTGAGCTAATAGCAAAGTTTGTCTTTGACATAGGTTCACAGAGATGAGAATCACACTGACATCCTAGAAAGCAGTCCAGAGCTGTCAAGAGAAGCATGGTAGAATGGCCTCATACTAAACAATATAGACTTTCTTCTGAAATGTTAGCAAAATTGAGTGGCAGGGGTTGAAGAAATAAGAATATGAATGAAAAAAGGACAAAATACTGTGGCACATGAAAAACTAACAGACTTTTTTTCGGTATGAACATTTGTTAATCCAAATACACATCTTCAGACACAAGTGGATTTTAATCTATGGAAGCTCACACTAAAACCTGTTGGCCAAGATGTTTTAATTCTGGCCAGATGCCGAGATAGTCTAATGTGGCTACTTCTTGGGAAACTGCATGTTACTTAATAAAATCGGTGGATATTTACACTGATTATTGTGTCCTGTGTTAATCCTAATCAACAGAAGGGACTACAAATGTTAGGTAATAGACAGTTCATGAGCCGCACTTTCTTTCTAGGACCAACTCAAAATCAGAACCAAACATGATTTATTCATCTCACCAAAGGTCCAAGAACTTACAAAGATTGTGAGGACCACCAATCTCAGAATGTCCAGTTGGGGGAACTGTCATAATGAAGACCTAATGCATTTCAGCTATTGCTAGCTTCCAATTCCAGAATCATGGTAGCTACCTTTAGGATACCAGAAGCAAAGATGGTAATGAACCAAGTTGAAACCCAGAGGAAAAGAACCAGAACATGGTATAAATCTTGCCCTGATTCATCTTTGTGGAGAGAGCATTATAACTCCACCACCACAACCTCATAAATGGACAGAATGAAGGGAAGCTGCCAAAATGGCATAAGGGTTTTAATCTATATACGTTCCATAGTCCAGGATGCTCCCTGGTCAGCCAGTGGTGGTGTCAGCTTTATCACAAATGGTTTCTTTTCTACCTTTAAAGTCCTTTAATGAAACAAGCAGGAAATGAGCTACTTCCTTCATAATGCCTCTGTGACATGTCACATCGTATTATATTTACAGGGGCACTTCCAACACTAGTCTCAATAACCTGACCTGGCTATAGTAGGCAGAACCTCATTGCATTATGTGAATGCATAAGCCAATGGAGCAAGCAATTCTTCCTAGTTCTATGGTTGATCTGTCTGTTTGTCATGTTCCCCTGCACCCACCAGTTAAGTGAATGTGCACGTGTGAGTTTGTGCTGTCAGCAATATGACAGATGGTGAGAGGAAGAGGAAAAGGTTAAGTGGTAGACAGTTCATGACTACCACTTTCCTTCCAGGACAAACTCATGCTTAACACCAGAACCACATGCTTAACACCAGAGCCACAATTTTCTCCAATAGGATTTTGTTTAAATTTTATTTCCAGAATTCCTTTTAAAAAAATTATTTATTACATTTCACACCATCATTGCTTCCAAAAAGATCCTAAAGAGAGCCCATTTTCTTTTTTCAGTCTATAACCTAGATGTAAGAGAACAAAATTTTCAACTTTAAACCCACCCATTCCTGCCCCAACTTTCTGGAGAACAAGTTAGAAGAGGAAGTGGTGAAGGAACATGTTATATTCAGCCTGCAGAATACAACATACTTGAATGAGTATCATAAAAAAGAGATAAACATGAGAAACTGGGGGTGAGAATGGATTTAAGTAATATCAACATTGCAAAATGCTTATTCTGAAAGGGAAGAATTCCACATTTTAAATATTCAAATGCAAAATAAAGCAAATCTTCTATTAAAGGAATGAGTTAGGCTCACACAGCAACAGTAGAGATTTTTAAAATTTGAGTTGGAGATGCTTCCTACTTTGCATTATTAATTGACAAAAAATATGTTTGAGAACATAACTGCTTGGTGGGGAGGAGTTGCTCTGCTTTTTTGACCTTACCTCCTTCTTATTGGTATAATATTTATGGTCTTGTAGATCTTGGCTCCTCTGCGGCGGGTGTCTGCCTAATTTGCAGCACAGGTGCTGTGTAGGTGGGTGCTATGTGGGTTTCCCCTAATCTGCCAGGATGCCTGAACTGTGCTATCTAAGCACCAGGCTCTGGCAGTCCTGCCTATCCTTGCAGCCAAGGCTGACAATCTGTGCCAACTTGTGGAAGCAGTTGGGGGTTATTAAACCTTTTCTAAACTTGTCGGATTGTATAAATAGCACAAATCTGTGCCTCAAGAGGAAAAATGAAAAGAATAAGTATCTTTAACAGGCAAAGAGACCCAGAAAGATCAAAATATCAGGGGATATCTTCATCTCCTGCCACTGTCTTTCAAATAACAAGCATGGGCGAAAGTAGAAACCAAGAGTGAGCAAGTTTCAGATGTCTGGAGACTTGTTTTTACTCTTTATAGCAGGGGTTCCCAACCTTTTCAAGCCACGGGCTGGTCATGCTCTCTCAGTCAGCTTATTTATTTATTTATTTATTAGTTCACATTTATATTGCCTCAAGGGCCTGAAAGCCATTTTGCCCTGCCTGCATGATGGGTGTGGCCATTTTGTCACAACAGCTTCAAAGGAGTGGCCATTTTATTTCTCAAGTGCCCTTGGAGGGGTGGAAGGCCACATGAAATGGCACTGCAGGCCGTATCTGGTCCACAGGCCATAGGTTGGGAACCCCTGCTTTAGAAGCACTCAAGAAGTTATACCATCTTTAAAAAAATGCCTGAACCACAGACTAACACGGCTACTATTTAAAAAAAAAAAAGAGTTTCATCCTTATTACCCCAAATCCACCCTCCCCCATTTTGGGGGAGAATCATAGAATCATAGAACTTGCAAAGTACTGTTTTCCCGAGGACCATCAGTCTCTTTCCTATGCAAGAAAACTATGGCCAAAACATCCTTGATAGATACAGCAAAGGAGACTCTTCCACCTTCTCCTGCTGAACTGTTCTGCCATTGAGAATTTCATCTTAATGTTTAAGTGGGAAAGTCCCATAGTTTCATTTGAACCCATTGATTTAGGTCCTCCCTTCTGAAACAGCAGGAAACAAGCTTGCTCCATCTGCCATGTAACTTGCCTTCAAGTATCTCAAGATGGCTATCATTTCCCCTCTCAATTGTCTTTTCTCCAAGCTAAACTGGAAGTTCACTTCTGGTTTTAGAGAGGGTGGGTTAGAAAAAGTCCTTCCTCTCATTAAAATGAGGTCGTGTCCCTTGAACTAGAGTAGAATTGGCAGTTCATCCTTTTAAGCATAGAATATGATCCAAGTTAAGAAGGAAAGAGCAGGGGGCAGTGTGTGCTGAATGGCTATATGATTCCTACAATAAAAGGATAGTTGATGTTCATAACTGCTTTTCAGGTTCTCTGTAGTGAGTAGGAATGTGTGTTTGTAGGAAGGGGGAACAGTCACAAAAATTCTTCATCCTCATTGATTTTCGCTGTCTTAAGCTGACAAGACATCTTGAAGAGGAATTTGACAGGCTTACGAGATTCCTTGCTTCCTGCCAAGAAAGAGACAAAAGCTTGTTAGTTGCTTTGTCTAAACTCTGTATTTTGTGCAGAATCTTTATCCTTTGGGGATGAAATCAAGTAAGCACAGAAGGACTGGTTGGTTGTAGGAAAGACATGGACATCCACAATTGTGTAAGTTGTTAAAGGTTCCTAAAACCAAGGAGCACTTTCTCTAGTTTTGTAGAATTCATTTGTACAGATCTCTGCCTTTTGTCTGAAAAAGAACAAATTGCAATTGAAAATATGATACAAGAGGAGCAGGAAACCTAGGGCAGGCCATATGGGCAAGAGTGTAAAAGACAGACAGTAAAGAAAGTTGACAGGAAAAGAATTGACTCATCTGAAACAAAGTCATGGAGGAGAGTTTTGCAAGTACCCTGGACCACCAGAAACTGGTACAAATGAGCCCTAGAGCAGTGATGGTGAACCTTTTAGAGACCAAATCCCCAAACAGAGGGGCAGAGTGAATTCTGTGCTGCAGGAGGGAGGAAGTGCTCCCATTGGGCTGCTGGGCAGAGGGGCGGGGTGAACTCTGTGGTGGGGGAGGGAGGAAGTGCTCCCATTGGACTGCTGGGCAGAGAGGGGGGGTGAACTCTGTGGTGGGGAGGGAGGAAGCACTCCCATTGGACTGCTGAGCAGAAGGGTGGGGTGAACTCTGTGCTGGGAGGAGGGAGGAAGTGCTCCTATTGGGCTGCTGGGCAGAGGGATGGGGTGAACTCTGAGCTGGGGGAGGGAGGAAGTAACACCATGCATGGCAACAGAGAGGGCTGGGAGTGATCTCTCTGGCACACATGCCATAGGTTTGTCACCACTGTCCTTTTTTGTTGTTGTTCAGTCACACAATAGATTCTGACCCTTTGTGACCCTATGGACCATTGCCCACCAGGCACCACTGTCTTCCACCATTCTCCTCAGCCCAACCAGCTTTGTGCCCATTGTATCTACAATACCATCTAGCCATCTCATTTTGGGCCGCCCCCTTCTTCTTTTGCCCTCCACCTTTCCCAGCATCAAGGTTTTTGTCAAGTGAATCCTCTCTTCTCATTTGATGTCCAAAGTACTTTAGCTTCATTTTTACTATTTGACTTTCTAATGAGCAGTCAGGGTTGATTTCTTCTAGGATTGACCTATTTGTTTTCCTTGCTGTCCAGGGTACTCTCAAAACTCTCCTCCAACACCACACTTCAAAGGCATCTATTCTTCTGTGCTCAGCTTTCCTTATGGTCCAGCTCTCACAACCATACATTATTACCAGGAATACCATTGCTTTGACTATGCGAATTTTTGTTTGCAAGGTGATGTCTCTACTTTTAACTATGTTCCCCAGGTTTCTCTTAGCTTGTCTCCCAAGAATAAGTCGCCTTTTTATTTCATGGCTGCAATCTCCATTTGCAGTGATCTTGGATCCTAAGAATGTAAAGTCTGTCACTGCTTCTACTTCTTCCCCATCTATTTTCCAGTGACTAATATGGCCTGTGGCCATTATCTTGGTTTTCTTGATGTTGAGTCTCAAGCCAGCTTTTGCACTCTTCTTTCAACCTAATGAGGAGCTTCTTTAGGTCCTCCTCACTTTCTGCCATTAGCATAGTATTATCTGCGTATCTCAAGTTGTCCTAGAGCAAATCATTCCTGAACTGGAGACAAAAAAATGATGAAGCTGAGGCTGTCCTACACTGTACACATGATGAGAAAGCAAAGTTCTCTGAGAAAGACAATAATTCTGGGAAAGGCTGAGGACAGCAGGAAAAAGGGAAGACACAAACTTAAGTTTGCAAGAGTTGAGCAGGGCTGTTGAGGAAAGGACATTTTGAAGATCTCTCATTCATAATGTTGCCATAGGTAAGGGATAACTTGACGATATGTGACAACAACAACATTTCAGTTTTTATTATGTATTTATCCTGGCTTTCCATTTTTTTAAAAAAGTACTCAAGGTGGCTAACAAACTCCATTAAAACCAAATAAAACAGTAAAAACATTTAAATTGTCCCAATGAGCAATGAACAGCTAAACAGTTCAAAAGGCATGACTGAACTGATGTGCCTTCTTATTTGTTCTAAAAGCATGTGCTTTCAGTTTACAAAAATTGGCTGGATAACTCAGTGAGCTACAGAGCCAGAGTTTGGGAGTTCAGTTCCTCACTGAGCCTCCTAGGAAAAGAGCCAGCCTACATGACTTTGAGCAAGCTGCACAGTCCCAAGGCACCCATGGAAGCAGGAAATAGTAAACTACTTCTGAGTACTTTAATACCTAAAAAACCCAGGAAAAAAACCCAGAAGTAGAATACCATTGCGTTGGGGCTGTGTAATTGCTACACAAAGCTATCCATGCTGGTTCTTCTCCTGGGAGGCACAGTGGGGAACTGAACTCCCAACCTCTGGTTCTGCACTGTGAAATCTATCTTGCTGAGATGTCCGACCAGCTCCTTGGAATATAATGTTCAGAATCTCCCAGGCACCTGGTTAGTGACCACAGCTGTAGTCTAAAAGAAACTTTTCCAACAGCTGCCGTTTCAGAAAGTTTCCCACCATACCCTCAAAAGGAGTCTGTGTAAACAGACATCTTTAGAACTAAAATGCATTTTTGTGATGTTGAATCAGAGGATATGACTACACAGCCAGGGAAATGCAAATTAACTCGCATTCTCTCACTGTGAATTCATACCAGAAGATTCGGTTCTCTTCGATTTAAATGGCCACACAGGCAAAGAAGAAGAAAACGTATGTGGCTTTGTTCAAAAGACTTGCCTTAAGAGGAAATGAGTGATTAATTCCTTCCTCTACCACTTGCTTCCTCAGCTTATTTTATAAAAAGTAGAAGGGTCTCTGGTAGGGAAGAAAAACTAAAGACTGAGCCTGTGGGAATCTGGTCCGATTTCCATTTCCTTTTGCGTGACATGGTCAATGGGAAAAATGTGGATTAGCCCATCTCAAATCTGTAGCATTTCCTACATATACACACATGTGTATTGGCTGTGTAGTCAAGTGCTGTTACATAGCCCATTTTCTCTCCTCACTCCCATTGTCTGAACTAGTGATCTAAAAAAGCAATCCAGTTTTTTCCAAATGATCATAACTTACAGTGGAGCAAAAGCTTGAGTTTGAACTTTCCTTTCAAGTTTTGATCTCTTCCTCCTGCTTTAAGTCCTCCCAGCTAATTTTCTTGCCAGTTCAATCCTCCTCTCCCTTTAGTAGTGATGTGTCAGGGTTGTGTCTAATGAGTTAAAAAAAAAAACCACATGCAGTATCTATTTGCTTGAATTTATTTCTAAGCAATGCCCAAATTGTTTATACGGTAGATAGAAGCAACAGGACAACCTATAATTAAATCATTGTTTCTGCTAGATCTGTTATTTAGCAACTTGAAGGAAAATAATTTGCTCTCAACAAAGAGGGAATGGTCAAGGAAGCTCTCAAGTTTGCACCCATTACTATGGTATAAAATAGCATATTAGTTGCTTAGTTACCAGTCATAAAGGAATGCCATTTTAAAAAACAACACAATACTTAAGTAAACAGCATAGAATATAGATGTGGAAGTTCCAAAGCTGTCAGGTGGTTAGTGGAAAAGAACGCTGTAAAGTGAATGACAAAGTGGGCTTTACACAGCTTCAAATTTGGCTTTGATTCAATAAATGATTGACATGCCGATATCTTCTGAAAAAGTGGATTATGCTTTGGAGAGGTTATTTAGCAAGCTGGTGATTGACAGTTTACTAAAACTGTCCCATGGACAGAGGTAACTAAACAGAGCTGTATTTTGACAGGTAAATTTCTTTAATCCCCATTTTGCCATATTTCTTCTTCTTCTTATAAACAGATACTCTGAAGTGCCACTCACTTACCACACAGAGGTCTCTTTCTTTCATACAGTATTCTCCTTTTAAAAATCCCCACAACAGATGAAATGGTTACAGGAAGACATGGATTTATGAGTTCCAAAAGATTGTTTCTATCTGTTAACACAAGACTGGGTTAAGCAGTCACTTTGGCATAGCTTGTTCTGGGTGTCCAAAAAAGGCCCATTACCTCTCTGGCAAAGAAATTATTGTGAGCATCACTTGTCAATGACTGTGAAAGAGGAAGAAAGCTAATGGCATGTGGAAGGAAAAAACAGGAGATGTCAATCTGTTTGAGGTCACAAATGTTCAGCCTACCTATTGGAAGCAGGTGTAATCAAAGAAAGTAGCAGCTAAATCAGGGATTCTCAACCTGCGGCCCACGGGCTGGATTGCAGCCCATGTCACCATTTCATATGCCCCCCCCCACTGCCTCCACCACACCTGGAAGTGCCATGTGGTGGAGGAAGGACAAAATGGCCATCCAGCCCCCAAAGCTGTATGAGGGAGCATGAGCCGGTCCCCGGCTTAAAAATATTGAGAACTCCTGATCTAAATTCTAAAGCCTGGCATTGGAGCAATATTTTTTCCAGCAAGCCTTTCAAGAAGGGGTGTTAGTGAAGATGATAATAGAAGCACTAATATTTTCTTAACATTGGCACCCAAGTCTTCTCCAGATTTGCAAACTCCCAGATGTATGGAAAGCAGTTTCCCCTGCAAAGTAACTTCATAGTTTGCTATAAATTGATTTTATCAAAGCTTCTAGCATGGTGGTCATAAAAATGAAGAAATGTAGGGAGCATCATTTGGATACATCTTATACCACGATGGCAATGCCATGAAGGCATTCCCATAAACAATCTCCTCAAAATTGTATCACATTCGTTTTCATGTCTATGTCTTGAGAAAACACTTCAATAATTAGAGTAATATGGCCTGCCCATCACTTCAATTCAAGCGTAAATGTACCTTGGCTCCAGTGAACAAAAAAAGGTCACATTATTTTTAGGAAACAGCAAATTTTGGAGAGCTACATTTTACTAATAATTAGTTATCAGTTACCAGTCTGGCCAGGATATCCTTGCTATGGAAACAGAGTAGACCATATTGTCAGTGACTAAAAGCTGATCATCAAGCAGTAGTTAATGAACCTGACAACCCTGAGGACTATTCGCACTGGGTAGTGAAGTCTACAGGGAAAGGCAATGGTCCCAAAGTTGATTAAATCCCATTTGAATCCATCTTGTAAAGATGCTACTTCTCCAATTAGTAACTATATAAATAACTAACAAGTACAATTATACAAAGCATGAAGTTGCTTGTTCAGGATCAAGCAACACACTATGGGTTATGCCAAGAGAGGAAAGAACCTCTAAAGGACTGAGAACATCTGATAGTTACAGCAGTAGCATTTCACACCTTATGTTTTCTGACTGGCCATCAGGAGGTGACAAGGTTGGTTACTTGGCAAGGCCAGTCTGAATCATGACACTAGAGCAGTGGTGGCGAACCTATGGCACGTGTGCCAGAGGTGGCACTCGGAGCCCTCTCTGTGCAGTCACTCCAACACAGAGTTTGCCCCACCCCTCTGCCCAGCAGCCCAACGGGAGTGCTTCCTCCCTCCCCTGTTGCTCTGTTGGCACTTTGCGAGAAATAAATGGGTTTTGGTTTGCAGTTTGGGCACTCGGTCTCTAAAAGGTTCACCATCACTGAGCTAGAACATTAATAATTTCAGAAAATCTGTAACGTGTAGTTCGACCCACTGTTACAATCCCAATATAGATTTGCTCTGCCTCACTTATTAATGTATGTCTGTACTGCCTTTTTCCCCTATGTAAGGGATTCAAGGCAGTTGGCAACGTTTAAAAACAAGTATATAAATCATAAAAATGAATAATTTAATTAATTAAAGAAATAGGAATTGAAGCCTATCAAAATTTTATTAAAACATATACAAGCATTAAATACAGTGACTATCAGCCATCATCCTATGATAACAAAATTTAAATGCCAAATGCCTGTGTTTATTTATATGGTGAAAAAAAAATATTCATTAGAAGTAATTCATTTGTTGCCACTACTTACTTTCAAGATCTTGGAATCAGGCCAGAGAGATACAGCCAAACTGCTCTTTTGAGTATGGTTTCCCCACAAGGAAACATATTTAAGTAGTTGGGAGAGAACTAGGGATCTTGTCATTTATCTGTTCTATTAGCCCACATCTGAATAAAGTTCAAGAGTCATTTCTGCATTAAGGATAGTGTAGTTCCAGTACCGGTATAACAGGACGTGGGTTCCATACTGCAAGGAATCAGGATATTGTATACTTAATTGCTTTGGGGGACTTCTTGACCTTCAGAGCTTGGAAATGTTCATTTTTATAGTCTCCAATGCCAGGAATCTTCCAGTCAACTATTGACTTGGATAGCTAAGGGATTTGGGAAGTTGTAGTTAGCAACAACAAGAAAATTCAAGTTTTCTGTGGTTTTTCAGTTCTTACTTCACATTCAGAAGCCTGAGACTGCTATGCCCTGACAGGGATTCAGGTGACCAATACAATTGGTCCTGAAGTCATCCCAAAAATGTATTTGAGGGTGTAAATGTATGATGGCATGTCATCTACCCAATCTAAAGGGATCAAGTAGATCTCTTTATTATGTGGGTGATCTGCCATTTCTTGTTTCTTCTAATAACTTCCTTTTGGAAATGAAATTAATCATTGGGCAACAGGTTACAGGTAGTTGACCATAAAGAAGGTGAATGAATCAATAGAAATTCCCTGCATAAGGAAAACTAGATCTCTCTCTCTCTCTCTCTCTCTCTCTCTCTCTCACACACACACACACACACACACACACACACACACAGTCTCTCCCCCTCTCCCTCTCTCATTCTCTCTCTTCCACACAAACGGCTTACAAATGCATTTCTGTCATCGTAAGCATGAGTCTGGAATTCATACATGGAGAAAGTAGCTTGTTGAGTGATTTGGAGCATGAAAAGAGTAGGGGAGTCCTTAACACCCCTCACTTTCTGCTCAATAAGACATCCAAGTGCTTATTTCTTACAAAAAGAAAAAAGAAAGTAGGGCCTGATAGAAATTTAGTACTGGCCTACATTACACTGCTGTTGTCAGACAAAATGAAATGCCATAAGTCCACTGCTTCAGATTTTTCAACAGCTCTGTACGATCACTAAATATTGTTAATAAAAGAATGCTGTGTCCTTTCTTGAGTGCACGTTCCATCTCTCTTCTCATCCCTGCAAGTGGGCTCAAAAAAACCTGTTACATTTCAATTAAAATGCCATGAAACGTATTTCTTCTTCAAGCTGGTTTGATATTTCAGTTAAGCTTGTTCTGTGCTGTTTACTCGACAAGCACTTGTGGTATGTGTAAACTACATTTGTCCATTTATCTTGCCTTGACATTTAAGGAAGGGAAAAAACAAAAACCCAGCAAAACCCTTCATGCCTGAGCAAGTGATACAGTTTTAGTGTGAGTGGCAATGCCAAGAATTCAAGTTTTCCAAGGCTGTTTAAGGTCTTTTTTACTCTCAAAAAATCATCAACATGACTTCTTGAGACCTAAAGAGGACATCAGTTTATATTGGCTTCCCTATATCCTCTTCCGCTCAAAATAAGTAATATGACTAAATGAATTATTTGTAACCTTCTGTGTCTCCCTCTTCTCTCTTCTATTAAGGGAGCAGGGAAGAGTCTGTAAGTTTGTGGCAGTATTAGTTATCTTTTTCCTTTTTCACTTCATTATTGCTCAGTCCCAACTGTGAGATGGTTGAATAATAGCATCAACAATGGTAATAACACCAATAGGCAACTACACCAGGAAAGAAATTCTTTTGTTTGTTTGTTTGTTTGTTTGTTTGTTTATTCATTCATTTATTCCATCATTCCTTCCTTCATTCAATTTGTATAGGTGCCCCAATCGACGTGTGACTCTGGGTGGCGTACATAAAATCCCCAACATTTAAACTACAGAAACTCTTAAAATTCCTAAAAACACTGAAAAACTACCTCCTCTAAATGAGCCAAACTATGTATAGTTTGCAGTTGTTGTTGTTGTTGTTGTTGTTGTTGTTGTTGTTGTTGGTGGTGGTGGTGGTGGTGGTGGTGGTGGTGGTGGTGGTGGTGGTGGTGGTGGTGGTGGTGGTGGTGGTGGTGTTTGAAAACTCCAAGAATCTTCAAGGGCCATAAAAAAATCATCCATAGAACCTAACACAGAAGTTCTCAACCTTTTAAAACTGGGGGCCGGGTCACTCTCCCTCAGACAGCTCCGGGGGCCACATGGTCATTTTGCACTTCCTCCACCACATGGCACTTCATGGTGTGGTGGAGGCGGTGGGGGCACATAAAATGGTGCTGTGGGCTGCATCTGGCCAACAGACAGCAGGTTGAGAATTCCTGACCTAGCAGGGCAGAACAAAATACCATCTATGCCACCAACATCGATGCCTGTTATACCATCTTCAGGTCTTTGGAAAGGTTTTATCCTTTTCCACAGCAGAACTGGGGGATCACTTTTCCCTGAATGTAATTGGGGAGTTAGGAGTGAATCTTATTCCTTTTTGCTTTGAGAAAGAAAAAGAGGGAAGAGGAATATCTCTCTCCCCTTCTTGCAGCAAGATTTCATAGAAAAATAAAATCACTGAGTTGGAATGGGCCCATGAGGCCATTGACTCCAACCCTCTGCTCAGTACAGGAATCCGAATAAAAGTCAATCTATCAGATGGTTGTCCAATTCTCTCTTGAATGCTTCCAGGGTTTGAGCGCTCAGCACCTTTAATCATTAAGAGGGTTTTCCTAATATTCAGTCTATATCTGGCTTCCTGTAGTTACACCCCATTATTACGCATCCTGTAGTCTGTGATGATGGATCCACTCCTCACCCAAGTCATTTCAAAAGTTTCATGTCCATTTGTTTCTGAAAGAAGCGTCAAGCTGCATCACACTTCCTCTGCAAAAATGGCCTACGATTCACCTGGAAAGGGCACAGGAAGCAGAAAACTGCATTTTGTTGTGTGTGAGGAATTTAATGCCTGGTTGCCCATCCTTTTTCCACTTCTAACAGATTCCAAGGCACTCTAACTCAGTGAGGTGTTGTGTGCCACATAGAAATATTTTGTAGAAGTTATTGCAAGAAATTTGCATTACTTGCTACAGTCTTTCATGCAATTTCAAGTTACACCCACTTGCTGTGTCATTTCAAGGACCCTTCCTTTGGTATCAGATTTGCAAAAAAAAAAAATGCTTGTTGGCCAAAGTGGAGAGTAAAACCAATTGTCTTCAGTTTTGGTTTCTATGGATATGCTGGGCTTTGGTATACTGTATCAATCTTTGTCAGTGGTTGCATATTATCTGAATATGCTGAGATTTATTTATTTATTTATTGCATTTTTATACTGCCCATTTGGGAAAATTCCCACTCTGGGTGGTGATAACAGGCATTTGATTATGGTTAACTGCTAATTGTAATCAGGATGATAAGGTGGAAGTGCTAGTCACAAAGCACTTCTGCAAATGCCTTGTACAATCAGTTGCAATAGGAACGGTGTGACCGATTATACAGTTGAATTGCACAATTCTTTTTGCCAAAGTTTAGTGCCCAATACATTTACACAAATGTTATGTTATGCCTAGAGAAACATGATCAATTTCTACTGGACTTCTCTGCTATGGTGTTCTGCTCATGGAATGCCCTCCTTTGGAAGTCTGGCTGATATCATGATTTACTTCATTTCAGTGGCAAGCTAAAACATGGCATAGCTGTTCATCAAAACCTTTAATTTTCAAACATCCTAAACCTGAATAGGTTGTGGGGTCCTACTATAACTATAAAGGTAAAGGTCACCCTTGCTTGAAAGTCAGTCGTATCTGACTCTAGGATGTGGTGCTCATCTCCATTTATAGCACAAGGACCAGTGCTCTATGTGTCTGCAGATGTTTCTGTAGTCATGTGCCAGACATGACTAGACAAAGGAGCACACAGAATGCAATTTATCTTCCCACCAAAGTGGTACATATTTATCTACTTGCAATTTCCTGTTTTTGATCTGCTAGCTTGGCAGAAGCTGGAAAATGACAGCAGCTCATTCCATCATACAGCATTTGGGTCTCGAATTGCTGACCTGCCGACTTTCCAGTCATCAAGTTAAGTGTCTTAACCACTAAGACACCACAGTCCCTAACTATAGTTTTTTCATTCTTTTATATATCTTGAACTATTTCACATGGGTTTACATCATATTTTAGTTACACCAACGCAGGGATCTCATTATATAGGAAAAGATATAAACAACATAAACAAATAAACAAATGAGTGTGTGTGTGTTCCACAATTAGTGGCTTCAGCTCCAAAAGAAAGCAACCAGTATAAGATAAAGAATAAAGAAACAATCCTATGTGTATCTGTCCTCAAATATAAGTCCTGTTGAATTCACTGGGTCTTTTTCCAAGAAAGTGTTCACAAGATAGTAACCTTAGATACCCATCAAGTCAATCCTTTGGGCAAGCAAAGCAGTACAGCACTGCTCTATTTGTTCTTTTTTTTTTTGGGGGGGGGGGGAGTCTCCCTCATTGTCACTATTAAATGTGTAAAGCCCCTTTAGACAAACCAGATGGGTTTTCCCATACTTAAAGAAGAAAGAAAGAAGGCAAGGGATGGACTGCTAAATGACTTTCTCCTACTTACGGTAGTTATACATAACAGAACAAGCAAACTCTGCAGACCCTGTACAGTGTCAGTTCTGCTCAACGCTGTAAACAGATTCTGGCCAATGTATAGAAATGGACACCAGATTTTTCATTTCTTTCCCTCTTTGAGGCCTTCTATAATCCCACCCCCAATTCCTTCTTTGAAAGGCATTCTGTTCTGCCAGCCACAATGACATCTGCTGGTGGAGACAGGAAGCCATAAATCTGTAGGTCTCCTCTCAACCAAGACTTGTTAATGTTTCCATTTATAATATCTTTGCTTGAGAAAAAATAATAACAATTTCAGGATAAGGCACCATTCCAGTGCTGCTGTATCCAGCAACCCACATTTGCATTTTATCCTTTCCTAGGGAATTCAGTGATCTCCCCCATGCCTTAGGTTGTATATTGACATCTAAAACATCACAGAGAGTGAGGTAAATAGTGCAAACATCCCTGAAATGTAGCCATGCTCCTTCTGGGGAGGGAACTTCTCCCTCAGTCTTCCGTTACTTGAGTATGGTTCAGGCTGAATAAATTCTCTCATATTCCAGATTGTTATGAGATCCTTTAATGGAGAGAAAATTCTCTTCATTTACAGCCTTGATGCAAATTACAGTATATTATCTCTTTCCCTTACCTCCAAAGCACCTTCCTTTTGAAGAACACAAGGAAAACAGTGGGGAGGGAGTCCAGGGTGAACAAAGCTTTTCAATACCACCATCATATCTCATTTATTGGATCTGGGTGGAGGTAGGCATTCGCTGCTCTTTGTCCACAGCATATTTTGGTTTGGAAAGTGGTATTAACCCATCTCTAAAAAGGTGCACTCCAGTGTCAAAGCACACATGTTCATGGAAACGTCTGCAGATGCAGACAGCACTGGCACTTTGGCTGTAAACAGAGATGAGCACCAAACCCTAGAGTCAGGTACAACTGTCTTTTGAGCAAGGGTGGTCTTTACCTTTACTAAAGAGCATACCTCGAATATTCCTCCTAGTGCCATGATTTTCAACGTGATGCACATGCCCCACAAGGAGGCAATTTGATTTTTAAGTGGGGCAATTTGAGAATGAGTTATTAACAGTGAATTCTTTGGAAGCTTGTTTACACCACATTAATGACCTTTTAGGCTTCCTCCACGTGAATAGGAGTTCATATTTTTTATAATAAGAAATATATGTCATAGGGCTAAAGTAATGCTTACAAAACCTATTGAACACTTTGAAGGTCCTTGGTAATGGTGGCAGTGACATTTATTATTTATATCCTACTTTTCTGACATCTTGTCCAGGTAGTGTAATGTGATGATGATGACAATGATGAAGATTATGACAACAACAACAGCAATTAAACTTATATACTACCCCATAGTGCATTCTCTGGGTGGTTCACAAGTTAATTAGCATTTTGCCTACAACATGATGGAGCCTCATTTTACTGACATCAGGAGGATGGAAAGCTGAATCAATCTTGATCCCTGTCAGGCTCGAACTCGCAGTGTCAGCAGCAGTTTTGGCAGCAATACAACAGTTTAACCACTGCACCACAAGTGCTCTTGATAATGACAATGACGATGATGCCGATGGCAACCAAAACTGCTAACAACTGTGTCTCAATTTAAATCTTTTAGCCACTTTGAATTATAAAGTAATAAGCAAAGAAAACCACTAGTCCAAATCTTTTGGTGGTTTCGACATAGCTGTCTTTGCTTGTTTTTTCCTTTAACACAAGAATGAGAAACAACAAACTTGTTCTTGACCTGCAAGCATGCAAGGAATATTGTTGCAGCCTGGTCAAACATAGTAAGGGAGAAATGACTTGGGATGCAAATTAAACAAAACTGTTCAAATAGTTGTTTAATATAAAGAATGCAAAATGAACAAAATGATAGTGTCTGCCACATGTGACATGGACTTTTAAAGATTGGGTGGACTGATCAAATCTTTTTGAATGATCTGCCAATCACTCAGTGCTTCTTCTGTGTGTCTGCAGTTTGCTTCTCAAAGGGAAAGAACAGGAATCTTGAGGAGAGACAATCACAAATTATGTAGCCCTTGATGAGAAAGAAGTAGCACTGCTCGTCTTGTTCTTGCCTGGAGGAGAACAGTTTTGAAATTTCTTCACTGAAATATTTTATGGAATTGGGATGGTCAAAATCTGAAAGAAGAATGTAACACGAATTGTTGATAGCTCTACTTCTGGATATTGAACAAACAGGATCAAGTAAGGGATGTCTATTGTACCATTGCAGGGATTAGCTTCCTCTTGTTAATTCACAAACTGCCACATGTTTTTGTGAGCTAACCATGCCAACACTACTGGAGAATGTGGGGGCTCCCTATTGCATGTGAAAATGAGGCTGTCTAGTAGGCTGGCTTACTCACAGTAGTTGCAATCCAGCAGCTGAGGTAATAAATTGCACAAGAATAGGTCCATTGAATCAATGGAGGTTTAATGAATCAACTCCTTGATAAGTTCCATTGATTCCAATGGGCCTTATAATTTTCCATTCACCAAATCCCCATTGATTCAATGGGCTCACAACCTGATTTCAGCCAGCATATTTGTAGTACGCACAGTCCATTCCATATACCCATATATCAACAACGCTACACTGTGGTTGTGTGGTTGCAGCCCCCATTTTAGCATGCTGGTCTTATATTTAGGGACTCTGACCCTCACCCTAAGGCAGTGGTGGGCTTCAATATTGTTACTACCACACTGCAGGTGTGGCCTGTTGTCCATGTGACTGCTCTTCTATAGAGCGATGAAAATAGAAGAGCCTTTGGAGGTTCACCTCTGAAGCGATTTCCCCTTTCGTCTAAGGCTTTTCCGAGGCTCCATTTCCCTCCGAAGCACCTCCCCAGATACACCAAAGTGGCTGAGGATGCGTTTCTGGGTGAAACAGAACCCCGGAAAAGCCTTGGACCAAGGAGGAAATGGAGCGGTTCATCTCTGAAGCCATTTCTCCCTTTGTCCAAGGCTTTTCTGGGGCTCCATTTCACCCCAAAGTGCCTCATGGCTGGGGATACGCTTCAGGGTGAAACGGAGCCCCGGAAAAGCTTTGAACAAAGAGGGAAATGGAGGGATTCACCTACAAAGCCTCTTTGAGGAGGAGGAGGAGGTTGGTGGGGCCAGTTGGTTTTACTACCAGTACGCCCTAACCGGTCTGAGCCAGCTGGAGACCACCACTGGTCTCAGGGTCCCCAAAGTGTCAAGTTCCTCAGCCATATACTATTTTAATGTTATTCTTGTCCAGTGAGCTCCTTCCTCCATCTTCAAATTTGATTTTGTTCTTGCATACCCTCAATGCAAGAATGTTTGTTCTTGTCATAAAGCTCTTCCTGGATCTGAGTTGACAAACTTGAAGCACATATCAGTTCAGACCATATTGAGGGTCATTCACACCTTATCTTAGGTGCTACTTCTCTCCTTATCTTAGGTAGACTGATAACAACAAGATGATATATTTTCCCAAATTGTGAAGGTTTGAGGCATCCTGTTACTACACACATTGTTTCATTGGCTGTGGATCAGGGGCCCTGCGTTATCTCGGGAGCTACCATCTTTGGTTCTGGATGGGGCTATTTTGCCCCAAACAGACCTGGTGTATAATCTGGGGGTCCTCCTGGAGTCGCGACTCTTGCTCAAAGAGCAGGTGGAAGTCATGGCCAGGAGGACTTTTTGGGCAGCTTCGTGCATGAAAAATCCAGTAAAAAATTTAAAAGATTAAAAGATTTAAGATTTAAAGGAATTAAGAGAGAGGGGGGTAATTATCGAATCAGCCAGCAGGCCGGGGTTACCATGTTACTGGTACCCCACACCTGCCCCGCCAGCCAAGTCTTTACGCCTTTTCTGAAGGGGAGCAGCTCTGTCTGGAGATGCAACTCAATTGGCAGGAGGTTCCATAGGGCCGGAGCGGACACAGAGAAGGCCCTCCTTCTGCTGCCAGAGAGATGTGCATCTCTAGCCAATGGAACAGTTAGAGAGCCTCTCCGGTCCACTCTGGTGGGACGGACTGATGTTCTTGGAGTGATGCAGTCTCTTAAGTATCCTGGCCCACTACCACGTAGGGCTTTAAAGATAATTACCAGCACCTTGAATAGCACCCAGAAGCACACTGGCAACTAGTGCAGGTCCCAAAGCAGTGGTGAGGCATGTGCATAATGCCCGCATCCCATCACCACACGAGCAGCTGCATTCTAGACCAGGTGCAGCCTCCAAATGGTCATCAAGGGATTATCTGGACCTGTTTCAGTCAGGATCCAGGCCTGGATATGGTACTGAGACTGCATTGGTCGCGCTGTTGGATGATCTCTGGCAAGAGAGGGGACGGAGGTCATCCATCCTTCCTGGCTCTTCTTAACCTCTCAGAGGCTTTCGATATAATCAACCACGGTATCCTTCTGGAACACCTCTGAGGAGTCGGAATCTAGGGCACTGTTTGGTTCTGGTTTTCCTCATTTCTGAAGGACCGGACCCACAGCCACTCAGTCTTGCCAGGATTCAGTTATAGCCCGTTGTCCCCCATCCAGACCCAAACAGCCACACTGAGTCGCTCTGCGAGTAGGGTGGCATATAAATATGAATGAATGAATAAATAAATAAATATTTTTATCTAGAATTTTGTTTTGTTACTTACTATTACAGTATTTGATTAATTTTTATCCTGCTCTGTCTATTCATACTCAAGTTAGTTTTTCTTATACAATGTGTAATATTCTTCCCTGAGTAATAATTTGCTTCAGTGGGAAAGGTTCTGTGTGTTCCGGCATCTAGTCATGCCTGCCACATGACCATGGATATGTCTGCAGACACAGACAGCTCTGGCTCTTTGTCTGTAAACTGAGATGAGAATCACACCCTAGAGCAGGGGTTCTCAGAATTTTTAAGCCAGAGGCTGGATCATGCCCCTCAGACAGTTTGAGGGCTTGACTGGTGCCCCTCTCTGCTGCCACCGCCACTGCCAACATTCACTCCCACAACCCTGCCACTGCCAACATTCACCTCTATGCCACCAGTTCAGCCCACAAACACTCACCCCCATGCCACTGCTGCTTCCCTACCTGCCATGGGTGAAGGCCCACACTCAGCAAGAGTGGCACCTGGGAAAGACGCAAGTGGCTTCGGGTGGGTGTCGCTTCTGCTGGCGCTGGCTTACAACATCCACCCTGCTATGGAGCAGTGTTAGGGACACGCCAAGCCAGGCAGAGGGGAAAAGGACAGCGTGATGGCAGCAAGAGTGTGGGGCCAGGCCATATGGAATGGTGCCATGGGCCAGATCTGGCCCACAGGCCATAAGTTAAGAACCTCTGCCCTAGAGTAGGATATGATTAGCTTTTTAAGCAAAGGTAGCCTTACTAGGGGGTTTATGAGGGTCTTTGAACTGGGTACAAACAAATGTTATGTGTATGTTTTTATATGCATTTTTTTACTCCCTTTCTGTCCCCACAAAGGAATTTCAATTCATTCTTCCCAATCCTTTCCACCCCCAAATTATGCCCACCTAAATTTCTGGGGTTTTTGTTCCCTGCTGCTTGAACCCCAGTGCTCTTCCTGCTGTCAAGCCTTGTGCTTCTGCTACCATTACCGTCTGCTCTAATTCTTTCTGATCTTTAAGAACTACTACAAAGACATTGCTTACCTCTTGCTCACAAAGGTGAGGAAGGTGCTCCCCTAACCTTTCATTCTTTTTACACAACAGGTGCTCACCAAAGGAAAAAAACTTTTTAGGTCACCAATGAATGCCTTCCCCAGCAATATTTATCTGCTTTTATGTTCCCACCACTCTCTGCTTTTCTTCCTCTTCTCCTTATTTGCAGTATAAGACTGAAAAGATTGATTCTTTTGATTGCTGCTATTATTATTATTATTATTATTATTATTATTATTATTATTATTATTATTATTATTATTATTATTATTATTATTATTATTATTATTATTATTATTATTATTATTATTATTATTATTATTCACATCTACTATTTGATTCACAGTCAAGGACTGGTATAAAATTAGCAGTTCAAGCCCTAACCAAGGACCTAAGGACTGTTAAGATAACTTCCGAGTATATATGCAGTTCCTAGTAGAGTTGTTTTTGGGGAGAGAGTTAGGATGTTCAAATCTAATAAATCCAAAATGTCCAAACATCTAGGCAGCCATTTAGATATTGTTCCAATTACCACAGGTACAGTAATAGATTTATTTTTTCCATAAAAGCTCAACTTCAATTTGAAAATCATCTTGTAATTTTCTCCAGCTGTTAGTTCTCAATTCATCCATCCCTTGGTATAGCAATATCGATAAAGTAGGCCTTCTTATTTTCCACAACAGTTATAACGGATGTGTTATGAGTGAGATGTTTGAATTTTAAATTCCCACAGGATCACGACTCTCATTTTCTAATACTTTCTCAACCTGATGTTCCCAATAATTTTCACTCCATTCAAATCCAAACTTCTGGCAAAGTTTCCAATGAATAATTTTTGCAACCCTGTCATGGCCTTGCAAATAATAAGTCTGTGAAATTTTGCTGCATCCACTGCTCAGATGATCTACAGCTTCATCCTTTTCATTGCAAAATTGGCATTTGCTATTGTTGGTTACATGCTGTATTTTAGCTTTAATGCAGTTTTTTAAAAGAAGGTTTTGAGCTCCCAAGATCAATCCTTCTTCAAGACTCCTGCTCTTAACCAGCCCCATGCCCACTTTTGGTCAGCCTTTCCTTCAATATTTTTCAAGTACTGTACTGATCATGCATAGACTTATTTTTTGGCAGCTTGACTTTCAATCCTTTCTTTTCTGTTTTCAAAAGACCTCCTTTATGAACTTCCTTAAGCACAGGCTCTTTACTTTTCTTAATATAATTATTCTAACTATGCTTTTCTTTCTCTATCATCCTTTTCACCTGTGGGTGAACACTCAGATTTTGGTACGTACAAATGACCGATATCACTTTTGCCTGACTTAATAATAATTGCTGGACACTTATCAATGCCAAATTGTATTTCAATGCCTTTGCTAAATTCCTTTGTACTTTCTAGAAAAGTATTCAGTTTAGCTATTGTCCTTCCAAACTATGTTACATCATCCACATAAAGCAAATGTTAAACCATCAGTCCTTTCTGAACCAATTCATATCCAATACGTTCTATTCAAAATAGTTGTCAAAGACACCATCGATAACACAAATAGTAAAGGTGATAGTGAGTCACCTTGAAAAATTCCACGCTTAATTTCAACTTCACCAAATTCTTCTCCACAGGCCATTAACTTTACTCTCCATAGTTTCATTGAAGTCTTCATAATTTTTTTAACATGGTTGCTAATTCAAAAAATGTCAAGACATTTCTCAATCCAACTACGTGGAACAGAAATGCCCTTTTATAGTCAATCCAAGCCATAAACAAATTTGTTCGCCTTTTCTTTGAATTCTTCAAAACCAATTTGTCAATTAATAGCTGATCTTTGGTTTCTCTTGAGTTTTTGTAGCATCCTTTATACTCTACATGCAAAAAATCCTTGCTTTTCAAATGCCCATGTATCTGGCTTACAATTATGCCCATGAATAATTTGTACGTTGTTGGCAGACAAGTTATTGGTCTGTAGTTTCCTGTAACGTTTCCCTTTTCTTTTCTTTTTTTCTGAATTAGAAGTGACCTCCCAATTGTTAATTCATTAATCCTTTTTTCACCTTTAATCCTGCTTCCAAAACCTGATTCATCTGGCCTACATTTTCATTATGCTCCTTACTGTTTTTCCACACTTTTCAGAGTGCTTTCTCTATTAGGCTTTTCACTTGTGGCAGCTCCATGCTACCCACACAGAACATTTTTGGATTTCTTTAAAATGGTGTGGAATAGAAATTGTCTTACTCATCAAAAAAGGCACTTATGCATGTTCAATCCAAAGGATTTGCGCCTCATGCATTCACCTGCACAGTTCCACACCTCATACACAACCATACTCTCTGCTTATTTGGAGTGGACACTTATTTCTCATTAACAAAACAACTTGAATTGAATTCGGAAGCAGAATATCAGAGCAAGAGAAAAGAGATCTTGAGAGAGAGAAAACAGCAGGGACTTCTGAAAAATATAGACATGTTTTACACTTTGTGCAAAAATGATTGGTAAGGCTTCTGTGGGACTGCTTAGGTTGCAATTGTATATTTCTTTCTTCCTCCATGGAGAAAAATATTTTCAGAAGACAGCAGAATGGAGAGCCAGGGAAAAACCTAGGATGAACTGTTTGTACATATAAAGAGCAGTTATGTTTGTAAGGAAGAAGTCTTTCAAACAAATAAAAATATATGTAGTCTATGTTGAAGCCCACAAAAAGCCAAGCACTTGATTCTGCTAGGCTTGTAACTGGCCTTGACTAACAGCTGCACAAGTACAGTATTTTAAAAAATAACAAGTCACATCATACAGACCAAAAGACAACCAGTGAGTCTAAACTTGAGATGTTACCAATCCTTCAACTTTTCAAAGAGCAAAGGCCAGGAATGGGATGATATGGCAGCTCCCTTCATATTTTTTTTCTTGCATGAAAGTCACTCAGGTGTAAAACTGTACAAAGTTACCTTTGGGTTGAGCTATGGTACAACTCACAGAACTGTAGTGCGCGGCCTGGCTAATCCTTGGAATTGGGGTTTCAAAAAACTGATTTCTCTACTTTTGGAGCCACAATTATCAGAACCCTTAGAATCCAGAGGTCACAATCTATAAAAGGTAACTTTCCCAAGCTTTCAAAAAAAAAAAAAATTAAGCTTCAAGCCTGTTACATCCTGAACTTGAAAGGAGAAATGATGGATATCGGTAAATGCTCCAAATCCAAAACAAGGTAAAATCCTCACTCATTAGTACTGGCCTAATTCGATAAGCACTGCTATGAGTGGGTAACTATCTTACTGCTTTTAAAGGTGAGAAGCTGTTCCGAGAAAAAGAACTGGGAACTCAAATTCAACATTATCATAGCTGAATGCACAAGAGTTTAACCCAAAGCTTTGAAGAGTAAAGTGCTCAGCATCAAAGCCCTGGAGTAGACAAATATATGACCTTACCCTGTGTGTTCTCAGCATTAGTGCAGCTGAACATAACTAGCAGGCAAACTGCTGGTCCTCCAGATGTTTTCAATATGCCTGGATAACTCTCAGATAAGTGGGACTGCAGTGCTACTTCCTCTTGAGGGCCACTTCACAAGAGATGATTTCCTTTACACTTATCACTTCCAGGTGGATGAGCTGTGCACGCGTTGCATGGGTGCCACAACCAGCTTCAAGACAAAAGGAGTGCGCCCTTAGCTTGGGGTACATGCAGCAGGAAGCCTGATGTGTACACAAGTTCATATCCCACAGACACATGTGTATTGCATATGGCAGCGCAAACACATGAAGTTGTGGTCCCCTTCCACCCCAGATATGATAGCCAGTGAAGGAGACTAACCTTAGTTCACCTTTGTCCTCTGTCTCTTCTTTCTAGCTCACTTTGTTTCTAGAGCTGCTTTATTCAGGCACTGGAGGGGTTTCCTTTCAGTCCACCAGTGTGTAAAGCTAGAAGCCCCCATCTGCCTATCATTGCCAAACACCTGGGTGAAACTCAGCTAGAGGAAATAAAAGAAAACTTCACTCAGTTTGTTCCAGAGGCAACCCAACACCTCCTGGGTTCCTTTCTGGTGTTGAGAACTTGTCAGCAAGCTATTTTCACAAAGTGTGGGAAAGAGAGAACTTTATCATGTCCTGTCCTCCTGTTTGATGTGTGGATGTGTGTGAGTGTGTGAAAGAGTGAGAGAGGATCAGACAGGGAAAGAACACCTTTCTAAAAAAAAAAAAAAAAAACCCAGTGGCAATATTGATACTCCAGTGCAGGTGACTGGAAAGATAGGCTCAGTGACCCTTTGATAAAAGTGACGCACTCTTCACATGCCCCAGAGCCTCATCAACTGGTCCAAAGATCAAGGCCTCCTGCTAAAACAACACAAAAGGTTAGGTCCTACATGCTAAAACAACGCGAAAGGTTGGATCATAGAGTCCCGGTGGCACAGTGGTTAAACTACTGTACTGTAGCCAAAACGTTGTGAGTTCCATCCTGATGGGACACCAGGTTGACTCAGCCTTTCATCCTTCCGAGGTCGGTAAAATGAGTACTCCGCGTGTTAGGGGGCGGTATATAAGTGTAATTGCTATTGCTGTTCGGCATTAAATGCCCTGATGCCCAAACTGGTGTCATTTTTCACTCCTGGTCATTCTCAGAGGAAGCCAAAAGTGGATCGCGGAAAGTGGGACCAGCGGAGGAGGAGGAGGAAAGGCGGGGAGCCCAAGGCTGGGGTGCCCTATCCATGAGCGGCGACGGGTGTGTGTGTGTTGCCCTTCCTCCTTAGCCCCCACCTCTCGTCCCCTCCCGGAGCGTCTGTGATGCGCAAAGCCCTGTCTCTTTAATAAACCGCCTGCCTTCCGTCTGCTCCGAGTAAATTTCATCCTGTCATCGGGTCGCGGAGGAGGAGTTTGTTAATGTACAGTTTGCTCAGTGGATCGATGTTTGCTGGCATCGCCTCGCCCTGCCTGTGTGTGTGTGTGTGTGTTTGTGCGCGCAGGTTGTCTGTCTGTCTGTCTGTGCCGGCGGGGGTGCGCGGAACTCCGGTGTGTGGATGTGTGAACGCGTGCGTGTGAGTGCGTGAACACCAGATTTCCCCCCTCCCCAGCTTGTCTGTCCTCTTCCACATCACTCACAACCTGCCATCTGACAGCAACCAAAACCTGCAGTTTTCTCAGCCAACACTCAGCAATCCGCCATACAAGATCTCCGCGAAGGAGGCGGCGAGGAAGGGAGGAGGGGGGGATAATATATATGTAGAGAAAGGGAATAGACACACACGCCCCGAAACCCACACCCCAGCTGCCTGAGAAACACAAAACAAACTATTGATGCATGCACCTATATTTTGATATTTATTGATCCACTTTAAATAACATCCCCCCCCCCCGCGCGCTAGTGGAGATCTGGGCGTTGCATTGGATTGCCCCTAAATGTTTGCATCCAAGCAAGTCTTTGCAACAGTTCAAACAAAAACAAGAGCGAAAGAAAAGGGGGAAGGAAGCAAACCTTTTTCGCCCCCCCCCCCTTGTCCCCAGCGTAGATCTTAAGAGAAAGGGGGAATTTTTTTTTTTTATGATCCTAAACATAAGAATCCGACCAGGTTGATCTCATCTAAGGAGAGTTAAAAGGAAAAGAGGGAGAGAGAAGGGTGATCGGCGGTGTCTTCCTGGGGGGGGGGGCGAGCAGTTGAGGGGAGGGAAGAGTGTAGGGGGGAAATTAGACAGGAGCTCACACACATACGCACAGACCCACGGAGGGAGAGAGAAAGAGACGGAAAAGCAGCCCTGCGATCTCCCCAAGCTTTCTCGGATCTGGAGCGAGGAGAGGTTGGAGAAAAGTACAGCGATGCCCAGAAGAAAACAGCAGGCACCCAAACGGGCAGCAGGTAAGGAAGCCAAGCCACTCTTCTGCCAGCCTTGGCACCGGATTGCCCTCCCTTCCTCCTCCTCCCCCTCCCCCCCAATTCTTCTTTTTAGGGTCAAACCCCCACGCACTCACACTCCTTTTAAAAAATATATTTTTTCGTTCTCTATTCCGGCAGCATTATTTTAATTTCCTTTCCCCATCTCTCTCCCTTTTCCTTTCGATCGCCCTGTTACGCTCACACCGCTTCAGCATTCGGGGCATCTCGAACCGGTTTCCTCTTAGGAGCCGCCTGCAATTTTTATGTCTGCTGGTCTTTTATTTATTTATTTATTTATTTATATATTGGGAGCGGGGAGTAAAAGGGCGATTTCTCTCCTCGCCTTTGGCGCTGCCCGTCTTGTTTCCTTCTTAAACTTTTCCCCCCAACTTTCTTCCGCTTGGTTTCTCACCTCATTCCCCTCCTCTCTTTCTCCCCCCTCCCCCCCATCATCCTTGCATTGCATCTCTACCATCAGGGTTACTGTCTGGGGACCTGTTTGTTTTTCATGGTAAGTTATATGCATGAAGAGCACTGAAAACAAAACAAAAACACAATTCCTGGAGCTTCTACTGCACGTGTTTTTGTATGTACGTGTGAGTGAGTGCGCGCGCGCACTGAACGTAAAAATAGCAGGGGGGGGGAATGAATGTCTCTCTTGATGAACCCTCTGGTTGAAGTTCAAGCCTTTGATCATTCCTGAAAATGCAACAGGAAATAAAATGAGCATTCTGACGGTTAGGAGACAGGCTTTTAAATACCAATCAAATTAATCTTTCCCATCCTTTGCTTGCACATTGTTATTCAAGATGTTGACATGGGGATTATATATATGCTTTTTGCTTTAACGGTTCAAGGCCTTGTGAGGTTCAGCTGTGCTGGGTTCGGGTTTTTAAGGTGCTAAAAACAGCCTGCAACTTTGGGGAAGTCTTTGGATTTGGTTTCTGAAAGAGTTCAGATGGGAGTTGAAAAGTTGAGCCTGGAAAATGAGAAGATAGGCCTGTAATTTTAAAGTCCCTTTCAAAGGGGGCTGGAGTTGTGCAGATCTCTTTGTGTGTGTTAATGTAAATTTGATTAATTGCTTTGAGAGGGAGAAAATGGTTCACTAAGATTTTGTTTCTGGGTAGTGTAGTATGAAAGTTAATTTTTTCTACCACCAGACCCACCCACTGGAAAAAAAAATCAGGTTTCCAGTTGATTGCCAGCTTTGATTTGACATTTGATTGATCACCTGTCATCTTACTGCCTTTGATCTATTCATTCTTGATAGATATCAATAAATCACTCACTATGGTAACCTGAGTGCTAGTGACGCAAGCCTTGCCCTCTAGAATCTTTTAGCCAGACGTGCAAAATTATTATCTTGTTTGGCTTTAATGTGGGTGGGATTTTTCTTTTTCTTTGTTTTCGTCTGGATCAGAGCTCTATAGTGAAGCAATGTTGTTGGCTTACTTTAAAAGAAAAGAAAAACCCCTACAACCATCTTGCATTCACCAGTTTAAAAACCATCTGTTAATATGTATTTTACATTAGACACTGGATAACGTTTCTTAAAATATAAATTTTTGAATAAATCTTGTGCAGAGGGGCTTGGGTCCATGTCCAAGACAGAAATAAATGAAGGAGAAAAAAGGATGTCAGAAACTTTTATTAACTTTGCAAAGTGACAGCGTTGTTAGTTGTGCAGGCATATCGGAGAAGAAACAAAACAAATAAAAAATCAAAATCAAATGGTGAATCACCTTAACTAACTTTATATTTTAATGTGAGGTTTTGGAGACCAAGTCCAATTCCTCAAATATAAGTAGTTTCACCCTTATGTCTGAGGAAGTGGATGTGATCTATGAAAGCTCATGTTAAAATGTAGTCATTAGTTTTTAAGGTGCCACAATATTTTTTCACTTCCTTATGATCTTTTTTTTAAAACTTGTTTCTTGTATTTTATCAACTTGTTTCAGACCATTCTTTAACTGTTTTTAACAAATATTCTCCTTACCTTAACTTCTATGCATCTAAAACTTTCTTTCCCTTTTGATTACCACCTCCGTACATCTCCTGCTTTCATTTTGTGCATTGTGTATTTTCCTATCTGTTATAAGTTTACTTTCATTTCCCCACTCCTAAGATAAAGGTTCTTCTTTATTAGGTGAACACTCTCAATTTTTAAAAATCTAAAGGTCTGTTAGAATGTTCTCAAAGAAGATTAATCTTGATAGCAACAATGAATAAACATAAATGGGACCATTCGTTCTAGGGAGGGCTTTTATGGGGGTTACTGTCTACAATTTTGACAGATATTTAGGACAATAGTTTAAAGGTGCATCCTTTTACAGAATCTTCACCTAGTTACCACTTAATTTACCTGCCAAGAAAGAAAAGAGAACAAAAATGGCAGCTTTTCCCTAGAGATGCACAAAATAATCAGGTTATTCAGATGAAACATTTTTGAGAAGCCTTATTAATTATGGCTATATTTGTTTTGGAATGAAGGCATAGTGACTCAAAGAAGCATTTACATTGCCACTATGGGTGATAATTAATTCCCAGCCCGTGGTCCAAAATGTACACTTTCCCATTATATCCCTATCTTACCACTGGTCTGACTTTCTCAACTTCCTTTCTTTTGCACTATGCTAAAATCTGGGAGAATAGAGATGGTAGAAACAAGTATGCAGTGTACCATATAGCAAACAAGACCATACAGCAGAGGGCTCATATTTGACCATATATCCCTTTTTAATTACATGGGTATCATATCTGGTTCTCTTTCCAGGCTGCCACTCCCATGATTATAATTTCCATGGGTTTCTTGTAAATAATTTTGGAGTGCTAGATCGCTATTTAAATGATGAACTTGGGTTTATTATGAAAGGTGTACTTCTTCAAAAGTTATTCTACTTTGATTCCCCTTGCCTTCTGTTCCATATACTTTTAGGATATGAAATGACTGATTCTGAAAAGGCAGTTTGATTTTATCCACTACAGCAAGCTATCAGAAGCAACTGTATACCACCTCAGTACATCTCCTGCTTTCATTTTGTGCATTGTCTTTAAAAGACCATGCCATATTTTCCTAGCCGTTATAACTTTACTTTCATTTCCCCAGCACTAAGATAAAGGTTTTGCTTTATTAGGTGAACACGGTCTCAAAAGTCTGCATGGTATAGGCTGGATAGAAGAAGAAAAAAGAATTGAAGAAAGGAAAGGATTGCTTATCCAGATGTTTGGCACAAATGCTTTTCTTTTCTTTCTTGATGTGCAAGATTTTAAACATAATTCTTTGAAAAGAAAGGAAGGCTGTATACATTCCAAAGTTCTGCTTGATTCCTGGTCAGTTACGGTTTTGACATTAGGTTCGCAAAAGTTTGTAAACCCCCCCCCTCTTTAATCTTCTAAGAACTGAAAGAGGGTAATTGTTATGATTCTGGATGTGGCAGATGCCTTGATCATTGTCTGAAATTAAATCCCATGCACAACTGTAAATAATCACGTCCAAAGCATTGACTTCGAAAGCAGGTTTATCATTTGATTAATGAACGATGTAAAGGTTAGAGAGAAACAAGCAAGTGAATCAGTCGTTTGTTCAGCTGTTTGATGAAACTCTTATCTCTGTGGCAAATCTCTCCCCCCCCTTTTATTTTATTTTTATTTTAATTTAGGGGGTTCAGTCCTTATATGTTGAGCAATATTGAAATGAAACCTGGTTTTATGTAGATAAGTTAGAGTGGGGATTTCGGGTTGATGGTGACACATTTTATCCTTTACTCTTTAAAAAGCAAAAAACACATACCATACTCTCAGGAAGTCAAGGAAACCCCGATATCAAGCATATATATGTTTTTGACTCTTGTATCATTTCCCCCCCTTAAGCAGATGTTTTCATATTTCAGATCAGTGCTTGCTACCACACCATGCATTTTTTTGTAATGTTATATTACACACACGTTGTTATCTGCCACCTTTAAAGAACCCAAAGTGCATTGCCAACTGTAAGACTGATTCCCTTCTTCTTCCATGGCTTGGAGACTGAAGGAATTCTCCCATAGCCACTGGAATCATATAGTGGTAAGAGAGATGGGCATCATGCTGGTAGTGTTGTTGCTGAATTATAAAATGCATCTGTCTCTGGGGAGTAGCCATTGCAGGACTCAATACAATTGAGGAGAGAGAAAAAACTGGGACTAAGACTGAATTGATATGTTAATTCCATTTTTATTTCTCTATATCGGAAATAGCTTTCAAACCCAATTCCACAGGATTAACTCTCCTCTCCTCCTACAGCTTGTTGAGATGTGCATATTTTATTTTCTAAATCGTGAAATTGCTGCTTTATTGCTTCTGAATATAAATCTGGATTTAAGACTTTTCTCTTCCTCCTTCCCCTGTTTAAGAAGCCCAAGCTCAAAAGTACAACAGGGAGAGAGAGAGAAAGCAGGAGAACAACCAGGTGCATTCACTTTGTTTACAAGGAGCTAGAAATGAATAATGCAGATTTTGTTTTCATGGAAGTCCTTGTGTGGCAATAAACAGAAGGCTATTAGCAATCATTACTTAAAAGTTGTAATTTGTGCTTTAATAGTCCCACCTTATTAAAATGACAAATAATCCATTCAAATAGGGCAACCTGCATCTTTTTGGGCTTTGGTCTGATACATTGTATAGGGGTTACTTCTAGCCTTATTATTTGATAATAAAACTGGGTTCTGAGCAAAATAGGCCTGCATGATGCTGTAGAAATCTGCAGCATCTTCCTTTTATCCTCTCCTAGGAAAGGAAGTACAGATCAAAAACATCTAAATGTCTTTTGGCTCGGAACTCTTCAACTCATCTCCCTACACCATAACACTGACAGTTGACATGAAAGGAAACCTAGTTGCAAAAGAGGGAGAGCTCGGGTTTCTCACATGAGCGACATGACTTCTTTCTGGGCTGCACTGTTTGATATCACCTGGAATTGTGTTTGGAGAAGTGGTTTGGTTTCAAAGTAATCGGCTTGGGCTGGGTGCATTTGACCGCCTAAGAAATACGTGAGATGTGCAATCTGCAGTTTTGGCCCACAACAATGGGTCATTTGGACTGATGATGGGGAAATGACTGCTTGAAGGATGTGGCTGTCTTTGGTCAACCTTACATCTGATAGCCAGACCACCTTTTGAGTATCAGAACCCACACACCCACACACTTTAACCAGTTTCCAGCATCCAATCCATGCAGAGAAATTGAAATTGTTGTGACCTTTGGCTGGCCGGTTGTAACAAAGCAATTTAGAAATTGATTAGTATAGATAAATGGCAGTAGCATTGGTAGTGAGCTTTGCAATTGTTACCTCATTTCTCTTTTTGGAGAAATAGTGCCATTTAATGCATCTAAAGACACCGATAGAGGAGCTGCTATAGTTTCATGCAAAGGAAGCCCAGGATTTATCATTCGGTGAAGTATCCAGAACTCTTTCCTATTGGGGGAGTTCTCTAGAGTTCTTTTGTAGAAACAACTAGGTGCCACATCAGACTACAGAGATCAAGATATTATGTAGGACAGAGCCATGACATTCATAGTGGCATTAAATACCTTAACTGGGTAGTGCAGTATTATACACTGAGTGTTCTTCCTTAACCTCAAATAATACAGCTCACGCTAACCTTCTTGTGACCTTATGTGAGCCTTCATTCACAGTAATGATGGCAGTGGAATTAAGGCAATAGACTTTTGGTCATCTTGGTTCTCAAGCTTAAACCCACTGTCCTCTGATGCTAGTCCCATTCAATTATTTTCTTAATTCTTCCTAACTCTTTCTATCACAAGAAAAGATGTTTGGTTGGTTTATCCTTGTTTCCTGTATTTGACACTTATGTTAAGAACATTAATCCAGGAATGACGTGTACATATTGGTTTGGAGTGCGGAATAAAGCTTGCTTAAGTATGGTGTGTGAGTCAAGGAATCTGCAATGAATCTCTTCAGAATTGTGAAAAGTCTATTAGCTTCCCTAGAAAACAATGCTATACTAGAGTGTGATATTCTCCCCCCCCCCCTTTCAATGATTCCCACACACTATTTTCCTTAGATTTCACTTCAAGAAGAATTGGTACAATGTAGAAAACATTTTGGGTTGGTTGTTGTTGTTTTACTTTTTTATTCCTTGCCAATTGTCCATGCCACAACTTTTTTTAAATTTTATTTTACACAGAATATGGTGGTGTGGTTTTTTTTTTAAATCAAATTGTGGCTGCAAATGAAAAACCTGAGATGCAGGTTTTTAAAAATAATTCTTGGATGTACAGCAAGAAGTCCATTCAGTTGTTGTGCACCAGTTTAAGAGATTGAATGTTAATTTCTGGAAGTTACCCAGGTCAGTTTTTAGTACAGTACATGGCATATTAGTTGAAAGTGTGTTGGCATTTTTGTATGAGTAAAACCAACACTTTATTTAGAATCTTTCTAGTTAGTGTTGCATATGGGAGGACATGTGTGGGCGACAGATTAAAATTACTTTTCTTAGGGTCTAGCTATGTAAAATAGCCCTTTGTTAAATTTATTAAGGTACATTTTTTTCTAAAATTAAAACATTTGTAAAGTTTTTTTTTAAATCTCCATGATCTGTGGGATGGTTTTAGTCATCTACAGGAGCCAGCTGAAGCATAATAATGTCACAGCAGAAGGTTCATTTTTATTTGGACAGATCCGTTATTGTTTCTTTGTTAACTTTTTTTCAGGAAAAAAGATGGGCAGAGAGAACTGCATTTCGGGAGGTGGGGTGAGGTTGTCCAGCTTACAAACCCTTGTTTCATGAGGGAATCCCACTTAGGACTCACTACTGAATGAAATGCGTACGCGTGTTCTCCTCTAGCTTTATTCCAAGATCTATCACTGAAAGGTTGGTAAAATGGAATCCACCCTCTGAAAAATAAAAAGAGATTGTTAAGGTTTGACATTAATTGTATTTTGCCATTATCCTTTCTGCCAAACCTCCCTGAAAACTCCTTGGACTGTTTTGGATCTTGTGTTTATTGCCTTAATTGTAACTCTCCTGTGAACCTGCAGCCATGTTTCCAGATCAATGATATTGTTACTATTTTCCATTACAAATGTTTTTCTGAAAAAAATGTTTTGTCTTTTAAAAAAAAGAAGCAACAATGATTCCTTTTAGAAGCTGGGTAATACATTCAGAATGTTGGCTTTGCTTGTAGCTTTTAAAGAGAGTGTAGCTTTTAAAATAAGTCCCCCAAATGCACCAGGCACTTGTGATTTCTGGCACTAACTTTTGGTGGTGGTGGTGGTGGTGAATTATGGTGATTTCCCCCAACATATGGAAATACTGTAGCTTGTTCTTGTTGCTATTCTTGCTGTTCCTATCAATAGTCAAATGACGGGGATATATGGAATTTTGCATCTTTAGTCCTTTCAGCTCAGATGCTTAACACAGTCTTTTGCAAGGTGAAAAGAACCTTCCTCTGAAAAAAAAATGACTGAGGGATACTTTCTTTGCTTGATTTCTTGGGGGAATGGGTCGCAGACAAGTACTGTTCCCCTATTAAATTTATACATCCCTTCTAGTAACTGTGGTTGATCGTTATTATTTTTCTTTAACAGGATGGATTTCTAGATCACAGGAAAGAAATAGAATTCAAAGAAAAGCTTCGTATTAACTGTTTACATTTGAAGAATGGAAAGATGCATTCTTTCACAAAAAGTATTGTTTTACCTCAGGGTATTATAAGGAAGAAGTTCAAGGGATGTTTGATTACTCCCCTGTCCTTCAGAAAATGGTAATACTGTACCCTCTGCAAGGAAATACATGGTTTATGATACATGCCCTGCATTTATGCCATTTAATACTCTGCCACAAATCTGGTTAGGCCAAATGAAACCTTTTTGAGGAAAGCCTACAAGTAGAGAAGCAAGTACTTTGACCATCTGTGTTCTGTCAGCTCATGTATGGACATTTTATCACGGCCATACCTGGCAACTGTGTAGAGATAGGTGGCACTCACATTTTCCCTGATGTGAAACATTTAGCCTTTGGAGACTTCGATAAGAGTTAAAAGAGCTCTGGACAACTTGGGGATGGTTGTTTGGTTGCAGATGAAAACAGCTGTCTGATTTCCTCCCCATATGGTTGAAATTTGGCATAATAAACCTACATGTATTTGTGGTCTAAATTGTTGGAAAGGAGGTAAGCATTATTTCTGCGGGTTTGCTATGCTTTAATGGCCGTTCAACAAACAGAACTGTTCAGTTCTAACACACTCCGTCACCCAGTTTGAGAGGCTGCTTCAAAGTTCATTTTGCTGCAGTGTTTTATTAGGGACAATTAAATTCAGTCATATTAATAATTGGGGGCTGGGCTAGATTGCTTATATATGAGTAAAAGCCTGGTGGAAGTGTGCCTTTTCCCCTTTAATCAACCTGTGATGATAATTTTAATACTGTTCAACTTCACTGGTGGCGTGTGTATGTGTTGTAATTCTGAGGTAAAAGTTGCAGCATTAATGGCACATTTTTATTGTATTAATGGAAATGAGATGCAGTATTTCCTCTTTCATCTCAGTATATTGTATCTATTATTTCTCTATCTTCACTCTTTGCTGGGTAAATGCCTATATTCTCTCCTTGCATTCAGCATAAAACTACTATCATCTAACGATACCCTACCTCATTAAAGTTGTTCATGATGCGAAAAGGGATTGTGATAGGTGCTGTTATGGAATAGCAGAGCAACTGAACGTGTGGAAACAAAATGATCCATCTTGAATGACCATTAAAATTGGGCATGTTGGGAAAGAATAAGATCAGGGGCAACAGCAGAAACTTTTGTTCCTGGGAAAGAGCAGGTCCCTAACGGCAAACAGCAAATATGAGATGTGGTGATGGGTTTAAGGAAGCTTTTGGCTCTTCCTGTATCACCCTCGAAAGACTAATTTAATTGAAAAACCTGTTGTGCCTCCGGTTGTGTATGGAAAAAAATAAAAGGCCCAGTTTCCCTCCAGGATTAGTATTCTAGCACACAGTGATAGGATTTAAAAAGATGTGATTCACAATTCAGGTCTCTATTATACACACAGTACTTCAATATGAAATGACAATGCAGCTGAAATGTTCATAGGCATTGCTAAAAAATCCTGGTAAATATTCCCAAACTGTCCTCTGGGTTACAAAATTGGACCTGTTTTTTTAATCTGTTCGTTTTGTCTTGGGTAGGAAAAAAGCCCATCATATTGTTTGTGATTTTAATGAAAATAATTATTTGTCAAAATCCATTGTCCAATTTCATTTCTTAGCATACCTGTCTTTGGGAAAGAGAGAGGGTAAAACACTTTGGGTTAAATCAAAAGCATTCTAAGTTAGAGATTAAAACTCTGCATACATCCTTGGTCTTCCTCTATTCAGTATGTGTATGTATGCGCATGTGTGTGCATGCTTGCTGTGGAATAGTGTCTTCCTCTATTCAGAATGTGTCTGTGTTTGTGTACTGTGGAATAGTAGTAATGAAGGAGGTGCATATTTTGCATGATGTTCCACAAATTCCCTTCACAAATGGTCACATCTGTGATATTATGAGTACAGAGATTATCATTTTAATGCCAGGCCTCAATGTGAGTGAGTTTTTCTTGGTGGGGGGAGAAATGGGATCTCTTTGAAGATGTTATTTTGGACTGTGGAAAAGACAGACTCTTGAAGGTGGAATCTGAACTGCAACAATGATAAACATAACCAAGAAGCAGCAGAAAAGGAAGGGTGGAAAAGAAATGCCAGTTATGCTGTTCTTAAGTCATTCAAAATGGAGAAAGATGGAATACAAATTGTATAAATAAAAACGACATAATGATTTAATGCTAACCAAGAAAGAGTACGTGTGTACTCAGCTATCCTGGGAGCTTGTTTAGATCTACTTGGGAAAATAGCAAGCATTTAAAGGAACAAATCAGCCTACCAGTGTGGCTCTTAGAGTGCGACTGCATTGAAATCGGAGCAATTCAGCTTTGCTGTGATTTAGTTTTTCAGGTTGTATTACATTTGAAATTGTAGACAGCTCTTCCAAGGGGTTATGGATTGATTTGGGAGTTTGCCTTTCATACTGAATGTGATGAAAGTTGCATTACAACCCAAAGCCCTCTCTTTTCTCCTTCTTTTCTTAGGTTCTGCTTCTCAGCCATAAGGTGATAGGATAATCTAGCCCTAATTATATATATAATTTTAAAATACTTAATTAATTTTTTTGTCAGATGATCAGAGGGGAGGAAAGAATGCAGGGTGGTGATAGTGTTCTCGGGTCCTGTATATCACAGCCCAGCTGCCTACGTCACCAAAATATCACTTACCAGATACACCTCCTATCTTTACGTGAATGTATCATGTCTAAGCACGCAAGGAACAAGCTCTTTTGAATTATTCTGGCTTGAAAAGTTTGAAGCCCTCTTCCAATCCCCAAAAAGGGTAATATGAAAGAATGTTCAAATTATCGAACAATTGCCCTCATCCCACACGCTAGCAAGGTGATGCTCAAGATAATACAGGATAGACTGCAGCAGCATGTGGAGATAGAATTACCAGAAGTGCAGGCGGGGTTCAGAAGAGGCAGGGGGACTAGAGACCACATCGCCAACATACGTTGGATCATGGAAAAAACAAAGGAATATCAGAAACAAGTGTACTTCTGCTTCATTGATTACACTAAGGCTTTTGACTGTGTGGACCACAACAAAATGTGGCAAGTAATTAAAGAGAGAGGAATACCAGAACACCTTATATACCTCATGAGAAATCTGTACATGAATCAAGAAGCAACAGTTAGGACAGAATACAGAATGACAGAGTGGTTTGGAATAGGAAAAGGAGTAAGACAATGCTGCATTTTGTCACCCTGCTTATTCAACTTATACACAGAGCATATAATGTGCAATGCAGGGATGGAGGAATCACAATTTAGGATCAAAATTGCTGGGAGAAACATCAACAATTTGAGATATGCAGATGATACCACCCCTAATGGCATAAAGTGAGGAGGACTTAAAGAAGCTCCTGATTAGGTTGAAGGAAGAAAGTGCAAAAGCTAGCTTGAGACTCAATATAAAGAAAACCAAGATAATGGCAACAGGCCCTATCAGTCCCTGGAAAATAGATGGGGAAGAAGTAGAAGCAGTGACAGATTTTACTTTCTTAGGATCAAAGCTTACTGCAGATGGTGATTGCAGCCATGAAATAAAAAGTTGACTGATTCTTGGGAGGCAAGCAATGAGAAACCTGGGGAACATAATTAAAAGTAGTGACATCACATTGCAAACAAAAATTTGTATAGTTAAAGCAATGGTATTTCCAGTGGTGATGTATGGTTGTGAGAGCTGGACCATAAGGAAAGCTGAATGCAGAAGAATAGATGCCTTTGAGATGTGGTGTTGGAGGAGAGTTTTGAGAGTCCCTTGGACAACGAAGTGAACAAATACCGTAGGTCAATCTTAGGAGAAATTAACCCTGACTGCTCCTTAGAAGGCCAAATAGTAAAGATAAAGCTAAAGTACTTTGGACATCAAATGAGAAGAGAAGATTCGCTTGAGAAAGCCTTGATGCTGGGAAGGGTGGAGGGCAAAAGAAGGAGGCGGCCAAAAATGAGATGGCTAGATGGTGTTGTAGACACAGTGGGCACAGAGCTGAGCGAGTTGAGGAGGATGGTGGAGGACAGAAGTGCTTGGCAGACAGCGGTCCATGGGGTCAGGTTCGGAATCGACTGTGTGACTGATCAACCAAAAAAATCAGGAGAGGGAGAAAAAGCTGCTTTTAGAGCAAAAAGGGAGGGACTAACTGTTTTGTAGGAAAAGCAAATGTCATGGTATTTGACCACATAGTTACAGCCGTAGTCTCAGCATGTGCAGTTTCAGCATTGTAAAAAGGTTGCCTCCCAGTTATATATCTAAACATGTGAGATCCTAAGTCCATCTTGGAAATTAACAGTGCATCCGTATGCATGCCAGCTCAGAGAAGCAAGCCCCACTGAGTTCAACATGATTCATTCCTAGGTAAGTAATGTATAAGATTGTCACTTAAAGCACAGAAATAGTATCCAAAATCTATTGCTTACAAAAATTAGTGTACAGTATATCAAACAGTGTACCTCCTTGCAGCAAATTGTCTCCAGTTGAGAACTCCATGCATCAATCCCTCCCCATGTGCCATGTCACTTGACTGGGGAACAACAAGGAATACAAGTGTATGAGTGAATACAACTGCCTTAACTAGAGGCAGATATTTCCTGATTTTTACTTTGCTTGACTTATGGAGGAGTATAAAAAGTAATAGGATTCTGGCTAATAATCCATCCATTCATGGACTGGAAGATTCCAAGACTAACTAAAAGCTAGAACATAGCATACGTTTGGAGATCTATCTTATAGATCAGTGATGGCGAACCTTTTAGAGAATGAGTGCCCATATTTCTCACAAAGTGCCAACATAGCAACAGGGGAGGGAGGAAATGATCCCATTGGGCAGAGGGCGGGGTGAACACTGTGCTGGGGGAAAGGAGGAAGTACTTCCTTTGGGCTACTGGGCAGAGGGGTGGGACAAACTGCTGAGGGAGGGAAGAAGTGCTCCCATTGGGCTGTTGGGCAGAGGGTCAGAGTGAACTCTGTACTGGGGCAACCGCATAGGTGCCCACAGAGAGGGCTCCGAGTGCCACCTCTAGCATGCGTGCCATAGGTTCGCCACCACTGGTATAGCTCAAATTAACTGATTGATCATTGTTGCTTTCTGAATTAATGCATATGTATCCTGTCTTCTTCCTTCTTGGGACTTGAAGTGGCACTTGAAGGATACCCGGGAAGAATCAGATCCAGTTATCAGTCAGCTACACATCTGCTTAGCAGCATCAGGGTGGCTCTTTCATGTTCTTTTAAAACAGTGTGAAAGTTCTTTGGCCTCTCCTGGTATAATATACACATGTGGAGTTGATAGAAAACAATATGAGTGTTTATAAATGATTTCCCAATACAACTGAATGTTCTGCAATTTTTCATTTAAAACACTCAGTACTTTCAGGGAGATAGCGATTTTGACTAAAATCTGTTTTTGTACTCTGGTTGGACTTTCTGGTATTTCTTTGTTGCTAGTTCTTGAGCATCACACATGCACACATGTGTGCATAAGACATACATATATACATTTTGTTGGTTTTCTTATGAAAGGTCAATAAAAAGCCTCCAGATTTTTGCATTTCCAAACACTGAGCAGGTGATATATAAGCTACTTGGCCAATGCAAAATGGCTTACTACAAACTCTGCATTGTTTTGTTTTCTGATTGGTCATAGGCAGGTGAGCATGGGCTTATTTTGCATGTCTTGATTGTTCTGAGAGTTTCTCATCCCTAGATGACTGATGTGTTATCAGCTTCTAAATGCAAGCAGGGTATCTCATATAGTCTGATTCTGATGCTGAAGTCAATGTAAATGAATAAGAGAATATTTTCACAAAGAATTCTGGCATGAAAAATCATTGACAAGTGGAGGCATCTTTCAGCACCGTCAGAAACATTTGTGGAAAACTGTAAGACTCCTTGGCTTGGCCTTGCATTTCTAGAGTATGCCGAAAGCAATCTGACATTTTCCAGCAATGATATCAGAGGGGGACAACTTTTAAAGGTGCTCAGGAAAGGAAGCATAATTGAGTGTTACCCAATATCAGGGGACCAACTAACAGTTCATTCACACAGCATGCTTTTTCCATCAAGGGGCTTCCCACAGTTGTTAATAGCAGTTTCCTCATCTGCACCAAATGTCTTTGCATTGGAATACCATATGTAGGAATCCTGATGAGAATTGTCCCATGATGGGAAAAACATGCAGTATTAGAAAGTAGAAGAAAGGCAAGGCTATTACAATAATATCTCTAGCAAGGTAGTGCAACAAGAATGGTAATACAGTGGAACCTCGATTATTGTAATTAATGCATTATCTGGGACATTTCTTACAGTGAAAATTACTTTAACTGAATTTCCCATAGGAATGCATTGAAAACCAAAATACATTAACTAAAATTCAGTTTAGCATGGAAAAATTAATTCCATTTTTTCCTGTAAACTGAGCCACTATTTTCTATTGATTTCCTTTTGTTATGTGATTTTTATGTTAACCGAGCAGTTTGTTAACCGAGGTTCCACTGTATGGTTTTCAGTTCTAGAAATGTATGTTGGAATTGTGTTAGTAAAGGCAAAGGTTTCTCTTGCTCGAAACCAGTCATATCCAACTCTAGGGGTCAGTGCTCATCTCTGTTTCAAAGCCGAAGAGCCAGCGCTATCTGCTTCTGCAGATGTTTCCATGGTCGTGTGACAGGCATGACTAGACACCAGAGTGCATGGAACGCTGTTACCTTCCCACTGAAGTGGTCCCTATTTATCTACTTGCAATTTCTTGCTTTCGAATTTAGTATATTAAGCCAAAGTTTTAGGCTTATTTTTTTTTGTCCCTGGTCAAACCAGGATAATACTATATAAGTTGCAAGATATTTCACAATGCTACAGGAGGGGATATGCAAATTCAGCATCTAGAAATATTCTTGATTAACAGAGAACTTAATTTTTTTAAGAACAGACCACAGTTAATGTGATAAGGGTTATACTCGCGGTGTTTTGATAAAAGAGGAAGGGAAATATTGGACAGTGGGAAAGAGTGAGAACAAAAGAACATGAAAGCTAAGCAGAGAGGAAAGAAAAAGAGGGCAGAAAACAGGGTGGGGAAAGTGTGTGTAAGTAAGAAAATACACAAGCAAACATTAGAAGTAAATTTGTAGATTGCAACAGAATGTGAATTCTGGAGAAGTTTATAGAATATGTAGTCTTGTCCTGAAAGCTGTTACTTCATCTATGACATGTTGCTAAATGATATTTTTCCCCAAGCATCCAAGTTCATGTTATTTCAATGCAGATATTGCTGTTCATTACCATCATGACCATAGAAAAGGCTTTTGTTCAAACTGGTCTATTTCATCTGTATTTCTACAGCTTGTTGTGTATGATTTGAGAAAACTCACTGGCTTAACCACTGAGTAGCCAACTACAGTAATACCTCATATAACATTAGTATCGAATAACACTAAAATCGCATAACATTAAGGAATCTGGGGGGAAGAATTGCATCAGATAACATTAAGATCCTATGGGATGCTTCAGATAACAACCGCTAAAGCCTGTGTGGTTACAATGTATCTCTATGGATCCCATAGGATTTTAACATGCATCAGATAACACTAAAAATCATATAACACCAAGACTTGTGGAACCAGGTTTTAGTGTTATATGAGGTTTTACTGTATATGCTACAGATAGCACATCATTAGAAGATGAAATAACTTAAGTTCTGAAAGACATTTGACTTTCACAGCATGAACCTTCAGCACCCCATAGCCTGCAAATCAGCATACAGTACTCTGTATAGCAATCGCTGGTTTCATTTGCAGGAAAGATTGCTCAAACACAAAGGATTGCCAACATGATGTCTGAAATGCTAACGTGACTTCAGCTGATAATGCCATGATCATTATAATATATTGACCAGAATCCTATTGATGTTTGTGTGAGCTTCTATGGCTAACTACTGCTAATTGACAAGGTGCTAGGGCAGTGATGGTGAACCTTGGCACTCCAGGTGTTCTTGAACTTCAATTCTTAGAAGCCCTGATTAGTGGAGTGCTGAATTGGGCTTCTAGTAATTGAAGTCCAAGAACACCTGGGGTGCCAAGGTTCACCATCAATGTGCTAGGGGAGGTCTTGGTTGTGTGCCTGAATAGGCACCTGCTTGCACACTTAAGATTTGCCCCATCACTTCATCAATTATCCACAGTTAGCTGCACCAAGCTAGGCAAACCTTACATGAACATCAATAGGATTCCTAGCTTGGCCCTAAGTAACATGTGACTGAGGCATGCTTATTGCAAGTTATGGTAGGGCAAGGGTGGCCTCCCTTGGTGCTCCAGCAGGTGTACTGACTTGGGCTTCTGGTAACTGAAGTACAGGAACAACTGGAAGGCTTCCTCTCCAGGAGGGCGTCTGCCTCATCTGAGCCTCATTTTATTTGTGGAATGGGGAGGGCATCCTACTTCTTTTCCTTGCCTATGACCTTATAAGCATTATTTTCCTGTTCATTCCAGTGTAGTCAAGAAATGTGCTACAATTTACAGATTTTAACAAACGTTTGCAATTTTTCTTACTCTCAGTGAAACAGCATCCCTCAACAGACTGAAGGAGTTGTCAACTTCTGAGATTTTTTTACTCCTACAGAAGAGCAAAAAGACCATGGAGTTCTCTCTCACCCACCCACACACCCAGCAAAAGCATTGACCAAAAATGTGTCCCCACCCCACCCCACAAATATTTAGTATTTTCTGCTGCAAATGTGTATTTTGCATTTTCAAGAATGGTCCAGAAAAGTGGAAACACACACAAAACCTCTTGTACTGCTGTCCAGTATGGGGAAAATGTTTGAAATATTTCAGTCTACATGTGTGAAATAGGTAAAGACTGACACCATTATAATGCTCTCCAAGCTGTGCAGAATATCAATATTTGAAATGTTCTAAGAACTGGAAATATGGTTGCGGTTTGAACATCTTGTATGTTGATCCCAATTTTTCTATTCCATAATGATTGGGGGTAGAGGCATTGAATAAACTCAATCAAAATGCATCATTGCTCAGTATCACAAATAAAAAACTGTACTTGGCAGCTTTTCCCTTAAAGCACCTCTTAATATGTATTGTCAAAACGTCTAAAGATGTCTCTCACTCATAAGCATTTAATTATTTGTGACACTCAAACTAATATTCAGAGCTATGGAGAAAAATAATGGTATTAAATATTTCTCTTGTCAAAAGGTAACAAAACATTGTCTACATGGCACACTCTTCATTACTTTCATGTAGTTTATTTCTGGCATCTTTTTTTAATGATGATGGGATTGAATGAGGTTTCTGACATCTGTATCGTGCTCTTTCATTTTGCATTTCACTTTGCATTTATTTATTTATTTCTGTGTACCCTTTCATTGTTATTTATTTGTTTTAAATGGTTACATCCTGCCTTATTTTCCGAAAACAACCGCAGCTCCAATAAAACCTCGTAATTCAAAGCATTTGAAACTGTGGCAGAAAAACAACAACCTGTTTTCTTAAAAAAAAAAAACCAAGAGCAAGAAAGAGAGCTCTCAGTTCTCCTTTGAGCCATCAAAGGCCTGAGCTAAACAGTCGAACTTTTCATATCTTCCAGAAATGCAGTTTAAGAAGAGCCTTATGGGCTTGCCTTCCATGTGGTAATTCCAGAGATTTTAATCTGAAACTGAAGATATCATAGAATCATAGAATAACTAAATTGGAAGGGGCCTTTTAGGCCATTGAGTCCAACTCCCTGCTCAGTGCAAGAATCCAGATCAAAGCAAATATAACAGATGGTTGTCCAATTCCCTCTCAAACGCTTCCAGTGTTGGAGCGCTCACCACCTCTCGAGGCAGTTGGTTCCACTGTTGTACTCCTCTAACTGTTAGGATATTTCCCCTCATATTCAGCTTATATCTGGCTTCCTTTAGTTTGAGACCGTTATTACGCTTCCTGCACTCTGGGATGACTGGTGGCCACTGAAACTGGGTCCTGTAAGACTGTACAGTTGTACCTCGCTTAAAGAGCATAATGCGTTCCATAGGATTGCTCTTTAAATGAGTTTGCTCTTTAAGCGAAACACCATTGTAAATGATCGATTGGGGGCGGGATTGTGAACCCCGATTTATTTGTTAAGTGAGTTTTGGGTTGGTTTTATTTGTTAAGCGAAGCGAACATTCAGAGAAAATTCTGCCTTTTTAAGCGAGGCGCTCTTTATGCGAGGTTTGACTGTATTTAAAAATAAAAGGATTCTGTGTGAAGAAAGGAAAGGAAAGAGAGTTAACAGTACTAGAGAGATGAGTCACTTATTTTCATTAGGTAAAGGTAAAAGTCTCCCTTGTTTGAAAGCCAGTCGTGTCTGACTCTAGGGGGCAGTGCTCATCTCCATTAACAGCCAAAGAGCCAGTGCTGCCTGCATCTGCAAACGTGACTAGACATGGAATACTGTTTTACCTTCTCACCGAAGTGGTGCCTATTTATCTACTTGCAATTTCTTGCTTTTCTTATGATAGGATGGCAGGAGCTGGGACAGAGACAGGAGTTCACTCCATTGTGCAGCATTCGGGTCTCAAACTGCTGGTCTCCTAACCTTCTAGTCATCATGTTTAGCATCTTCACCACTAAGCCACTGCAATCCCCTTTTCTTTTCATTTCCATCATTTAAAACATATATGTACTTAAGGGTGGTCCTCGTTTTGGCTGCTTAAAACCAGCATGGCTTACTTTGATTTTAGCATTGACTGTGGCACAAGGATGGGAGAGCTTAGGCCTGTGTTCATAATGCTGTGGGCATGCTCTTTATAGTCTGTTAATGTGCACACAGCTCTTTCAACCAGATTTCCATATCAGCCCCTTGCTGTGCTGTAGAACACATAATTTTGTATTCCAGAGTTATCAAGGCTAAACTCCCTCTGGGTAGGGTTGCAAAGAAGTCTTGCTTCAGACACTGGAGAGCTGCTGCTAGTCAGTGTTACTGATGCTCAGCAACAGACCAAGTCATTATGAGGTATCTTCCACTTCATTTTTAAAAGACATTGTGAAGACCAAAAGATCTTCTCTAGAAGTATTCTCAGGTTCAAGAGGAGCTAGAATTTGGGAAAGTTAGCCAGATTCCTATTGTGCTACAGGACTACACCTGAGCCCTTTTGGCACACAAAGTCCTCCTGAGCCCCAGGCCAGTATTAATGAAGCTGTCGTCCTCTATTAAGATGGATTCAAGTGGGATATGATCCACTTGGGGGCCATCACCCTGTAGATTTTGCCACCCAAGGCCCATAGCCAGTGGTGTAGTGTGGGCGGGCAAGGGGTGGCCTGCCCCAGGTTGCACTTTCCAGGGGGAGGGAAAATGTTCCAGCGGGAGGCGGGGCACGTGGTCCAGCCCAGGCACATGGTTCAGCCTGCTGGTTGCCCTGTGTCAAGGGAAGCCACCACATCCCTAGGGAAGGTGGAGGAGGAGGGCGGAGAAGAGGGTTTGGAGGGTGTGTGACCAGGGGTGGGGAAGCGTCTGTTAGCACGCGCACGCTTGCTCACACCCACAGGTGTGCTCGGAGGAAGCCACGTGGGCCTCCTGTGCAGTCATTCCAGGCACGGAAGATCTCACAGCTCTGTGGTAGGATTTATTTATTTTATTGGGGGAGGGCGAGGGAAAGAGTGAGGACAAGACTTTGCACCCCAGATTGAGAAAGAGAGAGAAATCTTCTCCCCTCACTTGTGCACATCTTACCAAAAGCAAGAAACTTTCCCATCCCCTCATCGGCTTCCTTGCGTGGCTTCTGCAACTTATCCTGGCAGCAGCTGCTGCTGCGGGGCAACTTTGGTTTCTCCAAACCTTCTTCGCCTTGGCCGGATCTCTGCGCACCCTTGCCTTGCCCTTTGCGCTGTGCTCTTAGGCGCAGAATGACTGCTTGGTAAGATGTGCACAACTGAGGGGAGAGGATTTCTGTCTTCTGTGCCTGATTTCAAAAGAAAACAATCAAATCAGCACTAAAACAGAGGAAGAAGAGAAAGCCCCATTAACACGATCTTCCATCCTTCTGCCACCAATGTTGGACAGTAGAGGTCTTGCAGAAAAATCCCAAAGGAGGACGCCATGTAAAAGTATTAATACAGCAATTAGTACAGCTATTGTTGTTTAGTTGTAGTCGATTCTGACCCTTCACGACCCCATAGACCACAGCTATTAATATTAATTAATAGTATTAATTAATTAATTTAGTAAGATGTGCACAACTGAGGGGAGAGGATTTGACTGAAACTGTCAAAGTGTTACATGTGGCCAACCCTCCTGTTTGGATGTGAGGCTTCGGACTATTAAGAACAAGATGCTCAGTAGAATAAATGCTTTTAAAATCTAGTCATATGGAAGAACCCTTCGCATCCCATGGATTGTTAGAATAAAAACTGAAGATGTACTCCACTGGATAAGAAAACAGAAAGAAGTACGGTACATACTTGGTTACCTGGTTAATATGTTCTTCACATGTCTAGTTTGATGTGGTGGATCGAAGCATTTTCTCCCACTGTTTCTGATCTCTGAGATTTTAGCAGCCTCTCGCCATCAGGTGGTCCTACTGCTACTGTAGCAGGGTCCAATGGTGCACAGGGGTCAGCAGTTCGATTCCTGAGTACTGCAGGACGGAATGAGCTCCCGTCTCTGTCCCAGCTCCTGCCAACCTAGCAGTTCGAAAGCAAGAAATTGCAAGTAGATAAATAGGGACCACTTCGGTGGGAAGGTAACAGCGTTCCATGCACGGTGTCTAGTCATGCCTGCCACATGACCATGGAAACGTCTGCAGAAGCAGACAGCGCTGGCTCTTCGGCTTAGAAACAGAGATGAGCACTGACCCCTAGAGTCGGATACGACTGGCTTTCGAGCAAGGGAAACCTTTACCTTTACTTAGCCATTTTAAACACAACAACACAGCTGGCTGAGCTCATGTCAAAGTTGCCCATGTTAGAGCAATGCACTGCCAAGGTGCATTGCCCGAGTACCCAATCCCACGTAGCTGACCTGTGGTTCCAGAATGGCAAACCATTCCAGACTGCTAGCCGACACCTTTGTGGCATGGTTGAGCCTGCCAGGGGAATAAATCCTCACCACCATAGCTGTCGGATGGCCAGGGTCACGTGAGGCAGGTTTTGCAGCAGAGAAAGAAATAGAGCTGATTATGAAGAAATAATATAATAAAACCTTGGACACATAGTTTCATTATGACAAATATAATAGTCTGCAATACATAATTAAAGGGGAGATTGAGGGTAAACATGGAAGAGGTAAAAGACAGATTTCTTGGATGAATAACATCAGCTGGGCCTTAATAAGGAACAGCTAATCCACTCTGAGTGATAGGTAGAGATATGCCATGATGTTAGCCAAACTCAGCAACTGAGATGTCACCCAGAGAGAGAAAGAGAGATACATGAAAGATATGTTGCAATAAGATTTTGGCCATTTATTTTAAATCGTTCATTGCTTGCTCTTATTTGACATTTTCTTAATGTTGCTTACTCTTTAAAAAAAATGTTACTAATGTCTTATTATTATGTTAGCCTTAAGCATTTTTTAAAAAGACACTTTAAGAAGAATAAATATTGCAGCGTAACTACACAAGAGGATTTTGGTCATTCTTCCCAAAGAATTGAGAGGAGACGCAGCCAAAAGGATAAGGCCACAGCTCTTCTGAGATCAGAAGGAAATGCTGTAGGCCATACAACAGAAGTCCTCAGAACCCAGTTTAGCATTTCAAAAGAATTTCTAGATAATATTTCAGCAAGAAGGATGCATGAAGAATAAGGAGGGTAGGCTCCTTGGAGGCTTCTGGGAGAGATCTTTTCTGTGCCTCCACTGTGATCCATAGTGGCGAAATAATGGCATGAGCCCAGGGCCTTATCAAGTAGGCTATGGGTTTGGAAATGGAAAACATCCTGCGGCATGAATGCTAAATGTTACGGAAGCCTCCTACTAGCTTTTTGAAAGGCAGCCTCAAATCTGACTTTTGTATGGGCCGCGGTGGCTTAGGGTTTAAGAAGCTCACCTTGTTAGCTGGAAGGCCAGCAAATTGGCAGTTTGAGACCCGGGTACTGCATGATGGATTAAGCATCTGTCTCTATCCCAGCTCCTGCCAACCTAGCAGTTCGAAAGCAGGAAATTGCAAGTTGATAAATGGGGACCACTTCGATGGGAAAAGAAATTGGAGACATGAAAGGAGCCTCATTCGGACATCCCCTGAACAGAGTTTCTCCAGCAAAAATCCTTTCAACACAGAATAATTTCTGACACAAAATTATTATCTGATCTTTGTGACTCTAGTTACAAATTCTAATTAGAAGTAAAGAATGCCTAAAATGCATGGAAGTCTGAGATGAAACTTGGGGAAAATTTTTGAACAGGTATAAATAATTCAGCTTGACAGACACAGATGAGAAGCAGCAATTTGGCAACCAAGTTCCATTTAGCATATCTCTACAATATTTTTCCGATGAGGTGTGCGGGGCTTAGGTTTGATCACTTTCCCTCCCCGATTGGGTATTTTAAAAACTAAAGTATCATGTTAATGGATGGAACATTTTTTAAATTAACATTGTTAATTGATATAGAAACCTGTATTAAAGAGACACAAACATTTTTAGATTGTATAGATTTTAATTAATTTAATTAGATAACTGAACAACAAAGAATATTTTAGCCTCTCTCGCAAAAGTAGAAATATATGCTATCCTCAGTAACGAACAGTAGATGATTATGAGTCTGTATGAGGTGGGGAGTATTGAAAAGATAGGAACAGTTGGATTTACAGCCAGACAAATCAATGAATGTGTTCAGTTTCAGCTTAGAAAACGGTTCTTGCAATTTCAAAAATCTAGGTTTATATAAGTTTAGTAATAATTAAAATACTTGTAAAATACTGTACAATATCTACTCAGATGGAAAGTTTGTTTTCAGTGGAGGATTTTTCTCATAGAACAGCTATGATATTATAGTGTTAATGTTTTGTTTGATGGTCAGTAAATAAAAAGCTTAGTTTCGTGTAATATTTTGTATATAATGATTTGTAATAAATATGTCTTCTTCGCATGTTTTAAATACTGGCAAATCACATGACATGGGGTGCATCTGTGTGTCAGAAGATTGTCTTGTGCCTTGGCCCATATCAAGACAAAATGTTTTTTATTCTGTTTTTTCCCTTCTGTTTAAGTTCTCTTCTTAAAACCCTTGCTTCATGTTAAGCGCTCGGTACGCACTATTGGTTTAAGGGGCTGTGGTGGCTTAGAATTTAAGATGCTAAATGTGATGATCAGAAGGTCAGCAGTTTGAGACCAAAGTGCCGCACGATGAAATGAGTTCCTGTCACTGCCCCGGCTCCTGCCAACCTAGCAATTTGAAATCAAGAAATTGTAAGTAGATAAATAGGTGCTGCTTTGGCAGGAAAGGTAACAGCATTCTGTGTGCTACCACATTTAGTCATGCATGCCATATGACCACAGAAATGTCTGCATACACAGACAGTGGTGGCTCTTTGGCTGTAATCGGAGATGAGCACTGAACCCTAGAGTTGGATACGACTGGCTTTCAAGCAAGGGAGACCTTTACCTAATGGTTTAAAACCCTGGCAGGCTTCAGAAGGAAGATGCACATGATTTAGGGGAGAACAGTAAAATGGGAGATTTTGCAAAGAAGATATAAAATCTTGTACAGTACTTCAATCCTTCTGCACAAACCATAGACTTAAGAAAGGGACATTGTTTAAAGGTATAGCACTTGCTTTTTGCATAAAAAGCCAAAATTCTGTCCATAGCTTCTCCAGGTGTGACTTGAAGAAACTTCTATGAAATATTGAACAGCAGCTGCCAGCTCATATCCATAAGAGGCGAGAAAAGTGTAAATGCCCCAGGTAACTGGACTGCAGCATCCAGCAGTTGTAGCCACTCGGTCAACGCTAGGAGCTAAAATTCAGCAACATCTATAGACATGTGTTTGTGTTTCTATGGTGCTCTAAGGCTGATCTTAGAACTTTCTGGTTGTTAATTGCCAACAAATCTTGGTTTTCCAGTGCCTTTGATGGGCACATCCTAAGCACTTGTCTGCCATGGGATCAGGATGAAAGACAACTGCCAGGAGCCCCACTGACCCAACCAAATTTGGTTTCTCAAAGATTGGCAGTGCCAGCTATTTGTTCTAGGAAAGCAATCTGAAACATCCATACCAGAAGCGACATGTTTCCTACAGAAACCGTGTAGTTCAATCCTGGATATGAAATCTGTGGATATAATAATTTCTTGTCAGAGATTACTCTGGGTTGAAAGTATTTTTAGGGGACACCTGAACGAGGCTCCTTTCATGTTCCAAAGTGCAGCTCTCGGGTATCTCCAGCTCAGCATCTTAACCACTAAATCACCGGGGAGCTGCTGTGGATAAGAGGAGGAGATTGGAAATATTGGGTATTTGTTTAGACACAAATTGTACCTTTTGAGACTTTGCTGCTCATGGATTATGGGAGTCATAATAAAAAACTAGGCATTTCCCATGTTTTGTGAACATAAAAAAAGAAAGGAATTATTCAATTGAGGCACTTTGGTTCCCCCGGGGAAGCTTATTCAGCACCTATTTTATTTCTTTGGTGCTTGTTTCAGATATTTTATTTCTTTCTCTTTTATATTTTAAAATAAAACATTGGGAAGGGTTAAGATCTGGAGGAGGAAAACATGTGGCATTTGAAATAGTTAATTGAGTTATCCTGCTTCTGCTGTCAGATGCTATAGCAAATTTTAAAGTGTCTTTGTTTCAGTTGTGAGGATATGTTTGTGCGTGTTTTGATAGTAGTTTAATTAGAGAATTATAGTGTGTGAGCATGTGTTTTTGGTAACATTTTAATTACAGAATTGTATTGTATTGAAATTTCTGCTTGCACACAGCACTGGGAAATGCTTGTACGAAGGGCATAGCTATAAACTTACTGTAAATGATTGAATCAATAAATGTTGTTTTCCTCAATCTAAATAAGAACAAAGCAGTGGTGGAAACCGGGAGACAGCATATAAAAATGATACAGCTAAATTAAATAACCTACCACTGCAATTGTTTAAAAAATAATTCAAAGGAGAAACTAGGTAAAAGCTAAAGGATCTGAAAGGACCAACAGTGGACCCTCTATAAAATAAAATGATGTATACGTGAATGTTTGAATCACATGGTTGTTTTCCTGTAAGACAAATAAAATACAGTATGCTTACATTTTAGTAGCTCAGGTAGCAAACAAAGCACACTTGCTGACTAAGAAGAACAAAGTGGCTAACTGCTAGGCTTTCTTTATTTGTATTGGAGAGTTGCACAATTTAAAATTATGAATGTACAGCGTGGCCCATAAGTCCTTACCCATCCATATGTATTATAATTTTCCTTTTTCTTTTTTCAGAGAAATATGGGCAATTTAAGCCCACGTACACTTGAAGAGCATATTGTGACAAGTAAGTGGGTACATGAGCGCAAGAATACTGGTGACACCCTGGATACAAAAAGTGGCAAATTTAGAGAAAAATCCAATAGGTACTTACAGGCCATTCTGTATAGGAAATATAGGTAACACTCAAAACAAATTAAAATGTTAAAATAATTAGGCTGTTTTTGATAAGAAGCAGCCTACTCCAATAGCATTATCTTGCTAGTCTACGAGATCTTTTTTTTGTACACATGGTGGAACATAACTTGCATGGACATTAATGTTGCATCGACTGCATTTCTCCACATTCACAGAATGTTTGTCCTTTATCTGAGCAGCTTCCATTTTACTTGATTATTCTATGGTTTTCCTACTTCATTTTGAAGTCTATTATGTGACTTCCAGATGATCCAGCCAGAATCTTCTTCTGGTGGGAGACATAGAAAAAGTCTCCCTGAATCGCCTAGAGAGTGCATTGAGCACTGTGAGGTGGTATATAAGTGTGATTGCTTTGCTTTGCTTTTCTCCTTTCTTTCTAGAAGTGTTGGCCTGTAAACTGCAGATATTAACATATGGGTGGTTGTCTGTTTGTTTGCTTTTGCAGGAGAGACAAATTTTTCATGGCTGCCCAGTTCCACTGGAAGAATTTGGTATAACTGTGTTTGATATTTCCATTTATATTATTGAAGTGCAGTCAAAAGAGTGATCTATTATTTTGTTTCTCAAGAGCGATGTACAGTTCTAGCCAGTCATTGGTAATCCTTGACTAAATGGTAATGTTACATTTTACAAGAGACACTTAAGAACAGTTCTAGGAGTCGTGGTGAATGTGTCTAATGCATGGCAATGTTTATATCTTCTCTCACGCTTTGGCAAATTGCTTGAACCATGAGGAATATAAAATAAGGTCCCTTTTAAAGGTTGTACCAATTTAACTTTGTATCCACTCTCGTTACATTTTTGAAAAATCCAAATAAAAATCAAACTGATAGAGTGTTTGTTTTTAACTCCATATGTTTGCACTGTTAAAAATAAGGAAACTGCTGTTACAAAGCTGATGCTCTAAATCTAAAAGGAGCTGTATTTTTTAAGTTACAGAGTGAGCATTTTTAAAGAAGTCCCCTAAATCCCTCAGAAAGTGAAAAAAAGAGGAAGTTGTGGACATTTTTAAAATGCCATGGACTGCAGTGGCTCAGTGGTTAAGACACTGAACTTCACAACTGGAAGGTTGGCAGGTCAGCAGTTCAAGGCCTGAATGGTGCATGACGGAATCTCATCTCCGTCCCATCTCCTGCCAACGTAGCAGTTCAAAAACAAGAAATTGCAAGTAGATAAATTGGTACCATTTTAGTGGGAAGGTAAACACTGTTCCATGCACTCTGGTGTCTGGTCATGCCTGCCACATGTCCACAGAAACATCTGCAGTTGCAGCCAGCCCTAGCTGTTTGGCTATAAACAGAGATGAGCATTGAACCCTGAAATCGGATAAGGCTGGCTTTGGATAAAGTGCAACCTTTACTTTAAAAATGCTACTTTTTGCAAGAAAGACAAAAAAAAGGGGGGGGGGCTTTTAAATCTCTGCCAATTATTGAGATACACATATTGTCCTGGATTACAAATCTGCTCGGCTGACTTGAACTTTGGGGTTGAACTCATATAAAATGCTCTGTCCACATCACCTCTATGACCTGCTCTTTTCTTTTTTTTGCATAGGCATTCATAGGCTTTGCTAGAGTTAGCTTACTGTATATCTCTCCTGTGTAGTATCTCTGTTACTTTTTTTTTTTTGCATTATTTTGGATCCCATTTGATTTGCTGTTCTTTTGTATACCCAGTGTCATAACAGCATCTGTTCAAGAATGCAGGCTACTCCCAGACAGTCTAAATTTTGATAGTGATGGGAACACAAGATTGGTGATAGGAAATAACCCTTATTTCTCCACCTGATCTGTGGCAGGGTGATCTGGTTGAGGAGTCATGGTCGCTTAGTGGTTAAAATGCTGAGCTTGAAGACCGGAAGGTCAGCGGGACAGCAGTTTGAGACCTGACTGCTGCATGATGGAGTGCGCTCCCATCGTCTGTTCCAGCTCCTGCCAACTTAGCAGTTCAAAAGCAAGAAATTGAAAGTGAAGAAATAGGTATCGTCCTGGTGGGAAAGATAACAGCATTCTTTATGCTCCAGTCATGTCTAGTCATGCCTGCCTTATGACCACAGAAATCTCTTCAGATGCAGACAACATTGGCTCTTTGGTTGTAAATGGAGATGAACATCTCCCCCTACAGTCAGATACGACTGGCTTTTGAGCCTGAGACCTTTACCTAGATCTGGCTAATTCTAGCAAGAAGGGTTGGTTTTGATTTTGAAGATGTTTATAGAGAAAAGAGATCAATCTTCATTTTTTTCTTGTGCTATTGATGAGAACTTATATAATGGAAAGATGCATAGAGGAATCTATATAGTAGGGGGAAACACACACACAAAAAATGAAAATATTTGGATGTTTTAATTCACAGACTAATATGCAAATTAGAGTGAATATGCTTGCAAATTAATATATGTAATGTTGGCATAGACAGGAGGAAAGGGTGATTTGTCCTTCCCTAGTCTTTATTCAGATACACTATTCCTGCTTCAGTTCAGTTTTGCATTTCTGTTCTTGGGTTTACTAGTGGATTTCTTGATCTTGGTGGATATTTCTTATGCTTCATGTAAAATACAGAACAGTAGTGTGCGAAAGTCTTAGGCTGCTACCAGCTGTTTTTGGGAAAATTGAATGAGTGATTGCCCCCCCCCCCCAATATATATGACCTAGCTGTACTATCCAATAAGATGGTTTCACACTAGAGACAAGTTCTTGGTCCATCTCGCCTTATACACCTATTTCTGTTGTCAGCTCACTGACTTGCCCAGACATGCCCAGCAGCTGCTGGAACATGCATGCCACCAGGGGATGTGATTCAGCTGAGGCATAGTGGTAGCTGCAACTGTTATAATGTTCCCATGTAAAATACATTACCCAATTACCGACTGTTTGAACAGCTATAGCATGCCTTAAAATCTGTACATGATTGACAAATTCTGAGTTCAGATTTGGAATCAGCACACTCGTTATCATGTAAATCACATGTGTTATTCTCAATAACAAAATCGTTATTGTGCAGTGTTATAAAAGAAACCGACAGTGTGGCTCTCCTCATACTGAGCATAACTGCACCTGTTAAACTTGGTTGTTGCAAATGGGAAAACATTTTTTCAGTTTGTTTTTGAAGAATTTGCCATAATCAGCATATTTCTTCATATATAGGACAGAAAGAACTTGCAAAAAAAGCACAAATGCAGGCAAAAACAACATTGATTGGTTTCTCCATCCCTAGTGTCTATCCAGGATGGAGAGATCAATGTACCTCTGGTCTGTATTTCTTTTGAATGAATTCCATCCTGTTTTCACATGAATGCATAAAATTACTATTTCAACATGTATTTATTTACATGTGCATTTTGAAGATGCCTGGCCAGGTTATCCTACTATGGTAATAGAATACTATGGTAACAGACCATACTGCCAGTGACTCAATGCCGAGTGTCAGGTGGCGGTTAACCTGACAACCCCGAAGACTAGTGGCTTTGGTGAAGTCCACAGGGAAGGGTGATGGTCCCCCAAGTTGATTAAATCCCACTTGAATCCATCTTGATTGACGGCAGAAGCTTCATCAATACTGGCCTGGGGCTGAGGAGGACTTTGCTTGCCAAAAGGGCTCAGGACCAGAAAATGACAAGCGGAGCTGAATCAAAGGTATGGGTGTCACACTGCGATGCGGAAGGTAGATAAAAGGCCATGGGATTATATTCTCAGGACAGTCTTCATGGCTGATTGCCATGATGATCACCGATATTCGGAATCAAAAATGACATAAGAAATGTATTTTGAATTATCTGAAATTATATGTTTGCAAATATGCACTCATCCAAAGAACACATTTTTAAAACTTATTTGGTAATATATTTTGAGCCAAGTAATGTGTAACATCACTTAAGTGCAAAATCTAATAGAAAGTTACTTTCAGATCTGTGCATTAGTCAGGGGGTCTGGTGGGGGGTGGGGATGGGTTAGGCCAGTTCATATTATAAATCAAAATCACCCATTCCTGAAGTGTATCTATATTGCACAGCTAAACCAGTTCTATACATTTTAATTGTAATGGCTCCACTTTACAGAATTTTTGGACCTATATTTTGGTGAGGTTCTTAGGATTCTCAGTGGCAATTCAAGGGTCTAGACCTGTGATGGTGAAATTTGGCATCCAGATGTTCTTGGATGTCAATTCCCAGAAGCCCAAGCACCCTGTGAATCCACACGAATGGGTTTACTGCGATTCATCTGGCCTGCGCTGCCCTCATCGCTCCCGGAAGAAGTAAAACGCACCTGTATGGGTGCATTTTACTTACTCTTCAAGGAGCTATGAGGACAGCAGTAAACCAATTCGTGTGGATTCACAAGGTGCTTGGGCTTCTGGGAACTGAAGTCCAAGAACATCTGGAGTGCCAAGGTTTGCCATCACGGGTCTAGATCTTTGGCTGTCCAGGTGTCCTTGAACTTCAGTTACCAGAAGGCCATGTCAGTACATTTGCTGATCAGGGCTTCTGGTAATTTAATTTAATTTAATTTAATAGATTTATATACTGCCGTATCCAAAGGACTTTGGGCGGTGTACACAGTTAAAACCAATATAACAATTAAAAAACCCTTAAAAACCCTTAAATTGAAGTCCAAGGACATCTGAAGGGCTGAGTTTGATGAACCCTGGTCTAGATTATAGTTCTGTACTGCAAAATCCGATGACATTTAATGTACTGAAGTGTGCCATATAAATGTACTTCTAAAATGGTCAGATCTCTATAAAGGCAGGTAACTTCAGGGTAGCTGAGAATCTAAGAACTAATACCTGCATATTCTCAATGCAGGCCTGCTGGATTATGAGAGAGATGTTGGATGGATATGCTAAATCTCCAACACAATGTAACCCATGTAGCTTTTTTTTAAAAAGGTCCCCCAAAACTTACTAGTGGATGCTGAAATACCAATGGTTTTGAGTGTTTTCATTGTTGAAAGATGTGCAAACTAAATAAAAATGGCACCTGTGATTGAGAGATATTTGCATTTACTGTATTTGGAAGTTAGCTGTTTCCAAACTATCCTTCGGCAGCAGTTTCTCTTTGGCTATTGGAAAGGGAGGCATTCAATTTGTTGTGATCTCTGTCACATCATGAATGCTGAAGCAGAAGAGTTTTAATGCCCCAGGAGGTTCACCACTTCAGCAGCCCATGTAAAAATAATGTCATAGCATCTCTTTCTTTGTATTGCACCTCTCAGAACTTGTCAGCTACCAGTTAGGTTGGCTGGAGGATTCTTGGAGTTTTAGTCACAAAAAGTAACTTTTTCAAATCTTAAAGAACTCTCAGTAACATTACTGAGATGTCTGGATTTTCCTTGAAATTCATAATGGAGTTTTGTGGCCTCAACAGGCTTACCTCTTCATTTATTTTCAGACAAAATTCATTAATAGCTTAAGGCAGGGCCATAGGTATTGGTGATACAGGCTTCAGTCATCCACAGAGAGGAATGAGGAGCAGGGTGCTGAAGAAGACCAGTGAGTCATACATCTGATTAGCTGAAGGAAATCACCTTGTTTATTCTTTCTTCTTCTTCTTCAGCTGTATCTGAATCCAAATGTTGCCTATCATCATGGCAATAAGCCATGAAGACTGTCCTAAGAATATAATGCAGTGGCCTTTCATCTGCCTTCCACATTGCAGCAGTTCCACGAATCATTTTCTGGTCCTGAGCCCTTTTGGCATGCAGAGTCCTCATTGGCCCCAGGCCAGTGTTGATGAAGCTGCTGCCCTCCATCAAGATGAATTCAAATGGGATTTAATTCACTTGGAGACCATTGCCCTTCCCTGTGGATTTCGCCATCCAAGGCCGTTAGTCCTCAGGTCTGTAAGGTTAGTTAACCTCCATCTGACACTTGACATTGTGTCACTGGCAGTATGGTCTACTCTATTACCTTAGCAGGATAACCTGACCAGACTAGGTTGTTTATTCCTACAATTTGTTTACAGGTTGGTAGTAAGGAACTGCTGTTTGCCCTCCAATCCATGTTGCTTGAAATGGTAGGATATTTGAGATGTCCTGAGATTTAATGTGTGGGGTAGAATTAAAATGAAGTGCAATAGAATTGCCCTGGAATTATAGCTTGAATTGGGGCAGGAAATGACATGTTAAAAAAAAAGATGTATGACGAGCATGCAGAAGTACAGTCAGACTTTGCTGGACTGGGATTCAGTTGCGCTTAGAGTAAGCCATGCCTCATGCCATCATGAGAGCACATGGCCCACTGGAAAAGCTCACACTGAAATATAACAATTTTACTAAAGGGAAGATGACTGTAACTTTGTGACCTGTGTGTTCACTGGGTTTGCTCTCCGTGCACTCTTCGGTGATGAACAACTTCCAGGCCACTGCTTGCTCTCTCTCTTCTTGTGATTCTTTTATCTTTAAGCTTGACTTAGCCAAACTTTCATATATAGCACATGTCGCAAAGTCAAATAAAGGTAGTTCAGATAGTGGCCATGTACAACCTGTCCTCCACAGTCAGACATTGTGTGACCACCAAACTTGGAAGAATCTCACTCATTTTTCTCTCCAGTACAGCTGCTAACCATGGTGTGCGCGTGTGTGCTTGCTGTTTTCCTAGCTTTAAGATGTTGGCTTTTATTTTGCTACTACTAACAGATAGGGACTACAGTGGTTCAAGTGGATAAGACACTGATTGGAAGGCAGCAGATCAGCAGTTCGATACCCAAATACTGCAGAACAGAATGAGCTCCCATCTTTGTCCCAGCTCCTGCCAACCTAGCATTTTGAAAGCAAGAAATTGCAAGTACAGTTGTACCTCGCTTAAAGACCATAATGCGTTCCACAGGATTTCTCTTTAAGCGAAACACCATTGTAAATGACCAATTGTGGGCGAGATTGTGAACCGTGATTTATTTGTTAAGTGAGTTTTTGGTTGGCTTTATTTGTTAAGCGAAGCGAACATTCAGAGAAAATTCTGCTCTTTAAGCGAGTTACTCTTTAAGCGAGGCACTCTTTATGCGAGGTTTGACTGTAGATAAATAGGGACCACTTCTGTGGGAAGGTAAACAACATTCTATGCGCTCTGGTGTCTGGTCATGCTTGCCACATGACCACGGAAACAACTGCAGAAGCAGACAGCGCTGGCTCTTCGATTATGAAACAGAGATGAGCACTGAACTGTAGAGTTAGATATGACTAGCTTTTGAGCAAGGGTGACCTTTACCTTTACCTTAACAGCCAATGTGGTGTAGAGATGGACTAAAACTCAGAAAACTTAAGTTCCAATCCCCACTCAGGTGTGGATGATACTCTACTACAGCGTTACCCAGAACACTGGTGGACTTCCATTCCCAGAAGCCTACATCAGTTCATTGGCTGCTCAGTGTTATGGGGAATTGACTTAGGCTTCTGGGAATTGAAGTCCCCAAAACAAAGTTTGGGAATTGCTGCTCTTTTACAATATCAGAGTGGTAAAACGCTCTGTGAACTTTTCGTAATTGCTCAGAATATCCTTGTTGTCATTATTCCCCATCAAGCCAGAACTGAGTTGTAGCTACTGTAACAGGATTCTCAAGGTAAGTGAAGAATTTACCCATGACACCCCCAGTGAGTTTCCACTGCAGAGTCAAAAAATTGAACCCAGATCTCCTGAATCCTAGTACTGTGTGTTGTTCTACCATTACACCATATTGGGTACTCCCAAAAGACCTTAGGATCATCATAACTCAAGCAACTTGACATAACCTAAAAGAAAGGAAACAGAAGAGAAAGAAGGAAGCTGGATAGATAGGCTTAGTTCTGACTTTGTATGAGCGTCATAAATGTTATGTGTATGTTTCCCCCATATATTTGTGTCTGTATGTGTCTATCCTCTCCTTCACTTTTGTTGTCTTAAAAAAAGGAAAAATATTATGGGATCTTTTTTGTTTCTTTTTCTTTCTTGAGGAGGAGGGAAAGGAAAGACACTTCACAGCTTGACAGGTTGGCAAAGATAGAAGAGTTAGATATCTTGGAGAAAAATATATTAGCCCAGCAACAGTATGGGCACATTTTGCTTCTGTTTTCAGGAGTGACGAGGGGAGCGCAGGCCGGATGAATTGGCATTGAGGGTTGGATCCAGCCCACGGGCCATACTTTGGGCACTCTTGGTTTAAGCAGAGAAAATGGTAGCCTAAAATTTATCTCATCCTGTTGCAAAACAGATTGCAGGGCACATTTTACTTCTGCTTCTGGTGGGAGGAACCATGTGACCAGCCCACTGCCCAAAAAGTTTAGGCACTCCTGAATTAGTGGGTCAGAGTGTGTTCAAGTCACATCGTTTTGCTGAATTGCTGGTATCAAGTGGTTAAAAAAAAGGGAGCAATTCAGAGCTATCTGTGGATCCACTGTGCAGAGACTGCTTCATTTTTTTTTACTGTATTTCAGATTGCTCTGGCATTTAAATGCTTGGCTTTTACATAGTACAGCTGACATTATCAAGGTGTGTGTGTGTTGTGCATTTTACAGTGGAAATGTAATTTTCTGTTTCCAGCTGAATCTTTGGGAATGCTGGCATTTTCCATTCCGTCAGACAAATGAATACTCAGTAGGACATTTAGGCCTGTCTTTCTATCTAATCTATCTAATCTATCTCGTTTCTAAAGTGCCCATCACCTTGGCATCTAGGTGTAACGTTCCTGTCCAGGTCTCTTCAGCTGGGATATTTCAGCCAAGTCCTGAGAGAGTTCAAATGCCTGATCAAGCTTGAGCCACTTTTGTAAGAATGGATTCAAAACCCACAGCTGTTGTGATTTCAATCTTGCTGCTCATATTTTACAATGATGAAGAGAGGGGGTTCCCACCCTAAGGCCCATGAGCTGGATCCGGACCACAGTGCCATTTCATGTGCCCCCTCACCCCTCCAAGGGTATTTGAGAAACAAAATGGCCACCCCTTTAAGGCTGTTGGAACAAAATGGCCAACCCCATTGTGCAGGCAGGGCAAAATGGCCATCTGGCCCTCAAAGCTAACTGAGCGAGTGTGACCTGGCCCCTGGCTTGAAAATGTTGGGAACTCCTGATGTAGAGAGTCATCTATACCCTTTGTGGATCCAGATGTTGGTGGACTGCAGTTCCCATCAGCCCTTGTCAGCACAGCTCCTTCTTCTTCTTTCGTATCCTGATCAAACCTTGGATGGCCAAAATGAAACCACTTTCTTGGCTTTGCCATTGGCCAAACTTAAGTCCTTATCGGTACATGTTTCTGGCAGTAATCGGCAGACTAGTTGATGAGCTGGATTCTGAATCTCTCATACTGTGTGTTGTTGTCCACCAGCAGCCCTCACTTGAGCATATTGGTCTTACATTTTGGGACACCAACCCTCAGCCTTTTCAGCCTCCTCCAAGTGACGCACGGGAGGTTGGGTTCCTCAGCTATATTCTCCTTTAATGTTGTTTCTTGTCCAATGAGCTCCTTCCACCATTTTTAATTTGTTTTTGCTCTTGAGTACTCTCAAGAATGTTTGTTCTTGACATAAAGTTCTTTCTTGATCTGGGCCAGTGGACTTGAGGCTTATATTCATTCAGAGGATGTCAAGGGACATTTGATCAAACCAAAGCCAGCATAGCTAAGAATGAGGGATGTTGGGAGTTGCAGGCTAACAGCACTGGGAACGCTTTACTTTTCCCATCCTTTAAATCTGTTGCTATGTATTTTCATGATCCTTTAGCTGTTTTCCATCAAAAGATCTGTATTCCTGCACCAAAATATCCAAACTCTAGTAAGCAAAACACAAGTTCAGCTGTCTGCATTCTTTACCCTTTGTCAATTTTTTAGAGCCAACTCTTATAAGTAGTGTGCTGTACCACAACTGTCTATGATTTCTGAAAACTATTAGTCTGATTGCGATGGAGGGCAAGTAAACTGTTAGTATCCTTTAAATGAGAATAATTTTTACTACTGAACAGATTTCCATAGAGTTGAAATGTGGCATGTTTCTTATTGGCATGCAGGAGTTTCCCATTAAAATTCACTATTTAATACCACAGACCAGAAATGAAGATCAGATTTTCTCCAGCAGTTTACACACATGTAACATTGCCTTGTAAAAGATAAACTTATAGATAGCACCACGCCCAAAATCTTATTACCAACAAAACATTTGGTGTCAAGTTATGAAGACAGTGTAGAAAGAATTTGCTGTGCACCAGGTTGTGTGAATTGATGCACAACAGATAATGTTTATACTGACTTCCTAACTTGAAGCAGTTTAAATGAAAGTTATTCCATTTATATTACACCTGCAGTAGGAGTTTGTCCTATATCAATATATTTTATATGAATATTTCTGTTCATGTTCAAATAAGTTCATTTGAAACATGGTACTAGAGGAGATTTACAGAGAGCATGTCAGAAAGAGAAGTAGAGTTGCAGAGAAAATCAAGTCTGAGTTCTCACTAGAAGCTAAAATGACTAAACTGAGGCTGTTGTACCTTGGATGCATCCTGAAAATGTGATACTGTCTGAAAAAGAAAAAGACTATAATATTAGGTAAAGTTGAATGCACCAGTAAAAGAAGGAGATCTAACATGGTGTGGAATGAGTTTATAAAGTTACAACCTTTAATTTGTTTGCAAGACCTGACAACATTACCATTATCTTAATGATAAAATTTCTTAGAGGTAATTAATTCATAGGATTTCTACAAGTTGGAAATGTTTTGAGTACATATATGAAATCCATCATCCATCCATACATACATACATATGCATACATACATGTGTGTTTGTAATGTATTACCTAATTCCTTAGCATTTCCCAACTGACTACTTGCTGGCTTTGGATAATGGACATTGTAGTCCAACATATCCAAAGTTGCCAGACTGGGGAAGCTGTGTTAAATTCACTATGACATCTTCCTTTCTGTGGATATATTTACAGACTCCCCAAAAGAGTAGATAAAAGGGGGAATACCATATATACTCGATTATAAGTCATCCTGAATATAAGTCGAGGTACCTAATTTGGACTTCTAAAACTAGGAAAATAGATTGACCCAAGTATAAGTCAGGGGTGGAAAAGCAGCAGCTGCTAGTGAGTTTCTGTAATTAAAATACATGAAAATACAGTAAAATTAATTAATTTAGACATTTGCTTGGTTATTTTTTTTTTTGAATGTTTATGTTGACCTGAGTATAAGTCAAGTCCAATTTTGGACCTCATTTGGGGGGCTAAAAAACTAGACTTATATCTCGTATATACAGTAATTCTATCTAGTATAAAAACTGGTGGCATTTTAAAACATTTGTTGTTTTTCTTGGATGGAACCCTATGAATGAGAGATCTCCAAAATATCCTGTCATCAACAGCCCTGCTCAACTCTTGCAAGATCAACGTCTGGTTTTTCTTTAGGGAGTCAATCCATCTAACATTTGGAACACTTGCCTTTGTATAAGTTAGAGCAGAACCTGCTGCGTGTTTGCTCAGAAGTATTGTATGGCTCCATAGTGGTAAACCTTGGCATTCCAGTTGTTCTTGGACTTCAATTCCCAGAAGCCCTGATCAGCAGGTATACTGACCTGGGCTTCTGGTAATTAAAATCCAAGAACAACTAGAGTGCCAAGGTTCACCACCACTGGTATAGCTCATTAAATTCAGTGGCCTTAATTCCAGATATATATGCATAAAGATACTTGGTATGAGGTAGTGGATAGAGTGATGGACCAGAACTCAAGAGACCTGAGTTTGAATCCTCTCTTAGGGACAGACTCACTGAAGTGCCACTGCCTGACACTGATAAAATAACTCCTTAAATATCCCACATACCTTGACAAACCTATTAGGGCCCCTATAAGTTGTTTCTGATCTAATATCATATAACAGATATGTATCTGTAAGATTGCAGCTTTACTGTTAATTAAAAGATCAAAGTACATGGTCAAGATATTTTCATTGCATGCCATTGCCAACTCATACCAGAGTCCTGCCCATTAATTTTATTTCACTGTTGGAGAAATCAGTTTGCCCTCAGCCCTTCCTTGGCAAAAGTTTGCTTTACCTTTCACAGGAAGCAAAGTTCCTCTTATGCATAATCATATATGACACAATACTTCATTTATGTTTCATTAGGGTGGCGCTCAGGAGTGTTTTTTATAAATTCTTAATGGGGTGGCAGGGTGAGTCTCTCTGTAATATCTGTTGTAAGAGACTGGCCATGAGTTTTGGGTTTATTTGATTTTGTCTCTGATATCAGTGCCACTTTCAAGGGATATTGCCTTTGAATGTTTGGGCAAAGACAGATATCATGTCTGAAGAATGGCAGAGGGAATTTGATCATATCTTTGCTCTTGCGTAAACAAATATCCTTTGTTTAGTCTCCTAGATCAACACTCTTAAAGTATTTCAGCTTTAATGGGGCAAAAGCCATTTGTTTAGAACGCCTCTTCACTGGCACTCATGACATCTCACACTCAGAGATGGGAAACGTTATTTTTGCAGACTGTATCTCCCAGAATCCCTCCAACCTTTGTTCTGCCTGTAGCCCAGTGTGAACGTTCAGGGAGGAAAACCTGAACACAACCAAAAGATTAATCAATTTTTATAAATATATTTTTACAAAAGTTTAAAACCTCTCACCCTCCTCCCATAAAAACAATTTGGGAGGAAATGTGGAAGCTTTGGAAAACTAGGAAAACATACCTGTGATTTATTTTATTTTATTTTGAAATGAGTAAAGTGTCTCCAAAGCAAAGTTATGTTCATTCAAATTGTTGTTTATAGCATTTTGTAAAGGTTTGCAGTAAAGCTGTCTACCAAATTGTATAACAGTTAATGCATGTATCGGACACTGAGTCCAAGATGTAGCTCTGTACCTAGTCCATGTTGCCATCCTCTTGGTGGAAGCATCTGCAGTCGCTTCATTATTTAAGGGGTGAAATGTGTAGGGTGTGGCAGTGGAACACAGCACTCTCTTTCACACAACATTTTGTTTGTACAGATCTAAGGCTTTAATTTTTAAAAAAATCCATAAACATTCTAAATACTGTACTCATAAATATCATAAATAGTATGATTTCATATGCTAAAGCAGTAAATCAGTTTAGGTCTGGAATATAAATAGGTACTGCATGTATTTCAGTTTTTCTTAGATTTTCCAGTTTCCTTTTTCACAACCAAGAGAACAGTATCAACAACAGTTTTTCTGGAGACTTTAACATTTTGAAAGTTATATGTCTCTAGATACATGTGCTTTCTAGGAACTAGAAGTCCTTTCAGAGGAATGCACTAGATAGTTCTGCTTGCATCCATGTCTTAGAGCGGGGATGCCCAAACTATGGCCCGGGGTCCAGATCCGGCCCCTACTCCATTCAGCCCATGCCACTCTCTTCACTCCCAGGTGCATTTTACTTCCACTTCTGGGAGAGGCGAGGGTGGCGTAGGCCAGATGAATTGGTGTCAGGGGCTGGATCCAGGGGCCAAGCCGTAGTTTGGGCATCCCTAAACCATGTGACCGGCCTATGGTCCGAAAAGTTTGAGCAGCTCTGTCTTAGAGAGAGAAACTCTGTTATTACATGTTCAATATGTTTGAATGCAGACATTCTCTCTTTGAATCTTTAGCCTGATGATGATGCAGCCGATGAATGACTTCCTATGACAGTGGTGGCGAACCTATGGCATGCATGCCAGAAGGGACATGCACAGCCCTCTCTGTGAGCATGCATGCTGACCCCCCAGCAAGGTGAGACGACCAGACACCCCACACACTCCTCTCCTATACTTCTTATTGTGTATGTGTGAGTGCCCAAGGAGGCAGAGGAGGAGAAGGAGGCACACAGGCACGCACCACATGTGCGCAACATCACAGGCGCACCTCAAGCAGTGCATGTGCAGTGCCTGCCTGCACACTGTTTCCTTCTCCTTGAGCTCTCAGGTTCTAAAAGGTCTGCCATCTCTTATATAGGATGTTGGTTGCTCTTAACTGGGAGGCCTGGGATAGCCACATGTGGCAGGTCACCAGATCTGAACTATACAGATGTTTCATTCCCCTACCTGCTGTTGTTCTCCTGCACAGGTTGGGGATGCCTTTGTAAACCTACCTCACAAATGATAATTTCATTGTGAGCCAGACATTTCCGATATGAGGGTGATCTCTAATCCTCTCTGAACTGACAGCTCAGGATTTTAAACCTACAGCCTGTGGATACAACAAATGGCCAGGATTTACACAAGGAAAGTAAAGGATCACATCAGCTATTATTTTAATCCTTTAATGACACAGAGAGAGGTGAATGACTCTTTATGCCATTCAGTTTCCTCCCCTGTGTATTTGTCAATGACCACGAACAGTCATTTCATAGTCAAAATAACAGTTTTTCTTTTTCTTAATTATTTGCAGGATTGTCTCTGCTGGGGATGACACTTGTAACTTGCCCCAAGATGTCAGCAGCTTAGCAAAGGAGTAGAATGGTAGAACTATCTCCTCCATACTTGTAACAAACTAGAGATGTCTGAGAAATTCAGCATAGCAGTTTTTGGAAAATTGTTGGTTTTGTTACATGCCACTGAGTTACTTCTGTTTTATGGCAACCCTATGAATTAATTTCTTCCAAAAGTTCCTATCAGCAGTTGGTAAAAGGCTTGCATGCTAAGGGCTCGATTTCCTTTACTGAGTCAATCTATCTCATGTTAGGACTCCCCCCCCCCCCCCCCAGTTTCTTTACTTTTCCTAACATTATTTTCTTTTCTTGAGTGTCATCCTCTCTGAAGTCCAAACTAAGCTAATAGCCTCAGCTTAGAGGGACTGTGTTGGTTCAAGTGGTTAAGATGCTGACTAGAGGGTTGGCATGTCAGCAGTTCGAGACCCGAGTACTGCACAACAGAAAGAGCTCCTATCGTTTGTCCCAGCTCTTGCTAACCTAGCAGTTTGAAAGCAGGAAATTGCAAGTTGATAAATAGGGACCACTTCGGTGGGAAGGTAAACAGCATTTAGTGCACTCTGGTGTTGAGGCATGCCTGCCACATGTCCATGGAAATGTCTGCAGACGCAGACAGTGCTGGCTTTTTGGTTGTAAACAGAGATGAGCACTGAACCCTAGAGTCAGATACGAATGGCTTTCGAACAAAGGCAACCCTTCACCTTTACTTAGCCATTTCAACTTCTAAAGATAGTTCTGCCCAGATGGCTCTAGATGTCTTTTAATTTTCTATGGTGCATGGTATCTGTAAAACTATTGTCCAATACCACATTTCAAATAAATTATTCAGCTTTCTTCATGGTCTGACTTTCACATCCATATACCTTTTTACCCAATTCTATAGCAACTGGACTGACCACAGTCCTGGATGCAGTAGTTCCTTTTGATATTTGGCATTTTGGTCAATAGTTAGGAGCTGGTAAAATTTAGAATTGGGCTGTTGTCTTTCAGCTTTCTGTGTGTGTAGCTCAGTTTGACCATGACTACCACAGCTCTGCCCTTTTTTGCCTCTTTGATGACAATGTTGAGATAATTTTTGAGGTTGCTCTTTATCCAGTTGAAGTTGCGTGGTAAATTGTGTCCCTTTCTGATGATCTCAGCCCAGGCACAGTGGCCAAAACATTCAATATAGAAGCCTCGTTCTTTGTTCCAACTCTCTGGAGGAGTCCCATGTAGAATTCTTCCTTCTGTGTTGCTGGAAGGAAAGTGGCTATGGGTCTGT